>OV816031.1:46725746-48094286 GCA_929113105.1 Agrypnus murinus
GTAGTTTTGTCAGTCCGAATGAATTCATAATCAAAAAAAGCATAAATACTTCTTCACTTAGAAATCCTTTTCGACATTATTTTATTTTATATTTGCAAATCGTAATGATTATAATAGTTAATTAATATTTATTGTATATATTAATTATATATATTAATTCTCCGTTACTGGAAGTATTAGATATTTAATTCTGATTATTATTATTTTATCTAGTTACCTATTTTTGTATATACCTTAGCGACGTGTTTGTTTATAATTATATTAGCTTTGATAATGACAGCATAGCTGTCGAAACAATATTGTCAGGTTGTATTTTAATAAAACTGTGAAACTTTTACTAATCTTTATTTATTTCATAATTAATATTTAGATTAATAACAAGTATAAAGTTGATCACATTGTTTATAATAATTGTTTATTAAATTAAATTTTTCAAGGAACATAAAGAAATTTGGTAGTGAAATAACAAATAGGTTAATTAATCAAAAATAATTTGATTATTAATAATATTAATTTATTATCATATAACGTTATATACTTGGAGGAATAATATAAAAGGAGTTGGCATCTCTACAGATGCTATATCGTCGCCTCAGATCCAGACTAGTCTAAGTCCATTTGTTAAAACTTTACAGGAGGAGGTTTTCTAATTTTGAAAACTTCAGGACTGTATGCTCATTTCACTTTTTGTCTAACTGTATGTTTTTTTACTTATTTTGACAGTTTACTGTTGGATAGTAAACAGCTTAATTGTTAATTTTTTTGACAATATGAAAAATTGTAAAATTAAAAAAATGTAATTGGGACATATAATAAATTGAACTTTATATAATAAACGAAGTAGATGCTTACCTTATTCTATGTCCAGAACTCTTTCATATTTTGAAAAATAAGCAACAATACCATGTCTACTGAAATATACTTTAATTCTGAATAATGCTATAAGATACTACAATCAGAACATTGAAGAACTTTAACCGATATAAACAATAGAAAATAATAAAAAATGTTTAGAAATTTGGAATTATGGCCTTCCAAAATTGCAAATCTACTGCAGAAAAGTGATTTGATAAGCATCTGATGTGTTCTATTTTGTCTTTGGGCAGGCAGGCTGGTGGCGGCTGTACTGCAGGGCAAGGGATATCTTCTAAAAACTTCTGGGGGAGATCATTCGTCCTGGTTGTACGTTTCAAAATCGATGTAGAGTGTGGTTCAATTGCATTGAAAGTTAGCTTATATTTCACCAAGTGTGAGTTATTTTCATAAGAAATCTGCACTAAACTTTTATATGGAATGTTAGAAAGAGCAATACGTTGCGACAATGCATTAAAGTCCAAGAAATATTTTTTTTGCATTTAAACAAGTTTATAAGGCTTCCTGCTTCTGGTATTTTTCATAGCTCTGAAAATTGCAAGTGGGCTATGCAGTTCCAATTTACTTAAACTTCGATCCAAGACGCTATGCATCGCGTTGACTTCCTGCACACAACTATGCCCAGGTACTTGAAATTTTTGAACGATGGATTTCATTTGAGGATGCGTCTTCAGAAAATATAATAAAGCTGCAGACATGTGGGAATTTCTATTCTGTGGCACACACGCATCCGACCACAAAATGAATTTGGTAACTTCCGGCCTTTCTAATAAAACTTTTTCTAATAAAATGTATAATGCACTTGCAATATCTGCGCCTTTTCTTCCGCCCATAAGCTCATGCCATACAACGCAGAAACCGTTCTTCTTTCCTACTTCATATCCTGTCAAATTGTATACTGCATACTTCTTCTTGTAGTACGCTTTTGAAATTTAGGTTTGTGGGCATGTAAGTACACTTTGCATATCAAAACATATGAGAGCTGTAGTCTCATCATCTTTACAGGCTTGTACATCCGTTTTCTTCTCATCTCTAGCTTTCTGTTTGGCTTCTATGTGTAGTCTGTACTTCTGCTGTAAGTTATCATTCAGATTTTCACCTTCCCTTTTTGCTTCATATTCTGAACAAATTTCACACAAATCCTTCTTTGGTTTGTGGAAACCAATGTTAAACTCATAGTTGAAAATTTGATAATATAGCCATTTTTTTTCGGCAGTGAAATTATTTTCTTTACAATATTCGACGTATAGTTCGTACATTTTAGCCAGAGATAATGTCCTCTCTAAATATTCTTTTGAAGAACTACTTCTACAGTAATGCGAAGGAAAACGAGGGAACATATTAATATGATCTTTAATAATTTGTCTTTTTTGTTCATTAATCCGCTGCTTTGTATCTGAACCTCTTTTATCACTTTGAGGAGTTCCTGTTATTCCTTTACGCTTATGACTGTGAAAGTACGAGATTCTTATCTGGCTAATGCTTAAGATACCTAAATAAAATCGCTTACAAACACGTATTTTCTTGTTGTTTTTTTCGAAAAAGTATTTGAACGAGTAGGTCTTTGTTCTCTGACGCAAATTTCTGTTCCTTTTGCGCTCGACAAAAAATCTTTCAGTTGTTTTGTCATAAAAATAGGCCTTTTCGCTGTCACTATTACTCCAAAACTCTTTATGAATTAGCTCTACATCTTCCAGACTAAAATTGTCAAGGCATTTAAAGCGACAATTTAAACAGTTTCTCACAGGAATCTTTCCCACAACAGTATCACCACGGCAGTTTTCATATTCGTGGCCACTTTGTCTTAATTTTTTTCTTATGTTTTTCTTCCATTTTGCAGGATCGCCCTTTCGTTTCCTTGTTTTTTTAGACGAGGTACCAGTTGTGCTAAAATATTAAGCTTTCGTGTTTGTTTCAGTGTTAATTAAAAATCAAAATACCTGTTTGCTGCATTTTCTGTATTTCCTGGACTATCTGTGACAACGCCCTCATTTTGAATGTCGATTTCATTTTCTGCACTGCCATCATTTTGCGACTCAACGACGAGATCAGAAGAAATATCATCTACATCGTAACTAAAACAATTGAAAACAAACATGCATTCTAACCTATAGAACTTTTACAAAAAACGTAACTCACTCATTTGGTGTTTCGCCGATTATCGAGGGCTGATATTCTGACCCGGAGTCCTCAAAGGGGTCGGCAAGCGACTCTTCAGATTCACTCATATTATCCGCAATTTTTCACTGCTTGAATCGTAAAAAAATTGGTCCCAACACGCCAGCACAAACAAGGTGACTGGTCGAACTGTTATGATCAAAATATTTGTTCTAGTTTATTCTATGTCCTCACGTGACGCTTATTCTGAAGGTTCTGATTGGGCGCTCGGACATAGACTAATACGGTTCGAACATTAACAAGGTTGTATGGACATAGAATAAAACAGGCACCTCTTATTTACAAAACCAAT
The DNA here is from genome assembly GCA_929113105.1 of Agrypnus murinus. Classification (NCBI taxonomy): domain Eukaryota; kingdom Metazoa; phylum Arthropoda; class Insecta; order Coleoptera; family Elateridae; genus Agrypnus; species Agrypnus murinus. The sequence continues at coordinate 46,729,090 of OV816031.1, forward strand.
TGACGTTTGGGAACATGGAATATACTGGCGGATAGCGTTAAGGACATGGAATAATTTGGCATAAAAATGTTATTTTCAGAAAAAAGTGGACATAGAATAGGCTGGTTCTGAGGCGACGATATGTAATGTTTTGAAGTCTAACAACTTATATGGGAGAGGGGTGGGCGGAGTATTTTCCTCCAAGTTTAGACAATTGATAATACCGCTGCTTCTGCAGTACAGTGGAGTACCGTAGAAGAGGGGATAACATGAAACAAAAATATAAGTAATTTGCAAATAAGATTTATTAAATAGATCTCCAATATTTTCGCTTGCTTTAATAAAAAGAAATTAAATAAGTTATAATTATTAAATTACTGTATTAAATTAAGGCATATGTAATTCTTTATGGATGTCATTAGTTAAGGATGTTAAAATATAATCCAATATGAAATAAAATCTAGGTACATAAAAATATTTAACAACAGTTTATTATTCTCCTATATTTTTGAACAGATTTATTGAAAAACAGAAAAAAGTACAAAACAACACTAATGAAAAATTAACAAACATATAAACATACGTTTATTGCCAGCATAACAGTACCAAAATGAGCACTTTGTACAATACATTAATTAGTATAGTACAACTGGTACAACCAAAAAATGAAAAAACTAAACCGGAGTGAATCTAGCAGCTGCACACTAGCTGTCAGAGTTGATTGTAAACGAGCCTTGCTCCCAAATTGTCAAATTTAAACAGTTTGAGATAAAAAAATAGACATTGCAATCTATCAAAGTTTTAAAAGGTTTTTCACAACTCCAATTGTTAATTATTAAACTACTATTAATACATATTAATTGGAGTTGTGAAAAATCTTTTAAGCAGCAACTAATGTCGTGCAGACTTTTACTATCAGAAGGTTATTTATTAATAGTAGTTTAATAATTAACAATTGGAGTTGTGAAAAACCTTTTAAAACGAGATATATATATATATCTCAAATTGTTCCTGTTTTCAAGCTCTATTAAACTACTTTATAAGGTTGTGCCAAAATCGAAAATATTTCATATAAAGGTATATTTGAAGTTTCATATTAGAAACAAAACTGCCAATCTCCATAGATGTGGTATTTTTCAAAAGCGGCAGTCTCCATATGAGCCCATCACAGTTATACATATTAACGAAACACTGTTGTGTGTAATTCAAGACACATATTATTTATTGTACATTGTTTTATTTTCATGTTGGATGCAAAAACGCAATCTCTATATGTCCTCATAGGAGAAGAATTACATTATAAAAATAATCTAGGTGTAAATAAAGGTGTTACAAAGAAAAGGAAAACATATGGAAAAAGGGCAAGATGTTATAGTAGAGTGCCCTGTGGGGTAAAACGTGTCACCCTGTGGGGGTTTTGAGAGTAAGAGCTGGGACTAGTTGTATTCGATAGCTTATAATTGATTGTTATACCAAAAAAAGTTGGCCGAAAATTGGCCTGTGCAAAAGGGCACAATTCAAAATTTTGGAGTTATCTATCGTACGTGATGCACCGTTATTAGATCAATCTTTTCATGTAGGTTTCGATGTAAAGTCTGTAGCCGTTTTTCTAAAAAAAAATAAACAAATCTTTGCAAAGCATTGAGTCTTAGGGGAACTATAAACTTTAAATGCTTGTAACTTCGTTTGCGAAGCTTCAAAAATTAATTAATTTTAGGGTACTTTCGCGTTTATCAACTCATATTTCAGAAACAAAGCCTTTAATCGAAAAAAGTCGTTCTTATAAAATTGTAGACCGCGATCTTTCGCTTCTAACGGTGTCACTTTTATATTTTTAAAGATTACAATAATTCCGTAAAAGAATAAAATTTAACACCAAACACAATTTAAATTGTATCGACACCCGTAGTCCTCGATAAGCCCCTCTTGCTCTTCCGGCTCCGCGCGCAGCAGTTGTCCATGTTCTAGGTCTAATAAATACACCTAAGAATGTATTTCGTTTCTCTTAAATTAATTAATAGATGCCTAATATAATAAATAATTTAAATAGAATAATATCTTTATATCTTTGTTATTTACCCATTACTTAATAATAATAAAACAGTATTCCAAAATAGTTAAAATTATAACATAGGCATTTATTTTTTCCAAAGCACTTCAAGCAAAGAATCTCGTAAGTAACTTTTAAATTTTTTGGCTAGTATCATCTTCGGTAAAGAGATAATAAATTACCCAAGAACGAAAAAATGTAAAGACTTAGTTTTCCCTTAATAGGTATTAGTAGAGTTCATCTAAGCCACGGATCACTGACACTACGGGTCACTACAACCCTGTGTTTCATAAAGAAATTAGTTTCAGTTGTGTATATTAAAGTATAAAATTTATGATATTGGAATTTAGGAGCATGTTAATATTAAGAAAGCGACCAGACTGTTCATTCTGGAGTGAAAACGGCAGAAATAAACTCGTGTTGTTTTATTAGAAGATAATTTGTTTAATTTACCGCGCAAATTATATTTATGATGGTATGTCACTGGTACAGAGCTTCGGCAAACCGATCAACACTAAGACATTCGGGGATTATTCAAGAACATTCTCTTCGATCATATTTAATAACTCATACAAGGCTGAACGAGTAGATTTGGTATTAGATCACTATAACGACATGTCAATCAAAAATATGACTAGAATCAAAATTCTGGATCTGGTAAATCAATTGATACAATTATTCATACGGTCGAATCGCTACTACCTCGGCAATGGTAGTTATTTATTCATTGTACTTTTAATAAGAATCAGTTGACGAATTACTTATCAACTGACGGATTCTGCTACGTATATTATCTGCTAAAAAAGTCTGCTACAGCAAATGCATTATCGAATGCAGGGACACTAACGTTTTGGTACTTCTACATCACTTTAGAAAAGATTTAACCCCAGAAGTCTAGATTAAGACCGGAAAAAAGAATAGCATTCGCTTCATACCAGTTCATCTCTTAAAAATAGAACATCCTTTACAAAATCTTCCAGCGTTCCATGCCCTCACAGGATCGGATACTACAAGTCAGTTTTCTGGCATCGGGAAGAAAACTTATTGGAAAACATACCTTGCTTCATACAAATTGCTTAATAATTTCGGATTTCGATGAACAGATTTTTCAAAACTTGAACAATTTTGTTATTAAGCTTTATAACAATAATTGAAACGTTAACTCCATTAATCAGCTTTGAGGTAGGTATACTTGCAGGTTCTAAAACTATTGATAAATTACCACCTACAGGGGACAGCCTAAAATATCAATGCTTACGAGTACACCAAACAGTGCAACATTTGGCTAAATGCCTTAAACTCGATTCAAAACTATTTAAAATATTGCGATTTTACGGTTGGCAATTGAAGAGTAATCAGATTTTTCCTACGTTATAAACTCTTCCATCATTACCGACAGACATTACAGTCTTATCAACATGCGGATGCAAAAAAAGGTATACAGCTACATTTCTACATTTTTTACTATTTTCTTACGACTTTTACTTTCCGACTGCAAACAGAAATGGTGCAGTTGCAGGAAAAAAATTATTGCATGTATAAGTTCGTGTAGGTGCATGTACAAAATAATGTGTACAATAAGCCCTTCAAATCCAAAATCTAATGAAGAAGGTGAGGAAAGCGAAGTCGACAGTGAATAATGTTGATAATAGTACACAGGCACATTCAAGTTTTTACATTTTTTCGTTCTTGGGTAATTTACTATCCCTTTACAGGAGATGATACTAGCCAAAAAATAAAAAGTTAATTAAAGTTAAAATATTATTCTATTTAAATTATTTATTCTAAAAAATGTTTAATGCGTTTAAACTTATATTAGGCATCTATTAATTAATTTAAGAGAAACGAAATACATTCTTAGGTGTATTTATTAGACCTAGAACATGGACAACTGCTGCGCGCGGAGCCGGAAGAGCAAGAGGGGCTTATCGAGGACTACGGGTGTCGATACAATTTAAATTGTGTTTGGTGTTAAATTTTATTCTTTTACGGAATTATTATAATCTTTAAAAATATAAAAGTAACACCGTTAGAAGCGAAAGATCGCGGTCTACAATTTTATAAGAACGACTTTTTTCGATTAAAGGCTTCGTTTCTGAAATATGAGTTGATAAACGCGAAAGTACCCTAAAATTAATTAATTTTTGAAGCTTCGCAAACGAAGTTACAAGCATTTAAAGTTTATAGTTCCCGTAAGACTCAATGCTTTGCAAAGATTTGTTTATTTTTTTTTAGAAAAACGGCTACAGACTTTACATCGAAACCTACATGAAAAGATTGATCTAATAACGGTGCATCACGTACGATAGATAACTCCAAAATTTTGAATTGTGCCCTTTTGCACAGGCCAATTTGCGGCCAACTTTTTTTGGTATAACAATCAATTATAAGCTATCGAATACAACTAGTTCCGGCTTTTACTCTCAAAACCCCCACGAATATCAAAACTAAGCGACTTATTGGCCAGCAAGCACTCTACTATTATGGAATTAAAATTAAAAAATGTAAATAAACTGTTGATTAAACATTTTGGGAAATACTGGAGGGCAATAGAGACCTCACATTTTATAATAATATTGTTCCTACTGTTCCGCAGTGGCGTAAGTAATCGTGATTGTATCAATTAATCTGAAGCAATCGAATATAAAAGGATCAAGTTAATTGTGAAAAAAAAATATATGAGTGGTTGTTATAATTTGTAATTTGTCAATTTCAATCTTTAATAATTGTAAATATTTCTTTATAGAAACCCGCATTTTTATGGGAAATTGAACAGCTTTTTTATTGAACACCGCATCGCATTATTTAGACGATTTTGACTGACACAACGGTCGCTATATTTTTAAACCAAGAAGATTAGCCACCATTATACCAATAAGTGGCATTTTATGCAGAACCAACAACAAAAGGCAAGATTTCCACCGTCAGACTGTTTAGTCCTTACATCCTGATTGTGGGTTTAGTTTTTCCGCAACATCAAAGACCCGACCAGCGTAATAAAATCAGCACATACAGTCCACTGCTCCACGCCATAATTATTTTGTTCCTTCAGAGTCGGATGGATTTGGTTTCATTGCTACAGATATTGGTATAATTATGGTAAAATATCTTTAATAATTTTTGTTGACATTTTGCATTGTCAAGTAATTAATTAATTTTACTTGTTTATTGTTTCCAGCCTTATTTTGTGGAACTCCATAATCATGAAATAAATAAAGATTATTAAAAGTTTCACAGTTTTATTAAAATATACCTGACAATATTGTTTCGACAGCTATGCTGTCATTATCAAAGGTAATATAATTATAAACAAACACGTCGCTAAGGTAGATACAAAATAGGTAACTAGATAAAAATAATAAAAAAATAATAAAAATCATAATTAAACATCTAATACTTCCAGTAATGGAGAATTACTGAGTTCAAGTTGTTCATTCATTAAAGGTACCCTGAGTTTGTGTTTGTGATATACAAACACAAACTCAGGTTTCTAAAATGTCTAATTTGCGTTTGTTATTACAAAAATGTAGGAATTTAATATTATTTTGAGGAGTCATTGTGTGATTTTGTTCTAAAAGGTGTTTGGCGTAATTCGATTTTTCAGGATGTTTATTTTTGTAATGACGTACGTGTTCTTTATATCTTATGTCAAAATTTCGAAGTGTTTGTCCAATATATACCGAACTACAAAAAGAACAATTTAAACGGTAAATGCCCGATTTCATGATATCATGTGTTCTGTCTTTAGCATTAAATTTAATTAATTTTACCGTTACATTGATATTTTGTATCAACTTCTGTTAAATAGTTCGTTTTACTTGTTCATAATTTTTTAACTTTTCTTACTTTCAGGTGATTAGCAATTGTTGTCATACTACTAGGTATTTGTGTTTTGCCTTTTAATTTTTTGAAAAATGACTACTAATGCAAGTAAAATCCAGCAATTTACGGCAGCACGGTCTCCGACTGTATTCAAACCATGCATGATTTTGCGCTAGCTGCCGTAGACGACGAAGCAGCTCGCCAAATATTTAAATCTCATTGTGATAATATAGGCATTGATGATTGCTACAAGGAATTTAACGCAAAACATTCTGCAATTATATCGCTAATTTCTACCACTGAGAATCCGCAATTTGATACTGAAAAGGCCATTTGTGATGATATTGATAAAAAGTACTGTGATATAAAGTTAGCCTATACCAATATGTTTAGTGTTGTTAACCAGGTAGTTTATAATGCACCAAGTAAGTTACATAATGTCAAACTTCCAAAAATAACATTAAACACGTTTGATGGAAACTTAAAATCATGGACTACTTTTATTGATTTATACAATTCTTTAATTCACACAAATAACTCACTTTCTGATATTGAAAAATTTCATTATCTGGTATCATGTTTAAACAATGAACCATTGACTTTAATTAAATCTATACCCCTAAATAAAGATAATTATCAAATTGCTTATAAAACTCTCCTTAAAAGATACAGTTGCAGAAGGTTACTTTTAGTACAAGTTATCTCAATGAAATTTTTAATTATCCAAGCTAAATTCAGAATCACCAACTGCCCATAAATCTTTATTAGATGTGTTTACTGAAAACTTAGCTGCTTTAGAAAAGCTTGGTTTTCCTGTAAAAGAATCGGATTTCATTCTATTTAGTATTTTAATCCACAAATTGGATCATGCTTCTTGAAAACTGTTTAGACTGTTTCAGACTATTTAGTCCTTACATCCTGATTGTGGGTTTAGTTTTGCTGCAACATCGAAGACCCGACCAGCGTAATAAAATCAGCACATACAGCCCACTGCTCCACGCCACCTACCATAATTGAAGAAGAAGCGAACACTGAAATTGTTGAAGACGAAAGTACGGTTGGTTGTGAATATATTCCAGAATTAAAATCTATTGTTAGTGTAATATAGTCACATTATCTTAAGGATAGTTTTTAGTGTAATGTTTCTTTTTCTAAAATAAAGTGTTTTATGTAAATAAAGAATTTTGAAAACAGAACATTAGCTATAATATTTTGGTAACAAAGGTCGCAATCTCCACCTTCTAGAAACAAAATCGGCATTCTTCATTAGTTTACATAATTTTTATCAGATACTATTGAACTTTTGAAGTAAAATTTTTAATGTTTTTTGATATTATCAATTCAAATAACAATACTTCATTTAAAGTTTTAAGATATGTGTCTTGAGATAGTCACAGCAGTTTTTCGCTAATATCTCCGAATACGAGATTTGGAGATTGCTGGTTTTGATATTAGTAGCCTCTCATATGTCTCGTGAGCCGATTTTTTGTAATCACATTAATTACATTCAAATGGCTTCTCACCACTGTGGGTGAGCATGTGCTTTCTGAGAACGGCTTTATGTGAACATTTATAATTACATAAATTACATTCAAATGGCTTCTTACCACTGTGAGTGAGCATGTGATTTCTGAGATAATGTTTTTGTGAAAATTGATAATTACATAAATTACACACAAATGGTTTCTCACCACTACTATGAGTGATCATATGTTTTTTAAGATTACTCTTCCATGAACATTTATAATTACACAGTTTACATTCATATGGCTTCTTGCCACTATGAGTAAGCATGTGGTATTTCAGATGACTGCTCTGCGAACATTTATAACTACACAGATTACATTCAAATGGCTTATCACCACTATGGATCAGCATGTGTGTTTTTAGGCTACTCTTTATTGTACATTGATAATCACATAAATCACATTCAAATGGTTTTTCACTACTATGTTGTGTAAGCATGTGATATTTGAACGCACTTCTTGATTTACATTTATAATTACATAAATTACATTCAATTGGTTTTTGGTGGTCCAGCATGTGCCTTTTGAGATACTCTGCATTTAAAAATTTATGATGACATAGATCGCATTCCAATTGTTTTTCACTTGTATGACTGAACATGTGCTCATGGTAAACCGTTTTCTGTAAAAATTTGAGCTGACATGTATTACAGTGGTATGTGCTGTCCGTATTCAGTTGTTCGGGTCTTTGTGAAGTACTGGTGTTAGTACAATCCTCTGTGACTTCTGGTTCTATTATGAAATCCATTTCATTTATGACTAGCATTGCCTCATCGTCGTTATCCATTGTGGCTATTTATGAAACTATCACAACCTGAAACAAACAAAAATAAGTAAGTATGAATAGTCAAATTGGATAGATTGAATAAATTATTTACGTTAGAGCATTTTTGTTCCTCGCAAATAAAGAATTGGCGATATTAACATTTCTTGTTTTTCAATAACAAAAATAATAGCAATTTTATTATTGTTACTACTCTAAAGAGGGTAGCCATTATAATAGTCTTTAAAATATATGAAAATCGCTGAATTACAGTGGCGTGCGGTGAGGATTTAGGATAGGGAAGCAACCACGATTTTAATTATAATACACCTAGGTACAGGCGCGGATTAACGGGGAGGGAATAATCCCCCCCCCAATTTAGAAATAAGTATACATAGAATAGAAACAAATAATGTTTGTTTAATTATTATTTATTAAAACAATTATTTTTCCAAAAATTTCCCCCTCAAAATACTTCTCCGGATCCGCCCCTGCTAAGTACAAAAAAAACAGTGTTATAATTATTAAGCTTAAAAGTTTTTCAAAGAAGAACTTTTACACTTTATACTTATGGAATTTGTTGACTATTATTCTTTATTTAAAAAAAACTACTACTATGTATTTATACTGCAACTCGATTTTCCGGTCTTTCTTAGCAAAATACCGATGCAGGTTTTAATCTTTGTTGCTTAATTTGAAAGTTCTGGTTTTGATCTGCCTTTCTTAATAATTTGTAATTTCTCTCCAAAACTGTATGCGGAAAATTCTTTATTAATAATTTACAAACTGAACAAAAAAATCGCCCCGATTCGAATGTATCGAAAGTACTCGAACCTTTCACCGAAGCAGCTGAATTTGCAGTCGTGACGATAATGCAATTTTACATTAGCATACAGAGCAAACTAAATAGAATTATTTGTCTTCCAACTTATCCAAATCCAACTTATATAAATTGAAATAATAAAATACGACAAAATACAGTCTCATTCGCAGATTTACATTACTTAAGTAACATTAAATTTAACAAACACTAAATCGAACAAATAACCAAATTATAATAAATAAACATTTGGGCATGAAGCACACTAAAAATAACGTCCAAACAATGCTAACAGCATCGTCTGCTATATCACCACGCCCGCTGATTCACGCCAAGGCTAGGAGAAGAGCAGTTATAAGCAGTGCTTATATGCAGTGTATGTAACACATTTGAATCGGTATTACCTTTCCGTGCAAGTTTAATGAGCCTAATTTAAAACAGTACTCTTAATAATTATACTTTTTGCTGAACGGAATTGATATTGAGCTTAAAGTTGACTAAATATTACAAATTTAAATAAACGATAACCATAATTTTATAAAAGTATTTTTGTTAGCATTGGTTTTTATTTTTAATAAATTCTTAAGGGAAGAATTGCTTCCATTGCTTCCATGGACCGCACGCCACTGCTGAATTATAAACAATATTTATTGCAGGATGGTGTGGATTGGGTCGCAGTTGTTGCAGAAGTACAATAATTCAAAATTGTCACTGATTTTTCTCTATAACGGTTTGTTATACGAAAAAGAATCCTAGGACCTTTTTTTTGTAGAATCTTACGATCAACATTTTTAATAAAATAGCCACTTTTTTCGAAAACTAATAAGACTGTTTTATTTATTTCAAGTTTTATATTTGTTTAAAAAGTAGGCTTAAGTTGAATATTGCAAATGTTAAATTAAAGCTTATGCAGTTAACTGAAGTATTTGTAAAAGAGAAATTAATTATTTTGGAAATATTATGTTAACTAATCTATTGCATTGCTGCAATGTATACCAATAATTAAATTAACATTACAAAAAGCCAACCATTCTCAAAGGATTGTTCCAAAGCAATTATCAAATCGTTTCAGTCATATCTTTTGTTGAAATTGGCCAATCACGTGATCATTATGACGCGTCTTTCGAAGCATACACTGGATGTTTTTTCAGACGAAGTGCGTTTTCATTTTAGCATCCATAGATTAATTAATAATCTTGTATCGTCCGATCTGACTTTGATGGACATCGACAAAAAGGTGTAAAAGTTTTTAGTGACAGTGAAGTCAAGTGTTTAGACAAAGTGCTTACTTTGTGGATTATAATATGTGATTACAATAGTCATTATTACTGATTGCTTGAATCAAGCAATTCAGAAACAGTTCAATAATGAAGTCTTGGGTTAAGTAAATTATTATTTAATGCTAGTAACGTAACGATTGATTGAAAGGTTGAATAGTTTTAATGAAACACACTGTATCGTTGTAATAAATGATCTGTTTAGTTAAGACAACTTACTTTTCTTTGCTTTGAACAAAACTGTGTATTTAAATAAAACAATTATTGTTTCATGCTACACTGAGAAAAGCATTTAGTTGGCCCAATTAAATTTATTTAATTCAACTAAATATTTAGTTAAATCAAATAAAATTTAGTTTATATAACTAAATTTTTAGTTGGATTAAATAAATTTAATTGGTCTTACTAAATGCTTTTCTCGGTGTAATAGTATCAATATTTTACTTGTAAAACTTACTACTTATGAAATAAATGGAATCAGTTATGTATATAAAAAATTTTGCTTAAATTTTTATAACGACTTTGTTTTATAATATGTTAAAGGTGATGCAGGAAAATTCTTAATGAGTCGTTTTTATTGTTAATATTAAATATCAATTTGCTTTCAATATGATCATTTAAGATTATTTTTATTTAATAAATCCTTAAATAGTTAAAAAGTTTGTTGTTTATAAGATTAAATTATTTTAAATGTTTTAATATTTTGTGGTGGATTAAACACACCACTTGATTCTTGTTATTCCATCGTTAAGTAAAAGTTGTTCTTGTTTTTATTTAAAATGAATTTATAAATATTTGATCTGAACTATAATTTTTCTAATATGTGTTCTTATCGAAAAAAGTTTTAAGTGTAACTATTGAAACGTTCTTTTTAAAATAATAACCAAAAATGCTGTTGAATCATCTATTAATAAAGAGAAAACATTCACTTAACACACACTAATTTAATCTTAACTAATTACAAAACACAAGTATAAACTAACTATTAACAAACTATTTATATTTAATCACAATATTTATTTCACACTATTCACACACATATAAATTCTAACTTAGATATTTATTTATTACCACTGGCGTCTTCTAACACGTCTAATTGCTCGCGGTTAACTAATTGATTGCCTTCCGTGCCAGCCGGCGTTTATATACCGTACAATCTTCTAGAAAATACACTAGATTCTTCTAGAAGGTCTATTGATTTTTCGCGCCGTCTATGACTCACGCTGATAAATCATACATGCAGGCGCCGGCGAACCACACGGCAGATGTTAATGAGTCACGCATTCTGAACATTCGACGGCGGAGTTCAGAGGACTGATTGCGTTCATTACATTACTTTAAACGTCTTTTGTTTAGATTAACTAATTATTTTTTTGTGTGTAGTTTTCGAGATAATTGGAAAACAATTAATTTCTCTTCCCCTTTTTTAAGAGCTTGTTTTTTGCGACCTAATTTTGTTGGTCTATTTGAAATATTTCTTCTTCTTCTTCACTAATCCTTAATGCCCTTTTTGGGCGTCGGATTTTGAAATATTTCAAAAATAATATTAAATTTTTCAAAAATATGTTAAAATGCTTTTAACTGATACAACCGTAATAGATCTTTAGATGGAAACAATAAAAAATCTTGTAGTAACGGTCACTTTAATTTTGCACCTGGGCGGAAAGCACCCCAGGGACGGCCCCGTCTGGTTTTACATTTGGTAGAATTCGTAGGGTGGAAAAGTTCCCCTTTATATAAAACAGATAAGCATTCTATGCCATAAATGCACGGTCGATGATCTACTATATCGCAAATAAAACTATAACAATCAACTATATACGTTTATATTTATAAGCCTAATTATAAACTTATATATTAATCAAAACCCCGTCTCATCTGTTCTTTCTTATCCTTAAAATAATAATAAACCGATTGTTATGTTTATAATTTAACATTACATTTTGTATCTTGATTATATTATAAGCTAATCTTGTTTTGTAAATAAAGAGGCAAATATCAAGAAGTGATACAAGTAGATAATCTTCCAAACGATTTTATATGTTCATATTTATTTAATTTATACACATGACTTACCAGATGTTCCACGGCAACAGCAGCAGATGTTTGTTTTGTATTTCCACTTTTATTCCATCTAATCCCATAAAAACATTACTAAACAAGATTTTTGGTACTAGGTATAACATAAATCACTAAATTAATACTTTACCCGCGCTACTACGTCCGTACCAAACAATCTCAAAAATTCGACTGCATAATGACAATTCCCCCGAAAGAGAGTTGTAATCGACGTTTTGGGGTGTTCACCTAGGGAGAAAACAATGAACTATGGATATATCAGTCATGTATTGATTTTTATGTTAACTACCGCTTTTACTGTATGAATCTGTATAATTCCACCAAAGTGCAAGGAAAACGGAGGTATGTACTCACAGAGTAGGAAGAACGACACAAATTTGATTTTCTCGCAAAAGAATAATTCTTATAAGACTTTAATTTGTCTTTCGTTGGCTAATTTTATTTTTTAATTCTCTGGTTAAATAAATCTTCGTTCTCGAGCGAACCATATTTGCTGAGAGTTAAAAAATAAAATCACTTGCTACAATTCATTCACACGATCCGCTATTAGGGACAGCCGGTTCGGACATTTAGTCGCGGCCATAATACTGCGGCTGAAATACCGCGGCCAAAATACCGCAAGGGTCAATCCAAATCAAGTGGTCAAGACAGGAATTAATTGGTTGCTTCACTATTTAAAAAAAAAATTTTTGTGGAGTAACCCTAACATGTTGGTAGTCTAAAATGACCATTATTTTAATTTTATTGTGAATGGTTTTTGCATGGCGGCCATATTTGTTTCGCACGGTGTACCATTTTTTGCTATTTTTGAGGTTTACGGAAACTGATATATCTCAGCTCCTGTTTATCCTACCAATATCCAATATAGAACAAAAGGCAGTTTGTTCAGAATGAAATGGGCTACAAGACTGCTTAATAGACATTTTTACCTAGAATGCAATTCCAAATGGTGAAATGTCCCTAAAGTTTTGGTTCGGGTTTTTAAAAAGTGCCATGTTTAGGGGCCAGATTTTACCAGAAAGGAATGAATCATCAGATCAGCAATTTTTTTACACATAATTCAGAGCCTGCTGTGTTCACACAGCAAATCTCAGCCTTGAGACTTGCCCCGTGTATTTACAACAAAATTCTTAAAATTCCAAAATTTTAAAAAAGTGCAATTTTCAAACCTTTATATCTCTGGTGGGGGACCAGATAAAAATCTGTAATTTCAACCCATGACAGTACTGTATGATTTCTTTATGCACAAAAAAATTGGAGTTTGAGATTTGACTACAAGCAGCAATATGAACGCACAAAATATGTTAAAAATTTTACTAGGTACTGAGTATTATTGTGTATTTACTGTATAGACAACATAACATGAAACTTTATAATTGAATCGGTCAATACAGAAACTGAATATGTCCACGTTTTGTGTAAATTGAGTTGCACATGAATTCTCCTTAATTCAAGGGTGTCCGATCGAATGGTGCAAAAAGCCATCGTAGCGTCGTTTTGACATATACAAGTGATATTTTGTTGAGTGAAGTTCTCTATGCAAAATTGTCTAAATCAACTAGTAACAGTGGCTTTTTTCCCCACTGACTCCACACCCACTCCAAAACTGAAAGGTTTCCAGAGCGTTATGAAGTAAATTGAGAAAGAATTTGACGAATTTTACCAGCATATCCTAAAATGACCTATGAAAGAGAAAGACAGTGCAGTGAAAGCAGACAATGTTTAAAAATATTTTTATTTCTATTACTTTAGGATTTTCAGATTTCTTTTGTTAATATTAAGTTCAGTTGTTCTTTTGCTACAAAATATAGTATGAGCAAAAAGTAATTCCATCAAAGGTGTCTTTGGAATTTTGAACTTGTGTATTATATCATCAGAAAATTATACAAAACAATCAGATTCGTTTGACAGTGACAGTTGTTATAATTTTCTGGTATTATAATACACATGCGTTAAAAATTCCAAAAGCACTTTTGATGGAGGTACTTTTTGCTCATACTATATTTTGTGGCAAAAGAACAACTGAATTTAATATTAACAAAAGAAATCTGAAAATCCTAAAGTAATAGAAATAAAAAATATTTTTAAACATTATCTGCTTTCACTACACTGTCTTTCTCTTTTATAGGCAATTTTAGGATATGCTGGTAAACTCTTTTAACACTCTAAACAGTTAAAACACTAAAATACTAAAATTCTGTGTCGATCCATATTGTATGAAATTGGCTAATGATTTCATAAATTATAAAACTGCACAGCAAGTTACTGCTCTGCTATTTCAAGTAAACAGAAATACAATACAAAATACTTTTCTAAGTACTACAAGTGATCAACAGCAAGCAAAGGTTATTTTATCAGCGACTGAAGAAAACGGGTGTAATTCTTATTTATAAATAAGGGTTTGCACAGTTTAGAACAATTTTACAAACAAACGGTTTTGTGGTAAAGATCATCTTTAGATTCCCAACAAACCATCATATGGATTCTAACATTTTTTAAAAGTATACAAAGCTTACTACGTTCACAGTATTTACGAATTGACATAACGGTTTACATTTATTCTGAGTTTATGTAGCGATGTAGTGGTTATGTTTACGTTTGGTTTATTTACCCTCTAACTTGCTCGGACGTTTATGTTGGGGTAGAAAGAACATGTTCTAACTGCATCTAGAACAACTTCCTTTCTACAAATAAACAACTTTTTGTACGACCATGCTATTTCGGATTGTTTACCATACTTGGTTTTAGAACAGTAGGTTATATTTACTGGTCGCTAAGCAAAAACGCGTCGGTAAGTAATTACTTACCGTTCAGTTCTGTCAAAAACAGAACGGTAAGTAAATTATATGTAATTTATAAAATAAATGCATGATCTTTAGATGTCTCTTTCGCGAGAAATCATTTATTTTCTAAATAATTGGACTATTTAAAAAAATGTATGTTGTTTATTTAAATTTGCTCAGGCCTCTTCAATATCCCAATTATATTCGTTTTCAGATTCACTCATTCTCACGAGTTTGACAAATATCGTGACATTCAAAAATAATAGTAATTACAAACGTATCCATGGAAAATACAAAACCTACTTAATGTTTGGTGGATATACAGGGCAAAAATAAATTATCTTAAATCAATTTTTTTCGGGGATATTTCCTTAGTTAATACCTTTGTATTCATAATGGTCGTACAAAAAATAGTATAAGCATCTCAAACAGTAAGGAGTTTACCGATCTCCTCCAATATTGGCGACTTCGCTTCGCTCAGTCGCCAAACATTGTCGTCGATCGGTAAACTGTCCTTACTGTTCTTGATACTTAATATACTATTGGAACGTGTTCTATCTTACTCTAATTACAAACAAGAAAAAGTTCTAAGAGTACGTTAGAGCAGACAAACAAACAAACCTAATTTATGATGTCAAACGTCAAATGTCAAAAAATCAGTGACGGCTCGTACCTTGAGAACGTGGGTCGGCCAAAATAAAGCTCTAGTATAGTGGTGGGGAAACTTGTTTAAGGCCGTGCCGTGTTGGCATATGTAACGGGCCAGAAAATAACGATTGGTAGTTAAAAAATAACTATACTTTTATTTTATTTCAATGTAATTTATATATAATGTATAATTTATAAATAATGTAATAAATAATTAAATAATGTAATAAAAATTAATGAAATTATTAATTTTAATTTTAATATCATACCCTATTAGTACATATTGTAATAATTGATCGAGTTTAATGAGAAATTATATAAACTAAAAGTTTTATAATGTAATAAAAATTAAGTCGACTAGCTACACTGATATTAGTTAGTCGACTTAATTGTTTGGTGCTCAATATTGCAACAATTAATGTATGTACAAAAATTCTTAAATGGCTGAACCAACACTAATAAGTCCGATTGTGAGGTACCTATAAACCAAAAACTTTTTTCAGCAAGAATCGCGGGAAAGTCTAGAGCATTCTTGCCAGGAACGGAATAGAATTTATAATAGGATAGGAACGGAAAAGATATAGGGTATAGTTTTGCGGGAAAAATAAAAAATAAATTAAGCTCTCATAAATTAAGTACTGAGTCGTGCTGTGACTGTTAACCTGTACACATTGTGCGTGTTTTATAGTCTCGGCGATTTGAAATAAACAACAATCAGTTAATTATTTACACACGTAAGATACAAACCTCCTCTCCGATACATTTTATAACCAAATTGTCCTGGTCTCCCTCGGAACCAGGAACTCACTTCCTACAAGTCATTATAATCCTTTATTACGTCTACCTATTGTCACCCGTACTGTAAAACAAAATACGAGTATATAACATAATGGAAATCCCCAGCCAAAGGGACCCAGCTACTGAAACTCCTATGATTACCTATACCGACGTGGTTAAAACAAAATCTTTTAAATATCCCACAAAAGAACAAGCTATCGTTTTAAATTCAATAGAAGGTATATCACTAAGAGATTATATTTACAAAGTAGGCGAAATCATTCAACCTCGAAATATTATCGCCGCTTCCAGACTTTCAAATGGAAGAGTATGTATATACCTCTCAACGAAGGAGCCCCAGTAGCACACAATATTTTTTTAATATTTAAAAAATATAAAGATAATATTATATGTGTTTTAAATATTTAAAAGATTAGGAAAGTATTTATAAAATATTGAAAATGAAATATTTAGAAATATATTAATATACATATTAAATAAATATGTTATTTGTGTGTAATTTCTAATATTTTGAAACAAATATCAAACAAATATTTTATTTTTATTATGTACAGTAGATATCTATTGGTAAACATTGAATTGTGTTACGGTTAAAATTACTATAAATTAATTTATACTAGAATTTAATTACTAACTTATATTAAAAATACATTTTGGTATAATTTGATTCAGTTCAATTGTTATTATTATGCATGTTGGGTTGCATGCCTATATGCCATTTTCTTAATGGATATCTTTATCCTTCAACTTGGTTCCTTTTCGAAAATTCCCCAAAACTTCAAATTTTTGCATTATCTTTTCTCGGCAAAAAAGTCATTCTTCCTGCAGCCATTACTTTGAGAATTCCATGTTAGAAATGGTGTAAATTTAGTTTATATTTTCTGAATTTATCTAACTGGAAATTAATTAAAAGTTACAAAATTTGGAAGATTGGATTTTAGATAATACTGATCGAATTAGTATTATACCTATTATTTTGTTGGAACTTTTAATAACCACATTTGTGGGATTTTCTTCTCAAACATACCATTCAGGAAGATGAGTGCTTTTTTCACCTAATAGGTAATGTACTGACTCCCTAAAATTAATATATATCTAATTTGTTTTTTTTTTATTAGCCCTTCTTGTGCTTCTTCTTATTTTTGGGTTAGTACACTTACATTTTGTACTGACTTCTTCATTATTGTTAACGTCATGGAGGCAACCAGTAGCTATTAAAGATTACAAAGCTTCCATCCGTATATCGCTTGTATTGCGAAGGATTTATTTATTTGGAAAATCAACACTTGGTAACTTTCAATCCGGTAAGCTGTGCAGTCCATCAGCATTCGCCAGGTCAGAATAACAATTCTAGTTAGTTAATGATCTATGTATTTAATTACTTATTAGATATCATTACAGTGTACTGTTTACCTTTGTTTATGTACACTAAAAGTATAGTAAATTCTTTATCTGCACATATTTGAAAAGATTACCTATCTGAGTGTTTAAATAACCGTCAACGGGATAATTATTGTAAGGAAGTAATTCGCTTTCGCTTTTAATTAATTTATTAAATATTAATCTGATTACAATTGAATACAAATTTGATAACGAATGAGCTCACGTCGGTAGTAAGCGCTTACACACTTCGTAGCTTAGGTCACTGAGTAATCTTAGTCAATCTAAAACAAAAGGAAAATAATATATTAGTAGAAGTTTAAAACTTATTAAACAAATCAAATACTTACCCGAATTACTTTTATTTTTTTTTCCCGAACCTTCGTACTACTACTATTATTATCTGCGATTATTTTGTTGGTTATACGTTTATATGTTATTAGTTACCTGTTAGTTATTTATCTGATACAATTTATTAAATATATCTATTTACTAATTTATATGTATATACTTACTTACCTATTTATGATTTATCTTCATATTTACAAACACTAACAATTTTTTTTGCATGTTAACGAAAATTTATATGAACGTTGTTAAAGATTATTATTCGTTATTCATTATAGTTCTTATCAGAATACTACTCTTTTATTTATTTAGTTGTACAGTGCACCAAAACTATAAATTAATAAATGCTTTAGTGGGACCATCACTTTTGGAAGGTCCGTCCAAAAGATTTTGTCTTAGATTAGGACCTGGCGCCCTTTTAAGATTTCCTGCACATATTTGAAAAGATTACCTATCTGAGTGTTTAAATAACCGTCAACGGAATAATTATTGTAAGGAAGTAATTCGCTTTCGCTTTTAATTAATTTATTAAATATTAATCTGATTACAATTGAATACAAATTTGATAACGAATGAGCTCACGTCGGTAGTAAGCGCTTACACACTTCGTAGCTTAGGTCACTGAGTAATCTTAGTCAATCTAAAACAAAAGGAAAATAATATATTAGTAGAAGTTTAAAACTTATTAAACAAATCAAATACTTACCCGAATTACTTTTATTTTTTTTCCCGAACCTTCGTACTACTACTATTATTATCTGCGATTATTTTGTTGGTTATACGTTTATATGTTATTAGTTACCTGTTAGTTATTTATCTGATACAATTTATTAAATATATCTATTTACTAATTTATATGTATATACTTACTTACCTATTTATGATTTATCTTCATATTTACAAACACTAACAATTTTTTTTGCATGTTAACGAAAATTTATATGAACGTTGTTAAAGATTATTATTCGTTATTCATTATAGTTCTTATCAGAATACTACTCTTTTATTTATTTAGTTGTACAGTGCACCAAAACTATAAATTAATAAATGCTTTAGTGGGACCATCACTTTTGGAAGGTCCGTCCAAAAGATTTTGTCTTAGATTAGGACCTGGCGCCCTTTTAAGATTTCCTTATTATATTTTTTAGATTATTTACCCACGACCCACGCGACGAGTATCTGGGTTACCTTTTTGCTACCCCCACGATAGCTAAACTAAATATATTTTGTAACAATTGTAGATCTTGCTTATGACCTTGCGCGATCGTGTATCGTCGCGTACGTTCGTAGGAGGCAGGCAGGACCAAGTGCCACGACGCCATTACATTATTATTGTTTTGGCAGATTAAATTGTTTTATAAGGTATGTATTAATATACGATAAAGTATTTCTCATCTTAGTTATTTGTATTTATTGCGAATTATTGTGGTGTTTCGTATAAGAGAATACATTTTTAACAGTAAATAGTGGGTAGAAAAATTAATTAGTTATATACTATGTACAGTGCAAGTGTAAAGTCTGGAACTATCGAAATGAAACCTTTTAAAAAATGATATAGACATTTTTTTGTTTTACAGGAAAATGCCATCATGTAAAAGAGAATCCGTTCTTGATCTGACTACAAGGCATTTTCGTCGCCTGTGTAATAATACCAAGAAGCCAAGAAAAGCAGCAACAGAACAATTTGTAATTGATAATTATTATTTGGACAGTTTTTAGTTCTAGTGAATCTTTAGAAAATTGTAATAAATACACCAAATTAAACATTGATAGTAATGAATTTTCTGAAGGAGATCTAGCAGGCGAGGAATGTCTGTACAAAGTACAATTGCATGAAAATCAAGATTATGATTATAATAAACTGTTTAGTACAGATGAACCATGATGAGGAAGTAACTGGAATAATACTTTTTCCCAAGGTTCCAAAGACAACCTTATTACATGACTGCAGTGGTGATAACAAAATAAGAAGTGACTATTCTACTCCTACGAATAAAAGAGCCTGCATATCCACTGAAAAGCTGCTTATCTTCAAATGGTGATAATATTACAAATAACATGGTTATTCAACCAGCTACAGATTGCTGTAAGTTTGACAAAGGTATGATGATTAATCACGTATGTTTAAATTTATACTTTTTTAAAATTTTAAATATGTTTTCTAGAGTACAAAAGAAAAACCGAAAGTGACTTCCTCAGCTGAAGTTGGTTTTTGCAAATATTGAGGGAACAAAGTCGACCACAGATAATTCTTGATGATGATCAGAATTTCCACGCAGATTTTGAAGGGAGACTACCCATGAAGAGCGAAGAAGACATTGGTACATGTGAAAGACGCCCAAGTACAAAGAATGAACAGAAAAAGATGATAGGTACTTGAATGCACATGTTGCTTTCCTTATAACAAATCTTATTATTTTCAGTTATCATTCCTTGCCCGAACTGGAAGTCATGAGATCAATACTATTGTAAAAAATATTTTAAAGAAACTTCACAGATTCTGTCGCCTCCTTATATAACTGGGAGGGAAAGAAAATGTTTTCCTCCTTAATAGTATCTGACTGTATTAAAAGTATGTTAAATCTACATTGTTCTTACCAATACGATTATTATTATGTTATTAAATATTACAGAAGCAGCAACCTTAAGCCCAAATGCTAAAAAACAACCGAGCACGACATCATAGCAGCTATTAAGAATTGGTTAAGATATGCTTCGACAGTATTAAACAACAGCTAGTAAGTACCTTTTTTAATTTACCAGCTTACCATATGTACGGAAAGCTCAAGGTGTCCACCAGTTATGGGACACCTAGACCACCAGGAAAGAGAAAACGATTTCAGATCTAACTAATTTAAATTAAAGGACGTGATAAATAAATAAATAGATAGAGAGGCGTTAAGAAGTGATAAAAGGAACTTCTGATTTTTAACTTGAATTATTTTGGTTGAAGTAACTTGTAAAAAATCTCCTGAGTTTTATGCTTGTATACTGTTTCGAAAATATTCCATTAATTTTAAAAAATGTTTAATATTGCCTAATCACATTTTCTATTCTTGGTCGCCCCACATAATGGTATTGGGCTTGACTACATCAAATTAAGATTTTCTTAACAATAATTATTTTTTCTTAAAATAATAAAACACTTCAATTTGTTGCAAACTTTACTTTACACTAATATGGTGACTAGAAGTACAGATGATTCTAAAAGTCCTTGTTAATTATATAAACTTCTTTAAAATATGTTGCTGCAAGAGACCCTGCTTCTTGATCATAGAAACAGGGCTTCAAATCTTGGTTGCGACTGAATTTTAATAATTTAGTACAAGCATATTTGAGTTCGTTAGGATAAGGTATGAATTACAAAGTATGGGGCAGCATTATCTACTTGCTACACTGACTTCATTACTTCCATTGCAAACTGCAGGAAAAGGGGAATGGATTATGTATGTTGCTGCATGCTTTCCATCCATTTTTAAATTTAAAGCATTAAAATTTTACAGAAAATTAGCTCACTGTAATTTATGTTTAAATACTTTTCTCAATATTTTAAAGTTAAATACTACTGCTTTGATTATAAACCAAAATCTGTTTTTTTTTATTCTTACAGAAAGAAGAATTATGAGTCCCAAGACAACCTTCCTATTGAATAATTATCGAGTATTTATATATTTTACTGAGTGAATAAATTGGTTTTGCTATAATACATCTTTTATTCCAGTCCTATTCCATGAGGTGGGAATTTTATCCTTAATATACCAGCGATTAAACTGCTATTAAATTTAATATTTCAGTTATAATATAATTATTGAAGTATTCAGGATGGATGAGTAGTTATTTTTTTATTGGATTGTAGTGAATTAAAATGAGCTGTAAAAATTTTTGTCAGGTGTATAATCCTTTTCTGATACTACCTACAATTACAATTAGAGAAGTAAAACGTTAAAATGCGTTCACCAACATTGGCACTGTTTGGCATTTTCTAATGGTTGATTTTGTGTCAAAATTTATAAGCGACTCCTTTATTTTTCTAGGCCCCTAAAACAGGAAATAATATTTTAAATGTGCAATTTATCTAGCAGATATTCTCTATAGGGTATGCAAAAGAACCCCTTATTGGCACTAACTTTTTAAATGTTCGTTCTATCAAACAATGTATTGAGAAAGTTTGTATAGCAAATTATGCTCTATAGCAATATCAATTTTCCATTCAGCACTCATTTTCTTGTTGATGGCCATTTTACCATTTCAAAAGAATATACATATTTAAATTCAAACCCAAGTGTTTTATTACTAAGTGTAACTCTTATGCTAAATAAACTTCAAACGCAATTTTTGTAAAAAATTTTCTTATGCAGCACTTGTTAGAGAATATGGTTTCATAAAGAGAGCAAAATTCTCTTTTCACTAGAAGAACAAAATGTATAGGGTTTTATTTGAAAAGTTTAAAATGTCCATCAACAAGAAAATGAGTGGTGAAAAGAAAATTGAAATTCATGTTGCTATAGAGCATAATTCGCTGTACAAAAATATTCTTAAAAACATTCTAATAAATAATATTCCAAAAATACAAAAATAATGTTCTAGGAATATTATTTGAATCAGAAATATAACATACATGTAAGATGTCCTAACTAGAATGTTAAATAAATAATATTAAAATAATATTGAGGATATATTTTAAATAATATATTAGCTAAATATTTAGGCGGATGTTGAAACAGATATATTTTAAATATTTGAGAATGAATATTTATATAATATATTTGTGCTACTAGGGATATAACATTCATAAGATATCCTAACTAGAATGTTATATAAATATTATTAAAATAATATTGAAGAAATATTTTAAATGATATATTAGCTAAATATTTAGGCGGATGTTGAAAAAGATATATTTTAAATATTTGAAAAAAATATTTATATAATATATGTGTGCTACTAGGGAGCTAACAAATCTACTAATACATAATCATCCCAAGATTCGGATAGGCGAAAATGAAATCAATGTAAGAAAATTAATAACACCTTCTGTTAGATTAGTATTATCTAATATATGTCCTACCATACCACACGACATAATTGAAAAATCTTTAAAGGATATTGGCATTAAAATAACCTCCACTATTCAATTTATCAAGGCTAGTATGCACGAATCCGAATACTCCCACATAATTAGCTTTCGCCGATATGTATATATAACCCCAGAAGAAAACCTTATTATACCAAATTCTGTACTGATTTCTTACGAAGGGGAAACCTACAGAATTTTTTTACAAACCGATGAAATGAAGTGTTTTACATGCAATAAATCTGGGCATCACTCTATAAATTGCAAAGACTCCCAAATGACCACTCTTCCACATGCACCAAAAATACGACCTAACCTGAAATCGTAAATCCACAAACATTTACTATACCAAATAATGAACAAGAAATCCAGACAAAAAGCAATACTAGTAACAATACATATACCAACTTATCCATACAAAAAAAACGGCCCCCTCCCACATTATCACAATCTTCTCCTGAAATTATACAATCAACTACCCAAAAATCACAAAATCTAACTACAACCTGTACATCCGAAGAAGACACGACAACAGATACGAACAAACCTAGACCTATATTCCAGCAGCCAACCAAAAAACATAAAAAAACTAAGTGTAATAACGATTCGCAGATATCTATAGAAGAAATGCTTCAGCCGGTTCAAGAACATTTAGAAAAATACAATCAGCGTTACAATCTGAAATATGAAGAATTTCAAAAAATTTTTCAAGAAGCATGGGCGTCTGAAAATCCACTTGAAACAGCCCGGAAATATACTCAAGACGTAGAAAAATTGCTTGCCACTATGAAAGATCTATATACTATTCGGACGCACACCAAAATAAAAAACAGATTTACAAGAGTTTCATCTAACATTAAAAAACGATTACTCACAGAAAACTTTCCTGACGAAGATTACCTCATCTCTCAATCATCTGGTGTTTAAAATTGACTAATGAAATTAATTCAATTTAACTGTAACGGATTCTACAACCGTCTTACCTACATACAATGTTTAATTAAAGACTATCAACCTCATATAATTTGTCTTCAAGAAACCCATATAAAAAATAAGCCCCCATACATTCAGGGATACGAAATATACAGTAAACCGCGTAACAATGTAGCTCATGCCAGTGGTGGTGTATGCATAGGTGTTAAACAAAATATCTTCTCCAAAGCTGTACCACTAACTACACACCTAGAAGTGATTGCCATCCAAGTAAACCTGCCAGAAAAATACACAATCGTAAACATCTATTTACCTTCAAATTTTCACATAGACTATGATGATCTACAAGACAGTATTAGACAAGTACCGACTCCCTTCATTTTAGTAGGAGATTTTAATGCTCACAGCCCCTTTTGGGGCGGTGAAAGTTTAAACAACAACGGGAAGATAGTTGAGAAATTATTGGAAACAGACAACGTTATGCTAATGAACGATGGAAGGCCCACCTACTTATGCCCACGAACTAAGAAACCATCAGCAATTGACTTATCAATTTCCTACGCCACAATCGCGCATAAATTTTCATGGACACCTCTAGATGATTATTTCGACGATGATCACATACCTATTCTACTGGACTCCAGCATATACCAAAATCAGAACCAGTCAATTACTAAATGGAAATTGAGTGAGGCAAATTGGGAAAAATATAGGTCCTACTTAGAAGAAAATAAACTGAACTTTAATCCAAACGCTGACATCAATAATAACATCGAAATTATAATAGAAAACCTTACTAATGCCGCTAATGCTTCTATACCGTTGCATCAAACCAATATAAAATATAAATACACAGTACCCTGGTGGAATATCGAATGTGCGCAGGCAATCCGTCAGAAGAAACAAGCATACAATAAGTACAAAAATAATAAAACTGAAGCAAATCTTATTTCACTAAAACGATCAAGAGCTAAAGCAAGACGAATTATAAAAGACAGTAAGAAAAAATCATGGGCAACCTTTATATCATCTATAAACTCTCTTACTTTAAACAATGAAATATGGAATAAAATACGTAGCATAGATAGGAGGCCACAAGTTTTCCAAATAGCAGGACTACAGAAGAATGGAAACATTGTTACATCTCCAACTGAAATTACAGAAACCCTAGCAGAAAACTTTGCGAAAGTAAGCAGCTCCCTACAATATTCCAAACGGTTTCTAGAAATTAAACAGTTAGCTGAACAAATCCCACCAGAAATACCAATAGATGACAATGCAGATTATAATATTGATTTAGGTATGCATGAATTAGAAGCAGCCCTTAAGCAATTAAAAGATTCGGCTCCTGGACCAGATGGGATACATAACATGATGCTCAAACAACTTCCACCAAATGCTACAACCTCATTGTTAAAAATGTATAACTTTATATGGTCAAATAATATATTTCCTAAAATGTGGCAGCAATCCATTATAGTTCCAATTTTAAAAGCAAACAATAATAAAGATAATCCTACTTCCTACAGACCTATATCACTTACATGTACACTTTGTAAATTGATGGAGTGGATTGTTAATCAAAGATTAATATGGTATCTTGAAAGACACCAAATGTTGAGGGAAAATCAAAGTGGCTTTAGACGAAGACACTCGACAATGGACCAAATCAGCAGACTTGAAATGGAAATCAGAAACTCTTTTGCAAATAGAGAACATTTAATAGCTATAACGTTAGATATGGAAGAAGCATACGACACAACATGGAAGGATAGAATAATAAAGCTTCTATTAAAGTACGGATTAAAAGGCAGAATAGTTAACTATATTCAGAATTTTTTAACCAACCTTCAATTCCGTGTGCGCCTAAACACCACATTATCAGAAACACATAATCAAGAAAACGGAATCCCTCAGGGATCCATACTAAGTGTAACACTATTTCTTATTGCTATAAATGAAATAGTAGATAATATCAAATATCCTGTCAAAAGCCTTATGTATGCTGATGATTTGATCATTTATTGCAGCAGTCAAGATATTAATTACATACAAAAATACTTACAACATACACTTAACATCTTACACAAATGGACAACAGAGAATGGCTTTAAACTGTCGACATCCAAAACAAAATGTATACATTTTTCAAAAACTAGAAACATTGTTAATCCTCCAATATCACTAAATGCTGCGTCACTAGACTACGTAAAGGAAATCAATTATCTAGGGATGATATTTGACAATAAATTGACATTGGTACCTCACATTAAGCACCTCAAACAAAAATGCCAAAAATCTCTTGCTCTAATGAAAGTGGTAGCATTTAATGAATGGGGAGCCAATCGTAACATCTTAGAAAATATGTTCAAAGCTCTAATACTATCAAAATTAACTTATGGTAGTTTTTTATATTGTACCGCTAATAAACATATCTTAAAAATTGTGGAAATTATCTTCAACAATGGTTTACGACTAGTTACTGGAGCCTACATTACTAGTCCAGTTAAGAGTCTGATATGCGAAGCTGGAGAAAAACCAGTGAATTACTATATAAAGCAAAATCTTCTAAACTACACAACTTCCATACTATCAAATGACACACACAACAATTATTCGTTAACCAAAGAACCAAGATATCAACTGCTTTATAATACTAGTACTTTAAATATTAAAGCACCATATGCAATTAGAGCAAAGAAAAAAATGGAAAAGCTCCAGATAACCCATTTAGAATTTTACCAAGTCTCTAATCCAATCCCTCCTTGGCTTATAGATCCACCTCAGATAAACCTACAGCTTACCACACTTCCAAAAGCTGAAACAATCCCTGTAATGTATAAAAACCAGTTTCGTGAAATAATCAACGATTACAAAAGCTATTGTAATATATACACCGACGGGTCGCGAATAGCCGATAAAACAGGATGTGCCTTTATATGTGAACAACACCGTGAACATTATCGCCTACCAAATATAACATCAAATTATACTGCCGAAATGTATGCTATAATTAAAGCACTAGACTTTATTAACGAAAATCTAAATACTCGATTCCTTATACTAACGGATTCGTTAAGTGCTCTTCTTAATTTAAAAAAGTTATACTCCCAAGACCCATTAACACAAGAAGCGCGATTCAAGACCCAACAGTTATCGTTGAACAATAAATCAATAGTGTTTATGTGGATACCGTCTCACGTAGGTATAGGCCTAAATGAAGAAGCAGATAAATTTGCAAAATCTGCTACAGAATTACTTAATACAAATGAAACAAAGGTGACCAAAGATGACGTCAAAAGTTATATAAAAGAAATGCTGCGTAGTCAGTGGGAAATTGAATGGACCAATATTCAAAATAATAAAATGAGACAAATTAAAAACACTACAACTAAAGAATTTTATCCACCGTCTATTAAGTTAAATCGGAAACAGGAAATCAACTTGGCTAGGCTAAGAATTGGACATACACAATTAACTCATAGCTATCTACTTCAGAAGAAAGAACCACCTATATGTTCAACCTGTAACATACCGATAACTGTAGAGCACTTAATTCTAAACTGCACTAAGTTTAGACAAGCAAGACAACGGTTTGATATAGCAGCAGACATCAGTAAGGCACTTGCGTATAATGCAGATTCCATAACCAAAATTATTAATTTTCTTAATTGTATAAAACTTTCTCTGTAGTACTATATTTGTGATTGTTATATATTTCAGCATGTAATCGTATCTTCTATAACATAATGTAAATAAGCCAGCGCCAATGACCTTGATGTCGACGCGCTCATTGTCCATTAAATAAAAAAAAAAAAAAAATTAAGTACTGAAGCTTTTACAAGTAAAAAAAATCTAAAAACAAACTATACCCTTATCTACAAGGAAAACAGACTCGTGATCCTTATACTTTTATATTAATCTATCATTCATAAACAAACATTTAAAATAAACTCTCTAAATTAAAACAATATTCTGATTTTTTATACACAGGATGTGTCACGACGAGTTTTCGTTAGATTATGGGGAACCAATAGGAGTTGCGATTTGAAATTTTGCAGGCAATGGTTTTGGGTTACGTGCTTTTGTTTTAAAATAATAATACTTCCGGTTATACCGGAAATGGATGTCAACTTCTTTATTTTAAATGAAACATCAAAATTTTTATTATTGATATGCATTCTTGAGGCAATTTAAAAACTAATTTGTTTAATAAACTATGCTTCTAAAATTAACCGATTCTGAGGTATTCTAATTTTTTTAAAAGAAATTGCCAGCTGCGGGCTGTTACAAACAACTACATTTCCAAAAAATGCGTGCATGTGCAATTTCAAAATTTAGGTAATTATTTTTAAAAGTATGCTGCGTCAAAAGGATTATTAAGAACTTTAGAAAATAATACAGAATGTTCAAAAAAGAATACCAAACTTTGTATCCAGAGAACACCGATATCCCGTAATTTTTAAATGGCAACCTACATTTTTTCTAGTTTTGCTGCATTCTACGATCAAAATTAAGGGCAGTATGTATGTACTTCCCTGTAACGTAATGTCGTAGTTTTAGAGTTATTTTGAAAAATATATTACTCCCTTTTATTTTATTTTATAAAATCTGGTAGGCTATGGAAATTGGCACAAATAAATAAAAACAAAAGAAGTAACTTTTAATCAAAGTTTAAAACGTTTAAATCAAAAACTACTGCAACATAAAACAAAACTCAGTAACATTTTCAAAAAAAAAGTCAGGTTATCTTTCATTAGTCAGGTCTTGACCGTAACTACTTGCACCACATCGGCTGGCCGACCCCGGCCTTGATCTTTTAAATGCGAATCTCGCTAAATAGTTATCGGCTGTAAACACTAAATTTTTACATTACATTTTAATGATTGTAATTTAATTATTACTTATTTAATGTAATTGTAATTTAATATTTAATCTTTCTTATTATTTAAAATATAAAATAAAGATAAAAATATTTTACAGAAAATAATGATTTTTATCCGTAGTATTAGTTGGTACGACCGACCTTGCCGCCCCTGACCAGCCGTCACTGATGACATATTCGATAACTTTTCTATGTATTATATGACGACTTTTTCTTTTAGCTTTCATATCCGTACATTTCAAATCAAATATTAAAAGTGTCTATATACTTTCTACAATAATAATTCATTTGCAAATATTTCTGTCAAAAATAATGAAAACTATAAATTATTTTTTTATAATGAAATTTTTTAAAATACTGTAAACAGTAACATTTAATTTTTAAAGTTGATATCACTGTTAGACAGCTGTGCTTAGAATGTCAAACTTATCTTATTTACGCAGTGAACTCTTATAACTAGAATGCAATGCTTGCAAAACTAGTCTTGCAGGCCACATAAATCCGCCGAATAATAAAAAGCCCTGTTAAGGGCGTAACGGTTTTTACTTTATTATTAACGAAATTGTAAATTTTGATACTGTCATCCTATGAGATGCATTGTGTTGTGTATGTGCAAAAGCTCACGATAAACTTAACGTAATAAAATTCAGTTTTATAAAATTATATATATCTTTACCTTATAAGTTATAATATCCAAAAGATCCAACGAATAATTATTTTTGTTAACAAAAATCATTCTTTGCTGAAAATACTATTGAATTTATACCTCATTAATTTCTTCAACAAATACTTCAACATTCTATGAAATGAAATATAATTACGTATTCTTATTTTATCCAAGTTTTTAATTAATTAAGTAGCAATTATTTATGTCACAAATATATTGGCATACATTCTACTTTGAATTTATAATAATTTTCAACAGTACGTATAATACACCTTGCAAATCTGAACAAGATCCTGCTGCTTAGTAGCGGCGGACTTTGTGTGTATGAGATAAGAATGAGAATTTCTACGTCGCGTGGATTAAGCGAGGTTATGAGTAGATAAAGAATGGGCTTAGTGGAGCAACCTTGTGTGGAGCTGCTCCTCCTCCTTTCACTTTTTAAGCCCCTCCCATTTAGAAGCGACTTCCCCCTCTCCAAGCCCCTCCCATTTAGAAGCCACTTCCCCCTCTCCAAGCCCCTCTTCTTTATAAGCCACTTCCCCCTCTCCAAGCCTCTCCCCTCTCTACCTCGCCTCTGTACACCTACCTTCTCTCTTTGCTTATAATAAAAATCCACAAAAAGTTATAAATAATAATTTATTTAGATTAATAATACATAACCTGTAAAAATAATAAGCACAAAAGTATGTTTATAATTCATTTTAAAAATAAACTCAACAATATCGTATAATTTATTAAAAGGTAGAATGAATAGGTATAATTCTTTTTAAAAAAAATAATAATGTAAAAAATAATAATAAAGTATTAAATTGTTATGATTTAATACGAGACACCTTTAATCAGATGTTTTCACATCTAAATGTGGAGCGGAAGTGAATGTGTATTGACTGACTTTCGTTCTCGTATAGCTTACACTAGGCCATTACAAATGCTGTACATCGAATTACTGAAATACGCTTATTTCATATTTCATACCGCTGGTCCAGTAGCTAATTATTATGCCACACAAATAAAAAATAGTTAAAATCTCGTCATACAACTTGCAAAATTCTGGGAATTTTAAAGAACACGAGACGTTCCAAGTGGTATCTCTTTTTATGTAGCAGGAGCAATTTCATCTAAATGAAAACTTGTAGATCCTTCTGCGTATATGAAAAGGATTAAATTAAAATGCACGCATCGCAAGATATTTTATTATTAACAATAATTTTTATTTATGAGGTTGTTTCAAAACGATCTTATTTTTACAAGTGAGCGAAATACATATAGGCCCGGAGAGCTTGGTGTCGACTTGAGCCGGCGACTAGGTAAGCGCTGGACCTGGTGCTGTCATCAGGCCGGTTTCGAGTGGAACCCAGACAACAAAGCAATAAAACTTCATTAAAATTATAAAATCTCATTTAAAATGTTAACGCATTCTTTTAAATAATCAACTTTAAAAGTATTAATAAATTTACTATAAAAATTACTTTCACAACAATAATGTATATTTTCTTAATAATAAAGTAATAAATTGTTATAATTAATAATTATATATAAATATTATAATTACAAAAGCATTTAAAATTAAAGCGGGATAATGTTTTAGAATCTTAACAATAAAATCAGTTTTGTCGCTGATTTAATCAAATTAAACGTTTTCGTTTACATTCATTTCATATGGGTGAACGAACGAATCACCTACTAATTTTTTGTGCAAAGTCGCTTTGCATTCTTTACGTTTCAATTTTAATAAACCTATCTAAGGTATATACTAGAAGACAGTGAAGCTTATATTTTTACAAGTAATTTTAAAGAAAATCTCTCCCCTCTTTCTACACAGTTATATTAAAAAATTCTGTTTTCATTATTGCAAAATCACAATTCGTGAATGATAAATTAGTTTTCATTTATGTAAAATCAGTTTTCATAATTTAAAGTGTATCAAAAGTAAAAAAAATAGATACGTTTTTGAACGATAATCCTCGAATTTCCGTGAACGTTTACGGATTGGAAAAGATTTTTGAGAATTAAAAAATAATAATGTATATGTTTTTATTTAAGTAATTGAGTTGTAATGAGATGTTTTCGCACGCTGAACGAGGCCACCATATGAAACTACCATAAACTGAAATAATAATTCGTTTTAAAAATAAAAGCTAATAAGATATTTCGAGATCCTTTAAAATTATCCTTTAAAATTAAATCGATCAAGTCATAAAAATCTTTAATAACTTAAAAAAATGGAATTGCCTTTAAAGCTTAAAAGATTTATTTAATAAAGAAAGATAATGAGTTTGTGTATCAACATACTTTAGAGTTTAAATTATTTTCCCCTGTTCTTGAAGTTGCAGCTTTAGGGTGTGATTTTTTTAGTGATGTTCAAAAGAGGAAATAAAGCTTACAGTGACCAGAGGATGTTATGAGGTTGTCCTTTCAAAACGATCTTATTTTTACAAGTAAGCGAAATACATAGAAAGACATATAAAGGATGTATTTAAAGAATCTCTTTTGTCACAAAGGTTTAAACAATTTTTTTATTGTAGTTTTTAAATCGGTAATCAAATCAGAATTTCCAATGTGCTGTTATTTATGATTTTAAAAGAAGCTAAAACGTTTATCGCATACCTTCGGCCTGGTGAAGTGTTGGTTTCTTGACCAAGCTCCGGAGAGCTTGGTGTCGACTTGGGCCGGCAACTGGGCGAGCGCTGGACCTGGTGGTGTTGAGGAGTTGCAACGCCGACGGGTTCAGAGACTGTGTATACGCTTGATATCTCGATATTATTAACCTGCTGGAATGTATTTGACGTGCAACTCACGAGTGAATTCGTTCATTGCCCGTTAAGAACTGCGGTTCTTCCTGATTTTCTCTAGCATCAGACCGGTTTCGAGTGGATAGTTAACTAACCGGAATATCGTGGCCAGACAACAAAGTAGCTTTAGGCAATAAAACTCATTATAAAATCTCATGTAAAATTATCGCATCGATTCCCGTATATTGTGTCGGTGAAATCATTGGCCGACTGTACTAATTTATATGCCACACAAAAAATACTAAAAAAGCAACGGTCTGCGACGGTTTTGAGAGAAAAGAGAATACAAGTTCACTCTCCTTGACTGCCGGACTCATTCCACCCAAAAAGAAAAAATCTCGTCATACAAAATTCTGGAAATTTTAAAGAACACGCGATGTTCTCTCTCCAGGCGGTTTATCTCTTTTTAGGAGGAGCAATTTCATCTAATATAACGTTACATTTTGTTTCGTTCTCTTTTAATGCGTGTTAACATATTACACACATGTCTAGAAGTGATTAATTTATGCTTGATCTGTTTATTAGATTGTTCACAAATATTAATCACGTAAACAGTTAAATATCGACATAACAATTATTAGAAATGTTAGAACTTTTTTGTTTTATTTATAATGAAAACCACGTATTTAAAAACTTCTCAAACAGTAAATTATGTTCAACTTTGTAAATTAAAGATATTACATATTTATTTTTTAAAAAGTATCTTTTCCCACTCCATAAATCTCTATATAAACTCATTTTCTGTCCACTTCTATAGTTATTTATCTAGTATAAAATGTGTTGGGAACATCAATGGTCGATTGAACGAAAGACTGGCACAATTAAGTTTTCTCGTTTTAAAACTCACAATACCGGGTTGTTAATTGAATCAGATAAACTGCCCAATATTGTAGAATTAAGAAGCATAGAAGATATAGGTCACACTGTATGTTCATATATAGAAATTTTATACTTAAATGAAGATGGTAATCCAATAAATTCAAACGAATATAATGCACGAAATCGGGTAGAGAACATATTCACGAAATATATCTCTTGGGGGCCACATGTCCGTTCGTACTTTTCAAATGTGTATGTCGCACGTGGGATAGCGAAATTTCTGATGTGTGGATGGATAATATAGAACGCAACATTTGGTTTAATAGATCATGGTTGCATAATAGTGAACATAGACCGTTTAAGTGGATGACTGAAGAAGAACTTCACAAGGAAAGGACTCTCAACTTCACTAGATATTCAAAAGAACGTAACCCACATATACCTGAGGTGCATAATAGTGATTTTAAAGTTCCGGAGACGTATATTCCTGCTGACTGTAATCCGAATAACTGTTATGTACTTAACTACATTAAACGTGAGCCTATAAAAAGAAATCTGATAAATTACTGCAAATTACAAAAAGGTTGATTATAAATGTTTAGATTGTATACAATGTTATAACAAAAAATAAAAGACTTTTATTAACAATTGGTTTTATTAAAAAACGGTTGCAGTACAAATACAAAGTTTAATACAATATGTTGTATCATGCACATTATTAAACTTTAAGGTTAAGCAAATAAATAACCACGTAAACAATCAAAAATATGGCAA
Organism: Agrypnus murinus; assembly: GCA_929113105.1. Classification (NCBI taxonomy): domain Eukaryota; kingdom Metazoa; phylum Arthropoda; class Insecta; order Coleoptera; family Elateridae; genus Agrypnus; species Agrypnus murinus. Next base: position 46,763,307 of record OV816031.1, read on the forward strand.
ATATAACCAATACAAAGATCGCTACTGAGACGACAACTATACAGCTAACAGGCGTTGGTGAATCAGGCAGTTTGCAAATGTGCGGATCATGACCAATTGTTTGCCAGCTGGTCTCGATGTCATGTGACGGACAATGAAATTTCACTTTGAATGATGAAGGTACACGTGTAACATTACTTAATGAAACACTGTAAACGTTTAGTCCATGCAGAACATCACTTTTTAAGTTGTAACGCGTTGGATCTTGGGAGAACACTATTGACCCGGAAATGGACTCCGACGGTCGTGCGATGTACATAACACCATCATAAACGGCGGTTAGCACTATTAAGAGTTTTAAGTAGACTAAAAGAACTCTTGATAGACTTCCCCTACTACGTTTCCATAATGGTGATCGAACTCGTTCTTAGTATCCGTGAACATGTTTTCCATATAAATTTTAGCTCTACCAGAAAAGGTCTCATCTATGTAAGTTTGAAATTCCGGATTGAACCCAACAGCAGGAAGTTGTTCTTTCAATTGATCCAATGTTGGGACCCCAGATTCTTCCAGGACTTCTGTTTCAAAAACCGAGATATCAGGTGAGGGAACGCTAGTAGTGCGTATTCTTTGGGCGATAGGCGATGGTTCGCAAGGCATAACTATTCGTCTTGCGGGTGGAAGTCGTTTATAATATTTTGGAGTGGAGGTAGGTATGGGAGAAGAAACTTCCGTTTTTAAAGGTTCTTCTTTCGGATTTAATAATTCCGTTTTAACTCCGGTTATAAACTCACGCAATGGTTGAGTGATAGGTTGATAGCGGCGTTGTAGTTCCACTTCTGACCGTGCAATTTCAGACTTGAGACTTTTGTATTTCTGTTTAACATGACGTTGTGCTTTCACCAAGTCTTCTGCTACACGCTTGTTCATGTTTACTAAAACGTTTAGTTCGTGTCTTCGGCATTTATGGTGAAGTAACAGTCGAGATCTTTTCGATAACGTCCCCCATTAAGTGGATAATCTTTGTCGATTACTAAAAAGCCATATTTCTCCTTCCAACAGTGTAAACACAAGTGTTTAAACGCTTCGAAAGTCATATCCCCGCTAACATGATCGTTAAATATGTGTTTTAAGTTAGTATTATCCTGCTTAAAAACGACAATGAGATTTGAATTATCTCTTACGAGTTGTTTAGGTATTGCAGAGTATGTCTGACATAAATAAAAACAATCGATGTGTTTATGTCTACCGAAGCAGAAATAATCACGTATGGTGCTTTGACTATCGCAAACTACATCGTCGAAGATAATAACTGAGCTTTGGTTTGCATCCTTAGGTGGTAATATAGTTTCAGAAGAATCGTATTCGAAATAACCGATGGGTAATGATTGAAACAGGTCGCTCAGATATGCGTATTTCGGTTGATAAAGAGATTTACTATAGACATATACGTTTTCGAAGCGTAAACCGTTTGGATGTTCTAGTAAACCTATCATTAGGTTGGTTTTACCACATCCGGAACTGCCTACTATTATACCGCGTTAGCATCCTGCCCCCAACAATACACTATGTTTAAAAACTTGCGGCGTCGGTGAACAATTATCCCGATTTATAATAGACAACCTCTATCTCTGACGCACCAACTTTAACTGCTCCATGTAGGACACGTTATGAAAGAGCGTATATGGGTAAAGGGTATAAATATATAAAGATGTTGGAGCAAGCTTTCAGTCACTCTTCTCCTGTAATAGGAGTACCTAATGTGTTATTAAACGTACTCTGCGAAAAGCGGAGAATCGTCAATCAACTCGTAAGGGGAAGGGAGTGATCAACACTCTCATTAATAAGTTACCATTAGAATTACATTTACCAGGGTATAACTACTGTGAACCTGGCACTCGTTTAGATCAAAGGCTTTCTATGGAGACAAAGGAATAAACCCGTTGGATGAAGCTTGTAAAGAGCACGACATAGTCTATTCAAAAACTAACAACCTTGGTGAACGTCATAAAGCTGATCGTATATTAGGACAGAAGGCGTGGACGAGGTTTCTTTCTAAGGACTCTCGTTTTGGAGAGAGAGCGGCTGCGCTTACTGTGACCGGCATTATGTCTGGAAAAAGAAAATTGGGTATGGGTGTTCGACGATCTAAAGTGAATAGAAGGGGTATTTTAACATTCAACAACGCCATCAAATTAGCTAGAAAACGTATTGGTGGTAAACTAAAAAAGCTATTTTTAATACGTTCTGCTCGTCTTGCCCTAGCGGCCTTGAAACGTAAACGTATCATTGCTCCCAAAGGGCGGATTATACCTAACGGGAGAAGCTGCGGTTGCCAAAGCAGTGAATGAAGCAAAAGCAGCAAAATCAGCTCTCGAAGAAACGAAACGACACAATAAAGCGATGGAGCAAGCGCCTGTAGGAAAAGGATTATATTTGAAACCATACAAAAAAGAATTAGGATTGTATTTACGACCTCCAAAAAACTACCCTTAAAGCTACCACACCGAGCACTGACCAATATCGATTTTTCAAAGTACGTAAACCAGTTAAAAATTCCACACTTCAGAGGTATTTTTATGCGAAACGGGTTACCGAAACGTATCCGTAAAAACGAATGTGGAATTGTGAATTTGGATGATACAGATGGGGAAGGTACGCATTGGACATCGTATGTTAAACGTGGTCGAAATATATTATACTGTAACGTTCTTTTTAAAATAATAACAAAAGTGCCGTTTAAATCGTCTATTAATAAGAAATATTTATTTACAAAAAAACAAATGAATACACTATAAATTAACGCTATGATTATAAACCATTAAAACTATTATTTACAGACGATGAATTTCTAATACAACATTTATCTTTACATACACTATTTATTTCGCGATACACAGTTCATGACTTGCTGTTGACTGCCTCTTTTTATCGGCGAAGTCGGTTATATACCCTCATATAATCGTACTAGAAACCGCTAGAAACTACTATATATTTCTAGAATAAACGCGTCTCGTTCACATGCTTGGTGCGATGAGTCATTCTCTCGAATGCCGTAGAATATTCCATTTGTTGTTCGAGAAGAGGTTTTTTCTTTTTCTCTCTTGTTACACTGCCCCCCTCTTCAAGTCTGTTCTGTCCCAGAACAGGTTTTATGCTCTGGTTCCTGTAGAACGGGTCATGACGATATCGACAGTCTTCACCTCGACTACACGTTCCATTACGGTAGAAGTAACAGTCTACACTCTTCGTTGGCCTTAATGCGGGCTGTGGATCAAAACTGCAGACGAAGATCTTGACGTCCGTACCTCTAAAGACAACTTCCAACATGTTTCTAACAATTCTCCAATCCAGCTGGTCCTCCACAAGTCGTCGTAACTCGGTTTCTGGTAGTAAAACTGCTTGGTTACCAAGTAGTAAATGGATCGGTCATGATCAGGCAAGCGTAAGGATTTCCCAACAGAGGGATTTTGTTCTCGAAGTTCATTCAGCCGTCCAAATTTATTTCTAAACACTACTGCGATCCCCCTGGACATAAGGAGATCCTCGGAGACACAGTGGGCAATGGAACCAGGGACCCGGAAGAGATCTTGTTGCATCTCAGTCGTGACTCCAAATCGCGCTTTTCTAGTTCCAGAAAACGCAGCCATAAATTCTCTGAAGGTTGGCTGATCATCTCCAGGCCTTACGGTATTGATAGCCACCTCAGCCTCATCTTCCCGATCCGGGACTGCGTCATTATTTCCCTCATAGTGCGCCAGACGATTGGAATGTATCACCTTTGGTTTCCCTCTTGGCAATTTCTGGATGCGATAAATCAAGTCATTTATTCGTTTCTTCACCTGGTATGGGCCCTCCCAATTCCGCTGTAACTTTGGAGAATAGCCACGACGTCTTTGCGGGTTGTATAACCAGACAAGCTCTCCAGGTTGAAACCCTCCTTCTTGGGCTCTCACATCGTACGTAGCCTTCATCCGGTCACTCGCGATTCGACTATTGTTTCGGGTTCGATCGTGAATATCCTCCAACTTCTTCTTTAAGTTGATGACATAATCATTGCCGGCTACCTCCTGCTCTATAGGTGGAGACCCAAATTCCAAATCACACGGTAACCGTAACTCGCGTTCAAACATCACAGACGCTGGTGACTGACCGGTTGTTTCGTGGACCGATGCACGATAAGCCATTAGGAATAAATGCAGGTATTGGTCCCAGTCTCGTTGATGATCGGAGACAACCTTGGCCAAATATTTGCCCATTGTCCGATTCATGCGTTCTACCATTCAATCGGACTGCGGATGTAACGGTGTGGTCCGAGTCTTGCGAATGCCCAACAATCGACAGACTTCTCCAAATAGTACAGACTCAAAGTTGCGGCCTTGATCCGAATGCAGCTCCATGGGCACTCCGAAGCGACTGAAAAACTCTTTGACTAGTACGTCAGCAACAGTCGCAGCTTCCTGGTTTGGTAGGGCATATGCTTCTGGCCATTTGGTAAAATAGTCCATTGCCACTAAGATGTATTTATTCCCATCGTCGGTTTCGGGAAATGGTCCGGCAATATCTATAGCTATTCTTTCCAGAGGACTACCCACATTGTACTGCCTCATAGGTGCTCTTCGCTTCCCCAAGGGTCCGTTACCCGTGGCACATAGTTCGCATTTACGGCACCACTCTTTCACGTCTTCTTTACAATTGACCCAGTAAAAACGCTCTCTAACTTTCTCCAAAGTCTTCTTCACACCGAAGTGTCCTCCTGAGGCACCGTCATGGAGATGTCGCAATACTGTAGCCACTCGGCTTCTTGGAACCACGAACTGAGACCTAATGGTGGTGCCATCTTCACTCTCCAGTACTCGCTTCAGGAGATCGTCTTCCACCTTCAAGGACTCCCATTGGGCCCAATATGCTTTAAGCGTTCTGTTGAAAGGGCTGACGGCCTCCCAGGCAGGCCTTTCTCCCACGCGCTTCCATTCCAGTACCATTTTTAGTTCGGGATCAGCCTTCTGCTGTCGTTGCAATTCTTCCGGCAACCAATTGTCGTTGACGATGGTAGTTCTTAATACTTGGCAAACCCTCTCTTCCAAGCGAGAGCAATGACGGCAATCCGTTGGACAGGGTCTTCTTGAAAGAGCATCGGCATTTCGATGACTAGTGCCCGCTCGATGTTCTGTGTCAAAGTCGTATCCTTGTAGTCGCTCGATCCACCTTGCGACCTGGCCTTCAGGATTACGGAATTGTAGAAGCCATTTCAACGCTGCATGGTCCGTCCTCAATAAAAACTTCCGTCCGTACAAGTATTTGTAGAAGTGCTCAACGGACTTCACGACGGCCAATAGTTCTTTTCTGGTCACACAATAATTCCTTTCGGCTTTCGACAAAACCTTACTAAAATAGCCGATGACCTTTTCTTGTCCATCCTGTACCTGAGAAAGTACACCCCCAATGGCCAGATTACTTGCATCTGTGTCAAGTATGAATTTCCCTTCTGTCCGTGGATAACTCAATATTGGTGCTGTTGTCAAGGCACGCTTCAACTGTTGGAAAGCCGTTTCGCACTCTCCGCTCCAAACATACTCGCGCCCATCTTCAGTTAACCTTGTTAGAGGCTTCGCTATATTGGCAAACCCTGGAACGAAACGCCTGTAGTAGGTACACAATCCAAGAAAACTACGAACTTGGTGTTTATCTTTTGGGGTTGGCCACTCTTGGACTGCACGGATTTTATCGGGGTCGGCTGCCACTCCATTTTGTGAAACGACATGCCCGAGATATTTCACCTCCCTCCGGAATATGTGGCACTTTTTCGGACTCAATTTCAGATTAGCTGTACGCAGTCTCCAGAACACTTCCTCCAGATTTTTCAGATGTTCACTGAATGATCTTCCAACTACGATCACGTCATCCAGATAGACCAGGCAAGTCTTCCACGACAGCCCCCTCAGGATGGTCTCCATTAGACGCTCAAACGGATTGTATTTACGACCTCCAAAAAACTACCCTTAAAGCTACCACACCGAGCACTGACCAATATCGATTTTTCAAAGTACGTAAACCAGTTAAAAATTCCACACTTCAGAGGTATTTTTATGCGAAACGGGTTACCGAAACGTATCCGTAAAAACGAATGTGGAATTGTGAATTTGGATGATACAGATGGGGAAGGTACGCATTGGACATCGTATGTTAAACGTGGTCGAAATATATTATACTGTAACGTTCTTTTTAAAATAATAACAAAAGTGCCGTTTAAATCGTCTATTAATAAGAAATATTTATTTACAAAAAAACAAATGAATACACTATAAATTAACGCTATGATTATAAACCATTAAAACTATTATTTACAGACGATGAATTTCTAATACAACATTTATCTTTACATACACTATTTATTTCGCGATACACAGTTCATGACTTGCTGTTGACTGCCTCTTTTTATCGGCGAAGTCGGTTATACACCCTCATATAATCGTACTAGGAACCGCTAGAAACTACTATATATTTCTAGAATAAACGCGTCTCGTTCACATGCTTGGTGCGATGAGTCATTCTCTCGAATGCCGTAGAATATTCCATTTGTTGTTCGAGAAGAGGTTTTTTCTTTTTCTCTCTTGTTACACTGCCCCCCTCTTCAAGTCTGTTCTGTCCCAGAACAGGTTTTATGCTCTGGTTCCTGTAGAACGGGTCATGACGATATCGACAGTCTTCACCTCGACTACACGTTCCATTACGGTAGAAGTAACAGTCTACACTCTTCGTTGGCCTTAATGCGGGCTGTGGATCAAAACTGCAGACGAAGATCTTGACGTCCGTACCTCTAAAGACAACTTCCAACATGTTTCTAACGATTCTCCAATCCAGCTGGTCCTCCACAAGTCGTCGTAACTCGGTTTCTGGTAGTAAAACTGCTTGGTTACCAAGTAGTAAATGGATCGGTCATGATCAGGCAAGCGTAAGGATTTCCCAACAGAGGGATTTTGTTCTCGAAGTTCATTCAGCCGTCCAAATTTATTTCTAAACACTACTGCGATCCCCCTGGACATAAGGAAATCCTCGGAGACACAGTGGGCAATGGAACCAGGGACCCGGAAGAGATCTTGTTGCATCTCAGTCGTGACTCCAAATCGCGCTTTTCTAGTTCCAGAAAACGCAGCCATAAATTCTCTGAAGGTTGGCTGATCATCTCCAGGCCTTACGGTATTGATAGCCACCTCAGCCTCATCTTCCCGATCCGGGACTGCGTCATTATTTCCCTCATAGTGCGCCAGACGATTGGAATGTATCACCTTTGGTTTCCCTCTTGGCAATTTCTGGATGCGATAAATCAAGTCATTTATTCGTTTCTTCACCTGGTATGGGCCCTCCCAATTCCGCTGTAACTTTGGAGAATAGCCACGACGTCTTTGCGGGTTGTATAACCAGACAAGCTCTCCAGGTTGAAACCCTCCTTCTTGGGCTCTCACATCGTACGTAGCCTTCATCCGGTCACTCGCGATTCGACTATTGTTTCGGGTTCGATCGTGAATATCCTCCAACTTCTTCTTTAAGTTGATGACATAATCATTGCCGGCTACCTCCTGCTCTATAGGTGGAGACCCAAATTCCAAATCACACGGTAACCGTAACTCGCGTTCAAACATCACAGACGCTGGTGACTGACCGGTTGTTTCGTGGACCGATGCACGATAAGCCATTAGGAATAAATGCAGGTATTGGTCCCAGTCTCGTTGATGATCGGAGACAACCTTGGCCAAATATTTGCCCATTGTCCGATTCATGCGTTCTACCATTCAATCGGACTGCGGATGTAACGGTGTGGTCCGAGTCTTGCGAATGCCCAACAATCGACAGACTTCTCCAAATAGTACAGACTCAAAGTTGCGGCCTTGATCCGAATGCAGCTCCATGGGCACTCCGAAGCGACTGAAAAACTCTTTGACTAGTACGTCAGCAACAGTCGCAGCTTCCTGGTTTGGTAGGGCATATGCTTCTGGCCATTTGGTAAAATAGTCCATTGCCACTAAGATGTATTTATTCCCATCGTCGGTTTCGGGAAATGGTCCGGCAATATCTATAGCTATTCTTTCCAGAGGACTACCCACATTGTACTGCCTCATAGGTGCTCTTCGCTTCCCCAAGGGTCCGTTACCCGTGGCACATAGTTCGCATTTACGGCACCACTCTTTCACGTCTTCTTTACAATTGACCCAGTAAAAACGCTCTCTAACTTTCTCCAAAGTCTTCTTCACACCGAAGTGTCCTCCTGAGGCACCGTCATGGAGATGTCGCAATACTGTAGCCACTCGGCTTCTTGGAACCACGAACTGAGACCTAATGGTGGTGCCATCTTCACTCTCCAGTACTCGCTTCAGGAGATCGTCTTCCACCTTCAAGGACTCCCATTGGGCCCAATATGCTTTAAGCGTTCTGTTGAAAGGGCTGACGGCCTCCCAGGCAGGCCTTTCTCCCACGCGCTTCCATTCCAGTACCATTTTTAGTTCGGGATCAGCCTTCTGCTGTCGTTGCAATTCTTCCGGCAACCAATTGTCGTTGACGATGGTAGTTCTTAATACTTGGCAAACCCTCTCTTCCAAGCGAGAGCAATGACGGCAATCCGTTGGACAGGGTCTTCTTGAAAGAGCATCGGCATTTCGATGACTAGTGCCCGCTCGATGTTCTGTGTCAAAGTCGTATCCTTGTAGTCGCTCGATCCACCTTGCGACCTGGCCTTCAGGATTACGGAATTGTAGAAGCCATTTCAACGCTGCATGGTCCGTCCTCAATAAAAACTTCCGTCCGTACAAGTATTTGTAGAAGTGCTCAACGGACTTCACGACGGCCAATAGTTCTTTTCTGGTCACACAATAATTCCTTTCGGCTTTCGACAAAACCTTACTAAAATAGCCGATGACCTTTTCTTGTCCATCCTGTACCTGAGAAAGTACACCCCCAATGGCCAGATTACTTGCATCTGTGTCAAGTATGAATTTCCCTTCTGTCCGTGGATAACTCAATATTGGTGCTGTTGTCAAGGCACGCTTCAACTGTTGGAAAGCCGTTTCGCACTCTCCGCTCCAAACATACTCGCGCCCATCTTCAGTTAACCTTGTTAGAGGCTTCGCTATATTGGCAAACCCTGGAACGAAACGCCTGTAGTAGGTACACAATCCAAGAAAACTACGAACTTGGTGTTTATCTTTTGGGGTTGGCCACTCTTGGACTGCACGGATTTTATCGGGGTCGGCTGCCACTCCATTTTGTGAAACGACATGCCCGAGATATTTCACCTCCCTCCGGAATATGTGGCACTTTTTCGGACTCAATTTCAGATTAGCTGTACGCAGTCTCCAGAACACTTCCTCCAGATTTTTCAGATGTTCACTGAATGATCTTCCAACTACGATCACGTCATCCAGATAGACCAGGCAAGTCTTCCACGACAGCCCCCTCAGGATGGTCTCCATTAGACGCTCAAAGGTGGCCGGAGCGTTACATAGACCGAATGGCATAACTGTAAACTGCCATAGTCCGGAACCAATAGTGAACGCAGTCTTCTCTCGGTCTTCAGGTTCCATTTCAACTTGCCAATAACCACTCTTTAAGTCCAAAGTCGAAAACCATCGTGAACCAGACAGGGTATCTAACGTGTCGTCGATGCGTGGTAAGGGATAGCTGTCTTTCTTGGTCACGTTATTGAGCTGCCGATAGTCCACACAAAATCTCGTTGACCCGTCCTTCTTACTGACCAGGACCACCGGTGATGCCCATGGACTGCTGGATGGCTCGATGACCCCTTGTTCTTCCATATCGGTAATAATCTTCTCGGCTTCTGCTCGCCTTGCTAGAGGTAGGCGCCTCGGCTGCTGACGGACAGGCATAGAGTTGCCTGTATTGATTTTATGTTTTACTATATCTGTTCGTCCCTTCTGGCTATCGTCAAGAGCGAAGATATCTTGGTATCGGTGAACCAAACCCTGTACCTCTTTCACTTCCGTTCTGTTAAGGTCTTCGCAAGAACTAGTAACCATACCCACTAATTTACCACCATGGTCTTTGGGCGCTGGTTTTGGAACATCAGCCATACACCTGGCTACTCGGAATACTGGCACACACTGTCCCACAAGGGTACTCTTTTTCAATGTCACCGGATCCACATTAACGTTCATAATTCTCACCGGTACTATCTTTCCAACCTTGATCAGCGCTTTTCCCACCAGTATGCCACTATGGATCTTCTTATCACAGACAGGCTCCATCATTCGCACACATCCTACCCGAAGATCTCCATCCAAACCTGCCTCGACAACCATCTCGCTTTGACCCGGCAATATCACATCTTCAGTCAGCAAAACCCTTACAACAGGATCTTCTCGTGGGTGCAACGGAAGTTCTTCGTTACCGACCTTCAAAACACCCTCTTTCAAATCCAACGTAAAACCAAATTTTCTCAGGAGGTCCATTCCCAAGATGAAGTCATCAGTGATATCGGCTACCAGCACCTCATGTTCACGTTCTTCACTTCCAATGCCAATCTTCATCTTCACCACTCCGCGTGTTGGTATCACTTCACCTGTTGCTGTACGGAGTTGAGTAGTTGTCGGTAACAATTTAATACTTGATTGTAGAACATCAGGGCGTACGATGGATTTTGTCGCCCCCGTATCAATAAGTAGTGGAACAGTTCGGTTAGCAATCTTTCCATCTACAAACAAACTGCCGTTACTATTCTTTGATGTTACGGCATGGATCGTGATCTCCGGGGCATCTTCACTCGCAGTCAACGTTCTCTTGCCAACCCCTTTTAACTTTTCCGACGGTTGTACTTTTCTTATTTTGGGACAACGGCGTTCTACATGACCTTGTTCGCCGCAGTTCCAACAACGAGGCCCTCGAACTTCTTGATGATTCTTCTTACGGCTTTCTTCCTTCCGAAGAACTATCAGTACTAACTCCTCTAGATGATCTTTAGAACCTTCTTCTTCTTCCACAACTGCCCGAACACGCCCGTGACCTCGGGACGCTTGTTTTGCAGCTTCAAATTCTAAGGCGTGAGCAAGCGCATCATCAGTTGTTCTTGGTCGTGCCAGCCTCAATGATTGTTGTGTTTCCCCGTCTCTTAACCCATCAATGAAGGTCTGCACAGCCAGTTGTCCCAGAAATGAATCGGGTGCCGTAGGATACGCCAATCGGACAAGCCGCGCAACATCGGCTTCAAACTCCTGCAGGCTTTCTCCATTCTTCTGGATACGATTCTTCACTTGCGTGTGATACACTTGTTGAAGATGCGCGTCTCCATATCTCATCTCCAATCTAGACACTAACAATTGGTAATCATTTTCCTGTCCTGCTGGGATTGTTTGCAGGACGTTCAACGCGTCTCCACGCAAAGCCACAGTTAAAGAAACGGCCTTTTCCTTGCCTGTCCATCCGTTGGCCCCAGCAGCCGCCTCAAACTGTTTGTAGTAAGTGGACCAAGGTATCTTTCCATCGAACGTGGGTGGTTTTACTTTTATCCCTACGACAGGACCCTTTTCTTCTTTAAACTGTTTCTTTACTTCATTAAACGGCCTCTCAGAAGTTGAGGGAAACCGTAGTTGCCTCATTCTATCTTCCAGCATTTCGGTCATATCGTCTTTCTTAGTTGTTGGTGGTAATTGCATTTGGGCTATTTTCTCTTCTACCATCTTTATTACCCTATCTTGTTCCGCCAATCTACCTTCCAACAGTCCTAACGAGCTGGCCTTCTCAAAGAATTCTTCGAAAACTTTATCTTCCAACGCTTTGACGTTTTCCAGCAATTCACCTTTAAGCCTTCTAGAACTTTCTTCAGATTTTTCTAGTAATTCTGCAAACCTTCTAGAATTCTCTTCGTGCTTTTCCAGTAATTCTTCTTTAAGCATTTTAGTATTTTCAAAAACTTTTTCTTCCAGTGCTTTAGTATTTTTAAGTAATTCATCTTTAGAAATTCTAGAATTCTCTTCGGACTTTCTAGAACTCTCTTCGTGCTTTTCCAATAATTCTTTTTTAAGCATTCTAGTATTTTCTTCGGACTGTCTAGAATTTTCCAAAACTTTTTCTTCCAGTGCTTTAGTATTTTCCATTAGTTTTCTAGCATTCTCTTCGGACTTTTCCAGTAATTCCTCTTTTATCATTCTAGAATTCTCTTCCATTTTACTTAATAACAAATTAGTATCAATTGCGGGTCCAGGTATTTCGAAGAGGAAACTTTCAGGGTCTTCTTGCTGCTCCAAAAGCCATTCTCTTAGCCGATTTATTAAAACTTCTTTCTTTCCATTACTATCCAAGTCCCTCTCGTCCAATTCCCGTTTTAAATTTATCACTAAGAGATCTTTTAATAGTTTCATCACCATTTTAATTGTTTGTTGAAATTAATTTTAACACTAAAAATTTATTCTCACAGCACTTTATTTAATTATTACGCGATTTTATTTATTTTAAAACACCACACCTGACAACACTGTAACGTTCTTTTTAAAATAATAACAAAAGTGCCGTTTAAATCGTCTATTAATAAGAAATATTTATTTACAAACACTAATGAATACACTATAAATTAACGCTATGATTATAAACCATTAAAACTATTATTTACAGACTATGAATTTCTAATACAACATTTATCTTTACATTCACTATTTATTTCGCGATACACAGTTCATGACTTGCTGTTGACTGCTTCTTTTTATCGGCGAAGTCGGTTATATACCCTCCTACAAACGTACTAGAAACCGCTAGAAACTACTATATATTTCTAGAATAAACGCGTCTCGTTCACATGCTTGGTGCGATGAGTCATTCTCTCGAATGCCGTAGAATATTCCATTTGTTGTTCGAGAAGAGGTTCTTTCTTTTTCTCTCTTGTTACAATACTTTGATAGTATTGGTCAGTTAAAACCCCCACTAGAACTCTTAGAACACTTTTATAGCCGCGTCCAGGACTTCTTCGGCGAAACATTCGTAATTGCGATGCATAGTTTTAATACTATCAATCTTTTTTCATAAAAAGGTTTTCATCGTGTATACTCTCCCTAGACTTAATTCGGAAATGTAAAGTTCAAAACTTTGATTATTTTTGAAACAAAGCATACTATCAGTTTTCATCGAAATCTCGGCCCCGGTTTCAATCGTTTCAATAGTATTTGCATTAAAATTTCTCGGCCCCGTTTTCAGGCTTGGAATGGATGCAAATTATGATATTTAGCACTAATATTAAGTTTCTTAGAGCATTTTCGTTAATTTTTAGTTATTTCTTATTTTTTTTATTCTAAATATTATTGAAAAATATATCAATTTCAAAGATTAGATTTAGTCGGATACTAGATGGAGATAATGGCACTTAGATATTTTTTATATAAAAAATACCCATCCATTGACAATTTGATTGCTAATGTCACTTTTACATTTGTCAATCTGACAGAAAAAATATCAAAAATGACATATTGTACAACTAAATTGTCAATAGAGTCAATGAGAGTTAATTAGATCTTATGAGAGTTAATTTGCTTAGTTACAAAGCTATCACAGCAAGTTACAGTAAAAAACAGGTGATCATATTATCTTATTTTGGTCTTTTTCTAAGAGCATAATTCAATAACCCAACTTTGACAGTTAAGCTGTTCGTGTATTAATGTAAGTACAATAAGATGCAATTTCACAATAATACAGAAAAAATGTCTATTACTCTATGGGAAGACACCTATGAAGGTGAAATGAATGATGAGTCACTCAATCTGTTACAAAAAAAACACTTATGTATCAACGAGGCATTCTAGTAGTGGCAATATGAACTTCTGTAAATAAAGAAATTTTTACATTTGAGGGAAATACAACTCCTGAACTACCTTTAATCTTGACTTGTTGCGCATTTAACTGATTATAGAGGAGGTAAGAAAGTTGCATGTCCACAATATTGTATCACTTTCAAAATGAAACATCCATTTGTGGAATACCCACAGACTGCACAGAATATAATCCAATATTCTTCAAGATAAACCAAAGAGGTACTAAGTTTTGTACCAGTAGTAAATAGTTGATTCAAAGTTCAGATCAAGATATTTGTCCAGTTCGTCTCTATATAAGAAACTATGGAAAGTTATCCCAGAATTGTAATAACCGATGGTATTTCCTAACTCCGAATCTAATTTGGTGTCTACATCTACATAATTCAAGCTAGTTCATGAATATCCCCATTGAAATAAATAAACCATCATCATGCAGCATGGACAAAGGAAAGTACTGAAACACTTGAAGTGGAACAAACAGCAAAGTAATTCACAAATCATAATAACAGACCCACTGCAGTAACACACCTTGCAAACGCTAATGTGCCAATAACAATTGCTGAAAATAATCGGACACACGAATTCGAATTCTGTTCAACCATACTAGCAAATGCAACTGAATCAGCACGAAGAATTTAGCACCTCAATGAGAGACAACGGTTCTGCAGAAATAATGAGAACACTCAACAACAATGCAACATTTGTACAAATATATACCAAAACTGCGTTTTTAATGTACAAAATACGTATTGTGGTCAATCTGCAAGTTTCAATATCATTCTTTTCAGTTCCAGGTTTTCTTCTTCAATACTAATTAGTTTATTTTGAGAGTGTATAATACAGACTTCTACTGAGCCACGAACAGTGTACAGTAATTACAGTATACACTAACACGTGGTTGGTAATCTGAAGGACATATACTACTCACGTCACTGTAGAATATGTGTGTAATGAATTGCTCTTATTGTATTCAAAACATTTTTCGTTATTTAGAAAGAGAAAATGTGGTTTTACTGCCTTTAGAGAAATAAGAGAGTACGCATGTGTTGAATAGTTCGAATTAAAAAAAGAAACTAATTTAACATAAGTATTTTAATACATAAGAAGCATGGAGGACCACTGGTTTAAAGTTTTAATCAGCCTTGGTTGGTTACTCTAGCGTTATATTGTCAGTAGTGTTGCAATCCTGCCGGGAGTACCCGAAACTGCTTCAGCTTAAATACTGTAGTAATAGGCAGCTGAAAACTTCGATGTTACTGCCATAAATCCCAAGAACACCTACTTTAATTTAATCTATTCCCCATTCCTAAATCCAAAAGATGTTTTTCTTTACATTGAACCGTTAGATTGAGCTCCTTTGAGTTACAATTTTTGCGTTAAGAATTATTAAATCTTTGGTCATAGTATTTCCTGTGAAATTAAATAATGTTCTGTCTTCGTAGTTTAATAGATATCAAACATATACTTGTTTATTGTTTCCAGCCTTACTTTGTGGAACTCCATAATCATGAAATAAATAAAGATTATTAAAAGTTTCACAGTTTTATTAAAATACAACCTGACCATATTGTTTCGACAGCTATGTTGTCATTATCAAAGGTAATATAATTATAAACAAACACGTCGCTAAGGTAGATACAAAAATAGGTAACTAGATAAAATAATAATCAGAATTAAATATCTAATACTTCCAGTAACGGAGAATTACTGAGCTCAAGTTGTTCATTCATTAAAGGTACCCTGAGTTTGTGTTTGTATATCTCAAAGGCTTCTAAAATGTCTAATTTGCGTTTGTTATTACAAAAATGTAGGAATTTAATATTATTTTGAGGAGTCATTGTGTGATTTTGTTCTAAAAAGTGTTTGGCGTAATTCGATTTTTCAGGATGTTTATTTTTGTAATGACGTACGTGTTCTTTATATCTTATGTCAAAATTTCGAAGTGTTTGTCCAATATATACCGAACTACAAAAAGAACAATCTAAACGGTAAATGTCCGATTTCATGATATCATGTGTTCTGTCTTTAGCATTAAATAAAAATGAAAAAGTGTTAGTGTTGGTTTTAAATGTTATTTTATAATTGTTGGTTTTTCTTAGTATATGTACAATTTTTTCTGATATTTTGCCAAAAGAAGGTATAGATATAATTTGTGTCTTCTGTTTGATTGTCAATGGGATATATTCTTTTGATAGCTAACCTATAATATTTTTGTTTAATTAAAGTGTCAATCATGTTCGGATTGTAATGATTTGCATGTGCTAGTTGTTTAATGGTTGATATCTCTTTGCTAAAATCTGATTTTGTTAGTGGAATAGTTAAAGCTCTGTGTACTAATGATCTGTAGGCTGCTATTTTATGTGTATTATGGTGACAAGATTCATTTAGTATTGTTATGTCTGTTTGTGTTGGTTTTCTGTATATGGAAAATTCAAATAGATTGTCTGCGTTAATCTTGATATTTAAGTCTAGAAAGTCTATAGCCCTGTTTTGTTCTGTTTCTAGAGTAAATTTTATATTAGGGTGGATACTGTTAATAAGAATTAAAAATTCATTGATAACCTCAAAAGAAATGTCAAAACAAGCTAAAATGTTATCAACATAACGAAACCAGAAGATAATGTGTTTAGAGTGGTTTAATTCAAATATTCGATCTTCAAACTTGTCCATAAATATGTTAGCTAATAGAGGACTTAGAGAATTACCCATAGGTAAACCATCCTTTTGTAAATAAATTATGTTATTAAAAGTGAAATAATTTTGACTTATACAAAGGTCAAATAATTGAATTAACTCTAACCTTTTAACTAATTCTATATTACTATTGATCAAGAAACTATCTAATAAAGGAATACATTCTTATGGGGGTATTCTGGAGAACATGTTGCAAATACTTGCATCTTTAAAAGAAAGCAATGATGCTATTACATCTCCGTTTTAGTAGTTATTGTTGAAATCAACAATAAACTTCATATTTTTTTAATTTTAAATAAAAAAAAGTGGTCTAATCTTCAAACTGGCTGAATTGAAAATGGTCCATTTCTAAGGTAACTCCAATAAGATCCTTTTTTTTTAAAAATCTTACACAAATGTACAAATAAGGTAATTGTAGATAATTATCAAACGTATCATAAATGATGAACCTGACTGTTGTAACCTACTGCAAGACATAGATACGAGTTTTTCTTTAAATTTCCCTATAGCTTCCCATACTGATTAAAAAGTCTTTTTGTTAAAAACAAAAAATCTTACACAAAATTGGTAAGTTGTATTACAAAGCTTTTAGTGTTTTCTACAAGGGATCAAAAAGGTTTTTTCAAAATGTACTGCAATGAAGAGTTATGAGGGGGCCGAAATATCATATAAAGCCGATAGATGCCTTTGAGACACTTGTTTCCTACACTATGTAACGGTATATTGTCTATCGGTTTCAAATATGTAGAATTTTACATGTATATTTACAAAAATATTAAGTTCGGTTCTGCAAATTTGCATTCTTTTAAAATATAAGCGCTTAAAAAATAATAACTGGAGGCATTCGCAGTTTTAGAGGAAAAATCAATATTTGCTTTGAGTTGCTGTGTGCTGATTGGTTAAGCCAAAACACGCGACTCACTGTGATTGGGTACTAAGAAAATCAATACTTGTTCTTTAAGTGAGACCTCGCTATTTGCTGATCTGGTAATGTATTCCTACGCGGAAATAAGAACGCGGAGATTGGGGTTGGAGCGTGGCGTCACTTACTTGCTTCCGGCCTGTGCCTCGAGTCAGAGACTCTCGTTTGATCTTCCAGTAATGAAGGTCGATATTATTGAATTCTCGTTCTTGTTTAAATAATTAAAAAGACAGTTTAGTTAAAGTTTTTGTGAATCTTGTGCCCTGACCTCGGCAGGGTACAATCCTTCTAGTTTTCGTTGTGTGAATTAATCAATTAAACTTTTCCGTCAGAAACTTTAAGAAAAACCAGTCGATTTGGGTCGATATTATCGATTTACCGTTTGTTAGTGAGTGTTTGGAATTAATGTAAATTCTAAATACAGTTCCCGTACCGTTCAGTTCACTTTTGTTGTGAATGAAATTTTTAGAAGCAATTTATGTTTGATAAATCTCGTTTGAAAGGTTTGTCATTAACGTTTCGTTAATAAACAACTGGGGTTGCTTTATCGTGCCGAACTATTAAAAACAATTATTTTATCTTTGTTTGTGCTTTGAGTGCAGTTTTGGTTAATGAGAATTCTACAGATTGATATATAGTCTAAAGGCAGTTTCCGGTTTCTTCAGTATATAAAAGCTAATGATTAGTGCTTTACGGGAAGAATCTAAAAATAGCAAGCGCTATTTGTGATCAGAATCAATTAAGTTTTTGAAAGACTTCACCTTTATGCTACGATTATTTAATTTGTGCATTAATGAAGATGGTTTGTGGAGTTATTTGGGCATCCGGCCGTATTTAATTTGAATATTATCCTTGGGACCTGCTACTGTTATGCAATAATTTGAATGCAGTTAGAATCAATTATGGTGTTCTAGAATAAAGGCAACTTTCCAATTTCTAATGGTTTGATTCGGCATGTTTTCGTCAGGTTAATTTGGATAGAAAATTAAGGTATTGTACTTTATAAGAAATTGTTTATTATTGCAATTTAGTTTATGAATCCTTCATGCAAGGAATTTTGTGATTTTTCATTAGGAAGAGAGCTCTCATTAGCATTTAAAATTCAATTTATTAGTATTGCTAGTGAATTTCAGAATAATTAATTTTGATATTTAGACTAATCGAATTTGCGTAATATCCTTCAGATATTTGTTTATTGAATTTGCAATTTAGTTATGTTAATATAATTTCAACAATCAATTAAATTTTGCTGAATAATTTTGGTTTTTCAATATTAAGTAAATTTGTTCTTTTTGTTTAATTAACGTCTTATGCATTTGCATAAGACGTTAAGACGTTTTTTGAGTTGTCTTGGTTTAAATTATTTTTGAGCAGTTAAATCATTATGTATGAACTTTGATTTTATGTGTAATAAACCTGTGTTGTGTGTGTTTTATTATTTATGTGTATTGTTATCCTTTTTTTTATTATTTTCTTATTGTTTAATAAATGTTTTCAGTTTAAATTGAGGATCGAGAAACGGAACCATATAATTATGAACATTTTATTTCATTTTTATTCCAAAATTTGTAATCATAAACAAAATCTTTTTGTTTTCAATCTAATATTTAATTCATTTTCTGGCTAGTGAATTTAAATTTTTTTAAAGCTTATTCAATTAACATCTTTGAGTGTTTATATACAGTGTGTTTTTTGTAAACGATAATATAGAAAATCCAATGGAGTTTTATCATTTTCCTCGTAAGTTTGTACCCTTGCAAATGTAATTAGAAATCTTGGTATCAATCGAAAGAAGAATTCATTTTACGTCAAAAAAATATTAAACTTTATGAAGAAAACCAAAATCGATTTAGAAAAAGACTTAAAAAGCTTATTGATTTACTGCTTTTGGTAATAAGTTATTAAAAAAATCTGGAAGCTGAACGACGATTGGTGTAGCGGTTAACGCTTTAGATTCCTAATCAAAAATCGGTTCAAACTCGGGTTCAAACCCCGTCATCGTATACTTTTTTTTTAATTGTATTGCTTACTAATTATTATTTTTAGAACTTTATTACAAGGATTATTAGTTTTATGCCCTTTTTTCATTTGCCTTTCTGATAGGTAGTTAAAATTGTACAAAAAGTAACGGTAAACCCCCGTAGCAAAAATATCTAACAATAAAAAAAATTAATAATCGTTGTAATCAAGTTCTAAAAATAATAATTAGTAAGCAATACAATTAAAAAAAAAGTATACGATGACGGCGTTTGAACTCGTGATTTTTGATTAGGAATCTGAAGTGTTAACCGCTACACCAATCGGCGTTCAGCTTCCAGCTTTTTTTAATAACTTATTACCAAAAGCAGTAAATCAATAAGCTTTTTAAGTCTTTTTCTAAATCGATTTTGGTTTTCTTCATAAAGTTTAATATTTTTTTGACGTAAAATGAATTCTTCTTTCGATTGATACCAAGATTTCTAATTACATTTGCAAGGGTACAAACTTACGAGGAAAATGATAAAATTGGATTTCCTATATTATCGTTTACAAAAAGCACACTGTATAATAAACACTTTTAAGCTTCATAATTAGATGGCGCCCTTTTTGAGTTATTATTTGTGTTCTGAAACCTTTATCTACCCCTTTTCACAATTTATACAACTGTGGAACCAATACCTACGACCTGAATACTAAATTTGTAGGAGAGAGCTAAATCTCAAGCTGTGGCGAATATTTTGAGTATCTATGATAATGTGAGTAAGAATAAATTTTTGCTTATTTTGTGGACAAAAACTTAACGTTTTAATTGGCGCCCAATCGCGGGGCATCATTTTGTTTACCGTTGTTTAACGTTTCAACTATGAAGCGTATAATCGGTCAATATGGCATCATATCGGTATATTTGGCAACAAAGCTATCATTGAATTATCTCTAACATATTTCAATTTCATTGAATTCTCATCATTTTGCAATCACTGACATACATCCTTAATATTTGTGTGTTTATATTGGAAGGTTAGAAACGAATAAGGGTTTCGGTTCCGGTTTCAATTTTAATTTTCATATACATTAAGGTTCCGGTTCCAGGATTTATTGAGGTTCCATAAGGGTTTCGGAAGCAAAAGTAATTATGTCACATTTTATGTTGGTATATAGCTTCAAATATTTGCAAACAAATATGAGCTTGATAGCTGACATTTGATGAATGTTAGGTTAAAGTATTGTTTATAACATGGATTGTAAATTTTTTTATTTCATACTGTATCGTATTATCCATGTTTACGGTAGCGATTACAGTCCGGAAAATGCGATTTTACGGTCTAGTATGACTGTAGATTTTTTTACTGGACTCGAATAAAATCAAACAACTGAACAATGCTTTAGTATTCAGTTACTATGGACACTCGTTATATGTTTTGAATTCGACTAATAGTTGCCATAGATGTTCGTTGTTCATAGATGTCCATATTTTAAATTCGGAAATTTATTTTATTGTTATCGGCTCCTTCGTCGCCTCGTCCGTAACATCTTATTCGACTGTAAAATTCCATTTCCAGGACGTATAACGTAAATAACTATTCAAGATGAAATTTGTTTGGAAATATTTAAAGCTACCAATATAAAATGTGACGTAACAATTTTGTAGTCAAATCACAAACTATTGGTCAATTAGTAGTAGAAGTAGATCTAGAATCAACATCAACTAAGTAAAAAATGGTTATGGTAGCGCTGTTAGGGAATGTCTGGAGAATGTGGAACTATTTTTTTTATTTACCAGTAGCACCGAAATGTGGAATCGAAAAATACCGGTTCCTTCGAAAATTTATAACGGTTCTGGTTCTCATCTTAACATTAACACGGATTTTAGGAAGGGTTCCGATTCCGGTTTCGGTTCCTTTAAAGTAATCGGTTCTGGTTCTTTTGGGTTCCTGTTCCAGTCCCTGATAGGAGGTAAAGGAGCAATCTTACTGACAAGAAATCTTATCACACCCTCAAACATGAAACCACACCCACCAGGTCCATTAATTGCACCTCTCTGGTTCATATTACGAGAAAATTGGTAGTTTCGGTATGGGGCTTACAGGGACCAAGTCTATTAAGATATGTAATATCTAAATATAGTCCAGTCAATTCAGAACAAATTTTTATGAATAGCGAAGTAAAAGCTGAGGTAAGTTCGTGGATTTTTTATAGGGCTACCTTGTGGGTTGTTAAATAGCCCACTAAAAGTCAACACTTGTAGGTGGTAATTTGGAATAACCCGTTATGCAGTTATTTTTAAGCGGCAACAATGACTTCGCTGGTTTCATTCATAGTTCTTTACGCCAAAGCTGCAGATCTTGTAATTACGTAACCTTTTTGGACGTGTTACGTTAGCGTGTATTCTACGATTGCATTTTACTTTTTAAAATTTGTGGATAAAGTTAATTTCTATAGCAGGGACAGTTCTTCGCTGTCTGTTCAGGCGTAGCTCAATGTATTTAAGCACATTTAGTGAAGTGGGTGGTCGCGCGGTAAAGAGTCCAACTCTTACTCTGGCGACCAGGGTTCGATCCCCGAAACCTGCGAGTGAATCTTTCTCGACGATACAGCCTCAGTACACTTCGCCGTTATATCAGTTGGGCACGTTAAGCAGTCGACATCACATAAACATTTTTTTGTGGTTGTCGTTAAAAATAACCGCTATATACCACGCACAAGTATTATTTACTTCAGTGGTTTGGTAATGTTAAGTACAATTAACATTTATTTATACATACAATAAAATGCAATATACAGAACACAAAACAATACATAATTCGTGCTTCTTAGATACGTGAGTTACATCCTTACAGTTTTTTATGATACCACAGTATATAGCTTAAAAGCTATTGGAGTACTGTATTCTGGACAAGAGTGAGTATAGTTTGATTTCATTTATGTTGTCATTTGTATGAGAACTTGTAAAGCATTGTTTGGTCTTAAAAACGTAAAAACAGATTTTTTGTTTAAGTTTTTCTTTTATTGTAAATATTTTTCTATATAAACTGCATATGTATGAGTTACCTTGGTTAGCTATGTAGTCATTCCTTGAATAGGCATAGCTGGAGTTAATGAGTTTTCATTGTAATTAAGTTTTAATGAGATTTTTGATGGTTGGCCGTTTTCGTTCATTTTAGACCATAAGTGTGTTATACTGTTTCAATTGTCTTTTCGTCAGCTACAAAACTGTCATTTTAGATTTAAGATTAGTGCTAATTATGAACATACATTTTTCGTTAGTGACGACATGATGAAATTTTGATATGCGCTTGTTTTGAAAATTTGTGTTGTTTTTCGATTGTTTTGGTGAAACCTATATAAACTCCGGGAAAAAACAATTTCAGTAGATAAAAAGTGTTTATGGAATTAAATAGTTACCTGAATATCTAAATCAAAGAAGATTTATTTTCGTTCTTCAACAATTATATAAACAACAACAATTATTTAAATTAAATCAAGAAGATAATTTTTGTTGTTTTTATTTTAACAATTATCATCGATTTGGATTATCTACATTATATGGATCAGCTGTTGAATTGAAGTTGTCTGTATTACCGATAATACAATAGAAAATACATTTGAGTGTATTTGCTGACGTTAATATACAAGGTAAATCGAAGATAAAAGGATTTGGTTCACATTAGGAACAACAAAATCGCAAAGACAATTTTAATAAATTCAGAATTTATTTTTCTTATTTGAGAGTGTTTTCAATAATAAAGTTGTAACATTTAAACAATTTTAATTTGTTTATTCACAAAAATAATTAGTTTTTCGTTAGATAAAGGATACTATCGGCTTTCATTGAAATCTCGGCCCCGGTTGCTATAGTTTCTATAGTATTTGCATTAAAATTTCTCGGCCCCGTTTTCAGGCTGGGAATGTATGCAAATTATGATATTTAGCACTAATATTGAGTTTCTTACAGCATTTTCGTTAATTTTTAGTTATTTCTTATTTTTGTATCATAAATGGTGAAAAAAATATCAATTTTAAAGACTTTAATTATTCGGATACTAGATGGAGTTAATGGCACTTAGATCATTCTTTTACATAAGAAATACCCATCCATTGACAATTTGATTGCTAATGTCACTTTTACATTTGTCAATCTGACATATAAAATGTCAAAAATGACATATTATACTAAAATTGTCAACCAACGAGGTAATAATAGAACAGGAGAGAGCCATGCTAATGATTCCTTCTAGTCCAAAGTGGTAACTAAGTATGGCCGCCATGTGCCATTGGCGTGCGGACATATTTTGCATGGGGTACTTACAAATTTAAATAATACACTGTTAAACATTTTTAAAGATTATTTATTTACTCATGACATTTTTATTAATGTTTTATATTTGACAGATGGGGCTCAGAAGTAAAATTTTATACAATAAATTGAAAGAGCTGAATTAATTTTAAAAGCAATTTTGTTTAGGAGTCTACAAGTAAATTTTTTATCTTATAAAAATAATTGTACACAAACATTTTCAGTTTTAGATTTTCTGAATATATTTAGTAATAAAATAACATATTTAAATTTAAATATTTTATTGACCCTTAAAAAGAATCAGTTTGGTATAGAAACTTCTAATTTTTTCAGCTTGAGAAACATTTTTTGCTGCATAATACAACCTTATATTAACATAACAATTAATTATACTTTTTATTAACAATAATAAATGATTTTGAATAGGATTTGTATCATACATATGGTCTTTTAGGCTTGCAAAAATATTCTTGTCGCAAGCTTCATTTAAAACAGCATTGATTATGCATGCTGTATTTATTCTACTTATAATGCTTTTCCTCATAAGTTTTTCCGACATCAGACATAATTTTATTACATCATGGCTAGGATATATAAGACCTCCCTTATCTTTAAAACTAATAAAACTTTGTAATAATTCGGATTTGTTACCATACAATACCGAAATACATTTTTCACATTGGATCTTCTTTGTAATGCTACGTACTACAAATCCACTTATATAAATAACTACATTTTCTACATATGTAGACAAAGCACTAGTAGTGAAAAAATAATCATGCTCCAGTTGGCTTTGCTCAGAAAAGTTCAAATGGTCTTCAATATTTGATGAACTTTCCTGAGAAATGTTCAAAGAAACATTTTCGTTTATCTCATCTTCAGGTGAAGATTTTGTACATGTGGTAATATTATTTAAAATATTTATTTGCTGCAGTGGCACACAGTTACCCAACCCCCCATCTCGAACTTCTGCACGTACAATTAGTTTTTTATAAGCAGCAGTAAATTGACGAGTTGTTGGGTTATTGTTACTACCGCCACATGCTCTAATTGAACCAAAAAATAATTCTAAATGGTCTTGGCTACACTTATATACCGGTATATATTTTAAAACATTATTATCTCCTGCAACATCCCTATAATGGAGGTAAAACACACAAGTAAACCTAAAAAACCAGTCTTTCTATTAGAGTTAATTAGTAGCTCTCCAGTAGAAAGCTTTAAACCTAATATAACTTCAGTTATGAAATAAATAAAGATTATTAAAGGTTTCACAGTTTTATTAAAATATAACCTGACAATATTGTTTCAACAGCTATGCTGTCATTATCAAAGGCAATATAATTATAAACAAACATGTCGCTAAGGTAGATACAAAATAGGTAACTAGATAAAATAATAATAATAATAAAAATCATAATTAAACATCTAATACTTCCAGTAACGGAGAATTACTGAGCTCAAGTTGTTCATTCATTAAAGGTACCCTGAGTTTGTGTTTGTATATCTCAAAGGCTTCTAAAATGTCTAATTTACGTTTGTTATTACAAAAATGTAGGAATTTAATATTATTTTGAGGAGTCATTGTGTGATTTTGTTCTAAAAGGTGTTTGGCGTAATTCGATTTTTCAGGATGTTTATTTTTGTAATGACGTATGTGTTCTTTATATCTTATGTCAAAATTTCGAAGTGTTTGTCCAATATATACCGAACTACAAAAAGAACAATTTAAACAGTAAATGCCCGATTTCATGATATCATGTGTTCTGTCTTTAGCATTAAATAAAATTAAAAAAGTGTTAGTGTTGGTTTTAAATGTTATTTTATAATTGTTGGTTTTTCTTAGTATATGTGCAATTTTTTTCTGATATTTTGCCAAAATATGGTATAGATATGTAATTTGTGTCTTCTGTTTGATTGTCAATGGGATATATTCTTTTGATAGCTAACCTATAATCTTTTTGTTTAATTAAAGTGTCAATCATGTTCGGATTATAATGATTTGCATGTGCTAGTTGTTTAATGGTTGATATCTCTTTGCTAAAATCTGATTTTGTTAGTGGAATAGTTAAAGCTCTGTGTACAAATGATCTGTATGCTGCTATTTTATGTGTATTGTGGTGACAAGATTCATTTGGTATTGTTATGTCTGTTTGTGTTGGTTTTCTGTATATGGAAAATTCAAAAAGATTGTCTGCGTTAATCTTGATATTTAAGTCTAGAAAGTTTATAGCCCTGTTTTGTTCTGTTTCTAGTGTAAATTTTATATTAGGATGGATATTGTTTATAAGAATTAAAAATTCATTGATAACCTCAAAAGAACTGTCAAAACAAGCTAAAATGTCATCAACATAACGAAACCAGAAGATAATGTGTTTAGAGAGGTTTAATTCAAATATTCGATCTTCAAACTTGTCCATAAATATGTTAGCTAATAGAGGACTTAGAGAATTACCCATAGGTAAACCATCCTTTTGTAAATAAATTATGTTATTAAAAGTGAAATAATTTTGACTTATACAAAGGTCAAATAATTGAATTAACTCTAACCTTTTAACTAATTCTATATTACTATTGATCAAGAAACTATCTAATAAAGGAATACATTCTTGTGGAGGTATTCTGGAGAACATGTTGCAAATATCAAAACTAACAAGTTTTGAATGTGGTGGAAGATGTATGTTTTGCAGCTTATCTACTAATTCTAATGAATATCTAACAGAGTATTTCAATTTGTAACCTATCGTGTTAATAATCTGGTTCAGTTTTTTGGATAAAATGTGATTAGGTGCATTGATGTATGATACAACTGGTCTTATTGGCATATTCTGTTTGTGGGTCTTGACTAATCCATACAGTTTAGGTATTTGTGGGTTTTTATTAATGATTTGTTGCTTTTCTAATTCTGAAAAGCAGATATTGCAGTTTTCTAAACCTTGTTTTATTTCTTTTTGGAATTTTGTGGTTGGGTTTTTGTTTAACGTTTCTAAATTTTCTTTATTAATAAATTCATTAACTTTTTGTATGTAAATATCTTTTGAAAGAATTACCAAAGTGCTACCCTTATCTGCTTTAACAGAAATTAGATTGTTCTCTGTGATTTTCTGTTTTATAGATTGAAGAAGTGATATGTTAGATGTGTTGTACATTTTGTCCTGTTTCAAAGACATCTCTTTTAACAAATTCGAAATTTGGAATTTTGCATAGTTATTATGATCTTTCTTAAGTATAGTTTCGCATTCAACGGCCAAAATTTAGAAACGTTAAACAAAAACCCAACCACAAAATTCCAAAAAGAAATAAAACAAGGTTTAGAAAACTGCAATATCTGCTTTTCAGAATTAGAAAAGCAACAAATCATTAATAAAAACCCACAAATACCTAAACTGTATGGATTAGTCAAGACCCACAAACAGAATATGCCAATAAGACCAGTTGTATCATACATCAATGCACCTAATCACATTTTATCCAAAAAACTGAACCAGATTATTAACACGATAGGTTACAAATCGAAATACTCTGTTAGAAATTCATTAGAATTAGTAGATAAGCTGCAAAACATACATCTTCCACCACATTCAAAACTTATTAGTTTTGATATTTGCAACATGTTCTCCAGAATACCTCCACAAGAATGTATTCCTTTATTAGATAGTTTCTTGATCAATAGTAATATAGAATTAGTTAAAAGGTTAGAGTTAATTCAATTATTTGACCTTTGTATAAGTCAAAATTATTTCACTTTTAATAACATAATTTATTTACAAAAGGATGGTTTACCTATGGGTAATTCTCTAAGTCCTCTATTAGCTAACATATTTATGGACAAGTTTGAAGATCGAATATTTGAATTAAACCTCTCTAAACACATTATCTTCTGGTTTCATTATGTTGATGACATTTTAGCTTGTTTTAACAGTTCTTTTGAGGTTATCAATGAATTTTTAATTCTTATAAACAATATCCATCCTAATATAAAATTTACACTAGAAACAGAACAAAACAGGGCTATAAACTTTCTAGACTTAAATATCAAGATTAACGCAGACAATCTTTTTGAATTTTCCATATACAGAAAACCAACACAAACAGACATAACAATACCAAATGAATCTTGTCACCACAATACACATAAAATAGCAGCATACAGATCATTAGTACACAGAGCTTTAACTATTCCACTAACAAAATCAGATTTTAGCAAAGAGATATCAACTATTAAACAACTAGCACATGCAAATCATTATAATCCGAACATGATTGACACTTTAATTAAACAAAAAGATTATAGGTTAGCTATCAAAAGAATATATCCCATTGACAATCAAACAGAAGACACAAATTACATATCTATACCATATTTTGGCAAAATATCAGAAAAAATTGCACATATACTAAGAAAAACCAACAATTATAAAATAACATTTAAAACCAACACTAACACTTTTTTAATTTTATTTAATGCTAAAGACAGAACACATGATATCATGAAATCGGGCATTTACCGTTTAAATTGTTCTTTTTGTAGTTCGGTATATATTGGACAAACACTTCGAAATTTTGACATAAGATATAAAGAACACGTACGTCATTACAAAAATAAACATCCTGAAAAATCGAATTACGCCAAACACCTTTTAGAACAAAATCACACAATGACTCCTCAAAATAATATTAAATTCCTACATTTTTGTAATAACAAACGTAAATTAGACATTTTAGAAGCCTTTGAGATATACAAACACAAACTCAGGGTACCTTTAATGAATGAACAACTTGAGCTCAGTAATTCTCCGTTACTGGAAGTATTAGATGTTTAATTATGATTTTTATTATTATTATTATTTTATCTAGTTACCTATTTTGTATCTACCTTAGCGACGTGTTTGTTTATAATTATATTACCTTTGATAATGACAGCATAGCTGTCGAAACAATATTGTCAGGTTGTATTTTAATAAAACTGTGAAACTTTTAATAATCTTTATTTATTTCATGATTATGGAGTTCCACAAAATAAGGCTGGAAACAATAAACAAGATAACTTCAGTTAGTTCATTGCAAATTCTATGATTTTTGCAATATTATGCTGATTTAATGCCTGTTTGAATTCAAACTCTGTAATCTTGTGAAAATTCAATATATCAAATGCATCATTTACAATTTTTATGAATTTAGCAGTTTCGGTACAATTTTGAAAAGCTTCTAATTTCAAAATATTTTTACAATATAAAAGTGCTTTGGCCACAGAATTGCTTAATAATTGCGTTGCCAGTTTCATTTTCATTTTTTGTTTAAAAAAATTGATATGAGACCGTCGCAATTTATTAGCTAAATGCAAGCCTTCGTCTTCTTGTAGTTGATTTAACTTTTCTACATAACTAAAGTTAATTGTTCTACTCCCATTAAATAATACTTTTCTCTCTCCAAACGTATTTCTAATTAATTTTAACATATGGCATGGATCAGGCAATATATATATTTTTTTATTATCATGCATAAAATAAGTAACTAGAGATTCTAGTTCTAACTTACATCCTAAAATATTTGCCATTGTAAAATTTGACGGTAAACCATCAAATGTTAGATTTGATATGTCAACATGGCATGATGTGACAACATCAATGCATCTTGATACTAACGATGCTTTTTGGGCACTATTTAGGCCATTGATAAAAAAATAGCCAACCGGTACTTTCCAAGTATCATTAATTGCCACCAACATAAACACTAGTACCTCTTTGGAAACATCAAGTTGCTGACAATCAATAGTCGATCCAAAATCAACATAGCCATGTAGATGATGTCCATCCCATTCAGTATGTTGGCGTATGGCCATTTCGTCCATTACTAAAGAACATATTAATTTCTGCTCCTGTGACTTAGCTTTCACTGTTAATAGATCTAATACTTCTTTGGTAAAACCAGGGCCAGCATCAATAGCAGAATACCATTTAGATAAAGTTTTAATGTGTGGTAAACAATTTTGAAATGTTTGATGAACATATTGGTATGCTCTTGGTGAAAAGAATTGTAAGGTAACTGCAAACTTTCTTATCTCTTCTCCATATTTCTTACTTACTTTCATTGCTTTTGCTCTACAAAACATGCGATTAAGTAGTTCTTGATGTTTACCAAAGTTATCCATTATTACACTAACATGGTCTTCATTAAGGAATTGCTTCTTTTGTAACTCCTTTATTACACTACTCAGTTGAAATATTCTTTTCTTTTGATACCAACAACGCTTTTGTAATACTCGTATTCGTTTTGCACGAATGCAGTCCTTACGCTGCAATTCTTTAATTTTGCGTTTAAGCGCAACTTTTCTTGGAGTATCTACTTCAGCTGAAGTACCAGGTGGAGGGGTCTGTGAACGTATAGTATCTGGAGTTGATAAAGCAGTAAATGCTGGAAATTCCTGAATCCCAGTGTTAAAAGATGCAGAAGGTCCAGGCTGAGATTCGTCCTTAGGAAGTCCAGTAGTAGGCACTAAAGCTCTATCCTATAAAAACAGAATATAGATGTAGATTGCTTTTTATTTCAGTCATCTCAATTATTAATTAACGTCAAGTTTAATAGTATAAATAGGTATACAACTTCATTAGAAAAAGTCAGATTTTATGTATTAAAAAACTTATAGGTATAGGTAGACATATCACTACAGTAGGGGATTTCATTTTAGTTTCCACCTTAAGCATAAACATAGCAGCTTTATTTTTTTTACAATGGAATAAGTTTTTTTTTGTTGTTTCTTGGCTTTGGAAACCACGTCCATTCGGACAGTACATCTTTCTATGTATAAATTACAGTATCATATGATATGGCTAAAGATAAAACGTCGACAAATTCCAGGAGTAAAGGAATAACTTGAATTATAATTATAATTTTTAATTATAATTACTTTTTAATTTATTTTATATAACCACCATTTTTTATTTAAATCTTATCATAGGAGTTTATAAAAATATCTACAAAGAAGTGCCTTCATAACAAGTCTTCAGAAATTCCAAATATCTTAAACATATTTTACCTGTACATAAATGTATTTCAGTGAGGGATTTCAAAACTTCTTTTAAATTGAAAATAAACAGGTTTTATCTTTTGTTGCCCAGAAAGATGTACCTACTTTTGTTGCTCTATTCTTTTGTTATTTATGGTTTCCTAGCTTGGTATATTGTATACATCTGGAAGTTATTACATTTACTGTTATCCCTTTGGGAAAAGTAAATATGTACCCAACAGAAACTTAGTGTTTGCAAAAATACAAATATGTATATTTAATGTATTCAGAAGTAAATATGAGCAAAGAAAAATGTAACCTAAACTGCATAGAAAATTCAAAAATCTCAGAATATCTAGTCAAAAAATATATAAATTTATTTAAATCCAGCCTTTCTTCATTAGCTTTAGAATTCACAATTTTGTGAGAAAGAAAAACTCGAAAATAATACTATTTAGGAGTGAATGTTCATAAATCATAATATAAAAAACTGTTCAACTTACATATTTTAATCTTGTTATGTGTATAGTAGGGATGGAGTTCTTTTTAAGTTGTATTTTGTTCATTGAAGACTTGTCAAAACAACTTTCTTCAAAATATTGTGAGCATATAAATGAATTTTTGGTAGGTTCCCAGTCAGATTTGCCAACAAACTTAATCCACGCCTTCCTTATTTCACGATTTACAGGAAACCTGCATAAGAAAAAGAATTAATTAAAAGCAGTATTTAACAAAATGGAAATTACGCTTGTTACGCCACTGGACATGCAAGCTTGACAAACAAAATAAATCTAACTTTTAGTGCATTATTAATTTTTTATATTAGAAGTAGAAGTAAATAATTGTTATCTTATCGATGAAGAGAGAACTTCCGTTCTTTTATTTTTGGCGTTTTAGAACGTCCACAAACCACGCAATTCACCATTGTCCGCAACACTTTTAATGATACGTACATACACTAACCTTAAAACTAGTAATGTCTTTTAAATGTTATCTTTTAATAGTTTCTGTAAATACAGTTTCAAATTAAATATACAAATCGTTCTAATCTCGTTTATAACACCATAAAACACAAAATACACGGCACAACTTCAAACTGCCGGATGTCAACCAACAACCATCTTGCAGTAACTAACCTACCGCAAAGTGGTAACTTCCGTCTAGAGAAGCTGCATTTCCCCCACTACCTTAGGCTCTCTCCTGTTCTATTATTACCTCGTTGTTGTCAACAGAGTGACTTTCGTATGTAGAAAACAAATTCGATGTTTTTAACACCATCTAGTATCTATCTGATAATTTATATGTCACGTAATGTTAAATTCAGCCAATGAGAGTTAATTAGATCTAATGAGAGTTAATTTGCTTAGTTACAAAGCTATCACAGCAATAATAAAAAACAAGTGATCATATATTACCTTATGTTGGTCTCTTTCTAAGAATATAATTCAATTGTCCAACTTTGAAAGTTAAGCTGTTCGTGTATTGACGTAAGTACCATAAAATGTAATTTAACAAAAATACAGAAAAAATGTTTATTAATCGATGGGAAGACGCCTATGAAGGTGAAATAAATGATGAGTCACTCAATTTGTTAGAAAAATACACTTATGTAGCAACAAGACATTCTAGTAGCGGCAATATGAATTTCTGTAAATAAAGAAATTATACATTTGACTGGAATATAACTCCTGAACTAGCTTTAATCTTGAAAGATTGCGCATTTAACTGATTACAAAGAAGAGGTAACAAAGCTGTCTATGCAAATATTGCATCACTTACAAATTGAAGCATCCATTTGTGTAATATCAACAGACTGCATATAATATAATCCAATACCAATATTCTTCAAGATAAACCATAGAGGTACTAAGTTTTGTACCAGTAGTAAATAGATGATTTAAGATTCAGATCAAGATATTTGTCCAGTTCAGTTCGTCTCTATAAAAAAAACTATGGAAAGTTATCCCAGAATTGTAATAACCGATGGTATTTCCTAACTGCGAATCTAATTTGGTGTCTACATCTACATAACTCAAGCTAGTTCATGAATGACCACATTGAAATAATTAAACTATCATCATGCAGCATGGACAAAGGAAAGTATTGAAACAATTCAGTTGGAATAAACCGCAAAGTAATTCACAAATCATAATAACAGATCTACTGCAGTGTCACTCTTTGCAAACGCTAATGTTCCAACAACAATTACTAAAAATAATTGGACACACGAATTCGAATTCTGTTCAACCATACTAGTAAATGCAACTGAATCAGCACGTGCAGAAATAATGAGAACACTCAACACAACAATGCAACATTTATACAAATATATACCAAAACTGCGTTTTTAATGTACAAAATATGTATTGTGGTCAATAAATTATTTTTATGACTCTATGTTATTTTATTCTTAAAGGTACAGTTGATTAATTTTGATTTGATAAGAACCAACCGTAAAAAATTTTAATTCTTCTGTGAGATTGGGGAATTCCAGAATATGATTCTGATCTGCAAGCTTCCATATCATTCTTTTCAGTTCCAGGTTTTCTTCTTCAATACTACATATAATTCGTTTATTTTGAGTGTATAATACAGACTTCTACGAACAGTGTACAGTATACACTAACACACAAAGTTGGTAATCTGGGACATACTACTCACGTCACTGTAGAATATGTGTGCAATGCAGTGCACTTATCGTATTCAAAACATTTTTCGTTCTTTAGAAAGAAAAAATGTGGTTTTACTGCCTTTAGAGAAACAAGAGAGTACGCATTTGTTGAATAGTTCTAATTAAAAAAAGAAGCTAATTTAACATAAGTATTTTACTACATAAGAAGCATGGAGGACCACTGCACTGGTTTAAAGTTTTAATCAACCTTGGTTGGTTATTCTAGCGTAATTCACAGTAGCGTTCCAATCCTGACGGAAGTACCCAAAGCTGCTTCAGCTTAAAGACTGTAATAAAAGGCTGAAAACTAGGATGTTGCTGCCATAAATCCCAAGAACACCTACTTTAATTTAATCTATTCCCCATTCCTAAATCCTAAAGATGTTTTCCTTCACATTGAACCGTTAGATTGAGCTCCTTTGAGTCACAATTTTTGTGTTAAGAATTATTAAATCTTTGGTCATAGTATATCCTGCGAAATTAAATAATGACCTGCCTTCGTAGTTTAATAGATATTAAACATATACAATTATAGATAGTTTGTAACCCCAGTGTACGGGTCTGCTATAGTACGGAACGCGTTGGATTGAATTCCTATTTTATTGAGGGCTGGTTTTTCAATTTTTGGTTAACATTAACTGGAGGTCAATCGTTATAAGATACTTTATCGATATAATTGTACCCGCAACTACTAATTTCCCATCATTTAATTATGATACAAAATATGGAACCGATATTTATTTACCTTATATTGGTAGTACTGTATCTATGGCTTTCTATCGATACTACTTTGTTAGGTTATAGTAAGCTGTTAACCTAAGTTCAGCTTTATGACATGCGTTTTTTTACCTTATTTTTATTCTACCTAATTCTCATTTTATCTTATTTTCATACTACGGTTAGATGTGTTGCCTATACGAAAACATTCAGGGGCAGCGCGCAGATAAAAAGATACTTGCAGCTTTAAAAAAAAGCAATGATGCTATTACATCTCCGTTTTAGTAATTATTGTTGAATGTCAACAATAAACTTCATATATTTCTATTCTTAAATAAAGAAAATGGCCTAATCTTCAAATTGGCTGAATTGAAAATGGTCCACTTCTAAGGTAACTCAATTAAGATCCTTTTTTTTCTTAAAAAAAATCTTACACAAATGTACGAATAAGGTAATTGTAGATAATTGTTAAACGTATCATAAATGATGAACCTGGCTGTTGTAACCTACTGCAAGACGTAGATACGAGCTTTTCTTTCAATTTCTCTATAGGTTTCCATACTGATCAAAAAGTCTTTTTGTTAAAAACAAAAAATCTTACACAAAATTGGTAAATTATATTAGAAAGCTGGTAGTGTTTCCTACAAGGGATCAAAAAGGTTTTTTTCAAAATGTACTGCAATGAAGAGTTATGAGGGGGCCGAAATATCATATAAAGCCGATAGATGCCTTTATTTAGCAATTGTAAATATTTTTCTTATCTGATAAACTTATTTATTAATGTCAGTTTGTTAAAATGGAGACCAGTTACAACTCCCATGTCAGGTTGGTAACTAATATTTAACACAATTGAGCAAGCTCAAGGGAGATCTTCCAATTTTTTAACTTTTCTGTTTCAGTATTTGTTTTTTTTATTTTCTCTTTTGAAATAGATTTTCTTATTTATCATGATAAAAATAAAGATCTGTGTTTCAATTTATCTATGGGTTTATTTATTTGATGTTTATGCAAGCATCCATTTATTTTCTACACAAACAAAGTTTAAGTTTGCTGTTTGTCCAGTTGCAGAAGGCCAAGTGCATTGGAGAAAGTTTCGTTTTGCAGGTACAGGAATTAATAAGATCGATGTAAATTTTTATCTCATGCTCTATCGAATTAAACCTGAGTCAGCCTATTTGGGTAAACAAAAATTTGGGCGTTATTTAAAATTTCTTTATTAAAGCTAGCCAAAGTAATTTTAACATCATTAATTTATTTAATTTTTTTATTTAAATAATATCTCAATATTAAATAAATATGTAATTTTCAATAATTTGAAACGAATATCAGATTATCGACAGACTGATCAGGTTAAGGATGTTACAATAAAATACAACAGTTTTTAATATATCGAATCAAGTTTATTATCTTTTATTTACTTTTTAAAGTTGTACATTTTTTAAAATTGATTTTGTATCTTTGAAAATGTTTTAGAAAAAGTACTTTATCTTTAATATAGATCTCAACTGAACTCATCGTTAATTTTCAGATTTTACGTTCAAATGGATATTTAATTACATAATTGGTATTCGTAAGATTTTTCTTATGATGAACATGTATTTTCTAAGAGTAGCTTTCAGTGAAAATTTATAATTACATAAATTACATTCAAGTAGTTTCACATCATTATGAATTAGCATATGGGTTACTAATATCAAAGCCGGCAATCTCCAATTTTAGGTAAAACGAGATATATATCTCAAACTGTTCGTGTTTTCAAGCTCTATTAAACTACATTATATAAGGTTGTGCCAAAATCTAAAATATTCCATATAAAGGTATATTTGAAGTTTCATATTAGAAACAAAACTGCCTCAGAAACATCTCCATAGATGTGGTATTTTTCAAAAGCGGCAGTCTCAGTATGAGCCAATCACAGTTGCTATACATATCAACGAAAAACTGTTGTATCTATCTCAAGCGAGGCCTACGTTAGATATCCAGGCCGGAGCATTGAATTTTAATGGCGGCGAACGGAGTCCTTAGTCAAACACACCGTTTATTAGGAGACTGCTTGACGGTAACTCGGTCGTATATCGTAAATAATAAAACAAATAGTGGAATTCTGTTAAATGTTTATAAACCATTTCGGCATTTTTAATATATTTAAAAAAACGTAAGTCACTCTAAAAAATAAAAAAATTGTATATAAAATAACAATAGCATTGTAGATAATACCCAATATGTAAAAAAAATTAATGTGAATCATATCAAAACGAAAATATAAGACAAATAATGAAATGAATAGTATCTAAACAGTGCATAAAATATAAACAAAACATACAAAGAAAACATATATGAATCAGGAAACGAGTTAACGTGATTGTAATTTGTCAACTTTATTTCTTTTCTTCTTATTCTTCGGGTGTAATTTATTTTCTGCCAATGTATTATTCTTAACTTTAGAATAATTATTCAATAATATGTTTGAAAAATAGCAAAGACATATTTCAACCAACTTTATTCTTATCACGCTGCAATTATGACATTCTTCTAAATAATCCAAATTTTCTTCCAGCTTCAATTTATTTTCTACTAAACTGATGATCAACGATTTCTGACAATTTACATTTAAAAAGTCCTTTTCATATCTTTCTGATATTAAAGTCTGAAATAACGTATACGCCTCCATAAGTATATTTACAAGAAATTCGGTAGGATATTTTAATCCTCCACGGTCATTTTTTTTAATATATTCGAAGTCTAAAGATGATTCTCTGTCAATGTCGTCAATTATTAAATCTTTAGCAGAAATAATTTGTTTTTGGCAAAACTGACAAAGTATTTTTTTAACACATGCTTTCTTTGCAATGTAACCTCCTATGTAGGTCAAAACGGAAATGTCATTTTTAGTCAATTCCACAGAATTGCTGTGTAAATCACTGAATTTACTTAAATTTATGTTCTGTCGATCAAAAAACGAATTCTCCTCACATAATATTAAAAAATCTTTTATATGAAAAAAGCCCCCAGAAGATGACTTAACTTTTAGTAAACTTAACATTTTTAGCTTCCTTTCAGATTCTAATACTTGTTTTACTGTTATGCTGTAATTTCCACCAGACATTTGGCGATATTGGCCAAATCGTCCCTCCAAATCGTCAGATTGGAATTTCCCGAGTAAAACATATTCGAAATGTAAGTTATTTAATAAATGTTCACACAGGGCAATTAAACTTTCGGTTGTATGTTTTACAGAGAAAAAGGTTTCATTTGTTAATTTTCCATCACGACGTTTTGTACCCCCTAAATTATTACAAGCCACTATCCAATCAAGAAAGGCTTTTAAAAACTTAATGTTTAAGTCATTCATATTGCGAATAGGTTCTCTGTACAAATCTCTTTTTAGTTTTCCACCAAACTGACTCTTACAATTTACAACATTCCACCAATTCAAAATGGTTGATAGAAAAGTGGTGGTACCATATACTGCTTCATCTCCCAAATACAACTGAAGAGCACTTACATTTTTTTCGTCAAATAATTTTAGGCACAAATTCACATTTTGCCTTTCCAAAGACGATGGGAACAAAACTTTGGATGATAATGCTGGCGCCATCTTTATGATTTTATTTTGCTCAAATAAATATAACTGTTTTAAATCACTTACCGAAGCAAAATAAGTACTGCCCTCTTTTCCTTCAAAAGGAAATGGTGGAATTTGTAATGATTGCTTAGAATCTTTTTGGTTAAGCCATATGTTTCTTATACATTTTACAATATGTACTGTATCGAAGAATACAAAGAAAAAAGAATCATCACAAAACTGATTATGAACTTTGGAAGTCATTACCCCCCCACACAATTTTTCAAAGCAGTTTCTATTAACTCGGTTGTTATCCGACACAATGGCTAATATATAGTATCCAGATTGAGTCAGAATTTTAATTACGTTTATTAAGAGTTGTAAAAGATGCTCACCTGTCAAATTTTTTACCGGATATAAAGCTACAACATCTTTATTGTTGGAAAAATAAGATGATACCATAAAAGTTTGTATGGTAGATGCTGCAGTGGTCGAATTAATGTCATCTGAACAAATGCCTTCGAGTTTTCCACCGTTGTATGTTATGTTGGATTTGATATATATTTCATCTAACATTAATGTTACATATTTTTCATTCTCTCTTAATATTTTTAATTTTTCTCTCAAATATGTTACGTGTGAATCAGTAATTCCCGACTTATTTGTTCCCAATTTTAAGGAAAACTTCTGTATATGTTTAGAATGAGGCATGGTTATTACGTCACTAGATCTAATTAGTCTATAAGCAGCTGGGTAAGAAAAATAAAAAGAGCTTGCCCAGAGAATCATTTCAGGCGAATATCGAGGGATTTTAGAAAATACTAAATGAAACTGTTCCAGTAAAAAAATTAGTTTAGATCTAATGTTATCAGTGACATCAGAGTCCAATAATTTCTTAAAATTATCTTCTATAATTTTTATAATGTAATCTGAATCAGCGTTTTCTTCATTATGAGGTAAAGAATCTATGTGAGAAATTATTTTGACAAATTGTGACCACTTGCTCAAAATTACTAGATTATTGTCCTTGGCAATTATATCTTTAAATGTCACATTACAGGTAGTTACATCGCATTCTTTAAAAAAAAGTTGTACTGATAGATCTTCATTAATAACTAAAGCCCAAATAATTTTTGGAATTTCTGCAGTGATTATTTTACAAAATGTTATTTTCCGGTCAGTTTCTATACAAATTAAATAGGTTGAAGGTAGTTTGTTTCTAAAAATTAATTTGAAGTTAGCAAAATTCGTTATTAAGTCGTCTTCTTCTAATTGTTTTTTCATCTCCCTATCTTGGTGTTCTAGTGCACGTTGTCCTGGCGTTTTTCTTTTTGGAGGTAAATGTTTAGTTATATATTTTGGCAGATTTTCAAAAATAGTTGGAATAGCGTCATCTGTTAGCTTGGGACATTTTCTAGGGAGTGTCAAAACAGAACCATTGTCGCGTGTGACACTATCTTCTTTAATCACAAACTGATTATCAAAATGTTTTATACATATAACTGAATTTTTCTGCGGAGCAAAGTTTTTTCTGTCGATATTATTTGACCATACTTTTAATAATTCCCTATTAGTAGGAAACCGAAAAACAGTTGTATAATTATTTTCGGTATTATAATTGGATTTACATCCGGGCTCATAACAACGTGTAGGCATTTTTCTTTTACCTTTAAAATGATAAAAAGCTCGTATAAAAATCAAATACATAGTGGTTACCCTTAAAACTTACTTATCAACGTTAATAATTCCAACAGACAATAAATAGTTGTATTTTTAACTTCTGATATTTCCACAACACATTAATAATAAACCTTCTTTAAAAGACTGCATGCAACCTACTGAATGGAAATATCTTAAAAATAAAGAGCTGGTGCATTTGCTGCTATTGTTTCCTAGAAATCTCTGAAAAAAATCCGCACTTGTTCAACACGTGCAGGGCTAATTTCGAAAGAAAGGACTCCGCTCGTGGCGTCACGCCATTCGGTTGCACTAATGCGGTGGCCTGGATATCTAACGTAGGCCTCGTCTCAAGGCACATATTATTGTACATTGTGTTTTGTTTTCATGTTGGATGCAAAAACGCAGTCTCTATATGTCTTCATATGAGGAGAATTAGATTATAAAAATAATGTAGGTGCAAATAAAGGTGTTCAAAGAAAAGGAAAACATTTGGAAAAAGGACAAGATATTAAGGAATTAAAATTAAAAGATGTAAATAAACTGTTGATAAAACATTTTGGGAAATACT
Organism: Agrypnus murinus; assembly: GCA_929113105.1. Taxonomy (NCBI): domain Eukaryota; kingdom Metazoa; phylum Arthropoda; class Insecta; order Coleoptera; family Elateridae; genus Agrypnus; species Agrypnus murinus. The sequence continues at coordinate 46,803,188 of OV816031.1, forward strand.
GGAGGGCAATAGAGGACCTCATATTTTATAATAATATTGTTCCTACCATAATTGAAGAAGAAGGGAACACTGAAATTGTTGAAGACGAAAGTACGGTGGTTGTGAATATATTCCAGAATTAAAATCTATGTTAGTGTAATATAATCACATTATCTTAAGCATAGTTTTTTAGTTTAATGTCTCTTTTTGTAAAATAAAATGTTTTATGTAAATAAAGAATTTTGAAAACAAAACATTAGCTAAAATATTTTGGTAACAAAGGTGGCAATCTCCACCTTCTAGAAACAAAATCGGCATGTTTACATAATTTTTATCAAATACCATTGAACTTTTGAAGTAAAATTTTTAATGTTTTTTGATATTATCAATTCAAATAACAATACTTCATTTAAAGTTTTAAGACATGTGTCTTGAGATAGTCACAGCAGTTTTTCGTTAATATCTCCGAATACGATATTTGGAGATTGCTGGTTTTGATATTAGTAGCCTCTCATATGTCTCGTGAGCCGATTTCTCGCCGAATTTTTATAATCACATTAATTACATTCAAATGGCTTCTCACCACTGTGGGTGCGCATGTGCTTTCCGAGAACGGCTTTATGTGAACATTTATAATTACATAAATTACATTCAAATGGCTTCTTACCACGGTGAGTGAGCATATGCTTTTTGAGAGCACTCGTTTGTGGAAATTGACAATTACATAAATTACACACAAATGGTTTCTCACCACTATGAGTGATCATATGTTTTTTAAGATTACTCTTCCATGAACATTTATAATTACACAGTTTACATTCAAATGGCTTCTCACCACTGTGGGTGAGCATGTGCTTGCTGAGAACGGCTTTATGTGAACATTTATAATTACATAAATTACATTCAAATGGCTTCTTACCGCTGTGAGTGAGCATGTGCTTTTTAAGAGCACTTTTTTGTGAAAATTGATAATTACATAAATTACACACAAATGGTTTCTCACCACTACTATGAGTGATCATATGTTTTGTAAGATTACTCTTCCATGAACATTTATAATTACACAGTTTACATTCATATGGCTTCTTGCCACTATGAGTAAGCATGTGGTATTTCAGATGACTGCTCTGCGAACATTTATAACTACACAGATTACATTCAAATGGCTTATCACCACTATGGATTAGCATGTGAGTTTTTAGGCTACTCTTTATTGTACATTGATAATCACATAAATCACATTCAAATGGTTTTTCACTACTATGTGTAAGCATGTGATATTTGAACGCACGTCTTGATTTACATTTATAATTACATAAATCACATTCAATTGGTTTTTGGTGGTCCAGCATGTGCCTTTTGAGATACTCTGCATTTAAAAATTTATGATGACATAGATCACATTCCAATTGTTTTTCACTTGTATGACTGAACATGTGCTCATGGTAATCCGTTTCCTGTAAAAATTTGAGCTGACATGTATTACAGTGGTATGTGCTGTCCGTATTCAGTTGTTCGGGTCTTTGTGAAGTACTGGTGTTAGTACAATCTTCTGTGACTTCTGGTTCTATTATGAAATCCATTTCATTTTTGACTAGCATTGTCTCATCGTCGTTATCCATTGTGGCTATTTATGAAACTATCACAACCTGAAACAAACAAAAATAAGTAAGTATGAATAGTCAAATTGGATAGATTGAATAAATTATTTACGTTAGAGCATTTTTGTTCCTCGCAAATAAAGAATTGGCGATATTAACATTTCTTGTTTTTCAATAACAAAAATAATAGCAATTTTATTATTGTTACTACTCTAAAGAGGGTAGCCATTATAATAGTCTTTAAAATATATGATAATCGCTGAATTACAGTGGCGTGCGGTGAGGATTTAGGCTAGGGAAGCAACCACGATTTTAATTATATACACCTAGGTACAGGCGCGGATTAACGGGGAGGAAATAATCCCCCCCCCCCAATTTAGAAATAAGTATACATAGAATGGAAACAAATAATGTTTGTTTAATTATTATTTATTAAAACAATTATTTTTCCAAAAATTTCCCCCTCAAAATACTTCTCTGGATCCGCCCCTGCTAGGTACAATAAAAAAAACAGTGTTATAATTATTAAGCTTAAAAGTTTTTCAAAGAAGAACTTTTACACTTTATACTTATGGAATTTGTTGACTATTATCCTTTATTTAAAAAAAAACTACTACTATGTATTTATACTGCAACTGGATTTTCCGGTCTTAGCAAAATACCGATGCAGGTTTTAATCTTTGTTGCTAAATTTGAAAGTTCTGGTTTTGATCTGCCTTTCTTAATAATTTGTAATTTCACTCCAAAACTGTATGCGGAAAATTCTTTATTAATAATTTACAAATTGAACAAAAAAATCGTATCTAAAGTACTCGAACCTTTCACCGACGCAGCTGAATTTGCAGTCGTGACGAGAATGCAATTTTAAATTTGCATACAGAGCAAACTAAATAGAATTATTTGTCTTCCAACTTATCCAAATCCAACTTATATAAATTGAAATAATAAAATGCGACAAAATACAGTCTCCACGCCAAGGCTAGGAGAAGGAGAATATAAGCAGTGCTTATATGCAGTGTATGTAACACATTTGAATCGGTATTACCTTTCCGTGCAAGTTTAATGAGCTTAATTTAAAATAGTACTCTTAATAATTATACTTTTTGCTGAACGGAATTGATATTGAGCTTTAAGTTTAAATTTAAATAAGTGATAACCATAATTTTATAAAAATATTTTTGTTAGCATTGGTTTTTATTTTTAATAAATTCTTAAGGGAAGAATTGCTTCCATTGCTTCCATGGACCGCACGCCACTGCTGAATTATAAACAATATTTATTGCAGGATGGCGTGGATTGTGTTTTTGCAGAAGTACAATAATTCAAAATTGTCACTCATTTTTCTCTAGAACGGTTTGTTATACGAAAAAGAATCCTACGACCTTTTTTTTGTAGACTCTTACGATCAACATTTTTCATAAAATAGCCACTTTTTTCGAAAACCTGATACACACAAAAAATAATCGTTAATTTAATCTTATGTATTTGTTTAAAGACAAATTATTGTTTTAAATAAATATTTGTTTATTTTAAACATAGTAAAAGTAAATTAATAAGACTGTTTTATTTATTTCTAGTTTTATATTTGTTTAAAAAGTAGGCTTAAGTTGAATATTGCAGATGTTAAAAGTAGGTAATGGGCCACCTGAGGCAGACAGTTCTAGGGACCCTAGATTATCTGCCTCTCTCTAATCCGGTGACATTTTGTCTGTCTCTCTCTCTCTCTAGGTTGTTAAGTACGGAATCTGTATTACCGACATTCTGTATTACCGGCATTTGGTTCGTCACTTGGCTAAATGGTAGCGTCGTTCCTAGGGGAAAACAGATGGCGCCAGTGTCGTTTTACGTCAAATCTGGGGACTTTTTATGTCGATCTCTCTCTAATCTAGGAATTTTTGTCTCGAAGTGCGGAATCTGTATTACCGGCCTTGTATATTACCGACATTTGGTTCGGCGCTCGGCTAAATGGTGTTAGTGTTTCTAGGAAAAAACAGAGGGAGCTAGTGTTTAATTATTTCCTTCACGCTCTAACCGATTACGGTCGTTCTGCTAGTTGTTAATAGAGGGCGTCATGAAGGGATCTGTATTACCGGCAGACTGCGTACTACTACTAGAGGGCGTCATGAAGAAATCGGTATTACCGGTATGTAGAGAGGTCGCGTAAAAAAGAGAACTGTATTAGAGAAGAAGACCCTTCAATTAGAGTCTGCAGCCATTTTATATCACAACATGTGGCGCTAAATTTGAAACTGTATTGAATCTGTCATACTGTCAACAGATGGCGTCATGAAGAAACCTGTATTATCGATGACCTATGTACGGCTAATAGAGGTCGCAATAAAGAAATCTGTATTACCTATGTACTAATGCTATTAGAGGTATTAGAGGCATTAAAGAATCTCCTCTCTCCTTCTCGCTCTCTCGTTCTCTCACTCTCTCCTTCTCGTTCTCTCCTTCTTGCTTTCTCCCTTCATCCTAATGCTAGTAAATGAAACAACATTGGATAGAGGTAACCGTTACGTCTACTGTTCTGGGATTGGTTCGGACGGCTTTGTTATTTTATAAGTGAAAATAAAAATCGATAAATGTTTTACTGTTTTTATTATTTTTCGTAGTATAGCAGGTAGAAAACCCAAGTATTCCAAACAGCAAATAAGACTTTTTAAAAATTTTAATATCACATCGAATTTCCTGTATACAGATTGAATAAGTTCCTTTCCTTCCTAACGAGACAATGGCAATTCTAATTGATATATATGGATAAAAAAGGAAAAGCTGTGGAATATTTTAATAATTTTATTTGAAAACAAATATTAGCCTATTGTATTAATTACAAACACTACCTTCTTTTGTCTTCAGCAGGTCTTATTTAGTTTGAAGATAAAAGAAAAGATGTGAAATATTTTAATAATTTATTATTATTATAACCCGGACCAAAACTGCAAATAATTTTATTACCCATTTTCAACTCTTATTTTAGTTATTACAGAAATTTGCGAAAGGTTTTATGTTTTTATGACAAAGGGTCGATGAACTATTCAAATGTTATACTTGCCATTTGTCAACTAATTTGTTACATATTTTTCACGTTATAAACGTGTATAAATAATTTATAAAATTTATGTCATATTAGTTTCTGGCATATGTTATTACAGTAGAACAAAGCCAATAATATGACAGCATTTACTGTATCAAGCCTTACTTCGTGAAGCTCCATTATCATGAAATGAAATATAAATACGTAGAATAATTACCAAAAGCTTCACAGGATTTATTGCAATTTATATATCTGACAATAATAATTGTTTCCACATAGTTAAACAGTCATTATCAAAGATAAATATTAGAAAGATAAACAATCACTTGTTCATCCTTTAGGCCCCTGAACACTATAATTGAGGAATATATAATGGGAAATTCTAAAATTTCCAATATAAAGGAAAACACATGTGCACTGTTAATCGCAGGCGATTAACAGTGCATCATTGTCCACACATAAAATGTAAGAAACGGTCATAAAATAACTTTCTACTCAATGAGGGTAGAAGACCATAATTTATTGTACTCAGATGGATAAACTGGGTGTTAACGAAATAACCAACAATACAAGTGGGAGGAATTCCCTTGAAAGGTGTATCCCAGTCTAAATTTAAAAACATAATCGTACCTCACTAATTAACTATTGAATATAAACTAATTTGGAAAGAAGAGTTGTATTGAAACTTCATATATCTTGAAATTGACGGTTTTTCATATAATAAAATATTATAATATTGATTTGTATTGTTGAAATTATGAGTTACAACAGTTTCTATTATTAACAAATTAATAAGAGAAACGTTCTTTAGATCATTTCTTTATGGTCATAGCTGTAACATTATCAAATTTGAAGGCGATTGATTGATTAATAACTGAGTAATAGTCTAATAAATTTTGTCATTATTTTAAAGATTTAATTTTTATTGGAGCCATTTTGACACTTGGGAATTTTTTAACATTTTCTCGGCTTATAAAAGTTCTATTTTTATGTGGTCTGTAAAAGAGTTTGAGAATTATCACCCTTCTACATGATTAGCATTTGAGAACGTCGTTCTAAAAGATTTCTATCTTTCCAGTTATCGTTAGACGAATAGGAAGATTGTCAGAAAGGGATTTTGTTTTCTCAGCTGTTAAAGATCTGCTAATCAGATTTAAAAAGGCTGGTTTTACATGTAGCTTTATTATTTTTACGTAATTAAGCTCTCTATTGTATTAGAATTTATAGACATGCTCTTTTTCCCCGTAAACCAAGAACAGAGTGACTGTTAATAAATATAAGCTGTTGCCCAGGCAGTGGAGTGGAATAAACTTGTCTATGTTCAGATCTACATTTTTAAACAAAATAGCAATAAATAACAGGCAGGTGTCCTCGTGGGAACTTGATTTTTACCCAACTCTCAGGCAGTAACTATCAAATTTAGGCTGCACATCACATGTCTGGATGCTTTGATGACCCTATGGGATATTGCGCAAGATCTTGTAGTTTGGTAACGCATTCACCAGGGGTCTCGTTTACTGCTTGGTATAAAACCAAATCTCATATCGATACTTGTTATACATACTCGACTACTGTTCAAGAGCTTCATTGCGTTTAGTGGTTTTAAATAAAACTCTGTGTGTGTGGGGGGGGGGTGTTAGTACCTGCCAAAATCATCAACTTTAGCCGACCATAGGGTAGGATTTTTCTTATTTTTTGTAATGATTCATTTGTACTAAATTTGCGCGTTGATGTTGTTTTAAGAGAGAAAAAGTAACAAAACATCATGTCGCTATTATCATTAAACGAGATCGAAGACGGTAACAGTCTAAATGAGTTACAATTACAACATCAGTTTCGGCAGTGCATCTTAGACGCAGGAGTCAGCATACCTATTTCAGTAGCAGCGCTTGTATGTTATGAATATGATCAGTTGCTATCTAGCGGGGAGATGCTATCTGATTCACGTCATTATACATCGACCTCGGTTTAAATACAGAGCAGTGACAGCGAAGAACATATGATCAGTGCGTGTAATCAGCTTTTACAGGAGGTTGAAACAATAAATAGACGTTTAGGAGTGAACTGTATCACGTTTGTTAAATTTATTCGTATACAAGTTGATATGTATACACGTTAATTAATTTAATTCGAGCATCCATATGAGAAATGATAAATGTAAATGAGAGATGAGATAAGCAAACGATATCGTGAATTAATTTAATTTAATTTAATTAGATCAATTAATTTAATTCGCGTATTTAATTCGCGCATTTAATTAGACCACGCCTTATTTGAATATTAATTAGATCGCGGGTCATTGGCATAAAAAGGGTGGGGGTCAGCTCAATGGCCCGAATACCTACTTAAATAAATTTAATTGGTCCTACTAAATGCTTTTCTCGGTGTAATAGTATCAATACTTTACTTGTAAAACTTACTACTTATGAAATAAATGGAATCAGTTATGTATATAAAAAATTTTGCTTAAATTTTTATAACGACTTTGTTTTATAATATGTTAAAGGTGATGCAGGAAAATTCTTAATGAGTCGTTTTTATTGTTAATATTAAATATCAATTTGCTTTCAATATGATCATTTAAGATTATTGTTGCCTAAACATAAAAAAGCGGTGCGCTGGTTTCGCGGTTAAATTGATAAAGGAAAGCGGGAAAGGCAATATATAAAAAATTATTATAGTGCACTTACAGTAAGTAGCTCGCTTGGACAGGATTTGCTATATTCTCAAATCCTCTTTCCGGCGCCGGAATCTGCGTTTGTTGAAACACTATGCACCAAAAGGAGAGCAAAATGGATGGGAAAAATTGATGGGAAAATAATAGTTTCTTAACAAATTTGCACCACGCGAGAATTAAACTGTGTATAAAATTTATGCGGAATCGGCCATGCGAGAAAAACAAACTTGACTCGACGACAGACTAGTTTCGACTTCTTTTGTCAATTTTACCAGTTGACGCGCATATGTTTTAATTCAAACTATGTCCAGTTCAAACCAAAATAAAAATAAAACAGGATACTTTAGCCAGTTAAGTTATAACTAAAAAATTATTAACATTAATAGTTAATTCAAAAAGGAAAAGAATAAAACATAAATTAATGAGAATTCATAACATTTTCCCCCCCCCACCCAAAAGGCATTTTTTTAAACTAAAACTAATCAGACTGCCCTGGTAAGGGGCACAATTTGACCAAAGGTCTTTTGAAGATACCTTGCTTGGTCAAAATGGTAGCTACTCGAGCGATACCATCCCTTCCGGGAAGTAATTTTAAGATTCTCCCTAAAGACCACCTAAGAGGTGGTGCAATATCATTTTTTACTAACACAATGGTACCCACTGCAGGTAGCGGCGAAGTGGGTTTCAGCCACTTGGCGCGCTGCTGCAGGGTATGCAGATATTCATTGCGCCATCTGGTCCAGAAATCTTGTTGAAGTCTTTGAAGCAATTGCCAACGATTTAAAGTGCTTAATTTTTTATGCGTATGATCTTCATCATTTAAAGCGGATAACGGTTGCAGGGTTAAAAAGTGCCCTGGTGTTAAAACAGGTAAGTCGTTGGCGTCATTGCTTAAAGAATATAAGGGGCGCGAGTTTAAAAGAGCTTCTATCTGGCACAGAACCGTATAGAATTTTTCAAATGTAAGAATTTGCTCTCCAACCACGCGGTACAAATGGGTTTTCACAGATTTAACTCCGGCTTCTACAATACCGGAGAAATGTGGCCCCTGAGGTGGGGAAAAATGCCATGAGGTTTTTTCTGTGTCGGCTGCATCTTTGAGCAAATTTTGAATTTGCTTTGTAGCACCTTGAAAATTGGTACCACAATCGCTATAGATTCTTTCGCAGCGACCTCTGCGCGAAATAAAACGCCTGAAACAGGCTAAAAAGGCCTCACTAGTTAGGTCCGAGGCGAGTTCGAGATGTATTGCCTTAACAGATAGGCAAACAAAAACACATATATCCGATTTATATGTTTTTGCACCGCGTACTTTGCCTAGCGTGGTTCTTAGAAAGGACCGGCGTAATCAACAAAAACATTTGAAAAGGGTTTCAGTTCACTAACACGAGGAGAGGGCAAATTCCCCATAGGCGGTTGAAAAGGCTTTGGAGATAATCGCCAGCATTTTTGACAATTTAACAGTACCTTCCTAATAGCGCGACGCATGGATAATACCCAGAATTGCTGTAAAATTAGAAATTGTAGTGTCTGCGTTTCTGGGTGAAAGTAAGTGTTATGAAAATCTTTAATAATAAGTTCGGTAAGTCGAGAATTGCGAGGTAAAAGTGCTGGGAATTTTGCGTCATATGATAGCGAGGAATGCTTTAAGCGACCACCTACTCTTAAAATGCCATTTTCGTAAAGAAAAACGTTAAGTTTACGTAGTGGTTTTGAAGGTAATCTATTTTTTAACAAGTGCGAAATATCATCTGAGAAATGTAAATTTTGAATATGCTTTACTAGTAGCATTAAAGCACCGTTTAGTTCAGACCTTGAATGACAATCAGTCATTTTGTCTTTATTTCTTAAATTAAATATAAATCGTAATATGAAGGCGGCAACAGATTTTATTTTAGAAAGCGATGAATATTTTTCCAGCAGTGAACTGAGAATATCATCTTGGACGAATGTTGCTAAACTTATTGTTTTTTCCTCAGACTTCACGTCGTTCGTGAGATCTGGTTTAAATGAACTTATGATCATAGGCCAAAACTCTATATGTGTAAGTAACCAAGATGGCCTTGAAAGTCACATGCTGTTCTTTAACAGCTCGGACGCAACCAAACCGCGCGAAGCGCAATCTGCGGGATTGTCGGCCGTTTTAACGTAATTCCAAAATTCGGGTGAAATTTTATCCTGAATGTAGGAAATGCGATTCGCAACAAACGTTTGGTATTTATAAGGAGGAGATTTTATCCACGTAAGTGCGATGGAAGAATCAGTCCAAGCAAATATTCGGGAAAATTCAATTTTTTCTTTAAAAGTCACCAGTACGAAACTTATTAAATTGGAAAGCAAGACCGCCGCCAATAATTCCAAACGTGGTATTGACAATTTTTTAAGCGGGGACACCTTTGATTTAGCAGTAACAAAAAAGGTGGAATATTTTTGGAAAAACGAAAGTAAACAACGGCTGCGTAGCCGCGCTCCAAGGCGTCGGCGAAACCGTGCAGCTCGCAAAAATCATAGTCATCAACTAAACGTCGCGGTAAAGAAAAATTAGCTAAAAGCGGCAATTCCGATTTAAAGCGTTTCCAATAATTTGAAATATAAGGCGGAGGGTCCTCGTTCCAGTCTAACCCTAAGTACCAAAGCTGCTGTATTAAATATTTTGCAATAAAAGTTAAAGGACATAAAAATCCGAGTGGGTCGTATATACGAGCGACGTCTGATAAGATGGATCTTTTTGTGCACGTATTGTTTAAAGAAACTAGTTGGTAAGAAAATGCGTCCGAACCTGGATGCCACTGAAGTCCTAATATTTTTAAGATAGAATTACTTTCGGATCTGAAAGAAAAGGTTTCAGAATTGATTTCGAATTCAGTTAAGCCCTCTAAAAATTTAGGAAAATTAGAAGTCCATTTTCTAAGTTCAAAACCTCCTTTGTTACATAAACTTATTAGCTCATTTCGAGCTGTGATGGCACCTTCAAGGTTATCTGAACCCGAGACTAGATCGTCGACGTATATGTCATTAAGTAATAGTTTAGATGCGATTGGAAATTCAGAACCTTCGTCTCGAACTAACTGAATGATAACACGATTGGCTTGGTACGGCGATGAAGTTAGTCCGAAGGTTACACGTAATAAGCGATAGTCCCTTATTTCATCTTGCGGCGAAAAACGCCAAACTATGCGCTGGTAATCTTGATGTTTCTTTGCTACACATATCTGTATGAACATACTTTTAATATCACTAGTAAATACTACCAGGTGTACAGGAAAAGCTAAAAGTATAGCAGCTATGTCCTTTTGTAGTTTGGGTCCAGTGAGAAGTTTAGAATTTAAAGAACCAAAGTTAGTTTGCGCGGAAGCGTCAAAAACGACTCTAAGCTTGGGCCTTTCGTAACTATTTTGTTTGAAAACTGGATGGTGTGGTATGTAGAAAACGTTAGGAGATATGGTAGCATCCGCAACAGGTTCCAAATAATTTTGATATAAATAATCTCTGATTAATGTAGAATATTCTATGCGAAGCTCAGGGTTTTTTGCAAAGCGTTTTTCTAAAGAGAGAAAACGTTTAACAGCGTGCGAACGCGTATTTTCGTAATCAAAACAAGGTTCTACTTGCTTGAAGGGTAGTTCAACAATATAGCGACCATTAGCATTTCTGGAATGCGTATCCTGAAATATAGTTTCAGCAAGAGCGTCTTCTGGCGATATTTCTTGAGACTGAGGAACTGCTTCAAGTTCCCAAAAGTTACGCAAAGTGGAATTTACGTCAACAATATTTTGCGTGAAAAGAGAAGTTGATTTGCTTTCGTGAGAAGAATTATTTCCTATTCTACCCATAAGAACGTATCCAAAAATAGTGTTAACTGCTACTGGTTCAGAAATATCACCCGTGATAAGACCATTTTCTAAAATATGAGGAAATATTTCAGCGCCCAACAACATATCGATAGCGGAAGGTTTATAAAAATGCGGATCAGCAAGTGTTAAATGTTGGTTGGATATGTGACCAGTTACTAGAATTATCTATCGGATAGCTAGGCATATCATTACAAAGTTTGGGTAGGATTACCGCGTCTAAAGTAATACGCGGCGCGATTTTATTAGCGGGTTTGAGGGTGCATGTAACGGCACCGTCTGAAGCGGAGTCTTGCATTGAACCAAGACCTTGAATGGATAGCGAAAATTTATACTTGGGTAAACCTAAGCGTTTGAAACACTTTTCCGAAATATAACACATTTTCGAGCCAGAATCAATAATTACTCGGATCTTTTGGTAAAACCCTCGTACGTCCAGCACCTCAACTATAGCCGTAGCCAGTAAAACGCCTGTAGAAGCCGTCGTAGTTCCACAGAACTTAGCGGTAGTATTTGAATTTTGGGTATTCGAAAATTGTGGCGTAGAGCCAGACGCGAGCAGTGAATTTGCGGAAGAATCTTGAATCGCGCTGGGTGGGACAAGCGTCGATGTGAAATGTGAATGGTAAGGAGGATTATTATTATTATTATTATCTCGACGAACATGTAAAAGAGAATGATGTTTTGAGTTACAAAATCTGCAAGTTATAAGCGATTTGCACTGGTGCACGTTGTGCGTTGAACTTAAACAATTTAAGCAAAGTCTATGTTGGGATGCAGTAGAATTTCTTTCTTGTGCGGATTTCTTATAAAATTCAGGGCATTTATAAACTTGATGCGGCCAATCACAAAATAAACACTTTTGCATCTTTTGTGGTTGAGACACAGAATAAGAATTAGAATGCGGCGATGAGTATCTACCTTTTGGAGGCATATTTTGAGGTTTAGGTTTTTGTGGAAATGAATTTTTATTTAGAGAATAATCAATGGTGTTAAATGCGTTACATTGCCTGGTAACAAAGTCATGCAGTGATGCGAATGTAGGCACTTTCCCCTGGTTGCTCTGTTGTTCAAATTAAAAATTTGGTTAAGGTATCTGGATCGAGATGCTTATGAAACCAATATAACAACATAAAATCCCATTCTTCCGGAGAAAACCCTAGACCTTTAAGACCAGCTATATTCTCTGTAAAAATAGTGAGTAGATTATTAAAATCTCTATGATTTTTTGTTGAGTTTATATACGGTGCATTTTCAATAGCTTGTAAATGAGCAAAACCAATAATTTTTTTGTTGTAAAATTTTTTAATGAGAGAACTGTAAGCGCTTTGATAATATTCTGAAGATAGCGGTGTATGTTGCAAATGCTGCAAAGCTTTATCTTCTAAATGTGCAAGTAAATAATTAAATTTTTCGATGTCCGATAGATCATTATTATTATTATGAACTACATTGTTAAAAAGATCAATAAATGATTTAAACTGAGTTATGTCGTCACCGGAAAATTTAGGTAAGTCAATACGTGGAAGCTTTATATTGTTATTACGCGAGGAAAGCGATTGGTTTGATGAAGTATCTGCTAATTTAACCTCATTAATAGACAGTAGAACAGCTTTGACATAAGAATAATCGAAATCAAATTGTTTGCGGACAGCTTCATCAGTATCTAGCGACATGTCATCTTGTAACGCGATTAACGCAGTAACATTTTCGTGATGTTTTTTAAAATCCACAGCTGTTTGATCTAGCCCACCTGTAAACATTTTAAACTGCGCGTGAAGATCTTTATTTGCGTATGCTTTTTGAGCAAACTCTTTCATATCATTCATCTGATTCACACAAATTTGTCTTAGAGCTTTATATTGTTTGATTTTATTGGCATTAGTCGTCATGTTGGAAAAAAATCGACAAGATTAAAGGATAATATCTAATTACTCAAAAATACGTAAAGTTAAATCAAAATTGAATATAACGAACGTTGCACTCAAAATATAAACCAAAACATGCGATAAGCTATATATCACTGATATCACAACACGCATATATTAACCTTACAAAAGTACCTTTAAAAATTAAAATGTATTTTACCTTGAATTTATACTATTTAAAGGAAATTTTATTTTATTTTTCAAAATGCAAATTTTCAAGAAATGCATTGGTTTAATATACATATAATGTATTAATCGTTCAAAACGGGATGGCTAAAAGTACCAACTTTTATTTTTTATTTCTTTAGCATGAAAAAATGACGATTCAGCGTCGAAGGACCAATTTTATGTTGCCTAAACATAAAAAAGCGGTGCGCTGGTTTCGCGGTTAAATTGATAAAGGAAAGCGGGAAAGGCAATATATAAAAAATTATTATAGTGCACTTACAGTAAGTAGCTCGCTTGGGCAGGATCTGCTATATTTTCAAATCTTCTTTCCGGCGCCGGAAGCTGCGTTTGTTGAAACACTATGCACCAAAAGGAGAGCAAAACGGATGGGAAAAATTGATGGGAAAATAATAGTTTCTTAACAAATTTGCACCACTGTAAAACTACAAAAACATTCTACCAACATAACGATTTCGAGGTTTAACTAATCTTAAAATATCTTTGTACTGAACAACCCAAAACTGATTTACACCAAATTTATTTATAACCAGAGTTTAGTAATGCCATAGGATATACGGCCAACTGAACAACCGTCCCTTAACTGAATATTTAGTTGAATTAAATAAATTTATTTGGTTCTACTAAATGCCTTTCTCAGTGATACCTAATAATAATACTGTAACAAGAGAGAAAAAGAAAGAACCTCTTCTCGAACAACAAATGGAATATTCTACAGCAATCGAGAGGATTACTCATCGCACGAAAGAGACGCGGTTATTCTAAAAATATATAGTAGTTTCTAGCGTCTTCTAGTACGATTGTAGGAGGGTATAAAATCGACTTCGCCGATAAAAAGAGGCAGTCAACAGCGAGTAATAAAACGTGTATCACGAAATAAATAGTAAAGATAAATGTTGTATTAGAAAGTCATAGTCTGTAAATAGTAGTTTTAGTTTGTAAACCGTTTATAATCATAGTGTTAATTTATAACGTTTTCATTAGTGTATGTAAATAAATATTTCTTTGTGAATAGACGATTTAAACAGCACTTGTGTTATTATTTTAAAAAGAACGTTGCAATACTTTAGGATGTATTAAAAGAAAAATGCGGCGTTTTATATAGAATCTCTTATTTTTTGTTAAATTTATGCTTCAATAAAATATCTTTTATTTCTTTAATATATCTTGTATTTCTTTTAATTACATTAATATAAAGAATACCAAACAAATGTACCATGTGTAGAAATTATTTAGGAACAAGTATCTTTTATGTGAAATTGTATTTTAAAAATTAACGTTAATATTAATTTAAAATCAAAATTTTGAATAATTTGCCGAGTTAAGTCTTATCGGAAGCAATAATAGTTATATTTTTGAAAGTAATATTTCTATCCATTGGCGGATGGATAGAATGAGTTGGAAGATTTTACAAAATTTGTGAAAATTGCCTGTTTATTCTAACTTTTGAATTTGCTTATTATTAATCTATTTCGTATATAAACTCTTTAACTCATGTTTATTTCAAATAAATTTTATACTAATACTCTTTAATGAAGTGAAGTTTTTCAATGAATAGAAAATTGTATTTAAAAATGTAACTGATAAGCTTCTGATAAAACGTTTAGTTCTTTACAAGTCATTTATTACGGCATTTTTTATATTAATTAACTGGCAATCCAATTTTTAATATTGCACAGTTTCACATACAAATTCCTGTTTCCTATATAATTTTCTACAAAAGGCATATCCATAAAGGAAAATCAAATCAATCAAAATCAAATATAAGAATTGCAAACTTGATTTTTTGATAAGTTAACTTTAAGCATTCATTCAGCTTGCATGAAGATTATAAGAATGTTACATTAATTATTTAAAAAGGTAAATTCAAGCAATGCAACACATACATTTAATCATTAAAGAAGGTTAATTTAAAGTTATCAGAAATTTATATCAACTAATAGAACGATTTAGTGTAAATACTAAAGTGTATCTGAAAATGCAATACGCAACTGTTTAAATCAAATGTATTTAAACAATTAAATTTAGTATTTTTTATATTTAGTTCAGTTATATCATTGCCTTAAAATTTAATCTACAGATTTATTTAGAAGCATGTTAAGATATACTTGGTTATATATGAACTTATTATAAGCTTACTGCAACGTTCTTTTTAAAATAATAACAAAATGCTGTTTAAATCATCTATTAATAAAGAGAAAACATTCACACTTAACACACACTAATTCAATCTTAACTAATTTACAAAACACAATTATAAACTATTAACTATTATTTATATTTAATCACAATATTTATTTCACACACGTTTATATTCTACTCAGATATTTATCTATTACCACTTGCGACTACTAACCCGTCTAATTGCCCGCGGTTCACTAATTGATTCCATTCCGTGCCAGCCGGCGTTTATATACCGTACAATCTTCTATAAAATACACTAGATTCTTCTAGAAGGTCTATTGATTTTTCGCGACGTCTATGACTCACGCTGATAAATCACACATGCAGGCGCCGGCGAACCACACCGGCAGATGTTGATGAGTCACGCATTCTTGAACATTCGACGGCGGAGTTCAGAGGACTGATTGCGTTCATTACATTACTTTAAATGTCTTCTATTTAGATCAACTAATTATTTTTTGTGTGTAGTTTTCGAGATAATTGGAAAACAATGAATTTCTCTTCCCCCTTTTAAGAGCTTGTTTTTTGCGACCTAATTTTGTTGGTCTATTTGAAGTATTTCAAAAATAATATAACATTTTTCAAAAATATGTTAAAATGCTTTTAACTGATACAACCTTAATAGATCTTTAGATGGAAACAATAAAAATTCTTGTAGTAACGGCCACTTTAATTTTGCACCTGGGCGGAAAGCACCCCAGGGACGGCCCCGTCTGGTTTTACATTTGGTAGAATTCGTAGGGTGGAAAAGTTCCCCTTTATATAAAACAGATAAGCATTCTGTGACATAAATGCACGGTCGATGATCTACTATAGTATCGCAAATAAAACTATAACAATCAACTATATACGTTTATATTTATAAGCCTAATTATAAACTTATATATTAATCAAAACCCCATCTCATATGTTCTTCCTTATCCTTAAAATAATAATAAACCGATTGTTATGTTTATAATTTAACATTACATTTTGCATCTTGATTATAGTATAAGCTAATCTTGTTTTGTAAATAAAGAGGCAAATACCAAGAAGTGATACAATTAGATAATCGTCCAAACGATTTTATATGTTCATATTTATTTAATTGATACACATGACTTACCAGATGTTCCACGGCAACAGCAGCAGATGTTTGTTTTGTATTTCCACTTTTATTCCATCTAATCACATAAAAACAATACTAAACAAGATTTTTGGTGCTAGGTATAACATAAATCACTAAATTAATACTCTACCCGCGCAACTACGTCCGTACGAAACAATCTCAAAAATTCGACTGCATAATGACAATTCCCCCGAAAGAGAGTTGTAATCGACGTTTTGGGGTGTTCACCTAGGGAGAAAACTATGAACTTTATATATGAGTCATGTATTGATTTTTATGTTAACTACTGGTTTTACTGGGTATTTACTTGGTATGAAACAAGCTACGCTAACAGATACACGAAGTTCTGCGCTGTAACGACGTCTAGAACACAGATCGTAAGTGGTGAATTACCTGTTTCAAAGCAACTACTTGTACCACATCGGCTGGCCGACCCCGGCTTTGATTTTTTAAATGCGAATCTCGCTAAATAGTTATCGGCTGTAAACACTAAATTTTTACATTACATTTTAATGATTATAATTTAATTATTACTTATTTAATGTAATTTAATATTTAATCTTTCTTATTATTTAAAATATAAAATAAAGATAAGAATATTTTACAAAGAATAATGATTTTTTATCCGTAGTATTAGACCGACCCTGCCGCCCCTGACCAGCCGTCACTGATGACATATTCGATAACTTTTCTATGTAGTGTATGACGATTTTTTCTTTTAGCTTTTATATCCGTACATTTCAAATCAAATATTAAAAGTGTCTATATACTTTCTACAATAATAATTCATTTGCAAATATTTCTGTCAAAAATAATAAAAAACTATAAATTATTTTTACAATACCACAGAAACAAAAGTTAGATTATCTTTTATCTTTTTACATTACTCAATTTTACTACTACCACTTGGATCGTTCACCTAATAAACTTTCTGAAAACAACGCTATCTACTCACGTGGATCACTTACTAAAATATCGGATAGTAACTATGGAGACAATAGCGTCCATTAAAAGCCAGTATCGGTGGATTCGTGGTTTGCATGTTTGCTTCATAATCCAAAGATCGCAGATTCGATCCCCGGCCGAGCTGGTAATTTTTCATAGCGGAGAAAAATTGAAAACATGCCTTCTTTTCGAATAGGAAGTAAAACTGTAGGTCCCGTGTCAATGTGATGTTTGGCACGATAAAGATCCCTACTGGGGGTGGAATTCCCCCAGATTCGGCTAAATTCTAGTAGGGTCGGCCGAATGATCATAGTAATCGGTGCCATGAGGTACGAAGGATGCTCCGCCATCCTGATTCCTCGCCCAAAAATAAATAAATAAATAAGCGTCCATTAAAGATCTTATAAATTAGTTTTATCTACTGCTTGTCTTACAATGTATGGCCATCTCAGAGCACTTTACTCAGCTATAAATATCACAATAAAGACCATAGATAATAAAAGATTTAGAATGCGCTTGGTTGACTGTGCATTCAGATTTTTATGGGACTGGTGTCCGCGGCCATTTTGATACAACTTTGCCGTCTTGCAATGAGTAAGAGTGAGATATAACCATAACAAATTATCATTGTTAGCAAACAACAGATGTTGAGGTACTTAACCTAACTTTTATTCCAGTTTAGTAAACAGAACGTACGGTTTTCATGGTGTTTACCAGTTTCGCACGAACTCTTTAATATTTTTTCACTTAGTTCTAGTGTTGCAGAATACCACGAGACCAATTCAGTACCTATATGACGATTTTAAAATTAAAAAAAGATGCTTTGCCCAAGATTATTGTATCATCTGAATCGGAAGTTACATCAGCATCAAGTTCCTTATCTGATAATGAACACAGCAAAGGAATTAACAACAATAAAATTCACAAAAGATGTTGACGATGTATTTTCTATAACAAGACCACATAAAATAAGGTGTTACGTGTTACCAATGATTCACAAGGACCATCAGGTATTTTGAAAAGATGTTTAAGTAGTAGCAGCATTTTAACAGC
The DNA here is from genome assembly GCA_929113105.1 of Agrypnus murinus. NCBI lineage: Eukaryota > Metazoa > Arthropoda > Insecta > Coleoptera > Elateridae > Agrypnus > Agrypnus murinus. The sequence goes on from OV816031.1 coordinate 46,821,737, forward strand.
TTCTAGCCCTGAAGAAAATAAAAAGGTAATTATAATTACATAACTTGAAATAATTTTCTAATACTGACTAAATAACAGCAGCCATCTATTCAAGCTCACCATCTATTCCACCAAAAGGAAATGCGTAAAATTTATTAACAGACTTCATAATTAAAGGTAAATAACACAAATCATTTATGTAATGTAATAGTATATTACGTTATAAGTCCGGTAAACCCAAGTTTACAGTAGCAAGTTGAAAACGTTTCGGGACGAGGCGACGAAGGAGCCGAGTCTCGAATGTTGAAACGAGCTACTGTAATGGTTTACCGGAAGTATGACGTAAGGCGTTTTATTTCATACTGCCTCACATTGTTCATTTTTTAAAAAAATGCATTTAAAATTTTCAGTCCGGTAAAATTTTTTACCGGACTCAAATTAGATTTTCAGTCCGGTAAAATTTTTTACCGGACTTAAATTGGATTTTCAGTCCGGTAAAATTTTTTACCGGCCTTGTAACGTAATAATTCATTTACCGGACTCAAATGAGTCCGGTAAATACCCTTTTACCGGACAGTATGAAATAAATATATTGAAACATTCCTATTATAGTATAAACCGTGGAAAAGTCAAGAAACGATACATGGAAACCAAGCGAAAACTAACATTATATTTAAGAAACTGTATGCAGCTTGAAAATCTATTGAACATTTCAAATATATAACCTTTAAAATATAAAACTATCATTAGTGATCTACAAGGTTCTAATATGTAAGACACCAGTTGAACAAATTAATATTGTTTAATTATCAATAAAGAATTATTATAAATAATTGCGCGTATAATAAATGCATCAATTTAGACAAATTTTGTTAACAATACTTTATTTCTTAACTATACATATTACATTATACTCGTCCAATTAGATAACACATGTAGTCACACCATTGTGTCTTTGCCGAGCACATTTTTAAAGTTGAAATTTTTTAACCAAAAAAATTTATATTTTGCTTGCATAACTAATTTCTTATCGTTCCCTGCCGAACTCATCATATTAATCATTACACTGTTGTGCTTTGTCGAGTTAACATCCGCGTTTTACACTCCTTTAATATGCCGAAAGGAAGAAGAAGTAGTAGTGAAAGTGGAAAACTGGATAGGAAAAGGCGTAAATTATTACAGGATTTGGAGAAACTGGACAGAAAACAACGTCGTCGGACTGCCAGCCCTACGTGTACAAGCAAGTACTCAGAGTACAAGCTATTGTTAGGTAAAACCGTTAAACCTAAACAAATAGCGATGGCTAAAATCGTTAAAGCCGATATACAGGGTGCCTCATAGCCCCTGCACAGACTTGACCAGCGCATTATGATGAACCTCGCCTTATTCGTTGAATAACTAACCATGCCTACAAATATGTTGGTGAAGCAGCAATTTAGTTAACCTGAGATTAAATTATATTCATAAAATAACTATTCATTGATTTATTTAGCGTTGGTGAAACCGGGCCTAAGATCAATGTAAATTTTTATCTCATGCTCTATCGAATTAAACCTGAGTCAGCCTATTTGGGTAAAAGAAAATTTGGACGTTATTTAAAATTTCTTTATTAAAGCTAGCCAATGTAATTTTAACATCATCAATTTATTTAATTTTTTTATTTAAATAATAACATCTCAATATTAAATAAATATGTAATTTTCAATAATTTGAAACGAATATCAGATTATCGAACAGACTGATCAGGTTAAGGATGTTAAATAAAATACAACAGTTTTTAATATATCGAATCAAGTTTATTATCTTTTATTTACTTTTTGAAGTTGTACATTTTTTAAAATTGATTTTGTATCTTTGAAAATGTTTTAGAGAAAGTACTTTATCTTTATTATAGATCGCAACTGAACTCATGGTTAATTTTCAGATTTTACGTTCAAATGGATATTTAATTAGGTACATAATTGGTATTCGTGAGATTTTTCTTATGATGCACATGTGTTTTCTAAGAGTAGCTTTCAGTGAAATTTATAATTACATTCAAGTAGTTTCACATCATTATGAATTAGCATATGGGTTACTAATATCAAAGGCGGCAATCTCCAATTTTAGGTAAAACGAGATATATATCTCAAATTGTTCGTGTTTTCAAGCTCTATTAAACTACATTATAAGATTGTGCCAAAATCGTAAATATTCCATATAAAGGTATATTTGAAGTCTCATATTAGAAACAAAACTGCCGATCTCCATAGATGTGGTATTTTTCAAAAGCGGCAATCTCCATATGAGCCAATCTCAGCTGCTATACATATCAACGAAAAACTGTTGTGTCTATCTCAAGGAACATATTGTAAAGAATAATAAACCCACTTATGACGTCATCAAACATTCTAGATGTATGAGCCATCAACTGTATGACTCATAAATCAACACCTGCGAGTATGACTCATCGACGCGCTTATCGGCGGCTGCGTGTATGACTCATCAACACGTCATCGAACATTCTAGATGTATGAGTCATCGTATGAAAAATATAAATTGAGATCGCGAGTAGAAGGGAGTCCAGTTAATGTTTAACCGGCGTCGTGTTGAAATGTACTCTGAATAATTAGTTAAGAATTTTTGTAATACATAAATAGTTTTATATAAATAGTCCTCATATAAATTTGTAAATACCTAGCATTTATTTAAATGATTTAGTTTGTTAAATAGTTTATAGTTATAGTGTTTTTAATTAAGTGCATTGTAAATAATCTTCTCTTTATTAATAGACGAATTTAAACAGCATTTGGTTATTATTTTAAAAAGAACGTTGCAGTGGTGTTACAGGTGTGGAGTTTTAAAATAAATAAAATCGCGTAATAAATAAAGTGCTGTAAGAATAAATTTTTAGTGTTAAAAACAATTACAACAAATAATCAAAATGGCGATGAAATTGTTAAAAGATCTCAAAGTAATAGACTTAAAACACGAACTTGAAGAACGAGATTTAGAGACAACTGGCCTTAAAAACGTGTTAATAAATCGGCTAAGAGAATGGCTTTTGGAACAGCAAGAAGACCCTGAAAGTTTCCTCTTCGAAATACCTGGACCCGCAATTGATACTAATTTGTTATTAAGTAAAATGGAAGAGAATTCTAGAATGTTAAAAGAGGAATTGCTGGAAAAGTCCGATAAAAATTCTAGAATGCTTAAAGAAGAATTATTGGAAAAGCACGAAGAGAATTCTAGAAAGTCCGAAGAAAATATTAGAATGTTAAAAGAAGAACTACTGGAAAAGTCTGAAGAAAATTCTAGAATGTTAAAAGAAGAGTTACTGGAAAGTTCTAGAAAGTCCGAAGAGAATTCTAGAAAGCTAATGGAAAACACTAAAGCATTGGAAGAAAAAGTTTTGGAAAATTCTAGAAAGTCCGAAGAAAATGTTAGAATGCTAAAGGAAGAAATACTGGAGAATTCCAGGAAATCTGAAGAAAATTCCAGAAGGCTTAAAGAAGAATTGCAGGACAATGTCAAAGCGTTAGAAGATAAAGTTTTTGAAGAATTTTTTGAGAATGCCAGTGCGTTAGGACTGTTGGAAGGTAGATTGGCGGAACAAGATAGGGTAATAAAGATGGTAGAAGAGAAAATAGCCCAAATGCAACTACCACCAACAACTAAGAAAGACGACATAAGCGAAATGCTAGAAGATAGAATGGGCCAACTACGGTTTCCTTCAACGTCGGAGTGGCCGTTTAATGAAGTAAAGAAACAATTTAAAGAAGAAAAGGGTCCTGCCGTAGAGATAAAAGTAAAACCACCCACGTTCGATGGAAAGATACCTTGGTCCACCATATGAAGACGCGCATCTTCAACAAGTGTATCACGCGCAAGTGAAGAATCGTATCTAGAAGAATTGGCGTACCCTACGGGACCCGATTCATTTCTGGGACAACTCGCTGTACAGACCTTCATTGATGGGTTAAGAGACGGGGAAACACAGCAATCATTGAGGCTGGCACGACCAAGAACAACTGATGATGCGCTTGCTCACGCCTTAGAATTTGAAGCTGCAAAACAAGCGTCCCGAGGTCACAGGCGTGTTCGGGCCCTTGTGGAAGAAGAAGAAGAAAGTTCTAAAGATCATCTAGAGGAGTTAGTACTGAGAGTTCTTCGGAAGGAAGAAAGCCGTAAGAAGAATCATCCAGAAGTTCGAGGGCCTCGTTGTTGGAATTGCGGCGAACAAGGGCACATACGACGTCGTTGTTCTAAACTAAAACAAGTTCAGCAGTCGGAAAACTAAAGGGGGTCGACGAGAGGGGGCGAACGTTGACCTTGAGTGGAGGTGCCCCGGAGATCACCATCCATGCCGTAACATCAAAGAATAGTAACGGCAGTTTGTTTGTAGATGGGAAGATTGCTAACCGAACTGTTCCACTGTTTATTGATACGGGGGCGACAAAATACATCGTACGCCCTGATGTTCTACGATCAAGTATTAAGTTGTTACCGACAACTACTCAACTCCGTACAGCAACAGGTGAAGTGATACCAACACGCGGAGTGGTGAAGATGAAGATTGGGATTGGAAGTGAAGAACGTGATCATGAGGTGCTGGTAGCCGATATCACTGATGACTTCATCTTGGGAATGGACCTCCTGAGAAAACTTGGTTTTACGTTGAATTTGAAGGAGGGTGTTTTGAAGGTCGGTAACGAAGAACTTCCGTTGCACCCACGAGAAGATCCTGCTGTATTGGTTCTGCTGATAGAAGACGTGATATTGCCGGGTCAAAGCGAGATGGTTGTCGAGGCAGGTTTGGATGGAGATCTTCGGGTAGGATGTGTGCGAATGATGGAGCCTGTCTGTGATAAGAAGATCCATAGTGGTATACTGGTGGGAAAAGCGCTGATCAAGGTTGGAAAGATAGTACCGGTGAGAATTATGAACGCTAATATGGATCCGGTGACATTAAAGAAGAGCACCCTTGTTGGACAGTATGTGCCAGTATTCCGTGTTGCCAGGTGTATGGCTGATGTTCCAAAACCAATGCCCAAAGACCATGATGGAAAATTAGTGGGTATAGTTACTGTTCGTGCGAAGACCTTAACAGAACGGAAGTGAAAGAGGTACAGGGTTTGGTTCACCGATACCAAGATATCTTCGCTCTTGACGATAGCCAGAAGGGACGAACAGATATAGTAAAACATAAAATCAATACAGGCAACTCTATGCCTGTCTGTCAGCAGCCGAGGCGTCTACCTCTAGCAAGGCGAGCAGAAGCCGAGAAGATTATTACCGATATGGAAGAACAAGGGGTCATCGAGCCATCCAGCAGTCCATTGGCATCACCGGTGGTCCTGGTCAGTAAGAAGGACGGGTCAACGAGATTTTGTGGACTATCGGCAGCTCAATAACGTGACCAAGAAAGACAACTATCCCTTACTACGCATCGACGACACGTTAGATACCCTGTCTGGTTCACGACGGTTTTCGACTTTGGACTTGAAGAGTGGTTATTGGCAAGTTGAAATGGAACCTGAAGACCGGGAGAAGACCGCGTTCACTATTGGTTCCGGACTATGGCAGTTTACGGTTATGCCTTTCGGTCTATGTAACGCTCCGGCCACCTTTGAGCGTCTAATGGAGACCATCCTGAGGGGGCTGTCGTGGAAGACTTGCCTGGTCTATCTGGATGACGTGATCGTAGTTGGAAGATCATTCAGTGAACATCTGAAAAATCTGGAGGAAGTGTTCCGGAGACTGCGTACAGCCAACCGGAAATTGAGTCCGAAATAGTGCCACATATTCCGAAGGGAGGTGAAATATCTCGGGCATGTCGTATCACAAAATGGAGTGGCAGCCGACCCCGATAAAATTCGTGCAGTTCAAGAGTGGCCAACACCGAAAGATAAACACCAAGTTCGTAGTTTTCTTGGGTTATGTACCTACTAAAGGCGTTTCGTTCCTGGGTTTGCCAATATAGCGAAGCCCCTGACAAGGTTAACTGAAGATGGGCGCGAGTATGTTTGGAGCGGAGAGTGCGAAACAGCTTTCCAACAGTTGAAGCGTGCCTTGATAACAGCGCGAATATTGAGCTACCCACGGACAGAAGGGAAATTCATACTTGACACAGATGCAAGTAACCTGGCCATTGGGGGTGTACTTTCTCAGATACAGGATGGACAAGAAAAGGTCATCGGCTATTTTAGTAAGGTGTTGTCGAAAGCCGAAAGGAATTATTGTGTGACCAGAAAAGAATTATTGGCTGTCGTGAAGTCCGTTGAGCACTTCTACAAATACTTGTAAGGACGGAAGTTTTTATTGAGGACGGACCATGCAGCTTTGAAATGGCTTCTACAATTCCGTAATCCTGAAGGCCAGGTCGCAAGGTGGATCGAACGATTACAAGGATACGACTTTGACACGGAACATCGAGCGGGCACTAGTCATCGAAATGCCGATGCTCTTTGAAGAAGACCCTGTCCGACGGACTGCCGTTATTGCTCTCGTCTGGAAGAGAAGGTTTGCCAAGTATTAAGAACTACTATAGTCAACGACAACTGGTTGCCGGAAGAATTGCAACGACAGCAGGAGGCTTGTCCCGAATTAAAAATGGTACTGGAATGGAAGCGTGTGGGAGAAAGGCCTGCCTGGGAAGCTGTCCGCCCTTTCAACAGAACCCTCAAAGCATATTGGGCCCAATGGGAGTCCTTGAAGGTGGAAGACGATCTCCTGAAGCGAGTACTGGAGAGTGAAGATGACACCACCATTAGGTCTCAGTTTGTGGTTCCAAGGAGCCGAGTGGCTACAATATTGCGACATCTCCATAACGGTGCCTCCGGAGGACACTTAGGTGTCAAAAAGACTTTAGAGAAAGTTAGAGAGCGTTTTTATTGGGTCAATTGTAAAGAAGACGTGAAAGAGTGGTGCCGGTAGTCCTCTGGAAAGAATAGCTATAGACATTGCCGGACCATTTCCCGAGACCGACGATTGGAATAAATACATCTTAGTGGCAATGAACTATTTTACCAAATGGCCAGAAGCATATGCCCTACCAAACCAGGAAGCCGCGACTGTTGCTGACGTACTAGTCAAGGAGTTTTTCAGTCGTTTCGGAGTGCCTATGGAGCTGCATTCGGACCAAGGCTGCAGTTTTGAGTCTGCGCTCTTTGGAGAAGTCTGTCGATTGCATTCGCTAGACTCGGACCACACCGTTACATCCGCAGTCCGATGGAATGGTAGAACGCATGAATCGGACAATGGGCAAATATTTGGCGAAGGTCGTCTCCGATCATTAACGAGACTGGGATCAATACCTACATCTGTTCCTGATGGCTTATCGTGCATCGGTTCACGAAACAACCGGTCAGTCACCAGCGTCTGTGATGTTTGGACGTGAGCTACGGTTACCGTGTGATCTGGAATTTGGATGTCCACCCGCAGAACACGAGGTAGCCGGAAATGATTATGTTGTCAACTTAAAGAAGAAGTTTGAGGATATTCACGACCGAACCCGAAACAATAGTCGAATCGCGAGTGACCGGATGAAGACTACGTACGATGTGAGAGCCCAAGAAGGAGGGTTTCAACCTGGAAAGCTTGTCTGGTTATACAACCCGCAAAGACGTCGTGGCTATTCTCCAAAGTTACAGCGAAATTGGGAGGGCCCATACCAGGTGAAGAAACGAATAAATGACTTGATTTATCGCATCCAGAAATTGCCAAGGGGGAAACCAAAAGTGGTACACTCCAATCGTCTGGCGCACTATGAGGGAAGCAATAGCGTAGTCCCGGATCGAGAAGATGACTCTGAGGTGGCTGTCAATACCGTAAGGCCTGAAGATGATCAGCCAACCATTGGAGAATTTATGGCTGCGTTTTCCGGAACTAGAAAAGCCCGATTCGGAGTCACGACCGAGATGCAACAAGACCTCTTCCGGGTTCCTGGTGATTATTCCATTGCCCACTGTGTCTCCGAGGATCTCCGCATGTCCAGGGGGATCGCAGTGTTACACTTGCCTGATCATGACCGCTCCATTTACTACTTGGTAACCAAGCAGTTTTACTGCGAGAAACCGAGTTACGCCGACTTGTGGAGGGCATTATGGGATTTGAGGACCGAATTGCTTACCAGGGGTATTAACAAATTGACAGTTCCCAAACTCGGCTGTGGGCTGGACCAGTTGGATTGGAGAATCGTTCGAAACCTGCTGAAAGTTATTTTTAGAGATACGGATGTGAAGATCTTAGTCTGTAGCTTCGATCCCCAGCCCGCATCAAGGCCAACAAAGAGTGTAGACTGTTATTTCTACCGTAATGGAACATGTAGTCGAGGTGAAGACTGTCGATACCGACACGACCCTTTCTACAGAAACCAGAGAATAAAACCTGTTCTGGGACAGAACAGACTTGAAGAGGGGGGCAGTGTAACGAATAATAAACTCACTTATGACGTCATCAAACATTCTAGATGTATGAGTCATCAACTGTATGACTCATCAATCAACACCTGCGAGTATGACTCATCGACGCGCTTATCGGCAGCTGCGTGTCTGACTCATCAACACGTCATCGAACATTCTAGATGTATGAGTCATCGTATGAAAGATATAAATTGAGATCGCGAGTAGAAGGGAGTTAGTTAATGTTTAACCGGCGTCGTGTTGAAATATACTCTGAATAATTAGTTAATAATCATTGTAATCCATAAATAGTTTTATATAAATAGTCCTCATATAAATTTGTAAATACCTAGCATTTATTTAAATGCTTTAGTTTGTTAAATAGTTTATAGTTATAGTGTTTTTAATTAAGTGCATTGTAAATAATCTTCTCTTTATTAATAGACGAATTTAAACAGCATTTTGATTATTATTTTAAAAAGAACGTTGCACTATTATTGTACATTGTGTTTTATTTTCATGTTGGATGCAAAAACGCAATCTCTATATGTCCTCATAAGAGGAGAATTACATTGTAAAAATAATCTAGGTGTAAATAAAGGTGTTACAAAGAAAAGAAAAACGTCTGGGCAAGATGTTAAGGAAGTAAATATTAATAGATGTAAATAAACTGTTGATTAAACATTTTAGGAAATACTGGATGGCAATAGAGGACCTCACATTTTATAATAATATTGTTCCTGCCATAATTGAAAAAGGGAACACTGAAATTATTGAAGACGAAAGTACGGTTGGTTGTGAATATATTCCGGAAATAAAAGCTGTGTTAGTGTAATATAATCACATTATCTTAACCATAGTTTTTAGTTTAATGTCTCTTTTTGTAAAATAAAGTGTTTTATGTAAATAAAGAATTTTGAAAACAGACCATCAGGCAATCTCCACCTTCTAGAAACAAAATCGGCATTCTCCATTAGTTTACATAATTTTTATCAAATACTATTGAACTTTTGAAGTAAAATTTTTAATGTTTTTTGATATTATCAATTCAAATAACAATACTTCATTTAATGTTTTAAGATATGTGTCTTGAGATAGTCACAGCAGTTTTTCGCTAATATCTCCGAATACGAGATTTGGAGATTGCTGCCTTTGATAATAGTAGCCTCTCATGTGTCTCGTGAGCCGATTGTTTGCCGAATTTTTCTAATCACATTAATTACATTCAAATGGCTTCTCACCACTGTGGGTGAGTATGTGCTTTCTGAGAACGGCTTTATCTGAACATTTGTAATTACATAAATTACATTCAAATGGCTTCTTACCACTGTGAGTGAGCATGTGCTTTTTAAGTGCACTTGTTTGTGAAAATGGATAATTACATAAATTACACACAAATGGTTTCTCACCACTATGAGTGATCATATGTTTTTTAAGATTACTCTTCCATGAACATTTATAATTACACAGTTTACATTCATATGGCTTCTTGCCACTATGAGTAAGCATGTGGTATTTCAGATGACTGCTCTGCGAACATTTATAACTACACAGATTACATTCAAATGGCTTATCACCACTATGGATTAGCATGTGAGTTTTTAGGCTACTCTTTATTGTACATTGATAATCACATAAATCACATTCAAATGGTTTTTCACTACTATGTTGTGTAAGCATGTGATATTTGAACGCATTTTTTGATTTACATTTATAATTACATAGATTACATTCAATTGGTTTTTGGTGGTCCAGCATGTGCCTTTTGAGATACTCTGCATTTAAAAATTTATGATGACATAGATCGCAATCCAATTGTTTTCCACTTGTATGACTGAACATGTGCTCATGGTAATTGGTTTCCTGTAAAAATTTGAGCTGACATGTATTACAGTGGTATGTGCCGTCCGTATTCAGTTGTTCGGGTCTTTGTGAAGTACTGGTGTTAGTACAATCTTCTGTGACTTCTGGTTCTATTATGAAATCCATTTCATTTATGACTAGCATTGCCTCATCGTCGTTATCCATCGTGGCTATTTATGAAACTATCACAACCTGTAACAAAAATAAGTAAGTATGAATAGTCAAATTGGAGACATTGAAGTAGATAAAAGTTGAGAGTTCTGGAACCACCCCCACTCCTAACCTTGACCTTGAACCTATCTTTCTCTAACACATGGTGACCTTGAATCTATCTCTGCCACCTAAACGTGGCAACACCGCATTCTCAAGGTCAACAATATGACAACACTGTTGTAACCTTGAACTCAAGGTCACAAAATAATGTATCTTCAAGGTCATCAATATGGCAACAATGCATTCAAGGACATGCTATATTCAAGGTAACTAAGTATATACCATGACCTTGGATCCCACCCGTCAACTCAGTATATATACCATGACCTTGGATCCCACCCGTCAACTCAGTATATATAAACGCATACGCAAGAACACTTCAGTAGTACAGCATCTACGCAAGAACACTTCAGTAGTACAGCATCATGAACGTGGTAGAGGCAATCGTTTTAGTAACATTCGATTTCGAGGACGATGAAATGCGAGACGAAGAACTATACGGTTGAAATGTCGAGAAAACTTTAGACCAAAGAGGCATTCGTTAAACGCGTCAAAGAGAAGCGTGTTCTTGAAGCTGGTTATCTGGTGTTTGCGCTAGTGACGTTTGCATATTCAATGGACTTAAATGGGGAAAGGATATGGTTTGACGGAAAAAGTGGGACAGCGCCGAAACAGTTGGAAAAGCCGTTACACAATGGTACGATACAAATATAAAAATTCCCATCATGAGATGTATAGAGGAGTATAATTCGGATAAGTTTCGAACGGAACATTTTTTGTCGTTTCACCATCTTAATAGCGAAGAGTTAAAGTGTTGTGCTGTTTATGTATAGACAAGTATAAGCCAGATAAGTTTCGAACGGAACATTTGTGTCGTATCACCATCTTAACAGCGGAGAGTTAAAGTGTTTTCCGCGTAAAGAACAAAGATTTATAAAAAGAAATAGAAAGGCCCAGAAACAATCCAGCGCATCAACGCAACATTATTTAGAAACGTGAAAAGTACGCCGGGGCTTAACTAATGTATTACTGAAATAAAAGATAAATGTACTCTGTAAACAAATACAAGGTTGTAAATTTTAAAAGATAAATGTACACTGTAAACAAATACGAGGTAGTAAATTTTGAAATATGTAATCCTCTGATATATCAAAGTCAATCATAAAGTGTAAACAATTGCATATGGATTGTGAAATGTATTTAGTTCAATAAACCACATATATATGTTCCATTATATCTTTTCATTTAAGACCGAACTCCGTCTCTCCTAGACATACATTCTAATTTAACGATTAAATCAAAAGTGAAACTAAGATTTAAAAGAAAAATCTCATACCATTAGAATTTCAATTAGACTCTTACCTAACTATGAAAGTATGCAGACGTTGTTATGTTTACAAAAGAATGCACACGAAAGGTCAACACAACCTCAAGGGTAAGAAGTACACCAGACAGGTAGGAATGTTACATGTAGTTAGAACAAAAGAAATTCCGCAGACGTTGTTATGTTTACAAAAGAATGCACACGAAAGGTCAACACTACCTCAAGGGTAAGAAGTACACCAGACAGGCAGGAATGTTACATGTAATTAGAACAAAAGAAATTCCGCAGACGTTGTTATGTTTACAAAAGAATGCACACTAAAGGTCAACACTACCTCAAGGGTAAGAACTACACCAGACAGGCAGGAATGTTACATGTAGTTAGAACAAAAGAAATGCCGCAGACGAGAACAAAGAAATTCCGCAGACGTTGTTGAGAACAGACGAAACAAGGCAAGGTCAACGAGATTGTATTTACACAGAAAGGAGTGGGGGCATAGATATATCTATACCTTCAAGCTGCACCACTCAGTTAGATCTAAACAACAGTGAAGATGAACAACGAAAGTGCACCAGAGAGTTCGTCGCCAACACCGGAGGTCGATCGACCGGCGTCCTTGGGATCTTCGATATGGAACGAGGAAACGGAGATCCTCGGGGAAGCAAACGACGTTGGTGGCGGAATGGAAGAGGTAGACATGGAGGACGAAGAAGAGGAAACGACAGAAGTGCTGGTACCTAACTAAATAATTTAACAAAATTACTTTTAAATAAAACACATAGATATGAGCCATATATTTTTATTTTAATGTTTATAGCCGGAGATCATCTACGTGGCGAGTTCTCGGCCCGTACTGTCGGCAGAATTATATTACAGTGCCACATAACTACGATGCAGCACGGGACGCTGCAACATACGAAAAGTGCGGGGCTTGCACGTAGCATAAGTAAGTGAGTTAAAATTAGTTTATTGTAATAAAATTACTTTTAAATTTTACTATTAAATTATTAAAATTAAAATAAAAAATTAAAATTAAAAATTTAAAAAACCCCCAACACAAAAACAACCCAAAACAAAAACAAAAAAGGTTAGCAGGTTAGTTGAAACAGTAAACGTCATTATTCTTAAAGTTCATGCTACAGCGCCACCACCCCCGTAAATGAACAGTAAGGGGTAGATAGCTTAGGGTCTGGACGGGACCCTGGGCGGGAGTGGGGTTGGAGGTGGTGAAGGGGGGGAAGGTTTGGTCTGGGGGGGGGGAAATTTCTAAAAAGTCAGCGCTCTAGCTCTCAAGGTCAACGAAGGGCAAGATCTCGATTGCTCTATTTGATAGGTAGAGATAAATGAAGGTCGTCACGGGTATGCTGTTGACCACAATTGAATGGTCATAGAGTATTTCCGGGTTGCTACAAACTTTTGGATTTTTTTTAAATTTTTTTAATTTTAATATCTTGAGTGTAATTGTTTAATTGAATGGTCATAGAGTATTTCCTGATTGCAACATTGTGGGTAATGGGCCACTTGGGCCAGACGATTTTAGTGACTTTTTTGTTTACGGTTGGTACCCCTGGGGGAAAATAGAGTATTCCTGTGTAAGCCGGTTTGGTGTGCCCCTGAATGGTCTCGGTGCTTGTACGGGGCTTGCTTACGAAGTGGCGCTTGTATGCTTTTCGGTTATCTCGGTACTCTCGGGCGCCAGTTATTTTTACGTGGTATGCTCCACGGAACCGGGTAACTGCTAGTGGAGAAAGGATAATCCAGGGAACTGCTGGGGTTGCTGAGGTCGGCCCAGTCTGGATCACTTTACCTATTCCTAAAGCTTTCATAAAACAAGAAGGTGTTAAGACAAATAAATAAAACACACAATTGTTAAACCAAACAATATCTATTTCTACTAAAACTCTACCTTCCAATAAGCTCCCTTTTCTAAATCTAAAAGCAAGCATACGGTTATCTACAATAGCCACAGCAAGCGGGGTGCAATCCGGCGTGCAATAATAAGCGAGCATGTGGATACGGGGTCGTGGAGCGAGGATGTCGGGTAGCGGGGCGGACTGGAATAGGCGGAGTGGGAGGAGATCCCCAGGCTACGCACAGCGAGATCTCGGAACGGGTGAGGAAAAAAAAAAAGAGGGAGAGACCCCCAGGCTACGCACAGCGAGGTCTCGGAAAGCGGGGAGGAGAAAGGGAAAAGACCCCCAGGCTACGCACAGCGGGGTCTTGGAGAAGGTAAGGGATGACGGGAGAGACCCCCAGGCTACGCACAGCGAGGTCTCGGAAGACAGGGAGGAGAAAGGGAAAAGACCCCCAGGCTACGCACAGCGAGGTCTTGGAGAAGGTAAGGATTAGAGGATGAGACCCCCAGGCTACGCACAGCGAGGTCTCGGAAAACAGTAAGGAATAGAGGATGAGACCCCAGGCTACGCACAGCGAGGTCTCGGAAAAGGTACGGTCAAGCGGGCGGAAGCAGGTATCGGAAGACGGCAAAAGGAATTACTCCTGTATTCCCCGGGTCGGTCTGGATAGCTGGTCTGGCTAGGCTGGTCGGCTCGGTTGGCTGGTCTGGCTGGGCTGGTCGGTTCGGCTGGCTGGTCCTGATGGGAGTCCCGGAAGTGGACTGAATAATACATCGCTCGGTGCCTGTTTATATAGGCGCTCTCGGAGCGTGGGGGAAATGGTAGGAGTAAATCAGAGCGGCGCACGCCAAATATCGGTTAGGGAAGGGACGCGTGCACTCGCTCGAGTCGGTCTCTTATCCGGACGGCATAAGATCGCACGCGAAGATTAACTATTCACTCGTATACCCAACATAATTAATTAAAATATAGTAACTTCGTTACACACCCCCTTTTCTTACCAAAAAAAAAGAACTTTTTTTTCAAAAGATGCAATAGGCATCGGTACAAAATCCTTAAATAAATCAATTAAAATATTCCAACAAAATACATATTAAGATGCATAAGGCATCGCCCTAACTTAAATATACAATAAATTCAAATAAAACGGTGTCTTCCTTCTCGTGGGCTGTGGGTTTGGGACTGCTAACGGCTTCGGCGATGCTGGCGAGGTGGCTTCAGACATCCATTCGTTGGACAGGGGGGACATCTATACATCGACTCCATTTTCTCTCGAGCATCTATAAAAAACAGCAGTACCCTAACGTGGGTCCCTGGTACGCGGGCTTAAGATCCTTTATGTGGACGCGGTGTACCCGCTTTCCGGTGCTACTCTTCAAATCATATACCACCGGAGAAATAACTTTGGTAACGGTAAACGGACCGGAGTACTTCGGAGCTAATTTAGCAGCGAAACCCCTGACGGCAGATGATAACGGATTCTCACGTTTCATAACCTTGTCGCCTACGGTGCAACGCCATTCACGGCGGCGCAGGTTATAGTAGTGGCTCTGGTTTGTGAAGGCCCTGGCTAAATTGACACGGACCAATTCAAAAATCTCTTTAAGTTTCTGCAGTCTTTTGGAACGAGCAGAGACTTGTACGGGGTCGGAGCCTTTGGCTCCTGGTTCGTCGGCTTTTGGTTCCTGGCGGTAGATGGCATTTGGAGTCTCTAGTTCCCTGCCAAAATTTAGGAATGCGGGGCTGTATCCAGTAGAGTCATGTCGTGACGTGTTCATTGCAAAGACCAAAGCTGGAATCTGTGTGTCCCATTTACGGTGGTCCTCTTCGCAATATTGTGCCATCATAGTCTTGACGGTCTTGTTTGTTCTCTCTACAGGATTGGCCTGTGGAGTATATGGCGGGGTTAGACGGTGTGTGATACCCATATCTTTTAGGAGTTCGGTAAAGGATTGACCCGTGAAGTGGGTGCCATTATCGGATATTAGGGTTTTGGGGCACCCAAACCGGGTAACAATTTCTTCGTAGAGTGCCTGACTGGCCCCTTTTGCAGTAGGGCTTCTCAGTGGTCGACACTGTACCCATTTAGTGAAACGGTCCTGCATTACCATCAAATAACGGTTGCCTTTGGCGGACCTTGGAAGAGGTCCCACTAGGTCAACACTAACGGTTTCCCACGGTTCGGTGTTCCGTGATGGCTGCATCCTGCCGGGAGGTTGTTGTTGTGATAGTTTATACCTTTGACATAAAGCACAATTTCGGACATAACGTGCAATGTCTCGGAACATTCCGGGCCAATAGTAGCGAAGCGCTATACGACTAGTAGTTTTCGCTATTCCTAAATGACCCGCTGTGGGCGCATCATGATTCTCCAGCAAGACGGACGGTCGAGCTGACTTTGGTACACATAGTTTCCATGGGTCGGTAAGTTCAGGCTCGGTCATATCGGACATATCCCAGAAGTGTCGGTACAATCTTTCTTCTCGTATGCAGTAGTCGGGGTGAGCTGCAGGGCTCGTGCGGACTTCTTCCTTCTTCTTGGTATACCATGAACACTCGGGCACGTTGTCAATGGCAAATAATGGTTCAGATTCCTCCATGGGATTGTCAACTTGTACGGGGTCTCGGGACAAGGCATCGGCAACTCGGTTAAGTACTCCTTTTCGGTACTTGACTTCAAAATCAAACTGCTGTAGGAACATACTCCATCTTGCAATTCTCCCAGTCGGAGATTTAATGGAGTGCAGCCAACGGAGGGATTGGTGATCGGTGAGAACTGTAAAATGGTATCCCTCTAGATATGGGCGCATCTTCTCGATTGCCCACACAATGGCCAAACATTCCTTTTCGGTCACAGAGTAAGCCTTCTCGGTAGACGTGAGTGAACGACTTGCATAAGCTATCACGTGGTCTCCACCATCGATGTGCTGGATCAAAGCTGCTCCTAACCCTCTGTCGGACGCATCTGTCTGTAGTACAAAGGGCTTGGTAAAATCCGGACATGCCAGAACTGGAGCTTCGGTTAAGCAGGTCTTTAATCGATGGAAAGCTTCTTCTTGCTCGGTGGTCCACTTCCACGATGAGTTCTTTTTCAGGAGACGGTTAAGTGGTGCGGTTATCTGTGAGAATCCCGGTACGAAACGACGGTACCAAGACGCGATTCCCAAGAATCGTCTGAGGCTACGGACGTTCGAAGGAGTGGGTAGTTCTAGTATGGAAACTACCTTTTCCGGATCGGTTCGGATCCCTTCTGATGTCACAAGATGGCCGAGGTATCTCAGCTGTCTTCGCCCAAATTGGCATTTGTCGGGGTTCAGGCGGAGGTTAGCTTCTCGCAGGCGACGGAAAACTTCACGGAGGTTTTCGATATGTTCCTCGAAGGTTTCCCCCAGGACGATGATGTCGTCCAAATATGCAAAGCAATACGGTTCCATTTCGGGTCCTATTATACGGTCCATCAGCCTTTGGAATGTTGCCGGTGCTGAATGCAATCCAAAAGGCATGACTCTAAACTGAAACAGTCCCCGGGTTGGTATCGTGAAAGCGGTAATCGGTCTGCTTTCGGGCGTAAGAGCCACTTGGAAATAACCCTCTCTTAAATCCAAACTAGAAATATACTTGGCTCTGCGCAGCTTGTCCAATATCGAGTTTATAAACGGTAACGGGTAAGCGTCTTTGCGTGTTACAGCATTTACTTTCTGAAAGTCAATACAGAACCGGTAGTCCCCGGTTTTCTTCTTGACTAATACTACCGGTGAACTCCACGGGCTATCAGACGGTTCGATGATGCCCTCTTTGAGCATTCGGTCTACTTCTTTGTTCATAACCTCCTGCATTCGTGGATTTTGTGGTCGGTACCGTTGCTTGATTGGTTCTGGGCTAAGCAAGTGTATTCGGTGTTGTACTATCGGCGTGGTTCCATTTATATCGGTAAACGATGGCAGCTCTCTGTCGAGGAAAGCTTTCATGCAAGCCTTCTCTTTCTTGCTCAAAGTCAACGGGGAACCAGTACTTATGTGACCTATGGGGCAACATGCCAGTGGTATAGCATTTGCGGACAACGGTTGCCCTCGTAAATGTACCACTCCAGTTTTCAGGTCGATGTGAAAGTCATGCTGGCTCAGAATATCCATACCTAGGATCATATCGGATGCCAGATTCGGTAAGTAGTGAAGGGTTGCGGCAATAGAAACGGCTCCAAGTCCAAGCCTTAACCTGTAGGCTTTATCAATGGTGACGGACTCCCCATTCGCCATTCGGGCAGATTTGGTTGTGGGCTTGACAGTCGGACAACGGACTTCTTGACATCGGGCCAGTACACGATCCCCTATAAAAGAGATAGCGGCTCCGGTATCCACTAAGACATTGAACGGTGTGGCTAATGCTCTTACGGCAACGTGTGGTCTTCGGTCGTTGGAACAGACAGCTATTCCGGGTTCTGACTGTCGACATGGGCAATCCCGTGACATCACTCCTTGGGTGCCACAACGGGAACAGAATAGGCGGGCCGGTCGTCGACAATTAACTCGTAAGTGTCCCGTTTGTCCACATCGCCAACAAATTATCGGGCGTTGGGTTGACTCGGTGGAGGTGCGGTGGTTGACTTGGCTGGCCTGTGGACGGTTGTCTCTTGCGGTCTCTGGAACGGTGATCCTAGCGGTACGGAGCAGTTGACGAGCGGTGGTGGTGACTGGAACGGTGGGACGGCGTTCGGTTGCTTGAAGCTCTTTCTTTAACACCTCGAAGTCACGGACTGCTTTCGAGAAAGAGGCGACATCCCAATAGTCTCCACGGCGGATTTGCTGACGGAAATCAGGCAACAGGTTGCGGTACAGCCATCGTAACTCTTGGTCTGGGTTTATCTTCCCATGACGGCGGACCAGTGTCTGCAGGTCAGTTATGTAGGCTGTAGCGGTTTCGTTGGGCCTTTGCAGACGGCGACT
The DNA here is from genome assembly GCA_929113105.1 of Agrypnus murinus. Lineage (NCBI taxonomy): Eukaryota > Metazoa > Arthropoda > Insecta > Coleoptera > Elateridae > Agrypnus > Agrypnus murinus. The sequence goes on from OV816031.1 coordinate 46,840,296, forward strand.
GATTTCTGCTTCTAAGTCGACTTCATAATTTACGGGAAAGTAGAAAGCCTTAAAGTCGACAACGAATTGGTCCCATGTTAGCCAACTATAGTGGTTGTTCCTAAACCAGTGTGCGGCTTCACCCTGCAGTAATTCTGGCATATGGGGTAGTAGACCATCCATGTTTATGCCTCGTGATGTGCATATTTCCTCTAACCTTTCGAGGAAAGTCGCCGGATCTCCCTTGCCATTAAAGTGGACTTGCCACTTGTACACCTTTACGGTTGGGCTTATAACGGGTGGATTTGGTGCTGGCACATAATTCACTGCTGGGCTGTATACGGTGTTAGGAAACATCGATTGACGGGCTCCAGCGCCTAACGGACTCAATATCGACGTGGTGGTCGTTGTGCAGGTCACTGTCGTTACCGTTGGTACAGTTGATACAGGCGGTGACGGTAATCCTCTGCCTTCTCGAACGAACTTGATCAGTCGTCTTCTCTTCTCATCAACGGTGCCTCCCAAGTCTAGACCATACCTAAACAGGTCCATATCTAGGTCTGTCTTCTTTAGTTGGTATATCCAACTTACTGGTACATCGGTGGTACTGGGTATTGTACCTGTTGTGGTGATGGGTAGATCGGAGATGGTTGTCGGTATGTTGCAGGCCAGTTCGGATTTTCCGTCCATCTTGGTTTTCTTCTAACGGGCAACGGTTTTCCAGTGTTCGGTGATGTTCGGGAAACTTCGGGTCGGTTCGGGATAGTGTCCACTCGACTCTCTTTCAGTTCCTCTATCCAATGGCGGTGTTTTCTGGTCTTCGGGTACCTTCGGTAATCCTCGGATCCTTTCGGGAAGCGGTTCAAACGATTGCCCTTTGGTTCCTCTATACGGTGACGGTATTCTCGGGCGTTCGGGTATCTTCGGCAATCTTCGGATCCTCTCGGGAAGCGATCGAATCGTCTTCTCTTTGGGCCCTCTACCCAATGGCGGTGTCCGGGTGGCTCCAAAATGAGGTCGGCGTTGGCAACTCCAAAACGAAGGTCCCTGCTCGGGCGCCAAGTTTGTAAGCCGGTTTGGTGTGCCCCTGAATGGTCTCGGTGCTTGTACGGGGCTTGCTTACGAAGTGGCGCTTGTATGCTTTTCGGTTATCTCGGTACTCTCGGGCGCCAGTTATTTTTACGTGGTATGCTCCACGGAACCGGGTAACTGCTAGTGGAGAAAGGATAATCCAGGGAACTGCTGGGGTTGCTGAGGTCGGCCCAGTCTGGATCACTTTACCTATTCCTAAAGCTTTCATAAAACAAGAAGGTGTTAAGACAAATAAATAAAACACACAATTGTTAAACCAAACAATATCTATTTCTACTAAAACTCTACCTTCCAATAAGCTCCCTTTTCTAAATCTAAAAGCAAGCATACGGTTATCTACAATAGCCACAGCAAGCGGGGTGCAATCCGGCGTGCAATAATAAGCGAGCATGTGGATACGGGGTCGTGGAGCGAGGATGTCGGGTAGCGGGGCGGACTGGAATAGGCGGAGTGGGAGGAGATCCCCAGGCTACGCACAGCGAGATCTCGGAACGGGTGAGGAAAAAAAAAAAAGAGGGAGAGACCCCCAGGCTACGCACAGCGAGGTCTCGGAAAGCGGGGAGGAGAAAGGGAAAAGACCCCCAGGCTACGCACAGCGGGGTCTTGGAGAAGGTAAGGGATGACGGGAGAGACCCCCAGGCTACGCACAGCGAGGTCTCGGAAGACAGGGAGGAGAAAGGGAAAAGACCCCCAGGCTACGCACAGCGAGGTCTTGGAGAAGGTAAGGATTAGAGGATGAGACCCCCAGGCTACGCACAGCGAGGTCTCGGAAAACAGTAAGGAATAGAGGATGAGACCCCCAGGCTACGCACAGCGAGGTCTCGGAAAAGGTACGGTCAAGCGGGAGGAAGCAGGTATCGGAAGACGGCAAAAGGAATTACTCCTGTATTCCCCGGGTCGGTCTGGATAGCTGGTCTGGCTAGGCTGGTCGGCTCGGTTGGCTGGTCTGGCTGGGCTGGTCGGTTCGGCTGGCTGGTCCTGATGGGAGTCCCGGAAGTGAACTGAATAATACATCGCTCGGTGCCTGTTTATATAGGCGCTCTCGGAGCGTGGGGGAAATGGTAGGAGTAAATCAGAGCGGCGCAAGCCAAATATCGGTTAGGGAAGGGACGCGTGCACTCGCTCGAGTCGGTCTCTTATCCGGACGGCATAAGATCGCACGCGAAGATTAACTATTCACTCGTATACCCAACATAATTAATTAAAATATAGTAACTTCGTTACACCTGGTTGCTACAAACTTTTGAATTGTTCTCAGAGACTATTTTCTGGTTGCTACAAACTTTTGGATTTTTTTTTCAGAAAGTATTTTCTGGTTGCTACAAAACTTTTGAATTAAAACAACATAAAAATAAGTAAAGGTTCTATAATATCTACAATTTCTCTTATTGTATACAATCAAATCATCAATTGTAAAGGAAAAAAAATTATTTCATGCTATTTTTATTTAAAATGTGCTGGTCCTAACTAAATAATATTAACAAAATTACTATCTATATCTATAATATCTACAATTTCTCTTATTGTATGCAATCAAATCATCAATTGTAAAGAAAATATAATTTTTCATGTTATTTTTATTTAAAATGTGCTGGTCCTAACTAAATAATATTAACAAAATTACTATCTATATCTATAATCTCTATAATATCTACAATTTCTGTTATGGTATACAATCAAATCATTACACATCACTGCTGATCCATCTCCAACCGTGCATTCAATAGTTGTAGCAGTGGGCTTCCGTGACAGTAAGGCTAACTGTCCGCGAAAAGGTAACTGAATCCCTTTCTACAGTGGTCTATTAGCCTATTACCTTTTAAATATACAATAGGCCGTAGTAATTGTCTATAAGGTATTTGATTCATGACTTATTTATGACCGTTATGGGTGGTCCTTCCCGCCTTTAAGACGAGCCGAAGCTCGAATAATTGAGTTACGCTCAATTAGCGCGCATTGCCACTACACAAACAATGCTACCAGTATTAACTCACTGGTTGGAGCGAGATACTATCCATACTCTACTGACTCTCCAGGTCAGTACCGGAGCGATAAACGTGCTCACCCGTCGGCTCCATCTCCAAGGAGGCTGTGAGGGACGTATCACACGACCAAGGAGATTTCACCTAGTCTAGCTTCAGACTTTTCTCCCAACATACTGTCCCTAGCTGTTGGGAGCCACTGCCCGATCGAATCCAACCTCAATTGTGGCAGGACTTGGTTTTATGGTTTTGCCACCCCGATCTACCAATATATAGGCTTGGTGGGCCCTCGACAGAGCTTCGTCCATGGGTCTACAGCTAATAGACCCCCAGTGTGTACCTAGCTGAGGTGAAGTTGTCTTAATTGTGAGAGGCTATGTGTTCGCTTCAACAATTCTTAAGCGTAAAGGCCTTCAGAGCTTCTCCCAGCCACAGTACCCAGCTGCAGCCCGGATCATAGGGTGGTCGGGATAGCTCTTAAGCACAATTACCTGGTGGCATGCGGTTTCCCATTGGCATGAATTTACCCCTCCACACCGGGATAAACCTCACTTCGCTTCTCCTCCTTAAGATTCAGCCAAACAGCGGGTTCCATAGGTGACCATAAATGACCGAAGTCAAATAGCGGGTTCCGTTTGGTGACCATAAATGACCTCCTCCAAGGTAAGACTCGAATCCACCCACACCGGTATCATATTACCAGGGCTCCCCCTGATCAGTATGAGTAACCGTCGAGAATTCTCAGGAATTTCTCTACCACATACTTGACCTGACTACTTCGCCCATTGCCCAGTCATGTTTCCATGCCCCGATTCCAGGTTCCAAGGATAGGGTAGAAGACAGCCAGTTTTACGGGTGTGCGTCATGTGGTCTCCCACACATTGCAGTTACAGTCTACATCCGCATCGTTGCCTCCAAATTGGGATACCGGACCGATGATATGCAACCGTTCGGAACACGCCATTGGGTCGAAGGTGTTGTAAAGCATCCGTTTCATGCAGCCATCACACCAATGGGATGGTATGTGGTAAATCGATCTCGACACCCTGGTGTGGTATTCCTGCGGTAGGGTTGCCGTACTACACACACTGCGTATGCAACCCTTGCATAGACGCTTCTCCTTCCACGTGTAGTACGACCACCACAGACAATACGGGACATCTGCCATGGTAAACCACCCCTGCAATACCGTAGCCACCTGTCGAAACCGTAGGGTTCGGTTTGCACAATCAATGTCACCGAAACGGTCTTCATCATAATGTTGGACGGACTTAGCGGTTGCATACCAAAACCATTTCCACATCACTCATAGTTCGAACACTAGGCGTTCTATACCTATACCTATGGTGGATGATTTCGGATTCATTAGCTCTCGATGGTGGCGGGCGATGGTTACATGTGGACCCAACGAGGCAGCGATGCGGCATAACGATTGAGCTCGTAGGCTGTGCCAGCGATCCCAGTGCTGCGCATCTGGCGCGATACCTGCTTCAGCTGAATGTGGTGCACGAAGAGCGACGACGGACATTGTGATGTGTTACCTGGTGTGGAAAACACTCCCTATTATATCGAAGTAGCAACACCCACGGGGAGTGGAAGACCTTGAGGTACCTATACACCGACCTATACACCAATGACCTTGAGGAAATGCAAGGTTTCTGTCTATACACCGACCTATACACCAATGACCGTGAGGAAATGCAAGGTTTCTGTATATACACCAATGACCTTGAGGAAATGTAAGTATTTGCGCGAATGCAAAGTAAAGTTGTGGGGGTGATGGAGGGGTTCAAGGTGAAGGAGTGGGGGTAAAGCTGGGGGTGGTGGAGGGGTTCAAGGTAAGGGAGTGGGGGGGTGGTTTGACAAAACCGGAGGGCGACGCAGCGGAGCGTCAGTCTGTCTTCGTTCATTATGGATACATCATCTAGTAGTGTTACCAGTGTTGGTGAAGTGAATAAGTGTCGTTGTGTGATATTGTCCTTCTGGTCAAAATTATCGATGAGGAAAGCGTGCCCGGTATGTACGCGGCACATGTGTGCCGCGTATACCATCTCCAGTTGCTGCGTGCCCGGTACTTGTGCCAACTATCGAGCGTGCACCATCTCCAGTTGCAGCGTGCCCGGTACATGTGCCGTGTACACCATCTCCAGTTGCCGCGTGCCCGGTACTTGTGCCAACTATCGAGCGTACACCATCTCCAGTTGCTGCCGCAAGGAAGATCATAGTACTGCAAACTGTGGTAGTAAAGGCGGCAGCCGGTAATGTGGAGAAGCCGAAGTACGACATGCTTAGTGGGCGTTCACAACCTTTACTGCGAGAGCTGTTGACTTCGACTAATGTGTTTTACGCTGCTGGATGTTTGCACTTGATAGGAATCCCCATCGTGACGGTCCAGGAAGCACCTGGGGCATGACCATGGTCGGGTAAGTGGGACTCCCAATTGTTGAATAGCCCACCGGGCAGCGATTATGATATCTCAATTCGGGGGTCCCTTTTGGGGGATGCATCACCATCTGCAACCGACGATTACGAAGTGAACCTGCCCATGGAGATTGCCACAAGTGCAAATGTAATTGTTGATGAAACGGAGTCGGACTGTTCCACATCAATTAGAAGCGCTCCTGAAGATGACGATGAGGAGTTACTCATTCCGGGTACCCCCTGTGATGACTGGGTGCATGACCAGTTGGACATAGACCCAGCGACACTTATGGAGGTTTCTGATGACACAGCGTCTATCCAGTTGTCCGGCAGCATCAGAGACTTCACAACTTCACCTGGTCTTCATAGATGGTGTACCATGCGAGAAGCAGTCTTTACCGCTTGCTGTCGTTGATGACGTACAGCAGACAAGGATTACACGACGGTTAAAAGAAGTGGCGTCCGGTTTGCGAGGGTGTGAGAGTGAACGCATCGCTCTCCTTCAACGCAAAGCGGAACTCTTAGCTGCTGTGGAAAGATACGAGATCAAAATCAAAAGTATCAAGACGCAGCAGCTACGACAACTGATGACGGAGTTGGCGTCCTGTGAGAGCGAACGCCTCGCACTTTTAACCGAAGCGGAAAACTTGTCTGCTTTGCGTCATCAACGACGTTAACGGTTGGTATAACTGTGACCTCCCACTAACAATAACCCAGTCCTCTTCCTATCCCGGTCGGGTTTGCATAACACGTCCTCGTCGTCCCGACTGGAAATCAGTATCGCGAACGTTAGTGGTAAAAGTTGACGTAAAAGCTTTATCGTTTGCCAGTGCGTTCCCGTTTACTGATTACTAAGAATATGCATGTATGTAGCTGCCTTCACCCGACGGGATGCCTTAACCCGTCACCGAAGAGAAAGCTGTCGTGGACCGCTGGACTACCCATCCACGAGCGGTAAGTAACCATTCCTGTGAGGTTGTATGATGTGATACGAGTATTTTGTTGATTGCAGCTGGGGGAGCTTCGGATGCTGTAGGGAATACTGGTGAAGGACCTGCATCTAAGAAAGCGAAAAAAACCTCCCCGCAAGGACGTGTACACATTGTTAACGGTTTTAGCGTTAGTGATCTGTGCAATTGTTTCAGGAAATACCTCCGCGACGGTGTATTGCGATGTGTGTGAGCTGGATGTTCCACGACATGGTTACGTTGGACATCTACGAAGCAACCGCCGCAACCATCGTAATTCCTTGTCAGTGCAGACGGAGGAAGTGGTGGTCCTGGAGACGGCGTTCAAGGCTCGTATAGCCAGTTATCGAGTCTCGGTAAGAAATCATCACATAAATCTCAGATGAGACCCGCGAAAATGTGTTAACCCTATTAGAAAGAAACGTTCGGCGCTTTCGTAGTGTGAAAGTCAATGTAGAAGTATTCGGAATGTACTTTTTGGAAGGTCAAAATTTGCACGAAATTAAATCGTTTAATACGCAAAATGAGATTATGACCGTGACTTCGAATCTGACCGATTTGTATGATGATTTAGTTGAGGTGCTGGATACGAAGATGTCGGACTTTAATGTTCGGAACTCAGGTAATGAATAGTTACGGGTTATGATTCGATTGCTAATCGTAGGGGCCTTACAGGTTGGGTACTGGAGCAGCTGTTATTTATAGAAGTCAATGTCAATAAATACAACCCGCTCCGTGCTTCCTCCTATGTTCCACTTCCGTCGTCGATACAACATAAAAAGGCTGTAATCAACGTGCAAAATGAGGATTCGTGCTGTTTTGGTTGGGCCTTGGTGTCTGCTTTGTATCCACCGAGGGGGCTTCCAACAGGACGACGTCGTATCCAAGTTTTGCGCAACTGTTTGATTTTGAAGGTATCACCTTTCCTGTCAAACTGGATGCTATTTCGAAATTTGAAGCGCGTAATCCAAGCTTATCCATTAACGTGTATGGTTTGGAAGCTGTATTTCAAGACGAAAAAATGAAACAAGAAGTTGTAGGGCCTCTGTATTACTCTAAGCAAAAGAAAGAAATGCATGTAAATTTCTTATTAATTTCCGATATGGAGGGTAATAGACATTACTGTTGGATAAAAAACTTTTCGCGTTTGGTGTCGTCAGAACTGTCGGCTCACAATGGAGAAAAAACTTTTGTGACGGCTGCTTGCAGTATTTTGTGAAAGTGAATTTAAAAAAGTGAAAGTAGATTAAAACAACTTACCCGTTTTGATTGCAATCATGTTTACACCAAGTTACCAACTATCGAACCCGTACGCGATAAATTGTGGCATGACCGGCAGGGTAATCTATTGAAGTTTGAAAATTTTCGAAAGCAACTTACAGTACCTTTTGTCGTTTACGCGGATTTTGAAAGTGTGTTGAAACCTTTGGACACGGTTGAGCCGGATCCTAGGGGAAAATTTACCATGACATCGTACGAACACGAACCACATTCGTTTGCGTATTACATTAAGTGTTCCTACGATGACGCGTTATCTAAATTTGAATTGTACCGTGGTCCGAATGCAGCAAGTGAGTTTATGATGCGCTTAGAAGGTGATGTTAGAAGGTTGTATAAGGATCATTTAAAACATGTTAAAGACTTGCGACTTTTATCGTACCGACAAACTTTGAACTATGAGAATGCAACCGTGTGTCATATTTGTAACAGACCCTTTGGTGAAAACGACGTTAAGGTGAAAGATCACTGTCACCTTAGCGGCGTGTACCGCGGTGCGGCTCACTCCGTGTGCAATCTAATGTATGAAATTCCTGACTTCGTGCCGATATTTTTCCATAATTTTACTGGATATAATTCACATCTATTCATAAAGCAATTGGCATTAGAAAAAGAAGCAATCGATGTGATTGCGCTCAATAAAGAGAAATACGTTTCGTTTGCGAAACGACTTTTGGTAGATGAAATTAGGAACGGGTCCCAACGACAACAGGTATATCTTAAAATGCGCTTTCTGGACAGTTTACAATTTCTAAATTCTAGTTTGGATAAGTTGTCTCAAAATCTAACTTCCGACTAGTGTTTGACCATTAAAAAGTATTTTGGAGATGGGGTTAGCTTCGACTTACTGCGACAGAAAGGTGTGTTTCCCTATTCGTACGTCGACAGCTTCTCCAAACTCGAACAGGACACGTTGCCGACGTATGAAGACTTTTTCGATCGTTTGACAGGGGAACACGTCTCTCGATCGCAGTATGCTCGCGCTGTGGAGGTGTGGAATACGTTTGGATGCACGACTTTGGGCGACTATTCGGGTCTCTATTTGAAAACCGATGTCTTACTTTTGGTTGATGTCTTTGAAAACTTTAGACGTGTATGTCTTGAAAATTACAAGTTAGATCCGGCGCAGTATTTTACTGCACCGGGTTTAAGTTGGGATGCTATGTTGAAACGCACGTCTGTAGAACTGGAGCCGCTCAAGGATCTGGACATGCTCCATTTCTTTAAGAAAGGCATTTGGGGAGGTGTCAGTACCTGTGTTGGCAGGAAGTGTTTCGCGAATAATACGTTTCTTCCAAATTATGACGCGTCCAAGCCCCATTCTTTTATTATGTATCTAGATGCTACCAATCTCTACGGTTACAGTATGCGACAATATCTGCCGCAGCGCGACTTTGAATGGCTTAGTCCGTACGAAATTGAACAGTTCGATCTAAATTCCGTGGCGGAAGACGCCGATATGGGCTACGTGCTGGAAGTAGATCTACACTACCCAACGCGGTTGCACGATTTACATATTGACTTTCCTTTCTGCCCCAAACCTCTGGTGCCGCCTACGGGCAACGCGCGTCACTCAAAATTAATTCCAAACTTGTTTTATAAAACGCGTTACGTTATCCACTATAGAAATTTACAACAGTGTCTTAAGCATGGTTTAGAATTAACCAAAATTCATCGCGTGTTAAAATTTCATCAGGCACCCTGGTTGCGTTCCTATATTGATTTGAACACCACGTTACGTAATCAGGAGACTAACGAAGCGGACAGGGACTTCTTCAAATTAATGGTTAACAGTTTATTTGGTAAGACAATGGAAAATGTCGAAAAAGGGTGGACGTTCGTTTGGTCAGTCATTGGGAACGTCATGGTAGAAAGCATGGGGCTGAGACGTTAGTAGCAAAGTCTCAATTCAAAAGCGTTGCTGTCTTTTCGGAAAATTTGGTCGCTATAGAATTACAAAAAGTGTTTATTACATACAATAAACCGGTGTACGTGGGTTTTACTATTTTGGATCTTTCTAAAACGATAATGTATGAATTTTTTTGATTTTCTCAAACCTTTATATGGTGATAACGTGCGCTTGCTGTACACAGATACTGACTCTTTCATTATAGAAATTCGTACTGAAAACTTTTATGCTGATATGAAGCAATACTTAGATAAATTTGACACCTCAAAATTCCCACCTGACAACATTCACGGTATACCGCGCACGGCCTCGGTGGTTGGTAAAATGAAAGATGAATATTTATTTATTTATTTATTTATTTACATTTCTCAAACAGGCGTAAGCCTTTTTACATGAGAATACAATATGTAAGTACATACAATTGATACAATTGATGCGGTATAAACGTAACGCAAATTGTAGACAAAGACATTTATATATATGTATAAAAACTTAATTAACTCAGAAAAGAATGCTTAATGCATCGGCTTGGAATTAACAGAAATATCAGAAAGCAGAACTTTGTAGGGTTTCAGAAGCTGCCAGCTCACAGGTTTGTTATATGCAAACGGATAACAGGTAGGTATACTAAGAATCGAAACAAGCTAAAACTAGGAGTATTTATATATCTCGATTATAATACTTTTGAACTTCTCGTACGGTTGAGCCAGGTCTATTTCAGTGCAATTGTATAGTAAATTTAAAGTCCGTTGCATGACTAGCAAAGGAGTGTGATAAGAGTGCTTGACTAATGGCATACAGAAAATATCTCTAGATCTTGATGATTTGATGGGAACTCTTATGTTTAACGAAGACAAAAGAAACGAGCAATTAATTTTGTAATTCCATAATTTGTAACAGAATATAGCTAAGTGTAGGCGTCTTCTGTTCTCAAGTGATGTAAAGTCAAACTCGTGTAGTAGATTTAATGTACTAATAGTTAGATAGTTCGGATAACGTTTGTGTTTTTTGAAATACATATACCGCAGGAATTTCTTTTGTACCTTTTCGATTAATTGTGTATCCATCAAAAATCTAGGAAGCCAGACTATTGAAGCGTATTCCAGTTTCGGCCGTACAAATGTGAAGTACAAAGTTCTAAGAGTACTTTCATTATTAAAATATTTCGAAGATTTAATGATAAACCCCAGTACCCTAAAGGCAGAAGAAACCATGTCCATAATATGTTGCCTAAATTGCATGTGCTGGTTATATGTAACTCCCAGATCCACTACATTGAAGTTACGTGTTAGTCTTTCTGCGTTCATCATGTAGTCATACTCGACAGCAACACCCCAACGAATAAATGACACGACAGAACACTTATTTATGTTAAATGGTAGCTTATTCTCTATACTCCATTTATGTACCTCGTTTATATCATTTTGTAGATGCTTACTGTCATTATTTTCCTTTATGGTTTTAAAAATTTTTAAGTCGTCAGCAAATAATAAGCTTTTGGCATGAGAAATACATTTAGGTAGGTCGTTAATAAAAATGATAAAAAGAAGGGGTCCTAAATTTGATCCCTGTGGGACACCAGAGTTCGCTGTAAATTTACCGGAAGTGTTACCATCGAATCTGACCACAAATGAACGTGACATCAAGTATGAAGCGAAAAAGTTTAACAAATTGTTTGACAATCCAAAATTTTTCATTTTTTTCAGTAAAATATCATGATTAACTTTGTCAAAAGCTTTTGCAAAATCTGTATATACACAGTCTACCTGGTTATTATGTTCAAAAGCTTGATGAATATAGTTTGTGAAGCAAGTTAGGTTAGTAATTGTGGATCGTTTTTCTACAAATCCATGTTGCACATCAGAGATGTAAGGAGAGATGTAGTTAGATAGTTTTGTTTTTAAGATATGTTCAAAAACTTTAGCGGGTGCCGAAAGAATGGCAACTGGTCTGTAGTTCGTTATGGAAGAGGAGTCGCCGGTTTTAAATATTGGAGTAACTATTACATTTTTCCACACAACCGGAAAAGTATTTGATTTTAAGGACAGGTTGTAGATAAAAAGCAAGGGTTGCTGTAGCCAATCAGCACAAGCTTTGATAACATAGGGTGGCACCCCATCGGCCCCTGCCGCTTTCTTTGGTTTTAAATGTTTAATTGCCGACTTAAAGTCTTGACTATTAATCTCGGTTATACTTAATGTACTTCATGTAATGTACTACAATGTAATATTGTGGAGTGCCCCTCTGCAGTTTCTACGGTGCAGGTGCTAAAACGTATTGTGTAAACGTGCTTGACCGCGACGGTGAGATCGCGCTTAAAACGGCGAAAAGGGTAAAAAAGGCGGTAATTAAGCGCGATCTTACCGTTGAGGACTACCGTCAGGTTGTGGAAGATGGTGTTGTGCTCTTCCGCAAAATGTTTATATTCAAATCACGTTTACATGATATGTACACAGAACTTCGGAATAAAGTAGCGTTATCACCAGCCGATAACAAACGTTACATTATTCCCGGGTCGCTAAACACTTTAGCATGGGGACACCGCGATATTCATCCGGGGCGTGATAGTTATCAGAATTTGGATCGTCTGTTAGAATTACTGCAAGCCGAAGTGTAATTTTGAAACTCGTTTTTTGTAGAAACGACGGTACTGAGTATTATCACAGAGGCCCCGACTACGTTGAAAACAGCCTTTTTCTTGTTATGTATTATAATCATTATTGTAAATAGTATTTGTACTTTGTTGCTTATAACCCGTATGTATTCTACTCATTATTGTAAATTGTCCTACATTCCGTATATATTTCATGTATTTATTATAATCATTATGGTATTGTATTGACTAATGTGAATAAATTATATACATCATACTCTGTGTTTCTGTAAATGTTTAACTAAAGGTAGAAGAAGACGAGATAAAACACACTATTGATATCAAAAAGTGATTTATTATTGTTTACTGCGTACATAAAATGATACTTAGTTATATATTAACATTGCAACACATACACTGCATGCACTATACTACTTAATGCACTATATCACGTGCTGCTATATACGAGTTATGGGTATTATCAAAGCCCAACCACTTGATTAGAACTTGATCTCCCTTTTTTTAACACCTTCTCTACTAAAAATACTTCAGGATGTTTAGCCATCTGTAATTCCTCCGTGTAGAAGTTTCCACGTATCTCTTCCCCGTTCTTGTCTTCCAAGATATACGTTATGGGATTGGTTCGATTAACCTTTTGAATTTGGAAGATTTCGGTACTCCATGTGGGAGTATAGCCTTTCGCAAACGCTTCCCGATACTTGCTGATTCGCACGTGATCACCGACTGTGAATTTGGCACTTCGCAGGTCGGTGGTTTTCTGGAAATCGTAAACTGTTTGTAAAAGAATTTTGGCGTTGCTGTGGTTGACATCGATGGGTTTGTAGCCGGTGGTGCGGTGTACGGTATCGTTGTACTGGTTAACAACATTTGGTAATAACTGCAACCACTTATACGACCCTTGCATTAAAAATTCCTTCCACATCTTGTTTTTAAGAGTTCGGTATACACGTTCTACCGGACTTGCTTTCATACTAGAAAAGGTGCTGTAATGGTTGATGTGGAAAGTTTGCATTAGCTTACGAAAATGCTGGTTGTAAAATTCCTTCCCCATATCCGTTTGTAAATTGTCTGGAGTACCTCCTGTTGATGTTAATAATTTTTTCATTGCTTTCGTGACGTCTTCACCGGTTTTTCGTTTAAGTGGGCACGCCCAAACACGCTTGCTAAACATATTCAACAATACTAAAATATATCGAAAACCTTTATTTATTTTAGCATAGGGAATCATTTCCACAAGATCTGCCATGTACAAATCGTTCAAGCCTTTTAAGATTACTGGTCTTCTTCGAAATCGTTTACGAGCAGGTTTATGCAATTCTTCAATTATTTGACGTTTTATACTCATTTAGAAAATGTTGGAACACTAATAATAGCTTCCAAAATAAATATGTCCTTTGATCCAGGCTACTTCGCCTTAAGCTTATCCCCTTTCTTCAATGACACTCCGATGAGTGATTCGGCATCGTATAACGTATCGTTTAAAAAGATTTGCGCATCTGTGGTATAGTATTTGATTTGTTTAATGCTACCTTTTGTTAGAGGAACGACATACTCGAAGTTGGTGGAGTTCAAAAGTGCATAACCGTTTTCATGATTGTATATTCCCATCATATACAACATTGTCCATTGTCTCGTAGTGCAAATTAGACACGTCTTCTAAAAGGAATACTTTTGCACTAGCGTCGAGTTTAACTCGGACAGGAGTTTTGTGAAGATGTTTACCGAACTTATCCAAATTCATCGTTTTGAGGTAATGATGATATATGATGATATGGATGACTAATAAAAGCTTCGAAGTAAAATGGAGCGGCTGTAGACGGATATAGCGACGTACGTCTCGCCAGAATCTTATCGCCTTTTCTCAATAGTCTCCCAATTAAGTTGTCAGCAGCACCAACTAGAATACCGTTTACAAACATAATGCATGGTGGTGAGCTGCAAACTTCTTGTACAGTCCCTTCTGTAAACGGTATTGTGTATTCCCGTTCACTGTTGCTACCTTTCAAATTGTAAAAGTTTGGTAGGTCGGAAATAGTAGGTTCGCTCGACGTAGACTCGTGTGTACCTTACATTTTGTATATCTTCTAATAGGTACACTCTCGAACGAGTGTCGAGTTTCACTCGGACAGGAGTTTTGTGAAGATGTTTACCGAATTTATCGAGCGTCATTATTGCACTAACGTTAGCAATATTATGAAACGGATCGATACGCGTGTGATGATTTATTCGATAATTTTAGCAGCTCTCAATTCATCGATAATATATATGATTTCATTAATGTGACCGGTATGACCAGCCGATTTTGAACTTAAAAGGAGTCTCAATCTGTCCACTAATTTATTACGATCTTTCCTAGGTATAAATTCCACCTGTTTATTATTATAGTTGAGAACGCGCATATCACCATCACCACGTTTTGGTAATGTGCGAGTTTTCGATCGCGTGACCGGTGTAGTAGGTGTAGGCTCGCTTCGGAATCTTGTCCCAGGAGTAGTTAGAAGGGTTCTAATTATATTTGAATATTTCTTTCCGGTTCCGTGTAGCTGTGAACCCTCAATGTAACCTCTTCTGGTAGCATTGGTACGTGTAAGAAGGTCCTTATACTTCTGCAAGTCTGATTGGGTGTATCCAATAGGTGCTTTTTTAAATACTAATTCGTAAAAACCAGGAGTGCCTGTATATTTAAAAATTGTGCCTGAGGGTTTTTTAATAATAAAGTCGTTCTCGTCAAAAGTGAGTACGGCGTCTCCGATTAGGTACTGGTGAGATTCCGGATGGAATCGTACTCCATAATGATGATCGAACTCGTTCTTAGTATCCTTGAACATGTTTTCCGTATAAATTTTAGCTCTACCAGAAAAGGTCTCATCTATGTAAGTTTGGAATTCCGGACTGAACCCAACAGCAGCAAGGTGTTCTTTCAATTGATCCAACGTTGGGATCCCAGATTCTTCCAGGACTTCTGTTTCAAAAACCGAGATATCAGGTGAGGGAACGCTAGTAGTGCGCATTCTTTGGGCGATAGGTGATGGTTCGCAAGGCATACCTATTCGTCTTGCGGGTGGAATTCGTTTATAAAATTTTTTTGGAGTCGAGGTAGGTATGGGAGAAGAAACTTCCGTTTTTAAGAATTCTTCTTTCGGAGTTAATAATTCCGTTTTAACTCCGGTTATAAACTCACGCAATGGTTGAGCGATAGGTTGATAGCGGCGTTGTAGTTCCACTTCTGACCGTGCAATTTCAGACTTGAGACTTTTGTATTTCTCTTTAACATGTCGTCGTGCTTTAACCAAGTCTTCTGCTACACGCTTGTCCATGTTTACTAAAACGTTTAGTTCGTGTCTTCGGTATTTATGGTGAAGTAAAAGTCGAAACCTTTTCGATAACGTCCTCCATTAAGTGGATAATCTTTGTCGATTACTAAAAAGCAATATTGCTCTTTCCAACAGTGTAAACACAAGTGTTTAAACGCTTCGAAAGTCATATCCCCGATAACATGATCATTAAATATGTGTTAAGTTAGTATTATCCTGCTTAAACACGACAATGAGATTTGAATTATCTCTTACGAGTTGTTTAGGTATCGCAGAATATGTCTGACATAAATAAAAACAGTCGATGTGTTTATGTCTCCCGAAGCAGAAGTAATCACGTATGGTGCTTTGACTATCGCAAACTACATCATCGAAGATAATAACCGAGTTTTGGTTTGCATCCTTAGGTGGTAAATATAGTTTCAGAAGAATCGTATTCGAAATAACCGATGGGTAATCATCGAAACAGATCTCGCAGATATGCGTATTTCGGTTGATAAAGAGATTTACTATAGACATATACGTTTTCGAAGCGTAAACCGTTTGGATGTTTTATTAAACTTATCATTAGGTTGGTTTTACCACATCCGGAACTGCCTACTATTATACCGCGTTTGCATCCTGCACCCAACAATAGATGTTTAAAAACTTGCGGCGTCGGTGAACAATTATCCCGATTTACAACCGGCAATCTGTGCCTCTGATGCACCAACTTTAGCTGCTCCATGTAGGACACGTTGTGAGGGAGGAGCACACGTGTGTGATATATATATATATATATATATATATATATATATATATATATATATATATATATATATATATATATATATATATATATATATATATATATATATATATTATACATTAAACGGTTCACGACCAAAAGCATAGTTATATATATATATATATATATATATATATATATATATATATATATATATATATATATATATATATATATATATATGTGCTTTTGTATCGTGTTCGCCTCCGTATACTGAACAGACGACCACAACTCCGCCATTAATAATGATTGTATATTAATTATTCTAGTGTCACCGACTTTTTCTTGAACTAACACTCCTAAATCCACCAAGAGGGGTAATTTTATTTAATTTTTTAGATATACATGCTTCTGTATAGTGCGCGTTCGTGTCAGCCTCCGTACATAGACCGCTCGTATTCACCTCCGTGTATATAATTTTGGCAAATCAAGCGTTCGAATACGCCTCCATCAACGTTGTCAAGTTTACAAGGTATAAAACTATGGTACTTATCACTATTCAGCAGATTCTGTTTATCAAGTCCGTGTTTATGTCTGCTACAATTGCTGAGTTCGAGGACACCTGCTGAAAATATGCCGTTAAACAAAACGGACCTTTAAATTTATACATATAAGATATTTCGAGATATAGTTCTGTTAGAAACGAATTTTCAGATTATAATAATGTAAATTTGTTTCGTTTATATTCTAATGGAAGAAAATCATATATGTTTAATATTTTATTAAATAATATAATGTCACGCCTACAATTTTTTTGTATTTTTAAATAATTAACAAAGGATGACATTCCTTACTGTATAAGGTATGTGCGATGTGGTAAGTAGCTAGCCTAAATAACACGACAGACATCCCTGGAGGAAAAAATCCTGTTGTTTTTGTCTTTGTCTGTACACCTGTTAAGTTTTGAAATTATTGCAAATATCAATGTCAAGTTTGAACCAAAACTATTTGGTCTGAAAATACAGATTCAGCTCGTAAATAACCAAAATATAAACAGTGTAGCGTCAGGGTTTTTTAAGGCGTTTACAGCATTAAAAAGTCTGTTGCAATTTAATTTTAAAAACGACAATCAAATTTAACCGAAAAATTACATCAACCATTACCATTACATCAATCATTATCGTTGAAATACATATATTAAAAATAAAAACAAACAAACATGGACGAAGTTTCAAAAGGTTTTAAATCTAGATAGATAAACACATTCTCATTTCAAACACATAAAGTATACCAGGGTTCAATCTTTCAAAGAAATATTGATCATTTATTTGTTAGTATTCCCTGAGTTATCTGTTTTGGGATGGTATTTTGAAATATACGCCAAACAAAAAGTTACATATTGAAAGACTGTTTAAAGTTTTTGAAATTTTAGGAAAAAATAGGTATTAATAAAAGCATAATTCACCGGGAATCGAGAAAAAAGGCGATTCTGAAAGTGCCACTACCAAGTAATGTTACCTAACTCAAGTTGTTTTCCGCTATAATAAATCATTATCATCTATTTATTCCGAATCTACGAAATACTACATACATGAGCATTAGCTTATACCCATAAGTACTATTAAAATTTATTGGATGAAATTAAGCCTAATCTTTGAAACTTGGCAAACAGGGTGGATATTTGCTTAATCTTTAAAGATTAGACCATCTAAGTGACCCTCGCCAACTTCAATACACTTTTTAAATCTGGATATAAAATTATTCATTACCCAGTGGAGTGAACCTTCGTTTATTGCAGCGACTTCTCTATTGTAAATTTTTCTGAAATTGAAATTCTGGAAACAACATTTATTATGTTATATTTGTATTGTATTAGAAAAAGATACGTACTAGAAAAGATGAGATTTTGAAAGACATATAACATCCTTCCAAAAAAATAAAGTATTGGCGAATGCAGCTTCTGGAAAGCTCGATCAAACAATACAAATCCTAGGTCAAAGATTCAATATTGCAATAAAGTATGGTAGCATTTACTACAAAAAAGGTTTGTCATTAGCAACTTAAAGATTTATATTAAATTACAATCAAATACCTACTAAAAGGTTTGTAAAAATACTCTTATAAACTGGTACAACTTTTTGATAATTCCATAAATCAACCAATAGCGTGAATATTATAAAAATCTCAAACGAAAATTGGCTGTAAAGATTAGAAGACCTCAAGACAGGGATTTTTAAAAAGAAAAAGTAACTAAAAACTCCGACAAACTCAACAAATTTGCCATTTGTAAGACTAGTAGGGAGCAAAGACAAAACATCGCAAAGAAATTGAAAATTTAAACTATAAAAGATTTATAACACCATTAACCCACAGTAATAATAAAATATCTAGAATTCACAAGTGATACTTCAGGGTAGACTGTTTCAAGTTTGTTGTACTCTCATCAGCTGGAGCTAATCATCTGTGAAACCTAAGCACATCATCCTGGCTTATTTACAAACCAATGACTAACATTAGCACCAAATGGTACCCGATGCGACACCTATAAATAAAAAGCCAACCGCACCATGCAGTAAAATTACAGTCTCTTTTGGTTGTGAAAAAGACGATAACCGAAAGTTTCTAAGGTGTTCATTCTGTTGTATGAACATCTCATCAATTTAAAAATTTTAACTTATCTAAACTCAATAGTAAAGAAATTAGTTATCTTTCAAATTTGTGCAGATTTCTTTCTCTCCACATACAATATGAAAAAATATTCTTGTACCCTGCTAAATGTATCGACAATAGAAATATATTTATAGTCATATCTTTAACGAATCTACGCTGAATGATGATGTCAAACGAATGCGTTTTCAAAACAGAATAGATTATACATTGCATGCCCCCACGAATTGGCAAAATGATAGAATCAGATAAACAGTCGAGGTTTAAAAAGTAACGTCGCCTCACTACACTAGTACAGACAATGTTCAAGATTTTCTTTTAAAATGTGGTATATGCTTTGTTTCGACTGCATCCAGATAAATCTGGGTGAACGGTCAAGCAGTCGTTTGAGATGTCGGACTTCATTCCTAGTATCCGAGACTAGCCCGAAGACAGAGGGAGGGCAGTTGTTAGAGGTGTCGGGAAGCACTAGGATTCGAGACTAGCTTGAGGGCAGACCACACGGCGTTCACCCTTAGAACTGGTCGTTGTCTACCCCATCCCAGGCTTGTCTGGGTAACGGATGACGCGATCAGAATCAAATGTGTGGAAGAGTTATGCCGAGGTGTTGCGTTTACGTTTCACCGGAGTGTTTCTCGACGATGACCCTAAAACGTTGAAGTGGGAGCTCTGTTAACAAGGGGGTCCGGTGTGGGTGGATTGAATCTTACCTGACGTCAGGGTCTTTTAAGGAGCTAAGTATCCCGCTGTGTTCTACCCTATCCTTGCTTCCTTGGAAACTAGGTAATGGATGAAGCTGTCAGGTCAAGTGTGTGGTAGAGAAATTCGTGAGAATTCTCGACGGTTACTCATACCGATCAGGGGGAGCCCTGGTATATGATACCGGTGTGGGCGGATTCGAATCTCGCCTTGGATAAGGTCATTTATGGTCACCAATGGAACCTGCTGTTTGACCGAGGTCATTTATGGTCTCCAACGGAACCCGCTGTTTGACCGATGTCATTTATGGTCACCAAAGGAACCCGCTGTTTGACTGAATCCTAAGTGAGGAGAATAAGTAAGGTTTATCCCGGGCAGATGGGAAACTGCATGCCGCCAGGTAAATGTGCTTAGGAGCTATCCCGACCACCCTATGATCCGGACTGCAGCCGGGTACAGCGGTTGGGAGAAGCTCTCGAGCGGGCACTAGTCATCGAAATGCCGATGCTCTTTCAAGAAGACCATGTCCAACGGATTGCCGTCATTGCTGTCGCTTGGAGGAGAGGGTTTGCCAAGTATTAAGAACTACCATCGTCAACGACAATTGGTTGCCGGAAGAATTGCAACGACAGCAGAAGGCTGATCCCGAACTAAAAATGGTATTGGAATGGAAGCGCGTGGGAGAAAGGCCTGCCTGGGAGGCCGTCAGCCCTTTCAACAGAACGCTCAAAGCATATTTGGCCCAATGGGAGTCCTTGAAGGTGGAAGACGATCTCCTGAAGCGAGTACTGGAGAGTGAAGATGGCATTACCATTAGGTCTCAGTTCGTGGTTCCAAGAAGCCGAGTGGCTACAGTGTTGCGGCATCTCCATGACGGTGCCTCAGGAGGACACTTCGGTGTGAAAAAGACTTTGGAGAAAGTTAGGGAGGTTGGTTTTTATTGGGTCAACTGTAAAGAAGACGTGAAGGAGTGGTGCCGGAAATGTGAACTATGTGCCACTGGTAACGGACCCTCGGGGAAACGAAGAGCACCTATGAGGCAGTACAATGTGGGTAGTCCTCTGGAAAGAATAGCTATAGATATTGCCGGACCATTTCCCGAAACCGACGATGGGAATAAATACATATTAGTGGCAATGGACACTTTACCAAATGGCCAGAAGCATATGCCCTACCAAACCAGGAAGCTGCGACTGTTGCTGATGTACTAGTCAAAGAATTTTTCAGTCGCTTCGGGGTGCCCATGGAGCTGCATTCGGATCAAGGCCGCAACTTTGAGTCTGTACTATTTGAAGAAGTCTGTCGATTGTTGGGCATTCGCAAGACTCGGGCCACACCGTTACATCCGCAGTCCGATGGAATGGTAGAACATATGAATCGGACAATCGGATAATATTTGGCCAAGGTCGTCTCCGGTCATCAACGAGACTGGGCCAATACCTGTATCTGTCTCTGATGGCTTATCGTGCATCGGTCCACGAAACAACCGGTCAGTCACCAGCGTCTGTGATGTTTGGACGCGAATTACGGTTACCGAGTGATCTGGAATTTGGGTCTCCACCTATAGAGCAGAAGGTAGCCGGGAATGATTATGTCATCAACTTAAAGAAGAAGTTGGAGGATATTCATGACCGAACCCGAAACAATAGTCGAATCGCGAGTGACCGGATGAAGGCTACGTACGATATGAGAGCCCAAGAAGGAGGGTTTCAACCTGGAGAGCTTATCTGGTTATACAACCCGCAAAGACGTCGTGGCTATTCTCCAAAGTTACAGCGGAATTGGGAGGGCCCATACCAGGTGAAGAAACGAATAAATGACTTGATTTATCGCATCCAGAAATTGCCAAGAGGGAAACCAAAGGTGGTACACTCCAATCGTCTGGCGCACTATGAGGGAAATAATGACGCAGTCCCGGATCTGGAAGATGAGGCTGAGGTGGCTATCAATACCGTAAGGCCTGGAGATGATCAGCCAACCTTCAGAGAATTTATGGCTGCGTTTTCTGGAACTAGAAAAGCGCGATTCGGAGTCACGACTGAGATGCAACAAGATCTCTTCCGGGTCCCTAGTGATTATTCCATTGCCCACTGTGTCTCCGAGGATCTCCGTATGTCCAGGGGGATCGCAGTAGTGTTTAGAAATAAATTTGGACGGCTGAATGAACTTCGAGAACAAAATTCCTCTGTTGGTAAATCCTTACGCTTGCCTGATCATGACCGATCCATTTACTACTTGGTAACCAAGCAGTTTTACTACCAGAAACCGAGTTACGCCGACTTGTGGAGGGCATTATGGAATTTGAGAATCGAGTTGCTTACCAGGGGAATTAACAAATTGGCAGTTCCCAAACTCGGCTGTGGGCGGGACCAGCTGGATTGGAGAATCGTTAGAAACACGCTGGAAATTGTCTTTAGAGGTACGGACGTCAAGATCTTCGTCTGCAGTTTTGACCCACATCCCGCATTAAGGCCAACAAAGAGTGTAGACTGTTACTTCTACCGTAATGGATCGTGTAGTCGAGGTGAAGACTTTCGATATCGTCATGACCCGTTCTACAGGAACCAGAGCATAAAACCTGTTCTGGGACAGAACAGACTTGAAGAGGGGGGCAGTGTAACAAGAGAGAAAAAGAAAGAACCTCTTCTTCACACAACAAATGGAATATTCTACAGCATTCGAGAGAATGACGCATCGCACCAAGCATGTAAACCAGACGCGGTTTATCTAGCGCCTTCCAGAAATACATAGTAGGTTCCAGCGGCTTCTGGTACGATTATATGATGGTATAAAATCGACTTCGCGGATAAAAGAGGAGCAGTCAACAGCGACTAATTAGATGGGTATCACGAAATAAATAGTAAATGTAAAGATAAATGTTGTATTAGAAATTCATTATAGTTTTAGTGGTTTATAATCATAGCGTTAATTTATAGTGTATTAATTAGTGTTTGTAAATAAATATTTCTTATTAATAGATGATTTAAACAGCATTTTTGTTATTATTTTAAAAAGAACGTTACAATATCGTGGTGGATCCACCGGTAGTTGTTGTAGTAGAGCCAAAGCAAATTAAGAAAAGGAAAACTGTACCCAATTGTTCAGAAGAGTCGATAGATACGTCTAATGTTGTCCCTATGTTTTTGATTGTTGAACGAGAGAATGGTGATTTCTCCAAAGTAAATCCCTTTATAATTAATAAATTTATTCAATCACAAGTTGGTGACGTAAAAAGTATACGGAAGGTTAAAGAGGGTTTGTTGGTAGAAACTGCAACAGTAAGGCAGTCGAAACGACTGCAGCAGGTTACTACTATTGATACATTCAATGTTTCGGTTGGTCCTAATCAATCTTTGAATTATTGCAAAGGAGTTATTTCATGTACGGACCTGATAAACTGCTCTCCGGAGGAGATTCAGGCTTCGTTAAACAAATATAATGTCACCGAGGTGAAAAGAATGATGTTTCGAAGAGATGGTGTGATCCAGAATTCGGCCTCGCTTTTATTAACTTTTGCTGGTACTGTCCTTCCAGATAGAGTAAAGGTGGATTTTTATTCTCTTCCGGTGAGGGCCTATATTCCGGCTCCGCTTAGGTGTTTCCATTGTCAGCGTTTTGGGCACTCCGCAGCAAGGTGTACGCGAGAACAAATTTGCGTATGTGGCAATTCGTTACACCAAGGCCAACTGTGCGAAGCATCAATCCGATGCGTAACCTGTAATGACGACCATTCGGCCAGGTCGCAGGACTGCCCCGGTTATAAGCAGGAAACTGCAATACAAAAAGTAAAGATCCTAAAAAAGCTATCAAATGCTGACGCAAAACGAGAGGAAGTTGGAACGAATCCTCCGCGTGTGTCATATGCTCAAGTGGCAAGTAGTGCACCAAAATCCGAAATCGTCAAAGAGATTATACCTGAAATTAGAAAACTCTTTGATGAATTTATAAAATCCTTCTTGAAATCTTTACGCCATGCAAGAGAATCACCTCCGACTAGTCCTGTACCGCAGTTAGTGGAAACTTCAATTGCTGCGACCTCGTCTAATTCCACTTCTAACTTTATACCACCGTTTGTGGAACCAAACGAAAACTTAGACTCCATTGAATCCTTACACTTTACCCCGTTGTCTATTAATACTCAAACTCCAAGGAGTCGATCAATCTCGATGGGCAGCGTGAACTCAATTGCGAGCGAATTACACCCGGCTCGCAAAGATAAACGAGGTTGGCCAAAGGGAAAGTCGAGGAGTACGAAAAGCTAGTAATTTGTCTGTTTAGTTTTTCCCTCTTTTGTTTTTTTTAGTTTTTGTTAACTTGTTATTTATTTATTTATTTATTTTTTTGTTTTTTCGATCACGGCTACATCTTTCTTCATTTCTTTAACATACTTTTAAGGATCGTACAACAAATATTATAACATTACACATTGTCTCTTGGAATTGCCGAGGGTTTATCAATAATTTAAGTCATCTTCAGTTGTTGGTAGCAGAGTACCGACCGTGGCTAATATGTTTACAAGAGTCCCTATTCAAGGAAGATCGCATGTATCGTCTAAAAGGGTACAGCTGCAAACGTTGTGATGCACAAGCACATGAACGTGTTCGCGGTGGTGCAGCAATGTTTATCAAAGAAGAAATTCTTTATGAACCTATCACCCTTCACAGTGATTTAGAAGCTGTAGCAGTTCGTGTCACTCACCCCTTCGTAGCAACAGTTTGTTCTTTGTATCTTCCCCCTAGGAACTCCTGGGCCACAGAAAATTTGGAAGAACTACTCCGGCAATTGCCAAACCCCTTTATAGTCACTGGAGACTTTAATGCACACAGCACCACATGGGGTTCTACCATAACTGATGGCCGCGGCCGAATGGTAGAAAGGCTTTTGGATCGTAATGATGTTTGTCTTCTAAATACGGAAGAAATGACTCATTTTGTAGCCGGAAGCGGCGAGTTCACGGCGATTGATCTGACGCTTTCCTCCCCGTCCTTGATGCCACGATTGGATTGGTCAATAATACCACATCTCTATAACAGCGACCACTTCCCACACTCGATGAACATTATTGATGTTAATGTCAAATTCGACTTTCCAGGACTGTCACGATGGTTGTTGGACAAGGCAAATTGGCAGCTCTACGAAGATATAGTCCATCTCCCTGCAGTCACTGATGACGTCGATTCAAGTGTGACAGCAATAACGGCTGCAATCGTCGAGACAGCAACAAGGGCTATTCCAAAATCTAATACAAGCAACGCACGGCCTCGAATTCCCGTGCAGTGGTGGAATTCTGACATTAAGATTGCCATTGCAAAAAAGCGCCAAGCTTTCCGACGTTTTCGGAATAATCCTACGTCCAACAACTTGGTTGAATACAAACGGTCGAGAGCGAAAGTACGGAAACTGGTATTAGAATGGAAACGCAAATCGTGGGTAGATTACGTCTCGACAATAACCACCGTAGCTACCGCTAAAGACGTATGGAGGAAAGTACGAACTATTCGGGGTCGGTGCAGTCGGCCGGTTCCCATTCAGATACGCAGCGGTAACGAAGTCGTTTGCGACGCAGATGAGGTATCGAATTTGCTCGCTCATCATTTTTCCAGCGTCAGCAACGACAATAATTATTCTGAAGCATTTCGAAGAGTCCAGAGGATGCCCCAAACCACAGTTGGGGCATCCTCTGGACTTTAAAACCGATGAACTTAAAGATTATAATCTTTCATTCTCTTTGGAAGAGTTAGAGCATGCTTTGTCTTTTTGTTCCAGATCAGCTCCAGGTCCAGACTCCATTACATATGAAATGCTAGGCCTATTGCCGCAGCCGGGAAAATGCACGCTTCTTGATCTTTTTAATAAAATCTATTGTAGTGGTTGCTACCCGTCGAGTTGGAGAGAGGCAACTGTCGTGCCTCTCCCAAAGAATAGTGCTAAAAACGTCGAAATTTCTAATTACAGGCCCATATCGTTAACATGCACCATGAGCAAATTGCTCGAGCGCATGGTTAATGCGCGTCTACTATGGTTTTTGGAGGAAAGCGGTGTACTAGACGCTTATTAGTTTGGCTTTCGTAAGAACCGATCAACAACTGACGCCTTGGTTCAATTAGAACATGCAGCCCAGATATCGTTTGCCAAAGGGCAGCATATGATCGCCGTATTTGCTGACTTATACAAGGCGTATGATACGATGTGGCGCTATGGCATTCTGGAACGCCTACATGTTTGGGGGTTGAGGGGTAACCTACCGGTGTTCATCGGCGATTTTCTGAGGGACAGGTATATCAGAGTGAGAGTGGGAACTACCCTCTCCGATAAGGTCATTATCAAAAACGGTGTCCCTCAGGGCTCGTCGATAAGCGTTACTACGTAGATGACGTAGTTCTGTATGCTATAGATTCCTCCTTAGGTGACGCACAAGATCGTTTTCAGTCAGCATTCGATAGGTTGGTGCAGAGAGCAGAGAATAGGGGTTTCACGTTTGACCAGACTGCTCATTGGGCACACGCGACTGACTTTCTCCTATTTATTACCAGGAGAACCAGCACCCGTTTGCGAACACTGCCAGGTGTCGCTTACGGTACAACATCTACTGGTGAACTGTGCGCAGTACGTAGAACAAAGACGACGCCTTAACATAGCTGATACACTAGCACAGGTGCTAGAAAACACCATTTCTTCTATTGGAAAATTATTTGCTTATCTGCGCTCCACCGAACTTCTCTCTAAGCTTTAGATTCATACATTTACGGTAGACTATTGTTATTTTGACTTCCCATTTGTTTTTTATAATACTTTATTTTGCGAGAAGAGCTATTTATAATTATTTTTTCTACTTTATTTAGTTATTTTTTTAAGTTGTCTGTGATATATATGTACATACATATCTAAGTTAAAGCTACCGAGAGTACCTGATATTTATTAATATAGATTATACATTTACAATTTTATATATACAATCTTAATTTTATCTATATTTAAAAATTTTTTATAGTCCATTTAGTTTTCACTTGTTGTGAACGTTGATTTTATTTATACCATGATCTTATACCTTAGCTATACCATCGTTATAATTGATTTTGTTTATTTATAAATCGTTATATTTATATGTGCTATGCATACACTCGTTGTATTTTAACAGTTTCGTACTATACCAATATGTGGCTAACCAGACAAGTGATATGGCGGCAAATGACCATAGAAGTCGAAACTGCCTGTACTTTAATTTAGAAAAAAATAAATAAATATTTTACATAGCCAGAGTATGATTACTTTAATCAAGCAATTCAGAAACAGTTCAATAATGAAGTAACTCTTGGATTAAGTAAATACAATTATTTATTGCTAGTAACATAACGATTGATTGAAAGGTTGAATAGTTTTGATGAAACACACTGTTTCGTTGTAATAAATGTTCTGTTTAGTTAAGACAAACTTACTTTCTTTGCTTTGAACAAAACTGTGTATTTAAATAAAAAAAATAACTGCTGTTTGCTACACTGAGAAAAGCATTTAGTTGGCCCAATTAAATTTATTTAATTCAACTAAATATTTAGTTAAATCAAATAAAATTTATTTTATAATTATAACTAAATTTTTAGCTTAATTAAATAAATTCAATTGGTCTTACTAAATGCTTTTCTCGTTGTAACAGTATCAATATTTTACTTGTAAAACTTACTACTTTACTTATGAAATAAATGGAATCAGTTATGTATATAAAAATTTTTGCTTAAATTTTCATAACGATTTTGTTTTATAATATGTTAAAGGTGATGCAGGAAAATTCTTAAATTAGTCGTTTTTATTGTTAATATTAAATATCAATTTGTTTTCAATATGATCATTTAAGATTATTTTTATTTAATAAATCCTTAAATAGTTAAAAAAGTTTGTTGTTTATAAGATTCAATTATTTTAAATGTTTTAATATTTTGCGGTGGATTAAACACACCACTTGATTCTTGTTATTCCATCGTTAAGTAAAAGTTGTTCTTGTTTTTATTTAAAATGAATTTATAAATATTTGATCTGAACTATAATTTTTCTAATATGTGTTCTTATGGATAAAAGTTTTAAGTGTAACTATTATAATGTAAATTCAACTGAAGGATTTATTAAATAAAAAGTCTACGAAATGATCATATTGAAAACAAATTTATATTTTTAATTATTATTTTATTACAATAAAAACGACTCATTAGGAATTTTCCTGTATCACCTGGAATCAGGTATTATTGTAAGAGTGTACTATTTTATGATGACAAGAAATTTTGTATAATTTTTTCCTACATTTTCTATAATATTTAAAATATGTTTTAATTTCTAAAGAAGATTTTAAATCAGTTTTTTTTAGATCTTTTATAGTTAAACATGATAGCCTTTATAGTGAAAATAGGTATATTTATATTATTAAACGATCTTTCTTCTACAACACTACAAATTATCTATGTATAAATGTATATGTATATCTATAACAAAGTTATATTTTTTGTTCCTTCTTAACAGATAAATTATATGTGTCAATACAATGTTTTGTTTTATTATCACTGAGAAAAACATTTAGTTGAACCAATTAAATTTATTTAATTCAATTAAATATTTAGTTAAATCAAATAAAATTTAGTTTATTTAACTGAATATTTAGTTGAATTAAATACAATTAATTGGTTCTACTAAATGCCTTTCTCAGTGACACCTAATAGTAATACTTTAGGATGTAATAAAAGGAAAATGCGGCATTAAATATAGAATCTCTTATTTTTTGTTAAATTGCGTGTTAACTTTATGCTTCAATAAAATATCTTTACATTATGTATTTCTTTTAATTACATTAACATAAAGAATACCAAACAAATGTACCATGTGTAGAAATTATTTAGGAACAAGTATCTTTTATGTGAAATTGTATATTAAAAATTAACATTAATATTAATTTAATATCAAAATGTTGAATAATTTGCCGACAGTTAAATCTTATCAGAAGCAATAATAGTTATATTTTTGGAAGTAATGTTTCTATCCATTGGCGGATGGATAGATTGAATTGGAAGATTTTACAAAATTTGTGAAAATTGCCTGTGTTTATTCTAAGTTTTGAATTTGCTTATTATTAATCTATTTCGTATTGCAATATTCTTTTTAAAATAATAACCAAAATGCTGTTTAAATCGTCTATTAATAAAGAAAAGATTATTTACAATGCACTTAATTAAAAACACTATAACTATAAACTATTTAACAGACTATTAAAATGCTAGGTATTTACAAATTTATTTGAGGACTATTTATATAAAAACTATTTATGTATTACAATAATTATTAACTAATTATTCAGAGTACATTTCACTATGCCGGTCAAACATTAACTGCCCCCTTCTACTCGCGACTCAATTTATATCTTTCATACGATGACTCATACATTTAGAATGTTCGATGACGTGTTGATGAGTCATACATGCAGCTGTTGATAAGTGACGTCGGTGAGGCATACTTGCAGGTGTTGATTGATGCGTCATACATGCAGGTGTGATTGATGAGTTATACAGTTGATGACTCATACATCTAGAATGTTTGATGACGTCATATGTGGGTTTACTATTCGTTACAGTATATAAACTCTAACTCATGTTTATTTTAAATAAATTTTATACTAATACTCTTTAATGAAGTGAAGTTTTTCAATGAATAGAAAATTGTATTTAAAAATGTAACTGATATGCTTCTGATAAAACGTTTAATTCTTTACAAGTCATTTATTAAGGCATTTTGGATATTATTTAACTGGCAATCCAATTTTTAATATTGCCCAGTTTCACATACAAATTCCTGTTTTCTATATAATTTTCTATAAATGGCATATCCATAAAGGAAAATCAAATATTTAATAGGCTTAAATAAATAATATAAGAATTGTAAACTTGATTTTTTGATAAGGTAAGTTTAAGCATTCATTCAGCTTGCATGAAGATTATAAGAATGTTACATTTATTCTTTAAAAAGGTAAATTCAAGCAATGCAACACATACATTTAATCATTAAAGAAGGTTAATTTAAAGTTATCAGAAATTTATATCAACTAATAGAACGATTTAGTGTAAATACTAAAGTGTACACAGAGAAAAATGTATTTAAATTTCATCAACAATTGTGTGGTATTGTAAAACAAATTGGTCTTAAAAAAGTGACAGGGACAATTTGTGTACAATTATAAAACAAGATTGTGTCATTTAGTTTGTCAAGATTTTGTGGAAGTCAATAGTAATTTTGTAGAATCAAATGAATAGTTGTGTATAAGTTTCCATAACAAATTGTGTTACTTATTAAAACAGAATGTGTAATGTTATTGCATACAATTTTATACAAAATTGTACAATTGTTGCGCTAGTGCCAAAATTGCTTAATAGTATTTAACACAATTACTTGTTCACATTTATACAAATTGTGCAATACTCTGGCACAAATATTCTATACAGAAGGCTAGATATCACAAATAAAATATATATTTTTACATATATTAAAATATATGTAACTAATATGTATATAGCTATACAATGTATAGTATTTACATACTATACAACGTGTAGTATATACACGTATAACACTAAAATTTTCTTTTGCCGTCGGCTGTTTATATATAAATCTCGAATTTACATTAATAGCGACAATTACAAGTGGTGACATCTATAGGATGTCATCCATAAACTTTGCGAAACACAATAATTAGTAGCAAGCAGTTTGAACACTGGATTATGATTTCATTCAAACAAAATATTGTATTTTTCTAAACATTTTTTACAATTATACTTCAACATAATATGCTAGCTTATCCTCTACAACATTGTTCCAAAGAATGCAGAACTAAATCTGACTGTGTTAAATAATTGTCGTAAGTTCCTGTTAGACAATTCAGTAACGAAATCCTACACAACGCTGGACAATACGATTCTACAATTATAATATAAATTTCTCCAACACCGTTTTGAACAATATTGTGCAAAGCTCTTATGAAGTATTTCTCTCTGTGTATCTGAAAATGCAATACGCAACTGTTTAAATCAAATGTATTTGAACAATTAAATTTTAGTATTTCTTATATTTAGTTCAGTTATATCATTGCCTTAAAATTTAATCTACAGATTTATTTAGAAGAATGTTAAGATATACTTGGTTATATATGAACTTGTTATAAGCTTACTTTAAACGTCTTCTATTTAGATCAACTAATTATTTTTTTGTGCTCTTTTAAGAGCTTGTTTTTTGCGACCTAATTTTGTTGGTCTATTTGAAATATTTCAAAAATAATATTAAATTTTTCAAAAATATGTTAAAATGCTTTTAACTGATACAACCGTAATAGATCTTTAGATGGAAACAATAAAAAATCTTGTAGCGACTGTCACTTTAATTTTGCACCTGGGCGGAAAGCACCCCAGGAACGGCCCTGTCTGGTTTTACATTTGGTAGAATTCGTAGGGTGGAAAAGTTCCCCTTTATATAAAACAGATAAGCATTCTATGACATAAATGCACGGTCGATGATCTACTATAGTATCGCAAATAAAACTATAACAATCAACTATATACGTTTATATTTATAAGCCTAATTATAAACTTATATATTA
The DNA here is from genome assembly GCA_929113105.1 of Agrypnus murinus. Classification (NCBI taxonomy): domain Eukaryota; kingdom Metazoa; phylum Arthropoda; class Insecta; order Coleoptera; family Elateridae; genus Agrypnus; species Agrypnus murinus. Next base: position 46,871,566 of record OV816031.1, read on the forward strand.
ATCAAAACCCCGTCTCATATGTTCTTCCTTATCCTTAAAATAATAATAAACCGATTGTTATGTTTATAATTTAACATTACATTTTGTATCTTGATTATATTATAAGCTAATCTTGTTTTGTAAATAATGCGGCAAATATCAAGAAGTGATACAATTACATAATCGTCCAAACGATTTTATATGTTCATATTTATTTAATTTATACACATGACTTACCAGATGTTCCACGGCAACAGCAGCAGATGTTTGTTTTGTATTTCCACTTTTATTCCATCTAATCCCATGAAAACATTACTAAACAAGATTTTTGGTACTAGGTATAACACAAATCACTAAATTAATACTCTACCCGCGCAACTACGTCCGTACGAAACAATCTCAAAAATTCGACTGCATAATGACAATTCCCCCGAAAGAGAGTTGTAATCGACGTTTTGGGGTGTTCACCTAGGGAGAAAACAATGAACTATGGATATATCAGTCATGTATTGATTTTTATGTTAACTACTGCTTTTACTGTATGAATCTGTATAATTCCACCAAAGTGCAAGGAAAACGGAGGTATGTACTCACAGAGTAGGAAGAACGAAACAAATTTGATTTTCTCGCAAAAGAATAATTCTTACAATACTTTAATTTGTCTTTCGTTCGCTAATTTTATTTTTTGCTACTTATCACTTGCTACAATTCATTCACACGATCCGCTATTAGGGACAGCCGGATCGGACATTTAATCGCGGCCATAATACTGCGGCTGAAATACCGCGGCCAAAATACCGCAAGGACTAAATATCGCGATCTTAAACACCGCAAGGACAAAATACCGCGAGTGTTAAATTTATTTCGACTGCTTTCATATTTACGAATGCGAAAGCCTGACTCAAGTGTCAAGAAGCACATTAATAAAAACGAATGCACTTAAACGGATTTCATAGTTAATAACTCACCAGTTCTTGAAAACACTAAATAACCAAATTGAAGCATTTGTGCCATTCTCGAAGCAAATATACACTATAAGAAGGAATAAATGATATTATATTATGTTGCACAAGATTTAACACTCGTGTTGTGAACCACTTGATTGAGGTTTTACTTATAGACCTTCATAAATAAAACGATAACAAATCATAAATTCAAAACATTTATTAACTAAAAGTTTAAAAGAGCTGTTCCTTTATGTTACATCGATATTTACCAACTGAAAGTTACATTGTTCTTTCAAGACTTGCTTGCTATTATAAAATGCAAGCTTGCGGTTCTCATGGAACGCATTAATATCATATACCACAGGATACACGTGGAGTTAAGGATGCAAGTGCATAAAAAATACAAAGTAATGATTTTACATTATGAAAATAGATTATATGACTTTACAATTCATTTTGATAAAAAGACAGAAAACGTAATTTATAAAATATTGAATTTAATTATTACAATTGGATATTACAACACTTCCCCATTTTAAAGTTGAAAATTGACTTGTTCAGAGCAATTTTCGTCAATTATTCGAGGTTGTGGTACAGGTTTAGTAACTTCGGCATAAATATCTTGAATTAAATTTTGTTTTGGATTTGATTTAATACAACCCAATTTGTTATAAACTATCCTAACTAGTACAATACTAAGTATAAGCAAAAATAAAACATAAATGACAACATAATGATGAACATCATGCAAATTAATTGAATCTAAGTACGAAGTTGCTTGATAAAGTTTTAAATCTTTAATATTAGCACTAATCTTATCTAAAGAACTTGGTACAGATAAAAGTAATTGATTATTTAAATGCAATTCAGGTATGGACATTCCTGTTATAGTTTTGTTAATATAATCTTTTATATGTAAAGCAGGAAAAATTGCAAAATGATTTTTGAAGTATAAAACTTATGAGATGAAAGTATAGCTAATTTTGAATAAATTTTACAATCTGGATCAATCTTAAGAATGCCTGTTGCATTTAAAGTAAACAATATAGGAATATTTTCATTTTGACACACTAAATTAACAGTTTCAGGTTTAGGCGCTACATATATCCATGAATTTTCAGTCCCTAACTGAATCCATAAGGTATGATACATATTTAGAACTCTTTTTTCACAACTATCTGGAATGGTTGAACTTGGAATAAATAATTTTGACTCACAGTCATGATCAGAATGCGTTAAAAATACAGGATCTGACTGTTTACAAATATAATGATCGAAAAAACTTTTATGACATTTTGAAAATTGAACTTCATTCAAGAAAAAATAATATTGTTTAGTATCATCTACGACTACATAACTATGTCTAGGTACAATATAAGCATATGTATAATTGTTAATTAACATAGGTAATCTACTAAGCTTCATTATATTAAATAATCTAACTTCTACTAAAGGTATTAAAAGAACAAAAGTAAAGAAATTATTTGAAAAGTAGGAATTAACATGAATAGCATTATATAATTCATACATGTTAGTTAAACTTAAGCTTACAGGAAATTTTAAATTTTCTGGCAATGAATTTTGAATAATCTGTAATTCTTTTAATAGTCGTGCAGGACTAATTACTAAAGGATTCAAAATGTGCTGTTGTGCACTCAAAATAATGCTTAAATATTCTTCTAAATTAAATTGAAAATGCTCAATTAACAATACTAAGGTAGGCGTAACTTCTGCCAATTTTAAAATTAATTTTTCTTTATCTTGAATGTCATTTAATAGCATTCCCACATTGTTACTATATTGTTGAATTTCGGATATTTGACTTCGAAAATTCTTGAGGTTGCTATTAAGATTTTTGACGGTGGTATTAAATTCGTTAATAGTACTTTCTAGAACAGTAGTTTGTCGATTAAGCAAATCGGACAGTTTGACTTCATTATTATGCAATTTCTGAATTTGATCGTTAAAATATTTTTCGTCATCTGCATCCATTGTACCAAACAAAATTTTGGAAATACCGCCTACAATATTTAATGCGCCGCGTTTGGTCCTACTAGCTAGCTGTGTATTTCCTACCAGATTATTGATTAACCCAGGGCTTCCCAAACTATTTTTTACTGTGACGCCCTTGGGAATTTGCCATTTTTTTGCGACGCCTCGCCCCCCCCCCACTCTGGCCAAAAAGTACCTACCAGTTGTAGACTAGTAACAAGTTATCAGAAAAACTCCAAATAACATTTATAATTTTTATTAGAAAATAAGAACAAAAATAAAACATAAGAATAAAAATGAAAATAGATAATTGTTTAACTTTGTTGGCTGGCTACTAATGAGAAGGATGTGCTTGTTTTTCTGAGCATAGCTTTTCAAAACGGGGCTCAAGTGCGGAAATTGCCACTCTCATCTCTTTCTCTACATTTAATTTCGTTCTGTACTTGTTCTTTATTACTGCAACTGCAGAAAAGCCTGTTTCGCACAAGTACGATGTTGCAAATGGTAATAGAACCCTGAATGCTGCAGTGCTGATGGCACGATATTCGTGAGAAACTGAGCTCCAAAATTCAAGCAGTTTGTCTTTGTCGTATTGGATCTTAAGACTTGAGTCACAGGACAATTCTATTAATTGTTCTTCTTCCCCTGTCGAAAGTGTTGATGGTGAGGTCGACTGGAAAGGGTTTCTTACCCAGTCATATTGCTCCAGATTTTCGGGAAAATATTTTTCAAAATGTTCGCTTAATGATGACAAGTGCTGTGTAAATATTACTTTTAAAGAGGGATCGAGGATTTCTATCGATTTTTCTTATAAAATGCCTTGTAAAGCAGGGAAACAGTCAGTATTTACTTGATCTTCTTCTAATTTTCTTTTCCATAAGAGCAACTTCTTCTGAAACCCAGTAATTTTATCTGCCAGTTGCAGTATGTGAGTATTGTTTCCCTGCAAAGACTTATTAAGATCATTTAATTTTTTAAATATGTCGCAGAGGTATGCCAATTTTATTATAAACTCTGTATTAATAAAATATTGCGCATCATTGTGTGATTATGTCTGTAGATAAGTGTAAAACTCATTTCGTAATTCGTGTACACGTGCGAGTACACTGCCTTTGGACAACCAACGAGAGTTGCAATAATAAATTAGAGAGGTATGCTCGGCACCCAATTCTTCACAAAGCTTATGGAAAAATCTTGCTTTCACAGGTCGTGTTTTAATGTAGTTCACCACTTTGATAATTATGTCCATCACAAAATCTAATTCAGGTGTAATGTTCTTTGCAGCTAAGGCCTCTCTATGTATGACACAATGTGTCCATTTTACATTTGGAGCCTTGGTTTTGATGAGAGCTTGTAGTCCTCCATACTGTCCAAACATCGCTCGAGCACCATCCGTACACACACCCACACAGTTCTCCCATTTAATATTATTTTCGATCATGTATGAATCTAAGATTTTAAATAAATCAGTAGCCTTACCACTTTCACATATTTTTCTGCAGAATAACAAATTCTCACACACATTTGTTTCTTGTATGTACCGCACGTAACATATCAATTGAGCGTCGTCATTACTATCGTTCGCCTCATCCAGTTGAATGGAAAATAGACCTGAGAGTTTCTCCACAATTTGCTCATTAATATCTTCTGCCATGTCATGAATACGGCGGCTAATCGTATTGTTTGAAAGAGGTACATTTTTTATTGCTTTAGCCGCCGATTCTCCAATCATCACTGATACCATATCAACCGCTGCTGGTAAAATCAGTTCTTCAGCAATTGTATGTGGTTTCTTACATTTGGCAACACGGCGAGCTACCTTGTAGGAGGCGAGCAATGCTTTGGTAGGAACTGATGCTCTTGAAAGCAGAGCCGTGGACTGATGTTTCAGTTCTCGCAATTTTCTAACAAAAAAGTCTCTCGGCTTACCTTGTAGATGACTGTGAGTTGTTTCCAAATGACGTTTTATTTTATTAGGAAGCATACTTTCAGCTGCCAACACTTTATGACAAACAACACATTGAGGAAGTTCTACATTTCCTTTAATAATGTAGGTAAATCCGAAATCCAAATATTGGTCGTCATATTTCCTGTACTCCTTCCGTTCTTCTAAAGTTTCTTTACTGCTCTCTCCTGAGTCTTCACTTGGTTTTCTAGTTCTTTGAATAAAATTATCCATAGTCAATATCAAAACTTCGCGTGCGTAATTAAACAAAACAAAAGATTGACTGAGCGACATGCACATGCGGGGAATGTAGAACGCGCGGGGGAGGTTGACGGCGGCAGCGACCCGCACGCCGGCAGCCCGCGACGCGACTACAGAATGCGCTCGGCGCTCACTCGACTCGGTCGCATGTGGATCTCCTCACGACGCCCCTGGGATAATGCCGAGACGCCCCGGGGCGTTGCGACGCACAGTTAGGGAAGCCCTGGATTAACCTATAAGTAGCTTGTATACGTTCAATCGTGCCATTAGTTAATATTAAAAAATTCTTACAATTACCGAAAACGCCTTCATGTTGATTACAAAGATCAGATAATACATTAGAATAACTAGTTAAAACTTCATATTGTTGCATATAAGCACTATTATTTAGATAGTGATTAATTTCCATTCATCGTTCATCATCATTAAAAAGATTTAATGTTCCTACTCTTTCATAAAAAATTCCAGGACTTGATTCAATACTCGTAATATTATAAGGTAAGCTTAAACTATTTGCAGTAAAGTATATCAGTAAAATAACAATTACAACAACTGAATGTTGCGTAGCAATCTGAAAAAGAACAACAATTTCAGTAATGGATTTGAACTTAAAAACCGGTTTATTCTTAATTATAATAGTGGAATTAACATCGGAGGCAATTGAAATTATAGGATACGGTCCTGACCATAGAGGTAACAACTTCTTACAATTCCCTTTAGTATGAGCTTCCTCATGTAGAAGTACTTTATCACCGATGTAAAAATTGACATGATTAGCATTTTTATCACAATAATCTTTCGATAACTCTTTACTTTTTATTAAATTATCCCGAGCAATCTGATGTGAATTTTGTAATTTAGACTTTAATTCGTAATAATAGTCATCATAATTATAAAGAGGTTCGGGATTTTTAGTTAAAGATGTTGGTAATTCCACTTTATGACCGTATAATAATTCGTAAGGAGAAAATTTTGTAGCTGCATGCGATGCAGTATTGAAAGTAAATACCGCGTAAGGTATCCAAATGTCCCAAGAGGTTTGGGTTTTGTCTATAAAATGACGTAAATATTGTATTAAATCACGATGATGTCTTTCTAAAGCACCATTGCTTTGAGGATGAAATGCTACTGTTTGAATTATCTTAATCTTTAAAAGTTTACATACGTTTTTGAATAGGTTACTTAGAAAATTCGATCCTTGATCGGTCAATAATATTTTAGGTGTACCGTACTTACAAATTATATTTATTACAAAATATTCGGCAATAGTGGAAGCTTCTTGATTTGGAATAGAGATAGCGTCCGAAAACTTGGTTAAATGATCTTGAAAAGTCAACAAATATTTATTGTTGTGAAAAGTTACTGGTAACGGTCCGACAATATCTAGACTAACTTTTTCAAAAGGGAATCTTGAAGTAGTTGTTATTACCATAGGTAATTTATTACGTTTAGAAACTTTATTCTTTTGGCAAGATTCACAATTTTTAATAAATCGCTTTACATCTTTGTTCATTTTATTCCAACGATACTTTTCTTTAATTTTGTCTAAAGTCTTCGAAATTCCTAAATGTCCTCCTAAGGGAGTGACATGATGTTCAATTAAAATAGTTTCAATCACGTCGCGAGTTAAATCGGACGAAACATTGTTATGAAAAATAGAGATTATAATATCAGTTCCTTGAAATAGATATCTTAACATAATACATGTCTTTTCAAAATTCAGTTTGTCGAACCCACTAGCTAATCTCGGTACAGCTAATTTTTTGATCCCTTCTTTCAGACAGAAGTCTTTTAAATTTGTAAGCGTTAAGAACATGCTTTCGTAACTAGGAAAATCAAAAAGTTTTCCTTTATGACCAAGTGTAGGATATACCTATTATCCTTTTTTTGAAATAATACTTTATGTAGTTCTGGATTTTGAGATTGAATTTCTTCCCTACAATTAAATTTTTCTTGAAATTCCTTAGCAATGCCTTTACTTAATTTCAAATCTTTGCTTATACAATGAGCAAGACTAAAATCTACTGGAGCATCAAATAAATTACCTTGCATATCCCTAATATTAGTATTTACTATGTTTTTACCTTCAATGTCTTTTAGGTAATTCTGATAAGATGATGTCGAACTAGTCACAACAGAAATTCTACTTAAAGCATCAGCGTTAACGTTACTTTTGCCGCTGCGATGAATAATATCGAAACTATATTCCTCTAACTTTATCCTCCAACGAACTAAGCGAGAAGTTGGATCCTTCACATTAAAAATCCACAAAAGGGGTTTGTGGTCTGTAACTATAACAAACTTTTTATTAAATAGATAAGGACGAAAATGCTTTACTGACCATACAGTGCTTAATAATTCCTTTTCTATGGTACTATAATTTTTCTCGTGTTTGTTAAGCACCCTACTAGCATATGCTATGGGATGATCGCTTCCTAAAGTACTCTGAGATAAAACTGATCCTATCGCCACGTTACTGGCTTCTGTTGTTAGAATAAATTGTTGTGTAAAATCTAGATATTGAAGGATAGGTGGACTAACCAATTTTCCTTTTAATGTCTCGAATGATGCTGAACAAAGTGAGCACCAATTGAAATCTACATCCTTTTTCAAAAGATTATTAAGAGGTTGAGTAATTTTTGAAAAGTTTTGGATGAGCCTGCGGTAGTACCATGCAAGACCTAAGAATGATTTTACTTCCTTATGATTTTGGGAATTTGGAAAACGTTTGACAGCTACGATTTTCTTGGGGTCCGGCTTGATGCCATCTTTAGTGATAATATGACAAATGTACACAATTTCCTTTCTTAAGAATCCACATTTACTGGGTTCTAATTTAAGATTATAATTGCGAAAACGTTCGAAAACTTCTATTAATTTTTCATTGTGCTCAAGAAGAGTCTTTGCATGAATTATTACATCGTCTAAATAAATAAAACATTTTAACCCTTGTAAACCGGTGAGAATATGATTCATTGCTCGTTGAAATGTGGCCGGGGCTCCTTTCAACCCCATTGGCATTCTCTCAAATTGATAATGATTATAATTAGCACTGAAAGCTGTTTTTCCTTTTCCTCGGGATGCATTGGAATTTGAAAAAATCTTTGTCTTAAATCCAGACAAGTGAAATATTTACTACTTCCTAATTGGTCAAGAATTTCGGTAATATTTGGAAGAGGGAAAGCTTCCCCAATAGTGACATCATTTAATTTCCTGAAATCTATTACACAACGGAACCTTCTGTTACCTTCATTATCGGGCTTTTTGGGAACAAGAAGTAATGGAGAATTCCAAGCACTGGTACTTGGTGAAATAATTCCATCTTTCAACATATCTTCAACTTAAGATTTAACTCTGATTTTAATTGTTCGGGTATTCTATATGGTCTAACGTTAATAGGAGCGGTATTTGAAAGCAATGGTATGGTATGCCTAACTGCACTGGTGCAAGAGAGTTTATCACCAGGTAAGAAGAATATATCATTAAATTTGCGACAAACTTTTAAAATCGAATCCCTTTCTTCGGTATTTAAATGATCAGTACGAAGATGTGATTGTAAAAGTCTTAACCTCTGGGAATCATTTTCAAATTGAGTACAAAAAACATCGTAATTGTCTAAATCATCAACGTCAAGATTAACTTCACCTAAATGAATATCGCGATCGGTAGCATTTACTAAACTAATTTTACATAAATTGTTTATTGGCTTAATAATACAATTCCTTACATAACCCTTGTTCAAGTTCCTTTGACAAACATATGCAATTTTTATTATAATTATTAACTTTAACATTTACGTAAACCTCGCTTCGAGAGGGTATAATAACCGGATTAAGTGTGGGTGTCATTTCTAAACAATTTCCTTGTCCATGAACATAAATCTAAGAGTATTTTGCCTATAATCAATATTTACTTGATATTTTTTAAAGAAATCATTCCCCAATATACCGTCGTATTCGAAAGAACTATTCTGGGGTAATATATGAAACACATGAGAAATTTGTAAACTATGCTGAGGGATTACAATGTTACCATAACATTTTCCTAATGTGGCAATTGGTTGATTAGTAAATCCCTGTAATCGGGTTTTCGCGTCTTTATAAACTCTTATTCCCTCCTTTAAAACTGAACTTTTTAAAATACTAGCATCAGCGCCAGTGTCAATAAGTAATGTGCCCTATCATTAATTGCAACTGATAATATGATATTGACCACATCTGATTTTGAAGATTGATAAAATTCATTATTTGAAACATTATTAATATTTGCATAAACAAAATCATTATATAAAGAATTTTTACCCTTACTTTCTTCTATTTCGGAAATCGTCAACGGTAAAGACGCATTTAACAAATTATTATTCCCTGAAATATTTTGAGAGTCAGACCTCAAAGTCCTATTTAAAGAATTTGATTCGACAACATGCTTATTATGATTGTTTCGAGAATAATATGGAGCATTCGAAAATAACTGCTTTAAATTAGTAATAAAATTATTATTAGAATAATTATTTCTTCTTCCATTGTATCTGTTGGAAACTTGATTATGTGAAAATCTATCACAATTGTTATTTCTACGAAAATTAGAATAATATGAGTCACCTTTTATAGCTCGACAATTTATATTTTGATTAGGGTTTGAAGCACTCTGGCTCGAACTAGCTTTATTCCTATCAATCCTATTATCTCTATTTGGACCATATGATTGCTTACGTTTATTTTCATAAAAAATTCTTTTCCTACATTCTGAAATATCGTGACCATTCTTTTTACAGTAACGGTAAGATATTCGAATTTGAGTAACGGTTGGTTCTTGTTTTACATAACGTTTATTAAAATTCGCACTATTAGAAGTATAATTATTATGGTAGCCTGAATATCTGAAATTTGTTTTAGAAGAGGATTTATTAGAAAATTGGAAAAGTTCTTTGTGCTGTTTAAATGATTTCTCCTCCATACAAGCCGCTTCGATAGCTTTCCATAGTTCCGAAAATCTGCCGCCTTTAATGACTAACCGAATTGGGTCTCTCAAGCCGTTCTGAAAGGCCTGGAGAGCCGATTTTGAATTTAGACTATCGACTATCTTCACATCTTCACAGTTGTCCCTTCTTGTGAATAACAAGCATCGTTTGTCAGCACATGACAAGCATTAATTAGTTCTAGAATATTTTAACTATCAAAAATTTCTATTATTTTCTCTCGCTATTTCTCTGTTGCTCACACATGAAAATCCATACCCAAAGCGAAGTTTTACTGTATAGTATAAACATTTAAGCCTGTTTATTTATTAGTGTTTGCTATTTTATCAATTGGCAGTTTTAAGACTTAATAAAACAATAAATATTTGTGTTAGGACAGCATTTAATTTAAAAAAAACTACCTTTTGCCTGTAAATTATTAATTATTGAATGGTAGTCCCGTGCCGGCCTTGCGAAAGTATCATTCGCTGTCAGTTTAGTGCGTCACAAAACTATTCATAACTATAAAACTATAGGTCCTAGATCAAATCTCTTTTTTCTAAAAATCTGCATTCTCTTGTCTTTAATTGCTTCGCTGTAAGTATAGAAAGATTCGGACAAATAAGAATTTTTCTAGCATAGTCAAAATATGAATACATTCATGCTGAAGTGCTAACTTTAACTGCTATTTAAGGAAATCAGTAATTAATATTCGGTAACGTCGTTAATACGACTAGATGCGCTCACGTGTGTTCTTCAATTTAAAAAAAAATTCAATCCGATAGCTCGGTTACTTTTGAAGATATGACGATTTTAAAGTTAAAAAGCACGATTTTTAAAAATAATCAATTGTTGAAGTTTTTAGCAATAGAAAATGTCTGTACCGTAGTAAAACGTCGTAAATAATCGTTTCGAATGTAGAATTGTTTACTTTATAAAACCTATCAGTCTGATCTGGTTCTACGTGATTTTTTTTTAAATCAAATTAATTTATACTGAAACGGAAGCGGGGAACTGCGATACATACTCTCCAACTGCAAACTAGATACTGAGATCTCGCTACCTATACGGATGTCGACTTTCTCTGTACAAAAATACACACAGCGCCATCTAGATGTCCCCTATACTTTCGGTCATGGTTCTTGGTTAGGCGGTTGCGCCTCTTTAAAACTCTTCACTCAACGCTCTTAGTAAAGACTTCTGCTTCATCATCGCTTGTTTGTTGTCCTGTTCGTTTTCTTTTCCCGTCATCCGTTGAACTCATATTTGCAGTACGTGTTTATCTTTATTACCTATATTATTAATTTACTAAATTTAAAAATAAATATATTGGTCTCGTATAATTATAATGGTCGTATAATTATTTAATATTTACATTCGAGTTTAATATATATACTCCAAACGCGTGTTTAGGTTTTTATCGCACTTACCCGTTCCAATTTTTATATTTCAATTTCAATTTTTAAAGAAGTTCAGTAACACCGTCGCCGTTGTAGAGTGTGTGTCGGTCCGGGTCGACCCCTCGGAGACCGGAACAAGCCTCGCTTTCCTTCGCTTCGCTATAATTCTGCGTATCGCTTTTCTTATCTTCGCCAAAACTTAACCTCACTTAGTTCTTTCCTTCTTTGAGTTAGATTAATTAATTAAATAACTGGCCTTAGTAGGTATGGCGGCAGTTGGCCAGCCCCCCACTCCTTTTCTACCTGTGATGACGTCATGACACCTGACTGATAGGTGATGATTGAGGTGAGAATTATTAGCGGTTACCTGTGAAATGATTAGCGGTTACATGATTAAAGGTGATGATTAGCAAAGGTGCTGATTAGCAAAGGTGATGATTAGCAAAGGTGTAGATTAGCAAAGGTGATAATTAAAGGATTTAATATGATTAGAAGGGGTGAGGTACCCTGTGATATAATTAATTTGATATGATTCGCGGATACCTGCGACCCGATTAGAAAAGATGATCTAATTAAAGATAAGGATTTGATATGATTAAAGGTTATGATTAAAAATGTGATAATTGAGTAGCGGATACCTCTGATATGATAAAAGGTGTGAGGTGAGAATTGGTTAGAGATAGCTTGCGATATGATTAAAGGTTATGATTAGCAAAGGTGAAAATTAAAGGATTTGAAATAATTAGAAGGGGTGAGGTAATCTGTGATCTAATTAAATTGATATGGTTCGTTGGTGATAGGATTAAAGGTTATCATTAGAAAGGTGAGAATTAGAGAGGTGAGAACTGGTTAGAGGTAGCTCGTGATATGATTGAAGGTGATGATTGGAAAGGTGTGAAGTGAGAATTGGTTAGAGGGAGCATGTGATAGCATTTTAAACGAATACGTAGAAAAGAACGAATTCCATAAATGTACCTGAGCAATTATAATTAGAAAATATTATATATAGTATCATTATGCCTAAAATTAAATTAAATGTACCCACGATTTCTATTAAATACAATAAGATTTATATTGCTGTAGAAATAAATAGTTTGATTGCATTATCAGTTAATATTTAAACACGTCGAATTATTATCGATATCAATTTCCTATTAAATAATATAATCAGTAATTTGTTTACAATAAGTGTGAGAATATTTAATACATTCTAATCATTTGTGTAGTTCTTTTGATTTCGTTTTGGTTGAGAACCAGAAGTAGTTCAACTATAGTTTGATTAAAAAGGGAAAAAATTAGATTAGATTTAATTAGATGGTCTAATTACGTAGATTATTTAACTTAAGTAAAGACAGATTATTCTGTTATATTGAATTTAGATAAAATTGAAATAAATTATTTGCATTTCATCATCCAGCATTGCTATTTACTTATTAGCGATATGAAAACATGCGTGTGTGTTTAATAATTGATATAAAACGCTTTCAATATCAATAATTTCCCATTCTACTTCGAGTAGACCGATCTGCTATATGCTCTGTCAAAAGTGTTACTCATTGTGTGTTTATCGTTTAAAAGCAGGTATGTGTATTTTTTGAAATGTTTATATATTTATTTGCTAAGAATTGATTAATTGTTGTAAATTGTTTATTATTGCCCGTTGTATTATTATTTATTGTGTTTTAACTGCATCAAGAATAAACACTGTGTAATATTTTATTTCAGCTATTGAAATCATATCCGAGCTTATTAAAAGACTGATCTCTTATCTATAATATCAACAACACATCAAAGGTAGGTTTACCTTTTGCTTTTAAATTGTGTTAATTTTATTAGAATATTTAGTTTTATAATTTAGTTGCAAGGAATCATGAGACTATGATCTCCATATATACTTTTCCGATCACTGAGGACCAGGTCTAAAATCAGGTGTGTGAGACCGCACACCCAGTGTTCATCCCTACGATCGTTGTAAATTAAGACTAAATCCTGCGGCATGTGAGTCTGCGTGTCGGCAACGATCTTTCCTATTATGTTAATAAATATATCCTAGAAATATAATATAACTATAAATAAAACTTCTCATCCGCAGTTCACCTATTATTTTGAAATTTGTTTCAGATTGGCTACATTTCCCGTACACATATAATTTTTCCAAAATGTCTTCTCTCTACAAAATTATCGATGAGAACGTGTCCACAATAAAGAAGTTTGGTACACAGAAACGTAGAGTTGTATTTAAAGTCAACGATGCACCAGACGGCAAAGATCATTTGGACTTCTTTAAATCTGCCGTTAATCAGATTTTATCAAATTTGTTAAACCGTACGCAGTCTTCAGATAAAATTGGGGCTACATTTGAATTGGATAGCTTCAAGCAAAAACTTCCCGGCTACATGAGTTTCAAAAGAGCCGATGAGATCACCTTCAACGATGTCTGGGGCATCCTTGAAAGTATTCTTCAATCCGATCCTGAAGCCTTGAGTTCGGACACGTTTAGATTGATAGCTACAATTGTGACACCGCCTGCGGGACAAGGGCGATAATGATATTTATAGTACCTTCGCCGAAGAGTGTAGCAAACGTAGAGGGATTGTCAGTATTAAAAATACAGACAATCTGTGTCTACCCAGAGCTATAGCTGTGGGAAAAGCTTACGCTGATAATAGCACCGAATACAAGAAGACAAGGGATAATCAGGGCATACAAAAGATAAAGGCCGAGGAATTGATGCGAGAAGCCGCTGTAACCGCCATTCCAACAGAGGGAGCCGGGGTCAACGAGTTAAGACTCTTCCAACAACTCCTGGCCCTCAACTACAAGATCACGGTGTATAGCTACGGTACAAAAGGACGCAATGTGATCTTTGAAGGTGCTACTGATGCCGAGAAGAAGATAAATCTCCTATACCACGAAGGCCATTACAATTTAATCACCTCTCTGACCTCAGCCTTTGCCTGCAGCTACTTTTGCGAGCACTGCCACTTTCCGCACGACCATAAAAACAAGCATAGGTGTGAGAAGTCCTGTGTAGGTTGTGGTAGTTCTCCGCCGTGTGCAAGACAAGCCCTGTTGATTAAGTGTCAGGACTGTAGAAGAGATTTCCGAAGCCAACATTGTTTTGAGAACCATAAAGGTAGAATGTGTCAGAACGTTAAAAAATGTGAAGACTGTTTTAGGATCATAAACCTTAAAACAAGAAAAAAGGCCCATGTATGTGGAGAAATCTACTGTAAGATGTGTCAGAGTCATAAACCGGAGAATCATTTTTGCTACATACAAACAGCGAGTAAAATGGCAGAGAAACAAGACGTTCTGTTCGTGTTCTTCGACTTGGAGACCCGACAAGAAAAAGAAATTGCACCTGACGTAAAGCTACACGAAGCAAATTTATGCGTTTTTCAACAAGTTTGCCCTGAATGCTATGATTCTCCGGATATGCAGATATGTAAGAGATGCGGTGTGCGAGAACAGATCATAAAAGAAAAATGTATCGAAGGTTTCATGACGCATCTGCTAGAGATAAGGAAAAAGTTTAAGAAAGTCGTGGCAATAGCACACAACGGCCAGGCGTTTGATACTCAATTTATACTGAATTACACCATAACGCAAACGTCTCTAAAACCAGAACTCATTATGCGCGGCAGTAAAATTCTAACGCTCATATTTTAGGAGATGCAAGCTATGATGAACTTAAACATTTAAACATTAAACTTGAATTTAAACATAATATTTGTTTCATGTGCTGGAACGAACCATATGACTTTTTAGTTATTAATAAAGTTTGTTCTCTAGACAAGGGTAGATATCGAAAGGGATTTGATTGTTAATATAAGTTTATAATTAGAAATATTATAATATTTTATGAAAAACAGTCAATAGAATTATTGCAAATCGTATTGATTTTATATCTTTACAGACAAAGATGTACACAATTTATTGCCTTGTATGTAATGGAAGAGAAATTATACTTCGATAGTCAGTTTGTTCTCATTACATCCGATTATAATAGTTCAACGATACATTTTGATTGAATGCCTTGCTTAACGAAATTGCAAACAGGAATAGCGATCGGCTGAACTCGTATAACGGTATGATTAAAAATAAGAATTGATTAGCGGTTACCTGTGACCTAATTACTGATTACCTGTCTACCACTATCTGCTGAACTGATTAAAGGATTTGATAGCACAATGAGGAATTTTGTCTAATTGAATATAACAGAATAATCTGTCTTTACTTGTTGTAAACAAATTACTGATTATATTAATTAATAGGAAATTGATATCGATAATAATTCGAAGTGTTTAAATATTAGCGAATAATGTGTTTAAAACTAAACATAAAATTTAATTTTTTTTAATTTCTTTCAAAAAATAATGTAACATTAAAAGGTTAATAATTTCTAGGCCAACTCACATTTCAAAATATGAACAAATGCTTTCTTGCAATATAAACACATTTTTTCTAATAATTGCAAGATATGCTTACTAGTTAAAAATAGTAGGTTATTATAAAATGCTATTATGCTAAAATAATCACTTACTTAAAGAGCTAACTAGACAAACCAGAAAATAACAAAATGTTAGAATAAAAATTTCTTGTCAAGTAATGTAATTAATGTAAATGTTTTAGCATCACAGATTTATAAAAATAATTATAATTTGTATATAAACACAGGGAATTTTCAAATAAATTATTAGTAACGTATACTGATCAATCAATCACTATCTCCTTTAGCGATATTGATCGCGGTATTGATTACCTAAGGAGGTAAAAATAACAGTCACCCTTATGAAGAAGTGGTGACCACAGAAAGGTCGTAGTACCAATCTGCTTTAACGTAAAATCTACCAAGAGATTTTACAAATGCTATCAATTATTTATTTATTTCTACAGCAATATAAATCTTATTGTATTTAATAGAAATCGTGGATACAATTAATTTAATTTTAGTCATAATGATACTATATAATATTTCTAATTATAATTGCTCAGGTACATTTATTAAATTCGTTCTTTTTTTACGTAAACTATATAAATAATACTCAATTCACATGCTCCCCTATAATCTTCAGTAATTACAATACAATACAATAAACACATTTTAACAGATTTTTATTTCAAGCCTGTGAAACGCAAATAGTTTCGATAAATTATAATTAGTGTTTACTATATTTCTAATCAGAGAAATGTTATTTTTATCAATCAGATGTATGCAGTACTATTAAGAAATGTGTGAGAATATCTAAAAGTCAGCAAATAGATATACGTACATATACGTACATATATAAGCCTCATTTTTAATCAGTTTCATGAAATCCAGCAATTCTTCAATACTGTAAGACGACTGTGTTTTACAACTTCAAGATTAATAGGTGAGTTTTCGATTATATTATCATAAGTTTTTAAATTGATCGACTGAATGTTAACCTTTTATGCTAATGTAGTTCCTATTTATTAGTATTGTATATTCTTACATCGTCTTTAGCTTAGTTATTTTCTAAATTGAAACTTGAAAGGTTAACCTTTTTCTATAACTATTTCGATTGTCTCAGCCTCTGAATAGAAACCGACCCGTTAAAATTGTAACTTGTTTGTCGTGTTCAAGACGAAAGTATGCCGTTATCCCGCACCACTTCAGTGTCCTCGCTAGACAGTGATAATTACATATTTGAAGATACAGGATTATGTATGAATAAACAAGAATTACAACGACAATTCCGGTGCTGTATCTTAGATAACGATACAACCAATCTATTTTCGATATCAGCACTTGTATGCTATGAATATGAGTTAATATTATCTGGAGGTGAAATCTTACTAGATCCTCGACGATATACAACGGTACCAGTTCACATCCATAAAGGTATCAATGAGAAACAAGTGGAAAGAGCGTTTGCTAAACTTTACCATGAAATAGAAAAGACGAACATTCGTTTAGGATTAGATTGTGAGTGTGTGTTACCTTCATAAAGTTTATTCATGTATAATTGGTATTAATATTCGTAAACTTAGATTTTTGATTTTGTAATATCGGAATTATAAATAATAAAACGTATAAGATATAAAACGATAACTCTTTTAACTAACTAATTTGTCTTTACTTTATAATCATCACCTTTAATCATGTAACCGCTAATCATTTCACAAGTAACCGCTAATTCTCACCTAATCATTTCAAATCAATACCTTTTTTAAAGCAGATCACCCTATCAAATCCTTACCTTTAAACAGATCATCCTATCAAATCCCTACCTTTATTCAGATCACCCTTTCAAATCAACACCTTTAAGCAGATCACCCTATCAAGCCGTACGTTTATTCAGATCACATGTTACCTAACCCCTTATAATCATATCAATTTTTTTAATTAGATCACATATTACCTTATCCCTTCTAATCATGTCATAGCTAGCCGTAAACCATATCAATTTAATTAGATCACATGCTACCTCACCCTTCTAACCATCTCAAATTTTTTACCAGTTCTCACCTCCGCGAATCATATCAAATTAATCATATCACAGATTACCGCACCCCTTCTAATTATTTCAAATCCTTTAATCATCACTTTTGCTATTCATCACATTTAATCATGTAACCGCTAATCATTTCACAGGTGACCGCTAATTCTCACTTAATCATTTCAAATCAATACCTTTTAAGCAGATCACCCTATCAAATCCTTACCTTTAAACAGATCACCCTATCAAAGCCGTACCTTTATGCAGATCACCCTTTCAAATTAACACCTTTAAGCAGATCATAGGTTTCAGCTACTCAATTATAACCTTTTAATCATAACCTTTAATCATATCGTAAGCTATCTCTAACCAATTCTCACCTCACACCTCATATCGTAGGTAACCACTAATCATATCAAATCCTTATCTTTAATTAGATCTCCCTTTCTAATCAGTTCATAGGTATCCGCTAATCATATCAAATCCTTATCCTTTAATCCTATCACCAACGAACCATATCAATTTAATTAGATCACAGATTACCTCATCCCTTCTAATTATTTCAAATCCTTTAATTTTCACCTTTGCTAATCATAACCTTTAATCATATCGCAAGCTATCTCTAATCAATTCTCACCTCACACCTTTTATCATATCTTAGGTATCCGCTACTCAATTATCACCTTTGTAATCATAACCTTTAATCATATCGTAAGCTATCTCAAATCAACACCTTTAAGCAGATCACCCTATCAAAGCCGTACCTTTAAACAGATCATCCTATCAAATCCCTACCTTTATTCAGATCACCCTTTCAAATCAACACCTTTAAGCAGATCATCCTATCAAAGCCGTACCTTTATTCAGATCACATGTTACCTAACCACTTATAATCATATCAAATTCTTTAATTAGATCACATATTACATTATCCCTTCTAATCATGTCATAGGTAGCCGTAAACCATATCAATTTAATTAGATCACATGCTACCTCACCCCTTCTAACCATATCAAATTTTTTAATTATTACCTTTGCTAATCTACACCTCTGCTAATCATCACCTTTACTAATCAGCACCTTTAATCATGTAACCGCTAATCATTTCACAGGTAACCGCTAAACAGCGGTTACATGATTAAAGGTGATGATTAGTAAAGGTGAAAATTAAAGGATTTGAAATGGTTAGCGGTAACCTGTGATATAATTAATTTGATATGATTCGCGGATACCTGCGACCCGATTAGAAAGGATGATCTAATTAAAGATAAGGATTTGATATGATTAAAGGTTATGATTAAAAGGTGATAATTGAGTAGCGGATACATATGATATGATAAAAGGTGTGAGGTGAGAATTGATTAGAGATAGCTTGCGATATGATTAAAGGTTATGATTAAAAGGTGATAATTGAGTAGCGGATACCTAAGATATGATAAAAGGTGTGAGGTGAGAATTGATTAGAGATAGCTTGCGATATGATTAAAGGTTATGATTACAAAGGTGATAATTGAGTAGCGGATACCTAAGATATGATAAAAGGTGTGAGGTGAGAATTGATTAGAGATAGCTTGCGATATGATTAAAGGTTATGATTAGCAAAGGTGAAAATTAAAGGATTTGAAATAATTAGAAAGGATGAGGTAATCTGTGATCTAATTAAATTGATATGGTTCGTTGGTGATAGGATTAAAGGTTATCATTAGAAAGGTGAGAATTAGAGAGGTGAGAACTGGTTAGAGCTAGCTCGTGATATGATTGAAGGTGATGATTAGAAAGATGCGAAGTGAGAATTGGTTAGAGGGAGCATGTGATAGCATTTTAAACGAATACGTAGAAAAGAACGAATTTCATAAATGTACCTGAGCAATTATAATTAGAAAGTATTATATAGTATCATTCTGCCTAAAATTAAATTAATTGTATCCACGATTTCTATTAAATACAATAAGATTTATATTGCTGTAGAAATAAATAGTTTGATTGCATTATCAGTTAATATTTAAACAAGTCGAATTATTATCGATATCAATTTCCTATTAATTAATATAATCAGTAATTTGTTTACAATAAGTGCGAGAATATTAAACACATTTTAATCATTTGTGTAGTTCTTTTGATTTCGTTTTGGTGAGAACCGGAAGTAGTTCAACTATAGTTTGATTAAAAAGGGAAAAAATTAGATTAGATTTATTTAGGTGGTCTAATTACGTAGATTATTTAACTTAAGTAAGATCATAGTCTCATGATTCCTTGCAACTAAATTATAAAACTAAATATTCTAATAAAATTAACACAATTTAAAAGCAAAAGGTAAACCTACCTTTGATGTGTTGTTGATATTATAGATAAGAGATCAGTCTTTTAATAAGCTCGGATATGATTTCAATAGCTGAAATAAAATATTACACAGTGTTTATTCTTGATGCAGTTAAAACACAATAAATAATAATACAACGTGCAATAATAAACAATTTACAACAATTAATCAATTCTTAGCAAATAAATATATAAACATTTCAAAAAATACACATACCTGCTTTTAAACGATAAACACACAATGAGTAACACTTTTCACAGAGCATATAGCAGATCGGTCTACTCGAAGTAGAATGGGAAATTATTTATAATGAAAGCGTTTTATATCAATTATTAAACACACACGCATGTTTTCATATCGCTAATAATGTAAATAGCAATGCTGGATGATGAAATGCAAATAATTTATTTCAATTTTATCTAAATTCAATATAACAGAATAATCTGTCTTTACTTAAGTTAAATAATCTACGTAATTAGGCCACCTAATTAAATCTAATCTAATTTTTTCCCTTTTTAATCAAACTATAGTTGAACTACTTCCGGTTCTCACCAAAACGAAATCAAAAGAACTACACAAATGATTAAAATGTGTTTAATATTCTCGCACTTATTGTAAACAAATTACTGATTATATTAATTAATAGGAAATTGATATCGATAATAATTCGACTTGTTTAAATATTAACTGATAATGCAATCAAACTATTTATTTCTACAGCAATATAAATCTTATTGTATTTAATAGAAATCGTGGATACAATTAATTTAATTTTAGGCAGAATGATACTATATAATATTTTCTAATTATAATTGCTCAGGTACATTTATGAAATTCGTTCTTTTCTACGTATTCGTTTAAAATGCTATCACATGCTCCCTCTAACCAATTCTCACTTCACACCTTTCTAATCAAAACCTTCAATCATATCACGAGCTAGCTCTAACCAGTTCTCACCTCTCTAATTCTCACCTTTCTAATGATAACCTTTAATCCTATCACCAACGAACCATATCAATTTAATTAGATCACAGATTACCTCATCCCTTCTAATTATTTCAAATCCTTTAATTTTCACCTTTGCTAATCATAACCTTTAATCATATCGCAAGCTATTTCTAATCAATTCTCACCTCACACCTTTTATCATATCTTAGGTATCCGCTACTCAATTATCACCTTTGTAATCATAACCTTTAATCATATCGCAAGCTATCTCTAATCAATTCTCACCTCACACCTTTTATCATATCTTAGGTATCCGCTACTCAATTATCACCTTTTAATCATAACCTTTAATCATATCGCAAGCTATCTCTAATCAATTCTCACCTCACACCTTTTATCATATCATAGGTATCCGCTACTCAATTATCACCTTTTAATCATAACCTTTAATCATATCAAATCCTTATCTTTAATTAGATCATCCTTTCTAATCGGGTCGCAGGTATCCGCGAATCATATCAAATTAATTATATCACAGGTTACCGCTAATCATTTCAAATCCTTTAATTTTCACCTTTACTAATCATCACCTTTAATCATGTAACCGCTGTTTAGCGGTTACCTGTGAAATGATTAGCGGTTACATGATTAAAGGTGCTGATTAGCAAAGGTGATGATTAGCAGAGGTGTAGATTAGCAAAGGTAATAATTAAAAAATTTGATATGGTTAGAAGGGGTGAGGTAGCATGTGATCTAATTAAATTGATATGGTTTACGGCTACCTATGACATGATTAGAAGGGATAATGTAATATGTGATCTAATTGAAGAATTTGTTATGATTATAAGGGGTTAGGTAACATGTGATCTGAATAAAGGTACGGCTTTGATAGGATGATCTGCTTAAAGGTGTTGATTTGAAAGGGTGATCTGAATAAAGGTAGGGATTTGATAGGATGATCTGTTTAAAGGTACGGCTTTGATAGGGTGATCTGCTTAAAGGTGTTGATTTGAGATAGCTTACGATATGATTAAAGGTTATGATTACAAAGGTGATAATTGAGTAGCGGATACCTAAGATATGATAAAAGGTGTGAGGTGAGAATTGATTAGAGATAGCTTGCGATATGATTAAAGGTTATGATTAGCAAAGGTGAAAATTAAAGGATTTGAAATAATTAGAAGGGATGAGGTAATCTGTGATCTAATTAAATTGATATGGTTCGTTGGTGATAGGATTAAAGGATAAGGATTTGATATGATTAGCGGATACCTATGAACTGATTAGAAAGGGAGATCTAATTAAAGATAAGGATTTGATATGATTAGTGGTTACCTACGATATGATAAAAGGTGTGAGGTAAGAATTGGTTAGAGATAGCTTACGATATGATTAAAGGTTATGATTGAAAGGTTATAATTGAGTAGCTGATACCTATGATCTGCTTAAAGGTGTTAATTTGAAAGGGTGATCTGAATAAAGGTACGGCTTTGATAGGGTGATCTGTTTAAAGGTAAGGATTTGATAGGGTGATCTGCTTAAAAGGTATTGATTTGAAATGATTAAGTGAGAATTAGCGGTCACCTGTGAAATGATTAGCGGTTACATGATTAAATGTAATGAATAGCAAAAGTGATGATTAAAGGATTTGAAATAATTAGAAGGGGTGCGGTAATCTGTGATATGATTAATTTGATATGATTCGCGGAGGTGAGAACTGGTAAAAAATTTGAGATGGTTAGAAGGGTGAGGTAGCATGTGATCTAATTAAATTGATATGGTTTACGACTACCTATGACATGATTAGAAGGGATAAGGTAATATGTGATCTAATTAAAAAAATTGATATGATTATAAGGGGTTAGGTAACATGTGATCTGAATAAAGGTACGGCTTGATAGGGTGATCTGCTTAAAGGTGTTGATTTGAAAGGGTGATCTGAATAAAGGTAGGAATTTGATAGGATGATCTGATTAAAGGTAAGGATTTGATAGGGTGATCTGCTTAAAAAAGGTATTGATTTGAAATGATTAGGTGAGAATTAGCGGTCACTTGTGAAATGATTAGCGGTTACATGATTAAGTAGTAGGTAATGCGACAGTTGGCCAGCCCCCCACTCCTTTTCTACCTGTGATGACGTCATGTCACCTGACTGACAGGTGATGATTGAGGTGAGAATTTGTAGCGGTTACCTGTGTAATGATTAGCGGTCACCTGTGAAATGATTAGCAGTTACATGATTAAAGGTGATGATTAGCGAAGGTGATGATTAGCAAAGGTGATGATTAGCAGAGGTGTAGATTAGCAAAGGTAATAATTAAAAAATTTGATATGGTTAGAAGGGGTGAGGTAGCATGTGATCTAATTAAATTGATATGGTTTACCTATGACATGATTAGAAGGGATAAGGTAATATGTGATCTAATTAAAGAATTTGATATGATTATAAGGGGTTAGGTAACATGTGATCTGAATAAAGGTACGGCTTTGATAGGGTGATCTGCTTAAAGGTGTTGATTTGAAAAGGTGATCTGAATAAAGGTAGGGATTTGATAGGATGATCTGTTTAAAGGTAAGGATTTGATAGGGTGATCTGCTTAAAAGGTATTGATTAGAGATAGCTTGCGATATGATTAAAGGTTATGATTAAAAGGTGATAATTGAGTAGCGGATACCTAAGATATGATAAAAGGTGTGAGGTGAGAATTGATTAGAGATAGCTTACGATATGATTAGAAAGGTGATAATTGAGTAGCGGATACCTATGATATGATAAAAGGTGTGAGGTGAGAATTGGTTAGAGGTAGCTTGTGATAGAATTAAAGGTGATGATTAGCAAAGGTGAAAATTAATGGATTTGAAATATGTCTCTAACGATAACGTCCATCATATGCTGTTGTCTTATTGTATTTAATAGGCTGATAGCATGATGAATGCAGCTGATATTTATTACACAATAAAGTAAAGACAAATTAGTTAGTTAAAAGAGTTATCGTTTTATATCTGATACGTTTTATTATTTATAATTCCGATATTACAAAATCAAAAATCTAAGT
The DNA here is from genome assembly GCA_929113105.1 of Agrypnus murinus. Taxonomy (NCBI): domain Eukaryota; kingdom Metazoa; phylum Arthropoda; class Insecta; order Coleoptera; family Elateridae; genus Agrypnus; species Agrypnus murinus. The sequence goes on from OV816031.1 coordinate 46,895,838, forward strand.
TTACGAATATTAATACCAATTATACATGAATAAACTTTATGAAGGTAACACACACTCACAATTTAATCCTAAACGAATGTTCGTCTTTTCTATTTCATGGTAAAGTTTAGCAAACGCTCTTTCCACTTGTTTCTCATTGATACCTTTATGGATGTGAACTGGTACCGCTGTATATCGTCGAGGATCTAGTAAGATTTCACCTCCAGATAATATTAACTCATATTCATAGCATACAAGTGCTGATATCGAAAATAGATCGGTTGTATCGTTATCTAAGATACAGCACCGGAATTGTCGTTGCAATTCTTGTTTATTCATACATAATCCTGTATCTTCGAATGTGTAATCATCACTGTCTAGCGAGGACACTGAAGTGGTGCGGGATAACGGCATACTTTCGTCTTGAACACGACAAACAAGTTACAATTTTAACGGGTCGGTTTCTATTCAGAGGCTGAAACAATCGAAATAGTTATAGAAAAAGGTTAACCTTTCAAGTTTCAATTTAGAAAATAACTGAGCTAAAGACGATGTAAGAATATACAATACTAATAAATAGGAACTACATTAGCATAAAAGGTTAACATTCAGTCGATCAATTTAAAAACTTATGATAATATAATCGAAAACTCACCTATTGATCTTGCAGTTGTAAAACACAGTTGTCTTACAGTAATGAAGAATTGCTGGATATCATGAAACTGATTAAAAATGAGGCTTATATATGTACGTATATCTATTTGCTGACTTTTAGATATTCTCACACATTTCTTAATAGTACTGCATACATCTGATTGATAAAAATAACATTTCTCTGATTAGAAATATAGTAAACACTAATTATAATTTATCGAAACTATTTACGTTTCACAGGCTTAAAATAAAAATCTGTTAAAATGTGTTTATTGTATTGTAATTACTGAAGATTATAGAGGTTGTAATATCGGAATTATAAATAATAAAACGTATAAGATATAAAACGATAACTCTTTTAACTAACTAATTTGTCTTTACTTTATTGTGTAATAAATATCAGCTGCATTCATCATGCTATCAGCCTATTAAATACAATAAGACAACAGCATATGATGGACGTTATCGCTAGTGACATATTTCAAATCCATTAATTTTCACCTTTGCTAATCATCACCTTTAATTCTATCACAAGCTACCTCTAACCAATTCTCACCTCACACCTTTAATCATATCATAGGTATCCGCTACTCAATTATCACCTTTCTAATCATATCGTAAGCTATCTCTAATCAATTCTCACCTCACACCTTTTATCATATCTTAGGTATCCGCTACTCAATTATCACCTTTTAATCATAACCTTTAATCATATCGCAAGCTATCTCTAATCAATACCTTTTAAGCAGATCACCCTATCAAATCCTTACCTTTAAACAGATCATCCTATCAAATCCCTACCTTTATTCAGATCACCCTTTCAAATCAACACCTTTAAGCAGATCACCCTATCAAAGCCGTACCTTTATTCAGATCACATGTTACCTAACCCCTTATAATCATATCAAATTCTTTAATTAGATTACATATTACCTTATCCCTTCTAATCATGTCATAGGTAAACCATATCAATTTAATTAGATCACATGCTACCTCACCCCTTCTAACCATATCAAATTTTTTAATTATTACCTTTGCTAATCTACACCTCTGCTAATCATCACCTTTGCTAATCATCACCTTTGCTAATCATCACCTTTGCTAATCATCACCTTTAATCATGTAACCGCTAATCATTTCACAGGTGACCGCTAATCATTACACAGGTAACCGCTAAAAATTCTCACCTCAATCATCACCTGTCAGTCAGGTGACATGACGTCATCACAGGTAGAAAAGGAGTGGGGGGCTGGCCAACTGTCGCATTACCTACTGACCTTAACTGTTACAGCCTGGTTTTGCCACTTTAAACTTTATGCACTTTACACTTTCTACAAATTAATTTGCAATCTATACACTATTTCACCATAGAAACTTCACTGTGAGACAGAGCCGACACGTCGGTATTCACGTCGCCACCATTTCTCCAGTAGTAATAATAATAATAATTTATTTCCAAGACTGTATACAAAACAGTGTAATGTCAAAATATAAAACAATACAAGCATTAGTAACAAACAACATCATGTATTACATACAAAAAAATATTATTAACGGTATCACATACTAGTTTTAGTTGGTTAGTAGTTTGCGTTCATAAACTCCTCAACACTATAGAAGCATCCTGTTATAAGTAATTTCTTGACTTCCTTTTTGAATTTGAGACCATTTAAACTTCGAACATAAGCTGGAAGTTTGTTATAAAACATCTTCCCTGCATAAGAGGGACTTTTTTAATACTTGATCAATCTATGCAAATCAACAGTAAAAAGATCACCGTGTGTTGTAATTGTGTTGATCAGTTCCCTTTTTATGAATATTGATGTTTTTCTTAATATATAATAAACATTTATAGATATAAATGCTGTAAATAGTCATAATTTTATGATCGACAAAATATGATCTACAACTGCCACGACCATCGACATTAAAGATCATGCGAATAACCCTTTTTTGAGCAAGAAATATTCTTTTGCTCTCAACACTATTACCCCACAAGCATGTGTTATACGCCAGGTGACAATAAAATAAAGAATAATGAAGATTAATCAAGTTGGCATTTTTGAGAATTGATTTCATCTGTAATATACAAAGGTAAGCTGAATTTAGCTTTTTTACTACGCAATCAATATGTGCCTACCAGCTGAGATAATGGTCCACAGTGACACCCAAAAACTGGGTTAAATCATCGGCTAACATTTTAACATTTTCAAAAGTAAAACTAAAATTTCTATTTGTGTGTTTACTATTGAAATACAAACACTTAGTCTTACCGATGTTAAGCATAAGCTTATTCATACGACACCAATCAAGAAATTGACGAGAAACACAAGTAACCTTAGCATGCAATTCGTCAGGATTCTGTGTTGAGACCGCTATTGAAGTATCATCAGCAAACATTGTTATTTTACAGTTATTTACATAGTCAGGCATGTCGTTAATGAAAAGTAGAAGCAATAATGGTCCCAGCACAGATCCCTGGGGAACGCCTATGCTAGAATCAAAATCCTTTGATACGAAATTGCTGATTTTAACATGTAATTTACGATTTAATAAATAAGATCGAATTAAGTCTAGTATTTTCCCTCTAAATCCCAATGCCTTAAGTTTCTTAACTACAAAATTGGGCTCTAAGCAGTCGAACACATTCGTTAAATCAAAAAACAAACCAATTACATGATCGCCTTTGTCTAGAGCTTTATAAATAAAGTTAATAAAATCATATGTAGCATTCTCTGTTGATTTATTACATTGGAAACTATATTGCCTTCGAGATAACAATTTGAATTTTTCTAGAAAATTGGTAATTTGTTTACAAATGAGCTTTTCAAAAATTCTTGAAATAACACTCAAATTCGAAATTGCTCTATAGTTACCAACATAAGTGCGATCGTCTTTTTTTGTAAATGGGAGTGATAATTGCCTTTTTTAACAATTTAGGAAATTGGCCCTTATCAAAACTTTTATTGATAATGTAAACCAACCTGTAATAATCTGGGCCAACCACACGCATGCTGAATTGGTAGTTAAGTGCATAATTTCGTGTAATCAAATGTATAGGTATAAAATAACGGTGATTCCACGTTTTTAAACTGTAATAAAATATAAAAACTAAACCAACTGTTCAACAATTCTTTACCATAGAATAAATTACGCAAAAAATTAACGCATAAGGTTCAATATTGTCCATATCTATAATTTAAATTATAATTTTTTTTCGTCTTCAGCTCTTTGCACGCACATAAGTGCAGGAATGCTTTACAATGTATAAATTTTAAAATTTAAATCAATTTTCGAGAATAAACATTTCTGTCTGCGGAATTAAAAAGGTTAGTTAGGTTAGTCAGGCGGCAGAGTTCTTTGATGAAGGGATCCAAAAGCTGGTGTCACGGCTTGACAAATGCTTGAACATTGATGGCGACTATGTTGAAAAGTGAAAAAATGTTCATATTTTAGTTTTTGATATAATTTGTGTTATTAAACTAGTCAACAATTGAAGTGATCCACCCATTAAAATTTCTCAAAACTGTATTAATTTGAATTTTTTTTCTATATATCTCTTAATATAATATTTACAATGTCTTATTTTACGTTTTATGAATCCGTGATAAAATCGAATGATTCCTTTTATACTTCTACAGTAAAAAAAATTTGAAGGTAAAAATCAGGTAATCATTTTTTCCAATTATCTCAAATTTCACATGTGACAGTGACAGTGACATTGTCTTATTGAATTATTAACTTGCTTAATAATGCCTCAACAACGTTTGTCAGATCGTGAATTGCAACTTGCGGTTCGTTTAGTGCTGCAAGGATCATCACATCGAGACGTTGGAAGAATTTTGAATGTGGTTCATGGTGTGATTAACAGAGCCATGAATCGGTTCCGGGAAACAGGGACTCCTGGATTTAGACATGGTGGAGGTCGTACTCGAAGCCTAACTCCAAGAGAAACACGTTTTCTCCAAATCACTGCACGCCGAAATCCTACGCCACTCAGTTAAATAACGCATTGCGACGGGCCACAGGAGTTGTAGTTTCCACTCAGACCGTAAGAAGAAGGCTTCATGAATACGGCTTAAGATCTAGGAAACGTGTACCATGTCTCCGATTAACGCGACAGCATCGGTTTCAGCGACGACACTGGGCACAAGCACATTTTAACTGGCAAGAAAACGAATGGTCCAGGTGCATGTTTTCCGACGAGTCAAGATTTAATCTTTATCGTTCTGATGGGCGAGTTAGAGTGTGGAGACGACCCAATGAGACATACCGCGAAGAAATGAGGGAATTAAGGGTGCCTTTTGGAGGAGGTGGTATAACTGTTTGGGGAGGCATCATTATAAACGGCCGCACAGAGCTTGTCATCCTTCAAAGAATGTCAATGAATGCACAGAGGTATAGAGACATGTGTATTATCCCTATTGTAGTCCCTTTTGCCCAAAATTTTGGGGATGACTTTGTCTACGTGGACGATAATGCTCGACCTCATCGTGCGGGAATAGTAAACGATATCATATTTGCTAATGGAATTGAAAGAATGGTATGGCCCCCAAATTCTCCAGACTGCAATCCGATAGAGCATGTGTGGTCTTATTTAGAGAAACGGTTAGCGGATCGAAATGTGCAACCAGAAAACTTTGAGGAGCTTGCAAACATGCTGAGGGAGGAATGGTTAGCCATACCCCAAGAGTTTATTAATAATTTAATTTTTGGCATGCCGAGACGATGTATGGCTATCCACAGGGCCCGTGGAGGTCCTATAAGATATTAATTTTTTTTTGTTAACCAATCTTGGCCGATTTCATACAGTTGTTTATTGTTATTTTTTCATTATTGTAATGTTTCTTGTATTAAATGGCGTATCCACCTTGAACAATTATACACGCATAATTATTTATTATTTTACGCTATTTTACTTTACCTTACTACTCGTTTTTTTTGCCAAAACGTAAAATAAGACATTGTAAATATTATATTAAGAGATATATAGAAAAAAATTCAAATTAATACAGTTTTGAGAAATTTTAATGGGTGGATCACTTCAATTGTTGACTAGTTTAAATAAAGTTTCTTAAGTTACTCCATTATAAAACGGTTCTTACTTAAAAAATGACCCTCGTATATAATTGTATTATTATAGAATGTGTTACCTCATTACCATAAAAATAATCTTTTAGAACAACATAATAATATTATTCAGGTTTTTTATTCAAGGTACATCTTACAATAACATCTTTTATAACATCAAAATTAGTAAATCTAACCAGAATCACTGTCACTGCTTGTTACATCACTAACATCTGCATTTGTAGTACTACTATTCAGAAAATCTGTACATTACCAACATGTATAACACTACTCGAGAAAAGGATTTTCTTATTTTTCTGTTTTCTTTCTATAGACTGTTATGATGAGGTCAGGCGATATTAATATCGTATTCATGATATCTATATTTGTATTGATTCTTGACATTTTTCTGAAATGAAATACTAGTTGTATGTGTTTCTAGTCTTTTGTGACGAACTTCTAAAATATCTTCAGGGATACCTACCATAACCTACTGGCAAAGGCAGAGACTTTATTATGTCACTGTCATGTATAAGTATTTTATGGACAGTGGCACTAATTTTATAACTAATCATCCATATAATTCTATAGGGTCATTCCATGCGAAATCGATCACTAAAATGGGTCGATCTCACGGATTTCAATGAAAATCAATCATTTTTTAATTTATCAAAACATTACAAAATATCTCAACTCTGATGGGTGTGTAGAATTTTTTTTTGCATAGTACCACTTATTTTACTATTATTAAAGATCTATATCATATCCCATACATATGGCTGTTAAAGGCTTCCTTAAGTCATTGATGTCTATTTGTCAAAACAGTTTTTTAAAATACATAACGGTACGAGAAAAACGCTTGTAAATCTGTTACCCTGTGAGGTGATGACGTAGTTACTACCTGCCAGGATTGCATTAGACAGTATCGACATTGCGACGCCCCGGTTGTATTGGTAGAAACGATGTTAACAAGATTTTTTAAATGCTTATATTTCCCTTATTCTGCGTGATAAAAAAGTGAGGTTTTTAATGCGAATTTATTGTTGCGTCCCAATTGTTTAGCCAGTGTCGATAGAGTAATAGTTTGCATCAAAGAATTAGAGAGGATAAGAATGGAAGACTAGCGACCTCAAAAATAGTAACGCCATCCAGCGTGTTGAATGTTAACTGATGGGAAGATGATTATATTTTGACGTAGTAGTAGTAGTAGTAGTAGTATTGTGGGGAGACCGAAGTCTAGCAAGTAGGCCTTCATAGGCCCTTTTTGCCAATCCCTTGTCATCCCCCTAACCACCTCTACTATCACCTGCTCCAATTGCCTCTTCTCCCTGTGCAAACCTACCCGATTTCCCAATGAAGGTTAGGATGTTGGTCCACGATAGGGAGCGTAACTCTTCTCTTCGAAGCGTAGCTACTCCAAAGGTTTTGAATCTCAACCGCTGGTAAGCCGCGCATTCTCCGAGGTAGTGGTAGGATGTTTCCTCATCACCCCCACATCTCGGGCATATGGGGTCTTCCTCTACACCTATCAAGGATAGGTGTCTTTTTAATTTGCAGTGGCCTGTCAGGATCCCCGTTAAAAGATTTACGGATCTTCGGCTTTTCCGCATTAGCCTGACCGACTTCTTTGAGTCGAATCCCTCTATATGGTCTTTCGCCTGCCGACAGCCTCTGCAACTTTCCCAGTTCTCCCTGCTTTTCTCATAGGCCCACTCTATCAGGGTCGTTGACATTTGATGCCTTGTAATACCCAAGTAAGGTTCCGGTCTCAGGCAGATTCCCTCGGCTCCGAGTTTGGCCAGTTCATCAGTCTTCTCATTGCCTTGGATTCCGGTGTGGCCTGGGACCTGTGATATATTAGATTTATATGTAGTTGTGTGAGTGAGAGAGAGTGAATGCGCATAGATAGCTTGAGTGATGGAGGTAGGAGAAGAGCGAATGTGACCACAAATGCGAGAGGTTGTCCGCATGTGCAATATACTTGTAAAACTAAAATTAAATGTTATTAGTGTTAATCAATAAAATGTATTAGTATTAATAAATAAACTATTGAAAGAATACAACAAATCTGGCGACGAGGATGCTTGCACGCATAAAATTTTGAATTTAAAAGTAAAATTTGTAACAACACGTGATAAATAAATATAGTGAAATGTTTGAGAAAAGTAGTACAGTTTTTGGGAACATAAACAAGTATATCCCAGGCGATAATTTTACCGAATACGTGGAAAGATTGGAACAATTTCTTACGTTAAATGAAGTGACGGAGGCGCAAGAAGTATGTTTTTTAATTTTATATATCGGGTTGGAAACATACTCTACTTTAAAGAAATTATGCTCACCAGAAGAACCAGGAAAGAAAACGTATCAAGATTTAATTAAGAAATTAAAAGAGCATTTTACACCGTCTGTTAACGTTATTGCAGAACGTTATAAATTCCATAAAGAAGATCAAAATCCGGGCCAGTCAATTGCGGAATATGAAGTGCAGCTGAGAGCTAGAGTGCAAACATGCAATTTTGGTAGTTTTTTGTCGGAAGCGTTAAGACATAGATTTGTGTTTGGAATTTTAAATAACGATCTACGTGTCACGTTATTAAAAGAAAAAGATATCACTTTAGCAAAGGCGATTAACATGGCAGCCAGCTGGGAATTAGCAACAAAAGAAAATAAACGCTCCTCTACAATCGATCAATTTGCTATCAAAAATGTTTCACATCGTTCGCGAAGCAAATCAAGAACGAGACAAAAATCATTTTCTTCCAGAGATTATTCGAAATCAAGAAATTCACGATCTTGTGGCGTGGACGCTGCGGAGGTTATCACATGTCTTTTAATCAATGTCCAGCAAAACAGGTGCAGTGTAATTCCTGTGGATTTATGGATCACTATGCTCGAGTATGTTTATCAAAACGTAAAAACTGGTCTAAGAAGCAATCCGGAAACCGAGTTCAACAATTATCCGAAGATTTAAATAATAATGTGCAACTAAAGGGCATATTTTCTCATTATGAAGAAGATGTTCATGGTGTACGAGATAAAAATGGTCCAGTAGCAATTGATGTGTGGGTGGAAGATCAAAAAATACAATTCGAATGCGACAGTGGAGCCTGCAAGACGGTGATTGTTAAGGATGAGTTTTTAAATTTTTTTCCAGGTGTATCTATTGTTCAAACAAATAAACGATTACTTTCTGTTACAGGGGAAAATATAAATATAAGTGAAAAAGCAACAGTTCGAGTCAGATCACGTAGCAATCGTGATAAGGAGTACTTATTAGATTTATTTGTTATCGAAAGTAAAAAACCAATACCACCGCTCATTGGACGCGATTGGTTAGATGTCTTATTCACTGATTGGAGAAAAGCTTTCGGTATTCATAACATAAGCTGTTATACCACTGATAGGGAAGTATTAGATTTAATTAATTCTAAATATTATAATATAATTGTAAATGCCCCTTGCCAAACTATTAGAAATTTTAAAGCTGAAATTAATTTGGAACATGATGTATCACCTATATTTCATAAAGCTTATCCAGTACCTTTCAGATTTAGGGAAACTGTATCTAAAGAATTAGATCGTTTGTGTGAACAGGGTATTTTAGTTCCTGTTAAGCATTCTGAATGGGCATCACCAGTGGTTATTGTGCATAAACCTGATAAAACGATTAGACTTTGTATAGACTGTAAAGTCACTATCAATCCTTATTTAAAAACAGAAACCTATCCGTTACCGAGAATAGATGATGTATTCGCTAGTTTAGGAAATTGTAAACATTTTTGTGCTTTAGATCTTACGGGAGCATATAATCAATTAGTTGTTTCTGTTAACTCACAGAAATATTTAACAATTAATACTTTCCGAGGATTATTTAGGTACACGACTCTTTGTTTTGGTGTGATCGTGGATGGATGGATAAAATGGATCGTATTTTACAGGCTATTTCTAAAGTATTCTGTTATCTCGATGACATTTTAATTGGTGGAGAAAATTTTGAGGCTTGTAAGAATAACTTAGAATTAGTACTGCAGCGGTTGCATCAACACAATGTTAAAATAAATTTAAAAAAATGTAAATTTTCTCAAACTAGTTTCGAGTTTTTGGGTCATACAATAACAGAATCAGGGATTAAACCTAGTAAAGAAAAAGTTAGAGCAATAGGGAAGACGCACGTATTTTTTTTAATTTTTGTATTCGTTCATTTTGGTTAGAAAAATATTTCCAGATAAGCGGAATTTCTAAAAACCCTCAATTTATTTGAAAAAATTAAATTTAAAAATTCTCCTCATTTAAAACCGAATTTGGCCTTGAGCAACTTCCCTCAAAGCTATTTGATGTAAAAAAGTAGGTACCGCTTTGAATGTGAAGAAGCAATATTGACGATCTACTCAACGTTAGATGGCGCTGATGAAAACCAATAAACTGAATTTTGAATTAATATTACCAGAAATATTTAACACCACTTTAATTATGGCAGTTAATTACACAACAGCATAACGTACATTATAATATTAATTACTCGTTAATAAGTAGACGATATTTGAACTTGAAAATAAAACATTTTTCAAACTGACGGGTAATACAGGACTCTTAACTGTTTCATTAGCAGCAACAGTGGGTCGTCTTTGGAACTGTAAGAGGTAACAAAGTTTCATCCATTAGAGGACACCAGTATCGCATTTTAAATTTATTTAAATTTTCAAGGTTTTCAAAAATTAATTACTTAAAATTGGTAATTGTTTAATGCATTTATAACTGATATTCTAACTAATTTAGTAATGACGTTTATGAAAATGCAAGAATCTCCTCAATTGACGACATATGCGTCTTCCCTATTACAGAAGCACCGAGTCCAAAATCACTTCAACAGCTTCAGTCTTATCTAGGGTTATTAAATTATTATTCGCGATTCATTCCACATTTGTCTTCAGAAATAAATGAACTTTATAAACTATTAAAAAAGAATACCAAGTTTGAATGGACCGAGGCATGTCAAAAAACTTTTGAAAAATGTAAATTACTATTAGAAGAGCATTCTCTTTTAGAATTTTATGAACCTAATCAAGAAATGGTAGTAGTAACAGACGCAAGCCCTTATGGAGTTGGCGCTATTTTGCTTAAAGTTATAGATGGTATTGAACAACCTGTTTTGTACGCACCTAGTACCTTAAGTTCCTCTGAACAGAATTATTCGCAAATTCACAGAGAAGGACTTTCTATAGTATTTGCTGTACAGCAATTTCATAAATACATTTACGGTCATAAATTCAAATTATGTTCTGATGCACAAGCACTTAGGGAAATATTTAATCCAAAAAAAGGAACTTCAACAGTAGCATGTTCGAGGTTATAGCGTTGGGCCGTAATTCTTTCTATGTACGATTATGAATTTATTTATGGACCATCAAAAAGTATGGTGCATGTAGATGCCTTGAGTAGGTTACCCCAAAAACATGAAACTAATGTCGAAAGCGATTTATTATGTACAGTTAACCAAATTAATGGCCAGGAAAAAATAAACATTAATAAAGTTAGAGAGGAATTAAATAAAGATTTGATTTTATTTAAAGTTTATCAATATGTTCTAAAAGGATGGTCAACTAAAAGGGACAATACATACATGGTCAAATGAATTAAAATATTATTATCAGTTAGGAAATAATCTTAGTATTGAAGACGGTTGTCTTTATTTTAAAAATAGTCTTGTAATTCCTAGTACTTGTAAACAAAGTATACTGTTTAAATTACACAGTAGTCACGAAGGCGGTGTCAGAATGAAAATGGCTGCTAGAGGTCTCTTTCGGTGGCAAAACATTAGTCGAGATATAGAAAACCTAATAAAGAAATGTCATGTGTGTACAGTAACTCAGAATGTACCTCGAGAAGTCATTACATCTAAATGGCGACCTACTACCTATCCATTTGAAAGAGTACATCTTGATTTGTTTTTCTTTAAAGGTGATACATACTCCTTAGTTATGGATTCATTTACCAAATTTATTGATATCAAAATATTAACAAAATCCAATGCACAAGCTCTAATAAACCATCTAAATGGATTATTTAGATATTATGGAAGTTTTACTGAAATTAATTGCGATAATGGTCCACCATATAATTCTTGGGAATTTAAAAATTTTTGTAACAACTATAATATAAAACTTAGCAGTAGTCCTGTGTATCATCCCCAATCTAACGGATTGGCTGAAAGAGGGGTGCAAATAGTAAAAAAGTATTTTAAGAAATATTTACTAGATATCAATATTACTGGTATTTCAGTTTCCTCAAAAGTACATAAGTTTTTAATTGATTACAATAATACTCCAAGTACGGTTACTGGAAGATCTCCAAACTCGTTACTGTTGTCTTATGTACCAAGAACATCACTGAATGCTATTAATCACAAATTTAGGACTACAAATAACGATAATAAAAATAAGAAAATTCATTTCAATTTGAGGAAAAATAAAACTCATGTGTATTCGAATAACAAAAACAAATATTCTAACAGTCAACACAGGAGTGTTATTTTTTTAAAAAACGGGGAAAAAATGCTTTACAGAAACCATTTTAAAGATATTTTAAAATGGATACCTGCTACAATTGTAAAGCAGCTAAGCAAATATCTGTATGTTGTAAATATCAAAAATAATATTAGAACAGTGCATGTAAATCAATTAAAGAGATCCAATTTAGATGATAAATGGCATCCAGTGATTTGTATTGATGATGGTGAAGATAACTTTAAAAATAATAATAATTCTGATAGGGAAATTGATCGTTCATACCCATAGACAAAGAGGGAATATAGAATGAGTATGAACGTTTGCGCATGCAAATTCGAAAGGAATTCATGGGGGCAGCCATTTTTACGCACTTGTGATAAAGAACCATGGAACAACTAATAGAGATAGCTGCGTTTTGTTGATTACCACGTGGTTTTCATGCGGATTATTCACATAACCTTAAAAGTATTATTGTACATTTTTGTCTTGTGTTGGTTGTGTATAATAAAAAAAATGTCTTGTTGCATAAAATCTTGTAAAAATGTACGGCGATTACAATCACTGGAGTCATCTATTACATTTCACAGGTTTGTAAAATTAGATTTAGGTAGGTACTTGTTGCATTTTAGCAATAAACTGATTTTGTTTATACTTTTAAGGATACCCAAAGCAAACTTTAAGCAATATATGGAGATATTGGGAATGAGTGCTGAGTATTCTTTATATAAAATAATGTACATTTGTTTTGAACGTTTTAAAGATGATGATACTTTTATTTCCGAAAACTCAAAAAAGAAATTTTTAAAAGATGGGATACTACCTTGTAAGAATTTACAAAGTGTAGAAAGTAAGTTGTAATTAATTGTGATTAATAATAGTAGTTGTATTAAACCTATGATTGTAGTAAAATATTCAACATCATCAAGTGACGATGATATAATACAGCCACAACCAGGACCGTCTGGAACAGTAAAAACCACTACAAAAACAAAGGATGGTAGTAGTAGTACTCTTACAATATCAAGTTCGAGTTCTAGTGTTGGCAGTGTAAAGTAATGGTCCACCATATAAGTATATTGGTAAATATTAATTTAATTTTTGTACTTACAGAGAAAAAGCTGTAAAAAGCTCAGAATTTCAGAAAGCATCAAGAAAAAGAAAAGTTCCACCAAATCAAAAGGGAAATATAGAAAGTTATGTGATTAGTGTAGTTTAAATTTGGTGGCATTTACCTCCAGTTAGTAACTTTTAGTTATTTAACTATATAACTCTGAAATATCTTTTTATTTATTATTGATATGATATGTAATGAATCATTTTACTGGCAGATCAAGTTTAGAAGCAGCTGTAATATCATCATTTTCGAGCTCAACATCTACTTCAACAAAACGTAGGCGACAACTTTTATACGATCAATACATTCTTACAAGTATGCACAAGATATAATATTCATGATATATATTTTAATAAATTGTTTTATAGTATAAGTCCAAGGAAGCAAAAACGTAAATTAGTAGAATCACGAAAGAGACGTATACGTTCTTCTAAAAAACTGTACTTAGCTAGGCGAAAAATAAGCACTTTAAAACAACAAATCAGTTCGTTACATGAAATTATCGCAGCACTTAAAAACAAGCAGATGTTATCACCAAGTTTTTACGGAAAAACAAAGGTAATTAAATATATTAACTTGTTTTTTAATGATTATTACATTATGAAATAAATAAAGATTATTAAAAGTTTTACAGTTTTATTAAAATATACCTGACAATATTGTTTCGACAGCTATGCTGTCATTATCAAAGGTAATATAATTATAAACAAACACGTCGCTAAGGTAGATACAAAATAGGTAACTAGATAAAATAATAATAATAATAATAAAAATTAATAATAAAAATCATAATTAAACATCTAATACTTCCAGTAACGGAGAATTACTGAGCTCAAGTTGTTCATTCATTAAAGGTACCCTGAGTTTGTGTTTGTATATCTCAAAGGCTTCTAAAATGTCTAATTTGCGTTTGTTATTACAAAAATGTAGGAATTTAATATTATTTTGAGGAGTCATTGTGTGATTTTGTTCTAAAAGGTGTTTGGCGTAATTCGATTTTTCAGGATGTTTATTTTTGTAATGACGTACGTGTTCTTTATATCTTATGTCAAAATTTCGAAGTGTTTGTCCAATATATACCGAACTACAAAAAGAACAATTTAAACGGTAAATGCCCGATTTCATGATATCATGTGTTCTGTCTTTAGCATTAAATAAAAATGAAAAAGTGTTAGTGTGGTTTTAAATGTTATTTTATAATTGTTGGTTTTTCTTAGTATATGTGCAATTTTTTCTGATATTTTGCCAAAATATGGTATAGATATGTAATTTGTGTCTTCTGTTTGATTAACAAGATTATTACATTGTTTAATAATTTTTAGGAGGATTAATAGTACCATCACTTGGCGTTACAAAAATATGTATGATATCTGAAAAAGCACTCAGAAGAATTGTAACTTATTTTGACAACAAATTACCCATTAATAAGAAATTATTAGATAGCATTGTTGCTAATATTTACAATAGTTTTTATTCTAATATGTTAATTTTTTTCCCCGAATAAAGTAACCATTTACATGACACTGATATTATAGATAATCATGTAAGCATTTTGTGCAAAACTATAATATTATGTTATTGCAAAATTAGAATATATAATTTGAGTAAAACACTTACAAACAAAATACAGGGACCTAACGTAAGAAAACAATTAAATAAATTAATTTTATTTCACCATCAGTAATGTTAAGTATTTTTGTATTACGTAAATACAATACGAACATGTAATGTATAAATTTTTATAAACCTGCATTGTATTATTTTTTCTTAAACGCAAATAAGTTAAATAAACAAATGTGTTTGTGTTTTTAACAAATAGGTTATAATCACGGCATGTTGACAAAATTATAGGGTTTGTTTACATTTTTAAATTTCCCGCTTTTAAGTGTATCAAAATGGCTCCGCCCAACAATTCACATTTTGCGCATACCTCGTTAGCATTCTATATTTATTCTTTGTCTATGTTCATACCACGAATTACCAAATCATTCTTTAAATACGGAATCATCAATTTCCCCTAGACCACAAAGAATTAGAAAAGCCCCTGACAGATATTGTTGAAATTAAAATGTTAGTAAATGTTAATAGAATAAATTACCTGTATTAAATATTTGTGATTGTAAGTAAATGAATAAAATATGTATCAAGTATTTAAAATTTTGTCCAGATATCTACTGATTGTTTACATTTTACTGTGTATCCGTATTCTTAGGAATTAAGGTATTGTTTATATATTTATCTTTTATATCTAACATATTACTTTTTCTGATCATTAATTTAAAAGAGAGGAAGATGTGATATATTAGATTTATATGTAGTTGTGTGTGTGAGAGAGAGTGAATGCGCATAGATAGCTTGAGTGATGGATGTAGGAGAAGAGCGAATGTGACCACGAATGCGAGAGGTTGTCCGCATGTACAATATACTTGTAAAACTAAAATTAAATGATATTAGTGTTAATCAATAAAATGTATTAGTATTAATAAATAAACTATTGAAAGAATACAACAGGACCCAAACTAGTTCTACCTCTTTCTCAAGAGCTGTTCTCGTCGTGGAGGAGTAGAGTGCTTTTAGTGCCGCTTGACTGTCAGAGCAGATGTAGACTTTCCTCTCTGGTGCTGCTCTAATCTCGGCTTTGGTTGCCACCGTTAAAATGGCGTAAACCTCGGCTTGGAAAACCGTGGTGGACTTCCCCAGAGCAAAGCTCTCTTGTACCCCTCGGTTCTCTACGAATATTCCTACTCCAGAGGATTGCCTTTCTGCTATCCGGGAACCGTCCCTGTAACATACCAGGGCATCTGGGTGAAACTCGATTTGATTTTGCTCCCACTGTTCTCTAGTTGGAATAGTAAGGGAGTACTCCTTTTGTAGTCTTAGTCGGTCTTCTGCTTCGGTTACCCTGTATATTGACAAAGGGATCTCCTTTGCCGCCACCTGGGAAATCTTTGCATGACCGATGCATATACCTTGATTACTCCGAAGCTCTCTCATTCTGAGATGGGTTGCCATGGCCTCTCTCTTTATCCAGGAGTCAAGGCCCGGGAGACCCAATATAATCTCGATTGCAGCCGTTGGGGCCGATAGGCCACTAGACCACTGTGCCATACTGGACCCTTGGTCTTATTACCGATGTGTAAAGCCAATACAGGACGGGGATTAATTCCCCAGTTCTTTCCTACAGCTCGTCGCAACTGCATAATGTCGCTATCTACTTGTTTACGATTTTGTCGACATGCGACCTCCAACTTAATTTACTATCGAGGGTAACCCCTAGGTATTTAACCTCTTGCACTAGTGCAAGTGGTCTTCCGTACATTATGGGTGCTCGAAATTCCTCGAGTTTCCTTCTTTTGGTGAAGAGAATCAATTCAGTTTTGAGTGGATTTACGGGCAAACCCTTCTCTTCACACCATCCTTCTATTATCCTACATGCCATTTGCATTCTATTGCAGACGAGATCTAAGAATTTCCCGGTTACTAAAACCAGCCCGTCGTCTGCGTAGGCCTGGGTATAAAATCCCTCTGTCGTTAGACATTCTAACAGGCCGTCCATTATAAGACACCACAAGTGGGGCGACAGGCAACTGCCCTGGGACAGCCTCCAGTTACCCCGGTCTCAACTGAGAAATCTCCTAGGTTCGCTATCATGGGAGGAGTATCCCTGGCCTGCAAGCCTTGATCGATCGTGACCGTTCTTGCCTTGTCAAAAGCTACTTCAATGTCAAAGAGGACCGCAAGAACCACTTCTTTGTAATGAAGTGCTTTTTCCACCTTATACACGACTGCGTGGAGTGCTGTTTCAGTGGATCTTCCACGTCTGTATGCGTGTTGGTTTTTATGAAATAGGTATATCGTTAATACCCTCTCCATTAAATACCTGTCGATAATCCTTTCCAAAGTTTTTAGAAGAAAGGACGTGAGACTAATAGGTCTAAAGGATTTGGCATTTGTGTAGCCTTTCTTCCCCGCTGTGGGGATGAAAACCACTCTGGCTGCCTTCCACTATTCTGGGATGCATCCCATTGCTACGCTGGCCTTGCATATCGTTACAACGCTTGGGAGTAGGACATCCAGGCCCTTTCGTAGCAACGCTGGGAATATCCCATCCGGCCTTGGCGACTTAAATGGTTCGAACTCCTTCATGGGCCATGCGACTGCGCCCTTCTTTACGACGCCCTCGGCAAACTGCCAGTTCTCTGAACTATGTATGAAATATGTATATGATTTACTTACGCCGCCATCCGGCAGATGGCGCGTGCGTCACACAAAATAGATGTGTCAATAGCGTATTACTCGCAAGAAGACGGGTTTTTTGGACGGCCTAAGAACTTTTTGTTACCAAACGTATTTTTATTTTTTTCTAAAGGAATTATTTGAAAAATGCAGAAAAATCGGTGTGGTCAGCTTTTTAAAAATCTGAAAAAAATTGTACAGATTCTTTAAACATTTCTGTATTTAAATGCAAAATGGCAAGCTGGACGTTTTAATAGTTTTGGCAGGACAAATTCTCAAAGACAGCGTTGCAGGCAGCCGCCGCACCATTGTTCTATAATGCGCGGCTATTCTATATTATTCTTAACTAATGTACGTAAGATAAATGTATATCTGTGTAGATATGATTATACCTACTGATTAGTTAATTACTTATGTATCTAAATCGATTTCTTCGGGTGTGTTACATTAAACATTTTTCTTGCGGCCATCAAAGACGCTAAAATATTATAATGAAATAGCTTAAATACCATTTTTACAGAAAATGAGGTTTTTTGATCCTAAATTTTTGATTTAAAAAAAATAGATGTTTACTAAGTTAGATTGGGTGCTATAGAAGGTAGCAACTAGCGACCATTCACCAGCTTACGTTGTATTATGTTATTAAAATCCATCGGGCTAGTGTCAAATTTATTACCATCAAACACTACAGACTATATAGGTACACTGCAAATTCAATATTTGAACTTGTGGCACACCGCACACGCTAGTTAATGATATCATCCACTCCAAAAATTATCATAATATCTTATTTAACTCACTTGTACCATAAATAACTATTACTGATCTCTATTGTAGGTTCTGATGTTTAAATAGGTCAGTTACGTAATTGGAGCGTTGGGGTAACTGGAACTTTGCTTAATAAAAGGTGAAACCATCGTTAAACGTCAATGAGAATTACGTAAATTTTTATCGACTATAGACTATACCCTGTACACTCTTCTGATTTAGCTGCGATAATTCCTGAACTATTCCTACAACAGCCCTAATTCTTGTGGTGATTTTAATTAATATCCTTAGAGTGTCTCGGTTACCCAGAGCATATTATAAGGTAATGTGGATATAAAATATAGACGATGGTTCAATTTACCCCAATCTATTGGGTGATTGGAACCATCTAACATGTTTTTTTTAAATAATTTTTAATACAGTAGTTGGCATTAGAGCTGCTTTATTTTTACATTTTCTTTTGGAAAATATATTAAAGATATTATAAAAAAAGTCCTAAACTTATACTTCATGATAAAAATGTTAAATAAGAGTTTAAAGCAAGATACTTGTAAAGTTATGACCCAACTACCCCAACTGACCTTAAAACTTAAATTAAAAAAGTAGTTGCATTATATTTTAGGGTCTTTGACAACCGCAAGAATAATACTATATGTATCACACCTGAAGAAATCGATTTAAATACATAAGAAATTAATTAATCACTAGATATAATTATATCCACACAGATATACATTTATTTTATGTACACTAGTTTTTGTAGACAGATCGCTAGGATTATGGACCGTATTGTTACTAACTAGAAGGTAGAGAAAGCGGGTTGCGCCGGCATGCCGTTAACAATGCTGCGCTAGCTGTCTGCAACACGGTCTTTGAACATTTATCCTGCCAAAACTGTTCAAACGTCCAGCTTGCCATTTGGCATTTAAACAGTGGCGTGCGGTGAGAATTTAGGCTAGGGAAGCAACCACGATTTTAATTATAATACACCTAGGTACAGGCGCGGATTAACGGGGAGATAATAATCACCCCCCCAATTTAGAAATAAGTTTACATAGAATAGAAACAAATAATGTCTGTTTAATTATTATTTATTAAAACAATTATTTTTCCAAAGATTTCCCCCTCAAAATACTTCTCTGGATCCGCCCCTGCTAGGTACAATAAAAAACAGTGTTATAATTATTAAGCTTAAAAGTTTTTCAAAGAAGCACTTTTACACTTTATATTTATGGAATTTGTTAACTATCATTCTTTATTTAAAAAAAAAATATTACTACGTATCAATTTTCCGGTCTTAGCAAAATACCGGCACAGGTTTTAATCTTTGTTGTTAAATTTGAAAGATCTGGTTTTGATCTGCCTTTCTTAATAATTTGTAATTTCTCTCCAAAACTGTATGCGAAAAATTCCTTATTAATAATTTACAAACTGAACAAAAAATCGTCCCGATTCGACTATATCGAAGGTACTCGAACCTTTCACCGAAGCAGTTGAATTTGCAGTCGTGACGATAATGCAATTTTAAATTTGCATACAGGCAAACTAAATAGAACTATTGGTCTTTAAAAAAATACAACTTAATATAAATTAAAATAATAAAATGCGACATTCGCGTCGCGTCGCGTCGACAAATGCGTCTCATTCGCAGATTTACATTACTTAAGTAACACTAAATCGAACAAATAACCAAATTATAATAAATAAACATTTGGGAACGAAGCACAATAAAAATAACGACCAAACAATGTTAACAGCATCCGTCTACTATAACACCCCACGCTCGCTGATTCACCCCAAGGTTAAGAGAAGAGCATTTGTAAGCAGTGCTTATATCAAGTGTATGTATCACATTTGAATCGGTATTACCTTTCGGTGCAAGTTTAATGAGCCTAATTTAAAATAGTACTCTAAATAACTATACTTTTTGCTGTACAGAGTTGATATTGAGCTTTAATTTGATAAATATTTCAATTTAAATAAACGATAACCATAATTTTACAAAAGTATTTTTGTTAGCATTGTTTTTATTTTTAATAAATTCTCAAGACAAGCATTGCTTCCATTGCTTCCATGGACCGCACGCCACTGCATTTAAATACAGAATATATAATAATATAATATAATAATTGCTACAACCCATAGCCTGGAAACCAGGCCCCAAAAGCTATAACCTTGTGCGGGAGGGAGTAGGCGATTATTATTATTAAGTAGGCCCTAAGTGCGGCCTACTTGAACAGAAATGTTCAAAGAATCTGTACAATTTTTCTCAGATTTCTAAACATCGATTTTTCTGCATTTTAAAAATATTTTGTTTAGAAAAGAATAAAAATACGTTTGGTAACAAAAAAATTACTATGCCGTCCATAAAGCCCGTCTTCTTGCGAGCAATTTATAAAAAATATTTGTTCTAAAAAATATTAGGGTAAATACTTTTCGAGATATTTATATTTCTTTAAAGACGTGCAAGCAGTTTTGATGATTTTTTCAGTTTGAAAATTTCCAAAGTTCTGCGTAATCTAGCAAATTGACGAATGAAAGTTATGTTCTTTAGTTGATTACTACCTCATATTTGATTTTCATTGAAATCTTTTAGTGATCTGTTGATTTTAGTGATCGATTTCGCATGGAATGACCCTATATAGGCAGTCTAGCGGTTTCTAAACAATATCTTTAACGTAATTAATTTGTGTGCTATTATAAGGTGCTTTTATAAGGTATTCACGGGAACATTTAGGTATATTAATGAAAAAAGTCGGGGATTTTAATTAAGCAGCTAGTAACAAATTTTTGTTTTAGATGCAAGGAAATGATCCACAATATGATCACGTGATGTGTTTACTATAAACACCATTTTTAAGGCGTAATGAAATAGAATAGCAATACATTCTAGAACGTCCGACACCAAAAACCGATGTTATGTCTGCTATCTAATTACAAAATCGGGCTTTTTATAATTTTTGGTATGCAATGCATCAGTGAATCTGTCGCAGTAATTATTGAGAACTGTTAAAAATGTATGGTTAAAACAGTACAGGTTATAAAAACATTTTCCAGAGGCGAAGAAAAATGACGATTCAAAAGAACGTATTAAAAAATTTCTAGGTCTTAAGCGTATTAAACGTAATGCTTCTACAGTTATAAAAGTTTTTCCAAGAACACGCATATTTAAATACAATGTTATACAATGAGAATGTAAAAAAAACTTGTGTTATTTAATTGGCGTACAATTTTATTAGGCAGTCAGAAATTGCCATTTCGGGGCTATGATGAAGCGACTACTTTAGATAATTGTGGCAATTTTAAATAAGTATTAAATAAATATTTGAGTGCTTGATTAAGCTCAATGTAGAAATAGCGAACATGCCGCAGAAGTTAAAAACATTTTTACCGGCCAGTTAAAAACTATTCAAAATCAATTAATTTCTTGTTGCGATAACTATTTAAGAGAGTCTATTGACAGTGAGATTAATAATGCAAATTATTTTGTAATAATTGTTGATGATACAACAGACATTAGTGAAAACTCGCAATGACCCATTACGTTTGTAAATAATGGAAATTTAAAAGAACGTTTTTAGGGTTTTTTACTTAAGTGCTGAAACAACTGCAAATGCATTATTTGATCTAATAGCTAACGTTTAATAACCCTTTAATTTTAAACAAAAATTAGTTACTCAATGTTACGATGATGCTAGCGTTATGGCCGGAGAATTAAACTGCCTGAAATTGGATCTGGTGCACCTTTAGCATTATTTACCCATCGCAGCGCCCACAGATTAAATTGGGTTTTGCAGCAGGAGTTATTTTTTTCGAGCCTCACCTTCGTAGGAAGCCAAGAGTCGCCACTGAAAAACATATCTAAAAATGTCAAGTGACAGTCACTGGGAGATCTAGAATGGATTGGCCCCATTGTATTTGACTATTTTGTCCGCAAAAGAAGTCATCGAAAAAGAACAGTTTCTTGCATAATATATAACCTGTTCCTTCTCAAACTCGAACATATGCATTTAACGTTGTATTAAGTGTTTTTGGTGATTCCAGGTCGCCAAATTCAACTACAAGAATTGCGCATCACCCGATACTACGATAATAATAATATTTATTTCATTTCGTATTTCAAACAATTGTTTATATACCACAATTAGTAAAATAAAGTATATCTTTATCTCCGTTGTCAATGACACCGGAGTTCAAGACGTTCTTGATCTCCGTTGCTGTTGGCAACGTAAATCATTTCATGTTGCATAACAGCCACACGTGACATGATGCTTTTTATCTCCTTGAGCGTATGATGTAACAGACAAGGCAACTTGCTTCTTTATACAATAAATTCCGATTAATTTTAGAAGCTCCTACGCTTAGTTAGTAGATTTAGTGCTAGAACAGGGTTGGTTCCGACCTCCCCTTGATTGTAGTTGTTTTGGAGGACATATACGTCCTCACAATATGTACTCAACATGTATGTTAACCTTTTGTACTCTCTTTATTGTCTTTAGTATATAGTTGTTTTTTACAACTTGTGTTTGATTTATCTCTACCTCTGACTACGTCCTCCAGTCACGAAAACCCCACGTGACATTGTGGTGGAGGTGCGTGCTTCTGTTCCGGGGTACCCTTTCGCACCCTCTTTGCACTACTTACCTTTTTTTAACCACTCCACTTGTGGTAAAGATCCGTGCTTCTATTCCGAGATGATACAACAATGATACAATATTCTGGTCACTGGTTTTATGATCCCTGTTTTTCCCTGCGAATTTTTTTTAACTCAGCGTTTTTTCCTCTAAGATTAACCATTCTCGTACGCTAATTTTGCAGTACCACGTTTTTTTTCCATTTAATTATGTCGTCTTTTTTCGTTTTCATTTCCTTGTTCATTTCGATTCTTTCTTTTCGAATCCTTTAAAATCTAATATCTTACTAATATTAACGTTTCAACAACACACTATAAATTTTACCAAGTTTTTCCGTAAATTATTTTTTAACCCTAACGATATTATGATGAATTTTAGTTATGTCATGTTTCGGCAATTTTATATTAATCTTTTAAAGACCTGTATTATTTCTTTTTTCTCAAGATTTTAAATCCAATTTTAATACCCTTTATAAATATTTTTATCTATTCTACATTGTCCTTTTTCTTTATGTCAATATTTTTAGTATTAATTTAACGTTAACTTTACGCAACGGTTAATTAGTGTTTCTCTCTTGCATTCCCTCTTGTTAATTGGCTCACTATATCTTAGCACTAGCAGCAGGTTATGCTCTCCCAACGTCCATGCATTTCGATCATAGTAGTGTTCACTCGACCTTGTCCCTACAGTCAACTAGTATTTCTTTTACTGTTTCCCATTACGGAAAAACTAAAAATTAAATTTCTCGCATAAATTTTGCATCTACAAACTTCTTTTGATTTTATTTTAGCGACTTACGGTTTCTCACTCCCTTGCTTTTTAACCACAATTTTTATTTATTTCTTTTTGTTTTATCAACAATTTTATCACATTCAGTTATTCACATAATTGCTTTTTACTAAGACCGACCTATTTTTATCTCAGTTCTTTTTATCCTCGGTATGGCCTTCGCACCTTACGTGGCATATTTACAAGTCGGATAATATAATACTGAATAGCACTTACGTTTCTTTTTTTACCCAGTATTTATATCTTTTCATAATAGATTTCCTTATTTTTTTTATGAGTTTCATCCGTTTTTTTTAGAAGAGGGGGAAAAGAGTATACCTCGCAGTATTCTTTCTCAAATTCTTTACCTTTCGAGTTTTACTAATGTATGATTTATTAAAACTTAAATCTTTTCACTCTAATTCCTTTTGTTTTTGCTTAGCTGTTACGATAATCCTATCATCGATTTTAAGATTTACGTCCTTAACTATTTAAATAAACTGTTCCCATAAACACATTGGTTATCGCGCGCGTTCAAGGAATAACTGCATAATTCTCCCGGCTCAACCTTCATCGACACAATCATTCTTTTATATGTACGTTGCTAACGGAGAATTGTTATCAACACCATTCCTAAGACATTGACATTTTATCTTTGCTTGCTTACTCGGTAAAGACACTTACCCACTTTAAAGATTTTCTTTTCCACCGTATTAACAGCATGCAGTTTTACAATTCAATCTGGCACACCGAACATTTCGAACCTGCACATACGTCCTAGTATTTTTGTTAATTACCTAATTGACTATACACCTTTTCCTGTTGACAAATTCCTTTTTTTTAATACGCGTCTAATATCCGACTAATTTTGTATTTCACTTTGAGCCTATTAAGTAACTAACACCTCATTCTTAATTAATCTTTTATTTTAGGAAGTCACTTTCAGCTTTGGTTTATTCAAGGAATGTGAAAAATCACTTCTTCTATCTAATTTTTATTTTTCTTTGACATATTTTTGCTACGTCATGTTTTCGACAATTTTCTTAATTTTGTTTTTTTTTTCGCTGCGTTGCTTTGCGCAATATAACCCCTTTCTATTTTTACAAGTTATTGAAGACTCTGCTTTTAGATAAACCACATCAGTCTTCCAAGGAAAATTTCTTCTTTCTACAAGGCCTCTTAAACCGCCGGCTTCGCATTTCATACATCGTTGTTATCTTTTAACTGCGATCCAAAAACGAGCAGTCCTTTTAAAGTCGTTCTTGGCTGTCATACACAAAACTAAATTGATTTACTTTTATTTTCCAGTAATACTCTTTGAAATTTTATTGAGTTTTATTCTTTATTAGGACCGTTCTTAATCAATTTTGCTCTGCAAGGAATGTATTCATTTAGAATTTATCTTTTTATTTCCAATAATCTACCCTTTGGCTCACTTAGTTCACAATCCTATTACAAGAAACTTTCAATTTTTATTAATTACATTTTTATTTCCGGCTACGCCTTTTATTCTCAAGTTTCATTCGTCTTCATGACTATCCTTATCAGTTTCCTACTAAAATGCACTCTACTACCAGCTTGCTTGAAGATCGCGTGATGGAATCATTTGATCAAACATACGACAGCTGCGCTAATCGTTGTCCTATCTTCGCTTTCCTTGAGTTCTATTTTCGTCGCATTCTCGCTGATAGCGACCACTACGGTTTGTTCTACTGCGTTCGTATAATTATATACTCTATAGGTTGGGAATAAAACATACTTAGTAAAATATTTGAATCGTTTTAAATTTTCTTTTTATTGTTCATGATTGTCTATCTTTTTTATTTTCAATTTTTCTTCTGTAGTTTATGGAAATTGAATCTTTCCACATTATTTAATTTCGACTAGTTCCTTTCGCATTCGCCTGGATGGGAAATGCTTTATTATATTATTATTATTATTTTGCCAAGCATGGGTAAATTATGATGCTTGAAGGTCGATTCCTTATATTTTGGCTTTATTTATTCGCCTGAACCAGCCTATTGGGGAATAGGATAACATTGCGGGCTTGATTTTATATGTATTATTATTATTATTGTAACTGCGCAGTGCGATAAATGCATTCTTTATGTTATTTTTTATTTTATGTGTTGCGGGTATTGATGTATTCTACCCATGACAGGTCAGACTTCGTTGCCAGTTTTTGACCTGGTGCATTCTCGTTTTCTTCCACTCTCATTTGAAGGTGTTTTTTCTATCCTCCGGGAATTGTACGTGAACGAGCGCTCAATGTAACACGTACCGGGAAAACATTTGCAAGTCAGACTGAAGAGCTAACCAAGTTGGCTGGAATCGACACATTATGGAGTATAAGTGGCTTAACTTTTATTTAAATATATATACTATGGGTGGTATTTAGTTTTCCTCCCGTTGGCAACACACAAGGCAACCTGGTAACCTACTTTTATGTATTAAAATGTTTAATTTTGTTTTTCTTTTTACAGCTTTTTCTAGCAGCAACCTAGCAGTCATACCTGTTGTGACCACGGAAATTGACTCTTATTCAGTGACAAAACTTCATCTGTCATCTGAAATTCACTTCGAATAAATCGGCACGGTACAACCCTTTAGTGTTATTTAATTTACATTTTTAACTTATTATTACAAATTGTTTACACTATTTGTTTCCGAAACCTATGGAACAAATGGAACTTTAATTTCTGTACTTTTTAGCCCCTTATTCGATATTCAGAATTTCATTTTTTCAAATTATTACCGTTGCCAATTTTCCTAATTTTTATAATTCAAAATAAATAATTTTTTTCATATATTTGTTCTCCGTCTGTGACTATTTATAACTACACCGAGTTTTATCTATTTGCTATCGCTGTTCATTTCCAAAAAATGCTTTGGTTATAAACCCTACAACATTTTTCTTATCATCTATAAGCCTTATACTCTAATGGGAACACTTGCGTAAAATGCTTCGCATGTTCTCGATTCATATGCAAAATGAATCACAGAAATCCACCCTTCCTTACTCTTTATATACCTTTGAATATTTAGATTTTTGTCAGCCCTTATTTTGACATCTTACTGTAACCAGTAAGACAATTTAATCACTGATCAAAGATCACCCCTTTCTTTTTTTTGTCTTCACCGACATTATAGTCAATCTAATTTTGATTATTACATCTTTCTTAATTTATCTTTTTTTTGTCGCGATTGCAAAGTATTAAATTAATTACCTACATGTATTTCACATCTTTTTTTTATGTACTTCTTTGAATCTCTCTTAATCAAATTAACTAAATTTGTATGTCGTTTATTAGTTTCACCTGTTTTATTATTATGTAAACTTTGCACTAGCCATGTTCAACTATTAAACTTAACTATTAAGGTTATTAAATTATTAAATTCTATGTCTCTTAATATTTGAACAACCTTTGGTTCAATTTATATTGTAATGCTGACACTATCTTTTGCTATCTACGGTTTATATTTTATATTATTACTTCTAAATTTGTTTTTTTACTCTAATTGTCATATTTTTCCTTTATGAAAGTTATTGTCAGTACTCTTTCTTTCTTGACACGTATAAGTGTGAAAATAGTGTCACGCCCTTATGGTGTTTCATGAATTTATGTTTTATTTATCTTAGCACTCACACTATTATTTATTTATGTACCGATCTATTTTTATGTACGAACTTATTTTTCTTTATTTGTCACTTTTCATGTTGAACTATTAGGTTATGAATTACTTTTTTTTACTTTCGCTATGAATACAGATAGATATATCTGTAGATTTAATTATTTGTATTTTTAATCATTTTTGTATTTTTGCTTTACTTTCCTTATAGACTTATATTATATACTGTTCGAAGTACGTTCATTGAATCCCTCAAATGTTCACTTTTCAAAATTTTGTTTTTGCTGTGTTACTTACTACGTCCTGTTTCTTTCTTCGTCTACACAAATGGATCTTCCATCTGCATTGGCTGATACTCAATGGTTTTCACCTGGATAAATATTATGGCAGTACCAACTGGTTCCAACAAACCGTCACCTATGGTTACTATGGTTACACTTTGAAAATAGTTATCACCAGGCCAATACTGCAATCAAATAGTTTGGTCACGAAGAATCGTTCTATACAACATACGCTATACAGATGTGCTCCTCTACATTAAACACATCCTATGTTATGACTATGGAACAATAATTTTTATGGAACCTTAACCAACAACCAGCTCATGACGCCACTATGGTAGCATCAAATTGCTTCGCATCTATGCCATGCACACTTCGGGCAATTCCAAGCCAAGCAGTTCTCATCTTCAACTTCAACATCTCATCTTCAACCCTGGAAACATCTTTCGAAACAGTCAGTAACATTATTTTTCACGATATTCACTTTTTATTTTTCACGATATTTATTTTTCTTTATGCTTTCGACCTTTTGTTGTCTGCATTATTCTTTTAACGTACTTTTACTTAGCTATTAGTTACACCTGTTGTATTCTCTGAATTTTTTATCAACTTGGTCACACCTTCCACGACACCTTGTCCACCACTCTTCCGTTGAAGAGGGGGAAAGTGTCACAAACGAAATTGTTTTAAATGAAATCCTTTTTGTAACATTTCAACTTGCATTCATTTAGTATCAAGAGTAGTGCGATACTCACCCACACGCCGCCACGCGCGGTACACAATCTGCATAAGCCTTGAGAATAATTTATACAGATTGAATCTCATTAGACTAAATTATACAGTCTGCATATCCTTGAGAATAATTTATACAATTTGTATCTCATTAGAATAATTTTACAGTTTGTATCTCATTAGAATAATTTATACAGTTTCATTAGAATAATTTATACGGTTTGCATCTCATTATGCATTCATGTATTCTTCGTATCCCACTTAATGTATTCAATTATTCAGTAACGTTTCCGCCTTCAGCAGTATATAAACCCGCTTGTTTTGGCTTCAAACCAGTCTGTGCCAGGACTCACCAGAAGCCTCAACAAGAACAAGCGGGTAAGTGTCTTTTGATTAATTATGGCTTAGTTTGCTTAGTTGAGTGGGCGGCGCTTAATCGCCCACTCTCTGCGAAATTATGGGAAGTTGTGACCAGGCTACCCGGCTTAGTTATAATTACTAGGAGTCTAGCTCCTACGCTTAGTTAGTAGATTTAGTGCTAGAACAGGGTTGGTTCCGACCTCCCCTTGATTGTAGTTGTTTTGGAGGACATATACGTCCTCACAATATGTACTCAACATGTATGTTAACCTTTTGTACTCTCTTTATTGTCTTTAGTATATAGTTGTTTTTTACAACTTGTGTTTGATTTATCTCTACCTCTGACTACGTCCTCCAGTCACAAAAACCCTCGTGACAATATATTATTTTGCTGTTGAGTGTTGGTGTCCATAACCCCAACGTAAGATTTTAAACCATTTTTATCGTAAGGTAAAATTTGAAGGAAATTCATGAAACGATATTGTAGGATCACTTCCTACTATTACACATTGTAATGCTGCATTTATACTTTTTTCTGCTAGTGCTTTCCATTACTAAAGTGAACGAAAAAACAGCAACAAAACTACGAAAACTTAAACAAATAACAAGGAAATAACGTAATTATATTAAAAAGTAAAGAAAACTGCCTTAGAAGATTAGGAAAATATAATTTATTGACGATACGAGCAAAACCGACAAAAATATAAAAGAGCGCGAAGTTAGCATAGTTTGAAATTGTCGTTTACGTGTTATATATCCATTTCCGCCTTTTGCGTGTTTGGTGGCGCCAGCGGAGAAACACTTTAACTAATTGAGTGGGCAGGCCGGATAGGAGACTTCGTCTCGTGAAATCTAGAAGGTCGTGAATAAAAGATTAGGAAAGTTAAATTATTTTTAAATGTCCCGCGAATATTACCACCCAACGCTTCCTGGTGCAGAAAGCATTCAACTAAAAATGACTGATTTTCGTGCTGCCATATTTAAATTTTCGCGCTGTGTACATCTATTTTATTTTAATCAATACTAATTAAGCAAGCAAAAACATTTATCCATTTTCATAGATTTTGCTATTAAACAGTGATATAATGACTGTGTTATGGTTATTTTTTTAAACACTTTCATTCTACAAGATTGGCTATGTTCGACTACGATTATAAAATTTAAATAAAAATAAAAAATATTTTTTCAACCCCTAAATGCACATTAGATAAGAAAGGCATACTACCGTATGCAGAATGAAGTGAAGAATACATTTTCGTGAAAACAGACAGAGGGTGCAAATTGAAGAATTAATCAAGTTGGCATGATCTCTTAAACGTTGCTATACAACCAGCGGTTAAGGATGTTTTCTGAAGGTCCATTTTGAGTCATTCACGATAGTTTTTGGTTGATTTCTTTATCTTTTCAAATAAGGGAGGTATTGCGTGTAAACAGCATTGTCGGACACATTGTATAACTGTTGTCTGTTAGCGTTAGATTATTATTTATTTTGAACGTAACGCCGGCGCCGATTACAAAGTTTTGGGCTGGTTTATATATACAGTTCGTATCATATAAATAACAAATTATATGCAAGTGAAAAATGAAGATTTAAACAACATTCCATTCCATTATACACGTACACGGATTATATCTGATTCCTCATAGTACGATACAACACTGTTTTATCATGTTTTACAACCGTTCATTTCGTGCCCCTAGTTCGGTATTTTCTACGTAAGATAGCGCTAGTTCCGTATTAATTTTAATTCAAAGTGCTTGCCAGTGAGCAACCTCTCCCCTAATCTCTGGACATACATCGTCTTTGTCTGTGAAGTGGGCGCTGAATGTTGGACTTGCCCGTAAAATCGAGGTGGATTATTATTATATTATTATTATACGTATATTTACAAATGCACGAACTATAGAACCCTTTTATAATAATATCAATTCAGTAATAACAACAGCAAACTGGCATTTACAGAATTTGTGAGTTTTCATTGGAAGGTTAAAAACATTATTTTAATTTACTTTTTAATTTTCATTAAATGTTTGTATTGTGCTAATGTTACAAAATCTTCCAGCTCAGTACAACCCTCATGGTCTATTAGTGTTCTGGATCTATAACAAACTTGAAGTTGCAGTTTGAAACGATTATGTAAATCCTTGTATTATGCCATAACCTTCTAACTATAATTTTTGATAAAATATTCATAGCAAACACACAAGGAAAGCTAATTCATATACAAACCATACATCAATATATGCTCATTAAAAAATTAAGTTTTTGTAGTTGATGACCAAATTAAAATTTAATTAACAAGCAGTAATCGTCAACAGGATTAAGGATGCTACAACAAAGATGTAAAACATGTACTTGTAAATTTCTTTATATAAGGTAATGTTTAATTTATATGTGCTTTCATGCTATGTTAAACTATCATAATGCTATGTTAAACTATCATATTGAACAATGAACAAAAATATACAGCAAGGTAAACTTACTCGTGGAAGTGGGAAAGCATTCGAGTGTAATATTTGTAATTATAAATGCACACAAAAAGCAAGTTTACAAAGGCACCTGCTCACTCATACTGGTGAGAAACCATTTAGATGTAATATTTGTAATTATAAATGTTCACGAAAAGAATATTTGAAACAACACCTGCTCACTCATAGTGGTGAGAAACCCTTTGAATGTAATATTTGTAATTATAAATGCTCACTAAAAGCAAGTTTACAAAACCACCTGTCCAATCATAGTGGCGAGAAACCATTTAAATGTAATATTTGTAATTATAAATGCTCACTAAAACATAATTTACAAAAGCACCTGCACACTCATAGTGGTGAGAAACCCTTTGAATGTATTATTTGTAATTATAAATGCTCACTAAAAGCAAGTTTACAAAAGCACCTGCGCACTCATAGTGGTGAGAAACCCTTTGAATGTAATATTTGTAATTATAAATTCTCACTAAAAGCAAGTTTACAAAGGCATCTGCTCACTCATAGTGGTGAGAAACCATTTAAATGTAATATTTGTAATTATAAATGCTCACTAAAAGCAAGTTTACAAAAGCACCTGCTCACTCATAGTGGTGAGAAACCCTTTGAATGTAATATTTGTAATTATAAATGCTCACTAAAATCAAGTTTACAAAAGCACCTGCTCACTCATAGTGGTGAGAAACCCTTTGAATGTAATATTTGTAATTATAAATGCTCACAAAAGGGAGGTTTGAAACAACACTTGCTCACTCATAATGGTGATAAACCATTTGGATGTTATATCTGTAGTTATAAATGCTCACAAAAAGCAAGTTTACAAAAGCACCTGCTCACTCATATTGGTGAGAAATCATTTGAGTGTAATATTTGTAACTATAAATGCTCACAAAAAGGACATTTGAAACGACACCTGTTCACTCATAGTGGTGAGAAATCATTTGGGTGTAATATTTGTAATTACAAATGCTCAGAAAAAGGAAATTTGAAACGACACCTGCTCACTCATAGTGGTGGGAAGAGTTGATTGATTGAACCCATCATTCCCTAATAGAATATAGGTTAGAAATGTAGGTTATCAATTTTCGTCTTTTGCAAGTACTACTAGTTGAGGTCAGCGCCGTAGCTAGCAAATTTTGCGCTGTGGGCAAGGGACATTTTTTGCGTCCCCCCCAGCTCTCAATTTTCGAATAAGTTTATTTAATATGTAAATTATATTATTTGTATTAGTAAAATAAAATTATTCAATTGTTTAATAGTAAATTGTATTTCAAATAAAAAATAAGTAGTAGTCTACAAAATTAAAACGACGCAACATTATTCTCGGGCCTCGGCGCGCAAGAATCGAGCGGTCTCAATACTTGAAGCTTTCAGCTCCGGCCGATGACGCCCTACATTGTCCGATGTCTATGCGAGTCCCGCAAGTTGAGAGTCAAGCTGCGTCAACATTTTCTGTGTGTTAGATCTCGCGTACACTAGGCGAATTCGACAGGTGCCCCGTTGGCGCCACACACGGCAAATAGTAGCATTTAGAGTGACAAAAATACTCTTGCATGATGTATAGATATTTTGGGTGTGAAGATCAAAAAGTATGTTTGTAATAGATATATCTAACCTTAGCAAAAGTAAATAGGGCTTTTTACATAAGCAGTCCTATTTTACAAGTTCTGTTCAGTCTATAAGCGCATATGTAGTTTTTTGTAATTATGTTAGGGATAAGAAAGATTATATATAATTGTATTATTATAGAATGTGTTATCTCTTTACCTAAAAATAATCTTTTAGAACAGTGGCTCCCAAACTTTATCCTATGGTGCCCCCTTTTTGATATCATGAAATGCTCACGCCCCTCCACCCCTGATAATTAAGACAAACTTGACTGCAATAACATTTATTTATTTATTTAACAAAAGAAAATCAAAATACAAAATCAATTATGTGAATTTGGTGGTGCTGAATTTTTTTAACGAAATGTGAAATTATCGGTGTTATTTTTTAAAGTGAGCAGCGTAGGTCGCTAGCAACATTCCCAACATAAATCCCTTTCTCACACAAGTAGGTCGTCGAGAAAGGTATATAAAATTTCAAAGCCATTTCCGCGATTATAGAATAGCATTTTATCCAAAAACACTAATTTTCAAAGTCACCTTTCGCCGATAAATCGTGTTTCAAATCAATTGCTTGTTCATGCATGTGTTCTGGAAGGGCGTTTATATCAAAACTGTTATATTTTCATTGTCGTATAAATTGGGAAGATAATGTCCAAGGCGTCCGTCAGCTCTGCAGGTCAAAACTACCTGGACTGCGAACGGGAAACGAGCAGGTTTTTTTGCTTTGTTTTGATTCCCAAAATCAAATTTTGAATGCTGTTAATGCTATTATTTGCAATCAAGGAATAACTTTTTCAAATTTATATAATGTATCTACATTTTTGTTGAATTGAAATTGCATTTTCATTCAAAAATAAGATTTCTTTTCTGTGTGTTCTCACGCCCCCCTTAACGTTACTTTACGCCCCCCAGTTTGGGAATCACTGTTTTAGAACAACATAATAATATTCAGGTTTTTTATTCAAGGAACATCTTACAATAACATCTTTTATAACATCAAAATTAGTAAATCTAATCAGAATCACTGTCACTGCTTGTTACATCACTAACGTCTGCATTTGTAGTACTAGTGTTCAGAAAATCTGTACATTACCAACATGTCTAACACTACTCGAGAAAAGGATTTTCTTATTTTTATGTTTTCTTTCTATGGACTTATGATTAGGTCAGGCGATATTAATATCGTATTCATGATATCCATATTTGTATTGGTTCTTGACGTTTTTCTGAAATGAAATACTAGTCGTATGTGTTTCTATAAATATCTTCAGGGACACCTAACATAACCTACTGGCAAAGGCAGAGACTTTATTATGTCACAGTCATGTATAAGTATTTTATGGACAGTGGCACTAATTTTATAACTAATCATCCTTAAAATTCTATAGGCAGTCTAGCGGTTTCTAAACAATATCTTCGAAAGTCTTCAAACTTGATGTAACGCGCGCTTGACGAAAGACCAAGAATGTCAGAACATCTTTTGATCGGATTAAAATCTAGTAGGGTAATTTCAGCAATTTTATCAGGATTGTCGAAAAATTTTCTGCACGTGTTGCCATCATTGCATCACCACATTCTTGTTTTGATCGATCAACTAAAAGTCTCGTTTCGATATAAAATTTTTGAGTTATAATTTTCTTTTTCTGTTAAGTACTTCTTTAGTTTTTAATCCTCTTGCTTGTCACTGTTTCATATCAAGCTTTTAAGAAATATGTAATAAAAATAGGGATCTTTATCGTGCCAAACATCGCATTGTCACAGGGCTTTTCTATCCGAAAAGAAGGCATGCTTTGAATTTTCTCCGCTTGGCCGGGGATCGAACCTCCAAGCCTTGGATTATGAAGCAAACATACAATCCACCTAAACTGGCTAAAATAATGTTTAAATCTCCATACTATTCAAATCTATCATTAATCGTTTTGCTATACATTTCCACCTTACAATAATTTAAATACTTTACTACATTTTTCAAATGTTTTATAAAGTCTGAAATGGTGCTACTAATATTAAATTTGTCAAATTACACATAGGAGAAGACAACTTAAAAAAAAGTTATGTTTTCTTAACAATAATTGCATTAAAAAGAATTCTTTTCGCGTAACGCTAATCTATGTATAGTACGAGGGTCATTTTTTAAGTAAGAACCGTTTTATAATGGAGTAAAAGAAACTTTATTTAATAACACAAATTATATCAAAAACTAAAATATGAACATTTTTTCACTTTTCAACATAGTCGCCATCAATGTTCAAGCATTTGTCAAGCCGTGGCACCAGCTTTTGGATCCCTTCATCAAAGAACTCTGTCGCCTGACTATTAAACCAGTTCGTAACTGTTTCTTTAAGCATGGCATCATTGTCCAAACGCTTCCCACCGAGAAATTCCTTAAGTTTTGGAAAGAGATGAAAGTCTGATGGTGCCAAGTCTGGGCTGTAAGGCGGATGATCCAGTACTTCCCAGTGAAAATTGTTCAGTTGCGTTTTTGTTCTTGCTGCAACGTGAGGCCGAGCGTTGTCGTGAAGCAGAATGACGCCGCTAGACAGTAGTCCCCGCCGGCGGTTTTGAACAGCGCGCCTAAGCTTTAACAGTGTTTCACAATACCTCTCGGCATTTATTGTCATTCCTCTTGGCAGAAACTCTATCAGAAGAATGCCTTTCCGGTCTCAAAACACCGTGGCCATGATTTCTCGTGTTGAAGGTTCTTGTTTGAACTTCCGTGGGCGTGACGGGGAGTTTGAATGATACCTTTCACTGGATTGACGTTTTGTCTCTGGAGTGTAGTACGCAATCCACGTTTCATCTCCAGTCACAATGTGACTCAGGAAATTGTCACCATTCTTGTGGTAGCGCTCCAAAAAGGACAAAGAATGTGCTATTCGCTTTTGTTTGTGTTCTTCTGTCAACATTTTTGGCATCTCGCACACATTTTTTTGTAGTGAAGTTTGTCACTAACAATGTGATAAATTACCGACCTTGAAACTTGAGGGAATTTCTGATGAAGCTCGTCAATTGTGAAGCGCCTGTTTCGGCGGATTTCCTCATCAACGTTTTGTGTCAATTCCTATTCATGACAGTTGGCTTTCCAGATCGTTCTTCATCATGAACATTTGTCCTCCCTTCATTGAAACGCCTACACCATTTACGCACATTACCATCATTCATTACACCTTCACCATAAACTTCAACAAGCTGCCGGTGAATTTCAGCAGGACGAACGTTTTTTGCATTCAAAAACCGAATAACGGCACGCACTTCACAATCGGCGGGATTACTGATAGACATGGAGACAAACTACGCAGTATAACCACACAACCAGCACTGGCAGAGACGTGAAACGTAATGGCGGTGTAGTGGAGGACCGGCCAAGAGTTGCTGACCTTGAACTGGCGTCACCTGACTTAATGCGCAGACACGATGCGCAATCGGTTCTTACTTAAACAATGACCCTCGTAAATTCTGTCTACTGCGTTTTTTCCCTAGAGTGCTTCAATTTCGAGAAAAATTGAGAAGAACAATTTGCCATTTTTGAAAGTTTATCATTTTTTTCATCAAAAATGGAGTCAGATAGAAAAAAAATGATAAGAGGAAAAAATGCTGATACAGACCGATTTAAAGCGATTTTGAAAACTTTCATCATTTTAGAAGGTTTTAAATCTGTTATTCATGCCCATAGATAGGCAACACCTATAACCGTAATTTTTAAAATCGCCTTAAATTTGTGATTTTTTCGTATTCATTGAGTAAAAATAAGCATTTTTTACTATATCGTTTTTTTTCTATCTGACTCCATTTTTGACGAAAAAAAATAATAAACTTTCAAAAATGGTAAATTGTTCTCAATTTTGCTCGAAATTGAAGTACTCTAGGAAAAAAAACGCAAGTAGTAAGCAAATGTATGTTCAAGACTAAATTCCCCATGTTATTCTTATGGGATTTTCGTTTATTATTCAGGACAATTTAGTGAGGTTATGTGTTGCAAACTTGGCGTCCTTCCCGCTAGATGTCAGCGTGGGTGTGGGTTGAGTGTTTAGGCGGGAAAATGTAAATGTGATGCTTGTCCGTGATTGGTCGGAGCGAGTTGCCGGGTAAAAGAGGTTGTCGCATGTGTCGCAGTGAGCGTGGCTTGGCGGGAAAATGTAAATGTCATGACCCGTCGTGATTGGTCAAGAGGCGTTGGCGCTAAAGGTTGTTGCGGCGCAGTTGCCGCTAGATGTCTCCGTGCGTGCGCGTCATTTGGTCGAGCACCTAATTAATTTGAAAAAAATTTTTGGATGTTACGTCGAGGGGTGATGCGGTGCTTGAGTGGGCCGGTGAAACGGGGTTCGTCGCCTCGCTGGCGCGTAAAAATAATCTCTGTAGGAAGCGGGGATGGAGGGTAAAGGAGGTTGCAGCATGTGTCGCAGTGGCCGTGGTTTGGCGGGAAAATTCAAATCTCATGCCTCTTCGTGATTGGTCCGAAGTTTGGCGGTAAAGGAGGTCGCAGGACGTGTCGCTTTGGAGCTTAATGTAAACAAACTAGGTTGCCAAATCTCATATTTGGTAAAAATGAAAAGTCCCTAGATAATTCCCCCAGGATTAACATACAGGGTTGCCAAATGTCATATTTTGGTTAAAACAGAGAGAGAAAGTCACTAGATAATTCCACAGGACTCGAAAGTGTGGTTAGCCCTGGGCCCCATTCTGGGACATCCTAGGGAGATCGTTAGGGGTGCTTCACTCTGGGCCCCACTTTGACGTTCCGGGGAGATTGTTAGGGGTGCTTCGCCCTCCTCGGGGGATCGATAGCTGTGCTTGGCGTCACGTAGGGCTCCCTTATGTGAAAGTTGTCACGCTTGTCGCCAGATGTCGGGATAAGATCGGGCTAAACCTTTAATAAATGCTTAGTCCCTATCTTATACTTCTTTTCCGCGTACAATAAACACTAAAACAGGTATTCGATACTAATGCCAATCTCGGTAAAATTACACAAATTAATTAAATAAAACATGACGATATGGATGATATATTTTTTACTTTAACTATGATACATCGCAGACTTAAATATAAACTTAACAATGTTGAATTAATACGTACATGGTTACTTTATTAAAAGACAATATATATTTAGATATCGCTTTAGGGTGAATATTTATTAATATTTATATATGTGATTTCAGTAACGTATCAAACTCGATGAATTCACGTTTTACAGAGAAAATAAACTTGTTCATATCGTTTTTTGTTTTTATTGATTGCATTCAGTCCCAATAAACGACAGCATTTTTAATTATCGAATTAGCATTTTTGTAAAATACATTATTATACTACTAGGTACATAATTTGATTAAACAAAATCTATAAAATGATGCAAATTAACATCTATAAAAAATGATATAAAATTAACATTTATAAAATAAATCTTAGATTTATAAAATGATACAATTAACATTTTTGAACAGAAACAATTAATAAAATAGCCTAAATCTCGATCAGCGAAAATCTTTGTTTATGCACATAATTTTATAATATCATCGAGGGTGAAACAACCATATAAAAAATGTAGTGTTAACAGAAACAGCACGGGGCATTAATTTCTTACCAATTAAAGGTGGATTCCAAACTTGGATATGGTAAAGCATTCAAGCAATTCTTAAGGTTTTCATTATTAAATTGAACGTAATAATAATTTGTGTTCATGCTGTCGTTGATTATTGTAGAACAAGAAATAAAATGTTAACACAGCATGCTTTAATAAATTAGTGCAGAAAGATTCAATAAAAACTTGAAAGTGTTATTACTATAAAGACGTGCATTGTAGGTGATCTCGCTTGAAAAAACCCTTGATTAGCTCATCTTTCATAAGCGCCGCGGCTACAAGTTATAGAACATACAGTTTACAAATACGAAAGCTGATTTAAAACTTGCCACGCCACTGACAATTTCTTTAATTAACGTTGTTTATTTTAAATAGATCCCCATTTTCACATTATGTTTTGCGGCAAGGGTACTCCAAACCCACCAGTTTCAAGCGCCCGCTTGCGCTATATTGCAGTATTGCAGTTTAAATTGCTTCGCTCCGTTGACATAGCGGTTTCAATTAAAGAAAGAACTAGGTACAATGCATATAATTTTTTAAGAACACATATCTAGAATTTGATAAATTACAAAATTAGTAATTTAAATGAATTGATTTTGGATAACAGTTTGGATTATGGATAAAACGTTATAATGTATTCATGTTTTAGTTACATTTTATGTACTCGAGAAAATCAA
Organism: Agrypnus murinus; assembly: GCA_929113105.1. Lineage (NCBI taxonomy): Eukaryota > Metazoa > Arthropoda > Insecta > Coleoptera > Elateridae > Agrypnus > Agrypnus murinus. The sequence continues at coordinate 46,934,922 of OV816031.1, forward strand.
ATTCGAGAACTTCGTTCTCCCAACATACCCCATTATTAAGGACAGTTTCATGTAAAAACTTGATTCTCTTTATACATGTTATGGATGGATTTAGATTTACATGTAATTGCCTTAACGACTTCTTTTAAAGGAAATTTGTTGGATAAAGGGTGGATTAGAATATTTCTACACTTTCGTTTGTCACAATTCTTGTAAATAACATTTACAATTTTACCAACACATCGAAATCAATTGACGATGTGCGAAAAAGTGAATGTAATAAAGTGTAAAATTAATAGTATCTTTACACTGTATATTAGATTCGTAGATATTGAAACTTAAAGTTGTGAATATTAAAAGATATTGACATAATTATGTATAACTTGACTCGTCAAGCAGGTACCTAGCACGAAGAAAAGGCAATCTTTAGCAGTTTGTACCATTTTAAACTCTTGCTGTAGAAAAAATAAAATTATAAATAGCATTTATTTTAATAAAGGTTTATGAATAAAAATAAAATAATAAAAGCAAAGTGAATAGAATAACAGAAGTTAAACAGAAGCTGACATGAACATAAGGCAATATTACTTTAAAAATTTAATTCTAGCATAAGTTTTAGATTGAACTTTATGAAATTTTTTGTTGAAAGGGTAATTATCTCAGATGACTGCAATAACATCAAAACGTAATGAACAACAACATATTGTTGTAGCGCCAACATCACGATTTATTATAATTAGTATATATTTATATAAAAATGTAAGAATACATGATTTATTACAATTAATAATAATAATAATAATGTTACAATATACATTACTTTATTGTTTATGTGTTGATATTAGTTATCATGGAAGGCTATCAATTTTATTTTGAACATTTGAATTTCTGAATCAAATAAACGTTTGTAGTAATAGGTAATAGTTGAAACTTATTTGATTTTTTATGAAAATTACTCATCACATCTTGGAATGCCGGAAATTCCAATGAACTTGGGTTAATTACTACAAGATTTCGATGAAGATCAAGTTGTGAAGAAGATGCATTCTTCCTTTAATTATTGTATTTTATAGCTATTTATTCATTTTAAAAATTCATTAATTGTATTATAAAATAGAGAAAATCTGCAATACGCTTATGTTGTTAATTGTATTTACATCTAGCTAATTAGAACGATGATTGCATATTAATTTTCAGCCCCCTTTAATAAAATGTTTACCCCCCTCCCTGCTTTTACACCACCACCGCCCCTATAGAGATTATTTGTTTCTACGGGCCAGCGAGGCGACGCACGCTTCGAACATTGGCCCGGAGGTCTCCCGTTCGACTAGGTACAGCTGTAGCGTGATTATTGCAATCAATTTTAATTCTACGCAACAAAGTAAGTGTTTTTTTTTCTTTTTCAAAGTGAAAAGTGTTTCAAGAAGAAACCAGCGAATTTATTAAATCATTTTTAAAACCATACTAACTTAGTTTTAACATTTTTAATTAATTATTGATTACGTACATGGTAGACTCCAGACCGAATAGGTATTGTCAGCTAGTGACATTATAAAGCCTTTCATGCTTGCCATGTATGGGTAGGAACCCCGAAACTGTTTACTAACAATAAAAATAATTTTAAAAATAATTGTGTTATTCTAATTATTCTTTTTTTAACAAATTAGTTTTTAAGGTAAAGATTATACAATTTTTGTTTAATTTTAAATGCTTAGAAATCGATCTCGATCTCCGAGACGTTGTAGAAGTGCTGAACGCACAGTAAACCCAAGCTCAAATTCAAATACATCCCCTTTATTATTCTTAAATAATAACAACAATAATATGGCAGTTTTCAATCCAACGCTTTTAAATGAAATTCCCATTTATGATGGCAACACAGCCACTTTATCAGAATTTGTTAGAGCTACAGAAATTATTACCACACAATTTTGTACAGCAAACCCCGAAGAATTCATAAATAAATTAATTATTTCTTCAATTAGAAATAGATTAAAAGGACAAGCCCTTGAAATTATAACAGGATATAACTACAATACCTGGAATGAAATAAAAACTGTTTTAATAGAAAATTTTGGCGATCAAAGATCAGAAACCAATTTATTAATTGACTTAACTAGAATTCGACAAGGAAAAGATAACCCTATTGAATTTTATAATAAAATTAGGACACATTTAGCGACCCTAAATGCAAAAGTTTCATTAGGACCAGATCCAGTAGTAATTAAAACCCACAAATTAGAAGAAAATTTAAAATTAGCTTTACGAACATTTGTAAGTGGACTAAACGAAAATTTAGGAACATTCGTCAGATCTAGAAATCCAGATTCTTTAGAATCAGCCCTAAAAATTATTAAAGAAGAACTAGATATTCGTTATTCACAAAACCAAAATTTTAAAATGAACCAAAATTTTACAAAAAATAATCAAATACATTTAACATCTAAAAATAACTATCCTAAACCATCCCAAAACCTATGTACTACTCAACCTACAACTGAAAAATTTGGAAATCCGAATAATTTCCCCAATTTCTCAAGACCAAATAATTTTTCAAATAATTTCCCTAATTTCTCAAATACTAATTCAAGGCCAAGTAATTTTTCTAATAGACAAAATAATTTCCCAAATTTCACGTCGAATAATGCTTCAAGTAGCAACATTAGATCAAATCAATCTAGAAATTTTAGTTCTTTCAAACCGAACCATCAACCCACATATACTCCAGAACCTATGGAGGTTAGCATAATTAAAAGACCCGCTACCAGACAATTAGGAAATCAAAATAAATTCAGAACGAACTCACAACGCTTTAGACGCTTTCCAAATGCAATTCCAGAAGAAATAAATTATCACGACGATAATTTACCATCAACATCTTTCAATAATATTGAATATGACGAACCAGATCTCGTATATTTTGATAATACTTCTAATGAAAATCCTAATTATCCTCAAGATGAACATCCCCAAGACGAATATGTCCAAGACAATCAATATTACAATCAACCAGAAGAAGAATACGAAAACATGGACTCTAATGTAAATTTTCATTAAGAGCCTCGGAACCCCTATTACATTTTAACATAAACCCCAAAGCAAACTTACCCTATTTAATCATCCCAGGATCGAATGAAAAATTATTGATCGATACAGGGAGTTCAAAAACTATCATTTCTCCCAAATTCGTGCAAGAAAACTTCCCAGAATCTATTTATAAATATAATTTTGAAATTACAACTTCCCATGGAACTACTCAACATAATTACGTAGCAGACATCCCTATACCTAATCTTTTTGACGAAGAAGGACTTCATACATGTTACTTATTTGACTTTCATCCCGACTATGTAGGACTTATAGGATCAGATCTTTTGATGGACTTATCCGCATCAATCGATTATAAATGGATGCATATCCAAACGGAAAAAACAACCGTACCTTTTTATTATAATCCTTCCAAATTAAAGCAAGAAATGCAACAACGAAATCATTGTAATTTTTCAAATTTAAAATCAAATTAGGAACCAATAAAAAAGATCCATATACCAGCTCGAACCGAAATTTTTACAACACTTCCAGCAGTTGGAATTAATGGAACAAAATTAACCCCCAAACTTAAGTTTAACGCCCACGTCATTATGCCTTCAGCTATTGTCAGATTATACAATAATTATTTTCAAATAAGCCTTATCAATACTTCCAATGAACCTCAAGTTATCAGTATTTATGACCCTTTAATTTTAGAAGATTATAACACTTCAGATGATTTAATCCAAATTAATAATTTCAATGTAAAATCCCCTTCCAACGTAAGAAAAATTTTGAACGAAAATTTAAAAAATAATTTAAGATTAGAACATCTTAATGAGGAAGAAGAAACCCTCTTGACAAACCTTTGCTATGAATACAAAGACGTATTTTACACCCCAGACATACCCCTTTCAGCAATAAATTTAGCAAAACACCATATTAGGACAAAAACAGATGCCCCAATTTACACTAAGACATATAGATACCCTCAGATTCACCGTGAAGAAGTCAAAAACCAAATTCATAAAATGTTAAAGGACCAAATTATTGAACCATCAGAATCCCCATTTAATTTTCCAATTTGGGTAGTAAAAAAGAAATTAGACGCATCCCAAAAACAGAAGTGGAGGATCGTCATAGATTACAGGAAACTGAACGAACAGACTATCGAGGACAAATTCCCATTACCCCGAATAACAACCGTTTTAGATAATTTAGGCAGATCAAAGTATTTTAGTACTCTTGACCTCGCATCCGGTTTCTGGCAAATAGAAATTGAAAAAAAGGATAGAGAGAAAACAGCTTTCTCGACAGAAGAAGGTCATTTCCAATTTAAAAGAATGCCTTTTGGTTTAAAAAATGCACCAGCTACTTTCCAGCGTGCAATCAATAACGCCCTTATAGGTTTAACACCCCAACAATGTCTAGTCTACTTAGACGACATCATAATTTATTCCGCTTCTCTTCAAGATCACATGTTTAGACTAAAAAATATATTCCAAAGATGTAGACAACATAATATCAAAATTCAATTAGACAAATCAGAATTGCTACATAAATCCATTAAATATTTAGGACATATTATAACTCCAGAAGGAATTAAACCAGATCCAAACAAGATCTCAGCAATCAAAAACTTTCCAGCACCCAAAACAAGAACCGAAATTAAATCATTCTTAGGACTATTTGGATATTATCGAAAATTTATAAAAGATTTCGCGAAAATCACAAAATTCTTAACCATATGTTTAAAGAAAGATAACAAAATTATTCATACAACAGAGTTTTTATCTAAATTCGAACATTGTAAAAACATTTTGACTAACGAACCAATTCTACAATACCCCAATTTTGATGAACCTTTTGAACTAACCACAGACGCTAGCAAATTCGCTTTAGGCGAGGAAAACCTGTTTGTTATGCTTCTAGGACTTTAAATAATTCTGAACTAAATTATAGTACTATCGAAAGAAAATTATTAGCAGTTATTTGGGCAACAAAACAATTTAGACCCTATCTTTATGGAAAGAAATTTACCTTATTTACAGATCATAGACCATTAGTATGAGTAGTAGGTATTGCGCCCCTTGAGCCCTGCCCCTCTCCTTTTATGCAAATGACCCGCGATCTAATTAATATTCAAATGAGGCATGGTCTAATTAAATGCGCGAATTAAATGCGCGAATTAAATGCGCGAATTAAATTAATTGATCTAATTAATTTAATTCACGGTATCATTTACATATCTCCTCTCTCATTTACATATATGATTTCTCATATGCATGCGCGAATTAAATTAATTCACGGTATCATTTACATATCTCCTCTCTCATTTACATATATGATTTCTCATATGCATGGGCGAATTAAATTAATTGATCTAATTAAATTAATTCACGGTATCATTTACATATCTCCTCTCTCATTTACATATATGATTTCTCATATGTATGCGCGAATTAAATTAATTCACGGTATCATTTACATATCTCCTCTCTCATTTCTCATATGCATGCGCGAATTAAATTATTTCACGGTATCATTAGCGTATCTCCTCTCTCATTTTCTCATATGCATGCGCGAATTAAATTAATTCACGGTATCATTTACATATCTCCTCTATCATTTACATATATGATTTCTCATATGCATGCGCGAATTAAATTAATTCACGGTATCATTTACATATCTCCTCTCTCATTTACATATATGATTTCTCATATGCATGCTCGAATTAAATTAATTCACGGTATCATTAGCGTATCTCCTCTCTCATTTACATAACTGATATCTCATTCTGTACATCTCATTTTTATATATTATTTGCCATCTCTCTCTCTCATAAATTTATTTTAAAATAAATCAGTCCTATTTGATATTTATCTTCAGGTCATCATGTAATTCTGTGAAAACAATTTAATATGAAACGTAATAATAAAAATTTATTTTCAACTATACAAAAGTAACTCTAAAGCTACTGTCAATCAACTGTCGGATTAGCTCTGGTGCATTAGACCTGTTTAAATATACCGCATAAACATTTAGTTTGAAAGGAAACAATTAGGGTCTTTATGATTTCATAAAATTTTATTCAAGTGAATCTTCTTAAGAATATAGAACACTGTAAAGCATTATTTTTAAAATTCAAAAACATTATCTATAGCTAAAACTGTTTAAGAAATAACTTTCAAACTAAATGTTTTTTGCATGAAAATACACACAAACTAATTAGCCATGTTGTTTTCAACATTCTTTAAAACTGCTTTCAACTATAAATAAACAAACGTTCTTACGAATGACTGAAAAGAATTTAGAATTTCTAACCATAAAAGCAATTATCAAGTTGAAATATTTGTAGGTGCATTAATCATTTTCGTCTTTTAAAACGACATCTTTACAAGAATAATAAAAATTTATTTTCAACTATACAAAGTAACTCTAAAAGCTACTGTCAATCACTTGTCGGATTATTACAATTATCTAGTAAAAATGTATTGTTTCAATTTGAAAGCAGAAATACTAAACAAGTGACTATATTTCTTCTAAGTTTCTTTATAATTAGCTCATGCAGAATAACACAAAGGATGAGTCATATTTCTTGGTTAAAAAGTTAATGAAGCGTGCATCAAATCTGTCTACATTGACAATCAATATAGTCACTTGTTTAGTTAAAAATTTATATAAAAATTTATCCTATGTATTGGTGAAAACTCAAATATTCATGGAAATATAACAATAGGTACATATAACGATACTAATCAGTCTAACGCGGAATATATATTTTATATTATACAAACGGCTAGAAAAGAATAGGTACAATCGGATTATGTTCATACTAAGCTCACCATGATTATTATAAACATCTTAACAGAATAAAAAGGGCGATATGAATATAACTTATAGGATTTAATCAAACTAGAATCTCTGTTACATTAGACCTGTTTAAATATACGTCATAAACATTTAAAATACGGTTTACAAGTAAAGCAAATTCTAATTTGAAAGAAAACACTTAGGGTCGTTATGATTTCTTAAAAATTTATTTAAATAATTCCGACAAATATTTATAAATAAAACTTAGAAAAAAGGAATATTGTGTAGTACCACTTTAAAGTCAAAAAGATTATACCTGTTTCTTTAAATATTCTAATATTCAGGGCTATATGAACCAAAACGATTAAAAAATAAACATTCTTTCCCTGTTATGCGAATAGTATAATAGACAGGCATCGTAATCCCTAAAAGCAATCAAGCTTAAGCTATTTCGACGAAAACAACAGAATTTTAAAAATAATTACAATCACTTTAGTACGAACAATAACATTTAGCATTCTAGTGTATTAAAATCTAGAAATTGCAGAAAAACTGGTTTAAAATAAATTGTATGTAGTTATACATTGTGAAATAAAAATGTAAGAATAAAATACATACACGGATTAAACTAAACTATATATATTAAGTAATATTAATTACGGCTTTTATAGCTATTCTTAGACTAAGGCCTAATTTAGGTAGTCAAATTGTAGGTAATCGAATTGTAGGTACATATCATGATGTGATATCATACAATTATATTCTAGTAAGAATTGTAATAAAGTCACTGCTATAAATAACAACATTCTTTATCACGATCATCTATCATTATCATAATCATCTAATGTCATACAGAGTCAGCAGCTAGCTCCTAAGTTCGTATATGCGAGAATCGGTATTATATAACACACACACCAGTCTACATTCATTGCTCTAATATTGATAGGAACTTTCTAGAATCTATAAAGTTGTACTACATATATTCAACTAATTTGAATATACGATAACTGATACTCATTATACTTCTATGCACACAATCGAGGTATCAGTACACTCCAACCGCGTGATCAAGATTGTAGTATTCAAATCAAGCTTCCTAGACCCTATACAAGTATTCTAGAACACAGAATATTCATCACTAAACGTATTCTTCATATATGAAATCATAAAATTCGAGTCTAACTACTGACAAGGTGAAAGAATGGGTGCAATCGGTTTATGCCCATACCAGGCTCCCTATGATTATTATAAATGTCTTAACAGAATAAAAAGGGTGAAATGAATATAACTTATAGGATTTAATCAAACTATAAAAATATCGATATATCCTACGTTGAGAAAATAATTATACTAGGTAAGCATCAATACGCTACATACGATTATGAGCCTAAGTATAAGTATGAGCCTATACTTTAAGCGTTGACGAATACTATGCATATTTCGAATAGAATATGCGGAAACATCATCAGTGAGGGATATAGGAATCTACAGACCGTATCAAACAGGATCCAACGAGTTGAGACAGGCAGAAACCTGTTAGTAGGAGAACAGTTGTATTAAATGTTTAGGTATAGGGGAAATGTAAACGTTTTAGTGATTCCTCCCTTCCTCTTTAGACGATTATAAATAGCAGAAGCAGCAGACCTACTCATTTAGTCACGATTTATCGGTGTTGCTGTTTATTCATAGTTAAAATGTCATTCTACAAAGCTGAGCGCATTCAACATAATAGTAGATGTGAACCGTATAGTGTGCCTAGTAAGTGTGATTCACCTCAATTTCAACCAAATAGCGATGACATCAAAACTTTTAAAAAGTTTGCAAAAGAAACATACGATATACAAGTTCAGGATGATGATGAAAAAATTCTAAACTACGAAAAATCAAGACTTCTTTGTGAAATACAGCTGCCGTTAAACAACAGTGGTTCGAAATATTTACATCTTGGACTGGGTCCTTTCAAGAATTTTGATGTGTATATAAGAATCTTGAAGAAAGGCACTGATCTAGGTGTGCAGTTTAACGAAGACTCATTTAAAGATTTTATAGAGGATGCTTCGTACATATTAGGATGTCTGAAACACAACGAACTTGATGGATACGTATTGACCAATTATACGCTTCATAGTGTAGGAAACAAGTGTCTCAAATTTGTTCCGAAAACTAAAGGTTTTGAACTTTACATTTCCGAATTAAGTCTAGGGAGATTATACATGATGAAAACCTTTTTATGGAAAAAGATTGATATTATTAAAACTATGCATCGTAATTACGAATGTTTTGCCGAAGAAGTCCTGGACACGGCTATAAAAGTTAGAACAACGTTTGTAGACAATAATATTTTATTAAAAGTGTTAAATTCTTCTTGTAGATATAAGGATGATTTATTTTTGAATGAATTAGTTTATAAGTTTAATAGGAAAACTATTGTAGATTTTCAGAACGATCTTGATTTAGATGATAGACTTAAATTTATTACATGGATATAATGTATAATAAATATAATATAATAAATGTCTTTAAAACTTATTGTTTTTAATTGTACCTACATCTACTTATTCCAGGTAGTTTGATTGTATGCATATGTAAGACTAACCTAAAATCATGTGTCCTAACCTAATGCCGAACGGCGTCTAGACCTGTTTAATTAAGGGTTACGATCTAAGCTATTGTCATACAAAACATGCAAAAGTTTGATAAAATACATGACATAATGCTCATTTAAGTCAACACTTATTAAAAATAATTTTAGTACATTTGTATATATTCTTTCACTCTGCAGGAAGTCTTTTTAAATAGAACGTAGGGAGCAGAGTAAGTACAAAACAACATACTTTCATACAAGAACGTTTATTGATACAAGTAGTTTCGACTCTGCTTAAAACATAATACATAACTTATATATAATATCTATTAAAATAGTACATTTCGTATACACTAATAATGGTACTACATACCCGACTATAAAGTAAACATGGTAAGTATAACAACAGTTTAAAAGAATAGATAGTAAATATAACTATATCTAATTATTTTGTACTGATATAAAAAAAGCCTCGGATCGACTGTTTCGACTAATGAAAAAAAAACAGGAACACTACCCCGCCTATTTATACTGATCGACCAGCGCAATCGGTTGTTCTCGGTTATAATCGTAAGCGCTCGGAGCAATATGTATGCTCGAGAATGAATCGTAGGTTCTATCCTAAGTGTATGTAACCCGGAACCGATGTCCGTACATTTTAAATTATCAAACTTACCATATAAACATGAATATTTACTACATTTGCTTTAATTCTTGTTCCCTCCCTACCTACCTACCTACCGTAAACAATATGACCAAATTATACTTGATCTGATCAAATATTGCTTACAAATCGGAGCTCTAATCTAATGTCTACAGTAGAATCCTTAAAACTCTCTATGAAGTTTTAGAATTGTCGATTACTAAGACACCCGTTTCTTCTACCTCCTCCTTTAGTAAATTCATATTGTTAGCTTCTACTTTGTCAACTGTTACTAGAATGCTGTTCTTTAGATCCTTTACCTCGCTCTATGTATCTGTAGTCATTACAATGAAAGTTTGTACTGTTGTGTCGAATTGACGATTTGATTTGAAAATTTAATAATGTAATTTATCGTTTAAACTAACCCTTGTTTACTTCTATATATGTTTAATTAATATGTAATTAGTACATCAAAATATGTTCTTAATATGTTTTTCAATTTCCTTATAAAATATAACTATATATCATTGAAATAAAACATTATTAAAATATTAAAAATAATTTTATTTTATTACGTCCTAAATATTTACACGACTGATCACGTTTCTCGTCAGCTTCTTTTCAAACAATTGCAGTCGTTTATCATAAACCTAATGGTGAGCCTGTATTATTCGTATTACGATATGGATATATTATTCAATTTTCATGTCTTTTGCTAACCCTACATAACCTAAGCTTTACATAGCTTTAGACATGTTTTATATTTCGTATTTAAACACATAACACGACATATCTGAATGATATATTAAATAAAAATAAATTGCTACTAAACGTAAGCTAGACTTGAATGATATCGATCGATATGCTATAATATGTATAGCTTAAATGCTAGATTAGTGAAGGAACATACAGTGAAGAGTGTTTTGGGAAAACCTTAATGTAGCTGCTGAGCTCTGCTAACCAGCTTCACTTATAGGTACACTATCTATTTAGCTGATTCAATAAAAATTTCGTTATTTAAAAATTCCTAACATTTATCTGTTTTAGAATATTCAAAGGCAGTATATGACAATAAATTATCGTGAGACTCCTGATCTATACAAAACGTTTTATATAAAATTAGAGATAAAAAATTAATCCTATGACATATGGTGAAAATGCAAATATTCAATAATTCTAACCCCAATTTTTCTACTTTTCTAGACGTAATGTAATTTTGAACTGATTTTTAACCTTTTTTCGTTATATCTACTACCCTTGTAAACGATTTCTACAGTTTTGTAATACGTCTTTATAACTTTGAAACTCTACGTGATTTTCTCTTACAATATCTATAGTTATGAGAACCTTGAAGACTTAACCTGGAGAAATAAAACAGATAAATATTTTACTTTTTATTGAAACTAGTTAACTTATATTCTAACATACAAATATACAACAACAAAATAGAAAAGTATACTTGAGGGTAACAAAGAAGTCCTGGACGCTGTTATAAAAGTTAGAACAACGTTTGTAGACAATAATATTTTATTAAGTGTGTTAAATTCTTCCTGTAGATATAAGGATGATTTATTTTTGAATGAATTAGTTTATAAGTTTAATAGGAAAACTATTGTAGATTTGCAGAACGATCTTGATTTAGATGATAGACTTAAATTTATTCCATCTGGATATAATGTATAATAAATATAATATAATAAATATCTTTAAAACTTATTGTTTTAATTGTACCTACATCTACTTATTTCAGGTAGTTTGTTTGTATGCATATGTAAGACGTTCTACTCTACTTAAAACATAATTCATAACATATATAATATCTATTAAAATAGTACATTTCGTATACACTAATAATGGTACTACATACCCGACTATAGAGTAAACATGGTAAGTATAACAACAGTTTAAAAGAATAGATAGTAAATATAACTATATCTAATTATTTTATAAAATACTATGTTAACTAAGAGGTAATATACAGAATATATACGCCTGTATTCAGCCTCTAGAGGGTGCATACGCTGATATAAGGTTAGTGAGAGATTAACAATCACTGACCGAAGGGTTAAGGTTGAAGGGTGAAGGGAGAAGGGTGAAGGGAGAAGGGTGAAGGGAGAAGGGAGAAGGGTGAAGGGTGACTAGCCAGGGTTAATTAAGTTAAACGGAACGTGATATATAAATAGGAGTTCATGTTCAATCATTAGTCAAAATGGAACGGCGACGTGAGTGTGATGTGTGTCATACGAGCGTTTTACGATCAGGGTTTGCACGTCATATGAATATACACCGTGGACACAAAGTTCAGTGTTCTATTTGTTTAAAGTATTTTACACGTCTCGATAACTACAGAAATCATTTGAAACTTGTTCATAGTACCCTAGATGATGATAATAAGACTTCACATAGCAATAATGTAATATTTAAAGACGTGAATCTGAAACGTCGACACAGTGACACCACCGTTCATGAAACCGTTGACAACTACAGAAGTCAATAAAGGAGAAAATAATAATAAAATACTAAACGCCCGTAATTCTATACGTAAGAAATTAGCCTACTTTTACAAAGATAAAGCAGAACCTCAGGATATTCCATATATACCTCGACCAGGGACCGTTAATCTCTCACCGAAACTTGAACACACATCTCCAGTTACATCTGTTGAAGATGAAGAAGAAGAAGAAGGAGTAGAATGCGGTTCTGACTTAAAGATTTATCAGGGATTCTCCAACTATTATAGAGCATTATTAGCTAGCGGAGAAAACAAAAACGTAGACAAAACTAGGTACGCTCTATATAACGACATCGATGAGTGGCGGTTTGGTCGTTCGCTAGTACAGTTTCAGGGAAAAGATATTTTAATTAAAAACAAACTTTTCAATGGAACATCCGGCTTGTTTAATTTACTAACGCTTAAACGAATAAGCTCTCCTAGTCCAACAGAGGAAGATATTGACAACTATATGAAACTAATCTCACTTACTAATGCTCATAAGAAAGACTATAGGCGCAACGGTCGACTAATAAGCGTTAAACATTGGAAATACGAAAATGTAATCAGGCCAAATTTATACAGAATAACAGACTTTGGGATTAGTCTCCCCAAAAAGTTAAACAAGATGAAACCGGATTGTATACGTCAGAGTACGCCTGATCAACTAGTGGACCGACTTCGTCTGTTGTATACTGTAAAGAAAGCTCTTAGCAGCAGTCTCGAAAACGAAAATGAAATAATTTCAGTCATCGCAGAGCTTAAAGCGAGAAAAATCATAAAATAAGTAAATATTTAATTTGTACTATGTAAGATGATCTTATTGTATTGCTATTTATATGTAATATGATCAAATAAACGATATACATTCTATATATGTTTCTTATTTCTTTACCTCTCTCGCGTAGTAAACGTTCTGGTAGATGATCATTTTGAGTTCCTGCATCATCTTGATACGTTTTATTTCATAGCATTACCAGAGGCAGCAGTATCAGGAGTTTTCCCACGTCTTACATATGCATACAATCAAACTACCTGAAATAAGTAGATGTAGGTACAATTAAAACAATAAGTTTTAAAGATATTTATTGTATTATATTTATTATACATTATATCCAGATGGAATAAATTTAAGTCTATCATCTAAATCAAGATCGTTCTGCAAATCTACAATAGTTTTCCTATTAAACTTATAAACTAATTCATTCAAAAATAAATCATCCTTATATCTACAGGAAGAATTTAACACACTTAATAAAATATTATTGTCTACAAACGTTGTTCTAACTTTTATAACAGCGTCCAGGACTTCTTTGTTACCCTCAAGTATACTTTTCTATTTTGTTGTGGTATATTTGTATGTTAGAATATAAGTTAACTAGTTTCAATAAAAAGTAAAATATTTATCTGTTTTATTTCTCCAGGTTAAGTCTTCAAGGTTCTCATAACTATAGATATTGTAAGAGAAAATCACGTAGAGTTTCAAAGTTATAAAGACGTATTACAAAACTGTAGAAATCGTTTACAAGGGTAGTAGATATAACGAAAAAAGGTTAAAAACCAGTTCAAAATTACATTACGTCTAGAAAAGTAGAAAAATTGGGGTTAGAATTATTGAATATTTGCATTTTCACCATATGTCATAGGATTAATTTTTTATCTCTAATTTTATATAAGACGTTTTGTATAGATCAGGAGTCTCACGATAATTTATTGTCATATACTGCCTTTGAATATTCTAAAACAGATAAATGTTAGGAATTTTTAAATAACGAAATTTTTATTGAATCAGCTAAATAGATAGTGTACCTATAAGTGAAGCTGGTTAGCAGAGCTCAGCAGATACATTAAGGTTTTCCCAAAACACTCTTCACTGTATGTTCCTTCACTAATCTAGCATTTAAGCTATACATATTATAGCATATCGATCGATATCATTCAAGTCTAGCTTACGTTTAGTAGCAATTTATTTTTATTTAATATATCATTCAGATATGTCGTGTTATGTGTTTAAATACGAAATATAAAACATGTCTAAAGCTATGTAAAGCTTAGGTTATGTAGGGTTAGCAAAAGACATGAAAATTGAATAATATATCCATATCGTAATACGAATAATACAGGCTCACCATTAGGTTTATGATAAACGACTGCAATTGTTTGAAAAGAAGCTGACGAGAAACGTGATCAGTCGTGTAAATATTTAGGACGTGATAAAATAAAATTATTTTTTAATATTTTAATAATGTTTTATTTCAATGATATATAGTTATATTTTATAAGGAAATTGAAAAACATATTAAGAACATATTTTGATGTACTAATTACATATTAATTAAACATATATAGAAGTAAACAAGGGTTAGTTTAAACGATAAATTACATTATTAAATTTTCAAATCAAATCGTCAATTCGACACAACAGTACAAACTTTCATTGTAATGACTACAGATACATAGAGCGAGGTAAAGGATCTAAAGAACAGCATTCTAGTAACAGTTGACAAAGTAGAAGCTAACAATATGAATTTACTAAAGGAGGAGGTAGAAGAAACGGGTGTCTTAGTAATCGACAATTCTAAAACTTCATAGAGAGTTTTAAGGATTCTACTGTAGACATTAGATTAGAGCTCCGATTTGTAAGCAATATTTGATCAGATCAAGTATAATTTGGTCATATTGTTTACGGTAGGTAGGTAGGTAGGGAGGGAACAAGAATTAAAGCAAATGTAGTAAATATTCATGTTTATATGGTAAGTTTGATAATTTAAAATGTACGGACATCGGTTCCGGGTTACATACACTTAGGATAGAACCTACGATTCATTCTCGAGCATACATATTGCTCCGAGCGCTTACGATTATAACCGAGAACAACCGATTGCGCTGGTCGATCAGTATAAATAGGCGGGGTAGTGTTCCTGTTTTTTTTTTCATTAGTCGAAACAGTCGATCCGAGGCTTTTTTTATATCAGTACAAAATAATTAGATATAGTTATATTTACTATCTATTCTTTTAAACTGTTGTTATACTTACCATGTTTACTTTATAGTCGGGTATGTAGTACCATTATTAGTGTATACGAAATGTACTATTTTAATAGATATTATATATAAGTTATGTATTATGTTTTAAGCAGAGTCGAAACTACTTGTATCAATAAACGTTCTTGTATGAAAGTATGTTGTTTTGTACTTACTCTGCTCCCTACGTTCTATTTAAAAAGACTTCCTGCAGAGTGAAAGAATATATACAAATGTACTACAATTATTTTTATTAAGTGTTGACTTAAATGAGCATTATGTCATGTATTTTATCAAACTTTTGCATGTTTTGTATGACAATAGCTTAGATCGTAACCCTTAATTAAACAGGTCTAGACGCCGTTCGGCATTATGTTAGGACACATGATTTTAGGTTAGTCTTACATATGCATACAATCAAACTACCTGGAATAAGTAGATGTAGGTACAATTAAAAACAATAAGTTTTAAAGACATTTATTATATTATATTCATTATACATTATATCCAGATGTAATAAATTTAAGTCTATCATCTAAATCAAGATCGTTCTGCAAATCTACAATAGTTTTCCTATTAAACTTATAAACTAATTCATTCAAAAATAAATCATCCTTATATCTACAAGAAGAATTTAACACTTTTAATAAAATATTATTGTCTACAAACGTTGTTCTAACTTTTATAGCCGTGTCCAGGACTTCTTCGGCAAAACATTCGTAATTACGATGCATAGTTTTAATACTATCAATCTTTTTCCATAAAAAGGTTTTCATCATGTATAATCTTCCTAGACTTAATTCGGAAATGTAAAGTTCAAAACCTTTAGTTTTCGGAACAAATTTGAGACACTTGTTTCCTACACTATGAAGCGTATAATTGGTCAATACGTATCCATCAAGTTCGTTGTGTTTCAGACATCCTAATATGTACGAAGCATCCTCTATAAAATCTTTAAATGAGTCTTCGTTAAACTGCACACCTAGATCAGTGCCTTTCTTCAAGATTCTTATACACACATCAAAATTCTTGAAAGGATCCAGTCCAAGATGTAAATATTTCGAACCACTGTTGTTTAACGGCAGCTGTATTTCACAAAGAAGTCTTGATTTTTCGTAGTTTAGAATTTTTTCATCATCATCCTGAACTTGTATATCGTATGTTTCTTTTGCAAACTTTTTAAAAGTTTTGATGTCATCGCTATTCGGTTGAAATTGAGGTGAATCACACTTACTAGGCACACTATACGGTTCACATCTACTATTATGTTGAATGCGCTCAGCTTTGTAGAATGACATTTTAACTATGAATAAACGGCAACACCGATAAATCGTGACTAAATGAGTAGGTCTGCTGCTTCTGCTATTTATAATCGTCTAAAGAGGAAGGGAGGAATCACTAAAACGTTTACATTTCCCCTATACCTAAACATTTAATACAACTGTTCTCCTACTAACAGGTTTCTGCCTGTCTCAACTCGTTGGATCCTGTTTGATACGGTCTGTAGATTCCTATATCCCTCACTGATGATGTTTCCGCATATTCTATTCGAAATATGCATAGTATTCGTCAACGCTTAAAGTATAGGCTCATACTTATACTTAGGCTCATAATCGTATGTAGCGTATTGATGCTTACCTAGTATAATTATTTTCTCAACGTAGGATATATCGATATTTTTATAGTTTGATTAAATCCTATAAGTTATATTCATTTCACCCTTTTTATTCTGTTAAGACATTTATAATAATCATAGGGAGCCTGGTATGGGCATAAACCGATTGCACCCATTCTTTCACCTTGTCAGTAGTTAGACTCGAATTTTATGATTTCATATATGAAGAATACGTTTAGTGATGAATATTCTGTGTTCTAGAATACTTGTATAGGGTCTAGGAAGCTTGATTTGAATACTACAATCTTGATCACGCGGTTGGAGTGTACTGATACCTCGATTGTGTGCATAGAAGTATAATGAGTATCAGTTATCGTATATTCAAATTAGTTGAATATATGTAGTACAACTTTATAGATTCTAGAAAGTTCCTATCAATATTAGAGCAATGAATGTAGACTGGTGTGTGTGTTATATAATACCGATTCTCGCATATACGAACTTAGGAGCTAGCTGCTGACTCTGTATGACATTAGATGATTATGATAATGATAGATGATCGTGATAAAGAATGTTGTTATTTATAGCAGTGACTTTATTACAATTCTTACTAGAATATAATTGTATGATATCACATCATGATATGTACCTACAATTCGATTACCTACAATTTGACTACCTAAATTAGGCCTTAGTCTAAGAATAGCTATAAAAGCCGTAATTAATATTACTTAATATATATAGTTTAGTTTAATCCGTGTATGTATTTTATTCTTACATTTTTATTTCACAATGTATAACTACATACAATTTATTTTAAACCAGTTTTTCTGCAATTTCTAGATTTTAATACACTAGAATGCTAAATGTTATTGTTCGTACTAAAGTGATTGTAATTATTTTTAAAATTCTGTTGTTTTCGTCGAAATAGCTTAAGCTTGATTGCTTTTAGGGATTACGATGCCTGTCTATTATACTATTCGCATAACAGGGAAAGAATGTTTATTTTTTAATCGTTTTGGTTCATATAGCCCTGAATATTAGAATATTTAAAGAAACAGGTATAATCTTTTTGACTTTAAAGTGGTACTACACAATATTCCTTTTTTCTAAGTTTTATTTATAAATATTTGTCGGAATTATTTAAATAAATTTTTAAGAAATCATAACGACCCTAAGTGTTTTCTTTCAAATTAGAATTTGCTTTACTTGTAAACCGTATTTTAAATGTTTATGACGTATATTTAAACAGGTCTAATGTAACAGAGATTCTAGTTTGATTAAATCCTATAAGTTATATTCATATCGCCCTTTTTATTCTGTTAAGATGTTTATAATAATCATGGTGAGCTTAGTATGAACATAATCCGATTGTACCTATTCTTTTCTAGCCGTTTGTATAATATAAAATATATATTCCGCGTTAGACTGATTAGTATCGTTATATGTACCTATTGTTATATTTCCATGAATATTTGAGTTTTCACCAATACATAGGATAAATTTTTATATAAATTTTTAACTAAACAAGTGACTATATTGATTGTCAAAGTAGACAGATTTGATGCACGCTTCATTAACTTTTTAACCAAGAAATATGACTCATCCTTTGTGTTATTCTGCATGAGCTAATTATAAAGAAACTTAGAAGAAATATAGTCACTTGTTTAGTATTTCTGCTTTCAAATTGAAACAATACATTTTTACTAGATAATTGTAATAATCCGACAAGTGATTGACAGTAGCTTTTAGAGTTACTTTGTATAGTTGAAAATAAATTTTTATTATTCTTGTAAAGATGTCGTTTTAAAAGACGAAAATGATTAATGCACCTACAAATATTTCAACTTGATAATTGCTTTTATGGTTAGAAATTCTAAATTCTTTTCAGTCATTCGTAAGAACGTTTGTTTATTTATAGTTGAAAGCAGTTTTAAAGAATGTTGAAAACAACATGGCTAATTAGTTTGTGTGTATTTTCATGCAAAAAACATTTAGTTTGAAAGTTATTTCTTAAACAGTTTTAGCTATAGATAATGTTTTTGAATTTTAAAAATAATGCTTTACAGTGTTCTATATTCTTAAGAAGATTCACTTGAATAAAATTTTATGAAATCATAAAGACCCTAATTGTTTCCTTTCAAACTAAATGTTTATGCGGTATATTTAAACAGGTCTAATGCACCAGAGCTAATCCGACAGTTGATTGACAGTAGCTTTAGAGTTACTTTTGTATAGTTGAAAATAAATTTTCATTATTACGTTTCATATTAAATTGTTTTCACAGAATTACATGATGACCTGAAGATAAATATCAAATAGGACTGATTTATTTTAAAATAAATTTATGAGAGAGAGAGATGGCAAATAATATATAAAAATAAGATGTACAGAATGAGATATCAGTTATGTAAATGAGAGAGGAGATACGCTAATGATACCGTGAATTAATTTAATTCGAGCATGCATATGAGAAATCATATATGTAAATGAGAGAGGAGATATGTAAATGATACCGTGAATTAATTTAATTCGCGCATGCATATGAGAAATCATATATGTAAATGAGAGAGGAGATATGTAAATGATACCGTGAATTAATTTAATTCGCGCATGCATATGAGAAAATGAGAGAGGAGATACGCTAATGATACCGTGAAATAATTTAATTCGCGCATGCATATGAGAAATGAGAGAGGAGATATGTAAATGATACCGTGAATTAATTTAATTCGCGCATACATATGAGAAATCATATATGTAAATGAGAGAGGAGATATGTAAATGATACCGTGAATTAATTTAATTAGATCAATTAATTTAATTCGCCCATGCATATGAGAAATCATATATGTAAATGAGAGAGGAGATATGTAAATGATACCGTGAATTAATTTAATTCGCGCATGCATATGAGAAATCATATATGTAAATGAGAGAGGAGATATGTAAATGATACCGTGAATTAAATTAATTAGATCAATTAATTTAATTCGCGCATTTAATTCGCGCATTTAATTCGCGCATTTAATTAGACCATGCCTCATTTGAATATTAATTAGATCGCGGGTCATTTGCATAAAAGGAGAGGGGCAGGGCTCAAGGGGCGCAATACCTACTAGTATGGCTCAAGAATTTAAAAGAACCAAATTCAAAATTAACTCGTTGGGCAATGAAATTAGAAGAATTTGACTTTACTGTAAATTATATCCCCGGAAAAATAAATAAAGTTGCAGATGCATTATCCAGAATTCAAATTCACCCATTAAATATTAGACCTGCATCGCTATCAACCCCTGAACCAGAACAAACTAATTATGACAGCAGACTAGCTAGCAGAGCAAGTACTCCCGATATTACAGACTTATTCGACATTCCAACTTATAATCCCCCTCAAACTGACACTACTGAAAACATTGAAAACCCGAACAACGAAGAAAATAATGATCAAAATTCTTATATTGACACGGTACATTCTCAACAATCTTCAACTCCCGTAATTGATATTTCAGAGAAACCTCTACAACATTTTAAAAATCAGATAGAATTTATTAATGCTCAAATTCCAAGATCAATCAGAATCACAAAATACGACGGAATTACTCATTACGCCGTCTTCGTTAATCAAATTAATAAGTCAGAAATATTTAACACCCTATTAATTGAACATTGTCAACCCAAACATCATTACTATTGTTATTTCCCAGATGATCAACTTTATTTAGACTTTTCAAATTTCATTAATACAATCACAAACGAAAATACTCCCAAATTTCATCGTTGTATAACTCAAGTAACCTATATTTTAAATTCCGAAGAAAGGCAAAAACAAATTCAAGAATACCATTTAGGAAAAACCAACCACCGTGGAATAAATGAAACTATTGAACATCTCAAAAGAAAATATTATTGGACCTCTATTATAAAAGATGTTACAAATTATATTAATAATTGTCAAATTTGTAAACAACAAAAATACAACAGAAAACCTATTAATCAACCTTTTCAATTAACCCCTACTTCTTCTAGACCATTCCATACAATTCATATCGATATATTCCAGATCAAAAATAAAAGTTACTTAACAATCATTGACGCTTTTTCAAAATTTGCACAAGCTTATCCTTTACAATCCCGAAATTTAATAGAAGTAACCGAACAGTTATTGAAATACATTTCAACATTTACAACTCCTAATGTCATTATAGCCGACGGAGAATTTAATAAAAATATCTTTAAAGATTTTATAGCCTTGCATAAAATCCAATTACATACAACAACACCTCATCACCATCAATCTAATTCACCAATCGAAAGATTACATTCTACAATCATTGAACATTATCGATTATTAACCAATATACCTGAACAGCAAAAAATCCAATATTGCCTTTTAGCATACAATCATACTATACATTCGAATCTTCATTTAACCCCTTTTGAAATCGTTTTTGGACACACTGAAAGTAAAAACCCCTTTGACCTTGATTATAACAGAACATATTATCATGATTACTTATCCACACATAAAAATAAAATGAAATATTTATATGAATCCCTACAAAAAACTCAGATGGAAACTAAAGAAAATCGAAATTCCAAATTAAACAAATCCAAAACAAATAAACAATTTAATTTGAATAGCAAAGTATTTATAAAAACCAATCTAAGAAATAAAAAGGATCCAAGATTTGACGGACCTTATATTATCTAAAAAATTTTAGAACATGACGTTTACGAACTAACACCCCCTGATGGTAGACCATCACTTCAAAGACATGCTAACGAAATGCTACCTTTTTCAGGACAACAATGCTTCTCATCCTAATCGAACAAGTTAATATTTTAAATAATACTATTTGAAATTAAATTTCTTCATACCTCACAGATCAAGACGTTTTAACCATCCCTTATCCTGCTGACCCAAAATACCTACATTTATATGAAACAATTATCGTTACTAAAGTTTACCAAATTGATTCTGTAACCTGGTTAATCAGTTCCCCTTCCAGATCCATTTTAGACATTAAATGTATCCAAAAGAACTTGTTGGTTCAAAACTTATACATCTTAGTCCTGACTGTATTGTCATGATCAATCACAAAAACATGTTATTTACAGCCAAAAGTATTTCTAATAAAGTAATAGAATTTAATATCATAGATATTGCAAAATTAACAACCCCTCAATTTGAACATGTAAATATAACTAAAATCGATTTAACTACAATCGATACACAGAAATTGAACAAATATCAACTGAAGATCACAAACCAAAATCATCTTCTAAAGATGAATAGTACTACAGCTCTCGATCATCTGAGCTTATTAAGTATCATTATAATTATATTTATCATTGTAATAGTTATAAGTTTATTATTGTATATTTATTGTAAACGTAACTCCTTCAAAATCAAATTTATAGATTTTCTAAATAAAGATTTTATAAATAACAAAAATAACGAAGAAATACCAATTTAGATTTCTTTGAAAAATTTTATAATATATAAATATTATTTCAAATTTTATTTTCAAATTATTTTAATAACATTGAAAATACTAAGGGTGGAGGAGTAACGTACGTAGAATCGCACTATAGATAAGATCATGTTACATGAGAATTGCTTAAGATAATAAAACTCACGATATCAAATTACCAGCTTTCTGATAAATGGACGTTATCTCTATGAGACTCTTCTGTAGCATTTATTCTCTCATGACCATAAAAACTGTGTAGGCAGATAAGGTATAAATACCTCTGTTTTAATATTAAGTCTTTAGTCTTTATAAATCTTCATACAACTCACAAGTCTTTATAAATATTCATTCAACACACAAGTCTTTATAAATGTGAGTATTAAAACTAGGTGTGGATTTTAAAATTGTCCTGCTAGTAAAAACATAAAGGCTCATTCGAGTTTTAATTAATTATTTTGCTTAATGTCATTTAAATGTGAATTTTAAAATTGTTCTGTTAAGTGTGTTAATTCAAATTTAATTATTTTAAGCTCGTCTTAAAACTTCGTTAAAATAATTAATATTAATACAGTAATATAATATAATAAAGTAATATTAATACATTTGTATCATTAATGTTAACAAGATAGCTTTCTACTAATTAAAATTAATAAAATATATTCTACGACTGCAAACGAAATATATAAATGTGTTTTATTATATTCAATAAATAAAGTTTAAAAAAAAGCTTCGGCCACAGAATATAATTAAACTAGTTATTGTTAGATCAGTTGTCATACCATTTAATAAGAAATGTAAATATATGATAACGAAAAAGATTTATTATTGTTCTTGAAGAGTTTTTACAAATGTTAGCAAGCAAGACTGACGCAATTGATAACATTCTAGATGTAACACTAGTTATTAAGTTCAGATAGTTGAAGTAGTTTGCATTGTTTTAATATTATAGAAATTGAATTTGTTAATAAACTTTAAGGTTTACAAAACTGAGTCTTTGTTATTATTTATTTAAATTCTTACATCGTAAATAAAAAGGTCCCTGATATTTTTAAAGATGAATTAAACGGAAAACTTTTATTAGAATTTGTCGAAATGAGATCAAAGTTGTATTACATGCGTATCACAAGGAAGTTTTGAAAGGTCGAGGACGTTAGCAGGCAAGCTTTTTACAAAATGGAATAAAATTGTGAACATTACTACAATTTCATATTTTTCCTTCTTTAGGGAAAACAGGTTTAATACTGTGGTGAAAGTTGAAATTATTTTATTACCGTTTTGTTTATTGCATTTTACAGAAAATGCTAAATAACTATTGTAATCAACGCTGTGGATGTTTGAAGAAGTATCATATTCATAATAGATCGTTAATAATGGAAATACTATTTCTGATATTTTGAAATTATTTTATTGCCGTTTTGTTTATTGCATTTTACAAAAATGTTAAAATTAGTTAGTTTAAATACGTACGCATGATACGAAGTTATTCGTTCTTATTTTTAATTACATGGTTAAAGAATGCTGGTAAATTATTAGCTTTATGGTTTTGCTAGAATTATTTATGTTATGATTTTGATTGAAATACGCATAATTCAGGGTGAGGTCAGACTGAACTGTGTTGTAATGTATTGAGAATTAACCTTGATAGGATATACACCAATCAAAACTCAATTAACATTTTTTCTTTTTGTGTTTCTTATTTTTATGAAGAAAAAACAATTTTTTATTGAGAGTTGGCCTTAATAAGGGCGTTAAAAAAAACATGTAATTTATGGGGAATGTGTTTTTGCGATTTAATAATTACTTGTAAAATAAAATAGCCTTGAAGTCACGCTAACAATTTATGAGGGTGTTTTGCGATTTCGATTTACGTCATCAAATAAAGTTAATTGCGGTTTGCACTCGTATAAAAAAATCGCGCTAACGCATCAGTATTTAGTTAAAGACAAATGGTTGATAAAATTAACAAACTCGTTTTTAAACCCGTTCGATTTAGTGATTGATTTCAGCTTATGAAATTAAGTGCTTGGAGGTCAAATATTCCATTTAACGCAAGATGTTAATTATTGAATTAAAAGACGGAAGTGTTTTTTACCTAAACGTATGTCATATCCGGTTTGGGTATTGTAAAAATAAAACATCAGTACTATGAACATAAAGTTGATCTAGCGGGAACTAAATCGGGCTAATCTTTTCAAAAACGATTCCTAAATAATGTTTGTTTCATTGTTTAATTTATAGCACGTATATAGAAGTAGTCTTAAATAATATTAGTGAATATCGGTTTTTATCGAGGAGTTACAGTTACCTCCTACTATATAAAAGCAAGGGTTTCATTGTGTTGGAATTTATAATCAATGGACATTACCAGTTTACAAAATCAGCTTACATTAGTGGAGAAATATTTGAAAAATGCAAAAACGCTAGAAGATTTCCACAGGTTATTAACCCTGAATGATGAAAATATAAGATTAACAAAGGAGAACATAGAAAATTGTGGAAATGCAGGATTAGGCGAGAACAGAAAATTGGAAACGATTTTGGCCGGATTTACATACTTGGATGCGAGGATTAAACAAACCCTTGTTATAACAGGAGAAGGAGTTAGTGGAGGGGGTGACAAAAGCAGCATAACGTGGCGTGACGGAGGTTTTTCATTTCTTTTTGATTTTTCTCTTTGATTGAATGTTTTATGCATGTTTTAGCTGGAATCAGCGTTCAAAGGACGTATTAAAACTGGCATAGTGATCAACAACAATATCTTAGATCCAAAAGAGTTTCTCGAGGAATCACAACCCATTTTTGTGGATAAAATTAAAGCATCCCTCCGACAACGAATACCTAACATGAAAGTCAACGTTGTTTTATGTGCCGATTATAAGATGAAAATGGATGATACGGTTGAAGCCAAATATTTTAACACTTCAAACTTCATTATATCGTGATCCAGCGACCTTATTTCTATTTTTAAAGAAATGGAAACTTATTTATTATCACAGGTGCGTATATAAAGTTTTTAAAACACACATTTTTAATTAGTTTTCCTTTTTTACAGATGAAATCCTTTGAAGAACTAGGATCCGGTGGCAGTTTTAGTCGCATTAATTCTTTAGCCGTAAATATTAATAAATATTCACCCTAAAGCGATATCTAAATATATATTGTCTTTTAATAAGGTAACCATGTACGTATTAATTCAACATTGTTAAGTTTATATTTAAGTCTGCGATGTATCATAGTTAAAGTAAAAAATATATCATCCATATCGTCATGTTTTATTTAATTAATTTGTGTAATTTTACCGAGATTGGAATTAGTATCGAATACCTGTTTTAGTGTAGATAGGAACTAAGCATTTATTAAAGGTTTAGATCTTATCCCGACATCTGGCGACAAGCGTGACAACTTTCACACAAGGGGGCCCTACGTGACGCCAAGCACCGCTATCGATCCCAGGGGACCCCCAGAGTGGGGCCCCCGAGGAGGGCGAAGCACCCCTAACAATCTCCCCGGAACGTCAGAGTGGGGCCCAGAGTGAAGCACCCCTAACGATCTCCCTAGGATGTCCCAGAATGGGGCACAGGGCTAAGACCCCTTTAACACATGCGCGGTCTAACCACACTTTCGAGTCCTGTGGAATTATCTAGTGACTTTCTCTCTCTGTTTTAACCAAAATATGACATTTGGCAACCCTGTATGTTAATCCGGGGGAATTATCTAGGGACTTTTCATTTTTACCAAATATGAGATTTGGCAACCCCGTTTGTTTACATTAAGCTCCAAAGCGACACGTCCTGCAACCTCCTTTACCGCCAAACTTCGAACCAATCACGAAGAGGCATGAGATTTGAATTTCCCCGCCAAACCACGCCCACTGCGACATCTAGCGACACATGCGACAACTTCTTTTACCCGGCAACTCGCTCCGAACATTCACGGACAAGCATCACATTTACATTTTCCCTCCTAAACAATCAACCCACACCCACGCTGACATCTAGCGGGAAGGACGCCAAGTTTGACACACATGACCTAACTAAATTGTCCTGATTCATAAACGAAACTCCCATAAGAATAACATGGGGAATTTAGTCTTGAACATACATTTGCTTACTACTAACGCAGTGGTCAAAATTTATGTATTCTTCGACGAAGAATGCGATGACGTTAAAAAAATTTAAAAAAATATATTTTTTCTAATTTTTTCAACTTTTAAAATCTTTTTTTGGAACTGGATATGGTTTATTCTGTTTTAGGGGTCAAATATAATTTTTTATATATAGGAGACGTGTGACATTCGAAATGGAATCGAAACCGGAATCGAAAACCTTACTAAAATTCGTGATAATGTTCAGATAAGAACCCAAACCGTTATAAATTTTCGAAGGAACCGGTATTTTTCGGTTCCAGAAGTTTAGCATTCTCCAGGCTTTTTCCCAACAGCGCTACCATAACAATTTCTTACTGAGTTGATGTTGATCCTAGATCCACTTCCACTTTTAATTAACTAATAGTGCTAATAGTTGACAAGAAAAGTGGTACGTCACATTTTATATTGGTAGCTCTGAATATTTCCAAACAACTTTCATCTTGAAAAAAAAATGTACAATAGCCTCTTTCGGTATTTCACATCAGTTTACTCTAAGAGCTCAGTTTCTATAGTATCCGTTGTTGTAACTAATTATAACTATAGCAGTAGAGCGTTCAAAGTTAAAAGAGTTGAAATACCGAACCCAGCAAATATAGTTATCACCTATGTTATAAACAATAATACTTTAACCTAACATGCATCGCTTGTCAGTTATCAAGGTCATATTTGTTTGCAAATATTTGAAGCTATATACCAACATAAAATGTGACGTCATTACTTTTGCTTCCGGAAACCTTATGGAACCTAAAAAAATCCTGAAACCGGAACCGAAACCCTTATTTTGAATTTTCAAGAACCGGAAGTGGAACCAGAACCTATATTTCTAAAGGGTTCCAGTCCCTGCTTATTTTAGAGATTGGTTTAATGTCGTGTTTAGTATCGTACACGGGCAAACACTCCCGTCGGCGTTACAATAACAATATTTGACAGATCGTTGGATGTTTGGATTGCCTGTAATTTGCTCGTTGATAATTTAAAGATTGCCCTTAAAGTTCCAGGTTAGTGGAGTGTTTTCTTTGTAGTAGGGCTTAGGGACTCATAAATTCGTTCGTTCGTTCGTCCGTCATTAGTCAAAGTTGATTTAGCTATTAGTTGCATATACCAACTCTTAGAATTCGTCTGATATCGGTGTCTATCAACCCCCAGGGAAACAAACTTTTTTTTTGGCAAAGTTGTAAATCTTCATCTTATATCTTATCTGGATAGTAGCAGTTCTAGTTTTACATTTATTGGATCTGTAAGCGATTTAATTATTCTATAAGCTCTTGTCCATGCGTTTACAGTGTGTAAATAGGCAACCCCAGAAGAAAAGCTGGTATAACTCGTTTAAAGGTTGTCTGTATAGGGGTTAGGCCACACACATAACAGACAAAGGTTTCCAAAAATTGATCAAATTTATGTTTTGGATTTTAACTTCTATTTGTAATTTGGAGATGCTTTAGCAGCACTATTCGATAGAGATGTGCTATAGATACAAACAGCATTCAATAAAATTTATGTTTATTTTTTAGTTTTACATACCAAGCAATAAATTATATTTAACAACTATCAACAATACCTTGCAATTGAACAACAAAATGACGCATGATGCATTTATTGTACTCCATTTTTGCATCTGAATTTACATTAATTTTACGAAGGGTTTTATAAAATTTTAGCAACATTGCTAGTTGCAACATTTCAGAAAATTAAGTTCATATCATCTGTAATAGTTTTTATAAGCATTTTCACTGCTCTCCTGTAAAACAGAGTTACGTCTCTATTCATTAAAGGCGACGATATGTCTCCAACCTAACATCCAACACAATCACTCCCCCATCTATAGTTGAGGCAGCTGAAACTTTTCTATTTTTTAGAAAAATCTTGACGTCCCAAATGGGAGTTGCACTCATGACCGTTGGAACATGAGTGATGCACTGACACCACTCGTCTACCACTGGCCCTGCTATTATTATGGTATTATTATTATTATAAAGAAGTTAAAACCTACAAGTTTACCATTACAGGAAACAGGAACCAAATTTTTTACATTTCTGGAATTCAAATCTCATTAAATCTAAAACTTTTCATACTACTTAACTTATTTTTGTTTGTTACAGGTTCTTATAATTCTCTAAACAAAGACAATGAACGATGACGAGGCACTCACAGTCAAAAACGAAAAGGATATCATAATAGAATCAGAAGTCATGGACGATTACAGTATCCAAAACGAAATTAAACTGTACACCGAGTGTAAGGAGAAATTCCCCAACACTAATATTCCATCAAAGAAAGAAGAGGTGAATACTGATAGGAACATTTTCTGAATACTGTAACTCACGTCAGCTTAAATTTTTACAGAAAACCAATTGTGATAAGCACATGCACACCCAAAAAAGTGGAAAACAATTTGAATGCAATTTATGCGAATACAAATGTTCCATAAGAGGAAATCTGAAAAGACATTTGCTCGTTCATAGTGGCAAGAAAGCATTTAAATGTAGTTTATGTGATTATAAATGTGCTACAAAAGGTAGTCTCAAAACTCACACGCTCACTCATAGTGGTGAAAAACCGTTTGAGTGTAAAATATGTGGTTACAAATGTTCTCAAAGTGGCCATCTTAAACGACACATGTTTGTTCATAGTGGCGAAAAGCCATTTGAGTGTAATTTATGTGATTATAAATGTTCTGTAAGAAGGAATCTTAAACAACACGTGTGCACTCATAGTGGTGAGAAACCATTTGAATGTAATTTATGCAGCTATAAATGTTCTGTAAAAGGTAATCTTAAAAATCACTTGCTTTTTCATAGTGGTGAGAAACTATTTGAGTGTAATTTATGTGATTATAAATGTTATGTAAAAGGCAGTCTTAAAAAGCACATGCTTGCACATAGTGGCGAGAAGCCATTTGAGTGTAACGTGTGCCATTATAAATGTTCTGAAAAAAGTAAACTTAAACAACACATGTTGTCTCATACTGGTGATAAACCATTCCAGTGTAACTTATGTGATTATAAATGTTCTGTAAGAAGTAATCTTAAACGGCATATGCTCGTTCATAGTGGTGAAAAACGATTTGAATGTAATTTGTGCAGTTATAAATGTTCTCTAAAAGGTAGTCTTAAAAAGCACTTGTTCTATCATACTGGCGAGAAACCACTTGAGTGTAATTTATGTGGTTATAAATGTTCTCTTAGAAGTAATCTTAAACAACATATATTTGTTCATAGTGGTGAGAAACCATTTGAATGTAATTTGTGCAATTATAAATGTTCTGTAAAAGGTAGTCTTCAAAAACACATGCTCTATCATAGTGGCAAGAAAGTATTTGAATGTAATTTATGTAATTATAAATGTATTATTAAAGATAAACTCAAAAGACACATACTCATTCATAGTGGTGACAAACCATTTGTATGTAATTTATGCTCTTATAAGTGTACTCAAAAATGCAGTCTTAAAAGACACATGCTCATTCATACTGGTGAAAAAGTATTTTAATGTAGTGTATGTGATTATAAATGTAGAACGATCAGTCATCTCAGTATGCACATTAGGGTGCCACTTATTTGTAGGAGTGTTATTTTTTTTTGCTTTTTGGAGAGGGCTAGATAGAGTTTTTGTTCCTTTTGCCTAAACATAGACCCTAACAAATTCTATTGAATTACACACGGTACATTGAGTTCAAAGTTTTGAAAAAAACAGGAAAATGACACTTTTTTACTTTTAGCTTTATCTGCTCCATTGGTTTGTTTCTGAATCAACTTGTTCCATACCATTGTTTTTGCTGTTTTTCCATATGTTGAACATTTTAGAGGAAGCATAAAGTTTATCTTTAAGAATGGAATTTTCATGTATACGATTGTCTGTATTAACTCAACGACAGGAACAAAAATGCCACATGATATGAGCAGGGTCGATTTTAGCATTTTAGTTTAGAAAACCAGGGAACTTTTTTGAGAACTCTATCACTTGATTTTAGTATGATGACCATTGTTTTTTTTCTACTATTAGTTACATCATTTTTACCTTGATTTGGTAGGTACATGTTCTGATTGTATTCCTATAAAGTTTAATTTCAGGATGCGATTGTTAATAAGTTGACTGTAATTGCTACTTATAATTAATAAGCAGTTTTTCTGAAAACTTCAAAGGAACTTTTTAAAATACAAGAACATAAATCTTCAGTTAAACATCTGACAGAAGGAATTGCAGGCTAACCAGATTAGTCGTTTAAAATAGGTCATAAATTCAATTTTCAAGAAACAAAAATTCTAGATCAAGAAAAAAACAAAAATGCAAGACTTTTCCTTGAAATGACTGATATGAATCAGAAAAAATACGATAAATTTAAATTCAGACAAACAATTTATCAACAGTTATATCCCGAGTACTAGAAATTTATCAATTAAGTTATACACATTGCATGAGACAACTCAAAAATGTTCTCCATTCTCTTCTAATATGCATAAATGCAATTGCATAATTTGATATAAGATTTTAGTACGAGTATATGAATAGATTATATCCTAAATTAAAAATTTATAAATTCGATAGCTATAGAGAATCGAACCTCCTGATTGGTCAGTATTATAATGAAGGATATAATCGAAAATATATCATAATACTACTATTTAAATACACATTCAAAAAAATGTCTAATTCCACCTCGTATGTGATTATGTACCTCAATTTTATAACCCAGTATTAAATATACAGTTACTATGGAACACCCTTAAAATCAAGGTATTTTTCATCCTATCATTTAAGGGAAAAGATGCCTTAGAATTTTCTAGTAAAGCTTTCTGATAACTATTGATGTCCTGATATCTCCCAATCAATTTTATTGTTAAATTCTCTAATAAAGTTTTCTGATAATTTTTGGTACCTTGTAGTACACCTATTCTCCGCGATGAGGCTGTAAATAAATATCGTAGTATTGTATTTGTCAAAAGTAAATAAACTATAGATCTGTTGCAATTTTATAACCCATCGGTATTACACACAGTTACTATGGAACACCCTTAAAATCAAGGTATTTTTTTCATCCTATCATTTAAGGGAAAAGATGCCTTAGAATTTTCTAGTAAAGCTATTGATTTCTAATAACTATTGATGTTCTGATATATCCCAATCAATTTTATCGTTTTAAATTCTCTAATCAAGTTTTCTGATAATTTTTGGAACCTTGATAGTACACCTATTCTCTGAGATGAGGCTGTAAATAAATATTGTAGTATTATATTTGTAAAAGTAAATAAACTATAGATCTGTTACCTTTTTTTATTAAGAGTACCTACATAATTACTAAAACTAAATGAAACAGGTAAAAATTTGCCCAAAGGGTGTCGATTACAAATGTATAGCTAATAATGTTGTAAATGAAAGAAGGTTCTGAAAATGTTGATGAGAACTTTGCGCATGATCAAACTCAAGGAAGTTCAAATAGGGGGAAGAGGCACGATGCAATTGCTGGACTGTAAAAGTGATGCCTGTGGTGGAGTAAGGAGACTACAGATTTGACAGCACACATTTAAATACACTGCAGGATTGGGTTCAGGAAATTGTTTAAAATAGTATTTATGACACCGTTAATGAACATTTATTAATTTTTTTTCAATTAATTAATTTAGTTTATTTGTACCTTAATTACGAAATTGCAATACACAATCGTATTGTTAAGAAATTTGCAAATTCCTTAAAAATAAACAATTGTTTATAAATTCTAAATATTACGATTGTTGATTATCTGTATTTTTATGAAAGTAGTTTGTACATTTAAACTGTGCCTAGTAGTCTCATAAATATGCAAAGTAAATTTATATTATTTGATTATGAATGTGGGTATGCGTAAATTATTGAAGGAAAAAACCGGGAAATATGATATTTTACGGCCTGGAAAACCGGGAAAAAAGAGTGGTACTTTAAAAGTACCACTCTTGCTGCCCACCCTGACTTGCCATTCCATTTGTTGTAACATTCTTTTATACTGAGAATTCTCTCATCTGTGAACAACATTTTTCGGAACTTTCCATTAGCGTACCCAACCAAAAGCTGTTACGAGACCCTTTTTCTTTCCTTCAAATCAGCGGTACACAAATACCTGGTGTGTCTTTTGTAAGCACCTAACTCTAAATTTTGTTTTATGATACAAGACATTGATAATCTTCGTATCAGCATCTTATGCGACATAATATTTTGGTTTTGGAGTGAATTCCAGGCTTGATAGCTTTAATTGCTTATGACGTACATACAGTGAGTGGTCTCCCACATATTTGGCACTCTTATACTCCACCAGTATCCACCAATAATTTGACGGCTCAGTAAACAAACATTTAGCTGATATCAAGTGGCTGCAAGGTTTTGAAGATAGTACTTCTTTCTATCCTGCATTTGGGAAGGTGAATCACAACAATTTTATTTTCATTGAATCCCCATTCTATTATTAAAGCTTTATTAATTTTAAAAGAATTTTGTGCACATAAACCCTAAACCTCAATTCTCAAATATCAAGTAACGTTACATGAATACTTTCAGTTTTTCCTACGTAATGGGTGCGTTCAAAGTTGTAACAATATTTATTAAACTACTAGGTATATAACCTTGTTTGACAATAACTCCGCCAATACCATTTTAGTTTACTGCGTACCGATGACGATGTGTACTTCATAAACCTTTTAGAGATGGTTCTATGTAGTTATTTAATTAAAAAAAGAATTTTTGTACAATACGTGATAACTCTCCCAATATAATGATCATATTAACATAATTATACAAATTAAGTACTACGGACCTGACGTGCGAGTGCGAGTAATGACGCAAATCTAACAAAAACTACTTAACGATGCATTATTACTCCATAATCTTGTTTTTTGTGATATCTAGTGTCACTTCTGCATCTTCTAATGGATGAACAACCTAACATTTTAATTTGTTTTTAAGAAAAAATCTTTATCGTAGCGTTGGACAGCCAACTTGACAAGTTTTGCAAACTTGAGGCTGCATGTTCACACCTCTTGTACCATTTCACCCACTCTACTTAAACTTCCTTGATAAAATCGTATCAAAAGAACGTTCTCTTATTAGAGTATTATCGAGCACGTTCGTGAACGTTTTCATAATAATTTTCGAGAAGTTTCAAAATAGTACAGTACAAACGATCATAAATAAACAAGAACATTAAAAATCGAGAATAAAACCGAAACTAAACGAATCTAAATCTTAAACCGAATACCACGAAAAATGTACACTTATACTGTTACTCGCAACTACTGTTGGCGTCGGATGTTCAAAAGGCAGAAACAGAAATGCCAGAGGAAGCAGACCCAGTTACACCTTTGGGATAGGCCACAGGCCATTTAAAATAAAATATTAGTAAGGAAGTCAAAGCTTCAGACCCTCCAACTTCTCAAAAGGGTTACTATAAACGATCAAAAGGACCAGTTCTAAAACTACCTGAATGTCCTTAGAAAACGGAAGTAATAGTCGTAAGATTAAATTAAAGTTTTGTTTTTTTTTTTTGTTAAGAATTTTTCTATCTGATGATGATCATACATAACAGACCAACAATGAAAATTGCCAACACCATAAATAAACTCAGATGTTCAACAGGTTGTATTAAAATTGTCCCAGTTTGGAAAGGTAAGTCTTGTTTGTCTTCATTATTTCTGGGAGATACTGAGGAAGCTCAAAAGCAATGCAGGAAAGTAATTACTTTTACAACCACTTGTAATGGTTGTATCGGAAAAAATATAGTGATTTTTGGATTTATAGTGTTTAATACAGTACATCTCACAAATCAAACATTAGTTACAAATCTTTGTTGGGAAGTTATTTCAAAAATTAATTCAAGTTTAGATTCAATGGATACCACAGCCAGTAAACCAAGCTTATTTATTAAAGGTAAAAAAAGTTTAGATTCATATCGTTCTACGCAACATAATTATTTTAATGCAGAACAAACAGACGTTTGGGTTCTAAGCTCATTAATTTCCATTATAGTAATTTGTATTGTAACCCGTAAAAGAAGAGCATTTGTAAGAGATTGAAACCCAAACCAAGGCCAATCACCGTGCAAGTGGTACATAAGGTGCCAGAACCAATCAATGAGAACGTACCTATGTTAGAATTTAAGAAACCAAAGTCAGTACCTGTGAGTTCGGCACCGAATGTCTATTCGCCGGTATTCTAAGTAGTTAAGCCTAATTAGTTAAGTATAAGTAATAAGTATTATTAATAAGAATATTAATCAGAAATAGATAAGGATAAAATAAAAGCAATAGTCAAGTTAAAAGTAAATTTTCTGTACAAGATCTCGTCTTATGGAGGTATGAGTTCATGAGGCCCTGTCAAATCCCCGAAGGCTATCAGCTGGACCCACAATGACAACCAAAATACCAGTGGCGGTGGGTGCATACGTCAAACTCCAAGCACACGACTAACTGGTATATCGCTATCATGCTCGTACGCACACATTAAAGCAGTATATCATCATGTGTTGCACTGTGAGAGCCCCGGGTTTGACGTATGCACCCACCGCTACTGCAAAATACAGCCCCAAAGAACAATGAAAGAACCGAATTGATTCAAGGGGTGGTGTCTTCTACAAATATGTGTATTCCAGTTACTGTGCAGTCATCAAAGGTATTGTGGGAGTAGGAACCATCACAAACTACCAACTCTACTTACCAAGGAGAACAAAGAAAAGGCTCCCATCGTTCGTTATGAGTCCTAAACCAGAAAAGAAGGAAACCAGCAACCAAAAGCAAGACAACAAGGGGTGCAGATAAGGGTATCCAAGGCTCATGTGGACATAGAGCAAGTAGAAAAATTGTCAATTTTGAATAACTTAAAATTTTTGAAGGGGGGAGGAATGTATCAGGTTAGATTTATAAACCATTATAGATTAGGATTTACTTATTTAATAAGATAAAGATCTTAAAACATTTAACAAATGTTGATTCAAATATAATATACTTTTATTTATGCAAATTTTAAAAATATAATTAACGTTGATAAAATTTAAAAAATGATATAATTAAGAAGATTTACTGAAAGTGAATTATCACACAGTTAGGAAAAGACTTATCAAGGTTAAATGTTTGGAAATCACTTTCAAAGAATGTGTTGTTAATTCTAATCTAATAAATTAAATAGCGACATTCCTGCTCAGGTATTATTACAAATAATTACGCGATCTATCAGTAACGTTTAGTTGTTATTCCTAGGATGTTTTACAACACATTTTAACAATAATTAATCAATTACACAACAACTACTAATAAACAATAAGTAAATACTAAAACCAAAAACTAAACACAAAATAATAAACAACGAAATACACTAATTGTCAAGCTACTTATTAACTAAAGAAACTCTTCAAGAAATTTAACAATAAAGCAAACCTTACAGAAAGGAGGTATAGAAAGTATGACTCAAAGGAACAATGACTCGATGTCTCTGTACAGAAAGATGCTGTTTCTAGGCAGCTAAAATATGCAAGCACAAACACAGGTGCTTTGAAACAGATGTTTGTTCTACATTTACGAACATTTATAACACACTACATTAAAAGTTTTTCACGGGTATGAGTAAGCATGTGTTTGTTAAAACTACTTTTTTTAGTACATTTATAATCACATAAATTACACTCAAATGGTTTCTCACCAGTATGGGTGTGCATGTGTCGTTTAAGGTTACCTTTTTCAGAACACTTGTAATTGCATATGTTACACTCAAATGGTTTCTCACCAGTATGAGTGAGCATGTGCCTTTTGAGACTAGCTTTTATAGCACATTTATAATCACATAAATTACATTCAAATATTTTCTCACTACTATGAACAAGCATGTGTTGTTTAATACTACCTTTTACAGCACACTTATAATCACATAAATTACAATTAAATGGTTTCTCGCCACTATGAACGACAAGCATGTGTTGTTTAAGACTACCTTTTACAGCACACTTGTAATCACATAGATTACAATGAATTGATTTCTCGCCACTATGACTGACCATGTGTCCTTTAAGACTAAATTTTTCAATACATTTATAACCACATAAATTACACTCAAATGGTTTCTCGCCACTATGTTTGAGCATGTGTCTTTTAAGGTTACTTTTTCCAGAACACTTGTAATGGCATATGTTACACTCAAATGGTTTCTCATCACTATGGGTGAACATGTGTCTTTTGAGACTACCTTTTATAGTACATTTATAATCACATAAATTACATTTAAATACTTTCTCACCACTATGAACAAGCATGTGTTGTTTAATACTACCTTTTACAGAACACTTATAATCACATAAATTGCAATTAAATGGTTTCTCACCACTATGAACAAGCATGTGCTTTTTAATACTATCTTTTATACTACATTTATAATCACATAAATGACAATCAAATGGTTTCTCACCACTATGAGTCAGCATGTGTCGTTTGAGGTTACTTTTTTCAAAACACTTGTAATGGCATATGTAACATTCATATGGTTTCTCACCACTATGAGTGAGCATGTGTCGCTTAAGATTGCCTTTTTGAGAACATTTATAAGAGCATACATTACATACAAATGGTTTCTCACCACTATGAGTGAGCATTTGTTTGTTGAGTGTACCTTTTTTAGTAGATTTATGAGATAAATTACATTCAAATTGTTTTTCACTTTTGTGAGTATGCATGTGCTTATGATAATTAGTTTTCTGTGAAAATTTAAGCTGACATGTGTTACAGTAGAATACTTTCCAATCAGTTTTCACTTCATATTTTAGTGGAACACTAGTGTTGAGCAGTTTCTCCGCACACTCATTGTACAGTTTAATTTCATTTTGGATGTTGCAATCATCTATGACTTCTGATTCTATTTTGATATCAATTTGGTTGTCGACTTCAAGTGTTTCGTCATCATCCATTGTCTATTTATAGAATTATAAAAAACTGCAACAAACAAAAATAAGTTATAAGCATGAAAAGTTAAGTTTTAATACAAGATGTAATCATTTTTCACAACTTTAAAATATTTTTCTTCATTGAGCGGATTTCAAACCAACTACTTCTTAACTCCTAACTAACAAAATTCCGTTTTCTTTCGAGAATCAGATAAGAACTTTACTAACACAAACTTGCCAATGGTAGTATTATCTAAAGTTGGTTGAATGGTCATCTAAGCTTATACCATCTTCGGCATTGTCATCTACAGTTTCATCTTTAGTAATTTATGTCGTTCCAACAGGTTATAACGTGAAGTAGTCGGCAAACAGGCGTACGACAATTTATGCTCGGACTGCCTCGGACAAGAGAGTCTCAGCCATAGACAATAAAAGATTTAGAATGCGCTTGGTTCACTGCGCATTAAAATTTTTATGGGAATGGTGTACGCGGCCAATTTGATGCAACTTTGCCGTCATGCAATGAGTAAGAGTGAGATACAACCAAAACAATTATTGTTAGCAAACAGATGTTGAGGTACTTAACCTAACAAAAGTTTAGTAAACAGAACGTACGGTTTTCATGGTGTTTACCAGTTTCGCGAACTCTTTAATATTTTTTCACTTAGTTCTAGTGGTTATTTAGTATTTGGTTAGATAGTTTATATAGTGTTTGTGTATACATTTAACTTTGTAAAGGTTAACAATAAAAATAATGCTCAATCGTGTATGTAAACTTGCAGAGATTAGCAATAACTTTTCACAGGTTTGATATCAATAAAACTTATGCATTATTAATATAATAAATAAAGAAATAATTGCAGAATACCACGATACCAATTCAGTACCTATATGATGATTTTAAAATTAAGAAAAGATGTTTTACCCACGATTATTGTATCATTTGAATCGGAAGTTACATCAGCATCAAGTTCCTTATCTGATAATGAATACAGCAAAGGAATTAACAACAATAAAATTCACAAAAGAAGCTGACGATGTATTTTCTATCACAAGACCACATAAAATAAGGTGTTACTAATGATTCACAAGGACCATCAGGTATTTTGAAAAGATGATTAAGTAGCAGCAGCATTTTAACAGCTTCTAGCAACGAAGAAAATAAAAAGGTAATTATAATTACATAACTTGAAATAATTTTCTAATTCTGACTAAATAACAGCAAAACTGACGTGATACCAAATGAAATCAAGTCGTCAAGCTCGCCATCTATTCTACCAAAAGGAAATGGGTAAAATTTATTAACAGACTTCATAATTAAAGGTAAATAACACAAATCATTTATGTAATGTAAATATATTGAAACATTCCTATTATAGTATAAACCGTAGAAAAGTCAAGAAACGATACATGGAAACCAAGCGAAAACTAACATTATATTTAAGAAACTGTATGCAGCTT
This sequence comes from Agrypnus murinus, assembly GCA_929113105.1. Classification (NCBI taxonomy): domain Eukaryota; kingdom Metazoa; phylum Arthropoda; class Insecta; order Coleoptera; family Elateridae; genus Agrypnus; species Agrypnus murinus. Next base: position 46,974,074 of record OV816031.1, read on the forward strand.
GAAAGTCTATTGAACATTTAAAATATATAACCTTTGTAAAACTATCACAAGTGATCTACAACAGCGGTTCCCAACCTTTTTCGTTCGCGGACCGCCAAACAACGTATCATTTGCTTGGGGACCGGTGAGTTTTTCTCTTTTTGCCAAACGAAGAAACGATTGCAGATAGGGGTGCGGCGCCGAATACCATAACTGAAGACACATAGGTCGGCCATCGTTCAGAACCAGAACAAGATATATCGACAGGGAGCGGAGATATAACCAAAAACACTGGGGAGAGGGTTTTGTTCAAAAATGGCAATGCGCTCAAACGCCCCAGGAGGCAATCATACAGGGTGTTTTGGAAAATGTGTCCTTCCCGTTAAAAGGCAATAGGGAAACATGTGTAGAGTAACATCTTACTAACAATTTACTGAAATGCCCCATTGAAATGCAACCCCTCTTATAAAAATAATAGGCGCGCCACTGCAACATAGTAGATAAAAGTGTATGAAAATTATGCCTATTAAATAGTACATACTTTTAAAGGTTATCAACAAAATAACCATAATAAACCCAAGCAGGTAGCCGGGTAAATCAATTCTTCAAAAATTGTAATCAAAACAAAATAGTAAGTACGTGCTTTTAAAACATTTTAGCTAAATAATAACAAACATTCATTCTGACCATCTGTAAATAACTGTTAATGACTCAGATCTTTAAAATTTGTAATCTGCAGTTTGTCGTCAACTTTCTTTGTGTTATGGTGGCGGTAAACTTGAGTTTCGATTACGTATTAATACATGTTTTAGAATTAATAACTTGAGTGAGGTAGTGTTAAGTGTTTGTTAGTGTTAAGTAGTTTAATTAATTGTAGTTACATTATTTCCAGGCGTTTCGCGGTAAATGTGTGGGCGGAAATTTATCAGAACCGTTTAATAAGACCTTTTATTCTGCTCCAACGATTAACCGGTGCCTGGTACCTGCACTTTCTGGACAATGAAGTGTTCGACGGACTCCCACAATTGAGCACCACCACACTTTGCTCGCCAGGTACGGGAGTTTTTGAATACCCTAACTGTGGATAGGACGTGAATGGCCCATCGCCGGGCCGGTGAGATCACTGGATTTGACTCCCCTCCATCTTTGTATTTGGGGATATTTTAAAATGTTAGTGTACAGGACAGAACTGAATACCGAGGAAGAGCTACGTGCTCGCATTGAAATCGCCTCAGAATAAATTCGGGCAAATGCCGATATGTTTGCTAGCATAAACTTGTGTGTACAGACAAACGGCGCCGTATTTGAATACATGTTATAAAGATTGTATGCATCTAAACGGTAAGTTTTACTCATTTTGTTAAAATGACATTCATAAAATAAAAAACAGGCAATGAAATTTGCATCACAATTAGGTCCATGAACGTATTTTACATTTTATTTAATAAGTGACCTTAATAAGTGATCAAGTCATCAAGGTAGTGAATCACTCGGCACCCGCTGCTGAAATTCAATTTTGTTGTTTCTGTATGTATTCCGGGGGCTAAGGACGAAAATAAATGAGTTTTTTGAGGCTACATTAGAGGAATCTTTTGATTTATTTTTTATTACAGAACATGGTTGAATGACAACATAAAGGATGCTGAATTATTTTCTCCAAAATACACTATCTACAGACTAGACCGAAATCTTGCAATAACCGGCAAACAGGACGGTGGTGGCATCATAATTGGTGTCAAAAAGGAAATTTCATCTACATCTCAAGAACATTGGTCTGTACCAGGTATCTGTGAAGAATTGTGGGTGAGCATTTTGCTTGAGTGTGGAAAGAAAGTTTTTTTGTGTTGTGTTTATGTACCATAATAAACCTAAATAACCTAAATGTTCATTTAAATAGAATCGAAGAAATTGTATCTAATTATCCTAATGATTACTTTATTATTATAGGTGATTACAATGTACCAAATATTCAATGGGTGTTTGATAATTATTCCAGTTGTTTCTTATCGCAGCCTTTAGGATATAATGCTGATATAGTCGTTGATAAATTCAGCTTTCTAAACTTTAAGCAATTTAATGGTATAAAGAATGTAAATAATAAAATTCTCGACCTCTGTTATTCTAATATAAATAGCATTACAGTTTATTCAAGTGATACACCGTTTGTTCCATTAGATAGTAATCATCCAGCTTTAGAGATTTATATTGATACATCATCCGTTCAATTTAATAAAAAGACAAATTTTAAAAAACTTCAGTTTTGGAAGGCTAATTACAATACAATTAATGAAAAACTAAACAACATTAAGTGGAATATAGAATTTCAACATCTTAGCGTAACTGAGATGGTGGATAGATTTTACCTCTTATTGTACAAAATTATAGATGAAAATGTTGCAACTAAGAATGTAAATAATAAATTCCCCTGCTGGTTTTCTGATATTACTAAAAGATTAATCAATAGTAAAATTGCGTAGGTATCACAAAAAATGGAAAAAATACAAAAAACAGTTAGATTACTTAAATTTTTCATTATTACGTAAACAAGTTAAATCTAGAATTCATTTAGATCATTTATCTTACACTTCTAAAATAGAGTCTAATTTAAAAACCGATACGAAACAATTTTGGTCTTACATCTCTAATAAACAAAAATCTCAGAGAATTCCCTCTACAATGACTTATCATGATAAAGTGTTTTCAGGTGATGAAAATATTAGCAACGCTTTTGCAAACTTTTTTGCATCAGTTTATACACCTGATCATATGCCAACGAATGTTAAACTAAAAGAATCCTTTGACAATTTTCAAATAAATAATGTTACTAGAGAGCAGATCTTATCTCAGTTACAAAACCTGAATGTTAACAAAGGCAGCGGGCCAGATAATATTCCTCCGATGTTTGTAAAATCCTGTCACAGTGCTCTGATTGAACCGCTCTTTCTTATTTATAATGGGTCATTAGCGGAGGGAATTTTCCCAGATAAATGGAAGAAAGCCAATATTGTTCCGGTATTTAAGAATGGTAAAAAGGATAATATTGAAAACTACAGAGGTATATCCATGTTGTGCATTTTCGGTAAAATCTTTGAAGCTATAATAACAAAAGAATTATTTTTTCTAGTAAAGCATAAATTAACTCCTAATCAACATGGTTTTTTTCAGAATCGTTCTACTTTTACCAATCTCATGCCTTTTGTTCAGGTGGTAGTTGGGGCAATGGAGGAGAAGAATCAAGTCGATGCGGTTTACACTGACTTCTCCAAGGTGTTTGATAAAGTCCATCACGGTACTTTGATGATAAATTTGGAGAATTTTGGTGTTCATGGCAGCTTGCTAAGATGGATTAGATTAGAATTAATAAATGTATATCAAGAAGGATCTGTGTAACCTCAGGTGTGCCGCAAGGCTCTCACTTAGGACCCCTGCTATTTTCTATTTTCGTAAATAATATCAGTAGTTGTTTTAAACACTCAGACATTCTTCTTTACGCTGATGACTTAAAAATATATAAGATAATAAATAACATTACTGATCAAAAATTGTTGCAAGATGACTTAAACACTTTCTATGCTTTCTGTGTAAGAAATAATCTTCACTTACACTTTGGTAAGTGTTATTCCATTACATTTTCAAGAAAACTCTCCTCTCTTGCCTCTAGCTATCACCTGAACGACACTCCTTTACAAAGGGTAGTGCAGGTAAGAGATTTAGGTATAATACTTGATGAAAAATTGTCATTTACAAACCATTTAGATGTGATAGTTCAGAAAGCGCTGAAAAAATTGGGATTTTTAATAAGAAATACAAAATCTTTTGTTAATGTAAACTCGTGTATAATTTTGTATAATGCCTTGGTAAGAAGCAACTTGGAGTATTTGTCAGTTATCTGGAATCCATACTATGACAGACATATTGATAGATTAGAAAGAGTCCAAAAGAAATTTATTGCTCATTTAAATTATAAATTTAATCGTGACCGTTTTTATTACACGTATGAAGAGAATTTGCGTTTTTACGGTATTGATTCTCTATCAAATAGGAGAAAACTTTCCTATGTTACAACATTACACAAAATAATAAATACTTTAGATTGCCAATATCTAACAATTAATCTGTATTTTAGGACTAACTTTTATTGCTGTCGAGACTTTAAGTTATTTCATTTAAAAAATAGTCTAATAAACTACGGTCTTAATGCACCATTAACCAGATTATTGGATACTTACAATAAATTCTTTTTGGATATCGATTTATTTTCAAATTCTTTGCAACTTGTCAAAAAAGCAGCTAGATATAAAATTAATGTCATTAACTAAAAGTTAAATATATTAATATTCTTTCCTCAGTTTACTTATCTTTGTGTTACTTAATACTAATAATAGTATATAAACTGTATAATTTAATTTCTAACTTATTTAAAATTTATAATTTAAAATTAATATACTTACTGATCCATTTGTTACATTATATTGTATAAATTGATATATATATATATATATATATATATATATATATATATATATATATATATATATATATGTAATTATGTGGACGACACTTAAGAAAAAAATTTTTTTTTTCTTTTTTTTGTTTCTACTAATAATTACCTTTCATAAATATTAAAGCTAAATTTCTTTCCTTTTAAACTATAAATAATTTTGTTATATAACAATAAATAATTTTCATTGTTTATTTTTAATTTATTTATGTTATAATTCTGTGGCTGTTACTTTTTCATTTCATTACTTAAATGTAATAATTATTTTGTAATTATGTGGAGTACACTGTATAGATAGATGTTAAGGGTTTTTCTGTTAAAGGGAGTTGAATCATCCTGTTGAATGACTCATAATTTGTAAATAAATAAAAAAAAAAATTGATACGTACGTAGCGGAGGTCAGTTGTGTCAGTAGTGCAGATGTGAGATCATTGTTTGCTTAATCAGTAATTCATGGTTAAAATCTTACAAACAATCCATAGTCGACTCGTGTCTTGCAAAAATACGGAAAAATCCGAAAAATTTTTAATTTATGAGTTTTGGGGTCTCTATATGGTCAACTTTCACCCCTTTAAAGCATTGCCTACTTGCCCAGAACACCCTGTATAAGACCTCCAGAAGTGGTTTCCACTTAGGAGCCTGATTAGTTGGTAGCGGCGATATTACTTTAGCGCGATTCTCGTGTGAAAACAAATAAAAAATCTCGAGTTTTTGTGGCTGTAACTTTTTTCTTATGGTTTTGCTATTGAAAATTTGAAAGAGAAACAACTTGAGATTGTTCATCATTTGACGCCAATATAGTCGTCTTGGCTCCTATAGTTTCCGATATACCGCTTTTCAAACACGGGCGGAGCCCCCTAGTGCGGAGAGGGCTAGAGATACGAAAAAACCAATAGATGAACCGCTCGTAATAGGCCGCGCGACATCGAATGGCGCCAACACATGTTCGATTGCCCCCAAAAACCCCATGTTATCAGTAGCCCCGGTACCCGCCCTCGGAAGTGTCAGCAACAAAACTTTCCGGTAAAAACTATTGCGGTACTGCGATGGCAAAGACTCCGTAGTCAAATCTTCGTTCCGACCTACCGTAAGGCGGAGGCAATTTTTTGCCGCCTCCGCCTATACGGTTTACCAGAGATGGTCGAGACTTTAAATCTGAGATAGGAACTACCCAACACATAGACACACCAAAAACGGTCCAGATGGCAAGCAAGGTTTGCTGTCCTTCGAAACCACAAAACCCGAATTAAGATCGTTTGCGTTAATCGGGCACGCAAGACGAAAATTCTTTCGGTTCCGGTACCTAGACCCGTGCACGCCAAACTCGTCTAAAAATTTAAAAAATAGGAGATTCTCCTTATTACCTATTATTGGAGACTACCTACCATATACGCACGGAGCCGGCGCGTCATATACCATGTATGTATGTACACAGCGCCGGCTCCGTATAAATTTATTCAGAGTTTACTCTTGGTCAACTCCGATAAACCATTTGACCCTACGTTAGTTCCAGGATAACACGAATTAAAAAAATTCTTTCAGTGAAAAATACTGTTATTTCTCTGCGGACCGGCAAAGATTTCTGACTGACCAGCACCGGTCCGCGGACCGGCGGTTGGGAAACGCTGATCTACAAGGTTCTAATATAAGACACCAGTTGAACAAATTAATATTGTTTAATTATCAATAAAGAATTATTATAAAGAATTGCGCATATAATAAATGCAATTTAGACAAATTTTGTTAACAATACTTTATTACTTAACTACATATTACATTATTGATATTATTGTAATAGGAAAAGGTAATAAAAGGGTTTAAATACAAACACGTGCAGCTCTGTTGAATCTCGCGTACCAACTAACTTATTTATTCTAGAAACAAGTAGCAACTCTACATTTTGTTACTAGAGGGCGCTACATGTACAAAGTACTGAACATTTGAGATTTACACAACACCCCCACTATCTCAAAGGTTCCACTAAGCCTAATCTATTTACAAACTTAGAATGTTTTACATTTGGTAAACCTTTTGTCAAAACATCAGCTGTCATCTCATCTGTAGGAAGATATTCAATTTTTACTAAATTCTTTGAGATGGCCTCCCTGATAAAATGATGCTTTACATCTATATGTTTTGTCCTTTTATGAAATATTGGATTCAACGACAATTTATTTGCACTCTGATTGTCATTAAATACAGTTATGCTATTATCATACTTGATCAATTCAGATAGAATATTTTTCAGATATATAGCCTCTTTGGATGCTTCACTTAAAGCCATGTATTCGGCCTCCGTGCTCGAAAGAGCTACAGTTTTTTGTTTATAACTTTCCCAGGAAATAACTGCTCCTGAAAGTTTAAAAGTAAATCCTGTATAGGACTTTCTGTCTATTTTATTGCTGGCCCAGTCAGCATCAGCATAACCTTGCAATTCACAATTATCTTTATAAAATTTCAATTTATAAGTTTTGGTGCCTTTTAAATATCTAAGAACCCGTTTAGCACATTTCCAATGCAACTCACTGTAACTATTATTGAACTGACTTAGAAAACTTACTGTATAGGCAATATCTGGTCTGGTTAAAACCGCAAGATACATTAAACTTCCAATAAGTTTTTGATAAGGCAAATTTTTATCACAAATACCTTCAACATTATCAAGGCAAATGCTATTGTCCATAGGTGTAGCGACACCTTTACAATCGGACATGTTAAATTTCTTTAAAATTTGATCAATGTAACTTTCTTGATCTAAAGTTATACAATCATTCTCGTGATCCCTTATAATTCTAACACCTAGACATTGCTTGGCTTCACCAAGGTTTTTAATCTTAAATTTTGAACTTAATTGCTCTTCCAAGAAGCACAGTTCTTTTGGATCATTTGAAAAAATAAAGAAATCATCTACATACAGGGCCACCACTGTTAACAAATTATTATCCTTTTTTATGTACAGGCAAGGTTCCAATTTAGATTTTTTATAATTTAAATTTAACAAAACTTCATCTACCCTTTTGTTCCAGGCCCTGCTTGACTGTTTCAAGCCATAAACTGCCTTTTTTAATTTGTACACTTTGTTCTCATTATTTTTTAAAACAAAACCCTCTGGTTGCTGCATGTAAACATTTTCCTCTAAAACCCCATTTAGGAAAGCAGTTTTTACATCTAAATGTGTCATCCCTAGATCTAATTTTACAGCTAAAGCTATTAAAAGTCTTAGAGTAGAATGTCTCACAACTGGAGCAAATGTTTCATTATAGTCTATGCCTTCCTTTTGAGTAAAACCTTTCGCCACTAATCTAGCTTTATAATTAACTTCACCTTCACTATTACACTTAAGCTTATACACCCACTTGCATTCAACTATTGTTCCTTTTTCTGGTAGATCCACTAGTTCCCATGTCTCATTCTCCTCAAACGAACTGATCTCTTCCATCATTGCCTGCTTCCACTTGTGCTTATCAGGTCTTGAAAAAGCTTCACGTACGGTTACTGGAACTTCCTCTATGTTGATTTCACTGGTTGCACATGTACTCAAGTAACTTACAAAATCCTCGAAGGTTTTTGGTTTTTTTTGTCTTTCTGACCTCCTCGGAACTATCACCTCGTTTTCAGGTTCTTCCTCAGGAATATAATCGCTGTCATCATCTCTTGTCTGATCTTTCACATCTTCATGATCTGAATCATCCATCGTCGCTTCTTCGTTTTCGATACTTCGCTCTTCAGTCAGAGGAATTAGTTCGCTTTCTTCCCCCACTGAATTTAACAATTCTGTGTTCTCTGCCTTACTTTCTGTGACCATAGTCGTTTCATTCGTGTCTTCCATCACAGTTACGTTTCGGCTAGTTATAATTTTTCTTGTATATGGATTGTAACACCTATAACCCTTAATATTTTCTTCGTAACCCACTAGAATATGCTTTGTAGCCTTTTTGTCCCACTTTAATCTGTTTGTTTTTGGCACGTGCACCATAGCTGTACTACCAAATATCCTCAAGTGGCTAACGTCTGGTTTCTTTTGTGTCCAAAGTTCAATTGGAGTTTTTAAAATGCCTGAAGCTACAGAACGGTTTTTAAGGTAACATGCAGTATTACAGGCTTCTGCCCAAAAAACTTTATTCAGGTTTTTATCGAACAACAAACACCTAGCCTTTTCAACAATACTACGGTTAAACCTTTCGGCCATACCATTTTGTTCTGGTGTATGACTATTTGTCTTCTGGTGGATAATGCCATTATCCCTTAAGAATTTCTCAAATTCCTTACTGCAGTATTCTCCTCCATTGTCTGTTCTCAACACTTTAATCTGTTTATTCTGTTGTTTTTCAACTAAACTTTTAAAATTTACAAACTTTTCATATACTTCACCTTTCGTCTTCAAAAAATAAATAAAGCACATTCTGCTGTAGTCGTCAATGAAAGTTAAAAAATATTTGGATCCCCCTAAAGATGTTTTTTCCATCGGACCACACACATCACTGTGAACAACCTCCAACAAACCTCCAGCTCTGCTGCCTTTGTTTGGAAAAGACAAGCGGGCTTGCTTTCCTTCACAACACACTTCACAGTTCTGCTTCTCTGTATCACCTTGATGTCCTTTATAAATGAGTCCGTCCACTAATTTACACATTTTGTTTAAATATCCACTGTTTATGTGACCTAAACGTTGATGCCAAATTTTCTTTGTAATAGGTGCCACTAAGAAACTCACGTCTTGTTTTTTTATGTTCAGTTTATAAACATTATCTTTTAAATCTGCTGTTGCCATTAAAATGTTACTATCATTGTAAATCTTACAACCATTCTCATCAAAATTAACTTTATTGCCATTACTAATCAGCTGACTTACTGACAACAAATTTGTGGTTAAATTTGGAATGTACTGCACATCACTTAAACGAACACTAAAAGTTTCTTTATCTATTACCGTCTCTATTTGCACATCGCCTGCACATTCAACTGGTATTTTTGTTTTGTTGGCTATCATAATTTCAGATAGGTCTGGTTTTCGTTCATTCGTTAACCATTCTCTTTTTGCGGTTAAATGAACACTGGCACCACTATCTATGTACCAATCTGTATTTTTAAATTGTCCAGTAGTAAACACAACGCTTAATCCAGCATCTTGTTTATAATTTGGGCATTTGGACATAAAATGTCCTGACTGTTTACATTTAAAACAAATAATTTTGCTCCTATCTTTTAATTTGTTTTTATTTACATGATTTTCATCATTCTGTAATTTACTGGTGCTGCCACCTTTTGGCATCTTTTTGAACGACTTGTTCCTTTGACTGTAGTTTGCTGCAAAAGCACCTGCAATGCTACTGCTGTCATCTGTGTGCATGTCTAACAACTTCGTTTTTATGGAATCTGTTGTTATGCTTATTCCCGAATGCTCCACTGCCATTATCATTGGTGCAAACCGATCAGGTAATCCCGCCAATAATAAAGAGCCAACCCATTCTTCGTCTATCTTGAAACCGGTTCTACGCAGTTTTTGCGATGTTTCAACGATTTGGTTCACGTATGAATCCATGGAATCATGATTTTCTAATCGTGCAGATATCAGGGCGCGTAATAACCCAATCTTTCTTGTGAAACCACTGTCATCGTACAGGTTCTTGAGCTTCGTCCAAACGTCCTTGGCTGTTGATGCATCTTTCACGTGCGGAAACAATGATGGATCAACTGTTAAAACTAATTTAGCCTTTGCTTTCGCTATTAACACGGTGTCTTCTTCAGTGCCATCAATACACTTACTTAAACCTTCAAGCACGAAAACATTTTCAACTGCGAATGACCACTCATCGTAGTTTTCGCGGCCTAATAGCTTCGGCACGCTAGCTAAATAATTTACTGCCATTGTTTTTCTTTCTTTCAATCTTACACGTTCAACAACTAACACAAACTTTTGATTTACTGTTTTTTATTAACACCTATTTCACGCGGTTCGCGTTAACTGGGTCGATAACCTGATATTATTGTAATAGGAAAAGGTAATAAAAGGGTTTAAATACAAACACGTGCAGCTCTGTTGAATCTCGCGTACCAACTAACTTATTTATTCTAGAAACAAGTAGCAACTCTACATTTTGTTACTAGAGGGCGCTACATGTACAAAGTACTGAACATTTGAGATTTACACAACAATTATTAGTTCTTGTTATTTTTCCTTTATTATAGTCGCTAATTTTAAAATTCATAACGCTATCACTCAGTGCTGTGTCACCTAAGATTATATGTTTCTTTTGTATTTTGTTTCGTGTAAATTGAATTTTAATTCTGTTACAAAATAAAACATATTATTATTAATTAATAAAGACAATAGTACAATCTTAAATTATTAGTATGTTACTTTCTTGTTTCCCTAATTAACTTAGTACTAATAGTTTTTCTAGGCTTTTAAGTTAAGTTAAGTTGAGTTCATTTTAGAAATATCTTACTAAACAATATTGTAACCATATTTTATGCAAGATGTGTAACACAGCAATCTCGGCATTGGAAACAAATTAAGCAAAATTTTAATTGCCTTTGGTTTATAATTTTATGGTTGATGATAATTTAGTTAAATTAAATGAAATTGATATTAAAATTATTTTATATCCTTAATTATTTTTGATGTTTCAAATTTTGCGCTATAAAGTTATTGCAAAATGGCCGCGCCCGTGTTTCCCATATCGCGTATACGGTATACTCATTCTAAATCTTTTAGTGTCTATGGTCTCAGCATGCCGATTTTCTAATAGCGTTTCCAATTTATATGCAATGATGCTGCACTGACTAATAGCGTTTTTCGATTTATATGCACTAATATTACTCTGGCACCGAGCAAGTTCTGAACTAGTGCAAATTAGCACGAACACCTAGCATATAAAAAGAACTATAAATCGAAAATGCACGTGACAATAAACAAAACAACCTAACCTCAACTTTATGAAACAACACGTGCTCTGAGCTGTTTTATTGCACTATAAATATTTGACACATTGCATTGCTTTATTACATTATATTTAATTTTTCTTAATCCATCTTTTAAATACGCATGAACTTCTAAACATACGATCATAACCTAGAATCAGCTGATGCACTAGCCACAGCACGAGGTCGAAGAGCAGAAACTTGCACGAGTGCATATTTCGTGCACCAGCACTATGTTAGTGTGAAACGAAAAGTATAAATCGAACAGTTCAGTTAGGCAACTACGTGCACAACGAAAGAAAGTCGGAGAGACAGCTTTCTTATGTTTTCCCAAACGCTATATCTACTATATAATCACAAAACATAGATTTCATCATGAGCCAACATATCAAAGTTATGGGAAGCTTTAGTTGATTTAAGGCATCAGGCATTAAAGCTGAACGACCACACTATAGCCATGCCAAAAATACCATCATATCTGGATGCACTTGATTGGAATATTACTATTAAGAACATGATTAAGGTCCAAGTGTACCCAAAAAATTTAACGGTACATTCAAACATTCTAAACAACATCACTGTGGATTTACTTTTATTGTGAATTACTACACTAAATTTAAAAAGACATTACAACGGGGCCGTTTAGACACCCAAACACGGTGCATAAATCTTAACCGCATGATTAATAATCATTGTTTTTTTCATAAATAATGTAATAATGTGATAACATTGGTTTTAAACTAATACTCTAGTTTTATTTTTATAGTTTAAACGACTATACAATTAAGGGATAATTTTAGGTAATTATTCCTTTTTTATAAATATTATAATTATAAATGAAATGTTTATTTATGAAATATATTAAATATTTTATTAAAACATAATTACCCGAACCGGGAATAGACCTGGGGTTTGCGGTTGTAAATTCAGCGCACCTTCCATGCTGTCTGTTTATTTCTTTTTCTTCTTTAGTAAATGCCATTTATTATCCTTTTTCGTTTGTTTCTTTAATGAATTGTTTATTTTATAAATAAATTTTCTTTATAAATATTCTTTCGCTTTCAAGCCGGTCATGCTGTCGGTTCATGTATTTTGCTTCTTTAATGCTTTCTTGCTTTAATTGTTTTCTTTCATTTATCACCCTTTTTTATTGTTTCTTTTTTAGGGTTAATTACTTTTTGATGATTTTTTACAATTACTAATGACAGTACGTATTAATTGATTACAGTGCGTAGTAAGTATATTTATAAAGACACCACTAAGTAATTTGCATGGAAAATCTGCTAATTTAGATTTTCAAAATCTGTAATGCCGAGTATCGACTTTTAAATTATTTTGATAATATTTGCAATAACTAACAAAACTCAATGTAACACGATTCTATAAATAATTCGGAAAAACTTTGCTTTCTATCAATTGTCCCTTGATTTTCTTACTAGAGGTAAACTCGTGTGTATGTAGAGAGACGTACATTGACGTATCGTTTTCATTTAAGTAGCATTGGAAAATCTTATTATTGTAAATGCATTCAGCTTCATATGAAAAGTACCAAAATTGAAAAAATTGATCTTTGTCTTTTCTAGGTAAACCAGGCTTAGAGAGTCTTATGGTTTTATCAGATATTTCTTGGTTGAGAAATTTCCGTTTTTTTTTCTGGTAGCCTATCACAGAATCGTTTTGGCAAGAATGTAATGTGTTTATCTGCTACTATGAACACACTTTTGTCCTAGCATAAGACAATCTTGAATCTGATTATCTTGGAGCCTTTTTTCAAATTATTATTGCACAATTTCCGGACAGCTGCGGATGGCTGGTCCAGCACGCTCAAAAATTCCATTTTTCTGTGTAAAACAAACGCACACATACAGTTATATAACTATAAACACAATGCTAACATTTAAAACATAAAAAATAAAGAACATGCCTGTTTGTTGAAGTGAAACGAAAACATTATTGCAAATGACTCTACTACTAATTTTTTGCTAAATACTGCACGAAAAGCTCGAAAGGCGTAGTAGTTGTCCATTGTAGTAATTTCCTATTGCAGCTCTCTATCTATTAGTTAAATTCTAATTTTTTCAACTAATTCTATTGATTATTTATTTTTGTACTGTTTTGTTCTACATTTCCCTAATTGATGATTAAATACCATCAGAATAACTCGGTGGAGTATTTAGCGGAGTTAACAGAATGGAGCCACCCCCGAAATTTATTTACTAGTTCAGGTCATTTATGTCAAAATCTAAGTATTTTGATTCAGGATTTTTATAGAGTACACCCCCCCCCCCCCCGAAAGAAACTTGTAAATACTCCACTGGAAGAACTAAAGCTTCGTTATTTTCCTAAGCTTGCTAGATAATTCTGTTTTATTAATAGTAGAACCAGAAATTAAAACTTACTAGTCGTAAATCATTTTTCACGTTTTTCTTGAAAATGTTGTGATGTAAGAGTAAGAATATTTATTATGGTTGAAAAGAGAACACAATACTCTATCGATTTCAGTAAAAAAATACCTATCTTGTAATTTAAAAAAGTTCGATGACGTACACGGTCACGCCGATTTAGTAAATACAAAAATTAGTAAATACCAAAACAGAGAATTCTATGCCATTTAATAATATATATATGGTTTATACCCATTTCTTACCAAAAATAAAGTTGCTACAAAACGGGGCGCTTTAAATTAAACAGACTGTATATTGTACAGTGAATTGGCAGAAATGATACAATTTTCGTTTTTTTTTGACGCATTGGCTTTAGAGAATGCAGCCATTGATAGTTTTTGTTATTAATGTGTGTCGTGTTTTTGCCTTAATTGCATTAACTTTTACTAAACACCCTTTCACCATGCAGCATTAGGATGAGGTACAGACAACAAATTTAAAACAAAATAAGATAAATTACTAAACACTAGATTATCTCATCTTTAAATCATTTTTAAATTAAACGAACTGGTTTGTATCCTAACTATTTGCTTTGTTTCAGTGATACAGTGCACAGAGCTAGCTTTCCAGAAAGAGAATTTTTTGACCTTTTTGCTTTAGTCCTTTCTAATTTTCCTTTGCCTTACTTAGTCTTGTTTTGAAGAAGCGGTTGAGAAATTCCACTTTAGTTTTAAGCAGTGGTTGGGGATGTCTTCCATAACAACTGAAGGCGTTAATTGCGGCTCATCGAGGGCTAGTGCTGGGTCCTGCAAAGGAGAAATGTAGAACGGTTTACGACGGACATCTGTTTAAATCGAATTTCCTAACCGATTATATATAAGCTGGTGAGGGCTATTAATTTGATAATGGGCATACATGTTTTGAAAAAAAAACACCACAAAACAACGATCATATTAATAAGTATAATATACAGTTATGAAATTATAATATTTAGGCCGATCTTTCCATCTCCTATTAAATCTAAATGGGGGTTAATTGCTATGGTTGCAATTTCCTATCAAGTCCTATCTGCAAATCTGCAATGTAGAAATGTACTATATAGAATGTTAATGTGAGCTAAGAAAGGATATGGTATAAAAGGATATGGTATTCTTACATCACAACATTTTCAAGAAAAACGTGAAAAATGATTTACGACTAGTAAGTTTTAATTTCTGGTTCTACAATTAATAAAACAGAATTATCTAGCAAGCTTAGGAAAATAACGAAGCTTTAGTTCTTCCAGTGGAGTATTTACAAGTTTCTTTCGGGGGGGGGGGTGTACTCTATAAAAATTCTGAATCAAAATACTTAGATTTTGACATAAATGACCTGAACTAGTAAATAAATTTCGGGGGTGGCTCCATTCTGTTAACTCCGCTAAATACTCTACCGAGTTATTCTGATGGTATTTAATCATCAATTAGGGAAATGTAGAACAAAACAGTACAAAAATAAATAATCAATAGAATTAGTTGAAAAAATTAGAATTTAACTAATAGATAGAGAGCTGCAATAGGAAATTACTACAATGGACAACTACTACGCCTTTCGAGCTTTTCGTGCAGTATTTAGCAAAAAATTAGTAGTAGAGTCATTTGCAATAATGTTTTCGTTTCACTTCAACAATCGGGCATGTTCTTTATTTTTTATGTTTTAAATGTTAGCATTGTTTTTATAGTTATATAACTGTATGTGTGCGTTTGTTTTACACAGAAAAATGGAATTTTTGAGCGTGCTGGACCAGCCATCCGCAGCTGTCCGGAAATTGTGCAATAATAATTTGAAAAAAGGCTCCAAGATAATCAGATTCAAGATTGTCTTATGCTAGGACAAAAGTGTGTTCATAGTAGCAGATAAACACATTACATTCTTGCCAAAACGATTCTGTGATAAGCTACCAGAAAAAAAACGGAAATTTCTCAACCAAGAAATATCTGATAAAACCATAAGACTCTCTAAGCCTGGTTTACCTAGGAAAGACAAAGATCAATTTTTTCAATTTTGGTACTTTTCATATGAAGCTGAATGCATTTACAATAATAAGATTTTCCAATGCTATTTAAATGAAAACGATACGTCAATGTACGTCTCTCTACATACACACGAGTTTACCTCTAGTAAGAAAATCAAGGGACAATTGATAGAAAGCAAAGTTTTTCCGAATTATTTATAGAATCGTGTTACATTGAGTTTTGTTAGTTATTGCAAATATTATCAAAATAATTTAAAAGTCGATACTCGGCATTACAGATTTTGAAAATCTAAATTAGCAGATTTTCCATGCAAATTACTTAGTGGTGTCTTTATAAATATACTTACTACGCAC
Source organism: Agrypnus murinus (assembly GCA_929113105.1). NCBI lineage: Eukaryota > Metazoa > Arthropoda > Insecta > Coleoptera > Elateridae > Agrypnus > Agrypnus murinus. The sequence continues at coordinate 46,990,230 of OV816031.1, forward strand.
TGTAATCAATTAATACGTACTGTCATTAGTAATTGTAAAAAATCATCAAAAAGTAATTAACCCTAAAAAAGAAACAATAAAAAAGGGTGATAAATGAAAGAAAACAATTAAAGCAAGAAAGCATTAAAGAAGCAAAAGACATGAACCGACAGCATGACCGGCTTGAAAGCGAAAGAATATTTATAAAGAAAATTTATTTATAAAATAAACAATTCATTAAAGAAACAAACGAAAAAGGATAATAAATGTTTAGAAGTTCATGCGTATTTAAAAGATGGATTAAGAAAAATTAAATATAATGTAATAAAGCAATACAATGTGTCAAATATTTATAGTGCAATAAAACAGCTCAGAGCACGTGTTGTTTCATAAAGTTGAGGTTAGGTTGTTTTGTTTATTGTCACGTGCATTTTCGATTTATAGTTCTTTTTATATGCTAGGTGTTCGTGCTAATTTGCACTAGTTCAGAACTTGCTCGGTGCCAGAGTAATATTAGTGCATATAAATCGAAAAACGCTATTAGTCAGTGCAGCATCATTGCATATAAATTGGAAACGCTATTAGAAACATCGGCATGCTGAGACCATAGACACTAAAAGATTTAGAATGAGTATACCGTATACGCGATATGGGAAACACGGGCGCGGCCATTTTGCAATAACTTTATAGCGCAAAATTTGAATGTTATTTTTAAGATTGCAATAGCGAGTTTTCACTCTTTTTTGCATAATATTAATAACTGTAATATTTTAAACATCAAAAATAATGAAGGATATAAAATAATTTTAATATCAATTTCATTTAATTTAACTAAATTATCATCAACCATAAAATTATAAACCAAAGGCAATTAAAATTTTGCTTAATTTGTTTCCAATGCCGAGATTGCTGTGTTACACATCTTGCATAAAATATGGTTACAATATTGTTTAGTAAGATATTTCTAAAATGAACTCAACTTAACTTAACTTAAAAGCCTAGAAAAACTATTAGTACTAAGTTAATTAGGGAAACAAGAAAGTAACATACTAATAATTTAAGATTGTACTATTGTCTTTATTAATTAATAATAATATGTTTTATTTTGTAACAGAATTAAAATTCAATTTACACGAAACAAAATACAAAAGAAACATATAATCTTAGGTGACACAGCACTGAGTGATAGCGTTATGAATTTTAAAATTAGCGACTATAATAAAGGAAAAATAACAAGAACTAATAATGTAATATGTAGTTAAGTAATAAAGTATTGTTAACAAAATTTGTCTAAATTGCATTTATTATATGCGCAATTCTTTATAATAATTCTTTATTGATAATTAAACAATATTAATTTTGAAATAAATAAAGATTATTAAAAGTTTCACAGTTTTATTAAAATACAACCTGACAATATTGTTTCGACAGCTATGCTGTCATTATCAAAGGTAATATAATTATAAACAAACACGTCGCTAAGGTAGATACAAAATAGGTAACTAGATAAAAAAATAATAATAATCATAATTAAATATCTAATACTTCCAGTAACGGAGAATTACTGAGCTCAAGTTGTTCATTCATTAAAGGTACCCTGAGTTTGTGTTTGTATATCTCAAAGGCTTCTAAAATGTCTAATTTGCGTTTGTTATTACAAAAATGTAGGAATTTAATATTATTTTGAGGAGTCATTGTGTGATTTTGTTCTAAAAGGTGTTTGGCGTAATTCGATTTTTCAGGATGTTTATTTTTGTAATGACGTACGTGTTCTTTATATCTTATGTCAAAATTTCGAAGTGTTGGCCTAATATATACCGAACTACAAAAAGAACAATTTAAACGGTAAATGCCCGATTTCATGATATCATGTGTTCTGTCTTTAGCATTAAATAAAAATGAAAAAGTGTTAGTGTTGGTTTTAAATGTTATTTTATAATTGTTGGTTCTTCTTAGTATATGTGCAATTTTTTCTGTTATTTTGCCAAAATATGGTATAGATATGTAATTTGTGTCTTCTGTTTGATTGTCAATGGGATATATTCTTTTGATAGCTAACCTATAATCTTTTTGTTTAATTAAAGTGTCAATCATGTTCGGATTATAATGATTTGCATGTGCTAGTAGTTTAATGGTTGATATCTCTTTGCTAAAATCTGATTTTGTTAGTGGAATAGTTAAAGCTCTGTGTACTAATGATCTGTAGGCTGCTATTTTATGTGTATTATGGTGACAAGATTCATTTGGTATTGTTATGTCTGTTTGTGTTGGTTTTCTGTATATGGAAAATTCAAATAGATTGTCTGCGTTAATCTTGATATTTAAGTCTAGAAAGTTTATAGCCCTGTTTTTTTCTGTTTCTAGTGTAAATTTTATATTAGGGTGGATACTGTTTATAAGAATTAAAAATTCATTGATAACCTCAAAAGAACTGTCAAAACAAGCTAAAATGTCATCAACATAACGAAACCAGAAGATAATGTGTTTAGAGAGGTTTAATTCAAATATTCGATCTTCAAACTTGTCCATAAATATGTTAGCTAATAGAGGACTTAGAGAATTACCCATAGGTAAACCATCCTTTTGTAAATAAATTATGTTATTAAAAGTGAAATAATTTTGACTTATACACAGGTCAAATAATTGAATTAACTCTAACCTTTTAACTAATTCTATATTACTATTGATCAAGAAACTATCTAATAAAGGAATACATTCTTGTGGGGGTATTCTGGAGAACATGTTGCAAATATCAAAACTAACAAGTTTTGAATGTGGTGGAAGATGTATGTTTTGCAGCTTATCTACTAATTCTAATAAATTAAATATTAATTTGTTCAACTGGTGTCTTACATTAGAACCTTGTAGATCAGCGTTTCCCAACCGCCGGTCCGCGGACCGGTGCCGGTCCGTCAGAAATCTTTGCCGGTCCGCAGAGAAATAACAGTATTTTTCACTGAAAGAATTTTTTTAATTCGTGTTATCCTGGAACTAACGTAGGGTCAAATGGTTTATCGGAGTTGACCAAGAGTAAACTCTGAATAAATTTATACGGAGCCGGCGCTGTGTACATACATACATGGTATATGACGCGCCGGCTCCGTGCGTATATGGTAGGTAGTCTCCAATAATAGGTAATAAGGAGAATCTCCTATTTTTTAAATTTTTAGACGAGTTTGGCGTGCACGGGTCTAGGTACCGGACCGGTACCAGCAAACCTTGCTTGCCATCTGGACCGTTTTTGGTGTGTCTATGTGTTGGGTAGTTCTCGTCTCAGATTTAAAGTCTCGACCGTCTATGGTAAACCGTATAGGCGGAGGCGGCAAAAAATTGCCTCCGCCTTACGGTAGGTCGGAGCGAAGATTTGACTACGGAGTCTTTGCCATCGCAGTACCGCAATAGTTTTTACCGGAAAGTTTTGTTGCTGACACTTCCGAGGGCGGGTACCGGGGCTACTGATAACATGGGGTTTTTGGGGGCAATCGAACATGTGTTGGCGCCATTCGATGTCGCGCGGCCTATTACGAGCGGTTCATCTATTGGTTTTTTCGTATCTCTAGCCCTCTCCGCACTAGGGGGCTCCGCCCGTGTTTGAAAAGCTGTATATCGGAAACTATAGGAGCCAAGACGACTATATTGGCGTCAAATGATGAACAAACTCAAAATGTTTCTCTTTCAAATTTTCAATAGCAAAACCATAAGAAAAAAGTTACAGCCACAAAAACTCGAGATTTTTTATTTGTTTTCACACGAGAATCGCGCTAAAGTAATATCGCCGCTACCAACTAATCAGGCTTCTAAGTGGAAACCACTTCTGTAGGTCTCATACAGGGTGTTCCGGGCAAGTAGGCAATGCTTTAAACGGGTGAAAGTTGACCATATAGAGACCCCAAAACTCATAAAATAAAAATTAAAAATTTTTCGGATTTTTCCGTATTTTTGCAAGACACGAGTCGACTATGGATTGTTTGTAAGATTTTAACCATGAATTACTGATAAAGCAAACAATGATCTCACATCTGCACTACTGACACAACTGACCTCCGCTACGTACAGTCGCGTTCAGAAAAAAGGAAACGAGTCTTGGAGCACTTCGGAAGCCTTCGGGGACCCGCTAGACATCTTGGGAGGAGCTACTTATAATTATGGCATGCCAGCGTACTGTAAACCGACTAGACTTATTAGGCTAAATTTAGCTTGAGTGTTTACAATACTGTTTCATAAAACATAAAAAAGGTTACAATCCAAACTTATAAAATACAGAAGAGGGAACTGTAACGTAATATAAAGAATGATCTGCCCGTGCTGCCTTTATTAACCTTTATTATTAATGTTGATTTAAGGTAACTTCAAACCTAACATTTGTCAATCTGATGTTATTAGTGATTAGTTATCACTTATCAATCATATTTACGTTCTATTTGCTACTTAAAAAACACAAATACTATAACGTTTGTTTATTAATTATTCATATGAAACTCGATGATAATTATGACAAGTGCACAGGAAAACTATATATTAAGAGAAATATAAACAATAGTTTTTCGGATTTTTCCGTATTTTTGCAAGACACGAGTCGACTATGGATTGTTTGTAAGATTTTAACCATGAATTACTGATAAAGCAAACAATGATCTCACATCTGCACTACTAAATTAATAACTGACCTCCGCTACGTACGTATCAATTTACAGAAACAACAAAATTGAATTTTAGCAGCGGGTACCGAGTGATTCACTACCTTGATGACTTCCGTACTGGCGAGCAAAGTGTGGTGGTGTGCTCAATTGTGGGAGTCCGTCGAACACTTCATTGTCCAGAAAGTGCAGGTACCAGTCATCGGTTAATCGTTGGAGCAGAATAAAAGGTCTTATTAAACGGTTCTGATAAATTCCCGCCCACACATTTACCGCGAAACGCCTGGAAATAATGTCTTCGGACAGCATGCGGATTCTCGTCAGCCCAAATGTGGCTGTTGTTGATGCAATGATAGTAGGGAAAATAGGAGAGTTCTGGAACCACCCCCCACTCCTGACCTTGACCTTGAACCTATCTCTCTCTAACACATGGTGACCTTGAATCTATCTCTGTCACGTAAACGTGGCAACACCGCATTCTCAAGGTCAACAATATGGCAACACCGCATTCTCAAGGCCATCAATATGGCAACAACGCATTCTCAAGGTCATCAATTTTTCAACACCGCATTCTCAAGGCCATCAATATGGCAACAACGCATTCTCAAGGTCATCAATATGTCAACACCCTAATTCTTAAGGCCATCAGTATGGCAACAATGTTTTGACCTTGAACTCAAGACCACTCTTCAAGGTCATCAAACACCATTCAAGGTCAAGCTTTAGATATATATAGCAGGTTGCATGTATGTGAAGAGTAAAGCGTTTGCAGTTACAGTGTACAGTGCAGTGTTACAATGGAAAGCCTCGCTAAATCAATTGAGAATGCGAAAGCGCAAGCTCTAGAAAAGCAGTTGATGGTTCCAAACGAGCTTCCTAAGGATGCTAAATGGGCACCGCTAGTGAATCAATCAGTGTTTTATTTAAACAAATCAAAAAGTAAAGTTGTATTTGTTGGATTATGTGCTCATTTGGGATTCACTCCTGTAATAAAAGTAGCTGGAGTAAAGAATCAGTGCATGCTGTTTGATGAAACGGAGTGGAACGCGTTAATAACCAATGAAGGAGTCATTAATAAATACTTTAAAGCAGGAGAAGAGGTCGGGGTTCCTTTGAAAATGGGTACAAAAACTATCTCGTTTGAGCGTGTTAACAGAAATTACGATAAAACAAAAATGATAAAGATAACTGATGCAGGAGATGATGAATTGTATTTAGCGTGGGAGTCCTTATATGAGCTGTGGCAGTTAATACCGTTACTAACATATCGATTAAACCTTCTGAAGGGTTTGGAATTTTTCAATTTCTACCATAGCATAATAGATGGTGTTGTAGACATGCCGGGTGACTGCATAGTGAACATCACAAACATATTGGAACCATTAATGAAGATGCAAATCCCGAACGTGTTTGGAATGCTAGAAGTTGTGCATTATCTACCAGAAAAGGTAATAGTGGATGTGGAAGTCAAAAGGTGTATTGCGTAATGGAAGAATGAAGAGGGGAAAGGGTGGGGAGCGGGTGAATATAAGAACACATGGTCTAGGTGCAACGTAGTGAAATACAATGGAGACGCGTAATAGTGAAGACGTATCAAGCAAAGCTATTGATAAACTGAATGCTGTGGTGAAACTACGGTGTGAATTAGAAGCGCTAGAGGAGGATGCGGCACACGAAGCTGTTCATGGTACGGGGATATTCAGTCCAGAATATTGTCAAGAGTTAGCACAACGATATAGAAAAGGCGTGCAGTTGTGTCAAGACTTCATTAGAGGTGTGATGAGTGTTTGGTAAAAAAGCTCATTGCGCAACATCTAAGGGACTTTGCATATGACTTAATAGAGGACGGATTAAATGGGTGGTTTAGTGACATTTGATGAAAGTAAAAACAAAATGCATTACATGTTAACATGGGAGTATGTACATCGTCAAGCACGCAGAAGTCAATGGGAGATAATAGCAAGGGATAGGGTACGATTTCAGAGACGAATAAGCTACGTGGAAAATGTAATCGCTCCAGTTTTGAAAGAAGAGTATAGAGAGGGTATCTATAATACACGTTTTAAAAGTGGTGGGGGTATAGTTTAAATAGTCACATCAGTCGCTTACCGTCAGTTACAAAAATGGGTTCAATCAAAGTGGGTTGGTAACATTACTGGGTTCTTGAAACAACAGATAAGGGTGAAATTAAATTTTCGCGTTATAAAACTCACAATACCGGGTTGTTAATCGAAAGAGCTAAACTATCGAACACTGTAGTTGTACGTAGTGAAAACGATTATCGATACACTTCGTGTGCAGGTGTAGAAGTCCATTATTTGTTAAAAAATGGTAAACTTATAAATATACAAAATTACACATGTACAGAACATGGTTTGTTCCAACATCGTCATACTATTAACTTGTTGCCTAATAAATGTGATTTCATTCTTTTCAAATGTAAATGTGTTACACCGTATAGTGAATGGATTGCTGCAACTGAACGTGACAACCTTGCTGCTGTCGGTTTCCCTTCGGGTTTGGTGTGTTATCTGGATTGGGAATTAAAGGGTAGTAATTGTTATATATTCAATTGTGAATAGTTATATAAGTTTGTAATAGACAATGAATAGTTGTAATCATATTATGTTATCTGGATTGGGTATTAAAGTTTAGTAATTGTTATATTTAATCGTGAATAGTTATATAAGTTTGTAATAGACAATGAATAGTTGTAATCATATGATGTTATCTGGATTGGGTATTAAAGTTTAGTAATTGTTATATCTAATCGTGAATAGTTATATAAGTTTGTAATAGACAATGAATAAATAGTTGTAATCATATTATGTTGTTTTAATAAAACCATTATGGATATTTAAAAACTTTATTCTGAAAAATCCATTACATGAGTTTTATATAAGTAGTATACATTACTTAATGCACAATAGCACAGTGAATGATGATGATAAAAGCATGATGGAAGCATAGCCTGTAGAGCTAGTTCCTCTGGTAACTCCACCACCGGTTGTGATAGGAAACGTCGAATGTAGTTGCTCTTTTCAGATCGTTTATTCGCGTTCAGATCGCATTATACGTAAATACACGATCGTGCAAAATGAGACAGTAAGCAGTAGTGTTCGCTGGAATGCTTTTGTGAGTTTCGAAAGTAACTCGAAGAACGACAGCTTTCCCTAGCAAGGAATCTTTCAGTAGCGAACAGTCGATGACGATTAGAGGTGTAAGTGCCTTAAATCTATCAGGAGCCAGTAGAGGTTCTTTGGGTTTATCATAGTAGGATCGTTGAAAGTTAGCATACATTTCGTATAAAGTAGCATATCGATTTTCACCATAATTAATATTTAATTGATCGTAAGGATATCTTTCCGTATTTAAAAATACCGTCACGTTTTGAATATCACAGGCGTCGAATGTGCTCATATCTTTCTGCAACTGACTATCACGATCGGTTTGAAACCCTATGATAACGTAACGGGGAGTTTCCAGAGTGGTCGATGTTTTAATAGGCCAACTGTGCTTATCCGTTTGCGGTACAGCGGGGTAAATATGTGTTTCCCAGCTTCTAAATGCCACTTGAGTGTCAATATTTTTCCCAATATATTTTGTTAATGATAATTCTTCCGCCAATCCAGGTTGAATATGTGGAACTTTCCAATATATTTTTTGCAAGTTAACCTTAAGCTTTTCATTAGCATCGGTGGATATTAGGGCATCGACATCGGAATTGCTTCTAATTAATACCAATTCTTATATTCATAATAATCTTTCCATAGTCTTTAAAAATCCCCAACAGTGTTGATAAAGGTATGCAGGCGCAAAAATTACCTTTACTATCTAGCAAGGTGCTGGTACTATCCGGAAACCAACCAGCGTTTTGTAACTTAACGCTTTCATTCGAATTGTGGGAAAGGTAAGCTTTCATGGTGGTTGTTAGACCAACTTTTGTTACCGAATCCACCACAACTCCATTCATTTCGTACCGAATCTCACTAAAAAGATATGCAATACCATTGTTTATAAATTTACCACTCGCTGATGGTTTACCATCTTCTTTCAGTACAGTACCTTCTACATATAGATAACTACGCGAAGGCAAAGTGGACATATCCTCTTGAATAGGTATTCGAATTTCGTCATTATTCTCAAAACGAGTGGTATAAGGTTGGTGAGTGTGAAATTCAGCTCCAACAATCGAGTTATCGACGAGCACTTTTTCGTTTACATTTAGCACATTCATTTTGGGATAACAAAGCCTAAGGTTTGCAAGAATAAGCGGTTACCCCTTGTCAATTGAGTAGCGACCGATGCCTGACTAACCATTTTCCGCTTCCAACACGATCTTTTATAGCCAGAGCGATCAGTGCAACATCGAGGAGTGTTATATTTGAACACCATCATCCACGCTCTTCAAATGAAGTCCTATCGTCACGGTTTCCCCTTGGAAATTAACCAAATCCCCGTCTTGATTCAATATTTTAAGGGTAATGTTTGAAATAGTATTGACATTAATTGGTAAATAGGGTGCAGTCTCAGGTGCTTCTATTATTTTGAATCCAGGAGGAACACTGGGGAAGAACTGATGTATCACATGGGCAGGTGTACCATTAATATAATTTCCTGTTATTATATTACATTCTATCATTAACGAGTTAACCTTGATAATTTTAACTGGAAAATCAGATATGTGACGTTCCTTAGCTTTTAAGGTTCTATTCTTAAACCCTAACAATGTTCCGATAGAGTGTTCAACTGTAAAGTCAATGTCGTGATCGGCGTTTATAATCGATCTTAGGGTATTATGATTCGGATCGATGTTAACAGACTCACCGTTTACTTGAGAATTAATGTATTGAGCTATATCAGTAAGCTCATATGATCCAGTAGGTATCTTTATTATTCTTTCTCCCATTTTAAACACGTTGTTTTTATCCGTTACGTTCGGAATAGTATTGAACGTTTCGAAATTTGTCAAACGCCAAAAATAAAGTTGCTACAAAACGGGGCTCTTTAAATTAAACAGACTGTATATTGTACAGTGAATTGGCAGAAATGATACAATTTTCGTTTTTTTTTTTGACGCATTGGCTTTAGTTTAGCAGCCATTGATAGTTTTTGTTATTAATTTGTGTCGTGTTTTTGCCTTAATTGCATTAACTTTTACTAAACACCCTTTCACCATGCAGCATTAGGATGAGGTACAGACAACAAATTTAAAACAAAATAAGATAAATTACTAAACACTAGATTATCTCATCTTTAAATCATTTTTAAATTAAACGAACTGGTTTGTATCCTAACTATTTGCTTTGTTTCAGTGATACAGTGCACAGAGCTAGCTTTCCAGAAAGAGAATTTTTTGACCTTTTTGCTTTAGTCCTTTCTAATTTTCCTTTGCCTTACTTAGTCTTGTTTTGAAGAAGCGGTTGAGAAATTCCACTTTAGTTTTAAGCAGTGGTTGGGGATGTCTTCCATAACAACTGAAGGCGTTAATTGCGGCTCATCGAGGGCTAGTGCTGGCTCCTGCAAAGGAGAAATGTAGAACCGTTTACGACGGACATCTGTTTAAATCGAATTTCCTAACCGATTATATATAAGCTGGTGAGGGCCTAAATGACCAACTCCAAATTAAAGCTTTTTGTCAGCTTAGAATAGACTAGCGAATAAGGTTTTCTTCGAACATTGCCCAAGCAAATTCATCAGTTTAGGAAAATTCACAAAGCCAGAACAAGAACCAGCAGCACAAGAAAAGCCACCGAGTGAGGAACAAGAACTTTCAGCCCAGTCTACACACTGATCTCACAACTCCAGTAGCAGTTAACAGAAGACTGATCCCACTGCACTGTACTGCACTGTTGATTAAACAGAAATGCTAGATTTGACTGCAACCCTGCACTCAACATTTAAAAATACATTGCAGCCCCTATATTTTCAAATGGTAGCGACACTGATCTCGCTGCTGGAGCAAAAACACCAAATTGCATGTTGGCGACTTTGAAAATTACCAGATTTGACATTCCGTCTTAAAATAAATCTTAGGTTTAATAATAATCGTGCACAAAAATATTCGCAATTTACCATTAATTTGATAATGGGCATACATGTTTTGAAAAAAAAACACCACAAAACAACGATCATATTAATAAGTATAATATACAGTTATGAAATTATAATATTTAGGCCGATCTTTCCATCTTCTATTAAATCTAAATGGGGGTTAATTGCTATGGTTGCAATTTGTTTTTACAATTGTATCTATACTAATTAATGGTCAGATAAGATAACCCACAAAAGAGACGAAATGTGTAAAATTTTCAAACGATACTCCGAGACAGACTGTTTCGAATTTATTGACTCTCATCAGTCAAAGCTAATAGCTTGTGAATTGTACACACCATCCGGGCTTTATATAGAAACCCTAACACATTAACATGAATATCGAAGGATATTAAATAAACTATTAAGATAATACGCAACAGACTGTTGCTGTAAAGGAGTGCGTGACTCGAATATAGCCACAGCTTTCATATCGCTTATTAAGAGAGCGATCGAGTTGTATACTGCCCTGCTAAGCGTAAAAGTCCTATCTGCAAAACATCAACTTAGAAATATACCATATCCTTTCTTAGCTCACATTAACATTCTATATAGTACATTTCTACATTGCAGATTTGCAGATAGTACTTTTACGCTTAGCAGGGCAGTATACAACTCGATCGCTCTCTTAATAAGCGATATGAAAGCTGTCGCTATATTCGAGTCACGCACTCCTTACATAAACAGCACAACACTTTAACTCTCCGCTATTAAGATGGTGAAACGACGCCAATGTTCCGTTCTAAACTTATCCGGCTTATACTAGCCTATAAACAGCACTTTAACTCTCCGCTATTAATATGGTGAAACGACACAAATGTTCCATTCGAAGCTTATCCGAATTATACTCCTCTATACATCTCATTATAGGCATTTTTATATTTGCATCGTACCATTCGTGTAACGGCTCCTCCAACTGTTTCGGCGCTGTCCCACTTTTTCCGTCAAACCATATCCTTTCCCCATTTAAGTCCATTGAATATGCAAACGTCACTAGCGCAAACACCAGATAACCAGCTTCAAGAACACGCTTCTCTTTGACACGTTTAATGAATGCCTCTTTGTGGTGGTCTATAGTTTTCTCGACGTTCCCACCATATAGTTGTTCGTCTCGCATTTCATCGTCCTCGTCCTCGAAATCGAATGTTACTAAAACGGTTGCCTCCACCACGTTCATGATGCTGTACTGCTGAAGTGTTCTTGCGTAAATGCTGTACTACTGAAGTGGTCTTGTGTATGCGTTTATATATACTGAGTTGACGGGTGGGATCCAAGGTCATGGTCTGAGTTGAGGGGTGGGATCCAAGGTCATGGTCTTAGTTGACGGGTAGGGTACAAGGTCATGGTCTTTAGTGGTAACGATAACGAGCGATACAATATGTCCCCATGCTTACACCAACTACTGCAACTAACAGGGTGCCCAAGGTCATCACAGAAGCGTAACACGTTTCGCTGCTGACTTTACATTGTTCCACCGGACTATTCCCGATGGTTTGCCACTCGCTGTCCTTAGTATGTGTTGGGTACACGAATTTGACCCTGAATCGTACTTCTCGCGTTCTATTGCCGACCTCATGTTTAAACATTCCCACGTCACTGGTTGCATTCCTGTTGTATCTGGGAGTTTTGCAACGTACACTACACCCTCGTACAAGGTTGCTAATAATATTACTGCCTTGATTGGCAACATCTTCCTTAGTGTTATGTTCTATGTTGTATCTTCTTTTAACCGCAAACGTCTCTACCGCTTTCAACGTTTATGGGTGCTAACACGTTTGCAAACACGCAATGTGGTGACCATTTCAGGTGTTCTACGATTGGATTATCCGACGGGTCCCATTTGAAAATGTTCACTCGGCAATAAAAACATTCTACTCTATCTTCACGCCCCGTATAGACAAATCCGGCCTCAGCTAAAGATTTTGGAGTTTGTATACCCCTCCAATTAGGAAATGATAACACTCGTTCTGTCAAGCACGTATTCTGCAAGCTAGCTTCTACACACATTTTCAATTTTCAATACGTGTGACCTGCTATATATATCTACAGCTTGACCTTGAATGGTGTTTAATGACCTTGAGCATGGCCTTGAATGCATTGTTGCCATATTGCTGACCTTGAAGAGTGGCCTTGGGTTCAAGGTCATAACATTGTTGCCATATTGATGACCTTGAGAATGCGGTGTTGCCATATTGTTGACCTTGAGAATGCGGTGTTGCCAAGTTTACGTGACAGAGATAGATTCAAGGTCACCATGTCTTAGAGAGGGTTAGGTTCAAGGTCAGGAGTGGGGGGTGGGTTCAGAACGCCCAATTTTTACCTACTTCTCTTTTAATTTTCGAAAAATACAAAGGTCCAACTGCCTCATACTTTAAAACGTTATTCTCAAAAATCTTTTCCAAACCGTAAACGTTCACGGAAATTCGAGGATTATCTTTCAAAAACTTATCTATTTTTTTTACTTTCATCGGAAACTCCACATTCGTCAAGTTCAATACCTCGTTAGGATCCGGATACGAGTTACATCTGTGAACACTTCCGTTAGGGGGCACAAGAGCAGAAACCACACTCCAAGCAAAGCATCGTTGATCTTCATTCTGCACGTTAATGACGGCTCCCTTTTTTCGAATCTGCGTGGATAGGGGGATGTAAGATGAAGCACGTAGAGGGTTAAACTTATTAACGTTTACTTCTAAAAACAGCAATCTGACTAAGGTCCAACCTGGAAACATAAAAAACACATAATTTTTCGCTTCCACACCGTTTTAAATGTCATACCTGATTCTCGCTCTGCAAATTCCTCAGACTTAGTAGCCAATATTTCAGTGATATTTTCGTAATATCCCTCTAGATCAGAACCTGGACTGATAACAGAATTCTTTGTATTGAAGGACTTGATATCTTTCAAACCCTTGGCTTCGAGAACGTAATATCCAAATAACTCCACATTTACTTTTATCAAGGTATGCTTGTTCACCTCTTTACTTAGAACTTTGAACACCTTAGCTTTAATATCCTCCATAAACTCCGACGTATCCACATGATGTTCATTAGTGGAGACTCTGTAGCTAGCAATACGAGACTTGAATGCAGACTCCATAACAGCTATCCCCTCTTCCCCATCTAATGCTCGGGCAGCTTTTTCCTTGTGATCATTAGTTCGCGAATGCGCTGCATAGCTGGAACGCAGCATATTTTCCTTGCACGGCTCACAAAAGACCAGATCTAAAAGATATCATACTCAGCACAAGAAAATTCCAGACTATTTATCAAAAAACCTTACCTGCAGGTGGAACCACCCGTGCTCGTTTTGGGGCTGGACCTTCCCCAGTGGTAGCCTTACAATATTTTTGTAAATGGCGTTTGAGAGCATCTTTTCTCGCACTTCACTTCATCTAATACATTGAGAACGTTACTCGATGAGAAAGTGCATCGACACACACACACTGAAAGCCTGCGAACAAAGGGATGAGGAAAGGTATTATACCGCCTTGCTTAGGTATAGGGATGACTCTAGGAACCCGAACGTTTTTCTTCTCTCCGATAGTTTTAACAAAGTGTTTTGCTACATTCAAAGCTTTTTTAATCGAGTCAGCTAGCGGATGATTTCCGAACTTTACTGCCGCTTTTATATGTTTCAGTAAACCGCCCTTGAAAGCTACCCGCTGCTGTTTCTTCTTTCGCATTTTCGCTCCGATAGCTCTTTTAGTTTTCATGACAGTAGTGACACCCCAGGCAGCAGCCCGTTCTCCTACACTAGCGTCTTTAGACTTGACTCTACGCCAAGCACGTTCCTGAAGATCGGCCTCGTGCCTTGCAGCTAAATCCTTATGCTGAGAATAGGAGATATCGTGTTCTCTGCAGGCTTCGTCCAAAAGATTTATGCCGCGATCTCCTCTAGCTAATCTCTCTTGCAGCTTAGTGCCAGGTCCGCAAAACCTGTATCCTGGTATGTGAGCTTTGAACGGGAGATTATTTATCAGGGTGTTCACCACACCTTTACCTGTACGACGTCTCTGCATTTAATGTGATTTGGCGTGGGTGTGGGGGTATATATAGAGGGCGCCGCTTTGAGAGATCAGAAAGATGAAGTTCCATAAGCAGAAGCAAACGTTAACAGTGAGCGATCACGATTTCCTAGAGTCTGAAGTAAAGAATAAGCATGGAACCTTGCTGCCTAATTCAATCAGGGCAATAATATGCGGCCCTAGTAATTGCGGTAAAACTAATGTAGTAATAAGTCTGATCGAACATCCGAACGGACTCCGATTTGAAAACGTATATGTGTATTCTAAATCGCTTAATCAACCAAAGTACGAGTATTTAGAGCAGATACTCAAACCGCCTTTAAAGTATTTTCCTACAACCTCAGACGTGATAGCTCCTAGCGATGCTAGACCCAATTCAGTCATGATTTTCGACGACATAGCCTGTGATAAGCAAAACGCTATGAGGGAATATTTCAGCATGGGGCGTCATAATTTGATAGACTGTTTCAACCTTGTCAAACCTATTCTCGTATACCTAAACAGCTAGTAAGAGACAACGCTAATGTAGTGGTGTTGTTTAAGCAAAACTCCCTAAACCTAAGGCATGTGTTTGATGATCACATAGGTGCAGATATGTCTTTCGAGGAGTTTAAACATAAGTGCTCGGAATGTTGGAAGAACAAATACGGGTTTCTTATGATAGATAAAGATTCCGAGAAAGGCAGATATCGCAAAGGTTTCGACTGCTATATAAGCAGGTGACGTCATATGAAGTACACAGAACCTGTCTAAAAGCTGTACAGGAGCTGTACAGAACCTGTCTAAAAGGAGTCTGTCTGTCTGTCTGTCTGAAAGTAGTGTACCTATCAGCATGGATAAAAAGTCTAAGATAATCAAGCAGCATCTCATTAAAGTCCGCCAAGACATTAAGAGAAAGTATAAGGAACTTAAACAGGGTAAGCAGGATACCGAACGCCTTCTTGAGGACCTTTACAAACCGATAGTGACCCCGCTGAAGCAAATCACTGAGAAGAGATCTGTACGGCATATGCATACCGAAACGGCGCCTGCACTTAAAAAACATATGCAGACTGAACCTATCAAGCATGCCGATGTTGCTACAGAGACCGAACTTCCTCAATATACTCAGGAATGGGAGAGTCTTCCGGAAATACAAGAAGAAGAAGATGACGACGCATTCATATTAGATACTGATGTAGGCGAAGAGTTCTTGAATCAGTACGATCCTTTACCTAGGAAATATGTTGAAATCATGATAAAGGATACTAAGAAAAATCTAAATCATACTTATGGGGTGTTGTACAATACAGAAACAGATAAATGGCGTATTGGAGACTCAGATATCAGAATCATAGGGCCTGGTTTAGAAATTAAAAGAAGAATTTATAAGGGTACGGAGGGCTTATACAATCTCCTTATTTACAAAACACCTCCGGACTTTACAGAGAAGGATAAACAGCAGTATATGGATATCGTTGATCGTACTAACGCAATCAGACGTAATCTCAACCCTAAGGGGCAGTTTAGGGGCACAAGCGCTTTCAAGTGGATGCATATTATAAAACCGAGTCTCAAATCTAAATCAACTAGCGGCTATGGATTTAAGGAAGTCACCGAGAAACCTATGGAATACGTGTATTGGAACGAGCCCTCGGAACTAGTTGAGCGACTAAGATTGCTGTCCGCATCCAAGACAGCGGGTCATACAGGTCACGCTAATGAAATTGCCTTTATAATCGAAGAACTGAGAGAAGCTGATATTATTGTATAAATAACAAGGATAACTCGAGAACTCTGTTAGTTTCAAGATGAGCATAGATAAGTTTGGACGTTATCATACTGCACTCAGAGGGGGTAGGCAGGGCCCTCCGGGCTTAGGATTCACTCTAAGCAACGACGGTCATTTCGATATTCGAAACAAAAGACTGGTAAATGTAGCTGATCCTGTTAACGAGAGTGACGTCATAACTCTGAAACATTACTTGAATACAAAGTATGATTTTGACCTGAAAAGATTGGTAAACCTCGCCGGCCCTCAGAGCGACACCGACGCAGTCAATAAGATGTATGTTGATCACGCGTGCCGATCTGCCTGCGGACATACCCTGAATCGCCTACATGCGGATATCAATTCAAAAATTACAATGTATACAATAGCAAACTGCCTTCATCGCAATGGACAGGAATTCGTTGCAAGTAATAAGCGAATTATCCAATTAAAGGAACCGCAAGAGAATAATGACGCAGTCACTAAACTTTATGTTGATAAGTTACATGAAAATCTAGATTCTCGAGTCAAATATGCTATTGAAGCCATTCCAAGAATTGTCGAGAATAAAATAGCTAGATGGCTCATGTTAGACGAGACCGGAAACTACGATGTTAAGAAAGCTAAGATCATTAACGTGCCCGACCCCGTAAATGCTTCTGAGGCCGTGAATAAATTGTATGTTGACGGCATAAAAGAGGTTTTGAATGAGCTACTTCAAGCTCATGTAGATAATGCTAACAGCAATTTGAAGGAAGCTAAAATAATTGTACAAAAAGTTGCTGATTTTCAAAAAGAAGCCGTGATTAGAATAATCAAACTGGAAAATGATATGAGTATTTTAAAGGGTATAAAAAAGAACGTCATCGATAAAAACAACATAGAAAATGGAGCAGGTGATACGAGAGCTTCACAGACAGGCTAGGCGGAACTTTCCCCGAAAGAGAACTGTTATCAAAAAATTAGATGACCTTTGGCAATCTGACTTAGCTGTCTTTGAGTCGTATGCTTCAAATAATAAAGGTTTCAAGTATGTACTAGTGATGATCGATTGCTACTCGAAGTTCCTATGGACTAGACCCTTAAAATCTAAGAAAGGAGCGGAAGTCGCCAAAGCTGTAGCTTCTATTTTAAAAGAAGGTCGGGTTCCCGATAACATTCAAACCGATGAAGGTCGCGAGTTTTATTGCAAAGAGTTCTCTGCTTTGATGAAAAACACAACATCAATCATTACTCTACTATATATATAGCGTTAAGAAAGCAGCTATTGCCGAAAGAGTCATACGTACTTTAAAAACTGCTTTGTATAAAGCTTTCAGCCTTAGAGGTCGATACATTTGGGTTGACATCTTAGATAAGATTACTACCCAAGTAGCACTGGAATAGAAACTCATGTAAAAATTACGTGCCCATAATTCTTTTTTAATGCCGTAAATTAATATTCCAAAGTGATGCTCAATGGTACGTAATAATTACGTGCACCGCGGTATGTGTTTGGCACGTTAAGATTATTACGTAAAAAATACATCCTTTTCATGTCTTCGTCATTTACCGTAACCTTCATATGCTTCTGATGAGTACGTGAATAATTGTACAACACATTTAATTCACAAAATCCCTACACAGCAAATAATGTTGCTATATAGTGTTACCTCCGAATATATTTCGAAATATTTCTTTCAATAAATAAAGTTAGATTTAATTGAATTACTTTATTTCAAAGTTGCTCGTGTAGTTTACTCCTTATTAACTAAGCAGTTTTAATTTGTTTTTCTTACACTGATTATAGAAATATGAACCCTTCTAATTTTCTAATTTGTTCCTTTCAAAACGAAAAGACATAACTCACATTTTGGCAAAAGTGCGTTTGTAATTGTTAACAGTTTGTAAAGATAACATGCTTTAATATAATCAAGTGATTTATTTAAAAATCCTCGTTTGAAATAAAGATTACGTTTTTGTTTATCTTAAATATTTTTATTACAAGCCTCTTTTCGTTATGAATGGGAGGAATATGTTTATATTAGAGACGATGACCTCAACGACGACTCGATAACACATGTTTTGGAAAATACTGGGAACCCCCAACGGATAACAACGAAGGAATAATAAACAAGCAACTCTGCAATTTTAATGATGTTTAGTAATAAGTTGTATGCTGATTGTATCATTCATATTTGTATGGAAGAGACGGGAGTGTTTATTATAAAGTGCTTCTTTTTAAGTAAAAAGTGTGACCCGTTCTTAATAATAATTACTGTAATAAGTGTACTAAATTTTAATGTAGTACCTTAAATTGAGTATCTATTATTTTCTAGAAAATCTGTATTATAATTAGCTTCAGCAGGTTTTATTTACTTCACACTTTGTGACTATTTATTATCTATTACATTATAGTTTATGTATTATCTAATGCGAGATTTTAAAATTCTAGCTAAAGAAACATTCTCGAAGTGGCAACTGCCGACATTTATTTTGTGAAATCGATGGAAGTACATACCTATAAGTATTAGGAGAAGATAATTATGGCAGTGGATGATATTTCAGTAAAGGAAAATGAAACTTTAAGAAAATACCTATGCATCTATATAGGTACGAAAACATCATGACAGACAGCAAGGTGATTTTTCTCATAAGATAAAGCGGTCACTTTTTTTTATTGTAACTAGTGAGGATGATTATCTCATGAGATAGTACAGATAAAATTGATTTACTGAATATTTCAAATACAGGTAATACTTTACTTTATCTTTTGAAAATTTCTTAAAATTAAAAGTGCCAAGAATGGTCATGCATACATTTTTTAACTATCAATAATATAAAAATCTATAGAACTTGAAAAATATATTTTTTCTCCAGCCAGACTAAAACATTTAATATGACACTTTTAATGACATTTTTAAAAGATAATGTTAATGTTTTTGCTGGCCCTAGCTTCACCTTTATACGACGGCCAGGTCCGCGCTACCGTTCAAATCTGGCCTCCCCTTTAGTATTTTTAATCCTAAACTTAATAGTTATGTGCAAGGGCAACCACATGGTTGCTGAATAGGTAGTTAAGCGCACAATTTCGTGTAGTCGCATGTATACATAACCGTACCGTAACCTACCGTAATTTTATACCTATACATTCGACTACACGAAATTGTGCAATTAATTACCCATTCAGCACCCAGTTGGTTGGGCTTGGTTATGTGTATACCAAGACCACGAGATCTTTCTTCAACATGGCGAGAGAATAATTGCTCAATACATGAAAATAATTGCTCGTCAAACAAAGTGACACTTTTTTCTAATAACACGATATACTATTGGAAAAGGGAGGTTCCGATATTTTTAAATTTTACAAATCAGAAAATATGTTATGGTATATTAAGAAAAAGTTTGCTAAATATTTGTTGTTCTATACTAATTAAAAAACTCACTATTGTTTTTGAATGTCCAAAAGCAATCACTATTACATTATTTCCAAAATTACGGGACCCTTGTTCCAAACATGGTTATGTACTTTTTCTATATTATTTATTTGGCTAGTAGATAGGCAACAAGAGAACGAAAACAAAATCCCATGTTATTTCTTATGGAGGTCCGTTTTGCATTTCAAGGTCATCCGCGGTCTAGCGAGACTCGCGACTGCGCTCGCGATCCAACCAAGCGCGCGGCAACGTTGCTAACTTCACGCTGTTACATGACATGAGTCGGCTTAGTAACTATGGAATTTTATTGATAAAAGTAATTACCTAATGTTCTACCAATAATAATAATAATTTAAGATAATTGATATAATTTTTATTAATAAAGAATTAAAAAAATCCTGAGAACATTCGAACATAATCCCACTTTAATGTACCTTAACGGTCAACAGGTAGAAGGATCCGCATTTTTCCCATATATTACCATTAAAACGTAACATTTAACAAAATTTCGAATAAAATTAATCACTCCCTTTCTCTATGTACTTCTTATTAAGTATTTAGTTTATATGACAATCCGATCCTACTTAAATGTATAGGTAATTAGTTAAAATTAATTACATATAATAATTTACACCAACATTAAAAATTTTTAAATTCAGCTAGAACACGACTTATATCTTCGTTCTATCAATCGAATCTCACCCTCGTCTGCAAACGCAGGTAGAAAAAACCCACTTTGAAAGAAGGGATCTCTTTTTTATGTGATGTAGCTAAAGAAAAGGAACAATAGATAATAATCTGTTGCGCAGATCATCCAATAAATATTATAAAAGAAGACATGATTTACCTTTTTTTAAAAAAGGGACGACTTGCTTTAAATGTAACAAAGAATTTCAATGATAATAAACGACACTGTTTCCAAATACATGCTTGTTAAAAAATATAATACATTTCGAGCTCCTAACAACTCTACAAATAAATTATAAGATACCATCAAGGGTATATTCAATATATAATTAAAGCTAAAGAAAAAATAATCGACACACACAATCTGTTCTGCAGATCACTCATTTATTAAGTTAAAGAGGACACGTGCCGTGATGGGATGAATATATAAAGCATTCACCTATCTTTTTTAACCATTATCAAAGTGACCTTTGTAGTAAACCGACTCCATTTTTATACTGTGAAAGCGTTGAAATTATTTATTAATAATAATAATAATTGTGAGGTGTATTAAAACAAGTATATTATTTATAACAGTGAGAAGTGTATCCTCCAGGTAAGTGTTACTGTTATTATTATTATTATTTTATATATTTAAAACTCTTTTAGTGTTATACGAAATAAAACGTGGTAATTAAATTAAAAAAAGGATTATGTTTTGTTTCTAAAATACATTATTTAAACAGAGATTTTTGATTTATATGATATAACTACACTGTTACTGTAAAAATTATTCAACTATTATTAAAGTAATGCTCATCATATCCTATCTACGTAATAATTAAAAAATTTTGATATTATAATAAATTTAACACTATTATTAATAAAAAGGTTATGTTTTGTTTCTAAAAATACATTATTTAAACAATCAGAAATTCAACTATTATTAAAGTAATGCCTATCATATCCTATCAGGATAATAATTAAAAAGATTTTGATATAAGAAATTTTAACACTAATTATTCATTGAGTTGTTTATTATTATTATTATTAATATTTAATAAGTCTAACCAAGCGACCTTTGCTTTTATCACTTTTTACAAAAAAAACTTCTTATAGAAATTTCTTCAAAATTTTTTTCCTCAAAATTTTTTAACATTTAAACAATTTTAAATTACTTCTAGCATAGCATTTTAATATTTGAACTGAACTGATTTATGTATCGTATTATTTTAATTCAGCTTATACAGCATATAGTGTCAAATTATAAAAGAAAAAATAATCTTTTATATCAAGCTTAAAATTTTTTTGTTTGCTTTTCAGCAAAACTGTTTTCTCGGCGGTACGTGCAAGCGAGATAGAAAACGAAGTTCTCACGCCAAATTTCAGTCTCAACGCGGCAACCGAACGAGTAACACTTATCTCTCTTCACATTCATATTTAAGCTTTTATAATAAAAACATGTCTTTCGCCAGCGGACTTGTCGAAGAGTTAAGGAGACTTGTCTACGACCCACAGATAGATGATGACAGTAATGCTATCCTCAGAGCTTTAAAACAATGTACCATGACGATAAGAAAACTTAATAAGGCACTAGATTCAGCGTCATCATTGGGAGCGAAGAACCATCTATTAGCCTGCTTGGCTCAAGCGAAATCTTATCGAGAGACAGTCAAAGCCTTAAAAACTGTAGGCGGGGGATATAACCAGCGAAAAGAGACAGCCTGTAGCCGAGTCAAATGGTCAGACATGAAATCAGCATTTAAGGGACGTATGCGAACTGCTGCAATAACTAACACCAAGCATATCGAGCCGAAGACTTTCATGGAGGACTGCTCAACCATTTTTCAGAGACGTATTCTGAATACATTGAAGAAAGATAACTCATTAAAAGTGAACACAGCTTTAACAGGCGTGTTCGAAGTCAAAAAAGGGGATACTATTATAGAAGAAATAAAATATATAAACACTAAAAATGCAGCCATATACCGAGACAGTAATTTAGCCCAATGGTTTAAGATCAATATTCAAGATCCTATCCTTAAGGATCTCGAAGAGTTTCAAGTAAGTCTAGAAACTGTAGAAAGTTAGAAATAAACTAACGCATGCATATTTCTTTATCTAGCAAAAAGAAAGCGGGTGGAAGCTAAAAACTATAATCAACCTCCAACTTAACATCAATAAGTTTACCCCGCAACTAGGCTCATCATATTAAATCTGAAGATCAACATAAAATCACATAATACTTGAGGTCCTCTACTAGTGCCCGAAGAGATTGACGAAGATACAAAACTTGTTTAAAAGTGTTTAAAATGTATATAATTTAGATAATAGTAGGGGTAGATGGCCGGTTCTGGGACCACACCTCCACACCTCGGGTAGGCAACCATGTATACATGTGAGCATATGCGTTAATGTATAGTTATTACCATAGAGGAGGGTGCGATTATTTACGATATAACGCATAACATTTTATATTAATTATATAAATCTAATTACCCTAATTAAATTATTTGTTTTAATTAAAAACGCTTAACGTTATTATCGAAATTAAAAATAATAAAATCAGAGAATTTCGGGTAGGCAGCCATATATACATATGGGCTAATATACAGCTATCATTGAAAATATGAAGGAGGGTTGAATTAAACGCTATAAATCAGGTCAGGGGCAAATATCTCTTAATACTCACCCTGCTTCTACGTTTATGAATCATTTTCATTCATTTTCTTTATTATTAACATATTACTTTTGATTAACTCTCATTAAATTGGAATGTATGTGTAGGATAGAGATACTAAGATCCTTCTTAAATGATACAACATAGTACATTACAATACAATATGGTTTATTCAACTATTTTTACAATACATAGCATATACAATTTTAGATTTGGATAATTACACAGTGTACAGATTTATATCATATAATTATACATATTACAATTATATATGTAGAGGCTTTATATGTAGACTTATATAATATAGTTGTACATGTAAACTTAACTAGTTGCTAAAATATGTTATTATCATTAGAAACCCCATAATTTCCCCAAAGCTAAGGTATTTATACATATCACATATACAATTTATTATAGACTAATTACTTTAAAAGAATAATTACATAGGTAGAGGCTTTATATGCAGACTTATATAATATAGTTGTACATGTAAACTTAACTAGATGCTAAAGTATGTTATTATTATTAGAAACCCCATAATTTCCCCAAACCTAAGGTATTTATACATATCACATATACAATTTATTATAGACTAATTACTTTAAAAGAATAATTACATAGGTAGAGGGTTTATATATAGACTTATATAATATAGTTGTACATGTAAACTTAACTAGTTTCTAAATTATCATAGTTAAAATACAAGAAAGGGTTCTAGGGAAAAGAAATTCTAATCAATAGTTAGAAATCCTGTAATTTCCCCAAGCTAAGGTATCCCCGTTCCCGTCACCAATAATGTATCGTTTATCATCTTTCCATGATAACGCTACTTTATTTTTTAATTCTGTATAAAGTTGGTGGTTGTATGATCGGAAAGATTGAACATGTTTATAAATATTTACATTGTATAATACAACCTTCCTATAGTCTTCCAAAGTCAGTTCTTTTTTAATAACATCCTTCTGGATACCTTTAGCTGTTTTGGTAAGCTTGCCCTCTACATCTACAGCATATGCTTTTGCCCCATGTTCCCAGAAATTCCCAGAGAATTCTACCCGCATATTCGTCCTTCATCTTACCAATTACGGACTCATTCTTCGGAATTCCGAACTGATTATCCTCATTAAAGTTGGACGTATCATACTTATCCAAATATTTCTTCATATCCTCATAAAAATCATCTGTTTGTGTCAGCAGAATTAACGAATCGGTATCTGTGTACAGCAGCTGGACATTGTTCCCATATATTTTTTTAATGGTGTTATAATAAAAGTCATACATTATATGCTTAGCTAGATCTAACACACAGAAACCAATATATATCGGCTTATCGTAGTGAACTTGTAGTTTCTCCATATGAATGGCTACCAGATCCTCCGTAAAAATAGCACACTCTTTAAATTGCGGTTTTGAAATTAACTTCTCAGCTCCTAGTCTTCTACCTTTATTTTCCCAGTGTGTAACTAGTCGTATATCTGATCTATTTTCTGTATTTTCCATCGTTTTTCCGAAGACTGAATTATTTAATAGTTTATAAAACATTTTCCCGAACTCACTCTTATCAGCATTTCGCATATTTGTGTTTAGGTCAATATACCCTTTTAACCAAGGAGATTGTTTAAAAGATAAAACACGGTGGATCTTTGTAACTTTCAATCCTGCTGCTATACACTGTTGTAGATTTCGGTAGTGAATTACATACATGCTCTTGTCAAATAAGTTGGGAATTAGTTTTGGCTGCTTCGAATTTTGCGGGATAATATTTTCCGGGCAGAATGGTAGCTGATCGTGATCATCGTGAAGTTCTTTCGGATAGTGCAAATCTACTTGTAAAATGTACCCAGTCTCAGATTTTTTCGGAACTTTTAAAACATCGAAATTTTCAACTTCGCCATCTGTCAACCATGTAAATCCCGAATGCGGCAAATATTCAGACATCGCAGCACCATAGAGATTGGTAGCATCTAGGTAATTTATAAACGTTGTAGGTTTTGTTCTATAGTATGTAGGCATATATTTGTTATTAGCTTGAACACTTCTTTTACTGCATTGGCTCACACCGCCTCTAACACCCTTTTTAATAAAGTGAATCATGTCGATATCTGTTAATAATTCTAATTCTGCTCCTGTATATTTAAGCATTGCAGTCCAAGACAGACCCGGAGCTGTGAAGAAATTGGCCGGATCTAAATGATATACTTTTTGACATATACATCTGAAAGCTTCAAATACATCTGCTAACAGTAGCACATCACTTTTCAAATATATATCTGAATAGTCACCAAGAGTTTTACATTGGAAAGTATCCCACACAACTGAAGCTCTATTATAACCCTCAACTGATACGTCTTCATTTCGTAATTTATCAAAAAATTCTTCTCGCGTCGGTAATTTGTTATAATCTAACTTATCGAATGAATCTACAAATGAATAGGGAAAAACACCTTTTTTTCTCATGAGGCTAAACTTATGGTTTTCCGGAAAATACTCTTTAGTAATCTGACATTCTTTATCTGTTAAATTTTTTGTTAATTTCTCTAACCCCATAGGCATAAAGCGAAACGAGTCTAAAAATCTTAATTTGAGATATTTGTTTTCCATACTTCCTAAAGTGTTAACTACAGTGTCAACATGCACGTGTTTTGAAAAAGATATATATTTTTCTTTGTTTACTGCAATAACATCTATTTTAGAGCCATTAACACCTAATGATTTTATGAAGAGGTGAGCATCATAATGTGATAAATTGTGAAAAAATACGGGTATAAAACTAGGATTCTTAAAATGCAAATTACATATAGAATGTGCAGGGCCTCGATATTTTCCCGTTAAATGGCAATGATCATGTACCCTATCATCTTCCTGACGCAAGGGTTTTTCGCATATATGACAACAGTGAGCGAGTGCGTGAATCAATTTATCGTTTTCAGTGAGTTCAATCAATGGGACAATACGTTTCAGGTGATCATTATAAATACGTCTGATATCAGCTTCTAACCTGTTACAGAAAACGTCAGCACAGTCTCGGCCGCGATAAGTAACATATTTTGATAAAGAATCATCGTAGCTGCACTTTATATAATACCCAAATGAGTAGGGTTGATGTATATTTGTCTTTTCTGTAAATGACTCATTGTTATCGTTCTGACAATATTGGATAGGTTCAAGAATAGTCTCAAAATCGGCATATACTACAAAAGGGTGTTTTAATTTATGTTCAACTGATTCAAATTTTAAAATGTTACCGGGAACCGTATTTCCAAACTTATCAATGCGCGGTTCTGTTGAAGGCAATTTAGCACTAATATGCTTACAATCATGTTTTTGATGTTCGAATAATTTGTGTTCAGTATTAAAATTAATTAAACAACCATCGCACAGAAACTTTTGATGATTCTTTTTTGATAATTGGGAGCTGATTAATCTACTTAAGTTTTTAATTAAGCAATAATGAGAATTACCCCCATTGTCGTCTATTACCAGTAAGTTTACATGCTGCTGACTTCTGTTTTCTGTAAAATGTAGAGGCCCAACAACTTCAAAATCTACTTTAGAATTGCTATAAACCTGATTAAGCCCGTATACGTTTACTGATATATTATTTAATTTTTCAAATTTGTTAATATCCTTTAACTTAATAGGAAATTCCAACCCGCTAAAATTTAGTTTATTCTCATATATTTCATATTTTATAACACGTTCAGGATGTTCTTCAGTTGGGTGTAAAGCAGCTAAAATGCTCCACATGAAACATTTTTGATCGGAATTTTGAATGTTTATTACAGCTTTCTTCTGCTGGATACGATCCGGCAGTGGTATATATGAAGAAGCTTTCAGGGGATTGTATTTGTTGATATTCAATTCGATAAACAGCAGGTTTTTTAATGTCCAACCGCTCTCTTTTTGTTGAAATTCACTTAGTTTATTATCTAGTTCATCCGTAAAATGGTTGTATGCAAGATCTAGGTCTGTTGAACAGTCAAAGTTTTTAAATTTCGTATTAAAGGATTTCACCTCTTCCAACTCCTTTGATGGTAATTCAAACAGACCGAAAAGTTCAATATTCACTTTAACAGCCGAATACTTATCTAATATAGCTCGCACACAATTTAACGCTTTTTGTTTTAGCACCAACATGAATTCTTTCACGTTCAAATAAACCCGATCGTCTGCAGTAATGCGATATGTTGCAATTCGCGTTTTAAATGCCTGCTTTATTAATGCAACCCCTTCGTCTGTCACAATACGCGTTTTATTCTTGTGTTGTAGACTCCGGTAGTGTTGAGGTAAAAATCTTGTTGGTATGTCGATTTCACAAACTTCACATCTCGATAAAGCTTCTTTAGCTCCGGTTTTAGAGCTACTCGAAGCAATACGATTCTCTTTAGGACTGTTAGCTGATGCATCCTCGCCCCCCGATAATTTCCTTTTACGCAAACCATGTTTTTCGATCTGGTGCTTTTCGAAGTGACCTTGACTGGTGTATAGTATACCGCACTGATCGCATAAAATAGAAACTGGTTGGCAATAACCTTTCTGGTGTCTTAGCAGACTGTCTTTTCTGCTAAACTGCTTATTACACCGATCACACGCGATCATTTTTCAGCTCTTGATAAGGACACAACTGACTGATACAACCCGCAAGAATAGAAATGATGAACTGCTTCGGTGATGTTCTTTATATACTGTTTCGATTACCCATAATGCATTGCGATAGTTAATCATATACCGCGCATGCGTAAAGCTGTTTTGATGTAATACACATAAGATGGTCACGTGATTTTAAAGCTAATTATGCAGTGATGCTGATTTCCAAGATTCAGAGTAGCCTTCGGTTGGGACCCGCTAAAAATCATAAACATAATAATAAGACAGACGTTAAAAATATGTTTAGATACGCCGAAATACCTTTAATTATAACAAGGACAGCCAGGCAATTCACCACATCAGATGTACCCTTCGTTAAATGTTACGATTCCATACGGTTGGTGGAAGAATGGAGGTATAGCTGAAAATAACATAAAATAAAAAGAAAAAACATAACTCTGAAAATACCTTAACTCATGACAAATATCAGCAATGAGTAGGCTATATATATGCAGATAAATTGCTCTGTTTGCAGCTAGGAATTATAATAGATTATCTGTAGCAAAACACATAATTTTTAAATAAAATTAAATTAACTTACAAGATTTAGAAAGAACAGAAATATTGTAGTGGTACTTTCAGTTTAGGTTTTAAAGCCTGTGTTTCAGGACGAGCTGAATGAGTACCTCTCAATGGTTTTTAAAAATTTGTTATTAGGTCGGTAGTGGTAAGAAATGTTAAATTTAAAGACCTCGATACGGGGCTAGTTGAACTATAAAATTTATTATAATTTTTAATTTGTACAAATCTGCAATGATAAAAAAGTAATTCCTAGAAGCAACATTAAAAGTAACGCAATGTAAGAAATCATAATTAAGCAATCAAGCTCCGTACTTTTATAACACACCAAACAGACCACTACTTAAAACTTATATACAATATTTTAATACCAGCATCATCAACCCGCGACAAGGTTTACCTTCCACATAATTTCCAATGTTAAACTTTTTCTAAGTCTCACTTTAAAAATCAGAAAATGTGTTATATCTATGAAACGGTTGAGAATTCAGCAAAAATAAACTAGAAAACACCTTTACATTATTCCGACACTAGCATGCACTGAAGTCGGGTGTGCGTGGCGTTCCTCCGTAATAATACGCGCAAGTACTATTCGGATTGCTAAGTTGCGATTTATCTGTGCTCATATGTATAGAAAATAGTTTATTGTCTAATAAGTAACGTATAAAGTGTGTTACTAGAGTTTTTAGGGTAAAGAAGAAGAACGCAAATTCAATTAATATTTAACACGTTAGTTGAAAGACTATCAAAATGGGCAGACAGACGGCCAACAACTCAAAAGAGCTAAAAGGAGCAGCAGACAGTAATAATGAGACCAATAATAAGGCAAATAATGAGACCGTGGAGGTATTAAAATCTGTCTATAATGAAGAAACGCAACAAACCCTAAAAGGAATTGATGAAAAATTTACTGCACTTTTAAGTGAACTTAAAAAATTAAAAACGCAGGTGGAAAATATTAAGAAAACAAGCCGGACAAATCAAGAAAAAGTAATACAGTTCGAGAGTCGATTAGATAGTATTGAACAATACTCCAGAAGAAACTGCACACGTATTTTTGGTATTCCCGAAAAAACAACCGATAATGAAAACGTGGATGATATCATAACTGCTCTATCTAACAAAAATTTGAAATTGAACAGCGATAAAGCCGTTATCGATAGAGCACACAGAGTGGGTAAAGCAAATAACATAAGGCCCATAATTGTAAAATTTATTTCATATAGAACAGAGCAAGAAGTCCTTATTGCAAGAAAGTTGTTAAAAGGTACAAAAATATTCATCCATGAAGATCTAACCAAATCACGTCTTGAAACGGACCATATAGCAAAAAAGCATTTTGGCAATGGTAATGTCTGGACAAGAGATGGGAGAATCTTGATTAAAACGAAGAATGGCATACAAAAAGTTACGTATGTGGAAGATGTCAATAAACTTCTTATTTCTTCCAGTACTACCAGCGACCAAAATTAAATTCGAGTATCTGGTTATTGTATCAAACTATCATTATTTGTTTACTCGTATCTCAGGATGCATGTATCCTTTAAAAATACTTTTTTCCGTGATATGAATCTCTTATTGTTATACACTATACGTTGCAAATGTTTTTGTTGATAAACCGCAATATTCGAAATTTCCAATAATTATTATCTTTATATTACATGGATTGTATTATTAATTTCAAATCCTACACATTTATTTATTTTTCTTTTTTGCTAGTCAAATAGAATAAAAATAAGAAAAATGTAGTTTTCTCCTATGAGCAAATTAATTTTAATTATTATGATCTGAAATATGTATATAGAATATTTTGTTTTCTTTAATAATAATAATTACTACAACCCATAACCTAAACCAAGGCCCCAGAAGCTATAAGCTTGTGCGGGAGGTAGGAATTAGAATAGTTTTACTAGAATTTATTTATTGTGGTATAACTATTATATTATTTTTAATCATTGTGATAAAAATAAATAAAATTATGTATTTTCTCTTTTCTATAATTGTAGAGACATTTATTTGCAGAATTTTTAAAATAAAATCTTTATGTAACTCTTTATTAATTCTTTCAAATTGCTATCGTCTACAAGCATATCTAATTGATTTCTATTTATTAGCTTCACATATATATTTATGTTCTGACTTCTGTATATATTTCTGCTTACATTTCAACAAGAGTTTAAATTATTTTATAACAAGTATATGTAATAGTAATTATGTTTTGGAGGGATCACACGACTGATGTTTATTATTTACTTTCTATTTCGTATTACATAGCAGACAGTTATATTCAACTCCTTGTTAATTAATAACAAATATCAGCCCTTTGTTGTTGAAGAGCATACTGACATACAGTTAATAATAAATGGATAACTTTGCTCACTTTAATGTAGGGTCACTTTATACCCATTTTGATGTTTTTAAAGATGTAATAGCTAATAAAAATTATTCTGTTTTAGCTGTGAGTGAGACGTGGCTTACTACTGCAACCATAAATGAACATTTTCATATAGAAGGTTATCAATTGATACGTAAATTTCGCCCTGAACGTGGTGGCGGGCTAGCCTTGTACATTAGTAATCAACGTCAATATCTCATTATAAATATCGAGAACGATTCTAGTTTTGAACAAATGTGGGTAATAAATTATCGTGCTTTTACTAGCTTAGCTTTTTTTATAAGTTATAATTACGTTTCATGCGTTTTAACTGATTTCGAACCACTATCAATAGAAGAAAAAAAAACTAAAGTGGGAAAATGTTAAATAAAAACCCAAAGAAAACACTAAATTACACGCAAGTCCCTATAATGTAGAGCACCAATAGAGTAATGTCGCTCCAAAAGGTCATCCATGTTAAAAGTTGTAATTTCTGTATAACTAACAGTAAAAAAGAACTCGTTAACGCATGAAAAAACGGTCAGGAAACAAACCCTATCAAATTAGATGAAGCGTCACTGTAACACACTATAACTTTTAACTATCTGTGTATAATAAGTAGTTACAATATCCGCTTAATTATGTGAATCGATTAAAGCCATGCTTGTTCATACAATGGAGATGTACTGATTAAAAAGATTTATTGTATTTTATTAACTTTAGATGCAGTTTATAAACGCGAACAATAGCTTACCAATATTTTCAATTCGAACATTATTATCTTTCATTAGAAATACACATATTCTCATTCCACTATTGACTGATCTGAGATTATCATCGTTTTCACCTTGTTCATTGCTGGAATCATTACGCAGGACATGCTTTTTTGTTCTAGATGACCTTTATTAGACTATTTTTCAATATCGTTGTATTAAGAAATATTTTATCATATTAGGTTATGATAAGTTGTTATGTATTATTTAGTGAAAAATAAAGCAAAGATTTACAATAATAAAGCGTTTTATTTCAGATTTAATAAAGGTCCATTAGTCTATTTAGAAAATAGCAATTTTTGTGCCGATCACTTTTTAAAGATATGATATTTATTGATTAAGATAATCCAATTATCATTTTAATAACTTTCACTCATTTAAGATATTATTGTTGTGATATTTTTTGCATACAGTGAAACAGAAAATATACAAATTTCCGTTCAAGCCTTAGTGTACATTTTATTTAAAAATACGTGTAGCATTAATTGGATATATTCTTCTTTTTTCTGTGTATAGAACGTTTTAGAGAAAAAACAATACGCACAATGAGATGTTATTTGTTTTTCACTTTTTAACGATAATTAATCTAATAGACTGAAATATTAGCTTGAATATTGTAAAACAGGTTAAAACATATGGTATATGCAAATAAAAGGAGTTATATATTTTTTTGTGTACTTACAATTAAAAGGATTACTTCTTTTCACGCATTAAAACGATACGGAAGCTACACGCACACCCACCCCGCCGAGGCTAATGAAGAAATAAACCTGTTTCAACTCAAGTCCTTCTATTAGCTTCTAGAAAAATTCCAGTCTGACCGCTGACCACTGATGAGTCACTGACTCATCAGTGACAAACAGACCGAAAGGTTCAATATTCACTTTAACAGCCGAATACTTATCTAATATAGCTCGCACACAATTTAACGCTTTTTGTTTTAGCACCAACATGAATTCTTTCACGTTCAAATAAACCCGATCGTCTGCAGTAATGCGATATGTTGCAATTCGCGTTTTAAATGCCTGCTTTATTAATGCAACCCCTTCGTCTGTCACAATACGCGTTTTATTCTTGTGTTGTAGACTCCGGTAGTGTTGAGGTAAAAATCTTGTTGGTATGTCGATTTCACAAACTTCACATCTCGATAAAGCTTCTTTAGCTCCGGTTTTAGAGCTACTCGAAGCAATACGATTCTCTTTAGGACTGTTAGCTGATGCATCCTCGCCCCCCGATAATTTCCTTTTACGCAAACCATGTTTTTCGATCTGGTGCTTTTCGAAGTGACCTTGACTGGTGTATAGTATACCGCACTGATCGCATAAAATAGAAACTGGTTGGCAATAACCTTTCTGGTGTCTTAGCAGACTGTCTTTTCTGCTAAACTGCTTATTACACCGATCACACGCGATCATTTTTCAGCTCTTGATAAGGACACAACTGACTGATACAACCCGCAAGAATAGAAATGATGAACTGCTTCGGTGATGTTCTTTATATACTGTTTCGATTACCCATAATGCATTGCGATAGTTAATCATATACCGCGCATGCGTAAAGCTGTTTTGATGTAATACACATAAGATGGTCACGTGATTTTAAAGCTAATTATGCAGTGATGCTGATTTCCAAGATTCAGAGTAGCCTTCGGTTGGGACCCGCTAAAAATCATAAACATAATAATAAGACAGACGTTAAAAATATGTTTAGATACGCCGAAATACCTTTAATTATAACAAGGACAGCCAGGCAATTCACCACATCAGATGTACCCTTCGTTAAATGTTACGATTCCATACGGTTGGTGGAAGAATGGAGGTATAGCTGAAAATAACATAAAATAAAAAGAAAAAACATAACTCTGAAAATACCTTAACTCATGACAAATATCAGCAATGAGTAGGCTATATATATGCAGATAAATTGCTCTGTTTGCAGCTAGGAATTATAATAGATTATCTGTAGCAAAACACATAATTTTTAAATAAAATTAAATTAACTTACAAGATTTAGAAAGAACAGAAATATTGTAGTGGTACTTTCAGTTTAGGTTTTAAAGCCTGTGTTTCAGGACGAGCTGAATGAGTACCTCTCAATGGTTTTTAAAAATTTGTTATTAGGTCGGTAGTGGTAAGAAATGTTAAATTTAAAGACCTCGATACGGGGCTAGTTGAACTATAAAATTTATTATAATTTTTAATTTGTACAAATCTGCAATGATAAAAAAGTAATTCCTAGAAGCAACATTAAAAGTAACGCAATGTAAGAAATCATAATTAAGCAATCAAGCTCCGTACTTTTATAACACACCAAACAGACCACTACTTAAAACTTATATACAATATTTTAATACCAGCATCATCAACCCGCGACAAGGTTTACCTTCCACATAATTTCCAATGTTAAACTTTTTCTAAGTCTCACTTTAAAAATCAGAAAATGTGTTATATCTATGAAACGGTTGAGAATTCAGCAAAAATAAACTAGAAAACACCTTTACATTATTCCGACACTAGCATGCACTGAAGTCGGGTGTGCGTGGCGTTCCTCCGTAATAATACGCGCAAGTACTATTCGGATTGCTAAGTTGCGATTTATCTGTGCTCATATGTATAGAAAATAGTTTATTGTCTAATAAGTAACGTATAAAGTGTGTTACTAGAGTTTTTAGGGTAAAGAAGAAGAACGCAAATTCAATTAATATTTAACACGTTAGTTGAAAGACTATCAAAATGGGCAGACAGACGGCCAACAACTCAAAAGAGCTAAAAGGAGCAGCAGACAGTAATAATGAGACCAATAATAAGGCAAATAATGAGACCGTGGAGGTATTAAAATCTGTCTATAATGAAGAAACGCAACAAACCCTAAAAGGAATTGATGAAAAATTTACTGCACTTTTAAGTGAACTTAAAAAATTAAAAACGCAGGTGGAAAATATTAAGAAAACAAGCCGGACAAATCAAGAAAAAGTAATACAGTTCGAGAGTCGATTAGATAGTATTGAACAATACTCCAGAAGAAACTGCACACGTATTTTTGGTATTCCCGAAAAAACAACCGATAATGAAAACGTGGATGATATCATAACTGCTCTATCTAACAAAAATTTGAAATTGAACAGCGATAAAGCCGTTATCGATAGAGCACACAGAGTGGGTAAAGCAAATAACATAAGGCCCATAATTGTAAAATTTATTTCATATAGAACAGAGCAAGAAGTCCTTATTGCAAGAAAGTTGTTAAAAGGTACAAAAATATTCATCCATGAAGATCTAACCAAATCACGTCTTGAAACGGACCATATAGCAAAAAAGCATTTTGGCAATGGTAATGTCTGGACAAGAGATGGGAGAATCTTGATTAAAACGAAGAATGGCATACAAAAAGTTACGTATGTGGAAGATGTCAATAAACTTCTTATTTCTTCCAGTACTACCAGCGACCAAAATTAAATTCGAGTATCTGGTTATTGTATCAAACTATCATTATTTGTTTACTCGTATCTCAGGATGCATGTATCCTTTAAAAATACTTTTTTCCGTGATATGAATCTCTTATTGTTATACACTATACGTTGCAAATGTTTTTGTTGATAAACCGCAATATTCGAAATTTCCAATAATTATTATCTTTATATTACATGGATTGTATTATTAATTTCAAATCCTACACATTTATTTATTTTTCTTTTTTGCTAGTCAAATAGAATAAAAATAAGAAAAATGTAGTTTTCTCCTATGAGCAAATTAATTTTAATTATTATGATCTGAAATATGTATATAGAATATTTTGTTTTCTTTAATAATAATAATTACTACAACCCATAACCTAAACCAAGGCCCCAGAAGCTATAAGCTTGTGCGGGAGGTAGGAATTAGAATAGTTTTACTAGAATTTATTTATTGTGGTATAACTATTATATTATTTTTAATCATTGTGATAAAAATAAATAAAATTCTGTATTTTCTCTTTTCTATAATTGTAGAGACATTTATTTGCAGAATTTTTAAAATAAAATCTTTATGTAACTCTTTATTAATTCTTTCAAATTGCTATCGTCTACAAGCATATCTAATTGATTTCTATTTATTAGCTTCACATATATATTTATGTTCTGACTTCTGTATATATTTCTGCTTACATTTCAACAAGAGTTTAAATTATTTTATAACAAGTATATGTAATAGTAATTATGTTTTGGAGGGATCACACGACTGATGTTTATTATTTACTTTCTATTTCGTATTACATAGCAGACAGTTATATTCAACTCCTTGTTAATTAATAACAAATATCAGCCCTTTGTTGTTGAAGAGCATACTGACATACAGTTAATAATAAATGGATAACTTTGCTCACTTTAATGTAGGGTCACTTTATACCCATTTTGATGTTTTTAAAGATGTAATAGCTAATAAAAATTATTCTGTTTTAGCTGTGAGTGAGACGTGGCTTACTACTGCAACCATAAATGAACATTTTCATATAGAAGGTTATCAATTGATACGTAAATTTCGCCCTGAACGTGGTGGCGGGCTAGCCTTGTACATTAGTAATCAACGTCAATATCTCATTATAAATATCGAGAACGATTCTAGTTTTGAACAAATGTGGGTAATAAATTATCGTGCTTTTACTAGCTTAGCTTTTTTTATAAGTTATAATTACGTTTCATGCGTTTTAACTGATTTCGAACCACTATCAATAGAAGAAAAAAAAACTAAAGTGGGAAAATGTTAAATAAAAACCCAAAGAAAACACTAAATTACACGCAAGTCCCTATAATGTAGAGCACCAATAGAGTAATGTCGCTCCAAAAGGTCATCCATGTTAAAAGTTGTAATTTCTGTATAACTAACAGTAAAAAAGAACTCGTTAACGCATGAAAAAACGGTCAGGAAACAAACCCTATCAAATTAGATGAAGCGTCACTGTAACACACTATAACTTTTAACTATCTGTGTATAATAAGTAGTTACAATATCCGCTTAATTATGTGAATCGATTAAAGCCATGCTTGTTCATACAATGGAGATGTACTGATTAAAAAGATTTATTGTATTTTATTAACTTTAGATGCAGTTTATAAACGCGAACAATAGCTTACCAATATTTTCAATTCGAACATTATTATCTTTCATTAGAAATACACATATTCTCATTCCACTATTGACTGATCTGAGATTATCATCGTTTTCACCTTGTTCATTGCTGGAATCATTACGCAGGACATGCTTTTTTGTTCTAGATGACCTTTATTAGACTATTTTTCAATATCGTTGTATTAAGAAATATTTTATCATATTAGGTTATGATAAGTTGTTATGTATTATTTAGTGAAAAATAAAGCAAAGATTTACAATAATAAAGCGTTTTATTTCAGATTTAATAAAGGTCCATTAGTCTATTTAGAAAATAGCAATTTTTGTGCCGATCACTTTTTAAAGATATGATATTTATTGATTAAGATAATCCAATTATCATTTTAATAACTTTCACTCATTTAAGATATTATTGTTGTGATATTTTTTGCATACAGTGAAACAGAAAATATACAAATTTCCGTTCAAGCCTTAGTGTACATTTTATTTAAAAATACGTGTAGCATTAATTGGATATATTCTTCTTTTTTCTGTGTATAGAACGTTTTAGAGAAAAAACAATACGCACAATGAGATGTTATTTGTTTTTCACTTTTTAACGATAATTAATCTAATAGACTGAAATATTAGCTTGAATATTGTAAAACAGGTTAAAACATATGGTATATGCAAATAAAAGGAGTTATATATTTTTTTGTGTACTTACAATTAAAAGGATTACTTCTTTTCACGCATTAAAACGATACGGAAGCTACACGCACACCCACCCCGCCGAGGCTAATGAAGAAATAAACCTGTTTCAACTCAAGTCCTTCTATTAGCTTCTAGAAAAATTCCAGTCTGACCGCTGACCACTGATGAGTCACTGACTCATATACAAGCAACGAAAATATACAAGCACACACACACACGTGCTTTGAAATAGTTGTTTGTTCTACATTTATAACACACACTACACTAAAATAGTTTTTCACGAGTATGAGTGAGCATGTGTTTGGTAAAACTACCTTTTTTAGTACATTTATAATCACATAAATTACACTCAAATGGTTTCTCACCAGTATGAGTGAGCATGTGTTGTTTAAGGTTACCTTTTTCAGAACACTTGTAATGGCATATGTTACACTCAAATGGTTTCTCACCAGTATGGGTGAGCATGTGTCGTTTAAGTTTACCTTTTTCAGAACACTTGTAATAGCATATGTTACACTCATATGGTTTCTCACCACTATGAGTGAGCATGTGCCTTTTGAGACTACCTTTTATAGCACATTTATAATCACATAAATTACATTCAAATACCTTCTCACTACTATGAACGAGCATGTGTTGTTTAATACTACTTTTTACAGCACACTTATAGTTACATAAATTACAATTAAATGGTTTCTCGCCACTATGAACAACAAGTATGTGTTGTTTAAGTCTACCTTTTACAGCACACTTATAATTACATAAATTACAATGATTTGGTTTTTCGCCACTATGACTGGCCATGTGTCCTTTAAGACTACCTTTTTCAATACATTTATAATCACATAAATTACACTCAAATGGTTTCTCGCCACTATGAGTGAGCATGTGTCTTTTAAGGTTACTTTTTTCAGAACACTTGTAATGGCATATGTTACACTCAAATGGTTTCTCATCACTATGGGTGAAAATGTGTCTTTTGAGACTACCTTTTATAGTACATTTATAATTACATAAATTACATTCAAATGGCATCTCACCACTATGATTTAGCATGTGTTTTTTGAGATTACCTGTTTCAGAACATTTATAATCACATAAATTACATTCAAATGGCTTCTCACCACTGTGAATGAACATATGTTGTTTGAGATGGCTTTTTTGCGAACATTTATAATTACATAAATTACATTTAAATGGCTTCTCACCACTGTGAATAAACATGTGGTGTTTGAGATGGGCGTTTTGTGAACATTTATAATTACATAAATTACATTCAAATGGCTTCTCACCACTATGAGTGGAAATGTGTCTTTTGAGACTTTGCTTTACTGTACACTTATAACCACATACATTACATTCAAATGGTTTCTCATTGCTATGAAATAGCATGTGTATTTTGAGATTACCTTTTACAGAGCATTTATAATAACATAAATTACATCCAAATAGTTTTTTACCACTGTGAGTGAGCATGTGCTGTTTCAGATTGCCTTTTTGTGAACATTTATAATTACATAAATTACATTCAAATGGCTTCTCACCACTATGAGTGGAAATGTGTCTTTTGAGACTTTGCTTTACTGAACACTTACAACCACATATATTACATTCAAATGGTTTCTCATTGCTATGAGATAGCATGTGTCTTTTGAGAATACTTTTTGCGGAACATTTATAATAACATAAATTACATCCAAATAGTTTCTCACCACTGTGAGTGAGCATGTGCTTTTTCAGATTACCTTGTTGTGAACATTTATAATTACATAAATTACATTCAAATGGCATCTTGCCACTTTGATTTAGCATGCGTTTATTGAGACTTTGCTTTTTTTAAGCATTTATAACCACATAAATTACACTCAAATGGTTTCACACCACTAGGAGTGAGCATGTGTAATTTGCGATTACCTTTTTGAGAAGACATAATTACATAAATTACATTCAAATGGTTTTGGATCATTATGGGTTTTTTAAGATAGCTTTTATATAAAAATAGATGGCGACATA
This sequence comes from Agrypnus murinus, assembly GCA_929113105.1. Classification (NCBI taxonomy): domain Eukaryota; kingdom Metazoa; phylum Arthropoda; class Insecta; order Coleoptera; family Elateridae; genus Agrypnus; species Agrypnus murinus. The sequence goes on from OV816031.1 coordinate 47,029,603, forward strand.
CATTACACTCAAATTGCTTTCCAGTTTTATGAGTGCACTTGTGTTTTATAGTAATAACTTCCCTTTACAAAGTAAAGATGGAATGTGTTACAGTTGTGTACTTTGTTATCAGTATTCACTTGTTCCTGTTTCTCCGTTATTGAGCAGTATCTCGCTCTCAGAGAACATTTTAATTTCATTTTGGATGCTACTATCTTCCTTGACTTTTGGTTCTGCATTGATATCCATTTTGTTTTCAACTGTGATTGTTTCATCACCATCCATTTTGTCGATTTGTAGAATTAAAGCAATCTGGAACCAAAAATATACGTATATGATAAAATATAGTATGAAAGCATTAATGCAATTTGAACTATTCAGAATTAAGGAAATTTAATAAAAAATGAAATAGATATATTGAATTAATCTAATAACAAAGGATGTATTGCATTGGAACAACATACTACTCAGTGGAACATACTACATTATAAGAGTGCTTCTTAGGTTTAACGAATTGGGAGATTTTTTTAGGGAAATAAATTTATAAATTATAAATTTCCGAGATAAATTTTTAGCAAAAGCGTAGGGTCATCGTGGTCATCGTACAGGTGTCCCCTACCCAGTGCTACCAATGTTGAAAATTAGATTTATCCACAGGGTGGTTCCCAATTATCCGATTTTATCCTCTGACCCGAGTGCCATCTCTGAATGAGATTTTAAACTTATAAACTTAAATCCAAGGCCTCCTCAATTTCAGAGACGAACGTCTCTTAGACGGCCGGTCGCATTAAACAAATTTCTGTTTTTGACAGGATACGTATTGTGGCGCCATCTGTCGAGTCCTGTAGTGATTAAGCAATATTGGCGCGCAATCTAGATTGCCCCATGTTTATTTTTAATAAACATTAGCATCAATAATTTACTTATTGTTAGTGGTAAAATATATTGTATTTTTCTATAAACTATATTAGAATTATTAAAAATGCATCGAAAGTGTTGTGTTACGAACTGTAGCTCGTATGAATTAGAAAATGTTTCTCTCCATAGTTTTCCTGCAAATGTAGAATTAAATTTTACATGAAAAGAAGCTCTAATTAATCATACTGGTACATAATCTATAAATTATTTTATTCATTTTTCAAAGATTTTCAGAGAAATGATATTGGTCTACAGTTTGAAATATTGCCCACATAGCAAATAAAAATTGCAGCAAACTTTAAAAAATTTGCCTTTGCAAACCAAAATATTTGCAGAAAAGTTGTCTTCGCAAACATGAAAATTTGCAAAAAATTTGCGGAAAAGATTGAAGTTTCCCCTTGACAAACTTGCAACAAATTTGTTCAAAATATTTGCAAAAAACTTGTCCCTGCAAACTTTCAGCAAATTACGAAAATAAAATTTGTTACAAATATTACAAAAATCTATAATTTTTTTTTGTTGAAAGTTTACTATGCAATCTATTTTTTACAAAACAATAAACATATTTGTTGGGATACAAAATGACTTGGAGAGTCTATATGCAAATCAAAATATATACATACATAATATACTGCGGTGAATTTGGTTTATTAAAAATAAACTATTTTTAAAAATTTTACTATATATTTTAAATTCGTGAATAATTGCCGTTTGATCGTAGATAATTATTTTAAATTAATTGATTTTTAAAAAGACTGTGTACTTTGGAAATGCTTTTCAACTTCCCTCTTTTATAAATTCTGATATGATTCAAAAATACTTTTTAATAGTTTTAAATAATGCACTAGCTACATAACAATGTTACGTGAGTTCTTGACTAAATCAAGTTTACGTAATAATAAGTTGGGCGCCAATTAAATAACATAAAATAACTGAATTAAAATTAATAAGGAAAACTCATCTTAGGGCGAATGTGGATTCCTGCGGTTTTAAAGATATACAAGTTGAAATTGAAATCACTTTTAAAATTGAAATCTTAATTAAGTTTAACTATTATTAAATTGTTCAATTCACTTAATTGCATTTCACAAATTGTCTTTTCTTTCACAAGATACCAATACAGAAGGAAATAACTTTCTACCTTTTATATAGCGATGCTTCTTCCTTTCTACTATATCCTTTCCCAATTCCTATTGGCAGAGCAGGTCACTTTATGTTGTCCCAGTGCTGGTTTCCAATTCCGGTTGACTACCTTCCTTTTGCATGGATTTCCCACATAACACCATCCACACACTTGATTATTGATTACACACTTTTGTTTTATTAATAGCGGGTACTTTTTCCCTTTATCGAAGAATACTTTGTGGTATTTGTTTTAAATAAATAAAACACCGATTTATGGTTTTGACGTAGATTTATTGACTAGCAATAACTTTAGCTAGAACTTTTAAATTGAAAATTGCAGGTGGTTCCTTTAAACCTTATTAACACTCTTACACTTTATAACAACTATACACTTTCGCCGTATTCAATTCACCAATCAACTTAACTATCTATTTACATTTGTACTATATTATCATTTACGACTTTACACTGTCGCCTTATTTAGTGAACTCAACTTTACATACTTTCTCGTTCGTCGTATATCAGGAAGTGTATTTACATTTTTACTATTGTATTTAACACGACTTTACTGCGTCGCTTTATGTCAGGAAGTGTCCAAAATTATGATTTTCTAAGCTTATATACTACCTACTATTTACATCATCATATTATACAATTTGACGTCACCTTACGATCTAATAGAATGATTACTATTTACAAACATAATAGCAGATTAAAACATAATTATTATAATAGTTGACTCAACTGTTACAGTTTATTACATAACATTTACAATAATAATGAACTATTTACATGAACAAAAACCTTTAAAGAATTACATAACCCGTCGATATTACTCATTTGAAATTATACATAAATGAATTACATCATAACAATAAATTGCGCATAACTAGATGTTACGTATACTTAAGTAATTTGATGATTAAACTGTTTGATAATAAATAAAGAAACATGTATTATTTAACCTTATTAAAAAGTATACACATTGATTGTATAATCAATGACACACCATTAAATAACTTAAAATTACTTTTAACTGGAAAAGTTGATAAAATATTTCTAAAGTGTTAGTTTTTAACAAAGATTTTAAAATTTTACAAAAATTTCCAAAATTTTGACACTAAGATCCATAGCAATACATATATACAATATTAACTGTGTTTATCTTATTTAAATCTAAGGAATTGTAAATTGTATAAACAATAATGATAGTAATAAGTTAACTTGATGGTTACATTAATTCAATTCAGGACAAGTCAAGAGGTGTTTTTCGTTTAAGACGTTTAGTTTGTTGACTATTATCTAATAAGTTAATTGCTAGCACATTTGAGTGCTTTTCTAAACGTTTAATGTAATTACCACTGTTTTGCACAATCACTTCACTGATTTTTGGCACGTTCAGATCATTATAGATGTCGTTGTTAGTAATAAACCACGGGGCGTCGACCATGATGCGCAGCACTTTTGACTGAAATCGTTCGAGGATTTCTATGTTGGATTTTGCTGTTGTTCCCCATAGTTGTACCCCATAGGTCCACACCGGTTTTAATACAGCGTTGTATACTAATAGTTTGTTACTGAACTTTAGCTGTGACCTTCTACCGAGTAGCCAATAGTGTTTACGAAATTTTTCGTTAAGGTGCTTTCCCTTTTTCCAAATATGCGATCTCCAAGTTAATCCCTTATCAAGGTGCATTCCTAAGTACTTCACGGTGTCTGTCGTAGGAATGATTTGGTTGTTTATTGAGACAGGTACGGGCGCACTACGACATTTCGTAAAGACGATATGATTTGATTTAGACTCGTTGATACCGATACTCCACTTTTTGGTCCAGCTTCCTATTTCGTTAATATTAATATCTGAAGGATATTAGTAGCTTCATTGATATTTTGGTGAACTGCTAGAATAGCGGTGTCGTCAGCAAATGTAGTTGTGGTAACATCTATACTTGTAGGCAGGTCCGCTGTAAATAGAAGATATAATATAGGGCCCAGCACGCTTCCTTGCGGCACACCCGAGGCTATTGGATGAAGTGTTGATAGCTCGGTTTCGTATTTTGTTCTAAAGTATCTTTCTTGTAGGTACGACTTTAGGATACTATACATTGCTTCTGGTAGTGTTTTCTTTAGCTTATAAAGTAGCCCTTGATGCCAGACCTTATCAAAGGCTTGTTTAACATCAAGGAATACCGCTGCGCAATAGCTTTTATCTTCAAAGGTTTTATTGATAGTATCTACAACTCGGTGGATTTGTTCGATGGTAGAGTGCTCTGTTCTAAAACCGAACTGATGGTTTGGAATTAAATTTCTTTCGACAATGATATCTTGTAACCTTTTAGCTAATAGCTTTTCTAATATCTTAGCCATTATTGGGAGCAAACTTATAGGTCGATACGATGTAGGTTCAGTTTGCGGTTTCCCCGGTTTTTTTTATTAAAATTACTTCTGCCACTTTCCATTGTACTGGAAAGTATTTTAGTTTAATTGCAGCATTGAAGAGTAATGTTAACATACTCAAACCTTTTTTAGGTAGTTCTTTCATGACCTGAGCAGTGATGAGGTGGTACCCTGGTGTTTTTTTATTGTTTAAGTTTTTAATTACTTCTTTCACTTCTACTAATGTGATTCGTTTAATGCACGCTCTGGGTTGTGATGGTTTATTCAAGAAAGCCATTATTTCATCGTCTTCGTTTACAATGGACGGCGGTAGGGGTTGAAAGACCTCTTTCAGATAATCAGAAAAAACTACGGCCTTCTCTTTATCAGTTTTTGCCCAGGTTCCATTAGTCTTCCTGATAGACGGAATTTGCTCTTTGGGTTGCTTAAGTTTTTTGGTAGCTTTCCAAAGTGAATAATTTGTATCTTCAGATGGTGACAGATTTTCCATATATTGCTTAAAGCCGTCGTTTCTCAGTTTTGTGATAAATTCTTTGAGTTGCCTTGTTGCCCGATTGTTATTTAGCCTGTCTTGAGGGAGTCTAGATCTTTGCCAGATTTTTCTAAGACGTCTTTTTTCCTGAATTTTATCTCGTATCACTGGGGGACAGTTAATTTTGTTCTTATTTCGTCCTGTGAACGGCGTTGCTGCCCAAGCGGCTTCTTGAACCAGTGTACTGAATTTCTGCACTTCTTCCTGCAGTTCTGTGGTTGTTTTGAGGGATGCTTTCAGGTTTGTTTGCTCATCGATTAATCCTTTAAAGTATTTCCAATCGGTTTTATGGTTGCAGAGGTTGCAGTCGAGCTGGTTGTTCCTTTGCTATTAGTAGATAACAAATGGGTTTAGTGGAGCCACACAACCTTGTACTCTCATTTGACCTCCTTTCACTTTTCAAGCCCCACCCTTTTAGAAGCCACTCCCCTTCTCTAGGCCCCTCCCTTTTATAAGCCACTTCCCTCTCTCTAAGCCCCTCCCCTTTATTAGCCACGCCTCCCTCCCAGCTTTCCCCATCTCTACCTACCTCGCCTCTCTACCCCAAGCCTCTGTATACCTACCTTCTCTCTTTGCTTAATAGGTATAATAAAAATCCACAAAAGTTATAAATTATAATTTATTTATTTAAATTACAACAATTAATACATAACCATTGCTACGAAAAACAATCCACGAAATATTTCACAATTTTATATTATACAATAAATTAATAAATTGTTGTAATAAATGTATACCTTTAATCAGAGAAGCTTTCACTGTGTTCGATATACCTTAGATAGATTTATTAAAATTAATATGTAAACGTAAAAACTGCAAATCGACTTTGCACAAAAAAATTGGTAGGTGATTCGTTCGTTCACCCATATGGAATGATTGGGTCAATACACACGTTCATTTGTGCTCAGCTTTTAGATGTAAAGCCATATGATTTTAAAGGTATCTCGTATTAATTAATAACAACTTAATACTTTATTGTACAATATAGATTATTGTTGGGTTTATTTTTTAAAAATGAATTATACCTATTCCTCTTAATATAATCATTCTACGACGGTACAAAAAGCACGAAATAAAACGCAACAAACATATTCGTGGTAATTAATTGCTGTTAGGATTAATCGTTTAATGCGTCAATCTATTAAACAAGAAGTTGCAAGTTCATTTTTTTTATAAAACAAAAACATGTCTGAACATAACTTTTACGTTAATAACTATTGATATGTTCTATGCATAACAAAAAGCTAATTTATGTATTTATTCCATTATTAAAAGATAATCCCGTCTGCCTAATGAGTTGATAGACTTTACACAAACTGGTTTTGTAAAAGCACATTGGAAATTCTGATTTGATTACCGATTTAAAAACTACAATAAAATTGTTTAAACCATTGTGACAAAAGAGATTCTTTAAGTACATCCTTTATATATATGGATATATAATATTTCCATAAGAGAGGTTCCAATTACACACCAGACAGGCCGCTTTTGTGGAACAATAGGAAGTTGCCTGTTCATTCTTGTTTCTTTTGTGTGGACTTCATAATTAGGTAGTCATTTCATCGGTTCAATATACCGGCAACGACGCCAGACTTATTAAATTAACTGTACACTTAGTAGCGGTGGGTTAATACACATTATTTTCCCGAATTTCGACGTGAACACGTCTGGTTAAAGGTATGCATTTATATATAAATTATTGTTGGGTTTATTTTTTAACATGAATCATAAACATGTATGATAGTTTTTGTCTTGTGAATTGTTTATAATATGTGCAATCTAAATAAATAAATTATAATTTATAACTTTTGTGGATTTTTATTATAAGCAAAGAGAGAGAAGGTAGGTATACAGAGGCTTGGGGCAGAGAGGCGAGGTAGGTATAGAGGGGGAAAGCTGAGAGAGAGGGGAGGGGCTTGAAGAGGGGGAAGTGGCTTGTAAAAGGGAGGAGCCTGGAGAAAGGGAGTGGCTTCTAAAAGGGTGGGACTTGAAAAGTGAAAGGAGGTCAAATGAGAGTTCAAGGTTGTGTGGCTCCACTAAACCCATTTGTTATCTACTGCTATTATTTGCGAGTGAATTTTATCTATTACTGGCGTGTGATCAGAAGCAATGTCATAAAGGTGATCTAAATGTAAATCCTGAATAACATTATACAGTATTCTTCCTAGTCCTGGAGCTGTGATTCTAGAACCCCAACTAGTATTTTTGGCGTTATAATCACCTTCAGCCGAGAATCTGTTGCCTAGTTCATTGAAGTAATTTATGAACATCTCCCTGTTAGGTCTGTAGTTGGGTGGGCAATAGGCTGCTGAAACCGTAATTGGTCCATACCAGTCTTCGATTACTATACTTGCTGTTTGTAGAAAGGGTTCTTCTATTTTGCTTAGCAAATAGTGTTTAATGCCTTCTCTTATGACGACAGCAGCACCAGCCCTTGCTCTTCGTTCTGCATCAGGATGGGCTGCGTTGTAGACTATATAGTGTGGAATTTTAAAGCTCGTGTTGGATGTGATTCTGATATTAATAAAATATCTATTTTATGAAGTGCTAGGAATGATTCGAGTTCGCACTTGTGATTTAGAAGGCCGTTGGAATTCCATAAGCATATCTTATATAATTCAGCCATTTTACTTACTTGTTTTTGGGGTTTGTGAGTTTTGTTTCAAATCACCTCTCAGCTGTTTGATTTCAGCGATGAGATCGAGGATGGCTTGCTGCTGTTTGTTGAGATGTTGTTGTAATTGAAAATTTTGTTGTTGTAAATATACGTTTTGCTGCTGAAGAATTGTTACGATGTCATTATTCTGTTGAGGTTGATGCATTTGTAGGTTAACTTTTTGTTCCTGTGGAGGTTGATCCATTAACTTTTGGGCATAAAAGATGCCTGGTAGGGTTTTATTTGTATTTGTATTTTTTTGTTTTGGTATCTTTCTGGCGGTGTAAAGGCAGTACTAAGTTTCTTTGTGTATTATCTTGAGCAAAAGCTACTCCGTTTCTTGTTGGGAGTCGTTTTTTAATAATGTCCAAGTACACTTGGCATCCTTTATATTTTGCTGGATGTGCTCCTCCGCATAAAGTGCATTTTGCCGGTTTACCATCAGATTTGGTTTTAGTACACTGACGATAATCTTGTGATCCTGCACATTTGACGCAGCGAAATTGTTGGGTACATTGATTTCGGGTATGGCCATATTGTTGGCATCTCTTACATTGCACAATACCCTGTTTTGTATAAGGTTTCTCAAAGCGTACAACGGCGTTCATGAGGGTTTTAATATTATATATTTCACCGTTGTTTTGTTTCCTTTCCAGGTCTATAAAGAATAGATTTTTTGGAGTCTTATTAACTTTATCATGTTAGTCATTATTTGTTTAATTACATGCCCTTGTTCTTTAAGTGCTTGTTTGATATCGTTGTGAGATGTACTGCAGTGTAAATTTCTTAGGACAACCCTAAAGGATTTTTCTTCTGGCAATTTATAAGTATGTCTGACGATTTTATTTTCATCTAACACAGTTTTGATTTTTTTATAATTTTCTACGCTGTCTGGTTTGATTTTAATTCTGTTATCTGAGAGTAATTGATATGTGAAATTATCGGTTGCTGCTTTTATTAGTTGTAACAAAGTTGGTAGATTTTTGGTTACGCCGTAAAGGATAAAGGGAGGAATTTTTTCAATTTTACATGTTTTAGGTGGCTGGCTTTCTTCTGCTAGATCTGCTAGAGGTTGATAAAGATTTCTCGTTTCAATGCTACCCGTATGAGTTTTTTGTTTAGTTTCTGCATTTCCAGTTTCTGGGCTGTTGTGATTTCTCTTGCGTTTACTGCGCTTAGGTATGATTCTCTGAAATTCATTTGGTTCGAAAGGCTCTTCTTCGTTTTCGTCATATTTTTCCGAAGTAATTGAGGGTGTATTGGGTGCTTCAAAATCATTGTTATTTTCGTTAATTAAATCGGTCCAATTATTTCTACTTGGGACGTTTGTTCTATAATAAACTTTATTTTTATTTCAGTTTATAAAATTATGAAAAATATGGTATTATCCATTGTTACAAGGATTGAAACAAAAACTTTACATTGAGAATATTTTGGAGGGTAAATTTTTAGTACTAACATGTATTGGAAGTTCTTATACAAATTTTACTACAACAAATTTCTTCACTTGGTTTTTATATTGTTATCATGAGAAATCAGAAAAATACATTTAAAACAAAGTAAATACTACTACATTTTAGTAATCATAACTGAAAATCTTTATACCAACGATTATGGAAAATATAAACAGACAAGATTTATTTATAAATCATATATTTATAGAGTATATTATCATTTGTTGCTATTTATCATTTGTATCATCCGTGTCATCAGCTACTTCCACCTCAACTGCTTGCTTGTCTTGTTCTCTGAAACACAAAATTGTAATGACTTGTAATTTCTTTTTACTTAGTTTGATAATGCATAGTAATATATAATACAGTGGATTTGTGTTAATCTGAACCACGATAATTCAAAATTTGGGATAACCTGAACAAAAAAATTACAAAATAAGGCTGTAGGTTTAGGGAAACAGAAAAGTTGGGGAAAACGTTACATTCCTAAAGCTACAAAACCAAATAATATATTGTTAAAAATTAAGAAAAAATGAAATAAATAATAAAATTTTATAACGTTTTACATAAACAATTCATTCGTTTTATTTTAATACTGGCAAGATTACTGCATTCTAACACATACTCATTTTACCAATAAAGAAAATATAATTTGGTTAACATATTGCGGTGATCTTTGAATATAAAATAAAATACAATATGTCCACCGTTCCAAATATAAATTATATACGGTGGATTGAAATGAGAGTACACCACAGATATTCTTCTTTATTCCTCTCAGCTAGCTCAGGTTTGCTCAGTAAAGCATAAATTATTTGAATTACGATACTCTTATTTACTTTTATGCCTGGAAAGAAAGAAAAACTTATATCGTAAGCACTAAAGCTCCTGCAAGCTGGACAACTGCTGCTAAACTCTGAATTTAAAAGAAAAGAACGCTGGATGCTTGTATTAACATCAATTAAACACATATGTAAAATTGAAAACACATAAACTTTATTTAACGAACAAAAATAAAAAATCCAAATAGAACGTCAAAATAAAAAATGTTATTCAAGATAATACAATTGGTAATTGAGAAATAAATTCTCAGGTTTGCTCAAACGTTAGTAATAATTGTAGTGACCTGACATGGGATTAGTACGGTCATTCGTTTGAACAAACCAACACAAATGAAATTTGTTTAAAATAAAAATATTTGTCAAATGAAAATAAATTTTATATAAAGAAATTTAGTTGAAATTCTGAAAACAACTTAATAAACTAAACCAAATAATTTTATATTGAGGATGAACTTTACAAGTTAATTATTATTTATGAACTTAACAAGAATCATTTATTATAACCAACCTTGTATATTACGGGATATTTTCCTTTTTAAAAAGTTAATCCTTATTACTGGTAACACTGCGATAGAACCTATCAGCTGATTTCTTGTTTATAAAATATCGTCGATACGTAGATCGATGTCAAAAAAAATAAATTCACTTGAATTTATTTAAACAATCACTTTCACTTTATATAATTGTTAAAGAACACTAATATCTTCTTTTAATCCTTTTAAGGAAACTTTCAGGTAACACTTTAATTTATTTTACTTTGTTTCATATACGACATTTATGTCAAAACATATGGTTAACTATCTAACCTCAAGTTAATTACAGATATTTTATCCGGAGCCGGGCATAAGTTCTGCCCTCTATGTTTTATCGACTGACTTTGTTACAATTTGCCCCAGCTTATATAGTAACAAAAGAAAACTATGACACTTTTTCAAAACAACGGAACATCGAGTACTAATCCGGAACAGCTGATATTTTTTCTCACTAATCTTAATTCTGTTATTATAGGATTGTAGCCCTTGAAACGAAGATCAATAAAGTATATTATCCCAAAATGTATCGTAACGAAGATATTCGAGAAAAACGTTTGACAAACATGTCGTTACGATCTAATTACATATAAAGTTCAACAAATCAAGGTTCATCCTTTACAAACTAGTTACATGAATACATGACACAGGTAATACAATTAATTTATCCATAGAAACATCTTTACAATTTAATATAGACATGATTTTTACAGTACGAACTACAATAAATACACCAATTAATGCATATACAAGTGCCAACTTAAATATAAAATCAACATTAATCAAATTATGCTCAGAATGTCCAGCATACAGTACTCTAAACACTTACATCAAAACAATGGTGAGGAAAAACAGGATAAGAGTCTATAAGAGTCATATCAACACGAACGAGAGGATTCAATACCTTCATTAATTGTAGTGACCAGAAATCTTATAACCAAATTCAGAAATTAATTGTATTGTATCAGTCATAATAAGATTGACCTAATTAATCTATTTTCAGCTAATTAGCAACATAAACTTGAGCTGGTCTCCTGAAATATAGAAAAATCTATCTAACGTTAAACATCGTAATATGTAAATTTTAATATGGAAATTACTTCTTCCTAACAAGTGGGAAACCGTCCAAAGTAACATGGGTTGCATAAACATGATTATAATCAAGCAATCTAACTAATTTATATCCTTTTTCTAAAAATGAAACCTATTATTATTGTGCATGAGAAAGCTAGGTTATGTTTGCATGAAGTCATTATTCTTAATTTTTAATTTAAGTATTAATGAACCTAACTGTTGTCCTATCTATAGCCTTTATATTAATTATACCCATGACATAGCATGTCCCTCTTTTAATTTAAATCCGATATAAAAATATTTGTGTTAACGTTTCAGTTCGGCCGTTAAAATTTTCAATACGGTGATTTAATATCACCGCAATATATTATGCCATTATTTGTATAAATACATCATGACAGCTTCCTATATTGTTGGCTCATGCTACGCATAAGTACTAAAACTTTTCCAAACACAGTCCTATGTTTTTAGTTAGGAATGAACCTAAAATTTGCTATTCTCAACAGGTCCCATTTAGTTCAAATTAGGAGTCCCATGAATAAGAAAATAGTGTAATTTGAGCTTCTTACGATAAGGTAGGAAAGTTGTACGACTGTACGAGTGATAAAGTATGGGCGAGCGTAATGTACTTACTACAATAGCTCGATTTCCTTCGTTGTACTCCCTTCGTATAAGAGTTTGTGTGGAAAACCGACAATGCAGAATGCGGTAAAATGGGAATGGATTATATATGTATGTATTAGATACATAGGTATATAGATTAAAATAAAGTTTCTAAGCAAATGAGTTCCTCCTAGTTAATTATTTCCATTATTTTATATAAGAGATACCTGGTTATATAAAAAATTCATATTTGATAAAACGTTTTCAAAGAAAAACATCCCAGCATGATTTTTGAAAACTCCTGGATTTTTGTCTCCCAGATTTTCCAGTAAAAAAATATATGTAGGCAATGCTATACATTTTAACAATGACTTATTTTATTTTAAACACATACCCCAACAAACTAAGTGTGTAATGTCAGCAAAAGCTTGAAATAATTAATTAATGTAGCTTACTCACCTACGGCTCAACCTTGTCTTGGCTTGATTAAGGAATCCCATGATCTGTTTCTTGATAATTTCATTAGTAGCATTTGGGTAAACTTTCCGAACTGCAGCTGCAATTAAAAAAAACAAAAAATAATTAATAGACTTCAAGGATGATTAATAGTATATAATTTCGACTAAACTTGCAAATTTTAAACAAGATTGTAGGAAAAACTTTCGCGTAATATAATAAATGAAAAAGTTATGAGGAAAAAAACATTGGAAAAAGAAGGGATAAAGTGTTGTTTTGAAATTAGCTCTGTAACCGTAGGTCCGACAAAAAATTTGTAAAAAGCATTTTTGCTGCAATACGATTGTCTACAACTTTTTCATGTTTTATATTACGCGAAAAAGTTTCAAATAAAAGTTGTAGACAATCGTATTGCCGACAAAAATGCTTTATACAAATTTTTTGTTAGACCTACTGTTACAGAGATAATTTCAAAATAACACTTCACCCTTCTTTTCAAAATGGCGGAAAAAGCTCATATGAATTTGAGGTCGAAAACTTCAAGTTAAGCTTTTCTAGACCCCCCTGCATGCTGGAAGAAAAAAATCTTATGTACTTCCATTTTCCATTTCAAATGTTTAGTTTGACTGGACTATAACAGCTATCAGAGAGAATCCCCCAAAAAAATTTACTACATTCATAACGATGGGATGTGCTGAATTTATTAAACAGGCCAGAAGTGCAGACATTCATCTGTTGTAGATAGTGCGACTAATAATGCACCAAAGTTTTAGAATTATACAAAAAATTATAACTGATACAGGCTGGGTTGTGGATCAAAACTGTTATACCATATTTTGGCCTAGTGGTGAGCTCCTAAGCAATGTTACCTTAAACTGTCTTTTACTGGTGGTAACTTGTCATTCGTTTTAGAGGCCGCAAGAGCTCCTCATAAATAATTTATACATGTGATGTTGGCATTGTTTGTATACATTTTTGTTACCAGACTAAGCATGCTATTATTGCCGGTAAGTTTTTTCAAACCGAAGTATTCGGATGAAAGTTGGAGATCAAAAAGTCTCTCGATATATTGCGGTTCAGGAAATAGGTATGAGTCCTTCAGTTTCAAAAAACTTACCGGCATTTCATACAGTTACGGGTTGATGAATTAGTTTGTGGGATTACGGAAAAAGAGTAGTTGGAAGACATGTAATGTCATATAGTTCATTCCTGTATGGTGTAGCTGTAGCTATTATTTAAGTAGAGTTCTTGCGACCTCTAAAACGATTGGCAAGTTACCAGCAACAAAGATTGCTTATGCGCTCACTACCAGGCCAAAATATGGTGTAACATTTTTGATCCACAACCCAACCTGACTGTACTATGTTACAGACGTCGGATGGACCGTAGTAACCGACGATAGAAAAAATTGAAAACAGGCCATAGGTTGCTGATATAAAGGGAAAAGTTTTTCAACAACCTCCTTTTAATATCTCTCAAACTATTCGAGATATCAACACCAGACGGTTATCAAATATTTCTAACTCATTCCTTGATCCACAGCCACCTTTATTTTAATTTGTATTATTTAAATTTAAATTGTGTTGGATAGACCGTAGTAGACGACAAAATAGTACCTATTTTACAAACATGATCGACATTATCTGAAAACTTAAATATTTTGATAGCATGTGGGTGTAAAAAAGGGTAACCCCTTCAAAATAGCCCATGACAAAACAGCCCCGACAAAAGAGCCCCTGTCCAAAACAGCCTGCGTCAAAATAGCCCCGACAAAATAGCCCATGCCAAAATAGCCCCGTCAAAATAGCCCCGTCAAAAATCAATAAACGAAATTGCGAAAAAGAGTACTTTTTATTAGATAATTAAAACACACATTAGAAAAATATAAGTACATTTCAGTCATTATCATAATTGAAATTAACATTATTTACATGTCCAGATTATGAGAAATTCCACGAAGGTAAGTATGGTGGTGTTGGGATAATTTTCCGCTAAAGTCTCCAGTCGGCGATTTAATAGCACATATTTGTTCTTGGATGCCTCTGGGTGTCGAATACCTGCGCCAAAACGTGATATTTGGATCTCCACCATGTCCTGCTCTTTACGAAAATGGTCAATAAGTTTATATATTGACGGATGATGACAATCAACGGTCTGCTGAAATGCACGATGCCACCCTTCAACTGAATTGTTTGTCCGAGGAAGACCGTTGACTACGCGGTAGTAAACATTCCATATGCGAATGGCGAATCGAGGCTCTACTCGACGATTGCGCCTTAAACGTCCTATGTAGTTGTCTTCCCAATAATCAATGACCGCATCCATTCCATTAGGGAAACTATCAACCAAATCTTCAAAGGCAGCTATCACATCATCAACCGGAACAGAGCTTAAAGCTAATAACATTTTTATATGCGTCCGCATATTTTCATCATTCCGGTAATTTTCAACTAAATTAAACTGTTGCACTTTTCTCCATAGACTTTGTCCTAGATGAAATAAGCAGCCTACGACCTCTGCGCCATTAAACACTTGCAATATAGCATTTTGCACAGCTTTTTCATAGTCACTCAGTACACTTATAGGGTTCAAAGTTAATTTTAATTCAAGTAGTTTTTGAAATACTCGCACGTATGAAACTTCACTTTTGTCTTTTAAAAGAACGTACACTAACGGAACTCAACTTTTTTCGATTAACGCGTGAACAGTTGGAAAAACAGTTCGGGTGCAATTTTAAATGTTCCATCTACGAACCAGTGGCGGTGCTGCTCCAAGATACTTAAATTTTCGTCAGTACCAAACATCAATATACGATTGGGATCATTCGCACCAGAGTCCCATAGTACAAAATTTGCGTTCCTTGTAGTGGTTTGAAGGGCGGGAGGAACATCTATATTCGCAACAGTTGCAGGATTGGGATATGGAAGGTTTGTCTTCTTTCGAATTCTTTCTATCGCTCTTTGAGAAGCAGTGTATGTTGGTAAATAGATAGATGCCTCTAGTGATACCCCATTGGTGCTACCTTGAATTAGTTGCCTAGGTTTTTCCACGCCTGTCTTTACGCGATCTCTGATCACAGACACACATGCCATTGCCTGATTTTTTGCAGGATTTGGTGCATGACTGTGTTCTGTAACAGTTGTTGTATTATTATCTAATACCCTTAGGCGTCCTTTACTGGTTGGTACGAGACATCTCCATGACGTACTTCCATCAACGTTCTCTCTTACCTTTCGATAACGATGACCATCGTTTAACAGCACTTCTTTTCCTTTCTGTGATTCTATTTTCTCCATAGTTGCAAACACAGGACACAAACTATACGATATTAACAAAGTAAAACACAGGTACGAACTAATCGTATACAACCACTTACTTGACTTTTATAGTAAACCCTGAAGGAATTAGGATGCTGATGTCTACCTGAATGCCATTAGTACAATATAAGTAATTTCTGTTAAAATTATTAGGTTTTTCCGAAAACTGTAATACATTAAATCCATCATTGAGAGCTTAAATAAAATTCCTAGAATTAACAGAAGTAAACTTTTTCTGGTATTATAATAGTTCCTGTACTTATATAGATCTGCCCAGATTCGTCTATAATAATAGATAAAATAATTACCCTATAATACCAAGAAAGGTTTGCCTTAATTCTGGAGATTTTACTTAAAATATATTTATTTTCGGAAAACCCAATATTTACACAACTTGTTCCTCAACAATTTGTTTCCGCTTATTCAGTTTCATTAAGAAACGCGTACAAGTCAGGAAGTATTCGGAGTTTTGATATCTTGAGTGTATTTAGATTTATTATGACGCAGTTTTGGAGACCGTTTGAAAATAACCATATACTAACGGAAAACAGTGAAAGTGAAAATGCAATTAGTGACTGTGAATTAATTGCGTCAAGTGAAGTACTAACTGAACAAACTCAAAAAGTTATAATAATCATATATAAAAGACTATTAAAAGAAAGTAAAAATCGAAGAGGACTTCTTACAAGAACATCGGAATTATCTGGGGTAGGTATCATAATTAGCCTGCATAATCTAACTCTGCTTTAATGAAATGATTTCGACAGGTGGGCTATGATCGTGGGGGATTTCGAAGGAAAGGCCGAGCCGCGAAAAATTTTCCAAAATAGATGGTATAGAAAAATTAATATGTCAGAAAACTTACGACATGTATGCGGTCAATGAGTCTACTGTAATTTTAAATACCTTTGACGTTGACGGCAGCATGTTACTAACAATGGAAACAGCAGGTAAGCTTATAACACTTATTATCCTATTGTGCAGAGATATGGGCGATGCTCATGAAATCGACTATATATAGTTCAATTTTAGAAGAATTTAAAATAAAAGAAATTTTTATTGTAATCTCCCGGAAATAGAACGAAATTGACTGTGAATAAAATAAGATGTACTTCATTGAAAAAGGCTATTTTGACGGGGCTGTTTTGTCGGGGCTATTTTGACGGGGCTGTTTTGGCGCTGGCTATTTTGTCGGGGTTATTTTGACGGGGCGATTTTGGCATGGGCTATTTTGGGTATGGGCTGTTTTGTCGGGGCTATTTTGACGGGGCTGTTTTGACGCAGGCTATTTTGACGGGTCACGGTAAAAAAGGTATTCTATTAATTCATTTTAAATTATGGACTGTTATTTAGGTACTGTTTTTTACTTAGTTTGGATCAAGTCGGTGTATGGTACAGAAATCATGCAAAGATTCTATAGAAACTCCATCATTTCCATCTTAAGAAATAGATTAAAATATTTTGTAAGATTATCTGATAGCTGTTAACGTGAGCTTTAGTAGTTTCAATCTATGTATTTACGGTAAATTTGGTTGTTTTTCTACTTTCCTTGTTCTGTATTTTCCCTGCTTGTTTTTGTTAAATTTTACATTTCTGTGACAAAAACATTTTGGGAGAACAGTTTTATAACAGTCTTGTGCTAATCTGTATGTACATTTGTAACTTTACCACTAATTATGTAGACAAATTATTTTGCTAGTTATACAATATACTTTTGTTACGAATAATTGCAAGCAGAAAACAAAAATGTAAATTTATTAGTAAATGATAAAAGACAAATAAATACCTCTGTACTACACGCGGGGCAGGCGCGGTAAGACGAGAGATGCGAACGCCTTATATGATTGTACAGCCGGTTGCGGGCGGTGGAACATCACAATGAATGATGTTTTACATTTTATTACATATCTTGATTAATATTTGTTTAAAACTTATAAATCAAGGACCATCGCAATTGCAAAAAACGTGGTTACAATTTCACAAGAATACACTTTTTTGTCGAATTTAATTAGATTTGTGCAGTGCTTGAAACGAGAAATCTGCATAAATGTGAAACCTTCTCAACCGTCGCTTATGGGATTTGCGTGCATTTCCAAACGGAAGCTCTTATTAAGACTTTAAGATCAATAAGAATCTGTACAAAAATATACATAATCTTTTATTACAGATATAGCTTGTATCTTCTATTTTCCAACTACGTACTTAACTCGAAATTTTTAAATAGTGCCCTTTTGCACCATAGAATTTTTTGACAAGTTGCAGTTTTAGAATCTACAGAACCAAAGCTACAATTCTATGTAATTTATACATTTTTACCTTGAAGTCCCACAAAAGTCATAATTTGATGCAAATTGCACTCTCCTACAACTACTTAAAGGATTACAGCCTTTAAGTGTTACATTTTATTGTTTAAAATGTTTTAGAAGAAAATTAATCAGAAAGGGCACTCGAACCAAAATTGACTGTCTAAAAGTAGGCTACAGGCTGTTAAATTGATACTCCCTTTGTTTCAAGAGGCACTAGCATAATTAAAGTGAAGGAGAGCTTAAAAATGAATGGATTGAAAATAGATAGTGGCTTAATTATAATGTAATGTAGTCGTGTGACTTTATTATTGTTGCGAAAGACCATCAGCCATGTGGTTTTAAATAATAATAATATTTATTCTATAATATACAATCGTACATAATAGAATCTCAAGAAGGGATCAATATTGGGATAAATCTTTGTTAATAGATTTTCTAACGAGAGGTGGAGATTACAAAATTTTAAATATTGAATATCACAACTTAATTAATTTTAATCACCATGAATATGTTTGCACATCTCGGTATTTCCAAATGATTCTGTTTTATCCTCCTTATACCCCTTTTTCCCAGTATAACAGAAAGCAGTGGCAAGTTGATCATTCATTAATCTTCGTATTATGTTTATGGCCAGGCTTTTTATGTCCCTCCCTCCAACAGCCATAATTACCTTAACCTGAAGAAAGGAAACAAACACATTGCTTTCCTCACAAAGTATTAGCAAAAAAATAAGTAATCTAAATACTTACAAACTTTTTCTGTAGCCATGGAGTCTCCTTCAGTTTATTTTCCAGAGCCAGGAACATTTCTGCACATAAGTGGAAACAAACTTAAAAAACAATTTCTGTGTCATCCTCAGTTTCTACAGGATTTGAATCTTGTCTCAATAATATTGAGATTCTATATTATAGAGTTTTGAAGAAGTCAATCGACTTTTTCTTCCACTGATCTTATTCTTGAAAAAACATCTGTCATTGTGGCCTGTATTTTAAGAATTCCCTGATAGATCTGCTCATCTGTGGAGAAACAATAAAGTCTTCATAAATTTTTGTAACTGAATTAAAACATTCAGAGAATTACTGTAACAAATACTACTTCAGCTGTATTGGGCACTGTGTTTTCAATTCAACAGAATCATGCACACTTATGCAAAAATAAGAAATCTTACCACTTATTGAAGGACGTGGAGAATATTCGATACTTCTTATAGACTTGAGTTTTGTTCTCATTTTCACTCCATCTTCGTCAGAGTCAAGGTTCGATGTCAGTTCCGATCTCGGAAGGTCTAATCTCGCAGATGCATAGTTACCTATAGCAAACGAAATGATTATTAAGAAACACTCAATGATTTCAATAAATTTCAGATGTAGGAAATCAAACTCTGTTAATTCAAGAAGTATAGCTTTAAAGTAATTTTTCGTTGACCGTTTGTTAATGTCAATATTAATGAATGATTTTTTCTAAAAAAGGATGTATTAATGGACGTCATTAATACACTCTTTTTTATTAAGTAACTGTTTTGTGAAAAAAGGATGCATTAATGGACCTCATTAATACACTCTTTTTCATTAATAAACCCGTTTGTGATTTTGACGTTTTGATGATGTTTTACTTTGGGCAACCAGATATACGCACAAGTTTGGATTCGGTATTATTTGAAATTTTCTATCTTAAAATCGAAGAATTTTACGGTCAACGAAAAACTGTTGTAATCAATTCGTTTGTTAATGAGCAACTAATGATCTCAACTATTAAAGGCACTCACTCCCTATCGCTCGTTCGTGCTTTAAACAGTTTCGATCATTAATCGCTTTCATTAACAAACTAATTTATTAAATAACTATTACATGTGGAAATCTGGGAGAAAATTAAAGCTTTCGAGGGCAACAATGGGATATTTATTATTATTATATGTATCTTACATGGTAAAAACTATAGTTACATGAATTTACCTTTAAGGTTCTCAAAACAATGGGTTGTTATTCAAACCAAACTAGTCAATTAAATAGGTATGATTAACTTGATATAGAAAAAAAATACCTCAACAAGAAAATTTCCAGAATTTCTAAAACAGTCTTAGCAGATTCTGTTGGGTCAGGTAGAGTAAGCGATAGCATTGATATAGGAGGCAAGGTATTATTCTGATCAAAATTAGGATCATCTTGACAGTTTTCATCATTTGATTGATTTCCATCTTTAACAACATCCACTCTAGAGGGTTTTGGGTCTTCAACATTACATTCTGGGAATGAATTTTGTAATTCTTGAACTTGCTTTCTCAAACGGTTCCTCTTCCTCTGAGCTGTTAGTTCCAGAAATGGCTTTCGGTAAGACATCTGTCATCTAGAGGAAAGAAACAACAATCAACAAACCACTAACAAACTTAATAGATAAATAAAAACAAACAAAACAGACGAAATCAAACAATGTTGATTTTTAGGTTATAAAGCAACCAACATATGATTCTTAAAATAAATTAATGTCCTGCATGAAAAGGTTATTTTAATATCTTATAAATGTCAAATATTAAATTAAATTAGATTTTCTGTTAAGTTAGTAATAATTCTTTAGCATGAATCCGACAGAGTGCTGTACACATGGACGAAAGGATTCAACTAGTTAAATCAATTTTCAATTTAACAGGATAGCCTTAATGATAACACTTATTTAAGCAAAAATAATATTAACTAGATAAGTAATAGAACATTCCGTACTTACCAAATGCACTGAGAACGGTTGTTCACTTGTTTTCAATTTATAATTAGTGGATAACACAACGATATAAGAACCACACACAACAACGTAAAATGGCGAGTTAGCGGGTGCCACGGGCGCTGCTGATGCTTTCGACGAGCGCATCTTTGTCAGGGCAATAGAAAATAACTTGCTGAAAAATTGCTAACGCAAATTCCTGTTCGCAAATGAAAGTTGAGTGAAAGTCAGATTTGCTGAGAACTTTCATGCTATCTGGGTGGTTGAATCGCCCATTGTGAGTGTGGGTATTTCTAACAATAGTTTCAGTAGTACATCAACGAAACATCCAAGTGTAGGTAATATGCACTTTGATTTATAAGTTTACAAGAGGATACATTATAATCACCAATTTCCCAATCACTTTTAATAATAGTTTAGAAGTATGATCGTATATCAGCACTTTTCTTATTTTTGTAGTGAGTTAATAAGGCACAATGATCTTTACAGTAGATATAATTTATTATAATTTGATGAACCAACCAGTTTCGTTGCATTATTGGTCAATTTATTTATAACCATAATAAATTAATAAATAAGAAGGATTTAAACATAATATTTATCACAATTAAAATATTACTGAATTGTTGCTTTAATTCATCAGATTCTACAGAACGCTTTGTTTGTTTCTTTTGTTGAATTCTCTTTACGATTTTTCATTTTTATAATCGAATTTCGACATTAATATTAACTTATTACAATATGCAAGTGCGAAATTTAAGGGAGGTTATGTTTTATTAACAACTTTGAGAATTTTCAACCGGGTAGTAATGTAATATTTCGAAAGAAAGTTTGATAATACGCAACCTGGATGTTCTGTATTGTGGCGCCCCATCAAAACAGAAATAATGCCTGGAACTACAAATGCGAACGGCCGTGTAAGATACCTTTGTCTCTCATAAATCAAGGAGGCCGTGCTTAAATCGTCGCCTGCGTTGATTAAGGCTCGGTTATCGTGTAGGTAAAGTACCATTTAAACAGCTCTGAAGAATTTTATTACAATTTTTAAGAATTCCACTTAGTTTACATCTATTGTGCAAGAGATCTTTTCTTAAGAGTGTTACCTAGTTTATATTATGCTTTATAGGAAATACAAAATTACCAAAAGCTATTTCCTTAACGAATAAAAAAGTAAATATAAAAACAGAACTATAGCTAGCGAGCTTTTAAAAATGGTTAGGTGTACTTCCTAAATTATCGTTCAAGTGTTATTTGAGATAAAAATGCCCGAATATACAACAGTATAAAAGAACTTTATGAACTAAAAAAGGTCATATCCCGCGTTTATTCGAACATTTTGGTAAATGATAACTATCATTCTTAGTTCAGGCTTTTGCTCACATAACGCGCTGTAGGCGGATCGAGTTAAAAAAGAGGGAAGTTACAACGAGTTTGATTTAACTGTTAAAACATTTAACGCATTTTCGTCATTGTTACATATATGTTTGTGATTGTCGATGTAAAGTAACAGATTATTGTTTATATCCCTTCCCATATTTTAACTTTCCTAATCTTTTGACTATTATTTAGTAAATCCCCGAAGTAAATGCTGTTTTTCTTTACTTAAGAGCATGTGACGGTTAATTCTTGAATAAACTATTTCACTCTTAATTAGTACTGATTAATTTCTTAAAACGAATATATATTTTGAATATTTTCATATAGTAATACTTTTCTTTTTCTTAAAACCAGCAAGAACATCTGATATTTTTAAGGATATTTAGCAGTTTTATATTCCCCATTTTAATTTCAACTACCTTAAATCATTCCTTGGCATTTAAAAATTTCATTTAAACTTAAAATATTTTAAAGTTCACGCATGTCTGGCAACACTGTGATCAGAGAACTGCGATGTGAACAAATAATGCTTCTATTTACGTTTTCAAATTTTAGTTTTAAAGAAATTAATTCCCGTTTGGAGACCGTAACGCCATCTGTAAGTGTTTATACACTGGCAGCGATAACGGGCCCTTAAAAACCGATGTTTTAAAAACCTGCCAAGTAGAGCTATTTGATACATAATCAATTAGTACAAATTTCTGCCGTGGCGCTAGTTATCTCTTCATTGACAAGCGTCGCATTTTAGAAATTGCTTCACGTTTGAGTTAGCTCATTTTGTTTATTTTTCGAAAATTAAAAATATGTTTTTTCGCATTGCTTGATCTCTTCTTGTTTTAGTTCGGATCCAAACTTAACGTATCACGAATCTCTGAGCAGACAAATTAGATATTCTTCGTGAATACGCAGTTATCTATTACTGACGAAGAAAATTTAAAAGGTTTTTTATGTTAATTCTTTAAAAAATTTCAGTGGGACGGTGTAGATTAAAAGCTAGCACAGTTCCAAAAATTAGAAAATATGAATGTATAATTGCTAAAATGTAAAATTCGTTACCACAATTATGTTTATAGGTTATAAAATCAGGCAAATGATTGTTTTACCAAATAAAGTAAGCAATATACAGCAATACTTAAATTAGACACTTTTATATTATAAACTGAGTGTTGGCAGATAAAAACAAATTGTTGACCTATAGAAAAGATTGTGGCCCCGCATTCTACATTTTAGCCCAACTAGCTTTCTGCTATCTTTTATAAATATACCTTTAAATTTAAGTCATGTGTTAAATAGAATGTGTAAAAACTTTCCTAGACGAATTATATATCAATCGACGCGTTTTTGTAAGTAGATGAAAATCTGAGAATTTGAAAAAATCTGACTACGCGTTTCCGGTTAAATCCCGTTATATTAAATTTAAGTATGTGTTTTCTCAAAAATTATATCTCAGCAACCGCTTGTCCGATTTTAATGATCTTGGGATTATTTAAATGCGTGTATAAAAATGTTACTGAGAAAAGTTCTAGAACTTTCTTCTTCTAAAATTTTTGATTCTAAAATTTTTAGAACTTTTTGAAAAATCTTAGAACATTTTCTTTTTTTTAAATGTCCACTGTGAAAAGCATATTTGTTTTAGTAAAATACCAAAACATGAGAAAAATCGGACGAGTAGTTTCTGAGAAAGAAATTTCTGAAAATTTCTATGTAGAAAAAAAATCTAAATTTTCTGATTTAGAGTATAAATTTCATGTCGGTCATGTTCTTCTATGTAATTGTTTGTATAATTTTGAATTTTCGAATGAAATTGATACAAAAGTATAAAATTTAATCTCAGATATGATTTAATTATTGACTATTGGGTAGTTTAATTATTTACAATTAAAGTTTACAAGTACAATAACAATATAATTAAATTCAGTTTTTAAGCATTAAAAGGAAATTGTGATCTTCTACATTTTCTATAATTAGTAGATGCATCAGCTTTCAAAAACCAATAATAATCAGATAAGATAAATGTATCGTATCTACCTTGATAAAGTTTTTCAGCTATTTTAATATTTTGATGAAAAGGGTCGCCCATTTCATCTGAAAAATCACGACAATTAGATGGAAAATCATTGATATGCTTATCCATAATTTGAAGCTTGTAGGACATGTTGCAACCCATTGCCTCAACTAATTTACGAGCAATTTCTTGATAATTTTGAGAACGTGTTTTACCAAGGAAATTTGTACAAACGTTTTCAAATGCCATCCGAGCCCTTCTTTCAGTTGATGATAAATATTTTTCAAATTGTTGTGAATTCTCGGTTTTTAAAAGTTTACGTATTTATGGGCCCATCGAGTTGACTAGTTTCTAACTTTGTTGATGATTTCATCTAAGTAAATTACATATCAATTGATGTACTGGACCATCAACTGATAGTTTTTTAATGAATTGTGCTATTAGACCAACGTGTAAAGGTGGTAATAGAATACAGTTAGATTAATTAAAGGATGCGCGACGGCAGATTTTTTACCAATAGTGAAGTTTGAACGTGTTTGGATATTTTCTTGGTGATACTGAAGGTATTGATTATTACTACGATAGGTACCATACCAATCACAAAGAATACATGGATTTTTAACTGATGGGCTACCAATACCACAAAGCACGTTATGCAATTTTAAATCTGCAATAACTTTCCAACGGTGTGAATTGTACAGGGTGGAACACGGTAATTTGCTGATTTGGGAATGAAATAAAAAAATAATGAACACTTATTAGAAACTTACATTTTTATTTTTCTCATATTGGACAATAATGGAAGTTTTTAATTACATAGTTTTAAACGGTGTATCTACCAAATGTCTACCTTCACAATCCACACACTGCTGCAGTCGTTTTCTGAAATTCTCATGCACTCTTTCAAGCATGTCTTCTGGTATTCTTGCAATTTCAGCCTCAATATTGTTCTGTAGGTCTTCCAGGGTGTTGGGACGGTTGCACTACACCTTCGACTTCAGGCAACCCCAAAGAAAAAAATCGCATGGGGCTAAGTCCGGTGAGCGTGCGGGCCAATTGAGATTCCCCATCCGAGAGATAAGCCTTCCAGGAAACGTTTTCCTAAAAAATTCATAGTAATGCCCGCTGTGTGTGCAGTGGCACCGTCTTGTTGAAACCAGGTATCCTGTAACTGCATTGCCTCAAAAGCCGGCTGAAAAAACTCTTGCAGCATAGTAAGTAACGATGCAAATTCACAGTTACAGCACGACGATTTTCCTGAAAAAAGTAATGGCCAATGATGCCTACTTGTGATATGGCGCACCACATAGTGACGCGGTCTGAGTGCAGGGGTTTCTGGTAAATTTCCCTGGGGTTCGTTTCGCTCCAGTACCGCATATTCTGTTTGTTTACATACCCACTGAGGTGAAAATGTGCCTCATCAGAAAAGAACACATTTGCGTCACTGGGTATGGTTGCAAGCATGTTTTCACAAGATGTTCTTCGTGTTACATAATCCCGTACTGACAATTGCTGGACCACGCACATTTTATACGGGTAAAAATTCAGTTCATTATGAAGAATCCGTTGGAGAGAACGTCTTGAAATGCCAAGAGCAAGTGCTTGTTTTCGAGCTGAGCGTTGCGGATATTGCAGTACTGCTGCTCTAACTCGTTCGACATTTTGTGGTGTTGTAACGCTTCTCTCAGGTCGTCTTCGTACAGATGACACATCCCCTGTTGTTCTGAATGCATTTACCCAATTTACAATTGATTGCCGTCCAGGAACACGTCCGCATGAGTGACCTGCAAATCACAAACGAAAAGCACGCTGCACTGCAATGATCGAGTGGGAATTCGAGAAATAAACTTCAACACAAAATGAGCGCTCTTCACGTGTCCACTGCATTATGGCAACTGAACAGCAGATGAATACAAACCTCCCGTCCGTCACTATAAACCACGACCACTCTCCCCTCTCTTCGACCAACAGCGCCGCCACAGCGTGAATTTTAAAAAAGCAATTTACAGCGCTCTACCCTGTAGTTGATTAATAAGTTAAGTGCGTATTGAACATCAGTATATGTTTCTTTTAATGATTGGGAATAAAAAAGAGAGATAGATGGAAGTAAGCTACCATTGTGAAGTAGAACAATTTTAAAAACTGACTTACTTGAATCTATGAATAAACGCCATTGATCTTGTACATATTCATAATCCAACCAATTAAATAGACCATGAATATTTATTAAATATGGTGTACCATTATGTTCATCAAATGAATTAAGTATATCGTTATTTCTTTTTGAAAAATAACCAACTCGACAATCAGTGCTGCTTGATCAAAAGGAATAAATTCTCTTGGATTACTTGGAGGATGAGTAGAATAATTTTGTTCGGTTTCAGAATCATATTCAGATGATGATGACGATGGTGATAATAGATCTTCATAAGGAGCTTGTTTGGGACAAACATGATTCGATGGTTGAAAACAAATTCAGAATAGGTTGAGTAACAATATGTTGACAATTTTTAGGCCATCGATAAGAAACTTGAAAACGACGATCTTGAATTTTTTCTGCTAATTAATAAGAAATAGTTATGGTAGTTAGGAGAATCTGTGGAGAATGTTGAACTATTTTTTTTATTTACTAGTAGAACCGAAATGTGGAACCGAAAAATACCGGTTCCTTTGAAAATTTATAACGGTTCGGGTTCTCATCTTAACATTAACACGTATTTTAGTTAAGAGTTCCGATTCCGGTTTCGGTTCTATAAAAGTGATCGGTTCCGATTCCGGTTCGTTTGGGTTCCAGTCCCTGGACAGTATTAGTTTTTGGTTCCCTTAAAGGTTTTCCGTCGTTTTGGCAAATGCTGTTTTTGACATCAACCCTTCAATTGCAATTTATGTTTTTATTAATAACTTAAAGAGAAATACATACAAATTTTGCGACAGTTCTATTTTCTCTGCCGTAAGACCCATCTTTTTTTGAAGTGTATTTATATAGTTTAATATTTAAAATAAATATACAATATTTATGACCACTCTCTTTATAAAGTTTGTTTCAATTAAATAAATTTTACTGCTTTCTCCGCCCTGATGTTTAGGCAACACTTCAACCATGCCGTTTCTAAACTGTGATTTCTGCTACTGGAATTCGCTGATCTTTTGTCTGATGGTACAGTAGACAATACTATCTTGTTCTTTATTCTATGTTTCAGCCTGGAAAAGAAAAACATGGGATTTCCTTCATTTAAATGAGATGTTTCATCCTTGTCTATTCCTTTTGCATTATTGACCTTGTACAATTCACATTTCTAAAAATTGATTTTTAGTGCAACAAAATTCTTATCAAACTTGCTTTTTATCTTATAACTATTCTAACAAGGACACTTTTCTGTGACTGCTCAAATAGTTCAGATTAGGAACAATCTTTTGCAATAATATTTAAAGGGTGTTTGGTTAACTACCCTCGACAGAGTGTCGGACCTAATTGCAATTAGATAAATTTAAATTCAGTGGTTAGAAGTCTGAATTATTTTCTAGTGGAGGATTCATTTCCAGCGAACTTAATCATATTTTCTTTGTCAGCCCCCACGTCCTTGGGGTAAGTTCCTTTTAGTTTATAGTTGGAATCCTTACGAGTCGAATCTTTTCTACAACTCATGTTGCATTCTAGGGTTGCATTGTTGGATGATCTATTGATGGTTTCTGAACAAATATCACTATCGTTCGCCGTGGGTGATACTATATAGCAGCTGCTACCTGTCTTCCAGCCTGCTACCATCTGGGTCTACCGTGCTTTCTAGGAATCGTGTCAGATAAGTGCTAGATCTGAATTTTGTAATGAAATGACATCTAAAGAGAAAGACTATTAAGCCAACCGAACATAAATAATAAATTTATAATTATTGTTTTCTTAACCTTCTATTATTTAATTCATTATTATATTATTATTTTAACAATTAAACCATTAATGAATACAAAGGTCAATTGTGTAACATTAACTTACTTGTAAACTCCAGGACAGCTGTCGGAGGAGGGAAGCGTATTTAGATAAATGGGAATCGTTGAATTGTTTTATTCGGGAATCAATAAATGTTTGAAATTAATGGTTTTCTTTTATTGAATTAGAAATATTTAAAGTTACTGAGAAAAGACGTCTCAATTCTTCGATTTACTAACAAACATCAGTTTATTTGATAAATTGAATAGGGAAGACGCATATGTCGTCAATTGAGGAAATTCTTGCATTTTCATAAATGTCATTACTAAATTAGTTAGAATATTAGTTATAAATGCATTAAACAATTACCAATTTTAAGTAATTAATTTCTGAAAACCTTGAAAATTTAAGTAAATTTAAAATGCAATACTGGTGTCCTCTAATAGATGAAACTTCGTTACGTCACACAGTTCCAAAGACGACACACTGTTGGTGCGGGGCGCATCCAGCAGACATACCGGACATTTTTTTAACTGTTAATTATAACTATTTATTTTTTGCAAAATATGCTAAAAATTAAAAACAGTTAAAAAAATACAATCATTTACGAACATTTAAAATTATATGAATACTGAGTATATGCAACTATTAGGAAAAGATATGCCATTTTAAAGAAAATCTATTTAATAAATTAGGGTGGTATTTTCCATTAAGGACACCAGCAGACACCACTACAGAACAAAACTCTTTTACATTATAAATTACTTAACGTTTAACTTCAAACACTAGACTGCTGTTCATATCTATCATTAGTTAATTTTTTATATCATTTCTTTGTGTTGATTAAAAGAAGGTAGCTCGTTGCTGGGCCCCAGTAGCTCCCGGACCCCGGGCATACGCCCGGCTGACCGACCTTAGGGACGCTTCTGGTTTAGGTATAAAGTTTAAATTTGATTTTTGAACTGAAAATAATATTTGTGTTATTCTAGTTCTCCATTTCACTTCAGTAACTTCTATAATAGTTTGTTCTACTCACCTTCAGTTACACTTGCGGTTCTGAACTCTCAAAGATATCGTTTCATATTTTTATTGGAAAGGGAAAGTATTACAATGGCTTCTTTTCTTAACAGACTATTAAATGTCTTCTTGCACAACATGTATATGACGTATTCGATAACTTTTCCATGTAATGTATGACGATTTTTTCTTTAAGTTTTCATTTCCGTACATTTCAATTCAAATATTAAAAGTGACTAAATACTTTCTACAATAATAATTAATTTGCAAATTTTTTGCCAAAGATGATGACAAATTATTTTTACAATACCATGGAAACAAGTCAGATTATCTTTTATTCTTTTACATTACTCAATTTTGCTATTGCCACTTGCATCGTTTACTTAAAAAAATTCTGAAAACAGCGCCATCTACCCGCGTGGACCACCTACTAAGATATCGGAGAGTAACTATGGAGACAATAGAGTCCATTAAAGATAATCATCTATAATATAGTTTTATCTAGGAGTTAAGAGTCCTAGTATTACACGTCAGTTTGAAACAATGCCTTATTTTGAAGTTCAAATATCGTCTACTTATTAACGAGTAATTAATATAATAATGTACATTATGCTGTTGTGTAATTAAATTAACTGCCATAATAAAAGTGGTGTAAAATATTTCTGTTAATATAAATTCAAAATCAATTTATTGGTTTTGATCAGTGCCATCTAATGGTGAGTAGATCGTCAATGTTTCTTTTTCTTATTCATACCGATACCTACTTTTTTACATCAAATAGCTTTGAGGGAAGTAGCTCAAGGCCAAATTCGGTTTAAAATGAGGAGAATTTTTAAATTTAATTTTTTCAAATAAATTGAGCGTTTTTAGAAATTTCGCTTATCTGGAAATATTTTTCTAACCAAAACGAACGAATACTAAAATTTAAAAAAAGTACGTGCGTCTTCACCATTACATTTGTCAAACTTCATGTTTTTAAATTGGCATTAGTGCAAATGGATCCAACCAATCAGCGTCTATTCCCGCGTTGGCCGAACGTTTATGTGCATTATTCAATAATTAGTGAAGAAGAATGTTGCGTATTTTTATAGGTCGACAACTTTTAGTGGTTTAAAAAAAGTTAACTCGGTGTATCCAACACTGAAATGTGGCAAGACACCACCCATTTGTTCATAGGTAAGGCTGCCGTTAAAATTGCAGGTTATTATTAGTGGAGTGTTTTTTTTGTAGTAGGGTTTACAGACTCGTTTCGACAAATTCGTTCGTCCGTCCGTCATTTAGAGTTAAGAAGCAATGAATGGCCTTAATCGACTTAGCTAGGTGCATATATAAACCCCTAGGATTTGTCTAATGATATCGGTGTCTAATCAACCTCCAAGAGTAAAAATTTTGTCTTTTCGCAAAGTAGTAAATGTTCATTATATGTGGATAGTAGCAGTTCTAGTTTATCATTTATTATTTGCGCTGTAAGCGATTAAATTAGATTCTTGGCCGTGCGTTTTACATTGTTTAAATGGTAGGACTGGAAGAAAATCTGGCATAACTTGCTTAAGGGTTGTCTCGATAGGGGCTAGGTCACACACTTAGCAGATGAAGATTTCCAAAAAATGATCATATTTATGTTTTGGATTTTAACATAATATGAAGATGTTTTAGCAGCATTATTTGATAGAGATGAACTATACAAACGCCATTCAATAAAATTTGTGTACCAAGAAATAAATTACTAGATTTAACAACTATTAACAATAATTTGAGCTCCAACAACAAAATAACTGATTTACTTATTGTATTCCATATACATATGATTTTACATTAATTCTACGAAGAGAAGTTATATAAAATTTTATTTGTCGATTAAATCTTAGATATTTCTTCAATACTGTTGCAAAAGTTTGCATGTATTTGTGGCAGCAATTGTGAATACCATAGGCAAGTATAGTAGCAGTATCTATCTAGGAATTCGAAATACTGTTTACAGATGGTATAAACTAACAATTATTTAAATGCTTTGAAAACCTTCCCTTTTATACAAAGAGGTTGAATGGATGAATAGCGCTTTTAGAAGATAATCTAGCCTCACATTTCAACCTGGATGTATTGAGACAGTCTGAAAAAAAAACAAGACTTTGTTTGTGTGTCTTTCCTCTAACTGCACGCACATATGCCTATCATTCTGAAAGTTGGTGGAAAACATTAACAGTATGGAAAATGAGACACTCTAGACATCCGCAATTCTAAAAAACGAATTTTCACTTCTATTGAAAAAAGTGCTGCTAAAAGGAACTAAACTTCTGGTTTCGAAACTATCTTTTTCGTGCCCTTCAATCCTGATCAACTATTATAAAAACTTCCTGATATTAGCGGGAATGCAGAAGCAGTCAGCAGTGGAGAAGTCTTAGTGGAAGCACAGATTGTTTGGAAAATCAAAAATGATGAAATCTTGTATTGAAGGTTAACTTTTCATGCTAACTTATTTTTGTTTGTTACAGGTTTTTCTAATTCTAGAAATAGACACAATGGATGATGACAAGGCACTTGAAGTCAACAACCAAATGGATATCAAAATAGAATCAGAAGTCATAGATGATTGCAACATCCAAAATGAAGTTAAACTGTACATTGAGTGTGAGGAGAAACTGCTCAACACTAGTATACCACAAAAATATGAAGAAGAGAATATCGATTGGAAAATATTTTACTGTAGCACATGTCAGCTTACATTTTCACAGAAAATTAATTATTATAAGCACATGCATACTCACGAAAGTGGAAAACAATTTGAATGTAATTTATGCGATTATAGAAGTTCTAGAGAAACTAGTCTCAAAACACACAGACTCACTCATAGTGACGAGAAACCATTTGAGTGTAACTTATGTGATTATAAATGTATGAGAAAAGGTAATTTCAAAAGGCATATGCTCACTCATAGTGGTGAGAAACCATTTGAGTGTAACATATGCCATCACAAGTGTTCTGAAAAACGTAACCTTAAACAACATATGCTTACTCATAGTGGTGAGAAACCATTTGAGTGTAACATATGCCATCACAAGTGTTCTGTAAAAGGTAACCTTAAACAACATATGCTTACTCATACTGGCGAGAAACCATTTGAGTGTAATTTATGTGATTATAAATGTACTGGAAAAGACACACTCAAAAGACACATACTCCGTCATAGTGGTAGGAAACCATTTGAGTGTAATTTATGTAATTATACATGTACTGATAAAAGTACACTCAGAAGACACAATCTCACTCATACTGGCGAGACGCCATTTAAGTGTAATACATGTGATTATAAATGTATTGGAAAGAGTATTCTTAAACAACACATGCTTGTTCATAGTGGTGAGAAACCATTTGAGTGTAATTTATGTGATTATAAATGCACTGGAAAAAGTACACTCAACAGGCACATGCTCACTCATAGTGGTGATAAACCATTTTATTGTAATCGATGTGATTATAAGTGTACTGTAAAAGGTAGTCTTAAAATACACATGCTCACTCATACCGGCGAGAAACCATTTGAGTGTAATTTATGTGATTATACGTGTACTGTAAAGAGTACACTCAAAAGACACAAGCTCACCCATACTGGTGAGAAACCATTTATATGTAATATATGTGATTATAAATGTATTGAAAAGGGTAGTCTTAGAAAACACATGCTCACTCATAGTGGCGAGAAACCATTTGAGTGTAATTTATGTGATTATAAATGTACTGGGAAGTATACACTCAAAAGACACATGCTCAATCATAGTGATGAGAAACCATTCGGGTGTAATTTATGTGATTATACAT
Source organism: Agrypnus murinus (assembly GCA_929113105.1). NCBI lineage: Eukaryota > Metazoa > Arthropoda > Insecta > Coleoptera > Elateridae > Agrypnus > Agrypnus murinus. The sequence goes on from OV816031.1 coordinate 47,062,644, forward strand.
GTACTGAGAAAAGCGCACTCAAAAGACACAAGTTCACTCATACTGGTGAGAAACCAATCAAGTGTAATTTATGTGATTATAAATGTAGTGAAAAGACTAGTCTCAAAAAACACATGCTCGTTCATAGTGATGAGAAACCATTTAAGTGTAATTTATGTGAATATAAATGTTCTCAAAAACGCAGTCTTAAACAACACACGCTCACACATAGTGGCAAGAAACTATTTGAGTGTAATTTATGTGATTATAAATGTACCGAAGGAAGTTCACTCAAAAGACACAAGTTTACTCATACTGGCGAGAAACCATTTAAGTGTAATTTATGTGATTATAAATGTATCGAAAACTGTAGTCTTAAAAAACACATGCTCATTCATAGTGATGAGAAACCATTTAAGTGTAATTTATGCTCTTATAAATGTTCTCAAAAACGCAGACTTAAACAACACATGCCCATTCATAGTGGCGAGAAACTACTTGAGTGTAATTTATGTGATTGTAAATGTACTGGAAAAGGTACACTCAAAAGACACATGCTCACTCATAGTGATGAGAAACCATTTGAGTGTAATTTGTAAATATAAGTATACTGTAAAAGGTAGTATTATTAATAATAATTGTCTTTATTTACTCAAAATCAAATTAACATTATATTGTAACAAAAAATTATTTATACAGAAGCGAAGTTCAGCATGAGTATTTAACTGACACTGCTCTCCCACTTAACCTCTTAAAAAATAAAAAAATACTTAAATTGTTTAAAACTAAAATTAATATAAAGGAAACAGGTAGACTTAAGTCCGTTTTTAAATTATAATGTTATTTAATATATTCAACTTTAAATTTAATATACTGTTAATTAATTTTCTTTTTTAAATTTTCTGTACATGAACTATTAATTTTCATATACATTCGTGGGCGCTTACTGTTTACGGAACATTTCCAAAAACATGATTTTTTTTATTTAGTCACAGTCATGGATTTATATTTATATGGTAAGTTGGTTAAATATGTTGCTATTGTGTATGAAAAAGATCGTTTGTACATATTTGTTCTATGAAGTGGTACAGTTATAAGACCTCTCGAGCGTAAATTTAAATGATGTACATCTGTTCTAAAACTAATTTTGTTGAATAAATATGCCAACTTATTCGATATGAGATATACTGTCCTGGGAATCCCATAAATTAATCGCAAACAATCATTCTGTAACCACTGTATTCTATAAACATCTTTCTGATCTATACATGGTCCATATACTACATCACCGTAGTTTAAATGAGACAAAACTAAGGCGTCACAAAGCATTTTCTTAACACGGACATCTAGAAATTCTTTATTCTGATATGGGATGTGAAGTTTATAAAATCCTTTTTTAATTGCATTATTGATGTGAGATCTAAAACGTAGATCTTTATCTATTATTAGTCCAAGTTCTTTACTTCTCTATGAATTTTCACTTTGACATCTATTTCTATATTATTCTCTCCTATGAGTGATTCATAAATGTAAGGGCTGCATATCAACATTGCCTTATTTTTACTTGGATTTAATTTTAAACAGTGTTTTGATACGGTTTCTGACAGTAAACGTAAATCATTGTTTAGTTTTCTGCAAGCATCTCTTACATCTGACCACCGGAAAGATAAATATATTTGAATATCGTCGGTGTAATAGTGGGAATTAACATATTGAAGAGGCTTTGGAAATTAGACATATATATTGAGAAGAGCGTAGGACTAAGAACTGACCCTTGTGGGACACCGGAAGTAACATCTAGATATCGTGACGTATTGTTTTTATATACGACTGCTTGCTGACGATTTAATAATAATAAAGTTTATTGACGGAAAATCCATTTACAAAGAAAAAAGTAACAGTATAATATCATAGTATGTAATTTTAACACGTTATTTTTAAAATTATTAAATGATACATTAAAAATATCTATCTTATAAGTATTACCAGATCTCAGCATGCGTGGTATTGGTGAGAAATAAGTATAGTTATTAGTGAATATGCTAACATGAAACAGCTGCTGTGATCTGGTATCTCTTGGTGGTACCAAAAAGGTGATACATGATAAAAGATACTCACAATCAATGAAACCGTTGATTAATTTGAATAAAAAACATAAGTCAAAGCATACTCTGCGCTGTTCTAAGGTATTTAGATGTAGTAGAAACCGCATATTTGAACTATTATCGTATGTTATATTCAGTTTGAATGCTGAATATTTCATAAATTTATTTTGGATCTTCTCCAACTTATTAATATGAATTTGACTATAAGGAGATCATACAGATGCACAGTACTCCAATGAAGATCGAACGAGTGCACAATAAAGACATTTTATGAAACTTAAAGTCGAAAAATCTTTTGTATTTCTGATTATAAAACCCAACTTCTGCAGAGCTTTTGTTTTTATATTGTTAATGTGTTTGTCAAAATTTAACTTATTATCTATTAAAACCCCTAGGTCTGATATTATATTAATTTTTAAAATCGAAGCATTAGCAAGTTTGTAATTGAAATCAATAGAATGTAGACTTCGATTAAATGAAATATGTTTACATTTGTCTATATTAAGGGTCATTGAGTTTTGCTTGCACCATTCGTCGAATCTGTCTAGATCATTTTGAATTTTGAGGCAGTCATTTAATGATCTCACTGTGTGAAATATTTTCAGATCATCTGCGTACAACAAAAAATCACTATAATGAAAACAGAGGTTAACATCATTGATAAAGCAGTTAAATAGTAAGGGAGATAGATGGCTACCCTGTGGTACTCCTGAAGTTACAGATATTTCAGAAGAAAAATGGTTATTTACGTTGACTATTTGAGTGCGATTGCAAAGAAAGTTAGACAGCCACTTTAGTAGAATTTCATTAAATCCAATAGCAGACAATTTTATTAATAGCAACTTGTGATTAACTTTATCAAAGGCCTTAGACATATCAGTATATATCGCATCTACTTGCAACTTTTGTTCAAAAGCATTTAAAATTCGATGCTGGTAGGATAAAAGATTGGTGATTGTAGAACGGCCTTTGATAAACCCATGTTGTTCATTTACAAAAACGTGCCTGAGGTTGGGTAAAATTTTATCGGTAACGATTGCTTCCAGAATTTTGGAGATAACAGAAATTTTGGAAATGGGTCTATAATTCTTAATATCCATTCGATCTCCTGATTTAAATATAGGGATAACGAAACTAGTTTTCCATAATACAGGGAATATACCTGTGGTTAAAGACAAGTTAAATAGCCGACAGAGGGGATTCGCCAGAACGCATCTGCAATTTTTCAAAAACCGTGATGGTATAGCATCAGGTTCATGGTTGTCACTAGATTTTAACTGTAGAAGTTTGTTAAAAACATCGTTTACCTCGATAACTATGTTGTTTAAATTTATCCCATATTTATAGTTAAGGGTAGGAATATTACAATGAGAATCAGTATAAACTGAAGCAAAATGACAGGCAAATAAATCAACAATATGTTGTGGGTTGTCTGCAATAATCCCATTTAGATAATAGAATTTGGGATCAGATTTTCTTGTGTTAAGTTTTTGGTGAAATTCCAAAACAATCTAGGGTTGTCCTGAAGTGTTAGTTCAGTACGCTTTATATAGCTCGTGTAATTTTCCTTGGAGAGTGTTTTGCATAGCTCTCTTATATTACTAAATTCTAAATAATCTTGAACGGATTGAGTCTGCTTGTATCTTTTATGTTTTATTTTTTTCTGTATAATTAACTGTTTTAGCTCTGTAGTGTACCAAACTGGAAATTTTCTATTTTTTACAATTTTTGTTGGCACAAAGGTATCAATTGCAAAATATAGAATTTCATAAAAAGAGTTCACAACACTTTCAAAATCCTTGTTACTGAATAGACTATCCCAATCCACAGTTGATAAAAAATCTAAGATAGACCTATAATTAGCTTGTTGAAAATCGTAAACATCATATTCATACTGTATCGGTTCTGAATTAATCTCAGCACATAAGGTGCATTCTAGAGCAGGATGATGAGCATCTAAAGGTAGCAGAATATTATCAGCTAGCTTAATATCAATATTACCCATATTAGAAAAAATAAGGTCTAGCATATTACCGAAAACATTGTAAACGGTGTTAGCTTGATGTAAATTCAAAATCGATGCAGTAGCTATCAAGTTTTCGATCTCAACTGTGTCAAAAGCTTTTGAAAAATCTAATAACACAACAGAACCCATCTTGTTATCATAAGCTCTAAGCAAATCGTCAGTAATCTTAAGCAGTGCACTTGTACAACCGTGTCCTCGCCTGAACCCTGACTATGTTTCAGGTAATATATGATTCGTTTCCAGCAAGTTTCTTAATTGAACGTTAATAACCTTTTCTAAAATTTTAGAGAAAATAGGAAGGAAAGATATGGGACGTAGATCTTTAAATTCTTCAGGACTTTTCACTTTACTTAACGGAACGATATAGGCCTTTTTTCAGCTAGCCGGATAAACAATTTATAATACAGTAATTGATTACATGCGTCACAATCGGGAGGAGTCGAGGCAAGCACAGTTGTACCATACGTATTGTTATTCCATCATGACTAGAGGCATTAGTCTTTACACTTTTAATGCTCTTAAGTACGTCATCTTCCGACACATGATGGAAACGCAATACTTGATCCGATCTTACGTTATTCTTATAAAATTCTAATAAATCTCGATTATTTTGGTGTAGTTTAGGAACAGAATTAATAAAAAAAATTCTGAAATGTTTTCCGATTTATTATTATTAATTAAAATATTATTTTTGATGCACTTTCAGATTAAATTAGTTTGATTTGTAAGAGAGAGGTCTTGGAAATGCTGTTTTTTGCTTTACGACATGCACTAGTAACTTGGTTTTTAAGCAAATTAAATTGCTGGCTATTGATACCAGTTTTACTACGTATAATAAAATATATGTAGGATAAGGTAATATAAGAAGCCAGAACAAAATTCCTTCACCAACTGTCTGTTAGTAAAACGGGCTAGATATATAAAATCTATTGTAAAAATTAAAAAACATTTATTTAATGCATCCAAAATTATTAATTTTTTATTTATTTTCATCAACTTGATCATCATCCTGATTGTTGTCATTCTCAATAAATATGGAATCATTTGAATTCTAGATTTGAGGTACTTGTACCTTGTACGAGGGTTGCACTGAAAATTGTTAGTTATAAAAAGACCGTTGCATTTTTTAACAAAAAATCTTTGTTTTTCAAAATAATCTCCATTCAGACTAATACACTTGTGCATTCTTTGAAACCACTTTTTAAAACATTCGGAAAATTTATTTTCTGAAAGGTCCTCAAAAATTCTTTGAAATTCTGTAACTGCTGCATCTGCGCTGGAAAATCTTTCACCTTTCATCATTTTTTTAACAGTTGGAAACAAAAAAAAGTCGCACGGCGCCAAATCTGGGCTATACGGAGGATGAGTTACCAATTGAACTCCCGTATCTTTCAAAAAATCCAATGTTCTGGTAGCAGTGTGGGAGGATGCGTTGTCATGATGGACTAAGATGTTATGCAAACCGGTCCTTTGACGACCTGTCTGTAATTTTGCAAACATCTGTGGTAAAGCCACTTCGCAGTACCATTCAGAATTAACAGTTCTGCGATCTTCAAGTGGAATAACAGCATTATTACCACTTCAGCGGAAAAAAACAGCAATCATTTTCTTATTGATGCTTCTGCCACGAATTACTTTTGTGGGCAAGTCTTCATCTTCGAATACCCAAACACTAGACTGCTGTTTAGTTTCAGGGTCGTAACTGTATACCCAAGATTCGTCACCAGTTACAATGTATGCCACTTGCTTGGAAGCTCCTCCGTCTAGTTTTTTCAACATAAATTTACACCAGTCTACTCGAGGACTTTCTGAGAGCAAATGCGGTATCCAACGGCTTGCTAGCTTTCTTACCCCAAGATGTTTATACAAAATGGTATTCACCGCCGAGGATCCAATCTTCATTTCCTCCTGAATCTCCCTATAAATAATATTTCGATTGGACTGAATCAAGCTTGCCACACCATCAACATTTTCTGAACAAGCCGCTTCCGCAGGTCTTCCAGGTTTTGCTTCGTCTTTTAGCAGCTCTCGCCCTCGTCGAAATTCGCGGAACCAATGACTAACAGCGCATAATGAAGGGGCAGCATCGCCAAAAGCTGCTCTCAAATTTTCATGGCTTTTCTGGTATCCTAACTGTCTTTTATAGTCGTAGAAAGTCATAGCTCTACAGGCCGTTCGCGGAATGCTCGTCTTAACTGAATTAAAAATGCACAACTACTTATCTTACCAAATTAACTACGTTTCACAAGGAAATCGGAGCGTTTGACAATTGTGGGTAAAGAATGTCAACTAATGCGACATTCAATTGTTGCAATTGTTTCTAGCCAATTGAGCTTCCATGATCTGCTATTAACTATTAACAGAGCATCCCTCGTAATTGTAAAGCTGAACTGTGTCAGCACGTATTAAGAACCAGATATATTGCAAGTATTTGGAGGAATGCACATCTGGAGACAGTGGCGTATTTAGAAATTTTTTTCGAGGGGAGGGCTATTCTATAAAAATCCCGAATTAAAATACTAAGATTGTCACATAACATAGATTTTAACACTATAAAAAATTTTGGGGGTGGGGTTCAGCCCAATAGCCCCTCCTAAATACGCCACTGTCTGGAGATGTCAACAACTTTGAGTCCAGAAGACAATGATTGGATGTTAAATGATGGCCGGTATGATTTTAAATAGTTCGAGAGAGATGAACTGCCACCCACAGAACAAAAGTGGCACTTTTTAAATCAACATTTACAGCTTTCTGGCAACATTTAGTAGGGGTGGAAATGTCCTAGCAATAATTTTTATAAATAAAGAATACTATCGAAAGTAGCCTCATGAAATTTCATGACTGCTACTTTAAATAAATTGAATCTTATTTCTCACCCTATTAGTAATTTCGGGGTAGTATAACCCGGCCGCAAGGGCTGCCAGAATCGGCTTTTAGTGTTCAGCAGTTATATAAGATTTAGTACCAAATATTCATGACTGTTGAAATACGTTGCTGGCTCTTGGTCTATTATTTACTCATAGGAATGAAAATCTTTTTGAATCTTTTAGGAGGGCCAGACAGAATTTTGTTTCCTTGTTGCTAAAAATCATCCCTAGCAAATTGTATTCAATCTAATATGAATAACACATGCTAAACCTTAGAGATTGGTACACATCATGGACACAAACAAAGTTGTGCTTAAGTACTTTCGTTGCCTAGCAACAGCATCTTTCTACACAACTGAAATAAATAATGGAGGCATCGAGCCATTGTTCCGTTCAGTCATACTTCTTATAGCTTTCCCGAGGGTTTGCTTTATTACCAACATTTGTTAAATTCGTTGGAGTTTTTCTTTAGTTAATATGTAGCCTTACAAAGTTAGTGTATTTCATCGTTTATTATTTTGTGGTTAGTTTTCAGTTTTAATATTTACATATTATTTATTTAGTATTAATTGTGTAATTGATTGATTATTATTTAATTAAATTTTGTGCATGCCAAAATCTGGTCAGCTAGAATTATTGGAAACTATAAAGTAAATGCACATAGGCGCACAAAGTTGCAAAAATGTGTTGGCACACAAATGGCTAATCATGGTTTTTGTTGACAACAATCTTGTGCAGAAGTTGATAAGTCAAGTTTGTAAACATTCCAATTGAAATAAAAGTATTACAATTTTTAGGATGTTGAATCTTATATAATAAAATTGTTATTTAATTTCAAAACAATGCTGTTTTAGTTTTTTCTATAAATCTTGGTAAGCTTTGATTATATAGTGTAGTGTTTAGTTATTGTGTAGTTATATATACAGTGTAGTTTCAATGTGTGTTTCTAGTGTTAAAGTTCTTTCATGTTCTATCCATCTTGAGCAATTTATACTCAAACACCTGGTAATCAATGAATTATATGCATGAAATAAAGTGAACTAAATTCTTGCTTTCCTACGTTTTGTATAGATCACAAATTTACAATTCCTAAAAAAAATGGCAAAACGAAATAAAGCAGTAACTGGAAATTTCACAAAGTGCGGGCATTCAGTTAAAATATACCTACAACTTATTTACAACTTGTTAGAACATATTCAGTAGAAACATTAAATTAAGTAAGAAACTACCATTAGATACTTTGCCTAACTAAACAATTATTGTTTGAACAAATGTGTCGACACATGAAAAGTATTACATAGTGCACTAATGTTGGATTTTACATTACCCTTCATGCTGTATATATAACTTTGCTATGCTTAAGTTGTCTTAATTTTTTCGAGTTCCCGATTGAACTCTCCTTGTTTATTCGATTTGAGAATTAGATATGTAGCTTGTTTCTTTGTATTTGTCAATAGTTTGACGCAATGAGAAAATTTAATTGGGATATTTATTTATTTATTTATTTTCAGTATCCCAAAAATACAATGGGCGTTGCCCAATTACTGTTTTAGGGAAAATCGCACAAACAAATTAAAGTTTTAATTTATAATACAATATTACATTATATTATAATATAATCTAATCGTGTTCGAGATTTTGAGGTGTGTACACGCGTGTGTGAAGGGCTCCGTAATAAAATTCAAATAGCGGATCATTACGAGTGCGTATGCACGCGGAATTTACACCAGAGGAAGAAGAGTAGGATACGAGTAAATGGAAAAATAAAACGTCATTTAGTCGGGTAAGCAAGTAATTTAGTAATAGGACTAATAAGAATAAAATAAGAGCAATAACATAACAAGAGATAAGATTTGCAATATCAAAGTAGAATTAGGCGATATTATAGCCAGTCGCGCTGAGAAAGTGAGAATAGGCAACCCAAATAGCAGAACAGTTTTGAAGCAAGCATACATTGTACTGTATTAAATAAATCAAAGTGGTATTTATTAATTATTTTTAGTATTAAGGCCCCCGTAACCGAGTGGTAGAGATCCGACTTCTCGTTCAGAGGGACAGGGGTTCAAATCTCGGTTACGACTAAATTCCAAAAATTCAGTACAACCGTATTTGAGCTCCTTAGGATAAGGCGTGAAAGTTTACGAGTGATAAAGTATGGAGGAGCGTAATGTACTTGCTACAATAGCTTCATTGCCTCCGTTGCACTCCCATACCCAGTAAACAAAACTGTGACATTTACTTGTCTGCTATGTAAGAATCAGGTAAAATGATCTATATGTATACTTTTACATACCTCACATGTAAATCTGTTGATGAAACATTGACTACGTATTTGAGATGTAAAATGGGGGAGAGCATGCTAATGTAAGTCTGGTGTCTTCAAATTTACATATATGTGACATTAATAATGTGATTTGTATTTTACATCACACTTTTTACTAATCAAATGTAAAAATATTTACCCACTAATTTGTTCTACACATCAGTAACGCGATAACACCAGACTGTACGGACGTGTTGAATCGAGGTCGCCAATTTAGTTTGTTTTATTTATGTTGAATATAAATATTAAAATACAATAACCAGTTTTATTTCTGTGACGGTTACATTTCGGAAGTGACATAAACAAAATAAACAGCCTTGATAAATTGAAATTCCGAGTGAACTGATATTGTAGTACCGAGGTACCACGAGGTACAGTATATATAACAATCAGTAGGTCTACTTGTGTGCGGCACCTTTTATGTCGTTAATCTAGCTTCGAATATCACGCTCATAAACGAAGTAGTGCACCGAAGTTTATCGGTCGATATCGCCTACGAATGCCGGTAGATAATATCCAGAAACTTATTCAGTAAAATAGGAAATAGAATTGTGTTAATCGACAAAATTAATTGACGCCTTTGAACAATTGGTTTGTTATTAACTGAACTTAAATTATCGTAAATAATTGAACATTTATTTACAAAACGAAAGCTTTATTTTTAATTATGTTTCAATATAATTATCTTTTTACTACTTTTGGATGATTTAAAATTTCTGTTAAAGTCTTTTAAAGAGTAATACACTCGCAGTCGAGCGTGTGATACTATATAATTATACTTAAAATTATTGCAGGAATATAAAGATGTTAATGATTTGAAGATGGATACAAGGCGTTTGACCACATTTTCATTTACACAAATATCTTGGAAGTGTTGCTGAAAAAATATTTTCATAGATAAAATAAATTTTATAATACTCATGTTTAGCATTTATGTACCGATAAACATTTTTTATCAAATAACCGCAAATTAACGTTTCTTGTCGTTGAAGGGCGTTTTTAAAAATGGTACTTTATTTTAAAAACGCAAAAGACGGAGCCCAAGTTACAAAATAAACACAGTTTATTGTTAAGTACAATAGGATATTTATTCGTAGTGAATTTATACAATATGCACTTGCATAATCACTTAAATACTATTATACAATTATAACTAAAGCTGCGAGTATTGCTTGAAAGAAGGTAAACATCAATTAACGTTTCTATCTTCCAAGCTTCGTTGTAACTCAGTCTGAGCTATCCTATCAAGTGCTGGTCGTTATATACCCTTTCTGTGGGTGTTAAGTCCTCCAATTGACCACACGTGGCCGTGGGCTGTGCCTACGTGATGATAGCATTGTACTTCCTCTAGGAATTCGTAGAAAATGCATTAGATACAGTTCTGAGTATTGCAGCTGCTTGTTATGCACACACGTGGCCGTGGGTTTGATACTGCACCTGCAATCGTGGGCGTTTCGCTTCGAGGCGTTTATCTCGCATACATTTAATTAGGTCACCACTTGGCTTGAGTAATGATTAAATGTTAACTCGCATATATATCGAATAAAGTTTTTTCTAATTTATCCGAAGTTTGGTAATCTTTGTCAATTAAAACAATCTCTGCATCGTTTGCTGATTCTGGGTTTATTAATTTCGTACTACGGGGCACTCGCACCGAACAACTGGGGTTATACGGCACTGGTTAATTTGATGTGCTCGGCCACATGTATGAAGCATAACTGCTCTCTATGTACTGCCGGCACATGTCAGCTTGTTGTGTGGTGGATGGTAATTATTTGCAAGAGTCACGTTCTCACGTTACTGTATGTTATTATATACAGGCTTACAGCCTTGGTAGTGTAATTCCTGGCGTGCCGGACTTTCACCCAGGCGACCCGGGGTCGACTCCCGGTGCCGGCAGATCTGGTTAAGGTTTTCTGCAGTTTTCCTTAGCTGTGACACAAATGTGGGATTTGCGCTGTTCCATCTGTAAGTCGGCTGCAGCCGCACGTAGAGCCTACGTAATAATAATAATAATAATCGCCTTCTCCCTCCCGCACAAGCTTATAGCTTCTGGGGCCTGGTTACCAGGTTATGGGTTGTAGCAATTATTACTAATTATTATTATATTGTGACCGAGGAGTTTACGACGTCAAGTGAACGTATTTAAAATGGCGATGAGTGATGAAACTGAAAATAAAAATAACAACGTGAATGATAGTGCGTATCTATTTTTTATACAAACATATCGAAAAGTTGGTATCGGGGATGTTATGAAATCAATTGAACTAGTTTGGTTAATCAAATCACCAATATGTGCGCACAGAGGTTTGGTATTAAAAGTTTGACAGCAACGTTCTGTTTGTGTATGTCGTTAGTTTTAAGTGATTAATAGTATATTAAAGAACGAGTTTCATATGGCAAGATTTATTGCACCAGTCCAAAAACCAAGGACGAGTGCAATAATGACTTATGAAACGAGTTTTTTATGCTATTTTTTCTATTTTGCGTCTTTTATTCCGTTTTTAAATAAAAAAATCGAAATTTCAAAATTTAGGGATTTTTATGGTAGTTGACAACACTGATGTGACATTTGAAAATTCAAATTTTTAGAGTGAAGTTTTTTTTGTCAATTTTGTTTTTTCAATTATTTTTTCAATGCTGACAACTTTGAAAAAGTTGGGCTATTAAAGCACTCAAATGAGCTATTAACGCATTGTTTTGGGTGCTTTAACAGCTTTATTACAGACGCAAAATAGAAAATAGTACATTGTGTATCAAGTGCGTGAAGTAGACTTTTTTACACAAGCGTGGAGTTTAAAAAGACTTCACGCACGTGTTGCACACTGTACTTTTTCTACGACCGACCGTACGAATAAAACAAATTAAAGATACAAAAAAGAATTTAAACAAATTATTTAATTTTCTTTATTATAATAATTATTATTAATAGTAATGGTGCAATTTGTAAGATGCTCGAATCTTACGCCAGCGCCAAAGGCCTCAACTGATGAATTTCCATTCACAACAGTATTTTTGTTTGAATTGTGAATGGACAAAATTCTATGAGAAATATCATTTTTTTTATTGAAGGACTTTTCTATATATCCCTCCGCCACAGAGGAACTCTTCCAGCCTCCGTGCTGTTTGAGCGTCAATAAATCTGCCCCACTTTCCATCAGTAAGGAGGCAGAGGAGCGTCTGAAGCAGTGACCAGTGTACTGCTCTGGATCAGGCAGTTTTAAAAATTTCGCAACGTCGGAAGGTACTCTTCCAATTTTATTAATGCCTATGACTTGACGAGTACATTTTCCTCTTTGATAATTTATAAAAAATTTCTTTCCTGAGAAATTTTGAGGGCGAAGAGCCACATATTTTCTATAAAGTTCTAGATGTTCAGAGATAGCGAATTTTTTGGTAACTTTAGTTTTAGTGTCACGGACAACAACGAGAAGAGTTGCTCCCAAATCATCAATATCGTCCGTTGTTAATTTGTAAATTTCATCTCTTCTAAGAGCACCAGCCAGTCCAAATAGTAAAATTACCTGCAGTTAAAGAAATTAAAACTGTGTACAATTTTCCAATGTTGTCTTACCTTGCTTAATAAAAATGTAGCATCAGGCGCTTCCTTTATGAACTTGAGAATATGTTGTTTTTCTAAAACACGTGATTTCTTCGGAACATATCCTTCATTCTTTTTTTTCAAAAATGCACGAACTTTCGTATAATCACCAATGTTTATATTATGTTTGATGCTGATGGTACTCTTCAACATGGAATAGTGACTCCAAAGTGTTGATGATTTGAAGCTTTTCGCCAGTTCTGACAAGTAAGTTAACACAACATTTTCCGAAAACGAATGAATATTTTGCTCCATACGCCACAACATAAATTTTTCATACGTGTTCTCGTAAATTTGCAGAGATTTTTGCGGCAATAAAGATGCACTTGCTGCGTTTGCTGCTGCTGTTATATTTGTTGGTGTAGACGGTCTTTCTGTACACGATTCCATAATTAGCGCGCACAATACCCAAGAAAAACGCGAATGAGTTTGACGTTTAAACATCAAAAAAGTTGTCTTCTTGGATGTTTCAAAAGCATATGACTCCATTGGCCACAAAAATCTGAAATATGTCCTTCAAAATTCCGGTGTTCCTCATAATCTTCAAAATTTGATTCTAAATTTACAAATAGGTAACAAAACTTTCATTGATTCTGGTTTGAAGAAATCTAAATCTTTCAATATTAATTCCGACGTTCTTCAGGGAGCTCCACTTTATCCTATTCTGTTCAATATGTGCATTGATCACATCTTGGATGAACTATCAGAGAAAGAAATTGGGGAATACTATGGTTTCTACTCATCTACATCTGACAACTATGTTTCGGTTCTCGGTTTCGCGGACGATATTGTTCTGCTCGGAAAAAATAAAAACTCAGTTGAAAATCTGTTGTCGATTGCAGAGAATAAATTGAACGAAATTGGGTTACAAATCAATTCCTCTAAATCTTCAGCTATAGTAAAGATGGAAATTTAATACAAACTAATATTTCAATGAATATGAATGATCCTATTGTTTCAATTGGACTCAATGACAAAATTAAATATCTGGGTGTAAATTTTTCGGACCAGTTAATTTTCGACCATAAAGCTACAATAAAGAAGTTTTCTGAAAAATTAGAGACATTAACAAAATCCAATTTACTAAATTGTGAACAGAAGCTAACAGTTTTGAATCAATATTTGTCACCCTGTCTTACCGTGTCCAAGATAAGAATGCACAGCATGGGGATCTTGAAAACGGTAAAAGATACAGGTTGGCTTAAATTAGGAAAAAGTTGCACTATTTAGAGTATGTTTACATGCCGATCGCAGAAATCCATGATTGTTTATCGTTTTCGAAATTTTCCAAAAAATGCAATTTTTCGGATTTTCGATTTTTCCCATTTTTGTATTTATTTTAAAAGATATTAAAAAACTAATGACACTTTGTCATTGTCACTTTTTAAGCTCTACAAAATGGCGTCTTCAAATTTTTTATCCGATGTTTCATCTTCGAGAAATCATCATCAACTTAATTTTTTTATATGGCCACAAAAGTAGAAACATCTTGTATACGGTAGCATTTTTTATTACAAATTTCAACGATGTATTACACATTATGTTTCTAAAGCCAAAAAAACAGAGAAAAATGAATTTTAACATTTTTTTAGATTCTTAATCTAGTAGGCATTGGAAAAAGAATTCAAAGATTATTGCAAGTGTTCAAATAAGTTCCCATTATTTTCTAGACACAAGTACAGCCTAGAAAAAACACCTGAATTTAAAACATGGTCTAACACTTCTGCCGAGAATGTAATTAAGTATTGTTTTTTTTTTTACTTTTTAAATAGTAGGCATTGGAACAATTGCAATATTTCTATTTGATCTGTCACATTATTGTTAAAAACGTTCTAACGTATTTTGAAGATGTTTGTTTTGTTTATAAGAAGTTAAAGTGTTTTAATTTATTTGTGTTACGATGGAAAGAGAAAATTTCACAAACGAAGAAAAATTTGATATGTTGACGTGTTACATCTTGTGCCACAAAAATTGTGTAGCTGCTGAGCAGATGTATTCTGATAATTATCCTGAACGAAGACAACCTGAGAAATCCATGTTTAGACGTTTGGTATCTAATTTAAAGGAATTTGGTTCATTCAAAAAATCACTTTCATCTCGTAAAAAACAATCCAACGAAGAAAAAGCGAATACTGTTCTACTAGCCGTTGTTGAAAATCCTGAAATATCCACAAGACTAATTGAGCGTCAGACTGGGGTAGCTAGATCTACAGCCCACTTCATTTTACAAAAGAGTAAGTTTCATCCATATAAATTTAGAATTTGTCAGGGTCTTAGACCTGGTGACGAGAGAAGGCGAGCAAGTTTTTGTGAATGGTATATCAGAAAATGTCAAGAAAATCAAACTTTTCCTTTTCAAGTAATTTGGTCTGATGAAAGCATGATAACCAACAATGGCATTTTCAAACGGCGTAACAAACATTATTGGGCAACAGACAATCCTCATTTAAAAAAAGATGCAAGGCATCAACACCGATTTGGATTTAATATATGTGGATAGGTATTTTAGGTAGCAGAATAATAGGACCCTTTATTTATCACAACAATTTAAATTCCGAGCGGTATCTTGACCTGCTGCAGACTGATTTGGAAGACGCCTTGGATGAATTACCTCTAGCAATAATTAACAACTGCTGGTTTCAGCAAGATGGTGCCCCAGCACATAACTCAAGAAATGTACGGGAGTATTTGTCGCAGAGGTTTCTTGAAAAATGGATTGGAACTCACAGTGAAGTAGCTTGGCCAGCCCGATCACCAGATTTGAGCCCGTTAGACTTTTTCCTGTGGGGTTATGTAAAAAATCAAGTGTATGACTCAACTTTTGAAACTGAAGAACAATTATTGGCATCGGTTATAGCAGCAGTTAACACAATCTCCTCAGAAATGTTAGCCAAAGTTTTAAATTCAACTGTACAAAGAGCATACTTGTGTCTAGAAAATAATGGGAACTTATTTGAACACTTGCAATAATCTTTGAATTCTTTTTCCAATGCCTACTAGATTAAGAATCTAAAAAAATATTAAAATTCATTTTCCTCTGTTTTTTTGGCTTTAGAAGCATAATGTGTAATACATCGTTGAATTTGTAATAAAAAATGCTACCGTATACAAGGTGTTTCTACTTTTGTGGCCATATAAAAAAATTAAGTTGATGATGATTTCTCGAAGATGAAACATCGGATAAAAAATTTGAAAACGCCATTTTGTAGAGATTAAAAAGTGACAATGACAAAGTGTCATTAGTTTTTTAATATCTTTTAAAATAAATACAAAAATTGGAAAAATCGAAAATCCGAAAAATTGCATTTTTTGGAAAATTTCGAAAACGATAAATAATCATGGATTTCTGCGATCGGCATGTAAACATACTCTAAATAGTGCAACTTTTTCCTAATTTAAGCCAACCTGTATCTTTTACCGTTTTTAAGATCCCCATGCTGTGCATTCTTATCTTGGACACTATATCCTCTGCAAACGGCACCTATAGAACAACTTGATAAAAAATTTCTTGATAATATTGACAAATCTATAAAAAGTGCTGTTCGTGAAATACTCCAAATTCCTGGTGACACACCAAATGGTTTTTTGTATTCTCCGAAGTCCGTCAAAGGTCTTCAGCTTTTTAACACCTTTTGGGAAACTTATTTACAACAGATAAACAAATTCAAATTTCTAGAAAATTCTAAATGTATTTATCTAACAGGTGAATTAGAATCATTTAAAACTAAATCCCAAATTTGTTTGAAAAAACTAAATATCGAACAGCATTGTAAATCTTCTCTGAAACCAATTGACAGTAGGTCAGCGAGACTTTCTCTCAGGGAACAAACAAGCTTACGCTGAATGGTGTTCTCATAAGCAGAAGGGCCAAGGGGTAATAACTTACCAGCAGGTCAAGCACGCCAATACGTGGATATCCAACCACAAAGAGTTGAGTCTATCCGAATGGCGAGATTGCGTGAAAATGACCTGCAATGTGGTGCCTGTTCGTAGTATCCCTGGGCGAAGTACCGGCACAATCCGTTGCAGACACTGTAACGAGTATGAATCACTTGGTCATGTGCTCGGTTACTTCGCCCATGGTGAATTGCTGCGTAACAGGCGTCATAATGAGGTAAGGACGATGCTGGTTTATGCCCTTAAAGCTAGAGGCTTTGAAATTCAAGAAGAAGTACATGGTATCTCAGACAATGGTAGCACTAGGCGTATCGACATCATTGCAATCGAGAAGGACCACAAGTAGGATATATAAATAATAATAATAATTCTTTATTACGGAAACAAACAAATTCCATTTAACATAGTGTTAAAGTACAATGAACCATACTTTATATTATTATATACTTATATTATTATACTATTATAACAGGTAAATTCATTAAATTATTATATGAGTACGCATGCTAATTACATATCAGATATTTAAGCAGAATCTTAACTGATTTAAAAAAATAGTGTGGGTATACCATAGAAATTCACATCCTCCAAGTTATTCACCACATGACACATTCTACTTAACGGAGAAAACATACCGTAATTAGTTCGATGAAAAGGTCTTACAAAGAGGAGTGAATTCCTTGTTCCATATACTGGAATACGTAAAGAAAATTTTTCAAGACACACAGGTAAATCTACAATTGACGATAACACCTTAAACACAAAACAAGCATCAAAAAATGTTCGCCGGAGAGATGAAGGAGGCAGGTTAAAATATTTTAATATGTTTTCATAATTATTCCTATCAAACAGTATGTTAAATTTGAAACATAAATATTTAATTAATCACACAATAATTGATCACACAATCAGAGTTCAGAGGAATCTGGAACAGGATGGTGAGGTGGACAGAGAGAAATGCATACTCCAACATTGAATTTTTACAAGTCCAAATTCAAAGTAGATAAATTAACAGTGATGGGATTACTTTTCGGATCAAGGGGTACATTGTTTCAAAACTACATCAATTTTAGAAAAAACTGTAAATTATCAAAAACTTCAGATCACCAAATTGTTTTGAAGGAACATTTTAAGGAACCATCTATATAATGATAATAATAATAGCATCGGGAATTGATTTTTTAATCTAAAGTTAATCATATTTATATAGATTTAAGATCCATATTTGTTAATTTAATTTAATTTAATCATAATTTATAATTATACATTGTTTTTATGTACTGTGTCTTCTAGGCAAGTCGAAATTGTTCGATCAGTTGTTCAATAAAGAACTATATATATCATAAAGCTCTTTTTACTGTGTATGTTTATTCTAAAAAGATATTAAGTATTTACTACTGGTCTAACAGTGGTTTTGATTATTTGTTTTGTGATAAAGTATAATAAGGTGACATTCAGTCATATGACATAGCTATAGAACCGTAGCCTCAACGTTCCATGTTTTCTATCGCCGGATTTCTCAAAGATTTTGAAGAAGTAACAGTTGGAGAGAACACTTGCATTGCGAATAAAATGTTCACTTTCTCCAAATTCGTTGTTTATATGTGTTCTTATTAGTAGAGCACAGGCTTTATGGGCAGTCCTTTTTGCATTTCGTTAAAGGTTTTTAAGAATGACGTCGATAGATATCACGACCTAAAAATAAATTTCTAGCACTTTTCCAAGCACGACAATAGCTAAAAGATAATGGTAAAGGCGAAAGAAAAGCATGTTCAGTGTAGATTCTGATTGAAATCCCGCCACTTAGAAGTTAAAAAGCCTAATATTAATTCACACCCGGTTAAAAGCTTCAATACCTGCATTCTTAACGAGTGGAAAATATCTAGAGTTAAAGACGTATGAAAGAAATATGGTACTATAACGGAGTTTCTCCAACAGTACCAGCTCCACAAGTATCAAGTCCAATAAATACGATATCCAGTGCAGCTGTTTGATTTTTTTTTAATTTTGACGGTATATAAAAAAAATCTAAGCTTGAAAATTTACCGACCGCTGGCGCCACGGTCCGGACCATTTGAGATGGCCATAATGTTTACATTTAAGGGCCTATACCATGCAGGAGCATTTATCGTTTTTGACATAACCTCGAAAGAATTATCTGAAATATGGGTGAATTCGTTTGCTAAAATGACACGCCCATATTGAGTAGTAAAAACCATGCATCTCTCTCCTACTCATTTCCTCTCTTTGCTATAGAATTTCAACGAAATTTATATTTAGTAATCATAAATCTTACATGCGTAGATGAATTAATATTAATTGTTGATTAGTTAATGTTAATCAATTTATAAGTAAATGTACTGTAATTAGTAATATTGTAAAAGAGAGTTAAAAAGCAAGTAGTAATAATAAAAAAGAATCAACCAAAAAGGTATAATAAATGGACATTCATTAAAGAAGAAATGTATAACAACAGCTTCATAGTCGAATGCTGCATTCGATTATGCGTACTAGTTTCGAATAAACGATCGAGAGTTCAAATCTCAGTTAATGCAAAATATTTTTTAATTATTATTATTTAATATATTTTATAAATAAACTTTTTTTTATAAATACTATAACATTTACAAAAAAATAATTACATAAAATGCATAAAATTATCCCTTTTAATCATTGTTCAGCAAGGAGAGCTAACATGACGTCGATTTCAATATACGATTAAAAATTTTATTGAATTAAATTTACAAAATAATCCAATTGTAAACAGAATGTAGTTTTATTAAAAATAATCTAAAAAAATATGCAGCTGGCGGGAATAGAACCCGCGGAAATCTGTAAAGGCGGTTACTGTAATTTTCAGCCACCGCGCCTTTCCGTTAGGCGAATTCTTTTATAGGTACCAAGTTAATACCTTGCATCTTGTATGCGTTAATTTGTGTCGCATTATATTAAATGCAGAAACACATATTCCGTTATTTTGAATTTACTTTCATTTAAAAAAGAAAATTTTTAATTCGGCGTCACATCATTTATTATTTAATTGTAAAGCATAAATAAATAAAATCTAATATTAGCTCTAATGGTTTACAATGTAGGTGAGCGCATTCAACAATTATCCCCTATGCTTGAAGGTCGCAGGATCGATTCCTGTCCGGTAGGTTTTTTTTAAAGAACAATAATAATAAAAAAACAAATAACATTAAAAAATATAATTCGAATAATTAAGTAAATAATTATTCTTTTTAAGAACTAACAAGTGCAAATTAAAAAAAACTACCAGAGCAGGGATCGATCCTGCGATACATGATTTGCAATGCAAGCACCTTCGACATCAAGCCACAAGGTTTAGTTACTTGTGAAGCTAACGCGCATTTTATAGTACCATTAGAGCTGATGTTAGATTTTATTTATGCTTTACAGTTTACAATTAAATATATCATAGTACGTTTAATCGTTTAGTTTTATTTTCAATTAACATAAATATACATAGTTTAATTTAATCAATTAATTTAAACAATGGGCGATATGAATACAATGCAGCAAATGCTTTTACTTCTATGAATAAAGGATGAAACATACGATACTTAATTAGTAAAGCAGTAATAAAGTATAAGTATTTAATTAGCTACATATGTAATAATAGTACATTACATACCGAGGCCGAAAGTACTCCATTCCTGTCGAGAGAACAATATAGTTTACCGAGAGGCGATAGCCTCGAGGTGAACTAGTTCTCGAGACACAGGAATGGTACTTTTGCCGAGGTTTGTATACTATTTTATTCGCAATCGTCCTTTAAATACCGAATTATCTAAAATTCTTGACAGATGCAAAATGTCATAGGTTGGGATTGGCATAACGTATGTCGCCACTTACATCATCAAATTCGATCGCATAATATTTCGAGGATTTTATTGAATAGGAGTATTTATAAATTAATAATAATACCTGGGTACTCGTTCTTTAGCAGCCAAGGTCCGCAACATTACCAAACGTGATTTATTCAGCCATTTATACACCGCATTTGGCGATGTAATTTTCTGCGCGCCACCTAGTAGCTGAATTTAAAGACACGTAGAGGTGCGAAAATAGGTCGTTTCGGACCATGAGAACGTCAAAGTTACAAACAATAATGCATCTTCGAACCTCTAAATGGTCAGGAATGGACTCATTACCAATACGATTGCGAATAAAAGCATTTTCTACATTTTGTTCATATGGTCTATTATCGCACGCATGTCTCTAAAGTAGGCGGAACCACGTTTAGTGTTTACAGTATTTAGCAAATGTAGTGACCTCTTTTGACACCAATAATAACTAAAAAATCTAAAGAAAATTGATTTCCAATTATTCGTCTCCTGATCTTATTAATTGATCTAATAAAATGAAACAAAAAGCAAAGTGAAGTACGATTAATAAGCTACACCAGCGCTTTTGATTTTTTCCAGAATTACCCTTGGTTAATATTTTAGGACTTTTTTAAGCATCAATTTTGTACAACAAAAAAAATTTTTTTTTCTTAAATCCGAAAAAGCACCTCTGTAGAATGGACTTTTTATTTTGGTTCAAATAGAGTGTGAAAATTTTATGAAATAATTGAATGAGAAGTATAGAGCGAAAAGCATTTTAGCTATCATAAATTCTCACGTACTGTAGACCCTTAATGGTAGTTGGTCATGGTATGACTTTCTGTTCACTACATTTTGTGAGATTCACCCTAAGAATAAGAAACATAACTCAGTCAGTGATACAAAAACAAGATTAAAAATAAATCATTAAAAGAACTACTCTTGTACAGGAATGATAAATAATAAATATATCAACTTATCAACAAATATTTCGTTGTTATTTGTACTCATTTTTCATTTTTAAAGTATTTTTTTCTAGCCATTTCAGGTATCACAGTGGGCCCCCCAAAGCCGTCGGGCAACGGGGCTTTGCCCCGAACTGACATATGATAGTTACGCTACTGAAGGCAATACTTCCCATATTGTTCCTTCCAATAATACAAATGGTGAACTCTGTTGTTGACAGTGTTGAAACAGATACATTATTTTGTGTATCTAGATACAGATACAGTTACTATCAGAAAAATTTACCTAGATACAGATACAGATGCTTTTGCTGTGAAGTATCTAGATCCAAATACAAATCCTAACATAATGTATCTTGATACATTTGTAGATACTTGTTTTACTGTAATCACCCCGAAAATAAGAACTTCTTAGTCAATTTTTCGTACCGAAAAATAGTCATTTAACTAAGCATCAATTCCAGTACTATTCTAGGACAGCAATATTCATTAAATTTTATACATATTAAAAATGAATAATTATTAAGCAGAAACCAGTATCTAAAGATAAGTACAGTGTGCATTCCAACATTTCCACTTTTTAGAATTATTAGATGTTCTTTTCACATATAATTTGCATTAATATTTTAATAAAGATATAAAATAAATAAATGATATTTGTGTAGATCTTTTATCTTCAGTCTTGGTGTTGTGCAGACTATTAATAACTTGAATAAACTCTAATAGTTCTCAGTGTTTGAAAACCTAGAAAATGTTTAACAGAAACCATCATAGCCTAGATGTTATTTCTGATAACCTAATTTCAAAGTAGGTGTTGGTACGATTCAAACTACAACAATTTTCCAAGTTTCTAGTACTATTACACCACAAAAGTCGCTAAATCTGGTTGCTTTTAGTTACCCTTCATGTAACCGAATAGATTATACTTACTCTTTAACATATTTTTAAAGGCACTTCATTAGGATAGTTCTTTAGAACTTTGAAAGTTCTCAAATTGACTGTTGACAGAAAAAGTTGGAGTGTGTAACAATCCCGTATACTGCCTTTACTGTACTCGCAGACTTAAAGGACTCACTTTAAGGCTTGTTGTGATACTTATCTACAAGTCCAGTAAAATATACATTCCAGAATTGTTACGTGAATAATAAATAATCACAACATGTAATAAAAAAATTTTATCTACCATCCTACCACCAACTAGCTACCAACATACCAAGTTGGTACAAGCTGTAAATTATGGTACAGAGTTGGCAACGCATTAGAAGAATGCGTCTTCCTCACACTTCACAATAGGTAATATCATCATTCTGTAATAATATCTATTGTTTATAGAGTCACTACATCAAGTCAGCCAGGACATGCTAGCTGATCAGAGTACCACAAACGACGCGATTTTGGGGAGAGAAAAGTCCGAAATGGTTAATTATTATTATCCCCATAGAATTAAGGTATATCCACGTTTAGTTTAAAAGATTTTTCTACAAAGTTTTCATTCTGACAACCCCAAATTGTAATATGGCAAATACGCAAGATGCGATTTTAATTTAGGAATTATTGGATTTCGCTACGTCAACTTGGTATGGCTGATTAGATGTAGTAACTCTAATTGTTTAACGAGATGACTATCATCTAGTAGATTTTAAAGAAATTACATATAAACCAGTGGAGAATGCGCAGAGCTAGCATTGCCATGACGAACAAATATACTTTTAAACTTTTAAACCAAAGAAAAATTTACAGTTAACTACTAACAATGATAAATTAGCCTTTATACGTATGGCGTCCTTAAAAAAAGACTATCATCCGCATATTGAACATTATACAAAGCCGTCTCTGATTATTTATTTATTTAAAATATTTTTAGAAATTAATTATACTCTAAGTAATTGTTAAAACCTTTTAACAATAAATCTATAAAATAAGAATTAATAGATATTTATGCATTAAGGGAGATATGAATGTTTTTTCCCCCGAGGTTGACGTGTTACAGACCAAGGGCCGAAGGCCCGCGGTCTGTAAGTCTACCGAGGGCAAAAAACAGAATATCTCCCGTAGTGCATTAAATATTTTATTTTTTAGTAACATCATATTCTTTATTTTCAACTTAAAACGTAAAAAAACATTCAAAATTAAAATAAATTGTGAATATCAAAGGTGGTTTGACTGTGCCGTTGTTACGATGGTTGCTACAGTTGCATGAATTTGTTTTTCAATCAACAAAAAAAAATGTCTGAAAGCAGCAGCGTTATTCCTCACAGTGTGATTATAAAAGCGGAAAAAGCCAGTGAGTTATTGGTTCCGAAGAAGTCTGAACATTTGTACATCAAAGAATATAACCGATTTCATGTATGGATGGTGTTAAAACTCCCTTGGGAGATATGAGTTGCTTTTCATAGTTGGTATCTAGGACGAAAATAATCCATATCATGTTACTAAAAAATAAAACTTATTAGCAATTTAAATTAAAATATATTGTTGGAAATGGAAAACAAGATTAAAATTATTATTTTGCAGTGAAAAGTTGTTTTGGTGTAATGACAATTGGTGCAGTGAAAATATGTCAAATATCCCTCAATATATCTAATCAATAGTTTTTCATGAAATAAATACAGCTAGAATTAATTTATTTATTGTGTTAGTAGATGATTAATGTATCAAAATAGTCAAAAAATATAAGCAGGTTCTTATTACTTATATAATTTGCTATTTACTGCATAGATTTCGACCGTGAGATTTGCGAAAGTAGATCGCACAGCCGAAAGTAAAATACACTAGTGTGTTTTACTTTCGTGTGTTATGTTCGGTTTTCTAGGCAACTTGATTGTGCAATATGAACTACTTTCTGATATGGTCGTAGGAAATAGTATATTGTGTTACAAGTACAGAAAAGTGCCAATTTCTCACGAGTGTGAAGATTCGACTACGTCTCATGCCGCAATCACACGAGTGAGAAATTGGTGTTTTTGCACGCGTTACACACTATACTTTATCTACGACAACAACAAAAGTAATAAACCACCAACAGCTAAGAAAGTTTTTTAACCTAGAATTTATACTCGCATTCATATTTTTTACGTGAAATATTTGGCAATAAATTAAGAGATGTAATGTGAGCCGCTTCCACGATGTCTGGAGGTGTACGAGTGTACACCCCAATTTTCCTTCATCGGATTCACTCATGATACATCTAGAATTTTAAAAACGACAAAAGTAAACATTAAATTTGTAAAAACAATAGTAATAATACGTTTACAATTTGTATAATTTCAGCCAATCTACTATTTAGTACTTACAGCTAAATAATTATGTACTCGTTTTAAAAAAATAATTTATATGTACAAAAATCACAATTAAATTGTCAAGGTTATTAACCTCTGCGCAAAATGTCAAATATTCTCGCATTATGTAGCAAATTATAAATGTTTTCAATGTTTTTATGGTAATTTAGCAATAATAATAAATAAAATTACATTAAAAATTATATGATAATGTAAAACATTAATTAATTTTACGTTTTAATTGAATAACAATTATTGTAACTTTATATAATGAGAAAAAAACACCATTGAAAGGCGTCTCGCTAGCTCAGTTAAGTTACGCTGTAGCTACTAACCGAGCGATCCGGGTTCAATTCTCCGGGTCTGACCTTAGTTTTTTTTTCTAGATGGACTTCCATTCGAAATATAATTTAATGTAAAATATTAATTAAACAAAATAAATTAACCTTTATCTAAAATTTATAACATTTTATATTTCAAATAATTAATAATATTATAAATATTGCAAGTGGTGACATCTATGGCGTTTTAATAGAACTACGGATTATTGAGAACTCCTTCCTCACATACTTTACCGTTGAGTTTGGAGATTGTTTGCAATTGGTCGTTTTCACGGTTATTAGATTGTGCGGAATATGTAACTTTCTATGGTGGTCGTAGATAAACACTATTTACTGCTATTATTATTATTATTATTATTATTATTATTATTATTATTATTATTATTATTATTATTATGATTGAGTCAAAGACCGAGATACCATGAGAAGGTTAACGTAAAAAATTATTATGTATGAAAAAGTAGAGTAAGCTCAAGAGCCAATTTGAAGTTTTTTAGCTATTTTCAAGATATTTGCCTTTTCTTTACTCTAAAGTGACATTTCATCAGCATCACTAATTATCAACACTGATTATCAACCATAATTTTATTATGCGGTTAGTAAATACTTTCTTTTTATACTATGTAGTTATAGCTTTTTTGTTTATTGCAGGTTGTAACCATTTGTCAAACACTGGTTATAGTATCACAATGGACACCGATACTAAAACCATAATTATCAAAGATGATATAGATATAGAACTGCATACACTAAAAGACTCCAATATCAAAAATGTGGTACAAACTTACAACGAGATTCAAGAGAAAGTGTTGGATAATAGTAATCTACAAAAAGATGTCCAACTGAATATCGTTAAAGTATGCACATGTAACATTTATGTTAATATAGATTTTTACAGAACACTAATTTCTAGAAACCTCTGTTCTCTCGCATAAACAAGAAACAATTGGAAAGAAATTTAAGTGAGTTGAACATTCCAAAGAACCCATTTAAATGTAATTTGTGTGATTACAAATGCTCACACAAAGCTGACTTTAAGAAACACATGTTTGTTCATAGTGGTGAAAAACCATTCGAATGTAATTTATGTGATTACAATTGCTCACAAAAAGGTCAGCTTAAGAAGCACATTATTGTTCATAGTGGTGAGAAACCATTTGAATGTAACTTATGTGATTACAAATGCGCAAGAAAAAGAGGTTTAAAAATGCACATGCTCACTCATTTAATGATGAGAAAACATTTAAATGTAATTCATGTGATTACAAATGCTCAATAATCAAATGTGCCCTTAAGAAACACATGATTGTTCATAGTGGTGAAAAACCATTTGAATGTAATTTATGTGATTACAAATGCTCACAAAAAGGTCAGCTTAAAGAGCACATGATTGTTCATAGTGGTGAGAAACCATTTGAATGTAACTTATGTGATTACAAATGCGCAAGAAAAAGAGGTTTAAAAATGCACATACTCACTCATAATGATGAGAAAACATTTAAATGTAATTCATGTGATTACAAATACTCAACCAAATGTGCCCTTAAGAGACACATGATTGTTCATAGCGGTGAGAAACCATTTGAATGTAATTTGTGTGATTACAAATGCTCACGGAAAAGTCGCCTTAAGGAACACATTATTGTTCATAGTTGTGAGAAATCATTTAAATGTAATTTCTGTGATTACAAATGCTCACGCAAAAGAGCCTTTATGACGCACATGTTTGTTCATAGTGTTGGAAAACCATTGGAATGTAATTTTTGCGATTACAAATGCTTGCACAAAAGTGCCCTTAAGAAACACATGTTTGTTCATAGTGGTGAGAAACCATTTGAATGTAATTTATGTGATTACAAATGCTCACAGAAGAGTCACCTTAAGGAACACAATGTGCTTGTTCATGGTGGTGAGAAACCATTTGAATGTAATTTGTGTGATTACAAATGCTCACGGAAAAGTCGCCTTAAGGAACACATGATTGTTCATAGTGGTGAGAAACCATTTGAATGTAATTTGTGTGATTACAAATGCTCACGGAAAAGTCGCCTTAAGGAACACATGATTGTTCATAGTGGTGAGAAACCATTTAAATGTAATTTGTGTGATTACAAATGCTCGCAGGAATATATCCTCAAGACTCACGTACTGATTCATAGTGGTGAGAAATCATTTGTCTGTATTCCCAAGTAGCGCTGGAATATAAATTCATGTAAAAATTATGTGCCTCTAATTCTTTTTGATAAACGTATTTTAACCTACTACTCGAAATATTTCTTACATGGAAATTTTTTTCACTAAATAATGTTAGATTCAATTGAATTACTTTATTTAAAATTTGCTCATGTAATTTACTGCTTATTAATGGGGTCGTATTGTTTTTCGTTATAACATTTTTATCACAATGAAAGACGTTATTGACTGCATAATACTAAATATTTCTAATTAAATAAACTAACTTAATAATTATTTATTTCATTTCGATATAATACATGTTTTAAAGAAATAGAATATGTATAATTTTATTAAACAAACGCCTCGAACTCCAAACTAGTTTATGTAATAAAGTACTGGGACCCAGCGATGGATAACCACCAAGGGCAACGACAATAGCATCAATTTTAATCATGTTATAGTGGTTAACATAATGTTATGTGACATTATCATTATCTCGAAATTACACTTTTCATTTTCAGTGTTATTTTTAATGTAGCTAGTCTCTTTGTGAAACGCTTGTGCTTGTTTTTAGCAGTGGCGTGCGGTGAGGATTTAGGCTAGGGAAGCAACCATGATTTTAATTTTAATATACGTAGTGTTCGAGTTTATCTCTCATATTTTCCTGTTCTCTCCATAGATCTTTGGATGTTACAATACTTCCTATTTTTTTTTGTCATTTCTTTGTTATTTATTTATGCTATTTTGATAGTGGGTCTTGTTTTTGTTTATATAAAAATAATAATTATTAGCCCTGACATATGTTATGTAAATCACATAAAACCATTATAAAATATTGTAATACCCACTTGAAAATAAATGTGTATTATCACCGCTACACCTAGGTACAATATAAAAAACAGTGTTATAATTATTAAGCTTAAAAGTTTTTCAAAGAAGAACTATTACACTTTATACTTATGGAATTTGTTGACTATAAGGCCGTAGTCTCACTACAGCCACTACCACCCACCACCATCAATTACCATCGACCACCACCAATTAAAATAAGTCCGTGCGGTCCCACTGAAGCAAGTAGTGACCACCAGTAGTAGGTATTGCGACACCTGGCCCAGACGGTTCTAGGGACCCTAGATTCTCTGTCTCTCTCTAAATCTGGTGACTTTTTGTCTGTCTCTCTCTAGGTGGTTAAGTACGGAATCTGCATTACCGACATTCTGTATTACCGGCATTTGGTTCGTCACTTGGCTAAATGGTGTTAGTGTTGCTAGGGGAAAACAGGTGGCGCCAGTGTCGTTTTTGTACCGACATTCTGTATTATCGGCATTTGGTTCGTCACATGGCTAAATGGTAGCGTCGTTGCTAGGGGAAAACAGGTGGCGCCAGTGTCGTTTTACGTGATTTTTGTACCGACATTCTGTATTACCGGCATTTGGTTCGTCACATGGCTAAATGGAGTTAGTGTTGCTAGGGGAAAAAAGATGGCGCCAGTGTCGTTTTACGTGATTTTTGTACCGACATTCTGTATTATCGGCATTTGGTTCGTCATCATGAAGAAAGCTGTATTACCGGTTACGGGCGTTCTGCTGATTGTTAATAGGGGGAGCCTAGGTTTATCATTTTATATTAATAAATTTACCGATTTCTTAAAATAATTATCGTCGTCATTAATACTTTAATTACATATAATAATTTAAGATAATTAATTCAGCATTAGAATTTTAAACACTAATCACGGAACAATTTACGGATAATAATAATAACAATAATTATAATAATGTCTTTATTTCCTTACAGGTTTACACCCAAATAGGGAAAAATATGAATTTACAAAAAAACCTAATTACAATGTACTTAACCTATTGTTTTGTGTGTATTAATCAGGTATATTCTCTGTTTTCATCGTTTATGTTATTCTCGTGTAGTATCTCGTGGGTAATGTGTATTGTGGTGACAAGATTCATTTGGTATTGTTATGTCTGTGTTGGTGAATATTTCACCATTTACAACATAATCATGAATAAAGTGGTTGGTGTATTTTTGCATACGAAACAATGGAACATTTATTTACGTTTAAATTTAGGCGATTAGCTTTACACCAATCACATAGAAAGTTAATGTTAGACTGCAAATATAAGCAATCATTGATATCTCGTACTTGATATATTTTTAAATCGTCAGCAAATAATAGTTTCTCGCAATGTATAGATTGATGATGAATACCACGTAGACACGTCCATTCGTGACGGGCATCTTGGAATACGTTCTGCTTGGTTCGGACATCTTGTATCCCTACCCCTGGCGTTTAATGTCATGCGTACCGTGCTATCTTTCTCTCTCTCGCTCTCTCCTTCTCACTCTCTCCTTATCATCTATTAGAGAGGACGCATTAAAGAGCCTTCTCTCTCTCAATGTCTCCTCTCTCATTCTCTTGCTCTTTCGTTCTCTCCTTATCACCTATTAGAGGACGCATTAAAGAACCTTCTCTCCCTCTCTCACTCTCGCTCTCACGCTCTCTCACTCTCTCTCCCTTCATCCTAATGCTAGTAAATGAAACAGCATTGGATAGAGATAACCGTTAGGTCTACTGTTCTGGGATTGGTTCGGACGATAATTATTCAAAAAGGCGTAAAAGCATACGATGTTTACTAAATTAAATGTGGGCTGATTACGAGAAGTCTCAGTACCGTCTACGATTATGTCCGAGAACATCCGACGAACTGTATAAATCTCATGACATATTGAAATATGTACATCATTGCGCAATGAAGATCTCAGCTATAAATACGGTGTATTCTGTTCGTGCGTGACAGTTATTTGTCATACGTCATCATGAACACAATAGATCTCTTCGGTAGAGCTATGATGAGTATGACAGATGAAGCAATGGCTGCAACAAAACGTGGACCGAGAGGTTATGGTTTCAAATTAACACCAGAGGGTAATTTCGATGTTGAGAACCGTCGTATAACTAATGTAGGCGCTCCTATCAACGATAACGATCTTGTCACGAAGCGTTCTGTACTAATGTTATCAGATAACGATGGAGGTGTAATTGATGTTAAGAAAAGAAGGTTAGTACACGTTAAAGGACCGCTTTGCGACCACGATGTTTGCACGAAAAAGTATACCGACGAGCTGGTGGACGATGTTGAAAGAAAATTACTCTAATTGTTTGAGACGACGACGAGAGGATAAAGGACAGGGGTCGTACTATGATGCTAAAGATGGAAGAATTTGTAATATAGGGGAGCCTCTAGAGGATAAAGATGTAATCTCTAGGCAGTATTTTAACAATCGGGCTATGCATACAAACGATCAAATGCAGTTTAATGCAGATGGTAAACGTATTGTTTCAGTAAGTTACCCTATAGATGGCACGGATGTCACTTCTAAAGCTTATGTAGATGCTCAATTCGACTCTGCTGTACAAACCTTCATTACAATGACTACCGACACTCAGAACACTATTAAAGATCTAAAGCAAAAGGTAACAAAGGTTGACATTGAAACTAGTAAACTTAACAGTTTGCTAACAACGTTGGAAAAAGAAACAAAGAGAAATCACCTAATAGCGAATGATGAGATGGAAACTAATCATTCGAGTGTGTTGACAAAGATAGAAGAAACGAATAATACCCTAGATAGTAATTATAAAAAATTATTAGATAAAGTACAAGTGCTCGAGGATACTCAAAAAGTTATGCGATCATCGTTTGATGCCCTAATAGCCGAATCTGCAACACGTACGAACTCTTACAACATAAAGAGAGTGTACAATACCTACTAATAACGGAATTTACTACTACTACTACTATCGGTTGACCTAATCATATTGACACCATTTTTATTCTAGTTTTAAGTGTATTATATCAAATGCCTGATTAGCGCAGATAGGAAATGTGGTGAGCCTTACGGGAATGCTGCGCAAATGCTTAGTTTGCTTATATCTACGCTAATCAGTTATTTTTTCTATTTTAGCCTAAATGTATCGTTGAAGAAATAAAAAATGTATTTAAACAAAGTTTTTAGTTTTACTAATGTCAATAACTCTCCAAACATAGCGATTTGTAGCAACAGCAGCAGCAACACATCGATATGGTAAAGAAAGTAAGTTTCGCCGACGCAAGCATGAATAATATACATCATATGATAGTATGGGAGTATGCATACAGAGAGGCGAGAAAGGGAGACTGGCAAACATTAGCTCTGGACAGATACCGTTTTCAAACAAGAATACATAATGTTGAAAAGCATCTGTGTAAAATTCTACAAGCTGATCATAGAGACTTTATCTATACGCAGAGATTTCAGAACACAGATTAGTCCGGCTACCGCGGTGACCGAGTATAAATACAGGTACAAGCAGTCTCTTCTCTCAGTACCAGATGTTAGTTCACGAGGGTAACGGCTTTGTTAACAGACTCATAGACAAGCTACCTATTGAACTAAATCTTCCTTCCTATCAGTACTGTGGGCCTAGTACTAAATTATCTAAAAGATTACAGCGTGGCGATAAAGGTATAAATCCTTTGGACCAGGCGTGTATGCAGCACGACATCTCGTACGCTCAAAGCTCCGATTTGAACAGTAGACACCAGGCAGATCGTGTATTAGAAGAAGCCGCTTGGAAGCGTGTTAAGGCTAAAGACTCTAAATTAGGGGAGAAAGAATCAGCTCTGTTTGTAACCGGTATAATGAAGGCTAAAAGAAAGTTGGGAATGGGTATAAAGACAAACAAACTATCGGGGAAAAAGGGTCTCGCTAGAAAGATGATGAAGAAAACTGCCACTTTCAAAGGTGGCGTTTTAAAGAAGCTTGTTGGTGTAGTGAATCATGCAAGCAAGAGACTCACGGGTAAAGACTTAATACATCATGCCCTGAGCGCTGCCAGAAGAATCATTCAAAACGTAGGCGGTCGAAAAAACGTTAAAGTACCCCGAATTATTCCTGTGCCTACAGCTACAGGGGGTATTTTACCACTCATACCAATTTTTGCTGGCCTCTCGGCTCTCGGTGCAATTATAGGAGGCGCCTCGGGGGTAGCAAAAGCTGTTAACACTGCTAATAGTAATAAGAGACAGCTAGAAGAAACTACACGGCATAATAAAAGTATGGAAGCTATCGCTTTAGGCGGTAAGAACGGTAACGCCCTTTACCTAAAGCCATATAGAGCTGGCGTAGCTGCATTGTACTTAAAACCATATGTCGGGCGGTCAAAAAACTGAATAACTTGCCTCGGAGACCACTTACAGACCTAGATATAATAAAACATGCTAAAGACATTCCCTAATTTAGAGGTGTCTATATGAGAACAAGTCTACCTGCAACGAAACCTTTGCAATTCGAAAGAGCTATTGTTAATCTTGACGACGCTGGAGGGCCGGGTACTCATTGGGTTTCCTATAGAAAGGATCGAAACGTGGTTTTATACTATGACCCCTTCGGAGATCTGAGACCACCAGCTGAACTTGTGAAATATTTAGGGCCTCGCTGCGCCGTATACTACAACGTAGCCCAAGAACAAAAGTTCAATACATACAACTGCGGACATCTGTGTCTACGATTTTTGTATAAAAGAGAGGTGAAAGTGTAAATCGGTTAAGTATGGCTAGGACCATCACGGTGTACGGTACAGGAAACAGGCTTTCTACGGATTGTATTTATCCACCTATAACACTAGATCACGTGCGTTACGAATACTCACTAGGTTTAGTCGGCTTATATACAAGTCACACGTTACGGAATATATACCCAGGCAAAAATAAATTTTATTACGGAGAAAAGGCGATAACTATTGAACCGGGTAGCTACGAGTTGGCTGAAATCGTTAACTATATAAAGAATCAAATTAGTGGAGATCCGGAAGAGGGAGATCTACTACTACAAATCAAAGCTGACACTAATACGGGAAAATGTGAGATTGAGTCAGCTACCGAGTTGATTGATTTTACCAAACCCGATAACATTGGATCCCTACTAGGATTTAAGAAGCGCGTGCTAGAACCAGGTAGTAGACACGTATCAGATCGAGTTGTCGATATACTTTCAACTCCAAACATCTTTGTAGACACGAGTATTACATGCGGTTCATATAGAAACAATCAAGCAGGTCATACAATCTTCGAATTTGGTGTTTGCGTACCACCCGGTTATCTGATTGAAAAGGAGCCATCGCATTTGATTTACTTTCCCATCACTGTCACCGAGATCGACAACATTACCATTAGACTGGTAGACGCGAGAGGAGAGTTGATAAATTTGTCTGAAGACACTTTCACGAGCATCAGGCTAGAACTTAAACGTGAAAAATGGGAATAAACTTTAGCTATAAAAACATCAGCATATGTCCATCAAAGGTCATTCACCGTCGAACGTCGGCACGTGCAGACCTTCGATTAAAACTAACTAAAGCTCGTCGCCTTTTTCTTGAATCTTTAGGCTTTAAAGTACGATAACAGCAGCAGCAGCAGCATGTCAAAACGAAGTAAAATGCATATTAACACCGACACCTTTACCATTGATAAATTAAACATATTTGGGAAGCCTCGCGTCGATACAGATATAATAAAAGAGGATTTTTATACCTATCTGCCGTTTACGCTAAATGCCAATCATTCCGACACCATTAGAATCAGCATACAAAATTCCGATAACGTTTTAGCTTTGTATGACACCCATTGCGATAAGAAGTTTTTTTTTTGCAAATAATAATCAATATGACTAACTAAAATATTGAAAACGTAGTGCGCGAATGCAGTATTGTATATTTGATTAAAATCAAAATTTAGTACCTAACACAAATTAAACACTACGTATAGAAATATTTCTATATTTCTATAAAGATGACCAGTTATCAATTAATCACTGTTTGCCTAAAATAAAAATTTGCAGCTTAAAAAAGAAATAAACATTTAATAAAAATGTAGTAGTAGGTAGTTAATATAATCACACAAAAAATATTTGTCTAATAGCAAGAATTAAACCACGTGTTTATATATTCATCTTATATCCAAGCATGTTTTGGTAACTTAATGAGATAACAGCTATCCGGTACAAAAACATCCATCCCTTAATACGTTTTCGACTGCGTTACGTCAGGAGAAATTAAAATTAAAAAATAAATGCAATGTTACATTGCATATAAAAATATAACAAAAATGTTTTTATCCTTCTTAGAACTTTATTAACTCTCGTAAAGAAATTTCGGGAGGCCTGCAGGACACCCTTAAGATCCATATTTGTTAATTTAATCATAATATATAATTATACATTGCTTTCTGTATTGTATCTTCTAGGCAAGTCGAAATTGTTCGATCAGTTGTTCAATAATAATAATATATAATAATTACTACAACCCATAACCTTAACCAAGGCCCCAGAAGCTATAAGCTTGTACGGGTGGGAGGGGGCGATTATTATTATTATGTAGGCCCAATGTGCGGCTGCAGCCGACTTATAGATGGAACAGCGCAAATCCCACATTTGTGTTACAGCTAAGGGAAACTGCAGAAAACCTTAACCAGATCTGCCAGCGCCGGGAGTCGAACCCGGGCCGCTTGGGTGAAAGTCCGGCACGCCAGACATTACACTACCAAGACTGTTATATATAATAAAGAACTATATATATCATAAAGCTCTTTTTACTGTGTATGTTTATTCTAAAAAGATATTAAGTATTTACTACTGGTCTAACAGGTGTTTTGATTATTTGTTTTGTAATAAAGTATAATAAGGTAACATTCAGTCATATCGTATAGCTATAGAACCGTAGCCTCAACGTTCCATGTTTTCTATCGCCGGATTTCTCAAAGATTTTGAAGAAGTAAGAGTTGGAGAGAACACTTGCATTGCGAATAAAATGTTCACTTTCTCCAAATTCGTTGTTTATATGTGTTCTTATTAGTAGAGCACAGGCTTTATGGGCAGTCCATTTTGCATTTCGTTAAAGGTTTTTAAGAATGACGTCGATAGATATCACGACCTAAAAATAAACTTCTAGCAGTTTTTCAAGCACGACAATAGCTAAAAGATAATGGTAAATGCGAAAAAAGCATGTTCAGTGTAGATTCTGATTGAAATCCCGCCATTTAGAAGTTAAAACGCCTAATATTGGATGAAAAACTATATGTTATCAATATCAAGCAACTAAATTCACACTCGGTTAAAAGCTTCAATACCTGCATTGTTAACGACTGCAAAATATCTAGAGTTAAAGACGTATGAAAGAAATATCGTACTATAACGGAGTTTCTCCAACAGTACCAGCTCCACAAGTATCAAGTCCAATAAATACGATATCCAGTGCAGCTGATTGATTTTTTTTAAATTTTGACGGTATATAAAAAAATCTAAGCATGAAAATTTACCGATCGCGGGCGTCACGGTCCGGACCATTTGAGATGGCCATAATGTTTACATTTAATAGTAGTTGGTCATGGTATCACTTTCTACTCACTACATTTTGTGAAATTCATCCTAAGAATGCGAAACATAACTCAGTCAGTAACACAAAAACACAATTAGAAACAAGATTAAACATAAATCATTAAAAAAACTACTCTTGTACAGGAATGATAAATAATAAATATATCAACTTATCAACAAATACTTCGTTGTTATTTATACTCATTTTTCATTTTTAAAGTGTTTTTTTTTCTAGCCATTTCAGGTATCACAGTGGGCCCCCCAAAGCCGTCGGGCCCCGGGGCTTTGCCCCGAACTGACATATGATAGTTACGCTACTGAAGGCAATACTTCCCATATTGTTCCTTGTTCCTTCCAATAATACAAATGGTGAACTCTATTATTGACCATATCAACACGTGCCCATGTTGGTATTGTCGATAGCGTTTGTATGTAGAATAGTTGCATCTGGCTATTACTTGGATTTACAGATGTGATGAAATAAATAAAACAGATTAGTAGACATTTGAAATCGTGTTAAAAAATACTTTTTTAGACCTAATCAGTGGCGTGCGGTCCATGGAAGCAATGGAAGCAATGCTTGCCTTGAGAATTTATTAAAAATAAAAACAATGCTAACAAAAATACTTTTGTAAAATTATGGTTATCGTTTATTTAAATTGAAATATTTATCAAATTAAAGCTCAATATCAACTCTGTACAGCAAAAAGTATAATTATTTAGAGTACTATTTTAAATTAGGCTCATTAAACTTGCACGGAAAGGTAATACCGATTCAAATGTGATACATACACTTCATATAAGCACTGCTTACAAATGCTCTTCTCTTAGCCTTGCCGTGAATCAGCGAGTGTGGGGTGTTATAGTAGACGGATGCTGTTTGGCTGGTTAACATTGTTTGGTCGTTATTTTTATTGTGCTTCGTTCCCAAATGTTTATTTATTATAATTTGGTTATTTGTTCGATTTAGTGTTACTTAAGTAATGTAAATCTGCGAATGAGACTGTATTTTGTCGCATTTTATTATTTTAATTTATAAGTTGGATGTTTTTAAAGACAAATAGTTCTATTTAGTTTGCCTGTATGCAAGTTTAAAATTGCATTATCGTCACGACTGTTCGGGGTACGAGTACCTTCGATATAGCCGAATCGGGACGATTTTTTGTTCAGTTTGTAAATTATTAATAAGAAATTTTTCGCATACAATTTTGGAGAGAAATTACAAATTATTAAGAAAGGCAGATCAAAACCAGATCTTTCAAATTTAACAACAAAGATTAAAACCTGTACCGGTATTTTGCTAAGAAAGACCGGAAAATTGATACGTAGTAGTAGTTTTTTTTAAATAAAGAATGATAGTCAACAAATTCCATAAGTATAAAGTGTAAAATTGCTTCTTTGAAAAACTTTTAAGCTTAATAATTATAACACTGTTTTTTATTGTACCTAGCAGGGGCGGATCCAGAGAAGTATTTTGAGGGAGAAATCTTTGGAAAAATAATTGTTTTAATAAATAATAATTAAACAAACATTATTTGTTTCTATTCTATGTAAACTTATTTCTAAACTGGGGGGGGGGATTATTCCCTCCCCGTTAATCCGCACCTGTACCTAGGTGTATTATAATTAAAATCGTGGTTGTTCCCTAGCCTAAATTCTCACCGCACGCCACTGGACCTAATGTTGGTATGAAGAAAGTTTACTCGCTGCCTACTGGTGCCTATTTACTGCTATTATTATTATTGTTATTATTGAGTCATAGACCGACATACCATGAGAAGGTTAACGTCAAAAATTATTATGTATGAAAAAGTAGAGTAAGCTCAAGGGCCAATTTGAAGTTTTTTAGCTATTTTCAAGATATTTGCCTTTTCTTTTCTCAGCATCACCAATTATTAACACTGATGAATTTTAAATGGGATTAATTATCCTTGACCTTTCCGTGACTCGTAGCAGTGAAAGCTTTTACCATAATTTTATTATGCGGTTAGTAAATACTTTCTTTTTATACTATGTAGTTATAGTTTTTTTGTTTATTGCAGGTTGTATCCATTTGTCAAACACTGGTTATAGTGTCACAATGGACACCGATACCAAAACCATAATTATCCAAGATGAAATAGATATAGAACTGCATACACTACAAAAAGACTGCAACATCAAAGATGAGGTACAAACTTGCAACGAGATTGAAGAGAAAGTGTTGGATAATAGTAATCTACAAAAAGATGTACAACTGAATATCCATAAAGTATGCACATGTAACATTTATGTTGATGTAGATTTTTACAGAAAACTAATTTCTAGAAACCTTTGTTCTCTCGCATAAACAAGAAACAATTGGAAAGTAATTTAAGTGAGTTGAACATTCCAAAGAACCCATTTAAATGTAATTTATGTGATTACAAATCCTCAAACAAAAGTGACCTTAAGAGTCACATGTTTGTTCATAGTGGTGAAAAACCATTCGAATGTAATTTATGTGATTACAAATGCTCACAAAAGGGTCACCTTAAGAAACACATGTTTGTTCATAGTGGTGAAAAACCATTCGAATGTAATTTATGTGATTACAAATGCTCAAACAAAAGTGCCCTTAAGACACACATGTTTGTTCATAGTGGTGAGAAACCATTTGAATGTAATTTGTGTGATTACAAATGTTTACAAAAAGTTCACCTTAAGGGACATAATGTGCTTGCTCATGGTGGTGAGAAACCATTTCAATGTAATTTGTGTGATTACAAATGCTCAAACAAAAATGCCCTTAAGACACACATGATTGTTCATAGT
This sequence comes from Agrypnus murinus, assembly GCA_929113105.1. Classification (NCBI taxonomy): domain Eukaryota; kingdom Metazoa; phylum Arthropoda; class Insecta; order Coleoptera; family Elateridae; genus Agrypnus; species Agrypnus murinus. Next base: position 47,101,269 of record OV816031.1, read on the forward strand.
GGTGAGAAACCATTTCAATGTAATTTGTGTGATTACAAATGCTCACGCAAAAGAGTCCTTAAGACACATATGTTTGATCATAGTGTTGGAAAACCATTGGAATGTAATTTGTGTGATTACAAATGCTTACACAAAAGTGTCCTTAAGATACACATGTTTGTTCATAGTGGTGAGAAACCAATTGAATGTAACTTGTGTGATTACAAATGCTCACAAAAGGGTCGCCTTAAAGAACACATGATTTTTCATAGTGGTAAGAAACCAATGGAATGTAATTTGTGTGATTACAAATGCTCGCACCAAAGTGCCCTTAAGATACACATGTTTGTTCATAGTGGTGGGAAACCATTTGAATGTAATTTATGTGATTACAAATGCTCACGGAAAAGTTACCTTAAGCGACACATGATTGTTCATAGTGGTGAGAAACCATTTGAATGTAATTTGTGTGATTACAAATGCTCACAAAAAGATCGCCTTAAAGAACACATGATTGTCCATAGTGGTAAGAAACCAATGGAATGTAATTTGTGTGATTACAAATGCTCAAACAAAAGTGCCCTTAAGACACACATGTTTGTTCATAGTGGTGGGAAACCATTGGAATGTAATTTATGTGATTACAAATGCTCGCAGGAATATATCCTCAAGACTCACATGCTCATTCATAGTGGTAAGAAATCATTTGTCTGTAATCCCAAGTAGCGCTGGAATATAAATTCATGTAAAAATTACGTGTCTCTAATTTTTTTTGATAAACGTATTTTAACCTACTACTCGAACTATTTCTTACATGGAGTTTTTTTTTCACTTGAATTACTTTATTTCAAATTTGCTCATGCAATTTACTGCTTATTAATGGGGTCGTATTGTATTTCGTTAAAACATTTTTATCACAATGAAAGACATTAGTGACTGCATAATATTAAATATGTCTAATTAAGAAAGAGATTTCAGTAGACATTTTATTATGAACTCAATAATTATTTCTTCCACTTCGATATAATACACGTTTTAAAGAAATAGAATATGTATAATTTTATTAAACAAACAACCTCGAACTCCGAACTTGTTTATCCAATAAAGTACTGGAAACCAGCGTCGGATAACCACCAAGGGCAACGACAAGCATCAATTTTAATAATATTATAGTGGCTAATATAATAATCTTATGTGACATTAGCAAGGAAGTTTAAATAGGGGGAAGTGGCACAAGAGGTATGCACATGAAGCCTCAAGTGTGCACAACTTGTCAAGTTTTAAATTTGGCTTTCAAACGGTGCGATAAAGATTTTATTTGTTAAAAACTAAATTAAAAACAAATAAAAACGTCGGGATACTCGATTAGATGGTGTAGAAGTGATATTAGATATCACAAAAAACAAAAACCTGGAGTAATAATGCATCATTAAGTAGTTTTTCCTTAAATTTGCGTCATTAATAACTTTTTACTCGGAGATCAGGTCCGTAGTAGGTACTTGATTTGTATTTATATTGGGAGTGTTATCACGTATTGTATAAAAATGTTCTTTTTTGTAATTAAATAATTACAGAGAACCATCTCTAAAACGGTTTATGAAGTATACATGCATTGTCATCGGTACGCAGTAAACTATTAGATTCGTACTGGCGTGGTTATTGTCCCTTTAGGGGAATTACTCGGCGCGGCGTTTACATGTAAAAATTACTTAGATACAGATAATCAATAAACGTGAAATTTGAAATTAAAAATTTAGAAATAATACCATTTTTTACAGAATTTGCAAATTTCTTAGAAATGTTACGATTATGTATTTCAATTTTGTAATTAAGGTGACTTAAGGTGAGGTGGTAAATTAAACTAATTAATGGAAAATATAAAAGTTTCATATTAACGGTGTCCTGAATAGTATTTTAAACAATTTAATGAACCCAACACTGCATTGTATTTACATGTGTGCTGTCAAATTTGTAGTCCCCTTACTCCACTGAAGGCTTCACTTTTACAGCCCAGCAAGTGCATCATGCTTCTTCCCCCTACTTAAACTTCCTTGGACATTACCATCACCTCGAAATTACACTTTTCATTTTCAGTGTTATTTTTAATGTAGCTGGTCTCTTTGTGAAACGCTTGTGCTTGTTTTTAGCAGTGGCGTGCGGTGAGAATTTATGCTAGGAAAGAAACCATGAATTTAATTTTAATACACTTATGCCCGATTTCACCAACGAGGTTCAAACGAGGAGTTAGCCAGCACTGACCCGCGATTTAATTCCGGATTCAATCCGTCCTCCGTTTCACCAAAATAATCCTGGTGTCAAACACGATGGATTAATGAATCCTGCACTGGCTGTAGTGTAAGGGAATGATTTTGGTGCACGAAGGAAATACCCTAAAAATCTAGTAACTTCTACGCGCTAGCAGTTGCCAAGCTTTAAACACCAAACAGTGTGAAGTATTTATTAAGGTTATGTTGTTGTTGTTGGATGTTATCTAATTGCGGTTTTAGAATGCCGCTGGGAATCTGTACCTCATTTTAAATGCTATATCATCATACATATTCATTAGGTTGCTTCGGATTCTTTTAGTTGTCTTTCTCGTGGCAACATTTCAATTAAATTATTAATAAATTTGTTGTCGGAGGTTTTAAATCTGAAGACTTTCTTATTACTTGAAATACACCCATCATACATAAAAAGATAGCAGAAACAATCTAATGTACAATATATTCTAAACGAAAATAATAAATCTTCAAGAATTTGTACCCTTTTATTTTTTCGTGTGACTTCGATGTGACGAAGTATAAAATAAAAGAAAAAACTCATAACAAAATTAAATCAATTCATTATTCTAAAAATTTATTATTCCAAAAATATGTTACAACAATTATTACAGAACTCATTTCTAAATTATTTGACCCAGTAATAAAGATAAACAAATTGATTTCAAGTATGACATGAAGCTACTCTGCAATTTGTAAAGTGTGTCATAATACTAGCACAGCATTATTGCTCACAAAAGTAAGTAATGCTGACTCTAGCATTATGACACTGCCCTGATTAATTGGGACAAGTTGGGCCATCCTTTATTGCAAGAAGAAATGATAGTAGGGAGGAAGAGTCAAGATGGGAAGTGACAATCGAAAAGGATAGTCAGTTACATAGTTAGATGGTGAAATGAAAGTAGAAAAGTCCTTCTCGATTGTCATACCAAGTGTGAGGGAAATGGCCCTAAAAGATTTATAATTAGTTGGTAAGCAAAAATTATGTTAATTATATTTAGAATTAGTCTTAGTTATAAGTTAAGTAAATTTAGGAAATAAAATCAATAGATTAGACGAAGAGTGAGTGTATTTATTTTTGTATTTATTTTTATTCGTAACATGGTGGAGGCAAGTAAGAACGAAGCGAGCCTAGCTTCGTAACAATAAAATTATCATTCGTAACAATATTAATACAAATGATTTAATGAAATAAAAAATTATTTTCAAACGTCGACCGTTCGCCCAATAAAGATTAGGCTTTTTCAAATTAAAAACTTATTAATAATAAAAACATTTTTATAATTGCCTGTAATACAAACAGATGTAAGATTAAATAAGTGAAAGCATGGAAATTCAATAAGCCTTAACAATAATAAACAAATTAAGCTCCTTTTTAAGAAAATGGTTTGGGCTTTTTTTTTAAAGCCTATTTGTTCTTTATAAACAATGATTAGGCGAAACGTCGTCGTTTGATTTTTTTTTACTTATTATGTATTAATATAAAAAATAAAAGGCTGCAAGTCCTGGAAGATTTATTATTTTCGTTTAGAATATATTTTATTTCTACAACCTAATTACAAATAATCAGATGTATAATAATCTAAAGTACTATTTTATTTATTAAAGTGTCATAACCTTTTTTTGTCTAAAGAGAGTGTTATTCAAATAATCCATCAAAATCCTAGAGTTGAACACTGATTTGAAGTGTTAACACCAACTTCAGTTTGATCCACAATGGTGAAATGCTATGCAGGTGTTAACACTGGGAGTAAACCTGGTGTCAGTGTCAATCCACGTTGGTGAAATTGGGCACTAGTGTTCGACTTTATCTCACATATTTTCTGTTCTCTCCATAGATCTTTGGATGTTACAATACTTCCTTTTTGTTATCATTTTTTGGTTATTTATTTATGCTATTTTGATAGTAGGTCTTGTCTTTGTTTATATAAAAATAATAATTATTAGTCCTGACATATGTTATGTAAATCACATAAAACCATTATAAAATATTGTAATACTCTCTTGAAAATAAATGTTTATTATCGCCCCTAAGCACTGATTCAAGAATTTTTTCCCTCTTTAATAAGCGAATTGAAACCTACACCTAGGTACAATACAAAAACAGTGTTATAATTATTCCCAAGCAGCATTTAAGTAGCAGTAACTGAGATCGGAACTTTGATTGAGTAGTTGTTACGTAACTGCAACTAAATTTATGACTTTATAGATTTAATTTCTTCGTCGTTTGAAGTCGTTGCAACTTCAAAGTGGTATTATGATTGTAGCAGTAACTTGCCCGAAGCTACTTTAAAGTTTTTAAAACCTTACAGTAGCATTGAATGTAAAACTTACGTTTTTGCTACCCAGGAGAATCACATTAAAGTAATTTTTCGTAAACTACTCCATCTCCATATTTACTTGTAAAATGTTGGATTAATCAATAATCATTGATCAATTTGCAATTTGTTGTGATTGTTAATAGATGTTTTACTATATAACCTTCAATAAAAATAACAATTGGTGCGAAATTGTGCCTTAGGGATTGTTATGTATGTAGCTTGAAGTTGGCAACATTTATTTGTAGTGATGTAACTAACCAATCCTGGCCCGTCCCCTGGGCGAGCGTCAGTAACACTTGAGCCGGCTTGGATTATACACGTCTTCTACAGTCTATGCATTGTGTATGTAATTCGCCCTGCTCGCTCAATATTAATAAAGTTAATTAATGACAATAATTGAGTATCTTTTATTTAAACACATAAAAGAACATAACAGGAATAATATAAAAATGGTTTTCATCATGCGTATCAACTTATAAGTTTTTCGTGTATATTTATCATATTTTATTAAAGACATTTTTTTACTAAAAAATATATTTAAAGAAGGCGCGTTGTTATTTTTCGATCTATCATCATCATATTTAACAGAAAAGTTGCAATGGTTTATAATTTTGGTGTACTGGAATGACAAAATAATCAAACATTTCATCGTTCTTTGTATTAAGTACGTATTACAAATAAACTGGTAATTCATTTTGTGACACGATCCAGCATTATATAGTATAGAAAATGATAGAATATTTGTCAAGTTGCAAGAGTAAGAGAGAGCAACCACGCGACACGATGTGTCAAAGAGAAAAGAAGTTCCACGAAAGTAGCAATTACTACGCCGCCACGTACCTGCTACCCAAAAATTGTTCCCCATTTTGGTTCCAGGCACGTAACAAAACCGTAGCAATTACGTGCTTGTGACTAGTGGCTAAAACTTAATAGTTCCACCGGTAGTTGCCGGTACGTAGCGATGACTAAAAATGCTGCTTGGGTTAAGTTTAAAAGTTTTTCAAAGAACTATTAACTTTATACTTATGGAATTTGTTGACTATTATTCTTTCTTATTTGCGGTCAATTGAGTCTTCGTGGTTCTATCCGCACTCGTTACTGTGCTTTTTCGGCAAGGCCTCTCGATCGTGATACTTCGAAATGTTCGCTTTGGTTCGATGCGCAATTTGACACTCGCGCTGAACTTCCCCGATGTATATAGCTTAGTTTGAAGGGGCGTGTACGAGCTTAGCTTCGGCAGCCAATTGCAAGCCCGTTTTTCTGCCGTCCTTTTGTGCCTACTTTTGTAATGGCTAATTACTTTTATGATGCATAGTTAATGGATACTTCATGAATTAGAAAATGCCCTTTAAATTTTATAATTTGTCAAATGCGCGTTATTTACTTTAGGCAAGTAAATAATTTATTGCAACATTTAAAGAGAATACTAACACTAACTTAACTAACTAAAATTAATATACAAGATATTTACAAAAATTTTAGTTTCAAGTAACAAATTTAAAAATACCTTTTCACCATACTTTAACCTACTTAATACATATATTTCTATTCGACAAGTCACTGTTAATCTTCGCGAGTGCTGTTGCTATCTTTTTCTGCTAGCTGTGTCTTTCTATCTCCCGTCCCACACGCACACACACCTACACCTGTCGGATTGATAACGACGACAACGATGAATTAAGGCTATAGAAAATTACGCCAAGTTGATCGTGCTCGAATGTAAATGTTACCGGCAGCGATCCCCTTGACGCACTTCCCTGGCCGTAGGCGCAGGTCGTTTCCGTTGTCCCTATTTCCCAAAGTAATCTCGTAACGTATTGCTACGACGTCATAAAGTATTTCCTGTTGCCACAACCTGTGGCCGTCTTCTTAATTAGGGTCGGTTGGCGTCGATCCACTGCTTCGGCACTATGCAGAAGTCGTCATTTCCTCTGTAGACGTAGACGTACGGCAACGTCACGACCTTAACCAGAATCATGTAAGGATGCTGCAGTTAAAATCTTCTCTGTCGCCACGAATTCTGTTTTCCACGATTCCTCTTCTCAATCCGGAAGTGAAGGAGTCGTACTTGGAAGAATCGGATTGTTGTTGGTGCCAAGTTGATTAATTTTTCAAATTGCGCCCTCTGTTTTTATTCACGAAAATGTATACTTCATTTCATTTTGCATACGGTAGTATGCGTTCTTAATGATCTAATGTGCATTTAAGGGTTTTAAAAAATGTTTGTTATAAATTGTATTTATCTTAAACGTAAAGCAAGTGCTCAAAATGCCCTACTGAGGACTCCACACAGGCTTCAAAGCGCCTCAGTAGTTTCCTTGTAGACACGACCCTAATCATAATATTTTTTGAATAAATAATTTAGTTAGTGATTATGTGGATTTAGTGTTTATTACTGTACAATTTATAAAAAATATTTTTTCAATCCCTAAATGCACATTAGATAATTAAGTAAGGTATACTACCATATGCAGAATGAAGTGAAAGATACATTTCCGTGAAAAAAAAACAGAGCGTGCAAGTTGAAAAATTAATCAAGTTGACATGATCTCTTAAACGTTGCTATGCAACCAGAGTTTAAGGATGCTTTCTGAAAGGTCATTTGACTCATTCTCAATAGTTTTTGGTTGATTTCTTTATCTTTTCAAAGATGGGAGATATTGCGTGTAAAGGGTAGAGTCACTGGGCAAACGAAGCACGAACTTGTTCATTATTTGTTCTGTATTAAATTTCATCAAATCCACGTTTACTTTAAAAGGTTTTTCTTATTCTGAAAGATCGAACCTCTAATATGTCAAACACGTAAATGTGGTTTTAATTTGTTCATTATTAAAAATCACCCTTCTCTGCCCCAATATGGCGGCGGTTTGCGTTAAGCTAAGTACTCACACCAGCGGATCCGCAGGCGGATGTCAGACGATTGGTCGGTTTGAGTCAAATCGACTCAAACCCACCAATCGTATGACATCCGCCTGCGGATCTGCTGCTGTGAGTACTTACCTTTACTCTGATCGAGCAGCGCGGCCTAGGTAACTAGATGCAGTGACTCTAGTAAAGGGTAGAGATCCTTGATAATAATTAAGATAAGAGATGAGACATGATGAACCAGAAACCAAGGCCCACCTGACTTGTCAAACCATTATTATTATTTTGACAGCGTGCTAGCTTGGTATCATGTCACAATTTTGTTATTTTTCAATTCAAAATATAATAATTATTCAAATGTTGAAAGAAAAAGAATAACCAAAACTTTATTCCACTACATTAGCATTATGCATATAATCATTTAACATAAATCGATATATGAAATATTTAACCTAAATAGGGGAGAGTGGTGCACGTTCAGACATTTATCTTCGCACATGAATTATTTACTCATTTAATAGGATCTGTCAACTTTCTAATATACAATTTATAACACGTTCATTTGTTAACTTTCTTTCTTAACTAGTTCTCTCTGAACTTGCCCCATAGCGGGGCATCTCCGGCACGGGGCACATTCGTACATAATTAATTAAAACACAACAATAATGTCAAATAATTATTTTAATGACTATTTACTTATTTTTTCAATAAATACAAGAAGTTATACCCTACTGTATTGAATGTTAAAATTATGGAAATTAACAGCAAATTTCAGAAATCCTGACTGCCTAGCAGTCCCTTTAATCTCAAGACGGTTGAGAAAGCTTGGTGACGATTTACTCCCGTTTAACAAGTAAAAAATCGTCTGTGAAGGGAAGACAAATCCTTCATGCCCTTTCTTCCTCATGAACTTGACATAGTAGGCTGGCACCATATCCTCAGTAACCACCTTTTTAACTACCCCCACAAGGTATTTACAGATTTTCTTCGTTGCAAATTTTACAAGGATGTAATTTCCTATGGCTAAGCTTTCATCATCTAGTATATCCTGTAAGGGGCCATTAGTTTTTAGATTTTTTAATTAGCCTTTATCAAAAAAGCTTCCATATCAGAATTGTCAGAAATGACGAACTTACTTTTCTTCTGTGTGATAGTCTTTTTCTAAATCAGAGGAATCAGTCGATGATTCATTCATTAAATCCACTTTAATCCTCAGAAAGTCGAATATTTCATACAGAATGCCACTTTAGAATTTTAGATTTTGCATTCTTCTGTCCAATGTGCTAATAGAAGGAAAGGGTAAATGTAGCTGCAGTAAAGTGTTATAACCACTTGCTCCACAAGTAAATCTAAGTTGTAATGCAGCAGAAACTGTTTTATTTGACCAGGGTACAAAGCGATTACTAGCACGTTGCATTCCAACAATTTGGTCTGCACTAAAAATCATTTCTATTTTTAATTTTCTTTCTCTGTTTCACGGTTTTATAACTTCAATCAAATGGTTTGTACCACTAGCATATACTGTAGAATTAAACAAAATCTGCTAAATAAATAACATGCTGACATAAATAAAAGGTATTTCTTAATTTCTATTTTATTTTAATCTAACCCAAGTATGTTGTAACAAATATTAATGTTTGAGAACCACTGACAATAGGAAGCCAGATAGGGTTATTGGCATTGTTACTTAAGATGCCCTCATCACAAAAGACGGATTAGGCTGATAAGTAACAGGTGTACATTTATTTCACTATAAGCTTGCACAGAACTATAGCATCAATGTCGTTGATAAGTAACAGGTGCACATTTATTTACTATACAGGGTGCCCATTATGTATGGAATATATTTTATATCTCGGTAAATATCGACTTTATAAAAAAATTTGTTGTATAAAAGTTGTTTAACATTTTATTTTCCATAATAAGATAGCATTCAATTGTTTTTATTTCAGAAAACAAATAGGTAATGAATAACACTTTCATTTATTTAAATAGCAATGTACCCTTTCATTAGGCTCATTTGATAGAGACTTTTTTTCTCTTTTCGATGACCTAAAATCTTAGTACCCTTATATCAGAAAATTTTTGAAAAAACGTAAAAAATGGTTATTAAGTTAATTTCACCAATAACATGAATCTAGATATCCGAGATCTCTTTCATTTGTCTTAACAATTGATTGTAGGCTTTTATTGTGACAAAAGTTTGTTTATTTAATTAAGTTGTTGGTACATGGAAAAATAAAAATGGTTCATTTAACAGTAACTGAACAGTATAGAAATTTTAATTATGGTCGGTTATGGGGATCGCAAATGAACACAATTAGAAGTATGTGAAATTTTTAATGAGCGTTATCCACATCGAGAACCAATCACCCAGTCAGTAGTTAGCAAAACCTTGAAACGGCTTAGGGAAACTGGCAATGTTAAAGATCTGGGGAAGACTGGTCCGCAGAGGTCTGCGACAAATGAAGATAAAAAGCTCGATGTTTTAATAGAAATCGAAGAAAATCCAAACATTTTCGTCAGTTAAGTTTAAACCATGCCGTAAGTAGAGGTTCAATACAGAAACTATTACATTCAGAAAAATTACATCCGTACAAACCGACTTTATTGCAAGAATTATCCGAAGATGACTACGATCGACGTGTTGAATTTTGTGAATTTATGATGGAGCGAATCAACAACAATCCAAATTTTCTTAATAATATTGTTTTTTCTGACGAGGCTGCGTTTTGTTTAAATGGAAATGTAAATAGGCATAATTGTCGATATAGGGCCGCTGAAAATCCCCATTGGATAATCCAAAATCATTCCCAAACACCACAAAAATTAATCGTATGGGTGGGAATTTGGCTTCCGGGCAATTCACCGAAAACAGTTCGCCGAAAACAATTTACCTAAAACAGTTCACCGAAAAACAATTTACCGAAAGAACAATTTACCGAAAGAACAATTCACCGAAAGCACAGTTCACCTAAAATGCCTTATATTACTTATAATTATATAATATGTACACTACCCTTCACACTTTATCAAGGCTTAGGACTTGCAGCAAATGCTGGCGTGTTTAAAAGTTTTTTTTTTCTTTTTATAATATTTTTTTTTGTTTTTATGAAGTTTGGTCAATCAAGATAAAAATCCCAAATTGTGGCCTATACTATGCTATACTTGCAGCAAATGCTGGCGCGTTTGAATTTTTTTTTTGTTTTTTTTTGTTTATAAAAATTTTTGTTTTTATGAAGTTTTTGTTTTTATGAAGTTTTTGATTTTGCGAAGTTTATTCAATCAATCAAAATCCCAAATTGTGGGCTATACCGCGTAAGAATTCATTCGCATTTTCAATATTGTACTCTTCAACAATTCTTAATATCCTGTCGGCACAGTCCCTGTATTTCTTGCGGGCAGGCGTGGGTTCGATTCCTGCAACATATTGCTCAACTTGGAGTTCGTGTAAACTTTGCTCCCTCTGGATGGCTTCAATAAATTTCCAAATATTGGGATGTTTAGAGGAAATTTGCTGCTCAAAACCTCTATGCCAGCCTTCTATAGCATTGTTCGTTTTGGGCAAGCCTAGACGTACTCCTTCTACACAGTTCCACATGTCGTGCGGAAAATGTGGTGGACGGCGGCGAAGTCTTTGTGGACGTCCAATCCAGGTGTCTTCGAAATAGTCGACTACCGGTTCTGCTTCTGGGGGTAAAATGTTTTCGTCACAAAGCATTTCAAATGCACGAACCATGTCTGCTGTAGGAACAAATGCTATTGCGGCTAATAACCGCATTTTCAGAGCAAAATCTGCATCAGTTTCATACCTCTGTTTAAGGCCTTCGGATTGAATCTTACGGTTTATGCATTGCGAAAAATGGAAAAAACAGCCCCGATGTCTGGACTGAGGGAATTCTTCAGCAATAGCGCTTATCATTCCACTTTCAAAATCAGTCAAAAAAGTTAATGAATTTATTAATAAAGAAAATTTAGAAACTTTAAACAAAAACCCAACCACAAAATTCCAAAAAGAAATAAAACAAGGTTTAGAAAACTGCAATATCTGCTTTTCAGAATTAGAAAAGCAACAAATCATTAATAAAAACCCACAAATACCTAAACTCTATGGATTAGTCAAAACCCATAAACAGAATATGCCAATAAGACCAGTTGTATCATACATCAATGCACCTAATCACATTTTATCCAAAAACTGAACCAGATTATTAACACGATAGGTTACAAATCGAAATACTCTGTTAGAAATTCATTAGAATTAGTAGATAAGCTGCAAAACATACATCTTCCACCACATTCAAAACTTGTTAGTTTTGATATTTGCAACATGTTCTCCAGAATACCCCCACAAGAATGTATTCCTTTATTAGATAGTTTCTTGATCAATAGTAATATAGAATTAGTTAAAAGGTTAGAGTTAATTCAATTATTTGACCTTTGTATAAGTCAAAATTATTTCACTTTTAATAACATAATTTATTTACAAAAGGATGGTTTACCTATGGGTAATTCTCTAAGTCCTCTATTAGCTAACATATTTATGGACAAGTTTGAAGATCGAATATTTGAATTGAACCTCTCTAAACACATTATCTTCTGGTTTCGTTATGTTGATGACATTTTAGCTTGTTTTGACAGTTCTTTTGAGGTTATCAATGAATTTTTAATTCTTATAAACGGTAACCACCCTAATATAAAATTTACACTAGAAACAGAACAAAACAGGGCTATAAACTTTCTAGACTTAAATATCAAGATTAACACAGACAATCTATTTGAATTTTCCATATACAGAAAACCAACACAAACAGACATAACAATACCAAATGAATCTTGTCACCATAATACACATAACATAGCAGCCTACAGATCATTAGTACACAGAGCTTTAACTATTCCACTAACAAAATCAGATTTTAGCAAAGAGATATCAACCATTAAACAACTAGCACATGCAAATCATTACAATCCGAAACTGATTGACACTTTAATTAAACAAAAAGATTATAGGTTAGCTATCAAAAGAATATATCCCATTGACAATAAAACAGAAGACACAAATTACATATCTATACCATATTTTGGCAAAATATCAGAAAAAATTGCACATATACTAAGAAAAACCAACAATTATAAAATAACATTTAAAACCAACACTAACACTTTTTCATTTTTATTTAATGCTAAAGACAGAACACAGGATATCATGAAATCGGGCATTTACTGTTTAAATTGTTCTTTTTGTAGTTCGGTATATATTGGACAAACACTTCGAAATTTTGACATAAGATATAAAGAACACGTACGTCATTACAAAAATAAACATCCTGAAAAATAGAATTACGCCAAACACCTTTTAGAACAAAATCACACAATGACTCCTCAAAATAATATTAAATTCCTACATTTTTGTAATAACAAACGCAAATTAGACATTTTAGAAGCTTTTGAGATATACAAACACAAACTCAGGGTACCTTTAATGAATGAACAACTTGAGCTCAGTAATTCTCCGTTACTGGAAGTATTAGATATTTAATTCTGATTATTATTATTATTTTATCTAGTTACCTATTTTGTATCTACCTTAGCGACGTGTTTGTTTATAATTATATTACCTTTGATAATGACAGCATAGCTGTCGAAACAATATTGTCAGGTTATATTTTAATAAAACTGTGAAACTTTTAATAATCTTTATTTATTTCATGATTATGGAGTTCCACAAAGTAAGGCTGGAAACAATAAACAAGATAAAGAGTATCGCTTTTTGAAATTAATTAAGGATTTAATTTATTCATTATCTAGCTGCAGGTCATTGTTTATGTGTATGCATTTCTTGGGGGTACTTATGCAAGATAAAATTATTGTTTATCTCTTTTTAATTTGCTCTTTATACATACATATACTTAAACCAGTTTCGAAAAATCCCTTATATACCTGTTAAAAATTGCTTAGTTGGTTTCCGCGTTTGTAGGCGGAAAATATGCAAAATCGGCTTTGACTTGCATAACACAATACTATGTAAACAGTTTTCTATTTTGGACTCATCTATTTGTACGTTGTTAGCTTGTATGGTAAAAGCAAAAGTAAATTGGATTCACTTTTTAAGTGGCATGAATAAAATGATTCTGTTTGTTACACATTAAACAGTGTAAACAGATTTATTTGACGGTGCGTGTTAATAATTGGGTACACAAAAAAATATAATAATAAATATGCAAACTGCATGAACGCATGTGCAAACTGACCTTAATATTATTAAATTGCATTAAGTACTTGTGTCTATCTGTTCGTTAAAAAATACGCTGTGACCCAAATACATAAGTCTGGGTTTTACGGTCCACCGCGATTCTTGTGCAATATGAAGAAGATTATTCGCAACTTTTCGTTTTTGTATGTTGGCAGTTGGCCTTATTTTTATTTATGTTCTTGATGTAACAAGTAAAAATTAAATCATTTCATTGGCATTATTAATATAATATTATTTATTTAATAATTAATTGCTTAGCAGATTAAAAAGAATTAATAGGAAAAATGGCCTACTTTTATTTACTATGTATAATACTAGCCCCATTCTGTTTTCTTTCTCAAAACAAACCATTTGTCACTTACAAGTTATTCTAAATTTATTTAGTTTTGCTCCCATTAATTTATTTCAAGCAGGCTAAAGGTACGAAGTGAGGATTTTAAGAAATTGAACACCTAATCAGTGGCACTAATGAAGGTTTTGCTGCAGATTTTGTTTATAGAAGCTCATGGGCTCAGTCTTTCCGTCTTTACCACATCAAATAAAAAATAACATAAAAATAATTTATTAAAAGTAAATTAAAGGATAAAGCCCATATTTAAACCGTTAACTGTTCGAAAAATTAGAATGTTGTAATTCAAGAATTGTAATGCAATTAACCAAGCGGAACAAAGAACGGGTAAATTAAACTTGCAAATCGCAGGCAATTAGCTTTAAACAACTCGAGTGCGTAAGAAACTTATATGTAATTAACCCATGCGGGTAAAGACATAAACATGAGAAATTGACTTTGCAAATCGCAGGAAATTAGCAATTATCATTTATAAGGGGGACGTAAAGTGAACTTGTGTGTTTTACAAGGGTTTTTTCACCAGTCATTTGAAAAAAGACAACCGTGAGAGCTTATAAATTCTTACCGTACAAGCGGGAAGTAAAGTAAATTTTTATGTTTTACATATAAGGGTTGAAAGAACATAAGAGAACACGTGAGAGTTTAACTTCTGAGTGCAGTTGCTTGCATAGGTGTTTGAACGGTTGTAAATTCCCGCATTCATCGTGGGAATTATTTATATTATTATTCGACACCCTTTTGTAATGTTTCGGGGCGATTCTACAAATATATCGTTATAGGTATATAAATACAGCGAGGTTAAAATTAAAAGTAAAAAAACATGATTTATTAAAATACATATAGATCTTGATGAATATAGCACATAGTTTAAAGTTAATAATGACAATTACAATTTAGTTTTAAGATTTTAAAACTGTTATTACAATTATAAAAATTATAAAGACATGAACAATTGCTCTTTTAATTCTTTTGACATATAAGGTTACAAGTTAGCCAATTTGTAAAATTTAAAATTTATACACTACGAGTGAAAATTTAAGGATTGTTAATAATATCAATCAAACACAACCTATTTTTTGGTGTCATATGTGTTGCATACCATCGTTGGTTTTGCAATTAAGAAAGAGTAAATTATACTTAAATTTTGGGTATCCGTGTTAAAATTCGTTTGTTTCTTTTTGACCACACACCCAAAAAAGTGAAAACTATTTCATCGTTTCTCCTAACTAGCATCGTATACTGGTCAAGATACTTTACTTCGTTCAATTGATCTTACAATTTACATCCAAATATTATACAGAACATAGATATTGTTGTATACTACAAGCTAGCTAAGTTGATTTATTAGGTATAAGCAATAAGGTGGAAATTACTAAAAGCAAGAGAATTATACTGAGGTAAGACACCTTTCCTTGTTAGAATTTGAATTTATATCATCTAAATCTGAACATTTATCAGAACATTTTGTTTTTAATTTACAACAGAAAAGAACCATTAAAAAACTACCTGTGTTTTTCTCTCCCTTTCAAAACAGAATCTATTTCACGTTAAGCTTTCAACTTTACCTAAGATTATGATGTCTTCCTTAGATCGTTAGCAGCTAACTTACGACAAATTTAAACCTAACATAAATTTTAATTTATACATTTAAATCTAATATAATCAAATGTGTATAATAAAGGGAATTTGAAAGACCAAATATTTCGTTGAAACGTTCCGCTGTAGATAATACAGCTGGTCCTTCTAAAATTAATACTTTCGGAAGGCCCCGTGTGAATATTTTACAAAATATCTTAATTAAACCTCGCGAGAATTTTTGGGTTTGTTTATAGATCCCATGGTGTTCTGTGACATATGTGATCTGCAGGCCTGTAATTTTGAATAGATGTTTTCTGCTCGTTTTTATAAACAGGACAAATTTTTATTACCCATTATCAAATTATTATACCCAGCGTACGTTGTCACTTCATATATAACGTTGTGACCTCCGTTTTCGGAGGTGACAACGTTTTGCCCTTTTTTCGACTGTATAAGCATATAGATGGTGTTAGAAGCCTAAATTCAAATTTTTGTCTGGAGGTGATAACGTCATACTTATACTCACAAATTTAATTTTTAGTTCAGCTGTAGATCGCTGGCGTTGCCGTCGCTCTTAGTTGTATAATTGCCAATACGATGTCACCTCCGCCTGTATATGTAGTTTTTTGTATCACGTACGGTACGTTACAGGCTCTACAGTTTGGCAACGTCGTGTACTAGACCTTAAGCATTCAGGTATATAGAATTCCATCGAAACTCATACATCTGGCGTGGTTTCGACCATTTCACGCTACCTAAATTTACACGTACTTTTTTAGGATTAGTAGCTGCATTTAAACTAGTATTTTTAAAGTACTCAGGAAATTTAAGGGATCGCTTGAATTGTACATCATTTTCAAATAATAAGAAAAGACATTGATTATGGTTTAAAAAAATAAACTAATAATTTCTATTCCATGTAAAAGGTTTTGAATTTAAACGAGCTCCTTTGAGATATGAAGAGATTAATACAGGAAATATTTTGTAGTCGTAATTATGTAAAAATAAAAAGTTATCTTTTTCCAAAATGATCATTTCGGATTTATTGGATTATTATTTTTGGAATTATCATATGATACATTCAATCTTGCATCTACAAAAGAAGATTTAACTTTAAACATTTTTACAGTATTCTAATTCATACATTTTTAAAGAAAAAATTGGTATTAAACAAAATGATGTAGCATTTGATATGTGGTGTGCAAATTCACTTGTGTTCACCACATCCGATTAATGAAGTTTTAATTTACATTATAAGTATGTAGTATGTATACAATTGACGAAGGAAAGAATAAAAGAGAAATGATCATTTTGTAAAAAAATATTAACTCTTTTTATATTTACATAATTACGATTAAAACATATTTCCTATTAAATCTCCATTTCTTTTCCATATTGTACCGGAAAATAAAACTACTTCATAAGCCTGACAGAAACTTTACGGTACTGAAAGGCTTCAACAATCGCAAATTTAACATAAGGTGTCGCATTTTTTATTACAAAATGACTAAATTATTATTTTATTATTAAGCAGGGGATGATTAAACTTCTGAAACCATGAAACTTGGCACAGAGTTTCTTTTTAAGAAATCCTGTTGGTAAAAAGTTTGTTAGCGAAAGAAATAGATATGAGCTCCAGATCTATGTCGCGACTGATCAGGGAAGACCTTGGTATGAGGGCTTGCCGTAGAAGCACTGGACACTTATTAACAGCTCGACTTAAAGAAATAAGAAAATCGGAACCAAGTCTAATTGGCAGAAGTACGCGAAAAATCTTCATCGCTGTATCTTGTTTACGGATGAGATAATTTTTACCATTAAAGAAAAATCTAATCGTCAAAAGGACAAATGTATGCTAAAAGCTCTAAAGAAGCTACTGCTGCAGTTGGCAATGTTCTGCGTGGTCATCATTCAGCAAGGTTGATGGTTTGCTGGGGAGTAAGTTGGCATGGTGTGATAAAAAACTTTATTTTTGCAACCAAGGTGTTAAATCAACTGTCAAAGTGAATCGAACAGAAACTCTTGAGAAGGTGGTTTTGCCGCTTAGATCAGACTTTCATTTTAAAACCAACACTGGATTCTCCAGCAAGACGCAGCCCACACAACAGGAAGTTCACAATTGTGGCTTGCAGAGAATGTGCCTAAGTTTATTAAGAATGAAGATTGGCCTCCTGAAAGGCTAAATCTAAATCCTTTGGATTATAAGCTTTGGGTTGAATTAAAGGCAATGGTTTGCAGAAAACGACATGCATCAATGTAATCC
Organism: Agrypnus murinus; assembly: GCA_929113105.1. Taxonomy (NCBI): domain Eukaryota; kingdom Metazoa; phylum Arthropoda; class Insecta; order Coleoptera; family Elateridae; genus Agrypnus; species Agrypnus murinus. The sequence continues at coordinate 47,119,159 of OV816031.1, forward strand.
TTGCAACGCAGTTTGTCCAAAGCGGTTTAGAACTTTGCTATAGAAAAAGTACGTGCTGCTATAGATGAATGTCCAGATAGATTTTGGATTGTAAATTTTATGATTTATAGTAATAACTTCTTCTCCTGTAGCCATCCATATCTTGTGCTTTAAAAAATTCGAAATTGTCTAGTAACAGTGTTCATTGACACGTTCACTAATCATTTATTCTATATCGACAATTTATGGATGGTAATGGAACAATCTACAGAGTACAACGTAAGGACTGTATCGAAAAGAAAGTTGACACCTTCAGACTCGTATACCTTTTATAATTATCTAATTCTTTTAACAATTTTATAATAAAACAACGCTTTAATGTCTAGAAAATTTAATAATTTACAGAAACAAACAATTATTATTATTTTGCCCGTTTTCCCACTTTCTTTTTTAGGTTAGGTATTAAGTTTTGGATGACTTCGTTCGCTTTGGTGGCCTTATTCAATTTTTTTAAAATCTTCTAGGCTAGTTGCAGCTTCAACGTTTTTCTGAAGATGTCGTTTAATAATAGTCCAATATCTTCAATAGAACGTGCTTCAGGGTGTTTGGAGGATTAGGCTCTTTCTCGTTAAAATTGATATTATGCTGTTTATACCATTCCCTAGTGGCCGCTGCATAGTGGCATGCAGCTAGATCCGGCCAAAATAAAGTAGGCGCTGTATGCTTTTTAATCATTGGCGCCAGTCCTTCTGGAAACATACTTTTCGATATAAATTTACATTTAAATTTTCTTGAGTAAATAAGGGGCTAGATTTCATGCCGTATTTGCATATAGCTTGCCATACTAAGACCTTTCTCCCATATTTTCCCACAAAAATCGAATTGTCCTTTTTGCTCACATAATAGTTGGGGTGCAGGCATCTCAAAAAGCGCTTATTTAAAGAGGTGGTCCGGACTCGATGACACACGCTTTTTGAAAACTGATTTGTATGTAAATTTTCCCGCTGAATCCGTATCCCAAGGGCGGCCGTCGCGTCGATTTGAAATAAGCTTGACCCTTTAAAAGTCATTTTTACGTAAAATTTTGAAAAATCAAAAACGCGCTTCTTTTCTGGTTGCAACGTCATAACTTCATCCTGGATGGAGCTAGAAAGTTAATTTTTATTTTGAAAAATTCTCCCAGAGTTGTAGACTGCAACTCTGGTTGAGATACTAATGACGCGACGTTGTAATACTTAGCCGCTATTGTTCCATCTGCATTCCTAACCTATCCAAATTCTAGTATTTCGGAGAGAATCGCAGGACGATGCCGAGAACCATTAGAAAAACTCAAATTTGAATTGTATCCATGACGATCACACAATTTTCCGGAAATTTATACAGTAAAGCCTCGCTAATTCGGACTAATTAAAACAGGGCCAATCCGAATCATCGCCGTTTTCGGATTACCGCGTCTGTATAGTTACAATGTTTTATTTGTAAGTAAATGGAATTAAAACATTCTGCAAAAACATTTATTTAAAAATAAATAAAACTACAAAAATATTTAACGCAAAACAGTTTTAAAAACGCAAAAATAATGTTCCGCATTTATATGTAGTTAATTAAAAACGGCGGCGATTTTGTTTGTTTCGTGTTTTTTAAACTTAATACCTTACACTGAGAAAAGCGTTTAGTTTGAGGAATTAAATTTATTCAATTCAACTAAATAGATAGTTAAAATCTGTTAAATCAAATTAAATTTAGTTTATTTAACTAAATATTTAGTTGAATTAAATACATTTAATTGGTCCTACTAAATGCTTTTCTCAGTGTAGAAACGATTTTTCTTTTGAATCTTCCAGCATCACAATTGTTTCAATTTTTCTACCGTCCATTGCAAAGCCACGCTAATCGCTTTGCAGCTGTTTTTAATGAACCTTGCTGCTTGCGAATCATTGAATAGCTTTTCCCCGAGATTTTTAACAGACATAAATTGTATCTTTTAAAATTAAGTATCCAATCTTTACTTGCCCTGAAGTCAGCCTTTTTGAAAAAATATTTGATAAAGTTACAGCAGCATGCGGTGCATACGTAACAATGCAGTTGCGATACGACGTATGCGCTATCGGACTCGTACATATTGCGTGCTAGCGTGACAGCGCATACGTCGCATCGCGATTGCTTCACTGTTTCCTATGCACCACTGCACACTTCTTGATAAAGATGCTTTGCCTTTTCGGTCAAAATTTCGGAAATTCGGATTATCAAAACCTTTAAATCCGGATTACAATAGAATCAATGTAAATAAATGGCTGATCCGGATTGTCGTGGTATTCGGATTAACGTAGATTCGGATCAACGAAGCTTCACTGTATATATATGCTACCAAGGAGTAATTTTTTGGAAATTTTTTGGAAATTATACTTTTAACATATATAGCTACATAAAACCAATTAATCATAATGCATTTTTTCTGTGCGTCGTGCGATTCTCTTACCGAATATAGCCTCGTGCATTGATTCTGCCTGTAAATTTTGATTTAAAAAGGTAGTCGTAATTGCACTCCACTTCGTGTCGTGCAATTATGACGTTGCAGAAATGTCACTCAAAAAATTTTCGGCAATAATCAATGCACTTGGTATATTTATAAGTGAAAATAACATTAACCGAGTTATGTAGATTCTAACAGTTTTTATAAAAGAAATCTGAGACAATTACAATTTCGTTATACTATGTCATGTTTTCAGGTTGCATGTCAGATTAAGAACATTATAAAAACTAAAATAAATCTTTTGAAAGATTTACACTTGACAAGAAGCAAATGTGTAGCAGCCATTGAAAATGCCAAAATAAACAAATTAGATAAAATGTTACCAGTAAAACTACAATTTTTTGGCAACAAATGAAACTGCAAACAAATTAACTCAGTTCCATTGACGCAAAGGCTCTTGAGAGATGAAACAAGAGAGATGGATGAACAAACTAAGATCCGGGCCTTTTCGTATGCATGGACCGATTATCCATCATCACTTTTTGAATCGGATCCATTAACACCTTGGGGATATATAATGAGAAAAGGAAATAAATGTTATTTTTTCAGTGCGATAAATAAAGAAATATATTTTAATATCTCAGAATGCAACACTTTTCCGCGGGATAATTTCAACACTATCTACGTCATTGATATGATGTGTTTTGTACAACGGTTTCAAAACTATGGTTGTATCACATTCAGTGAATTATTTAAGAAATATTTTAACTCGATTTTTCCAATGAAGCCTTCTAATTTCACCTATGTTATTCTTGTGGGGGACAGGTACGATTTTCCTGAAAGTGCTAAGGGTGCGGAACGGAATCGATGATCCAGATTTACTGAAAATATTTACGAGGTCAGTGATACGGTAACAATACCACAATGGAAATCATTTATTGATAAATAATCAACTTAATAAGAGTAGCTTGCTTAATTTCATAGTTTGCAAAATACAAGAGATATAAAAATAGTTCTCTCTGGCATGCATGTAGAAGATAAAGCAATGGTATGCACAAATAATGAAGTGGATATTTTGAAAAATCAGCGTTTTACAGAACATGAGGAAGCAGACACCAGAATGTTTGCATTGCTTCAGTTTTTTTAAAGAGAAAATAGAATGGTTCTGATTTATTCCAATGATACTGATGTTTTCCTACTATCAAGATATTATTCAGTAGCTTTGTTAATTCCCATATGGCTACATCGGAAAGAAGGCTTTGTTCCGTGTCAGCCCCACATTGAAGAACTGGCAGGCAAGATTCGGGACGATCCAAAAGATCTTGCTTGCATTCTTTTAGCGGCTTACTGTCTCTCTGGCAATGACTGTCAGCTATCCTTTTCGAAAAGGAAAAAGAACTGCCCTGAAAGTTATAATGAAAAATATGGTAAAACTGTCTTGGAGAACCTATTAGTGGAAAATACTGTTTGGAAGATGGGGACGAAATGTTTTCGACATGTCGGCTATTCTTTAAGGCTTTATACAGAAGTTTAGAGTTCACTGGTTCACTAGATGAAGTCCGTGCTCATTTGTTCCCGACTTGTAAAACAGACATTCGGTAAGAATGTTGATCTACGTTTTTATAAACATCATAACATTCATAACCAATTTTACTTATATTTATCATTATTTGCCTCCCTCAGAAGATGCTTTTTATACCACATTCAAAGGGCATATTATCAAACATCTATAAGACTGCTGTGAATGTTAATGCTAATTTCCCCGAAATATTAGAATTTGGATGGGCTATGGATGCAGATGGCACAATAGCACCTATTACGTCTTTAGTATCGCAACCACATTTTCTTAAAATGCAGACATTTTGCAAATGAAAATCAAGTATATGAACAAGAGCATGCAGATGTTTTTAGAAAGATTTACAGTGTAGAATATCTTGTCTATGCGAAGACAAATGTCATACGATCAAATAATAAGATTTATATCACTAGTCGCCCGCATACAAGATATTGTAATTGCAATAGTTTCGTCTGCATTACAGACAGCGATATAATTTTTTCACCAAAAACTTTTTTGGGCTTTTTTTTTAATTATAGTCTCGATATATAGGCCTCTATCTCTTGTAATAAAAAAGTTTTTCGATTGGTGAAAATTTTAATGCACAAATATGACATAGTATAACAAAATAATAATTTTCTCAGATTCTTTTTTCTCAAACTGAATTTTAATAGTACGTTGCAATCTACACCTCTGGGAGAATTTTTCGAAATAAAAATTAACCTTCTAGTTCCATCCAGGACGAAGTTATGACGATGAAAACAATAAAGAAGCGCATTTTTGATTTTTCAAAATTTTATGTAAAATTGACATTTTAAGGGTCAAGGCCATTCCAAATCAACGGGCGCCCTCCGGATTCGGATTCAGCAGGGAAATCTACATACAAATTAGTTTTCAAAACGTGTGTGTCATCGAGTCCGGACTCAGTAGTGTCACTCATTTTCTCAGTAGTGTAAATTCGAGCATTGGCAAAGTTTTATAATCAAATTTGCAGTAAGTCTTATCGTCCATTATAACGCACTGGTTTTTCCTTGTTAAGATGTTGTACAGTTTTCTTGTCTGTTTTCTTACAGCTACAGATTGTTTTTCGTTCCTTTTAGGTTTTTGAATCATTGAATCATATTGATGTTTCTGTTTTTTTCGAAGTATCGCGTACTGACAACATTGATTTACTTTTAAAAATCTTCAACACTTTACCTTCTAATCCTGGATTAGAGAGTAGATTATGATGGCAATTAAGGTAATTGAAAAACATAGTCGATTTGAAAAACGCGTTTGCACATCGCTGCTAGGAAAATCCAACTCTCCTAAAGTCATTCTAGATTGCTTATAGGAATCGGCCCCATTAGGTAAAATATTTGTACTTGCCCTATACCGAAGTTGTTCACATGATAAAATGACAGATTATTAAGCTGGCGGAATTATTTATCGCTCGTAGTACAGTGTAGTAACCGTAAGCAACCGCAGAAATTGCGAGACAAACAAAGCCACTTTAAATCCGAAAAATACATACTATTTTTTTCTACTAGGTCTAAAAGTACCTCTCAATTAGTCAATTAGGATTAGAAGTTTTGCCTAGCAATACGTACAATTTTCTGTTATAAGAAAAACGTTAACTTTAATGACAAATGGTAATGTTAAAACAAAGATCTTTAAATAAGCCCCAGCGTGGCTGAATACTGGACAGTCGTTTTCTCACGACATTGATCCAAGTCTAGTCTTTCAAATATCGAATCTTGGTTCTCTAATTTCTACTCAAGCGTAAATTGACGTTTACTTCAGCCTTTGTAGTGTAATGTCTGGTGTGCCGGACTTTCACCCAAGCTGCCCGAGATCGACTCCCGGCGCCGGCAGATCTGGTTAAGGTTTTCTGCAGTTTTCTTGAGCTGCGACAACACAAATGTGGGATTTGCGCTGTTCCATCTGTAAGTCGGCTGCAGCCGCACGTAGGGCCTACATAATAATCATAATCGCCCCCTCCCTCCCGCACAAGCTTATAGCTTCTGGGGCCTGGTTTCCAGGTTATGGGTTGTAGCAATTATTATTATTATTACTTACCAGTACTCGGTTCTCTCATTTCACACAAGTTTCAAGCAATTTTTATTTCTCGAGTCTTGGCTGTTTGATTATTGTCGCTTAAGGGTTAGACAACACCCTGGTATTAATTCTCGGCTCACTAAACTTTGTCCAAGTCTGAGCCAATGTTTAGAAACCTAATCTAAGTTCCTTACGATTTGCTTTCACGAAAATAACCATTAGACTTGAAAGATTTTTAAGTATTATTTTCGTGAAAAGTTATCACATTTGGTCCTCCATAATTCAAAAAATACTAATTTTAAATACCACATATGGGGTATTGCTGAACTTAACTGAAAAAAATTTGCTTTTCATTTCAAGAAATAAGGGGTTCCATTTAAAAAACGTCGATGACGTTATAGGCCCCATAGTAGTAAACTAAAAAATTAAAATTGACGACCATAACATCCACAAGAAACAAATAAAATTAATGTGTCTGAGCTTTTATTCCAAATAGTGGTAATACAAAAAATATAAATTTTATTCCTTACTTTATTTACACACTGTATTTGCACAAGGAAAACCCTAACAAAACCATAAAAATGTTAAGTTCGTATAGTCGCAATATGTGTTGAGAGTCTATAAGAGTAATTATTTATACGAATTAGAAGCATTCGATTCCTTCATATTTTATGTATGACAATTTAATACCCACATAAAGACAAATCTTAACTAAACGAACTGCAAACAGTTCGTAAGTGTGACTTCGGCAACTTAACGAATATTTGTTGTAAAAAACACATTATTTCATTTGTCTATATTACACTCCTATCGTGAGTTTAGTAAAAATCAAAAGAATATCTAACTTTTTCTATCGAAATAGAAACTGGAAAAAGCATATTCAAATTAAACTCTTATTTATTTCCAAGATTAAAAGAAACTTTATAAGATTCTAAGAAACTCAATATCATATTTATACAAATATTACGTTATACGTAACTACTGGACGTCTAATAAAACTAGATTTCAAGATATGTACTATACTATCGTAACTATACACAACATTGGTACGTTGATTTGTTATTTACCTTTAATGACAGTAGCAAATAAATCTTTACAGATTTAAATATTAGTTTTACAGGTTTCGCAAAAAGTTTTTGCGTCGGCCGGAATTGTAAATACTTTTATATTAATCCCGTTATATTTAAAAAATAATTTAGTAAGAGATGACACAAGTACAGTTTAATGTTACTGAATAATCGAAACAAAATGTGATATACTGGGCATTATCCCGGTTTTAAATTATTTTTAATTAATCGCACTACTTACAGGAATTGATAATTAGTTCTTCAACAATATTATATTTAAAGGATTTAATAAGTTCCCTTTGTTCTTGGTTTTGTTATAGTTTCAATTCATTATAGAAAGAAACTTTTTTCTAATATATCACAGATATAATTATTTCTAATCAGACTACTAAAGTTTTTATTTAAAAAATACAATTTTATGATGTAAACGAGAAATCAATGATTATAATTAGAAAAGCCATATTCAACTAGTTAGTGCTACTCATAAAGGCGCTTTAATAATGTTGCAACGGCTTAATAATAAGTCTTTGTAAAATCATTTTGTAAGTAAGAAATACAAAAACGCCAATTTACTATTACTCAAAAAATAAAAAATAAGTAAACCGAGAATGCTCGCTTGTTTTCTTTTGTTATTTTGGCACTAAAATGCCCCCGGCGAGCAATTTGAACCACGTGATTTCAACATCTGGAGACCCAAAGCGACCCTTTTTATGAAATGTACATCTATGGAATGTGGATATATAACTGTGCATAACGCTAGTATGTTCTGACTTCCGACGACTTGGCAGCGCTTCTGGAGGTAACAGCGGACTATAAGTATCTTCTTATATATGCATTTTGGAGGTCGGTTCGTATCTTCTGTAAACTCTATATATGACAAAATAAAACAAGGGAAATAATTTCCCCTTTCTTGAGATTCGGATTCTAGAGGTTCCCCTCATCACAGATATAACAAATTTTTAGCAATATATTCACGGGAATACCCGGAAGTCAGGTCGTCTCCTCTGTTTGACGGAGGTGACAGCTTAACAGGCATCAATATATATATATATATATATATATATATATATATATATATATATATATATATATATATATATATATATATATATATATATATATATATACACATTAGGCGGCATTACCAAGCCTAAAACAGAGTGTTCTCCTATCTATACGAAGCCCGGCACCAACTTACGCAGCCCGGTTCTGGGCTTCGTAAATTTTATGTGTATAATAGTGTTTTCTTGATTAAGCATCATCGGGAGATGCGGAATCTCGATTTTCGAAATGGCGGGTAAAGACCGTCATATATCTCAAAATACACACGTTTAGTTCAAGGGAAATAAATATAGGGGGCCAACGATCGGTGTTGTATATATACTGTAGACATCAAACTGACCTTACGCGCGATGCAAATTACACGTATTATACGAGTCCCAGCGATCTGGCAATGGGGCTTGAAAGTCAAGTGTTTGGATTATTGATTTTTCTATAACTTTACACATTTTTATACCATAAGAGTGGTTAACGTATGTAGGGGGACTGGTTCCCACGCAAATTCGTTTCCTGCATATTTGTACATTTGCACACATTTAATATTGATTTTTGTAACAAACTTGTATTTTCTTTAAAATTATTTCCTAAGTTTCCGTTTCTTCATGAAAATGTTTAATTTATTATTATATGAATTTGGTAGTTTGTATAGCTATTTATTATAAAAACAAAACCCACGCTATAGTATTTGTAGTTGCAGATAGGGAATTTTTAAAATTTCTAATTATACATTTTATATTTTCGTTGATTTTTTGGTGATATTAGGTACATATTTTATTTCTTGAACAATATCTCTCATAAAATAGGGTGATGTAGGCTTTTTGTAAGAATTCTACAATAATTAGTTATAATTAGCTACGTAGATTTTTCGCTGTAATTAACTTTTTAAATAATAAAGTGAAGATTGAAATGTTTTTATTTGAAAAAAATACCTGATAATTTATGAAAATTGGTAAATGGGTAATTATGAAATAAAATTGAAGCTACACGCAATTTGTTTCAAAGATTGATTACAAAATAATGGGTCATGTGAATAAAATGTAAGGTGTTTTTACTATTAATAAAAGATAACAGTTATGATTTTTAATTATTAAGAATAAAATAGATGTATGTATAGTAAAATAAAAGCTTTTGCCACATCTTATTCGCATTAATTACATTTTAGATTTCAGATCATGTTCTACATGCGTGATTAAATGAATATTAAGTTACCTAGGAAATCGCCTTTTGCGCACCGATTTTGATGATTTTTTTAAATTGTAGGTAATCGACTATATTTCAAAGTCTAAATGTTAGATTTGTCCGCTAATGCCCTGTTTAATTGTTGTTAACAAATTTTTATTTTTTCCATAAGGGGCTAATTAATAATTAAATATTTTTTATTATAATTGAATAAAGTTGGCTACTTATAGGTTTTTAGGGTCGTAGATTACGAATCCGTGGTCCAAATTGGTCCAAAGTGCAAAATGGTGGCTATAAAATGGCCGCCGGTGTCAAAGCTTAATATTTGAAATTTCGTATGAAAAATCGTACCAGGGGGTTTTTAAAGTAGCAAATTGTGCTGTTAAGCTAAAAACTGACCCAGATGCAAAATGCTTGTCACAAAATGGTCACCGAAACTAAATATGAATAAAATTCAAAATGTTTAATCTCTACTACAAGTTTGTTTAAGATGGATTAATATAGTAGTTACAATTTTAAGATTGTTGCAATTATTATTTAGTTAAAAGTCAAATTGATGGAATGGAATTCCATAATTTAACCAGATTCCGTTTAAGTCTGAAACTTTAGTTATCGTCAGATTTAAATAAAGAATATTGTATTATTATTTACTTGTGTTTCTTGTGTAAAGCACTGTTAGTTTCTTCATCTACTTCTGGCAACGTAAAAAAAGAATGTGCTCTTTAATTTTTGAAAACTGATTAGTAAGCTTTTTTTTGGAAGACTAAATTCTTTATTACGTGCTCTTACTAGTTGCGACACTTTATCAGCGTTTTTCGGCAAAGGGAAAAATAAATTTTTCTCTTTGCCCCTAAAAAAAAACTTTTTGAATGCAAAACTGTTTCTTCTTATTATTATTTTGAAAAGCATTCTTCATCAGAGAAATTTTCATCTAAATCTTCTTTTTCATTAATGTTTCCTACGTTTGGATATTTCCAAAGATTTGAAGATTTCAGTTTTGTTTTCGACTATGCTTCAAAATTGGCTATAAGTGGATTCGAAGATGCCAAACATAAGTTGAGAATTTTCTCATTAGTTTCTTATCTGGAAGATTTGCATGGATGACCTGTTCTAAATTAACTAATCAGCTTTATTTATTTCTTCTAAATAGCTTGAAATCTTTTTTCTCGCTTCTTCGCTAACTGTTCATCTGTATCTTTTTGATGGACCAGCATTTTATGCCTCGCAGGTTAGTTAGAGTACCATAGGTACATTTTGCTAAAACATTTTTCTGCAGTTTCCTTGGTTGAATGGTCTTGAGCTTTTCAACATTTATTTCATATCAACATGCAACTGTTTGCATAATATCAAATCTATTAATAAATTATCTCTGTCTTAATTTCTGTAATTTCTGCAGAAGTCGCAAGCGCTTTGAAAAAGCACCTGGCAGTATTACTGTCGTTGGTACTATGTCTCTCAATAGCAGTAGAATTGACATTAAATAATGTCATGTTTTATGTTATTATTTATAATAATAATTACCCAATAAAACATGTTATTTAAATAATTAATTTATTAACGTGTTCGATTTACTAATGTCAAACTAGTACAATGTTTGTTTATCTATCTGTAACTAGATACCTGTATTACATCTCTCTTTTACTAATAAAATAAATAAATTACACATCATTCATTTAACAAATAACATATATCAATCACAACACATCAACTAATTCTGCAGTTATAAATTCAGTCTGTTTGGTTTCTTAATTACTCTACCATATCTTGATATAAGTATATTGTTGTTGAAGAAATTGATCATTCGTTGCTTGTGCTTTTGGTTCTTGATTTGACACACTACTGTCAACTGCTTAACATCATCGCCATGATTTATTTATTGTAGCTCTGGGTGATTTCTTTTGATGAACCATGAATTTCTTCGATATTGTGTACGATCTGGTGTTTGTACAATAGGGTGGTCCAACAAAAAAGCAAAGTCGGAAATCCTATGCTCTCACCCCCTAGGATTATTGTATATCGAAAAAAGAAGTACCCCTATTTTTTATTTTGAAATCGAACGATGTTTAGGGGTGCCTCAAAGCCCTTAAAGTTTCCCATGTATTTTATATGTGAAAAAAACACGTTTTCGTAGATTTGGCATAGAATCCTAGAAAATCAATATTTTTCAACCGGACTACTGTGTTTCTCTTCAGAAATGTTTAGAGAATGACATCCAATAATTTATTTGTTAAATTTTTTATATTAACTATTTTTTACAGACCCGCAAAAAACCCCATAAATGAAAGAAACAGAAAAATCGTTAAAAAATATTTATTACTATTTTTTAATATAAAATATTTTGATAAATAAATTATTGGATGTCATTTTCTGAACATTTCTGAAGAGAAACAGATTAGTCCCATTGAAAAATATTGATTTTCTAAAATTCTATACCAAACCTATGAAAGAGTTTTTTTTTCCCATATAAAATACATTGGAACCTTTAAGGGCTTTGAGGCACCCCTAAACATCGTCCGATTTCAAAATAAAAAATAGGGGTACTTTTTTTTTCGATATACAATAATCCTAGGGGGTGAGAACATAAGATTTCCGACTTTGCTTTTTTTGTTGGACCACCCTATTGTACAATCCACGAGCTTGGTTCTTCTGCCTTCTTTACAACTGTTGCAGGAGTCCATTCCTTGTGTCTCTTTCTAATTAATACTTTTTCATCATTTTAAAATTCTGGTAAATTTGCTTTTGCTCTATCTGCACATTTCTTCTCTTTTAGTTTAATATTTTTCAACTTTTCAGAAACATTTTTAACTGTTTCAGGTAATAATAACTTTGTATTAATGGGAATGAACGTTTTAGTTCTTCGACCCATTAATCTTTGCATTGGAGAACCTAGGGTGTCTCTTGGTGTGTTTCTGTGATGTAAAAGGGCTAACTGGATATCTGAACCTTCTTCTATACATTTATCTAGTATCGATCTTGCTTCTTGTACATATCGCTCTGCTAAAACCATTCGGTCTGGGAAACTGTGGACTGGAAACTCTATGTTCAAACCTCCATCTTCTAGCAAATTCTTTAAATTCTTCAGATACATATTGTTTTCCTCCATCTGTACGAAGAATATCAGGTATTCCAAATGTAGCAAACCAACATCTAAATGCTCGAGTTATTGACCTGCTGGTTAAGCTTGATAATTGCACGAAGTCAAAATAACCTGAATAGCTATCTGCCATTAGCAAGTATTCCTTGTCCTTCAAATGATAAATATCAGAAGCGAATATTTGCCATGGCCGTTCTGGATACTCTTGAAGTAAAATTTTTTCTTTAGGATTCTCTTTTTGTTCCTTCGTACCAATCTTGCAGTTTTGCACCAATTTAATAATGTCTACAGACATTCTTGGCCAAAATACGCAAAATCTCTGGCCAATCAGAGAGTACCAGTGATACCTTTGTGACTAAAGTGACAACATTTGAGAACAACTTCTTGTAGTCTCGGAGGTATCATTATTTTATCATTTTTGAATATGATATCTTCATAAGTTGCTAGTTCGTGCCTGTAAGACCAGTATTTTCTTAGAGAAGCCGGAACTTCGCTTATTCTGTCGGGCCATCCTACAAGTATTTGCTGTTTTAATTCCACCAATTCTATATCTGTATTTGTCTCTTGTTTTAACTGCTGCAATCTCGTTTTACTCATTGGTATTATTACACATGTCTCAAATGAGTTTTCATCCTCGTCATCATGAACATTTTTTGCGCAGTCTCTGCTCAGTATATCAGCTATGTACAACATGGTTCCTTTTTTGTACACAATTGTGGGATATGGCAGTATTTCAAATAGGATTCTCTGTAGTCTGGGAGGCGCTTCAGTTAATGGCTTCCTGAATATGGTTTCTAACGGCTTATGATCTGATTCTACTATCAGATTTTTGTTTCCCCATATATAAACAGGAAATTTCTTGCAAGCCAGTAATATGGCCAATGCTTCTTTTTCAATTTGACTATAATTGATCTGCGTTTTAGTTAAAGATTTGGAGTAATAAGCTATTGGGTGACCATTCTGAATTAATGCCCCACCATATGCAGTAAAATAAAATAAAATAGGTAAATTTGGGTTAAAATTACCAAGTACTGGAGGGTTTTTTAATATTTCTTTTAATTTACAGAATGCTTCTTTTTGTTCATTCTCCCATCTCCATTCATCATCTTTTTCTAACGGCACTCTAAGTGGAGCTAATAATTCTGATAAGTTCTTAAAAGAACTTAGATAAATAAGTAATTAATCCAAGAAAGCGTTGAAGTTCCTTGACGTAACTATCTGAGAACGATAGTTCGGAAACATATGTCTAGCTAGTTTACCCGTAACGGAACCAGACTTAATGCGCAATCACAGAGACATGAGGGCACTAGACCAGTCCAATTCTGAACGAGAGTCACAGATGCCTCGCCTGACATTTTTTCTATCGTTAGGTGAAGTTGGGGCACGCTACTTATTATGCAATAGTAGTCAAACACGATGCAAAGCTAAAAACTAATAGCAAAATTTACGCACCAAGCGCCAAAGCAAAAAAGCTGTAGAATTAAGAAACGCCAAAATTGTCAACTCTGTTTATGTGGTGTATGCATGCTATTCTTCTATTGGCGTTTTGCATTCGTAAGGTAAAAAGCAATTCCTGAGAAACCCGGTTTGAGTTAAATTCATGAGGCAGGTATGGGTTGGCTGCATGGCGTACGAATGAAATTCGAAACAACAACATTTGACCTGAATGGAAACAACCAACATCAGATTCGTAATCTTCATACCAAAAAGTTCTAGAAAAGCTATATGAAAATCTGAAAATTTCTTCTGTGCGTACCGTGTTATTTTTTATCATTTGTTTTATATTTTGCCAGTGTAAAATATGTATTACATCAGGATCCTTATGTTGTTCAAAAAAATTTAATGACACGCCTATGGCTTCAGCAGTTTGTCCATAAAGTACTTTCTTCATGTTTAAATCATCATCACCATCACTTAGAATTTCTTGATCTACTTGAGAGGTGTCGCGTAGAATTTCCCTTTCCTCCATTATTGCATCTCCTGTCAGTACTTGGTAACCTTGTTTTTTACGATCACAATGCATTTAAGCTTCAATGTCGGACTCTTCTATCTCTTTCATATCCTCGCCCTGATTTGCCAAACTACCAATACCTTTAGAACAAATCACGTCTTCAGTAACATCTTCGCCGTTAACTTCTTTTCCATTATTCATAATTGTAAAAAACGTTTTCTCGATTGTCAGTTGTTTAACATTGATCCATGCAATAGCGAAAGCAAAAATTGCATCTTTGATATTAGAGAACTTTCAAAATAGCATCATATCAAATGTTTCCAAGAAATTAATCGAAACGATACGTCTGTAAAATCTCTTAGGTGTTTCTTATATATTCTTGGTCCGTTGGTTGAGTGATAGCAGTTACATTAGGTGAAAGAAATAGAACAAAGTTGTTCTCATCTGCAGATCTTAACACTGTCTCATTTCAATGCGAAGGCTGGCTGTTTTACACGAGAGAATTCCTTAAAAAAGCTGTCCGAACTGTAGGATTAATGCTTACTAAATAGTAGTAGTTTAGAAATAACAATGGAATAATGTTAGTAACCTAGTAAAATAGTAAAAAAATCGTTTTCGTAGATAATAACATTTTCTACAACTTTTATTTGAAACTTTTTTCTGTATAGTGCATAAGTTTATATTTATAGCGCGCCAAACTTTTTTCAATATGGTTATTGCTAAATATATAGTTAACGGTTGATGATTTTGTAGAACACAAAATTTCCGATAAAATTTATTTGAAGTTTTTCTATAAAATTGATACTTTAAGACTTATAACGCTGTAAATGCCGAGTTTACGCACAATAGCCACGAAATTATACACTATATATAATCATGCGCCTCTCAATGCGTCCATTAACTCTCTTCGCTAAAAATGCTTCGCCAATTTGGCGAGTAACACCAAACTAAACCTCTCACTTCTACCTCCAACCCAAGATACGGCACGTTACCATTCTTTTAGAACCTACCACCAGGTTCAAACTTGGCTTGGATTTTACCATGATCCTGAAGAATGGGATTGGAAGCGGACTACAAATGGACTTCAACCAATTCGAACTACTATGGCTCCAGCACCCTCAAGTTTGCTGAAAATAATATCTTGCAAATGCACAACAAATTGCGGGGCTGCCTGTGTATGCCGAAAAGCTGGCTTAAAATGTTCCATTATTTGTTCGAATTGTGGTGGATGCACATGTGCCAGATACATTGGAAACCATCGAAGACGAAGTCGATGAAAATGAAATTTTCGATTCACCTCCTACGGATATATCGGTGGCAGAAAACAAGGATGTGGAAGACGATGAGTGACTTCCTTCATCATCCAAACAGATGAGACTTATGACGTAAAATAACTTTTACGTATAAATAAATGTTTTAATCCGTTTTTTATTTCAAAAAATTAATTTGCATTCTTTGAACTCTGTTATCCTTTTCTCCACCTTTCCCTTTTCATGATTATTATTATCATCATGATTATTATTATTTTTTATGATGTACGTGATGTACGTGACAAACTATTATATCTTGCTACATTGACAGTTTTTTATGATAATAGGTTCTACCCATGCAATTTAAGAAAGATGTATAAATTATGAGTACTTCTTGGCACTATTTATAAGATTAATACATTACATTCACTACACACTACACAGTACTGTCATTTTTCTGAATACTTTTCGCCGTTTTATGTGTTATGAAATGTTTACCGTGTACTATGACCAACATTACCACAGATAATTCACGCGGTGCAATAGTTTACCAAGCTATAGCTCTTAAAGTATCAATTTTATAGAAAAAAAACTTCAAATAAATTCTATAAGAAATTTTGTGTTCTACAAATTTGGTTATTACCATTTTTAATGTATTATCAACCGTTAACTATATATTTAGCAATAACCATGTTGGAGAAAGTTTGGCGCTCTTTAAATATAAAGCTATGCACTATACAGAAAAAAGTTTGTAATAAAAGTTGTAGAAAATGTTATTGTCTACGAAAACATTTCATTGCATTATGAACCTACTTTTTTGCTCTTGCTCTTGGACTAATAATTTAAAAGTCATATCATAATTCTTTATGAAGTATTAAATAGCAACTTAGAGGTACACTGCCGCCCATTTGAAAGTACACGATAGACCCGATTTACCTCGGTTATGTTTTCTATAACTTACTCTAAGCTGATAAATTATTTTAAACAATTATTTGAAAATAATAATAATAAACCTTTCATTCCGCTGCAGCTGTTATAAACACAGCCCATGGAATCCTGACTTACACGATGTCATTTTGGAATATTACATATAAAGAGTCGTGCACTTTCAAATGGGCGGCACTGTACATGGTTAGTGAATAACATAACACGAACTGGGCACCTATCTGTCAGTCTTCCCTTAGTTCCTCTGTCAGTTTGTGGATTTGTTTAGGTCGTTCTTTTTGGGGAAACGGATTTACAAGATGAAACCTTTACTGATTGAAAGCTCATATCATAATAAATTAATCTAAATCCGAAAGTCATCAAAACTTGGAACGGACAAAAAGGCAATACTGTCAAAAATTTAGACTATTCCACCGTCTCATGTAACGGGATTTTGCTTCAAAAGCTGACAAAATGTCGAAAGAATTAAACGGCTAAACTAGCGGTCTCTAATAGGTATCTCAGACATGTATTCACATGTTTTCAGCTCAGTAAGGTTTGCAAAACACCCAGTTCATTCATTTTTTCTTAAAATGTTTGCCAGTGAATCACAGTTACTTGTTTATTGTTTGATACACAGATTCACGTTTTTTTCCCACATGGTTTACAGTTTTAAAAACAAAGAAAATATGAAGCAATGTGCTTTTTCAAAGCGCTTGCGACTTCTGCAGAAATTACAGAAATTAAGTCAGAGATAATTTATTAATAGATTTGATATTATGCAAACAGTTGTATGTGGATATGAAATAAATGTTGAAAAGTTCAAGACCATTCAACCATAAAAGCTGCAGAAAATGTTTTAGTAAAATGTACCTACGGTACTCTAACTAACCTTCGAGGCATGCTGGTCCATCAAAAAGATACAGATGAACGGCTAGCGAAGAAGCGAGAAAAAAGATTTCAAGCTATTTAGAAGAAATAAATAAAGTTGATTAGTTAATTTAGAAGAGGTCATCCACGCAAATCTTCCAGAGAAGAAACTAATGAGAAAATTCTCAACTTATTTTTGGCATCTTCGAATCCACTTATAGCCAATTTTTAAGCATAGTCGAAAACAAAACTCAAATCTTCAAATCTTTTAAAGTTTTGGAAATGTCCAAACGTAGGAAACATTAATGAAAAAGAAGTTTAGATGAAAACTTCTCTGATGAAGAATGCTTTTCAAAATAACAAGAAGAAGAAACAGAACGCAATGACTCTGAAGATGATATTATACAATATGGGATTTGTCAAATAAAATAAAATTAAATCAATTTCTTTTAGTTGTATTTTCATGCAATTTCTAATAAAAAAGTTCCATTTTATTTATTTTCTATATATCTTATCTTGTCTTCAGTAACCCTAACTATTTCTAAAAATTATAAAAACACCTATAAAATTTTGCATTCAAAAGTTTTGAAAAATTTATTTTCCCCTTTGCCGAAAAACGCTGTTGAAGTGTCGCAACCAGTAAGAGCATGTAAAAAAGAATTTATTCTTCCCAAAAAAAAGCTTACTAATCAGTTTTCAAAATGTAAAGAGCACATTCTTTTTCTACGTTGCCAGAAGTAGCTGAAAAAACTAACAATGCTTTACATGAAACACAAGTAAATATTAATTAACACAATATCCTTTATTTAAATCTGACGATAAATAAAGTTTCAGACTTAAACGGAATCTGGTTAAATTATGGAGTATTAATTTATTTTAACACTATTCATACGGAATAACTCCATTCTATCAATTTGAATTTTAAATAAATAATAATTGCAACAATCTTAAAATTGTGTTAACTACTATATTAATCCATCTTAAACAAACATACAGTAGAGGTTAAACATTTTGAATTTTAATCATATTTAGTTTCGGTGGCCATTTTGTGACAAGCATTTTACATCTGGGTCATTTTTTAGCTTAACAGCACAATTTGCTACTTTAAAAACCCCTTGGTACGATTTTTCATTCAAAATTTCATATATTAAAGTTTTGACACCGGCGGCCATTTTGAATTTTAGACCAATTTGGATTCGTAATCTACGACCCTAAAAACTTATAAGTACCCAACTTTATTCAATTATAATAAAAATTTGATGAAATGATTTAATTATTAATTAACCCCCTATGGAAAAAATAATAATTTGTTAATAACAATTAAACAGGGCATTAGCGGACAAATCGAACATTTAGACTTTGAAATATATTCGATTACCTACTATTTTAAAAAAATCATCAAAATCGGTGCCCAAAAGGCGAATTCCGAGGTATTTTTTTTCTAGGAAACCGTCTAATATTGATTTATCTTTTTTTAGAAATAATATTTTTATTTATATTAATTTAATTGAAAACTGTAATTTTGTTCTTGCCATTTTCTTTCAAACTAAAATATTTAATTGGTAAAGTCTGTACTGTCAAAGGTTTGAAAATTACTGTTTAATTGTTATTAACAAATTATTACTTTTTCCATAAGGGGCTAATTAATAATTAAATAATTTCATCAAATTTTTATTAAAATTTTGAATCTACGACCCTAAAAACCTATAAGTACCCAACTTTATGCAATTATAATACAAATTTGATGAAATTATTTAAATGTTAGTCCCTTATGAAAAAAGTAATAATTTGTTATTAACAATTAAACAGGGCATTACAGGACAAATCTAATATTTAGACTTTGAAATATAGTCGATTACCTACAATTTAAAAAAAAATCATCAAAATCGGCGGCCAAAAGGCGAATTCCGAGGTAACTTAATATTCAGTTAATTATGCATGTAGAACATGATCTGAAATCTAAAATTCCATCTTCTTTTCATAAAGTTCGTTGTATATAATTGTCTGTGTTACTATGCCGCGAGAAAGCTAAAATAAAATCGATAATAGCCAGACGACCAGCCAGTACGACCTTGACTCAGGCTGTTGACGAGAACAAAAGTTCCGCTAGGATACTCCCAACTCGGCATTACCATCACATAAGAACGAAAGCATTCGGGAAGTCTCGGTGACTAACCGTGGTTTGTCCGACATTCACAGCCGGCGAGACAAATTACACGATCAATAATCTTACGTTTTGCTGGTAACAGTAGCGGCAACCCTGCGTGGCTTGGTATAATGCGTGAAATATCTATTTTTATACAAACAGGACTGCTACAGTACCAATAATATATGCGGTCTCGTAAAAGCTGTACAGTATATATTCATTTGTATGTAAAAATAACTTACCCCTCGCAGGTTGCGCTTAATAATATGAAATTATCGGTTCGATTGAGGTAGAATATACAGCTGAAACTCTACAGGAAAGCCCGGGCTTCTGAGTGCCTGCGTAACATAGCGGGCTTGGTATGGATAGTTGGGCGTGTATATATATATATATATATATATATATATATATATATATATATATATATATATATTGGTTTAATCGACGTTGTCGGACCCGCTATATGGTAGGGTAGTTAGTAGACCCGCATTTTTTGATTTTTAAAATGTGTATATTTTACATAATATTGATCTATTTCTGATAAGCAATATTTAAGATCCTCGAGGGGTAAAAATATATGAAAAAAAATATTGGTGATATCTGACAGTCGTTCTTGAACCCGATACATATTACAGTGTTTACAGACCCCTTTTGTATAATTTTAAGCAAGCCTACCTACCCTACCGAACCCAGCAACGTTGCCGAATGTATCAGAGATAAAATTACGATTGACGTAATGATTTCGGGATACTAAGCACATAAGTGATCTTTATTTTTGTTGATTTGTTCGTACATTCCATAAATAACATTAAACGAAGAAAAATTAACGTTTTCCGTAAAACGATGTAACTCTGAAAATTATTATTAACATGAGAAAATAGCATTGAGCCTCTTTTGTTCTAAAATACTTAAGGTTTATGCAAATAATTGTTTTTTAATAATTTGTTTTTAAATCATTTATTTTAACATGATTATTTTTGTTTACAAGAATACAATTAAAAGTTTCAAAGACACGTCATGTATATGTGTTTTGAAAAAATAAATGTTATAACCAAATCTTTTGACCTCCTGAACATTTTACTGTTGTGTATTTAGCACAAATGAACAGTTTCTAAGATATGTATATTTTAATGCCACGGTAACAGTTCAGTCAAATTAGTAAAAATAGAGTGGAATTGAGGTAGATCCTTGGATTTTTGATAGGCCTTCATTGTGATATGTTAAAGAACCCCTTAAAAGTTACTACTCAAAAGTGGTGAATCAGAGAAGCTGATGAGGGTAAGCCATGCCCCCAGATGATTTTTACTGTTTTTTCAGAAACTATTAGGTTTATCAAAATGGAGCCAGTTAGGTAAAATAGGATTTTATTTAACTTTCATACCAAAAAGCTAAGAAAGCTTTGTGCATGTTGCCTTATTTCTGTGTAATCGAAAAACGATCATATGTCACACAGACAAATAATTTGTATCGGTACATATTATACGAGAAGCTTCGAGCATAACTTTGTGTGATTTGATGTTCATCATGAAATAGCGATGGAAATCTCGTTGAGCATTAAACGCGATCCTGGTTCAGTCTTCTTCTATCTCAGCATCTCCAGCAAAATCTACGAGGCGATATTATCATCATTATTGGGGCAAGTCATATGGTAATTCACGTATTGGCAAGATACATTTTAGGGTATCAATCTTTAGTGAACCTAAAACGTACAGGGTACTTCAGGGTTTTTGGATCTCTCTTACTTCGTTCTTTATATTGATATTCGTATCGAGTAATTTTTTTCTTTAATGGTTTTTGTTTTGGAATTCTAAGTTCACGACTTAATTCCACGCCTGCTTTAAAATGTAGCTAGATATTTAACATTAAATGGAACTTCACCCATTTTACATGTAGGATATCTCGAGCAGATGATGCCAATTCCTGAGGGTCAATGCCTTTGATCAAAATAGGCCATTAAGCACAACATATCTATGTTCAAAAATGAAATGTTACAAAGCTATAGACCTTCAAAATAAAAAAGTCAAAAATGCAATTTGGATAAAATTTTGTGTTCAAGGACAGTTGTTATTAGAATATACATTAGTGTTATTTTGTGCTTGTGGTAGCTGTAGCGTACCCGCTACCGCTAGATACGGAATTCTGTGCTAGTGATATGTTTAATGAATACACCATTGAATGCAAAATTTAATTCTTCAGAAAACAGGTATACTTGACCCAAGTCGAATAGTGACAAGTCAAATAATGCTCTATAAAATGCAGAAAGAAAATAAAGGTAAAACGTCATGCAGTATGACGTACAAACGAAGTAAGAAAGATTTCAAAACAAGGTGAAATGCCGTATACATTTTGGTTTCTATAAAATAATTGTCCAGTACAGGGTATTCTCCTAAAGATATTCTTTTTCCTGCAAAATTATTATAATACTACAACCAACCATAACAACAACATCGCTTCATGAATTTGCAGAAGTGATGCTAAGGTGCACTGCGAACTCAACTTTTTTTTTCTTAGCTAAGTACTTGATGACGAATACAAGATCGCAATAAGTTATGTTCTAAAGTTGCTCCGTCAAATGTATTGGTAGAAATTGTTGGTCTACATACAGGGTGTTTTACTCAACTTTCGTATAAATTGCATGTGTGATAGTATTCATCAATAGGAACAAAAAACTCTTTGTTTTTACGCAAATCGACAAAAATTTGCTAAAAATGTCAACTTTTGGGAACTTCTGGAAATTATGGTCAAAACAAACTGCAACATCACCTAGCAGCAGCTGCGTCAATGTATCAGATAGGCACATCCAGCTCCAAGTGTGATTCTTAGACCAGTGACCTGCTACCCACTTTTCAAAAACCATTCTTTTTTCGGTTATTATGAAAGATAGACACTAATGATTTTCAGCTTTTTTGTTGCATTTTATGTGTACTACCACCTATTCAGAGGATACGAATCTTAAGTGAAACATCCTGTATGATATATATTCATGCGCCAATTAAATAAGCTTTATTTTATCTAACTCACTTAACCAGTCCATAAACCTAACAGTTTTTGAAAATTAAACGACAAAAACCATTTGGGGGCGTGGTTTAATATTGATATTTTACAAAGTTCAGGATATTATCTACTCGTAAACATGAACAAATCAAGCATAAAGTCATTTTCAAGTTTAGCTGACCAAAATACACTACATTTGATTAATTTAACCTAAATTAAAATATAGCAGTTTCTATTTTTACTGTGCGTTTGTACAGTTACAAGAAAATTATGGAATGTTCGATCCCTACTTTCTGTTTAATGAATTTGAAGGTACAAAACAGTATACACTATATATGGTGGTTAAGTGCCTTTAACAAAAACGTCGAAAGGTAACGAAGAAAAGAAGAAGTTTTTTCAAACCTTGCTCAATTGCGTTATATTGCACTTGTACTAAGTTAAAGATCAATTTTTATTGTATTCTGAAATAGCTATTTGTGAATTGGAATATGTATTATATTCTTAGTGACGAATTGTACACCAGAGAGTTTCTGATTACATTTGAAATATATGTAATTCTCAATATACCAGGCGCAAATCATATTAGTCCACCCAGTTTCATTTTTGTTAAAAAACGTCCCACAGAATTTATTCCGTTTATCTTTTGCTATAGTGAAGTGCTGCTACTGCATCTACCCCATACCAATGTTCATGAAATTCAATTGGGGGTTGCAACATACACTGCCCCTCCGAACCTTTTGAGTGCCCTGTTTCCATTAAAAGTTCCATTAAGTAATCTTACAAATTACAGACGAGAAAGTTTTCCTTCAGCGTTTTAGCAAAAAAAGTCACAAATGATGCTCAACTTAGTTCGCCCATTTTAATTTTTGATAAAATCAACACGATTTTTACCCTGAATGGTCTACGACGTTGTTATTTATTGGTGGTATATAGTACATATCGTCGCCGTTAATGTATATGAACTTAATTCTTTGAAATGTTGTAACTAGCTCTGTTGCTAGTTGCGATTTCAAAGAATTCATCATGCCATCTGTAACAAAGTTTTTATAAGCATTTAAACCGCGCTCCTGGAAAATTGCTAGAAAATAGTTCCGCTAGTATGCATTAACGTCGACGATATGTATGAATGAGTACTGTGATCCAGTGATAAATATGTATGTGTGAGTGTAGTATCCAATGCAACGAATATTAACAAGGAGTCAGAAAATAATTCAGAAACCAAATAGTTCAAGCATTCATTCTCTCATCTTAACAGTAAAAGAATAAAGCATTCATTAACCACAAACAGTCTTTCAAACAAACAAACACAGAAGATATTACATGTGGTGACCGCCGACTTTAATTGAACACGCAACAATCTGTCAAGAAACTTACTCTTGCAAGCATACCATTCAAGATACCAGGATCCTATTTATGAAGCAGATGTCGAGAAACCAATTAGCATAATTCCAGTAGAGGATCAATACTCTCTCAGCACCACCACTACCAGTACATGGAGCAGTTCCATCGCTGAAGTCATAATCTATCTGAAGTCACGGTTGTATAAAGTTTTTTTCTGTTCAAAATTTTTCTGCCATCAAAGCAGACTATCTACAGTATTTAAAGAAAGTATTTCAACGCCTATATCATTACGGTTTACTATCAAATTAAAAAAAACAATCTTTGAAGCCAAAGAACTAACTTGTCTCGACCACACAGTGAACAGTGATGGAGTTACGCCGCAAATTTCAAAAGGAGAAGCTATTCATAACTTTCCAATCCTTAGAATGCAACAAGAATTATGCCATTTCGTTGCCATAGATTGTCGATTTAAACCTGAGCTAAACCTATTTATTCCAGAAAAAGTTTCAGAACCCTACAAGAAACCCACATAACAGTGTGTCGCAAAACATATAATTACAAATCGGTTGTTGTGAACTTCAATAAACGGTCGTACCAAAAATTCGTTACTTCGTGTGTTCGGGAACACAGGGAATACATAGCAGATAAGCTTGGATGCAGCCCATTACAAATCCTTCTTATCTTTTTTTGTGCCGTTTATGTATAGAACGTTCGCAATTACTTTTTGTTACCTGTTAGACATATTTGTGTACATACATTTACTATTTTCCTTTTATGTTGCATATACGATTATTATCCAACCAACAACCTACAAGTCCAACAGAATCCTCATACGTTCCTCTTAGGTTAAGTTTTGTAGTTTTTAGTTATTTACATTTTGCAACGAGCCCAAAATTCAGAAATAAATCTTCATCATATAACAAATGAAACAAAGAGATTCGTATATGGTGCAGTTTCGTGTTACAATCTGTCTGCCTTGCCTTTACACGAATTTTAATGGAGTAAGTATTATAATAAAATAATTATCTATTGTTACTGTTCAATGCTTATTAAAGTATGTTCAACTTTTGATTGCAAATGTTCACAATTTATTTCTTACCGCCACCAAAAGCGCTGAACTGTTGTAATCACGTTCCCCCATGCGATTGCTGTTGGATGCAGGTAGATAATTGACTCCTTTTCCCCGGGTGTCGAGACGCACGCCAAAGATGTTGAACGAGAAGCTAATAATCCAATAGTAAGTGTACTTGGATAAACTGTTTTATAAAACTGTGTTTTTATTATTTTATAAATAATTCTTTTCTTTTGTTTCAGGTAGGAACAATAATTACTTCTCAGGATTTTTATATTTCTTGATGTAAATAATGCACCACTGTTAGAACCAAATTAACATTTATTATACACACATTTGTAAATGACCTTTTTACAATTTTCAAAACAATAAATTTCTTAAACCAGTGTGATTTTTCTTAACTTGAGCATACAAAATAAAGAAACTGTTGATGTCCAACATAATCAGTTTTTGATTATTTTAAAAAAAATATCCCCGGAACCTTTTCCTTTAAAACAAAAAAAACAAACAACTCCGCACTTTATCTTTCTTCAAACACTTTCTTCACTAATAATTTTCCTTTTTAATCAACTATTTTTACTACAATAATCTCCTTTACATACTTTAAAATCATAATTAATACTTTTGCATTCATTTTTAACAATAGAAAATACATTTTCAAATGCATGGCTGCACTAGTGTACTCTCCTTGCTGTACATCTGCAGACCAGTACCGCTCGAAAACAACTGACAAACCATTTTATTTCTTTTTAGGTAAAGGCACTCTTTTAAAATTTTGAAGAATTTTAAACACATTTTTCCTTAACAAAAATATCATCAAATCCACTCTTATACGAACTACTTATTAAATTTAGCATTAATTAAAATTAAACAGAATGTCCTGCAGAGCTTAGTATTTTCTTTATCAACAAAGTGATAATATTTTAAACAAAAATAAAAGTTTCTTGCTTAAAATAGCTTAGCCTTATTTACCTTTAAATTCGAAACATGTATTTAAATAAAATGTATGCGTGATACGAGGACCGTTCAATAAATAATTGGCACTCAAAATATTTTCTTACTTTATGTAGCTAGAAACGAAATTACTGGCTGCAATTAATTTAAAATAAAGCAATATGATACAGTTTGATTATATAATGTTCATTAATTTTGACTAAATTCCATTTACGACAAAATAATACAACAATATATATATATATATATATATATATATATATATATATATATATATATATATATATATATATATATATATATATATATATATTGCGGTAATATTGGTTAATTAAAAATAATAAATTACTTTAAAAATTTTATAATATAATTTAAAATTGTGAATAATTGCCGTTTGATCGTAGATAATATTCTATAAAAAAATGACTGTACTTTGGAAATGCTTTTCAACTTTCCTCATTTGTAAATTCTTATATGATTCAAAAATACTTTTTAATAGTTTTAAATAATGCACTAGTTACATAACAATGTTACGTGAATTCTGACTAAATCAAGTTTACGTAATAGAGTTGGGCGCCAGTTAAATAACTTAAAATAACAGAATTAAATTTTATAAAAATAACTCATCTCAGGGTGAATGTGGATTCCTGTAGGTTTTAAAAATATACAAATTGAAATTGAAATCACTTTTTAAAATTGAAATCTAAATTAAGTTTGATGGCTAAATTGTTCAAACCACTTAATTACACCTCACAAACGATAGTCTTTTCTTCATCAGATACCAAAGGAAATAACTTCCTACCTTTTTATAAAGCGATGCTTCTTCCTTTTTCTATAGATGTCCTCTTTCCAAAACCAATTGGCAGAGCAAGTCACTTATGTTGTCTCAGTGCCGATTTCCAATTCCGGTTGACTTCCTTCCTTTTGCATGGCTTTCCCACATAACGCCATCCACACTCTTGGTTTTGGTAACTCACTTTTGTTTTATTTTAATTACGGGTACTATATCCCTTTTTCGAAGAACTTGTATTTGCTTTTTGTGTTTAATTAAATAAAACACCGATTGATGGTTTTAATCGAAGATTTATTATCTTGCTTACTTAGCAAGTAAATTAACTTTAAAAGGTTCTTTATAAACGTATACACTTTTACAATTTATAACCTTTTTAATACTTTCGCTGTATTCCATTCACCAACCAACTTAATTATCTATTTACATTTGTACTATGTTATTTACATGACCTTACTCTTTCGCTTTATCTCAGGAACTGTCTTTACTCTTTCGTCGTTTAACAGTAAGTGTCTAATTACATTAATACTATATTTCTTACACTTCTTTACTCCGTCGCTTTCTATCAGTAAGTCCTGATTACATTATTATTATCTTTTTAACACGACTTTACTGCGTCGCTTTATATTACTGACCCCCTAAAATTATAATTTTCTAAGCTTATATACTATTTCCTATTTACATAATTATATTACACAATTTGACTTACGAACTAATACAAACTGTACACTCATATAATAAATAATAGCAGATTAATATTCTTTATAAAAATGACACATCTATTACAGGTTATTATACAATACTTTTACGCAATAATAACGATCTAATTACATAAACAAAACCTTAAAAGAATCACATAACCCGTCGATATAACACATTTGAAATTATCATAACTGCATTACATCATAACAATAAATTGCGACCAACTGGATGTTACGTATACTTAAGAAATCGGTGAATAAACTGTTTGATAATAACTAAAGAAACATGTATTATCTAATCTTATCAAAAAGTATACACATTGATTGTATAATCAATGACACACCATTAAATAACTTAAAATTATTTTTAACAGGGAAAGTTAATAAAATATTCCTAAAGTGTTAGTTTTCAATGAAGATTTTAGAATTTTCCAAAATTTCCAAAATTTTGACACTAAAATCCACAGCAATATTATATATATATATATATATATATATATATATATATATATATATATATATATATATATATATACAAGAAAGTGTTATAATAATGGGATATCGCGCAACAGAGAAGAAAGAAATCATAAGTTGCAGCCGTCTACACTGTTGTAATAAGTGTGAAACACGTGTAGACGGCTGCAACTTATGATTTCTTTCTTCTCTGTTGCGCGATATCCCATTATTATAACACTTTCTTGTATATCTCTACGCGCATTATTACTTCTAATCATTGATTATATATATATATATATATATATATATATATATATATATATATATATATATATATATATATATATATATATATATATATATATATATATATATATATGTTACATTTTAAGTTTCCGCGGATATTATATGATACTTCACTACTTTTCCGGGTTTCACTCCGCGTATTCACTATTCGGCTCCTAGAGGAACCAGACAATGGTTGACGACGTTTCGGCAAGATCACACTTGCCATCTTCAGGTCACTTCTAACTTCCTTCTGCTTCGCGTGGTTACACGATGTAGACTGACGTCTTGCTGTAGCGGTTGGTCTTTATATACGGTTACGGTGTTGCGCATGGTTGCGGTCGGCTGGTTTTTGGCGCGGCTGCGTGTCATTGGTCTCGCTTGATCCGGTGGCTTTCTCTCGCTTTCCCTTTTATCGTTCTGCTGTGCTGGTTTTCGCTTCTTGACGGTGATGCTGGTTATAGCTGGTTTCCAAGCTGATGGTAGTCGCTGTGTATCGTCCCTGGTATTAAGATTGTTCGGACGTTTCTCGATCTCAATTGCTTCTCTTATGGTTCGTCGGGTCTTATGTTGTATATTCGCTAAAACTTTTGTATTTTCGAAATCTATGTTATGAGATGTACCACTTACATGTTGTGCTAGTGAAGACGTTCTCTCATTTTTGTTGACTGCATTGTAGGAGCCGAATAGTGAATACGCGGAGTGAAATCCGGAAAAGTAGTGAAGTATCATATATATATATATATATATATATATATATATATATATATATATATATATATATATATATATATATATATATATATATATATTCGTTACAAGTCGAGATCATTTGGAGATTCAAACTATACAAGATGAGATCCCTTTTGCAAGGCGAGATCCGATTTTGGATCTCGTTTTGTATCTGTGTGTATATCTTACTCATTCAATGGGCGATGTGAAGGGAAGAAGAAATTCAAATTTTTGGTAGGAGCTCACTTTGTACCCATTTCGTGCAATTTTATACTCTGGCAGTTCATCTAACCTTACTGTAGGGGGCGCTGCAGCGCCTTTTATGTATAAAACCTCAAAATGTATGTTACAGTCAAGTCAGATCCGGTATGCTAGACAACATTGCAGATGTATTTGCAGCTTGAATTCTTGGAAAACGACATTGTCACGCCTTCTTAGTCATCGAACTGGGTTGTTTATTTTTAAAATTATTTCTATACATGGGCATGCGGTTCTTATAAATAGCGATAGTATAAATTCTGTTAAATGGGAAGAAAGTGCTATCCCAAGTATTATTAGCATTATTTAACTAACATTTGAATAACAGAAATATTTTTAGTTTTGTCTAAAGTAAGAAAAAAATTCCAATGTTTTATTTATAAAAAGCACACATTTGAGCACTATCACTCTTGTTTTAAATACATGCTGTATGTTTCTGTCCAGTCCATACATAATGTTTAACGTAATTTATAAATTTTGTTAATATCACGACTGTTGCAATTAATTTTAAAAGGGAAACTTTTCCTATTAAAAAGGATTTCTTGTCTTTATCAAGATATAAAACAATTTTAAATATAATTACACATAAGTTAAAACCTTAATTAAAATGATAAACTTAATGTTATCATACGTTAAAGTGTTTTTTAAAAACGATTGTTTATTTTACGTTTTGTCAATACTTACTTTTGTTGATTTTTAATTTAGAATGTGCAATGTTGAGAATCAATTATATTTGTACTTCAATTACTTAATCTATTAAAATGTTACGGCCAGTTTCATAATCCAGCACTAAAAGCGCTGTTAACAAAAAGCAGTTTTAAGCAAAAAGCGATTTTAACTTTAAGTTAGAGGAGATTGCGTTTCATAAACATGAACCATCGCAATTTTAGTTAAAATTGCATTAGTTCGAAAATGTATAGGCAACAATGCGTACAGGGTCACTTGTTAGTGATTTCTAGGGAGTTTTAGTGTAAACATGGTGTAAACGTTTGACATTTTTGACAGTATTCGTCAGTTCGTCACGATTATAGTGTAGGTTATGTGCTAATTATTTACATATTTACAGCAAGAGACATCATAGAATTAATAAAAATGACGTCCACTCAGTCCACCCACAGAAAAAGGTCTTCAAATTTTACTAAAGACGAAGAGCTGCTTTTGTTGGAGGAAGTAGAGAAATTTAAATGGATTGTGGAGTGTAAAATGACAAATCGGCTCACATCCACACAAAAGGTGAAAAGGCTAACCATCAATAACCAATACTGTTTTATAAACTGATATTTGGTTGGTATTTTGTAGAATGATGCCTGGCGAACAATTGCCAACAACTTTAATGCAAAGAGCAATCAATTTAGGAGTGTTGATCAAATAAGGTCCAAATATGAAAATTTGAAAACAAAAGCCAGGAAAGTGGCATCTACAGCGAAAAAATCATTTAAAAGAACAGGAGGTGGCAGGGCTACACCTCCAATAGGTGCTGATTATGTTACCGATGCTGTTCTAAATATAATCAATGTAAAAACCGTTTCTGGATTACCCTCAGTGGGAGATTGTGATTGTACAGAGGTAAATAAAATGTCAAGACTACTAACAATAGCTACTTCAATGTAAATTTACAGGAGGTGCCTCAAGAGCCTCGAACAGCAGAAGTAGCACTCTTAACAGACGATGAAATGATGAATATGGTAACAAATTTGCAACTCTGTTCGTGTAATTGCACTATAATTGTTTTCATTATATTTAAGATTGAAAACTCGCCTGTTATGATAATGCCTGCAGTTAATGAAGATCCAATTGATATTGGATCAATTATTGATGTGCCAATGACTTCTGTGCCTAGGCAGCCTCTTGCAGAGAAGGTGCAGAATGCCGTCAACAAAGAGATTATTACACCACAGCCAGTTGCAGACAATGTATGTGCCATCGCCTTAAGTTGTATAAATGCTTAATATCTTTTTATAGTGGAGCAGTTACACGCCTCACAAATTGAAGCAGCCTATGAATAAGAGGCTACGGCCAAACATCCCCAATCCTACATTTAAGGCCAAAGAAGAGTACTATAAGGCCAAGACAAGATATGTTGAGCAAGAAATTCTGCTGAATGCAAGAAGGGTTGCAATGGAAGAAGAGAACCATGATAAAAGGCAAATGTTGCTTGATGTGCAAATTGAGTTAACGAAAAAGCAAATACAAAACTGTTAATTGTTTTTTATTGTATAAAAGCAATATAGCCTAATAAAGTATTACACTAAATTTGCAAAATGTTGATTTATAATCCTTTGCCGTACTTGTCTCCCTCTATTTCTATTATTATTATCATCCATGTTATGATTTATGCCATTCCCATCATCTTCTTCGATTACATTGTCCTCAAACCATTCATCTGGAAACTCATCATTCATGTCCACTGCTATATTATGAATAACGGCGGTGGCTACAATAACAGTCTGAGCTCTCTCCAGAGATAATCGAATGCCTGTGGATAGGATTGGAAAGCGTCTTTTCCATACCCCATATTGTCTTTCAACAACATTTCGAGTTCTAATTATACTTTCGTTATAAAGATTTTTTGCGGGAGTATGAACTTCCTGTAGTTTTGTCATCAGATATGGTTTTATTGCGTACCCACTGTCGCCCACTAATAAGTACGGATTGTAAATGTTATCTGCAAAATCGTGTTTCAATGTAGAGTTGTTAAACACAGTTTGGTCGTGTGCTGAACCAGGCCATCCGATACTGTTTGTACGTTTATTGCAAAAAAACCTTTCCGGCTTCTGAAGACTTCTGCATCCTCTCCTCCTGGGGATTGAATTCGTATTAGAGTACAATCAATTGCACCTATTGTTCTAGGAAAACTAGCCAACGCATAAAACTGCTCTGCCATTCTGCTCATTTCGTGTACATTCTCATACATTTTAATATATCTTGGCCGCAGAGATACAATGGCCTCTGATACTTTTTTCACAATTCTGCAGGCAGATGCTTTAGAAACCCCCATAAAATCACCTGCAGCAAGCAGCATACTTCCTGTTGCATAAAACCGTAAAGTCAGTAACAGTTGTACCATTGGAGATATACTGCCACCTCTACAATAAAAGTATGTTACACAATGAAAGTATTTTGCAGGTATAAAATAATGCAGTACCTATTGCTTTGGGGGGCCAACAAATGTCCAATTTCTTCTAATAAGCTTGCAGTTGTCGGTTTTGTTAAACGAAATCGTTCAAAAAAATCGAGGTCGTCGTATTCATCAAATCGATTTTTTCTATTTCGATACAACTTTCTTCTTTTTAAATATATCACTTCTTCTTCTTCAGATGATGAAGAAGAATCTGAACTTGACAATTGTACTCCAAAGCGATTATTATTGTTCATTTTACAAATAATAAATACAAACGTTGCTTATTAGGTAGGTAGGTACCTATTGAATTGAGGTTACGTTTGATATTTAAAACCGCTTTTAAGTGTGTTAAATGGTCGAGAACGAGCATTTAAAGCTAAACATGCCTTTAATAGGTTTAAGTCGCGTTTAAACATTATGAAACACAATTTAATAGTTAAAAGCGACTTTAAGTTTAAAATCGCTTTAAAAGTTGATTATGAAACCGGCCCTTAGATTTAAACTTTAAAGAAAACTTTAACCTATGATAACATTTAGTGCCAATTTTATAATTTTAATTAAGGTTTTAACTTATGAGTAATTGTATTTAAAATTGTTTTAGATCTTGATAAAGACAAATCATTGTCGAAACGTTGATATTTTGATGGATTAATTAATAAAATAC
Source organism: Agrypnus murinus (assembly GCA_929113105.1). Lineage (NCBI taxonomy): Eukaryota > Metazoa > Arthropoda > Insecta > Coleoptera > Elateridae > Agrypnus > Agrypnus murinus. The sequence goes on from OV816031.1 coordinate 47,152,111, forward strand.
ATGAAAGACTGAACCCCATGAAGTTTCCTTTTTAAAATTAATTTATAGAATTAACAAAATTCCAGCTGAAAACTATTTTAATATTGGTAGGCCTTGGCTAATTTTGGCTTGAAAATAGTATAAATTGAAAAATGAGCATACGTGTGCAGTTTTTATAATAAATTGTATGTAGATATCCCAGTAGCACAATTAATGCCTTGCCTCAAATGGGTTGAGTAGGGTCAAATCAAAAATTGCCGTATTTACTTAAGAAATGTATAAATCGATTTCCTTTCTTTAATTCAAATGTTTTTTATATGAAGGAATCGAATGCTTCTAATTCGTATAAATAATTACTCTCATAGACTCTCAACACATATTGCGACCATACGAACTTAACATTTTTATGGTTTTATTAGAGTTTTCCTTGTGCATATACAGTGTGTAAATAAAGTAAGGAATAAAATTTATATTTTTTGTATTACCACTGTTTGGAATAAAAGCTCGGACACATCAATTTTATTTGTTTCTTGTTGATGTTATGGTCGTCAATTTTAATTTTTTAGTTTACTACTATGGGGCCTATAACGTCATCGACGTTTTTTAAATGGAACCCCTTATTTCTTGAAATGAAAAGCATATTTTTTTCAGTTAAGTTCAGCAATACCCAATATGTGGTATTTAAAATTAGTATTTTTTGGATTATGGAGAACCAAATGTGATAACTTTTCACGAAAATAATACTTAAAAATCTTTCAAGTCTAATGGTTACTTTCGTGAAAGCAAATCGTAAGGAACTTAGATTAGGTTTCTAAACATTGGCTCGGACTTGGACAAAGTTTAGTGAGCCGAGAATTAATACCAGGGTGTTGGCTAACCCTTAAGCGACAATAATCAAACAGCCAAGACTCGAGAAATAAAAATTGCTTGAAACTTGCGTGAAATGAGAGAACCGAGTACTGGTAAGTAATAATAATAATAATAATTGCTACAACCCATAACCTGGAAACCAGGCCCCAGAAGCTATAAGCTTGTGCGGGAGGGAGGGGATGGAACAGCGCAAATCCCAAATTTGTGTTGTCGCAGCTCAAGAAAACTGCAGAAAACCTTAACCAGATCTGCCGGCGCTGGGAGTCGATCTCGGGCAGCTTGGGTGAAAGTCCGGCACACCAGACATTACACTACAAAGGCTGAAGTAAACGTCAATTTACGCTTGAGTAGAAATTAGAGAACCAAGATTCGATATTTGAAAGACTAGACTTGGATCAATGTCGTGAGAAAACGACTGTCCAGTATTCAGCCACGCTGGGGCTTATTTAAAGATCTTTGTTTTAACATTACCATTTGTCATTAAAGTTAACGTTTTTCTTATAACAGAAAATTGTACGTATTGCTAGGCAAAACTTCTAATCCTAATTGACTAATTGAGAGGTACTTTTAGACCTAGTAGAAAAAAATAGTATGTATTTTTCGGATTTAAAGTGGCTTTGTTTGTCTCGCAATTTCTGCGGTTGCTTACGGTTACTACACTGTACTACGAGCGATAAATAATTCCGCCAGCTTAATAATCTCTCATTTTATCGTGTGAACAACTCCGGTATAGGGCAAGTACAAATATTTTACCTAATGGGGCACGATTCCTATAAGCAATCTAGAATGACTTTAGGAGAGTTGGATTTTCCTAGCAGCGATGTGCAAACGTGTTTTTCAAATCGACTATGTTTTTCAATTACCTTAATTGCCATCATAATCCACTATCTAATCCTGGATTAGAAGGTAAAGTGTTGAAGATTTTTAAAAGTAAATCAATGTTGTCAGTACCCGATACTGCGAAAAAAACAGAAACATCAACAGGAATGATTCAAAAACCTAAAAGCAACGAAAAACAATCTGTAGCTGTAAGAAAACAGACAAGAAAACTGTACATCTTAACAAGGAAAAACCAGTGTGTTATAATGGACGATAAGACTTACTGCAAATTTGATTATAAAACTTTGCCAATGCTCGAATTTACACAACTGAGAAAATGAGTGACACTACTGAGTCCGGACTCGATGACACACGCGTTTTGAAAACTGATTTGTATGTAGATTTCCCTGCTGAATCCGAATCCGGAGGGCGCCCGTTGATTTGGAATGGCCTTGACCCTTAAAATGTCAATTTTACGTAAAATTTTGAAAAATCAAAAATGCGCTTCTTTATTGTTTGCATCGTCATAACTTCGTCCTGGATGGAACTAGAAGGTTAATTTTTATTTCGAAAAATTCTCCCAGAGTTGTAGATTGCAACGTACTAGTTAAAATTCAGTTTTGAGAAAAAAGAATCTGAGAAAATTACTATTTTGTTATACTATGTCATATTTGTGCATTAAAATTTTCACCAATCGAAAAACTTTTTTATTACAAGAGTTAGAGGCCTATATATCGAGACTATAATTTAAAAAAAGCCCAAAAAAGTTTTTGGTGAAAAAATTATATCGCTGTCTGTAATGCAGACGAAACTATTGCAATTACAATATCTTTTACGCGGGCGAGTAGTGATATAAATCTTATTATTTGATCGTATGACATTTGTCTTCGCATAGACAAGATATTCTACACTGTAAATCTTTCTAAAAACATCTGCATGCTCTTGTTCATATACTTGATTTGCATTTGCAAAATGTCTGCATTTTAAGAAAATCTGGTTGAGATACTAAAGACGTAATAGGTGCTATTGTTCCATCTGCATCCATAGCCCATCCAAATTCTAATATTTCGGGGAAATTAGCATTAACATTCACAGCAGTCTTATAGATGTTTGATAATATGCCCTTTGAATGTGGTATAAAAAGCATCTTCTGAGGGAGGCAAATAACGGTAATTATTAGTAAAATTGGTTATGAATGTTATGATGTTTATAAAAACGTAGATCAACATTCTTACCGAATGTCTGTTTTAAAAGTCGGGAACAAATGAGCACGGACTTCATCTAGTGAACCAGTGAACTCTAAACTTCTGTATAAAGCCTTAAAGAATAGCCGACATGTCGAAAACATTTCGTCCCCATCTTCCAAACAGTATTTTCCACTAAATAATAGGTTCTCCAAGCTAGTTTTACCATATTTTTCATTATAACTTTCAGGGCAGTTCTTTTTTTTTTTCGAAAAGGATAGCTGACAGTCATTGCTAGAGAGGCAGTAAGCCGCTAAAAGAATGCAAGCAAGATCTTTTGGATCGTCCCGAATCTTGCCTGCCAGTTCTTCAATGTGGGGCTGACACGGAACAAAGCCTTCTTTGCGATGTAACCATATGGGAATTAACAAAGCTACTGAATAATACCTTGATAGTAGGAAAACATTAGTATCATTGGAATAAATCAGAACCATTCTATTTTTTCTTTAAAAAAACTGAAGCAATGCAAACATTCTGGTGTCTGCTTCCTCATGTTCTGTAAAACGCTGATTTTTCAAAATATCCACTTCATTATTTGTGCATACCATTGCTTTATCTTCTACATGCATGCCAGAGAGAACTATTTTTATATCTCTTGTATTTTGCAAACTATGAAGTTAAGCAAGCTACTCATATTAAGTTGATTATTTATCAATAAATGATTTCCATTGTGGTATTGTTACCTTATCACTGACCTCGTAAATATTTTCAGTAAATCTGGATCATCGATTCCGTTCCGCACCCTTAGCACTTTCAGGAAAATCGTACCTGTCCCCACAAGAATAACATAGGTGCAATTAGAAGGCTTCATTTGAAAAATCGAGTTAAAATATTTCTTAAAGAATTCACTGAATGTGATACAACCATAGTTTTGAAACCGTTGTATAAAACACATCATATCAATGACGTAGATAGTATTGAAATTATCCCGCGGAAAAGTGTTGCATTCTGAGATATTAAAATATATTTCTTTATTTATCGCACTGAAAAAATAACATTTATTTCCTTTTCTCATTATATATTTCCCAGGTGTTAATGGATCCGATTCAAAAAGTGATGATGGATAATCGGTCCATGCATACGAAAAAGCCCGGATCTTAGTTTGTTCATCCATCTCTCTTGTTTCATCTCTCAAGAGCCTTTGCGTCAATGGAACTGAGTTAATTTGTTTGCAGTTTCATTTGTTGCCAAAAAATTGTAGTTTTACTGGTAAAATTTTATCTAATTTGTTTATTTTGGCATTTTCAATGGCTGCTACACATTTGCTTCTTGCCAAGTGTAAATCTTTTAAAAGATTTATTTTAGTTTTTACAATGTTCTTAATCTGACATGTAACCTGAAAATATGACATAGTATAACGAAATTGTAATTGTCTCAGATTTCTTTTCTCAAAACTGTTAGAATCTACATAACTAGGTTAATGATATTTTCACTTATAAATATACCAAGTGCATTGATTATTGCCGGAAATTTTTTCAGTGACATTTCTGCAACGTCATAATTGCACGACACGAAGTGGAGTGCAATTACGTTGCAGAAAATCACGAAATCAAAATTTCCAGGCAGAATCAATGCACGAGGCTATATTCGGTAAGAGGATCGCACGACGCACAGAAAAAAATGCATTATGATTAATTGGTTTTATGTAGCTATATATGTTACAAGTATAATTTCCAAAAAATTTCCAAAAAATTACTCCTTGGTAGCATATATATACAGTGAAGCCTCGTTGATCCGAATCTACGTTAATCCGAATACCACGACAATCCGGATCAGCAATTTATTTACATTGATTCTATTGTAATCCGGATTTAAAGGTTTTGATAATCCGAACTTCCGAAATTTTGACCGAAAAGGCAAAGCATCTTATCAAGTGTGCAGTGGTGCATAGGAAACAGTGAAGTAATCGCGATGCGACGTATGCGCTGTCACGCTCGCACGCAATACGTACGAGTCCGATAGCGCATACGTCATATCGCAACTGCATTGTTTCGTATACACCGCATGCTGCTGTAACTTTATCAAAGATGTTTTCAAAAAGGCTGACTTCAGGGCAATTAAAGATTGGATACTTAATTTTAAAAAGATACAATTTATGTCTGTTAAATATCTCGGGGAAAAGCTATTCAATGATTCGCAAGCAGCGAGGTTCATTAAAAACAGTTGCAAAGCGATTAGCGTGGCTTTGCAATGGACGGTAGAAAAATTGAAACAATTGTAATGCTGGAAGATTCAAAAGAAAAATTGTTTCTGCACTGAGAAAAGCATTTAGTAAGACCAATTAAATGTATTTAACTCAACTAAATATTTAGTTAAATAAACTAAATTTAATTTGATTTAACATATTTTAACTATCTATTTAGTTGAATTGAATAAATTTAATTCTTCAAACTAAACGCTTTTCTCAGTGTAAGGTATTAAGTTTAAAAAACACGAAACAAACAAAATCGCCGCCGTTTTTGATTAACTACATATTAATGCGGAACATTATTTTTGCGTTTTTAAAACTGTTTTGCGTTAAATATTTTTGTAGTTTTATTTATTTTTAAATAAATGTTTTTGCAGAATGTTTTAATTCCATTTACTTATAAATAAAACATTGTAACTCTACAGACGCGGTAATCCGAAAACGGCGATGGTTCGGATTGGCCCTGTTTTAATTAGTCCGAATTAGCGAGGCTTTACTGTATAAATTTCCGGAAAATTGTGTGATCGTCATGGATACAATTCAAATTTGAATTTTTCTAATGGTTCTCGGCATCGTCCTGCGATTCTCTGCGAAATACTAGAATTTGGATAGGTTAGGAATGCAGATGGAACAATAGCGGCTAAGTATTACAACGTCGCGTCATTAGTATCTCAACCAGAGTTGCAGTCTACAACTCTGGGAGAATTTTTCAAAATAAAAATTAACTTTCTAGCTCCATCCAGGATGAAGTTATGACGTTGCAACCAGAAAATAAGCGCGTTTTTGATTTTTCAAAATTTTACGTAAAAATGACTTTTAAAGGGTCAAGCTTATTTCAAATCGACGCGACGGCCGCCCTTGGGATACGGATTCAGCGGGAAAATTTACATACAAATCAGTTTTCAAAAAGCGTGTGTCATCGAGTCCGGACCACCTCTTTAAATAAGCGCTTTTTGAGATGCCTGCACCCCAACTATTATGTGAGCAAAAAGGACAATTCGATTTTTGTGGGAAAATATGGGAGAAAGGTCTTAGTATGTCAAGCTATATGCAAATGCGGCATGAATTCTAGCCCCTTATTTACTCAAGAAAATTTGAATGTAAATTTATATCGAAAAGTATGTTTCCAGAAAGACTGGCGCCAATGATTAAAAAGCATACAGCGCCTACTTTATTTTGGCCGGATCTAGCTGCATGCCACTATGCAGCGGCCACTAGGGAATGGTATAAACAGCATAAAATCAATTTTAACGAGAAAGAGCTTAATCCTCCAAACTACCCTGAAGCACGTTCTATTGAAGATATTGGACTATTATTAAACAACATCTTCAGAAAAACGTTGAAGCTGCAACTAGCCTAGAAGATTAAAAAAAAATTGAATAAGGCCACCAAAGCGAACGAAGTCATCCAAAACTTAATACCTAACCTAAAAAAGAAAGTGGGTTAACGGGCAAAATAATAATAATTTTTTATGTTTCTGTAAATTATTAAATTTTCTAGACATTAAAGCGTTGTTTTATTATAAAATTGTTAAAAGTATTAGATAATTTTAAAAGGTATATGAGTCTGAAGGTGTCAACTTTCTTTTCGATACAGTCCTTACGTTGTACTCTGTAGATTGTTCCATTACCATCCATAAATTGTCGATATAGAATAAATGATTAGTGAACGTGTCAATGAACACTGTTACTAGACAATTTAAAAATTTTTAAAACACAAGATATGGATGGATGCAGGAGAAGAAGTTATTACTATAAATCATAAATTTTACAATCCAAAATCTATCTGGACATTTATCTATAGCAGCACGTACTTTTTCTATAGGAAAGTTTTAAACCGCTTTGGACAAACTGCGTTGCAAGGATTCCATTGATGCATGTCGTTTTCTGCAAACCATTGCCTTTAATTCAACCCAAAGCTTATAATCCAAAGGATTCAAATTTAGCCTTTCAGGAGGCCAATCTTCATTCTTAATAAACTTAGGCACATTCTCTGCAAGCCACAATTGTGAACTTCCTGTTGTGTGGGCTGCGTCTTGCTGGAGAACCCAGTGTTGGTTTTAAAATGAAAGTCTGATCTAAGCGGCAAAACCACCTTCTCAAGAGTTTCTGTTCGATTCACTTTGACAGTGGTTTTAACAACTTGCTTGCAAAAATAAAGTTTTTTATCACACCATGCCAACTTACTCCCCACTAAACCATCAACCTTGCTGAATGATGACCACGCAGAACATTGCCAACTGCAGCAGTAGCTTCTTTAGAGCTTTTAGCATACATTTGTCCTTTTGACGATTAGATTTTTCTTTAATGGTAAAAATTATCTCATCCGTAAACAAGATACAGCGATGAAGATTTTTCGCGTACTTCTGCCAATGAGACTTGGTTCCGATTATTCTTATTTCTTTAAGTCGAGCTGTTAATAAGTGTCCAGTACTTCTACGGCAAGCCCTCATACCAAGGTCTTCCCTGATCAGTCGCAACATAGATCTGGAGCTCATATCTATTTCTTTCGCTAACAAACTTTTTACCAACAGGATTTCTTAAAAAGAAACTCTGTGCCAAGTTTAAATCATGATAACGTCATACTTATACTCACAAATTTAATTTTTAGTTCAGCTGTAGATCGCTGGCGTTGCCGTCGCTCTTAGTTGTATAATTGCCAATACGATGTCACCTCCGCCTGTATATGTAGTTTTTTGTATCACGTACGGTACGTTACAGGCTCCACAGTTTGGCAACGTCGTGTACTAGACCTTAAGCATTCAGGTATATAGAATTCCATCGAAACTCATACATCTGGCGTGGTTTCGACCATTTCACCCTACCTAAATTTACACGTACTTTTTTAGGATTAGTAGCTGCATTTAAACTAGTATTTTTAAAGTACTCAGGAAATTTAAGGGATCGCTTGAATTGTACATCATTTGTACAAGTTGTATGTTCGAAAAACGTGATCGGATAAAAGGTGCAAATATATAAGAAAAGACATTGATTGTGGTTTAAAAAAATAAACTAATAATTTCTATTCCATGTAAAAGGTTTTGAATTTAAACGAGTTCCTTTGAGATATAAAGAGATTAATATAGGAAATATTTTGTAGTCGTAATTATGTAAAAATAAAAAGTTATCTTTTTCCAAAATGATCATTTCGGATTTATTGGATTATTATTTTTGGAATTATCATATGATACATTCAATCTTGCATCTACAAAAGAAGATTTAACTTTAAACATTTTTACAGTATTCTAATTCATAAACTTTTAAAGAAAAAAATGGTATTAAACAAAATGATGTAGCATTTGATATGTGGTGTGCAAATTCACTTGTGTTCACCACATCCGATTAATGAAGTTTTAATTTACATTATAAATATGTAGTATGTATACAACTGACGAAGGAAAGAATAAAAGAGAAATGATCATTTTGTAAAAAAATATTAACTCTTTTTATATTTACATAATTACGATTAAAACATATTTCCTATTAAATCTCCATTTCTTTTCCATATTGTACCGGAAAATAAAACTACTTCATAAGCCTGACAGAAACTTTACGGTACTGAAAGGCTTCAACAATCGCAAATTTGACATAAGGTGTCGCATTTTTTATTACAAAATGACTAAATTATTATTTTATTATTAAGCAGGGGATGATTAAACTTCTGAAACCATAATTTAAACTTGGCACAGTTTCCTTTAAGAAATCCTGTTGGTAAAAAGTTTGTTAGCGAAAGAAATAGATATGAGCTCCAGATCTATGTCGCGACTGATCAGGGAAGACCTTGGTATGAGGGCTTGCCGTAGAAGTACTGGACACTTATTAACAACTCGACTTAAAGAAATAAGAATAATCGGAACCAAGTCTCATTGGCAGAAGTACGCGAAAAATCTTCATCGCTGTATCTTGTTTACGGATGAGATAATTTTTACCATTAAAGAAAAATCTAATCGTCAAAAGGACAAATGTATGCTAAAAGCTCTAAAGAAGCTACTGCTGCAGTTGGCAATGTTCTGCGTGGTCATCATTCAGCAAGGTTGATGGTTTAGTGGGGAGTAAGTTGGCATGGTGTGATAAAAAACTTTATTTTTGCAAGCAAGTTGTTAAAACCACTGTCAAAGTGAATCGAACAGAAACTCTTGAGAAGGTGGTTTTGCCGCTTAGATCAGACTTTCATTTTAAAACCAACACTGGGTTCTCCAGCAAGACGCAGCCCACACAACAGGAAGTTCACAATTGTGGCTTGCAGAGAATGTGCCTAAGTTTATTAAGAATGAAGATTGGCCTCCTGAAAGGCTAAATTTGAATCCTTTGGATTATAAGCTTTGGGTTGAATTAAAGGCAATGGTTTGCAGAAAACGACATGCATCAATGGAATCCTTGCAACGCAGTTTGTCCAAAGCGGTTTAAAACTTTCCTATAGAAAAAGTACGTGCTGCTATAGATAAATGTCCAGATAGATTTTGGATTGTAAAATTTATGATTTATAGTAATAACTTCTTCTCCTGCATCCATCCATATCTTGTGTTTTAAAAATTTTTAAATTGTCTAGTAACAGTGTTCATTGACACGTTCACTAATCATTTATTCTATATCGACAATTTATGGATGGTAATGGAACAATCTACAGAGTACAACGTAAGGACTGTATCGAAAAGAAAGTTGACACCTTCAGACTCATATACCTTTTAAAATTATCTAATACTTTTAACAATTTTATAATAAAACAACGCTTTAATGTCTAGAAAATTTAATAATTTACAGAAACAAAAAATTATTATTATTTTGCCCGTTTTCCCACTTTCTTTTTTAGGTTAGGTATTAAGTTTTGGATGACTTCGTTCGCTTTGGTGGCCTTATTCAATTTTTTTTTAATCTTCTAGGCTAGTTGCAGCTTTAACGTTTTTCTTAAGATGTTGTTTAATAATAGTCCAATATCTTCAATAGAACGTGCTTCAGGGTAGTTTGGAGGATTAAGCTCTTTCTCGTTAAAATTGATTTTATGCTGTTTACACCATTCCCTAGTGGCCGCTGCATAGTGGCATGCAGCTAGATCCGGCCAAAATAAAGTAGGCGCTGTATGCTTTTTAATCATTGGCGCCAGTCTTTCTGGAAACATACTTTTCGATATAAATTTACATTCAAATTTTCTTGAGTAAATAAGGGGCTAGATTTCATGCCGCATTTGCATATAGCTTGACATACTAAGACCTTTCTCCCATATTTTCCCACAAAAATCGAATTGTCCTTTTTGCTCACATAATAGTTGGGGTGCAGGCATCTCAAAAAGCGCTTATTTAAAGAGGTGGTCCGGACTCGATGACACACGCTTTTTGAAAACTGATTTGTATGTAAATTTTCCCGCTGAATCCGTATCCCAAGGGCGGCCGTCGCGTCGATTTGAAATAAGCTTGACCCTTTAAAAGTCATTTTTACGTAAAATTTTGAAAAATCAAAAACGCGCTTATTTTCTGGTTGCAACGTCATAACTTCATCCTGGATGGAGCTAGAAAGTTAATTTTTATTTTGAAAAATTCTCCCAGAGTTGTAGACTGCAACTCTGGTTGAGATACTAATGACGCGACGTTGTAATACTTAGCCGCTATTGTTCCATCTGCATTCCTAACCTATCCAAATTCTAGTATTTCGCAGAGAATCGCAGGACGATGCCGAGAACCATTAGAAAAATTCAAATTTGAATTGTATCCATGACGATCACACAATTTTCCGGAAATTTATACAGTAAAGCCTCGCTAATTCGGACTAATTAAAACAGGGCCAATCCGAATCATCGCCGTTTTCGGATTACCGCGTCTGTAGAGTTACAATGTTTTATTTATAAGTAAATGGAATTAAAACATTCTGCAAAAACATTTATTTAAAAATAAATAAAACTACAAAAATATTTAACGCAAAACAGTTTTAAAAACGCAAAAATAATGTTCCGCATTAATATGTAGTTAATCAAAAACGGCGGCGATTTTGTTTGTTTCGTGTTTTTTAAACTTAATACCTTACACTGAGAAAAGCGTTTAGTTTGAAGAATTAAATTTATTCAATTCAACTAAATAGATAGTTAAAATATGTTAAATCAAATTAAATTTAGTTTATTTAACTAAATATTTAGTTGAGTTAAATACATTTAATTGGTCTTACTAAATGCTTTTCTCAGTGTAGAAACAATTTTTCTTTTGAATCTTCCAGCATCACAATTGTTTCAATTTTTCTACCGTCCATTGCAAAGCCACGATAATCGCTTTGCAACTGTTTTTAATGAACCTCGCTGCTTGCGAATCATTGAATAGCTTTTCCCCGAGATATTTAACAGACATAAATTGTATCTTTTTAAAATTAAGTATCCAATCTTTAATTGCCCTGAAGTCAGCCTTTTTGAAAACATCTTTGATAAAGTTACAGCAGCATGCGGTGTATACGAAACAATGCAGTTGCGATATGACATATGCGCTATCGGACTCGTACATATTGCGTGCTAGCGTGACAGCGCATACGTCTCATCGCGATTACTTCACTGTTTCCTATGCACCACTGCACACTTGATAAAGATGCTTTGCCTTTTTGGTCAAAATTTCGGAAGTTCGGATTATCAAAACCTTTAAATCCGGATTACAATAGAATCAATGTAAATAAATTGCTGATCCGGATTGTCGTGGTATTCGGATTAACGTAGATTCGGATCAACGAGGCTTCACTGTATATATATGCTACCAAGGAGTAATTTTTTGGAAATTTTTTGGAAATTATACTTGTAACATATATAGCTACATAAAACCAATTAATCATAATGCATTTTTTTCTGTGCGTCGTGCGATTCTCTTACCGAATATAGCCTCGTGCATTGATTCTGCCTGTAAATTTTGATTTCGTGCATTTCTGCAACGTAATTGCACTCCACTTCGTGTCGTGCAATTATGACGTTGCAGAAATGTCACTCAAAAAATTTCCGGCAATAATCAATGCACTTGGTATATTTATAAGTGAAAATAACATTAACCGAGTTATGTAGATTCTAACAGTTTTGATAAAAGAAATCTGAGACAATTACAATTTCGTTATACTATGTCATATTTTCAGGTTGCATGTCAGATTAAGAACATTATAAAAACTAAAATAAATCTTTTAAAAGATTTACACTTGGCAAAAAGCAAATGTGTAGCAGCCATTGAAAATGCCAAAATAAACAAATTAGATAAAATTTTACCAGTAAAACTACAATTTTTTGACAACAAATGAAACTGCAAACAAATTAACTCAGTTCTATTGACGCAAAGGCTCTTGAGAGATGAAACAAGAGAGATGGACGAACAAACTAAAATCCGGGCCTTTTCGTATGCATGGACCGATTATCCATCATCACTTTTTGAATCGGATCCATTAACACCTGGGGGATATATAATGAGAAAAGGAAATAAATGTTATTTTTTCAGTGCGATAAATAAAGAAATATATTTTAATATCTCAGAATGCAACACTTTTCCGCGGGATAATTTCAATACTATCTACGTCATTGATATGATGTGTTTTGTACAACGGTTTCAAAACTATGGTTGTATCACATTCAGTGAATTATTTAAGAAATATTTTAACTCGATTTTTCAAATGAAGCTTTCTAATTGCACCTATGTTATTCTTGTAGGGGACAGGTACGATTTTCCTGAAACTGCTAAGGGTGTGGAACGGAAACGATGATCCAGATTTACTGAAAATATTTACGAGGTCAGTGATACGGTAACAATACCACAATGGAAATCATTTATTGATAAATAATCAACTTAATAAGAGTAGCTTGCTTAATTTCATAGTTTGCAAAATACAAGAGATATAAAAATAGTTCTCTCTGGCATGCATGTAGAAGATAAAGCAATGGTATGCACAAATAATGAAGTGGATATTTTGAAAAATCAGCGTTTTACAGAACATGAGGAAGCAGACACCAGAATGTTTGCATTGCTTCAGTTTTTTTAAAGAGAAAATAGAATGGTTCTGATTTATTCACACAGTACAAATATTTTACCTAATGGGGCCCGATTCCTATAAGCAATCTAGAATGACTTTAGGAGAGTTGGATTTTACTAGCAGCGATGTGCAAACGCGTTTTTCAAATCGACTATGTTTTTCAATTACCTTAATTGCCATCATAATCCACTCTCTAATCCAGGATTAGAAGGTAAAGTGTTGAAGATTTTTAAAAGTAAATCAATGTTGTCAGTACGCGATACTGCGAAAAAAACAGAAACAATAATAGGAATGATTCAAAAACCTAAAAGGAACGAAAAACAATCTGTAGCTGTAAGAAAACAGACAAGAAAACTGTACAACATTTTAACAAGGAAAAACCAGTGCGTTATAATGAACGATAAGACTTACTGCAAATTTGATTATAAAACTTTGCCAATGCTCGAATTTACACTACTGAGAAAATGAGTGACACTACTGAGTCCGGACTCGATGACACACGCGTTTTGAAAACTGATTTGTATGTAGATTTCCCTGCTGAATCCGAATCCGGAGGGCGCCCGTTGATTTGGAATGGCCTTGACCCTTAAAATGTCAATTTTACGTAAAATTTTGAAAAATCAAAAATGCGCTTCTTTATTGTTTGCATCGTCATAACTTCGTCCTGGATGGAACTAGAAGGTTAATTTTTATTTCGAAAAATTCTCCCAGAGTTGTAGATTGCAACGTACTAGTTAAAATTCAGTTTTGAGAAAAAAGAATCTGAGAAAATTACTATTTTGTTATACTATGTCATATTTGTGCATTAAAATTTTCACCAATCGAAAAACTTTTTTATTACAAGAGTTAGAGGCCTATATATCGAGACTATAATTTAAAAAAAGCCCAAAAAAGTTTTTGGTGAAAAAATTATATCGCTGTCTGTAATGCAGACGAAACTATTGCAATTACAATATCTTTTACGCGGGCGAGTAGTGATATAAATCTTATTATTTGATCGTATGACATTTGTCTTCGCATAGACAAGATATTCTACACTGTAAATCTTTCTAAAAACATCTGCATGCTCTTGTTCATATACTTGATTTGCATTTGCAAAATGTCTGCATTTTAAGAAAATCTGGTTGAGATACTAAAGACGTAATAGGTGCTATTGTGCCATCTGCATCCATAGCCCATCCAAATTCTAATATTTCGGGGAAATTAGCATTAACATTCACAGCAGTCTTATAGATGTTTGATAATATGCCCTTTGAATGTGGTATAAAAAGCATCTTCTGAGGGAGGCAAATAACGGTAAATATAAGTAAAATTGGTTATGAATGTTATGATGTTTATAAAAACGTAGATCAACATTCTTACCGAATGTCTGTTTTACAAGTCGGGAACAAATGAGCACGGACTTCATCTAGTGAACCAGTGAACTCTAAACTTCTGTATAAAGGATAGCTGACAGTCATTGCCAGAGAGGCAGTAAGCCGCTAAAAGAATGCAAGCAAGATCTTTTGGATCGTCCCGAATCTTGCCTGCCAGTTCTTCAATGTGGGGCTGACACAGAACAAAGCCTTCTTTGCGATGTAACCATATGGGAATTAACAAAGCTACTGAATAATACCTTGATAGTAGGAAAACATCAGTATCATTGGAATAAATCAGAACCATTCTATTTTCTCTTTAAAAAAACTGAAGCAATGCGAACATTCTGGTGTCTGCTTCCTCATGTTCTGTAAAACGCTGATTTTTCAAAATATCCACTTCATTATTTGTGCATACCATTGCTTTATCTTCTACATGCATGCCAGAGAGAACTATTTTTATATCTCTTGTATTTTGCAAACTATGAAATTAAGCAAGCTACTCTTATTAAGTTGATTATTTATCAATAAATGATTTCCATTGTGGTATTGTTACCGTATCACTGACCTCGTAAATATTTTCAGTAAATCTGGATCATCGTTTCCGTTCCACACCCTTAGCAGTTTCAGGAAAATCGTACCTGTCCCCTACAAGAATAACATAGGTGCAATTAGAAAGCTTCATTTGAAAAATCGAGTTAAAATATTTCTTAAATAATTCACTGAATGTGATACAACCATAGTTTTGAAACCGTTGTACAAAACACATCATATCAATGACGTAGATAGTATTGAAATTATCCCGCGGAAAAGTGTTGCATTCTGAGATATTAAAATATATTTCTTTATTTATCGCACTGAAAAAATAACATTTATTTCCTTTTCTCATTATATATCCCCCAGGTGTTAATGGATCCGATTCAAAAAGTGATGATGGATAATCGGTCCATGCATACGAAAAGGCCCGGATTTTAGTTTGTTCGTCCATCTCTCTTGTTTCATCTCTCAAGAGCCTTTGCGTCAATAGAACTGAGTTAATTTGTTTGCAGTTTCATTTGTTGTCAAAAAATTGTAGTTTTACTGGTAAAATTTTATCTAATTTGTTTATTTTGGCATTTTCAATGGCTGCTACACATTTGCTTTTTGCCAAGTGTAAATCTTTTAAAAGATTTATTTTAGTTTTTATAATGTTCTTAATCTGACATGCAACCTGAAAATATGACATAGTATAACGAAATTGTAATTGTCTCAGATTTCTTTTATCAAAACTGTTAGAATCTACATAACTCGGTTAATGTTATTTTCACTTATAAATATACCAAGTGCATTGATTATTGCCGGAAATTTTTTGAGTGACATTTCTGCAACGTCATAATTGCACGACACGAAGTGGAGTGCAATTACGTTGCAGAAATGCACGAAATCAAAATTTACAGGCAGAATCAATGCACGAGGCTATATTCGGTAAGAGAATCGCACGACGCACAGAAAAAAATGCATTATGATTAATTGGTTTTATGTAGCTATATATGTTACAAGTATAATTTTCAAAAAATTTCCAAAAAATTACTCCTTGGTAGCATATATATACAGTGAAGCCTCGTTGATCCGAATACCACGACAATCCGAATCAGCAATTTATTTACATTGATTCTATTGTAATCCGGATTTAAAGGTTTTGATAATCCGAACTTCCGAAATTTTGATCGAAAAGGCAAAGCATCTTTATCAAGAAGTGAGCAGTGGTGCATAGGAAACAGTGAAGCAATCGCGATGTGACGTATGCGCTGTCTCGCTCGCACGCAATATGTACGAGTCCGATAGCGCATACGTCGTATCGCAACTGCATTGTTTCGTATGCACCGCATGCTGCTGTAACTTTATCAAAGATGTTTTCAAAAAGGCTGACTTCAGGGCAAGTAAAGATTGGATACTTAATTTTAAAAAGATACAATTTATGTCTGTTAAAAATCTCGGGGAAAAGCTATTCAATGATTCATCAGCAGCAAGGTTCATTAAAAACAGTTGCAAAGCGATTAGCGTGGCTTTGCAATGGACGGTAGAAAAATTGAAACAATTGTGATGATGGAAGATTCAAAAGAAAAATCGTTTCTACACTGAGAAAAACATTTAGTAGGACCAATTAAATGTATTTAATTCAACTAAATATTTAGTTAAATAAACTAAATTTAATTTGATTTAACAGATTTTAACTATCTATTTAGTTGAATTGAATAAATTTAATTCTTCAAACTAAACGCTTTTCTCAGTGTAAGCTATTAAGTTTAAAAAACACGAAACAAACAAAATCGCCGCCGTTTTTGATTAACTACATATTAATGCGGAACATTATTTTTGCGTTTTCAAAACTGTTTTGCGTTAAATATTTTTGTAGTTTTATTTATTTTTAAATAAATGTTTTTGCAGAATGTTTTAATTCCATTTACTTACAAATAAAACATTGTAACTCTACAGACGCGGTAATCCGAAAACGACGATAATTCGGATTGGCCCTGTTTTAATTAGTCCGAATTAGAGACGCTTTACTGTATAAATTTCCGGAAAATTGTGTGATCGTCATGGATACAACTCAAATTTGAATTTTTCTATTGGTTCTCGGCATCGTCGTGCGATTCTCTCCGAAATACTAGAATTTGGATAGGTTAGGAATGCAGATGGAACAATAGCGGCTAAGTATTACAACGTCGCGTCATTAGTATCTCAACCAGAGTTGCCGTCTACAACTCTGGGAGAATTTTTCAAAATAAAAATTAACTTTCTAGCTCCATCCAGGATGAAGTTATGACATTGCAACCAGAAAATAAGCGCGTTTTTGATTTTTCAAAATTTTACGTAAAAATGACTTTTAAAGGGTCAAGCTTATTTCAAATCGACGCGACGGCCGCCCTTGGGATTCGGATTCAGCGAGAGAATTTACATACAAATCAGTTTTCAAAAAGCGTGTGTCATCGAGTCCGGACCACCTCTTTAAATAAGCGCTTTTTGAGATGCCTGCTCCCCGACTATTATGTGAGCAATAAGGACAATTCGATTTTTGTGGGAAAATATGGGAGAAAGGTCTTAGTATGGCAAGCTATATGCAAATGAGGCATGAAATCTAGCCCCTTATTTACTCAAGAAAATTTGAATGTAAATTTATATCGAAAAGTATGTTTCCAGAAAGACTGGCGCCAATGATTAAAAAGCATACAGCGCCTACTTTATTTTGGCCGGATCTAGCTGCATGTCACTATGCAGCGGCCACTAGGGAATGGTATAAACAGCATAAAATCAATTTTAACGCGAAAGAGCCTAATCCACCAAACTACCCTGAAGCACGTTCTATTGAAGATATTGGACTATTATTAAACGACATCTTCAGAAAAACGTTGAAGCTGCAACTAGCCTAGAAGATTTAAAAAAAATTGAATAAGGCCACCAAAGCGAACGAAGTCATCCAAAACTTAATACCTAACCTAAAAAAGAAAGTGGGAAAACGGGCAAAATAATAATAATTTTTTTATGTTTCTGTAAATTATTAAATTTTCTAGACATTAAAGCGTTGTTTTATTATAAAATTGTTAAAAGTATTAGATAATTATAAAAGGTATATGAGTCTGAAGGTGTCAACTTTCTTTTCGATACAGTCCTTACGTTGTACTCTGTAGATTGTTCCATTACCATCCATAAATTGTCGATATAGAATAAATGATTAGTGAACGTGTCAATGAACACTGTTACTAGACAATTTAGAATTTTTTAAAGCCAAGATATGGATGGCTACAGGAGAAGAAGTTATTACTATAAATCATAAAATTTACAATGCAAAATCTATCTGGACATTCATCTATAGCAGCACGTACTTTTTCTATAGGAAAGTTCTAAACCGCTTTGGACAAACTGCGTTGCAAGGATTCCATTGATGCATGTCGTTTTCTGCAAACCATTGCCTTTAATTCAACCCAAAGCTTATAATCCAAAGGATTTAGATTTAGCCTTTCAGGAGGCCAATCTTCATTCTTAATAAACTTAGGCACATTCTCTGCAAGCCACAATTGTGAACTTCCTGTTGTATGGGCTGCGTCTTGCTGGAGAATCCAGTGTTGGTTTTAAAATGAAAGTCTGATCTAAGCGGCAAAACCACCTTCTCAAGAGTTTCTGTTCGATTCACTTTGACAGTGGTTTTAACAACTTGCTTGCAAAAATAAAGTTTTTTATCACACCATGCCAACTTACTCCCCACTAAACCATCAACCTTGCTGAATGATGACCACGCAGAACATTGCCAACTGCAGCAGTAGCTTCTTTAGAGCTTTTAGCATACATTTGTCCTTTTGACGATTAGATTTTTCTTTAATGGTAAAAATTATCTCATCCGTAAACAAGATACAGCGATGAAGATTTTTCGCGTACTTCTGCCAATGAGACTTGGTTCCGATTTTTCTTATTTCTTTAAGTCGAGCTGTTAATAAGTGTCCAGTACTTCTACGGCAAGCTCTCATACCAAGGTCGTCCCTGATCAGTCGCGAGTCTGGAGCTCATATCTATTTCTTTCGCTAACAAACTTTTTACCAACAGGATTTCTTAAAGGAAACTGTGCCAAGTTTAAATTATGGTTTCAGAAGTTTAATCATCCCCTGCTTAATAATAAAATAATAATTTAGTCATTTTGTAATAAAAAATGCGACACCTTATGTCAAATTTGCGATTGTTGAAGCCTTTCAGTACCGTAAAGTTTCTGTCAGGCTTATGACGTAGTTTTATTTTCCGGTACAATATGGAAAAGAAATGGAGATTTAATAGGAAATATGTTTTAATCGTAATTATGTAAATATAAAAAGAGTTAATATTTTTTTACAAAATGATCATTTCTCTTTTATTCTTTCCTTCGTCAATTGTATACATACTACATACTTATAATGTAAATTAAAACTTCATTAATCGGATGTGGTGAACACAAGTGAATTTGCACACCACATATCAAATGCTACATCATTTTGTTTAATACCATTTTTTTCTTTAAAAGTTTATGAATTAGAATACTGTAAAAATGTTTAAAGTTAAATCTTCTTTTGTAGATGCAAGATTGAATGTATCATATGATAATTCCAAAAATAATAATCCAATAAGTCCAAAATGATCATTTTGCAAAAAGATAACTTTTTATTTTTACATAATTACGACTACAAAATATTTCCTATATTAATCTCTTCATATCTCAAAGGAACTCGTTTAAATTCAAAACCTTTTACATGGAATAGAAATTATTAGTTTATTTTTTTAAACCACAATCAATGTCTTTTCTTATATATTTGCACCTTTTATCCGATCACGTTTTTCGAACATACAACTTGTACAAATGATGTACAATTCAAGCGATCCCTTAAATTTCCTGAGTACTTTAAAAATACTAGTTTAAATGCAGCTACTAATCCTAAAAAAGTACGTGTAAATTTAGGTAGGGTGAAATGGTCGAAACCACGCCAGATGTATGAGTTTCGATGGAATTCTATATACCTGAATGCTTAAGGTCTAGTACACGACGTTGCCAAACTGTGGAGCCTGTAACGTACCGTACGTGATACAAAAAACTACATATACAGGCGGAGGTGACATCGTATTGGCAATTATACAACTAAGAGCGACGGCAACGCCAGCGATCTACAGCTGAACTAAAAATTAAATTTGTGAGTATAAGTATGACGTTATCACCTCCTGACAAAAATTTGAATTTAGGCTTCTAACACCATCTATATGCTTATACAGTCCAAAAAAGGGCAAAACGTTGTCACCTCCGAAAACGGAGGTCATAAAGCTCTTTTTACTGTGTATGTTTATTCTAAAAAGATATTAAGTATTTACTACTGGTCTAACAGGTGTTTTGATTATTTGTTTTGTAATAAAGTATAATAAGGTAAGTATTTTGAAGAAGTAAGTTGGAGAGAACACTTGCATGCGAGTAAAATGTTCACTTTCTCCAGATTCGTTGTTTATATGTGTTCTTATTAGTAGAGCACAGGCTTTATGGGCAGTCCTTTTTGCATTTCGTTAAAGGTTTTTAAGAATGACGTCGATAGATATCACGACCTAAAAATACATTTCTAGCATTTTTCCAAGCACAACAAAAGCTAAAAGATAATGGTAAAGGCGAAAGAAAAGCATGTTCAGTGTAGATTCTGATTGAAACCCACCACTTAGAAGTTAAAAAACCTAAGATTGGATGAAAAACTATATGTTATCAATATCAAGCAACTAAATTCACACTCGGTTAAAAGCTTCAATACCTGCATTGTTAACGAGTGGAAAATATCTAGAGTTACGAGGTTGGTTTGAGAAGTTCGTGTAAAAAGTAAGAAAACGTATTTTTTGCGGGAATTTTATTTTACTTTTCTACATAATCTTCTTGAAGGTTGATACATTTGGTCCAACGATGGTTCAAGTTTCTTATCCCCTCCTTAAAATAAGAGTTATCAAACTTTGCAAAATAAAGTTTGTTTGATCTATCACTTCGGCACTTGACTCAAATTTTGTTCCTGCAAGAAATTTTTTCATGTTTGGAAACAAATAATAGCCCGAGGGTGCTAAATCTGGAGAATATGGGGGGTGTAGAAGAATTTCGTAGCATAATTCTAATAGTTTAACCGCGGCAATTGCACATGAATGAACTGGGGCATTGTCTTGGTGAAACAGGATCTTCTTCCTAGCTAAATGTGGCCGTTTTCTCTTAATTTCGCTGTTTAATCTATCGAGTAAAGATGCATAATACTCTCCGGTTATCGTTTTACCCTTTGCTAAATAATCAACAAACATTATTCCATGGGCGTCCCGGAAAACAGTGGCCATAACCTTTCCTGCAGAGGGAACCGTTTTTGCTTTCTTCGGTGCCCGTTCTCCTGCTGCAACCCACTGTTTTGACGGTGTTTTTAGTAGTAAGTAAATGTATGTTCAAGACTAGATCTCCCCATGTTATTCTTATGGGAGTTTCGTTTTTAAGACAGGACAATTTTGTGAGGTTATGTGTGTCAAACTTACAATTGAGTGAGGTTATGTGTGTAAAACTTGTCGTCCTTCCCGCTAGATGTCAGCATGGGTGCGGGTTTAAGTGTTTAGGCGGGAAAAAGTCGAATGTGATGCTTGTCCGTGATTGGTCGGACTGAATTGCCGGTAAAATAGGTTGCAGCATGTGTCGCTAGATGTCTCTGTGGGCGTGGTTTTGGCGGGAAAAATCAAATCTCAGGCCTGTTCGTGATTGGTCCGAAGTTTTGGCGCTAAAGGAGGTTGCAGGTCGTGTCGCTTTGGAGCGCGTGAACGCGGCCGGGCGGGCCGGGTTAAATAGAAAAATTTGTCGCGGCGTTGCGTGGGCGGGTGCCCCAGTGGGCCGGTGCCCCGGTGGCCCGTTGAAAGGAGTTAATTTGAAAAATTTGGCGGTTGCCTCGCTGCCGATTAATAATAAGGCGGTGGGGTAAACATTTTATTAAAGGGGGCTGAAAAAAAAAATAATATACAATCATCGTTTAACTAGATGTAAATACAATATTAACAACATAAGCGTACTGTAGATTTTTCTTTAATACAAATAATGAATAGTGACCTATAAAATACAATAATAATAATAATAATAATATTTAAAGGAGAATGCATCCTTTTCTTCTCTCTCGTGAATAGTACTGCTGGATGATCTCATCACTTAATTGTTGCATAGTTTGATGTTGGACTAAAAATAAAAACATTACATTTTATACAATAAATTAAAAAATATCAACTTACCTGCATTTGTTTTTTCCTTTATGAATAAAACAGAAGCCAATAAAATACAATAATGATATTATTTTAAAGGAGAATGCATCTTTCTGCTGGATGATGTATTTATTCGAAACATATGTGCATACATTCCTTTTCTAGAATGATCTCATCATCACTTAATTGCTGCATAGTTTTGAGAGCTAAAAAAACATTACATTTTATACAATAAATTAAAAAATATCAACTTACCTGCATTTGTTTTTTCCTTTATGAACAAAACAGAAGCCAGTAAAATACAATAATGATATTATTTTAAAGGAGAATGCATCTTTCTGCTGGATGATGTAATTATTCAAAACATATGTGCATACATTCCTTTTTCTAGAATGATCTCATCATCACTTAATTGCTGCATAGTTTTGAGAGCTAAAAAAACATTACATTTTATACATTAAAAATAAAAAATATCAACTTACCCGCATTTGTTTTTTCCTTTAATACGATAATAATATTAAAAGAAAAATGCATCTTTTCCTTCTAACAAAATATTATATATTCCGCCGGATGATGTCATCAGTGAATTATTGCACTAGCAAGAAAAAACATTCCTTTCACGAATTGATGTTCGACTTAGAAAAAACAATACATTCGGTGTAAAATAACAATCTCAATTTAGCTGCACTTGTTTTTCCCGTATTTTACACGTTATAATGAAATTTTTAAGATCGCAAACAATATTAAGCGGTTGTATTGTTTTTAGTGTTATTTTTATTGATTAAAAGACGCGAGTTCAAACCGCATTACATATGTGCACAGTTTACCGCTTGTTTTAAAACTGAAGCGCTATTAAAATGTGTACTGTAAAATATTTTCTTAATGTCATGTCATAATTAATTAATGCTTTTTAAGTGCAAACATTAACATAGGCGATAAATTTAAAATGTGCGTCATTGTCACATCTGGGATTCGTTTCTTGATATTCCCCGTTTGATTTACAAAACAACAGGGATGTACAAAATCTCGCATAAAAAGATTATTTACATGTCTTTGATTCCATTTATAATTGAATCGTTGTTTTGGACATCCTTTAGAATATTTATTTCTTTAGTGGGATATTTTAGTTTGTAAAAATTGTGTTATATGGAGTATTTTGTTCGAAGTGTTGGCCTTGTTAGGGGTGGAAAGCGCGCCATTTTATTGAGTTATTGCTTGAAATTATTTTATGAGGGTGTTTTGCGTTTTCGATTTGTGTCAACAATTAAAATTAATTGCACCTTGCACTCGTATAAAAAGCTCGCTCTAAAGTGCTTCTGTTTTATTTGAAACAAGTGTTTGGTGCGGATAACATACTCATTTATAAAAACCGTTCGATTCAGTTTGTGAAATTAACGTGTTATTATTTTTTAATTGAAAGGCTGAATTGTATTTAATCCGTCTTAACAATAATGGATATTACCAATTTGCAAAATCAGGTTACATTGGTGGAAGATGATTTAGCACGTGCAACAACACCTGCTGATTTTCGAAGGTTATCAACCCTGATTGATGAAACTACGGAATTAACAATCCAACAGATAAGGAATTACTCAAATGCGGGGGGAATAGCTGATAAACGGAAACTAGAAACGATTTTGAACAGATGTAAATACTTGGATGCGAGGATAAAACAATCCCTTATTAAAACAGGCGAAGGAGTTAGTGGAGAGGGTGGGGAAAGCAGCGTAACGTATTATGACGTAAGTTTTTCATGTTTTTTATTGAATATTCTCATTTTGATTGATTATAATTTGCATGTTTTAGCTGGAATCAGCGTTCAAAGGGCGTATTAAGACGGGTATAGTGATCAATAACAATATATTAGATCCAAAGGAGTTTCTCGAGGAAGCACAGCCCATTTTTGTGGATAAAATTGAAGCATCCCTCCAAAAGCGAATACCTAACATGAAAGCCAATGTCGTTCTTTGTGCCGATTATAAAATGAAGCTAGATGACACAGTACAGGCCAAGTACTTTAACACGTCCAACTTCATTATATCAAGATCCAGCGACCTTATTTCTATATTCGGGGACATGGAGATTTCTTTATTGTCACAGGTGCGTATATGAAGTTTTTTAAAAACTCACTTTTAATTAGTTTTTTTCCTTTTTTACAGATGGGATCCTTTGAAGAAGTGGGGTCAGGGGGTAGTTTTAGTCGTATTAATTCGTTAGCTATAAATATTAACAAATATTCGCCTTTAAGAGCTTCTAAATTTATCGAGTTGCCTACTGTAATTAAAAGCAAGCACGCCATTATAAATGTAAAAAATACGGATAACGAATGCTTCTATTACGCTCTAGTTTCCGCTCTTTACCCCTCCAATAGAAATAAAGAATTACCATCCTCGTATCCGCAAAATTTCAAACAACTATTTAATATTAAGGGTATTAAATCTCCGGTGAAAATTACGGACATTCCCAAATTTGAACGTCAAAATCCTAACATTTCCGTTAACGTGTACGGCTTGCAGGGTAGTAAAGTGACGGGTCCTCTTTATCATACAAAATCCAAAAAACAACACCATATTAATTTGTTGTACGTGAGAAAGAGGAAAGCATCTCACTACTGCTGGATAAAGAATATGTCTCGTTTATGTAGATCATCCATCACCAAGCATACAAACCGTACTTTTATATGTGACAGGTGCTTAAGGCACTTCAGGAGTGTCCAATCGTTGAACAATCACCTGGATGATTGTGAAAAGTTCGATGCAGTTCGCATAGAATTTGATAAACCGGGTGAAAATACATTGTCTTTTAAAAATTTAAATTTTAATTTACGTCACCCCTTCGTTGTATACGCCGATTTTGAATGCTTAACAGTGCCGTGTAATCAAATTGATGATGATGATGATGATGTTACGCATTTCAAAAGCTGTACTATACCATATCAAAAACATATACCTTTCGCTGTCGCATACCAGGTCGTTTGTTCGTTCGATCCCTCCTTATCACATTATAAAAGTTATGTAGGAACAAATCCTCAAAAATGGCTGGTTAACGAGTTGATAAAAGAAACCGCAATAATAGAGGAAAAGATAAAAATTAACATTCCAATGCTGCCGCTTACATTGGAGGAACAGCAGGGGTATGATAATACCACACTGTGCCCCCATTGTTTGCAAGAATTCAATGAGGATTTGGTTGTCAAAGTTAGAAATCATGATCATTTCACCGGGAAATTCCTATCGGCCCTTTGTCAAAATTGTAACCTGCAATACAAATGCGGCAATTACATTCCCATATTGTTTCATAACATGTCAGGCTATGATATACATTTCATAATTAATGAATTAAATTTCAACCGCGAACCGGTAAATATCCTACCCGTGACAAGGGAAAATTACATTTCAGTATCAAAAAAATGTGCTAAGATGACATGGAGGTTTATAGACAGTTATCGGTTCTTAGCTAGAAGCTTGGATGTTTTAGCAAATAATTTAGCCCCGGAAATGTTTAATTTTGTTCGCGAAGCCTTTCCAAATCCCGAACAATTTAATTTAGTACGACGTAAAGGCATATTTTGTTACGATTACATGAATAGTTGGGGGAAACTCAATGAAACGGAATTACCGCCGAAAGAATCGTTTTATAATGCTCTTCGCGAAGAACATATCAGCTGCGAAGATTACGAGCACGTTCAGAATGTATGGAAAACATTTAACATAAAATCGTTGGCGCAATACAGTGAACTTTATTTAAAGTGTGACGTAAAAATCTTAGCTGATGTTTTTGAACAGTTTCGCGATTTATGTATGAAAATATACGATTTAGACAGTGTACATTTTTATACGGGGCCCGGATTAGCGTGGTCAGCTGCTTTAAAGTGTACACGTGTAAAATTAGATTTGTTGACCGACATAGATATGGTGTTGTTTTTTGAAAAAGCGATAAGAGGCGGGATTACCCAATGTTCGCATAGATACGCAAAAGCAAACAATAAATATATGAAGGAAAATTATAACGAGAAGGAGCCTTCAAGTTGTTTGCTTTATGTAGATGCCAATAACCTTTACGGTTACGCGATGTCCGAAAGTTTACCGTACGGGAATTTTGAATGGTTGTCGGAAAATCGGGTTCGCGAGATAGAAAATATATTAAAAAATTTTAAATGCGGGGAAAAACCGGATTGGGAAATGTATACCGATCGAGCGTGCATGCTCGCTCTAAACATGGCGGTTGACGAGGAAGAAGCCCCTACCTCATTAATTTTGGAAGTAGATCTTAACGTGCCCCGGGAAATTCAAGACAAAACGTCAGCGTTTCCCTTTTGCCCGGAGCATCGGCGGCCTCCTACGGCTTCAAATAATTCTCCCCCAAAATTAATGTTGACTATGTTTCCAAAATTTAAATACGTTTTGCATGTTCGAAACCTGTTTCAATGTTTATTGTACGGCCTGCAATTAACCAAGGTTCATAGAGTTTTAAAATTCTCTCAACGGAGATGGCTCAAACCCTACATAGACTTGAACACGAGTTTAAGGGCTAAGGCAAAAAACGAGTTCGAAAAGGACTTCTTTAAGCTCATGAACAACGCGGTTTTCGGCAAGACGATGCAGAATATCCGGAAACATCGAAAGATCAAATTAGCGTACTCTTTTAGAAGCGCCCAAAAGTATATCGCGTTACCGGAGTTCCGTTCCTGTACGATATTTAAAGAAAATCTGGTCGCCGTCGAACTAAACAAAACCGTGGTTAAATATAACCAACCGGTTTATTTGGGGATGGTGATTTTAGACTTGTCTAAATTATTAATGTACTCTTTTCATTATCAGTTTATGTTAGAGCAACCCTGCCCCGCTATCTTGCTTTATACGGACACGGACGGAATGGTGTATGCTTGTGCAAATAGTACCGACGGATTAGATATTTATGACGTTATACGAGAGGAAAGCGCGAAAGGATCGGAGGGAATATTCGATACGTCCGATTATCCTCCAGAGAACCCCTATGGAATACAGAAAGTAAATAAGAAAGTTCCCGGTAAATTCAAAGACGAATTAAACGGTAAACTTTTAATGGAATTTGTCGGTTTGAAATCGAAAATGTATTCCATGCGGAAGGAGGAGGGTAAGGAGGTTTGTAAGGCCAAAGGCGTAGGGCAGCAGGCTCTAAAAAATAGATTAAGTTTCGAACATTATTTCAAAAGTTTATTTGATTCGGAAATTACATATGCCGTTAATAGAAGCATTCGTTCTGATAAACATAATCTTTATACATATTTTATTAGGAAAAAAGCTCTAGATTCATGTGATGATAAACGTTTTATACTAAAAAATAAAATTGATACCCTTCCATGGGGTCATTTTAAAATAAATGAAGAAGAGGAGGGAGTTATTTTATAATTTTTTATTGTAAATAAAATCTTAGTTTATACATTTAGATAAGTAGACTATTATTTGTACATATATTTTCTAATTATTATTATTATTATATTGTAAGTATTTAGTGTAAATAAAATCTTAGTATATATAGATAAGTAGACTATTATTTATGCACATATTTTCTAATTATTATTATTATTATTATTATATTGTAAATAAAGTATATACAAAAACAGACTATTTTTTATAATAAATCACTTTTCTTGATCCAGCTGTTGTGTGTGTTATCAAAACCCAACCATTTCACATATAATTGATCATTTTTTGTTCGTAATACACGTTCAATTAAAAAGCTTTTTGGGTGTTTAGTTTTCATCAATTCCGGTTCATAGAAGCAACCTTTGATTGGGACACCTCTCACATCTTCTAACAGATAGGTTGTCGGTCTAGTTGATTGCACCCTGCTTATGCGAAATAATTCAGTGCTGAACTGGGGGTGATAACCTTTCGAAAAAACCCCTCTGTACTTAGAAATACGAACCATATCGTTTACTTTAAATTTAGGTTTTGGGGGGACCCCGTCATCATCATCATTCGAACGATTTAAAGGCGTGCGAAATGTCACATTGATGGGGGCTAGACCAATTGACCTATGCACGGTGCTGTTGTACTTATCGACAACATCTTGCAGTATATCCAACCATTTATAATTCCCGTTGAAACTGAACTCCTTGTAGAGATTAGATTTAAGTGTCCTAATCACCCTTTCCGCAAAAAATGCTTTCTTAGTGGAAAACGTTGAATAGTGGTTGATGGAATGTTCCGACATTAATTTCTTGAAATGAGTGTTAAAATATTCACCTCCGCGGTCAGTGGCCAAGTTATTAGGTTTTCGCAAGTTTTCATCCAATATGCTTCGCATAGCACCGGCAACTTCTTTCCCGCTTTTAGATTTTAGAGGCCTTACCCACACATATTTAGAAAAAGCGTCTATTACCACCAGAACGTATTTATATCCCTTGTTGTAATGAGCATAAGAGTTAAAGACTGCTATATCGCTTTCCCAGAGGTCATCGAACCCTAGAACGATTGCTGAACGTCTGGGGAAATTTATTCTAGCCTGCCTGTGGATCTCGTTAACGATTGCTCTCTTTACATCGCTCATATTAGTACTAGTACTTTAAATATTTTACGTTTTTTGTTTTTTATGGTATCTTTCTAACACATCCACACGTTCAGTCAATTTCGCAATGGTTTTGTTGAAATTTTCAGCAAGGGGGTTCACAAGTGAAACATAAAACGTCTCGAAACGCTGCCTTTCTGTTTTCATTAAATCGATCGATTCCTGCTGAGTGAGTAATTGCCCCTGTTTTTTAGCTTCGATAATTGGCTGTAATTGATTTATCCCGTTATTGATTTGCACTAACAACGGGTCTATTTTGTCGGTGTAGAATTTTTCTCTACGCTCCCAGGTTTTTACTTCTTCAGTTAATCGTTTTAACGGCACTGCATCGTTTTCTTCCAAAGGATGGCCTATATTCGAAAGTCGTCGTTGTTCGATGTCAAACCCGCCGGTGCTTGTTAATGGAAACAAAGGACGTTGTTGTTGTTTACCTCCCGAAGAAGAAGAACTTCGATGAACCATCCGTCCAAATTTATCCACGGGCATCATGAAAATGAATTAATTTTTACTCATCTTCAAGCTATATAACCATCTTCTCGCAATTCCTCAACAATACTAGCAATTTCATTTTGAACATTGGAATTTCCGGCATTCTGAGAAGCAATGAGCAATCTTAAACGTTGAACGAGCTCTGAGGGCGTATCCCAATACACATATTCGATGGGATTATCATTGACACGCTTCATACTGGAAAGTACACCTTTGCCCGTTGTTTCTCTCATTTCTTTTTCTTCTAATGATTCAATGATCGGTTTAATGATCTCCGTATATTTATAGCCAACATAACGTTTCGATAGCGGTATTTTATCGACATTGGTGGCGCGAAGTATACTTATGTAATTTCTAACGTCTTGCCTTGTATAGTTAGCGGGTCGTTTTAGAACTAAAAGTTCATACAACCCATGCGTTCCATCATACCTAACTCCTTTGACTTTAAAATATTTCTCTCTATTTCCAACGTCGAGGAAGGAATCTCCAAAATTCCATTTATCCAAATTAACGTCATACTTAACACCGTACGGGGAGTTATCTATACTTCGATCGTTTCGCAGCATAAGAGAAAGATATTTCCTAGGTAGCGGGTGATATTGTTCTAAAAAGTCCCGCGTTGACACATTTTCCCATGCCGGATATATATCCTCGTTACCAGACTCCACCCTTTTGTCCACCCCTCCTGCTTCGTCGCCTTCTTCTTCCACTTTTTCTACTTCTTCGTCTTCACCCTTCATCTTGAACGATGTGTGTATTTTTTTAAGCAATTTTGATCTAGGGGAAACCGATGTGTGCATTTCTGTAAGCAATTTTGATGTAGGAGAGGAAGTACTTGGAGTAGCCGCTACTGTGCTAAAAACGGGTGTGGACCAGGCCAACGGCATTTTCATCGGAGCGCTTATTTTTCCTTTTTCGTTAATGGTTTTCAGGGAGCGAGCGATGTCTTCTATAGGATCCAGAAGGGGTTTGTGCGTTTTCGCAAAAGCGATTTCTTTAAGTTGCGCGCCCGATTGTAAGGCTTTAAATTTCCTTCGTATATCATTAGCAACTCGAATTAATGCTCTTTTACGAAGTTTATCGGCTGCGATGTTGTCCCCCATAATAATAAGGTTACAATATCGATCGCTACTTTAGTTCGACTAGATGAGTTAGCTAAATTACTTCGAATTTATAGCGGTTAGGGTCTAATAAAACCGTCAAAATTTATTCTGTAACGTCCGTTGTTGACGTCACAATCCTTGTTGATCATTAGAAATCCGTAGCGACTGTCTTTCCAGCACCGAGTGCACATGTCCCGAAATTTATTAAAAGACATATCGATGCTCACATGATCTTCGTAAACGTGACGCATGTTTAAGTCGTCCTGTTTAAAAATCAATAACATGTTCGCGTTATCGCGCAGCAGATGTTTAGGAATTTTCGTGTAAGACTGACAGAGATAGAAACTGTCTATACCGTGATGTCGCCCCATGCTGAAGAAATGACGCATCGGATTCTGATTGTCCATGCTGACGTCGTCAAACACGAAAATCGAGTTAGGGCGCGCTTCATCGGGCATCATGACGGACTCGTTTTCGCTAAAAGTAAAATACCCCATGCCTTTTACACGCTTCAGCGCTTCTTTCAAAAACGTATACTTCGGTTGATGAAGAGACCGGGAATAAATAT
Organism: Agrypnus murinus; assembly: GCA_929113105.1. Taxonomy (NCBI): domain Eukaryota; kingdom Metazoa; phylum Arthropoda; class Insecta; order Coleoptera; family Elateridae; genus Agrypnus; species Agrypnus murinus. The sequence goes on from OV816031.1 coordinate 47,182,985, forward strand.
AAATATTGGCGAACTTCAACCCTTTGGGCTCCACCAACATGGAGAGCATCGCATTTGATTTGCCGGAACCGGAGGGTCCCACTATCAAGCACCTGATGGAGGATGGGAACAAACTGCTATGCTTAGCACCATCAACTTTTGCCCCAGAGTCCATGAGCAGCTCCTTTTCCAAATCGCGTACGGTTAACCTTTCACGTTGTTGCACGATTTTCATTCTTTTTTCCGCTATATCCGGCAAGTAATAAAAAATGAAGATTATGCTATAAATAAGCTTGTACGCATGATACGAAGTTATTCGTTCAAATGATCGTGCACGAAGGCGGAGGTGTCTTAAACAAGCTTATAGATAAACTACCCGTCGAACTACACCTTCCGGGGTACCAATTCTGCGGCCCCGGTACACGATTGGGGCAAAGGTTAGCACGCGGAGATCCCGGCGTAAATCCCTTGGACGCCGCTTGTAAGGAGCACGATATCGCTTATTCGAGTCATCAGGACGTGAAATCGAGACATCTTGAGGACGCAGTTCTCGAACAAGAAGCCTGGAAGCGGGTTAAAGCAAAGGATTCCAGTGTTTCGGAGAAAGCAAACGCTTGGCTCGTGACCAACGTCATGAAAGCTAAAAGAAAACTTGGAATGGGGTTTGGAAGAGGAGGTGGCGGCGGCGGTAATAAACAATCTAAAGTCGCTTTCGGTAGGATCATGAAAACCGGACTTAACGCCGTAAAAGGTGCTCAAGCGGAAACTATCGCGAAAGCTGCGAAAATAGCTGTGGGTGCGGCGAGAAGAGCCGTTAAAGAAGCAGGAGGTAGAAGATGTGTGAGACAACCTCGAGTAATTCCTATTCCAGGTGGGGCGGTAAAACAAGGTGGTCTACTTCCCTTATTGCCGGCCATTTTTGGTGGACTCGCTGCGATTGGCTCGCTGGCCGGGGGCGTATCTCAGGTGGTTAAAGCCGTGAAAGACGTAAAATCCGCTAAAGATCAATTGGTGGAAATGAAGGACCATAATAGGAGGATGGAGGGTATAGCGATCGGAAAAGGCGGAAGTATGATTATAAAACACCGGTCGCCGAGTAAATCGGGCCTCGGTTTGTACTTGAGCAAGAAACCTAAAAGCGGCGGCAGAGGACTCTATTTACGAAAAAAGCCGACAAAAAACTAATAAATTTGCCTCGACGTCCTCTCACCAACATTGACATCTACAAATATGCCACAGGTATACCCCATTTTCGAGGCGTATTTATGCGCGATGGATTACCTTCGCGACCTTGGAAGAACGAAAGTGGAATAGTCAATTTGGATTCGACAATGGGGAAAGGAACGCATTGGGTGGCATACAGGAAACACAACAACTTGATTGAATATTTCGACGGATTTGGAAATTTAAAGCCGCCGCGAGAACTTGTGAACTATTTCGGTAAAAATGCCGGAAACATGACCTATAACACGGAACGATATCAAAATTACAATTCCTACAACTGCGGACATCTGTGTTTGCAATTTCTGAGGAGATAAAAAGAGGGTATGTGACGCGTCCTCGTTTAATCATGTCCGAGACGTTCACTTTAACGGGTACAGGCAGTTACCTGAGTACTAACTATTATCCGCCGGTTGCCTTAAATGCCGACTACGAGTACACGTTAGGACTAATAGGTTACTGGACCTACAACGCTCTCCGAAACATCTATCCAGGCAATAATAAGATCTATTGGCGCAAACCGGGCGATAAAAAAAACAGACAGCTACTCATAGCGGAGGGGGCATATGAAATAAATTCGTTGAATGAGTACATATCGAAAAAATTGGCGCTAACCAATAATGAAACTCTCAAGCAGGAAGAAATATTTTCTCTGCAACCGAATACGAACACTTTAAAGTGTGAAATCAAAAGTAAATATGCCATTGATTTTCGCCCCGACGACTCTATCGGACGCATGCTCGGCTTCTCCCCCAAAGTTTTAGAAGCGGACGTATTACACGAATCGGATTTACCCGTTAAAATATCACCGGCCAGTAGTATACGAATAAATTGTAATATAACTGGAGGCGCACATTATAACGACACCCCGGTACATACAATATACGAATTCGCGCTGGACGTGGAGCCGGGGGAACAAGTGAACGAAAAACCTACAAACGTAATATATCTTCCAGTAGTAGTTGCGGATCAAATAGATAATATCACGTTATCACTCACGAATCAAAACGGAGAACGATTAAATTTCGGACACGAAGACGCTACTATACGATTGGAGCTTAAAAAGAAAGAACGAGAGAAAAAATGGGGTTAGACTTCACTACTAGTACTACTGGTAATAATAATAATAATATGATAATGAGAAAAACGGAGACGAATGAAGACATAATATCCCATTATAAAAGAGCGGCTCGCGCTCTACACGTCACTAATCGTTCGAACGTTAAACGATTAAAACCTCAAGACGTTCACTTTTTGAAATCTCTCGGATTTACAGTTCTGAAAGAAAGTGATGAGCAGTGAAAAATTAAACATATTCGACGACATCCGACTCGATGAGGATATTATCGAACAGAAATGGATCGCCCATACGCCCCCGACTCGAGCGGAAAACTTCAAATCTAGCGATGAAGTCACCATAACGGTGGAACAACGAGATTCGCTCGTCAGCATTTATGAGAGTTTCCTGTATGTGGAAGGACAACTTGAAGTTGCGGACCCCACAAAACAATGTAATCTAGTCAACAACGCTATTTCCCATCTGTTCGAAGAGGTCAAATTAAGCCTGAACGATACCATGATCGAGTCTATACGAAGACCGGGGATTACCTCCACCATGAGGGGTCTTGCAGCTTACAACAAGGACACCATTAAATCGCTCGAGATCGCCGGATGGGGTGCCGATCCCTTTACTCTCCCCATTTCCATCGAGAGTACGGATAAGAAGTTCTCATGTCTTATACCCTTATCATTGTGGTTTGGAATAGCCGAGGACTACAATAAGTTAATCGTATGGTCCAAAATGCAGTTAAGTTTGATTCGTGCTCGTACAGACTCAAATTGTATTCAAAGCGCAGAAAGCGATGGGAACATTAGCCTCAGCAAAATAGAATGGCGAGTGCCACACTTCAGGTTGAGCGACGCCGCCAAGTTACGGCTCCTAAACAAAATCGACAAGGGCAAATTCATCACGATCCCTTTCCGAAAAAGAACCCTTAACATCATACCCGGGTTACGCAGCGGACGCGAGGATGTTATAGAATTGGGGTCCGTGAAAGCCTTCGAGAGACCTCATCATGTAATCGTGGGATTTCAAGTGAACAAGGAAAATATTGCTAAAGAAAACGCGAGCACCTTCAATCACGCCAACATAAAAAATATCACGGTCTATATCGATTCGGTGGCTCACCCCAATAGACGCATGAACTTGGACTTTAATAAAAACTTATTTACGGAGGCGTACAGAAATTACTGCGACTTTCAGTCATCCTACTACGGAAACAACCCTCATTTTCCCCACCCTCTCATGAGATACAGCGAATTTCTTAAATCCCCGCTCTACGTCATCGATCTATCGAAACAGGACGAGAGTGTAAAGGCGGGGACGGTTAGTATTAAAATTGAGATCGAAGCGAGCACAGCGTTCGCTAACAACACGTACGCGTACGTTCTATTACTTCACGACACCATAGTATCGTACGAACCAGTTACGAGCACCGTTACCACCCTGTAAACGATGATAATAATAGATTTGCAGGGCTTCGAAGCACCCCATTTTGTTCCGAAAGAAATGGCCATTACTGACGGAGAACGAACAGCTCATTATGTCTTTAAACCGCCGTGTCCATTTCATGAATTGACACTTTCGCAACAGACCACCGTCAACTAGCTCACCAGGTATCATCACGGATTGCGATGGTCCTTCGGTAATACGGATTTGCGAGAAATCGAAAAAATCTTAAGTGTCGTCACGTCGCGAGACAGCACCATATATTGCAAGGGTAAAATTAAATCCGATTACCTGCGAAATCACACGACGTTGCCGGTGATAGACTTGGATGATCGAATGTCCGAAGAAGAGTTCCTTGAAAAGATGGCTCCTCTACGTCACTGGAAACCACCATGTTTTTCACATATTCTCAATTATTGTCGGTGTGCTATTAATAATGTAAATCAAATATATTACGCACTGTCTCAAAATGATAAATTAATCAAACAAACAGAATAATTTCTTTTTATTATTATTATTACTAGCTATAATTATTGTATTATTTATGTGTACTTAACTAAGAATGAAATAAAAGATGATGATGTAATAAAATAATGTTTTATTTTTACATACAATTATCTACAAGGTAAAGTAAGTAAACAATCTAAAAATTATTAATACAACCATCAGTAGTATGACAAGGGCAAATACATTATTTGAAATTAACAAAACTTTAATAGTTCCATCCACCACACCTCCTCCTCCTCCTCCTACCGGTGACGAGGAATTTGTTCTATTCCACAACAGGGGTGTCCATTCTGATTCTTGCCAGCTTTCATTTTGATACAGATAACGTAATTTGATCCAAATAAAACGTTCTCGATGACGCTGATGAAAGGCCCCCAGTGCATAGGAAAATGCGAAGGTACTATTTACATATTCTGTTTGCATTCTATTCCACGCCTCCGGTATTGGAGATGATGATGATGGTGATGAGGTGTCGTCATTTTCGTTAAAATAGAACCCAACGTAGGCCTCTTTTGCTCCGACCGGATGAGCTACGTAAAGCACTTTACGGTCGGCAGCAATCGACGACAACACCAAGGCCACCGTCGACAATAACATGATGCACGTGTTTTTCACTTGAGACGTACTCGATTACTACTGCTTTGTTGTCTCGGGAAACATCGGTATAAATTCCACTAGAGCGAACGAATTAGGAGCGAATTTTTGCTTCTTTATCCCCTCACCGGCCTCTTCCCCATCACCGCCATCGGTGACGTCATCTTGTGCAAGTTTCTGTCCTCGATAAGCCAAATAACACGTGCACATGTTTAACATTGCTATTTTTTCATTAGTTAAATAATCACTTATTCTTTTCGGCAAAAATAACACAAAATCTTCCAGTTCTACCAGCAACGAGCGACTATGCGTTTTCGTGTTAATGGCTCGGACGTCTAACATCAGATATTCCCGATCTACAGGTAGATCTTTCAATTTCTTTACCGGTTTCTGAACTGCCGATCCAATATTATTCAGACAGGAAAAAAATCTTGCTACGCCATCCATCACTGCCGATGCCGCCTCCACTGATGATGATGCAATCTCTGTCAAACTCGGTTCACTCATCGTCATTATCTTTGCCCTACTACAAAAACGTCTTCACTCAACGAATTCACTAAGGCTAATAATATATAATTGAAAAGAAACTTCACTTCACACGCCCCCCTCCGCATCGTCGGCGTCAACATCCCCCGCCTCCTCCCCCGCATCCCCCATCTCATCATCATCATCGATGGACGGTATTTTAAAAAACTTTCTCATCTCATCGGACAGATGATGCGTCAAATCTAATTTTTTTAATTCCTCATATAAAACTTCCAACGAGATTTCCATTCGCAAACACGCTTCACACAACTCCATCCCCTTCAAATACGTTCCGTGAAGCTTCATACAATATTCGTAACCGCCATACATCTGTTGCCAGTCGTAAACCGCTTCGTGCATAGCGTCTTTAGCACCATCCTCGAACTGCCTCAATAAACATTCCACCCCGCTAACGGCGTCTCGCACCACGGGATAATCCTGAGCACTATACATCATCCACATGTCGATCTCACAAGCAATACTGCACTAGTTTCCCTTAGGAGGCTAGAGCACTAGTCCACCCCCCCTACCCCCTCGATCGAGGTCGCGCGCAAACCCGTTTCAAATTAACTCCTTTCAACGGGCCACCGGGGCACCGGCCCACTGGGGCACCCGCCCACGCAACGCCGCGACAAATTTTTCTATTTAACCCGGCCCGCCCGGCCGCGTTCACGCGCTCCAAAGCGACACGACCTGCAACCTCCTTTAGCGCCAAAACTTCGGACCAATCACGAACAGGCCTGAGATTTGATTTTTCCCGCCAAAACCACGCCCACAGAGACATCTAGCGACACATGCTGCTACCTATTTTACCGGCAATTCGATCCGACCAATCACGGACAAGCATCACATTCGACTTTTTCCCGCCTAAACACTTAAACCCGCACCCATGCTGACATCTGGCGGGAAGGACGACAAGTTTTACACACATAACCTCACATAATTGTAAGTTTGACACACATAACCTCACAAAATTGTCCTGTCTTAAAAACGAAACTCCCATAAGAATAACATGGGGAGTTGTGGGCTTAAACCGCTATTTACTTACTACTGTTTTTGTTTCTGGCTGATAATAGTGTGTCCACGTCTCATCAACAGTTACAAAACGACGCAGAAATTCAACTTGGTTTTTTTGAAACAGCTCCAAATTTTGCATTAAAATCTTCACTTGTTCACGTTTTTGCTGAATTGTGAGCAAACGCGGCACCCACCTTGCAGTCAGCTTTTTCATACCCAAGAATTTATGCAAAATGTGATGTACCCGTACTGTCGAAATGTGTACCTCTTGAACAATTTCACGCACCTTAAATCTTTTATCTTCCATGACCATATAATGAATCTTATCAACAATTTCTTTCGTAGTCACTTCAATAGGGCGACAGAACGCTTGGCATATTTTGTGCTTCTTCGGCCACAACGAAAATCGGAAAACCACTTATAAACCATTTTAAGTGAAGGTGCAGATTCAGCGTAATACTTGTCTAACTTGGATTTAGTTTCCGCTGGCGTTCTGCGTATTAGAAAGTAATGTTTTATCAACACACAAAATTCGTCTTTTTTAATTGTGCTAGCTGATAGTTCAACTACAATGATGCAACTCAAAAAGTTTTGCACGGATTTATCAAACCAGCCTCGTAAAGACGTATGAAAGAAATATCGTACTGTAACGAATAATAATAATAATAATAATAATAATAATAATAATAATAATAATAATAATAATAATAATAATAATAATAATAATAATAATAATAATAACAAGCAATCAATACAAAATATTTTGCAAAGAACATCTTACACCAAGAAACAGACGGAAAGTGCAGATTATGTGGGGAGTTCGATGAGACAACAGAACATATAATAGCAGGTTGTCGAGTGCTGGCTCAAAAGGAATATATAAAACGACACGATCAAGTATGTCGTAATATTCATTACAATTTATGTAAGGCATACGGCATGGACGTTTGCAAGAAATGGTATCAGCATGAGCCAAGGCAGGTGACGGAAAAGAATGATGTGATTTTACTATGGAACCAACAAATCCAAACTGACCGTGAAATCCGAGCCAATAAACCAGACATTGTGATAAAAAATAAAACAAATAAAATCTGTTTTATAATAGATGTAGCCGTACCTGGTGACCGCAGAATTCACGATAAAGAGGCCGAAAAGTTATTAAAGTACCGTGACTTAGCGATCGAAACAGAAAGAATGTGGAACTGCAAGACTACAGTAGTACCTATAATAATCGGAGCATTAGGGACAGTGTCGAAAAAATTCAAAAATTATGTCAAAATGATCCCCGCTGTGCAATATATGCAAAGTCTCCAGAACTTTAATGTTGCTATTAAGTAGTACATTTTATACATATAATATAATAATAATAAAAGAAAAAAAAATCAAACAAATTAGCAACAAAAGGCGCAGTTCAGCTACTCAATTAGACTGAGTGCTGCTGTTACACTGAACCTAAAATCAAAATAATAACATTTTTGCGAGTATTTTTAAATTTAATATAGATACATAGTTATTAATTGTAGATAATATATAATAAAGTGTAAATAAAATTGTGCGTAAAAAAAATTAATTAATAGAGTTTAAGGTGGCCAAATTCTAGACGGATAGTAATGTCAACGCAAGAGCATTTGCTTAAGATGTTTTTTGAAATTAGAAAGTGGAAGATTTTTTAAGTCAGACTGAAGATTATTATATATTTTAGCTATGCAGTATGAGAAAGACCGTTTAAAGGTCTCAGTAGCATGTTGAGGAGGAGTTAGCAGCTTTTTAAATCTCAAATTAAGATTATGCACGTCAGTCCGATAACGAATTAACTTGTGCCAATATGCTGGAGTTTTTGTTAGTATAATCTTATGATATAAGCATGCAGCATGCAAATACTGGCGAGTGGTCATATTTAGCCATTTACATTCTGCAAGCTTATGAGAGATGTGCTGGGTTTTACGAATTCCAAAGATTAGTCTTAAGCATGAATTTTGTACTCGTTGAATTCTAAGTTTATCTGTAGCAAGCAAACTAGGACAATAAACACAGTCACAATAATCGAAAACTGTCATCACCAAGATATCACAAAGATATTTCTTCTGCGAAGTGGTTAAGATATGTCTGCTCTGGTATATCTGCCGAAGATTGCAATAAGCTAAATGTAATACATTTGGATATATGAGTTCGAAATCGTAAGTCACTGTCAATTGTTAGTCCTAAGCTTTTTACTGAGTCAGAAAATGTTAATGGAGTATTGTTAATCTTTAATTCTGTTTTTAAGTAATTTACTACTAAGTCTCTGTTTTTTCCAAAGATTACTACCTTAGTCTTAGAGGGATTTAGATGAAGACAATGTTTTTCTGAAATCACATTCAGGTTTTCTAAATCAGAGTTCAATAACTCACAAGCTAAATTTGAATTATTTGCTGGAAAAGACATATATAGTTGAGTATCATCCGCGTAAAAATGATATTTTGAATACTGTATATGATTTACAAAACTTGATATATATAAAGTAAACAGAAGTGGACCCAAAATCGAACCTTGGGGTACACCCTGTGTGACTGATAAGGCGTTTGACTCGGTACCATTCAAGATAACTGTTTGTATTCTGTCTGTAAGATAGTTACGTAAAAGTTCTATTGCATGCTCATCCAGACCTATGTAGTGTAAGATTGAATAAAGTATGCTGTGATCAAGCGTATCAAAGGCCTTAGAGTAATCAAGTAATATCAGCGCAGTCACTTCTCCCCTATCAACAGATCTATATATATATATATCATCCGTGACTCTTAGAAGGGCAGTACAGCAGCTGTGTCGAGGTCTGAAACCAGATTGCTCTTGAGGTAATATACTATATTTATTTGTGTGTTGCATTAATTGAATTTCAATAATTTTTTCTAGTATTTTTGATAACACAGGTAGAATGCTTATAGGTCGAAGTTCGCCAAACGATGAGGGTTGAGTTACTTTCGGCGTAGGGATTACAAGAGCATGCTTCCATTTCCGAGGGAAAACTTATGACCCACTTATAATAAACCCACTTATGACGTCATCAAACATTAGGTGTATGAGTCATCAACTGTATGACTCATCAATCAACACGTGCAAGTATGACTCATCGACACGCCCCACTGACGTCACCGACAGCTGCGTGCATGCTCATCAACACGTCATCGAATATTCTAGAAATGAATGAGTCATCGTATGAATATAAATTGAGTTCGCTGGTAGAAGGAGTTAGTTAATGCTTAACCGGCGTCGTGTTGATGTACTCTGAATAAATAAATTGTTAATAATTAGTTAATACATAAATAGTTTTTATATAAATAAGTCCTCAAATAAATTTGTAATTACCTAGCATTTTTAAATGCTTTAGTTTGTTAAATAGTTTATAGTTATAGTGTTTTTAATTAAGTGCATTGTAAATAATCTTCTCTTTATTAATAGACGAATTTTAAACAGCATTTTGATTATTATTTTAAAAAGAACGTTACAGTACTATAACGGAGTTTTCTCCAACGGTACTAGATCCACAAGTATCAAGTCCAATAAATACGATATCCAATGCAGCTGTTTGATTTTTTTGAATTTTGACGGTATATAAAAAAATTTAAGTTTGAAAATTTACCGACCGCGGGCGCCACGGTCCGGACCATTTGCGATGGCCATAATGTTTACATTTAATAGTAGTTGGTCATGGTATGACTTCTAGTCACTACATTTTGTGAAATCCACCCTAAGAATGAGAAACATAACTCAGTCAGTAACACAAAAACACAATTAAAAACAAGATTAAAAATAAATCATTAAAAGAACTACTCTTGTACAGGAACGATAAATAATAAATATGTCAACTTATCAACAAATATTTCGTTGTTATTTATACTCATTTTTCATTTTTAAAGTATTTTTTTCTAGCCATTTCAGGTATCACAGTGGGCCCCCCCAAAGCCGTTGGGCCTCGGGGCCCGAACTGACATATGATAGTTACGCTACTGAAGGCAATACTTCCCATATTGTTCCCCGTTCCTTCCAATAATACAAATGGTGAACTCTATTGTTGACCATATCAACATGTGCCCATGCTGGTATTGGCGAAAGCGTTTGTATGTAGAATAGTTGCATCTGGCTATTACTTGGATTTACAGATGTGATGAAATAAATAAAACAGATTAGTAGACATAGCACACATTTGAAATCGTGTTAAAATATACTTTTTTAGACCTAATGTTGGTATGAAGAAAGTTTACTCGCTGCCTACTGGAAACACTATTTACTGCTATTATTATTATTTTTTTATTTTTTTTATAAGTAAGCGACTCGACTGCCAGAATCATTTGTCGCTATTGCTATAGTATATTACTAATGTATATGATTAGTAATAAGTAGCAAATCACTACAATAACAAGTAAATATAACTAACGAACGGGTACAACAATATATACAACCAGAATGAACTAAAATATGTAATAAAATACCACACAAAACACTAATAAAAACGGTAACAAGTATATAAATATGTAAATAAGTAAAACGGGTTAAGATAATTTGTATAAATAAATAAACATAATTTAAGTATAGTAAATATCACAGTTTTTTTATCACAGACTATATAGTTTTACAATTGAGAAATAAGGTTTGTACAACGCAGGAATTTAAATAGTTTTAAAATGTTTTCCTTATTGTTACTCAGTATTTCTTTTAAGGTATCAGATAAACCACAAACTCTTCTCTGATTTGTGTATTCACTACATTCAATAAGTAGATGTTCAACAGTGAGTGGGACTGTACACGTAAGACAATTGGGTCTATTTCCCTCTGTTAAAAGAAAAGTTGACGTTAAGCGAGTATGACCTATTCTTAAACGACAGAGCACCGCTTGTTCTTTACGAGTAAGCACAGTCTCTGAGCAGTTTGATACTGGGTTTAATCTCTTTTAGGGCATTATTCCTGGTATCCCACACTGTTTGCCAACGAAGCTCAGATTTATGCTTAATATATATTTTAGCATCCTTTGGACAGACCACATCAGCATCATTCTGAATCTGAGCTGCTGCCAATTTTGCAGCTCGATCGGCTTTCTCGTTTCCAGAGATGCCAATGTGGCTTGGTATCCATATGTACACAATACGTTTACCTTCGGTAGCTAGATTAGCTAATAATGCATATATGTCTTGCACTAAAGCTTCCTTACTAAATCTGTTGCGTATTAATATTAGGGATGACATAGAATCTGTACAGATTATTTGAGTAGGTGATGTTGACTCATGGCATATCGATAGTGCTTGGAATATTGCATATATTTCAGATGTGAATACACTAGAACAGTGTGGAAGTGACCAGGAAAATACATTGTTGCCATTGACTACAGCGCATCAGCATCCAGACTCTGTCTTTGATCCATCTGTATATAAAAAGTTACACGATCTGTAAGTGTGAAGCATGTTTTGGAAATCCGTTTTGATGACATTGCTGGCTGTTTCTGACTTTTAATATTTCTGAAGATCAAGACGAATGTCTATCGCTGGTGTAGTCCATGGGACAATTTTAGGTAAGGTGTTTAGATAAAAGCCAGACTCGGGTACTTCCCATGACCTGGAGGCGAGAGCGGATCTAACAGTTGCCGGTCTTGTACGAGTTTATTTCACTTCATAGATGTTCAAGAGAGCATTGTTAAGAAGAGTTGTTTGAATGTGGTTGTGTGTACGAAATAATGATGTCGCACGGTAGTTTAATAATAACCGCTTGCGACGTTACCAAAGGGGTTCCAGTCCAGATTCAATATACATACTTTCTGCTGGACTAGTCACAAAAGCACCCGTTATATACCGGTTTCCAGTGTTATGTACTGATTCTAATACTCGCAAGCGGGATAGTCTAGCAGATGAGTATACAACACAACCATAATCGATACGAGACAAAACCACAGATTTATACAACATTAGTAGTATTTGTTGATCGGATCCCCAATTTATGTTTGCTAAACATCTAAGTATATTTAGTATGTTGTTACATCGAGCTTTCAAGTTACTAATGTGTAATGTCCAGGTAAGTTTACTATCAAGTATTAGGCCTAAATAACAAACATTATCTACATTTCTTACAGGTAGCAAATTTAATTGGAAAGAATGTTCTTGTTGACAGGTGCTTCGCTTACGACAGAAGTGCAGCGAGACTGTCTTCTCTGTAGAAATTTGGAATCCCCTCTTGGTGGCCTCCGATGACAGCTTACTAAGTGCATTTTGCAAGGATACTTCAATGTTATTGAAAGACTTTCCAAATTTAAATATCACAATATCATCTGCATAGCCACAGTATTGAACAGTTGTATCAATGGATGCTAACATTCCTTGTATGGCTATGAGAAACAAAGTGGCACTTAGTGAAGAACCTTGTGGAGTCCCATTTTGAATATCCAAATTTTCGGATAAGACATTGCCGACTCTGACTTTAATGGTTCTGTTTTCAAGGAAGGACTTAATGAACTTGGGTAAGTAACCTTTTATATTCCATTTATTTAACTGTTCTAATATGGTTCTGTGCCTAGCAGTATCAAATGCACTTTTGAGGTCTATAAAGATGGCAGATACGTAAAGACCTGTAAGAAAACTCCCTTGTATAGCGTTCTCGATGTATACTAATGCATCTGTTGTGGAATGCTCGTTACGAAATCCGAATTGATACTTACTTAGTAATTTCCTGGATTCTAGTAACCACGATAATATATTAGTAACCATTCTTTCCATGAGTTTACAAATACAGCTTGTTAGAGATATTGGCCTAAAGCTTGTTGGGCTTGTCGACACCTTTCCTGATTTCAATATAGGGACTATAGTAGCTTCCTTCCAGGGTTCTGGTAGAATGCCAGTTTGCCATATATTATTATACGCATTTAATATAGTATATTAAAGAACAAGTTTTATAAGGGTTGATTTGGCGCACGAATCCCAAGTTAGAAAACGAGCCGCAGGCGAGTTTTTCTATGGGATGAGTGCGCCAATGCCCTTATAAAACGAGTATTTTATGCTATTTTTTCTAATTTGCGCCCCTTTTTTTCTTATTTTAATACAAAAAAAAATATTTTGGTCGTCTAGAGAATTTTGTGTTAGTTGGTAACAGTTGGTAACACTCGGCGCCCAATTGATTTTTTGAATCATTTGTCATCATCCGTCACTTCAAATAAATTAGTTATTACTTTTGTTATAAATGTTTATAATTGTCCATGTAGCAAAAACAATTAGGAGTAATATTTTCCCTTGCTTATAAATTATAATAATTATAACCGTTCGTAAGTTAATACACTATTGCCTATAATTCATAAATAATAATAAAAATTTATCGGAGGTTGACAATTTTGACAGATACTTGCAGTTTGAAGTTGTCACATTCCACGCATTACTCATCCAACCCTTAAAAACTAAATAACCCTATAATTCATTAAAGTACAGTGTACTCTTATAGATAGCCATAAACGACTCCTAATGATAGACGTTAATAAACGTATTATTAGAAACGCAAATTAGAAAAATTTAATTTTTGCATTTGTAGATAAGTGTTTCAGGAATGGATTCACGATGCCATTACTGCCTGGTGCCGTGTTGCCGCTTTTCTCAAGTGCTTCATTTAATTCATCCATACTAAATAAGCGATTATAAACTAATTCTTGATTTGTATGGAAATCTATATTAGTAGCTTCAGCATCTTCGATGTTGCATAACTGTACAAAGTGCTGCGCTAGATGATTAGCTACGTCTCGTTGGTCAGTTATGATTTCATCATCTACATTTAAAGCAACATTAAAGTAACTACGCTTTCCAGTAATGGCACGTATTCTTTTCCACACTTCGCCGATATCAGTAGAAGTGGACATAGTGGAAACATATTCACGCCAAGAATTCTTTTTGGCCTCCTGTATAGTTTTCCGACATATCGCACGAGCTCTTTTGAATTGGATTAGGTTGTCAATGGTGGCATTTCTTTTCAGGAGATTAAGTGCGCGTTTCTTTGCAGCAATAACATCTCGGATTTGTTCGTTCCACCACGGTACTACTCGTTTATGAGGAACACGTTTAGTTTTTGGAACATGTTGTGTTGCCGCTTCTATTATGATATTTGTAATATCGGACATTATTAACTCCGTGTTAGACGAGGAGATCAACGTGTCAACGTGTTCCTTATATGCATTCCAGTCAGCCTTAGTTAAAATCCATTTTTGCTGAATTGTCGTGAGAAAGTTGTCAGAATTGATCTTATTAATGCTGATCGGATAGTGATCACTAAAGTGCAGATCTGGATCAGTAGAAAAATCTAAACTAGTTGATAAGGATGGAGTGCAAAGAGTCAGATCTATGGCACTAAACTGCCCAGTAGATACATTAAAATGAGTTGGGTTGCCATTATTTAAAAGACACATACCTAGTCTGTCAATCAGGTTCTCAACAGCCCTTCCCTGACAATCATTTTTAGAAGACCCCCAGGTAAGACTATGCGAATTGAAGTCTCCGCAAATCACATATGGATGAGGCAATTGTCTAACCATATCTTCAAAGGTTTCAATACTCCACGGTATGTTAGGAAAGTATATGTTACAGACAGTTATCGGTCTAGGTTGTGCCATATGTATTGCTATAGCTTGCAGTTCAGTATCGAGCGGTAAGGTTCTAAACGGTATATTTTCTTTTATAAGTATAGCAACACCACCATGGGCGCGTTCTCCATCTATGACATCTTTTCTTATAGAGCTGTAGTTCTTAAGTGTGTAGTTATGAGAAGCATTAGATTTAGTCTCCTGTATACAGAGGCAGTCGGGATTATATTCAGAAACTAATAGGTGTATTGAGGCCAACTTACTTAAAAATCCACGACAATTCCACTGTAGGATAAGTGTATTATCCATTGAAAAAATATATATGTATAATTAAAAAAAATTATCTAGTATGTCCCTTACGGGACTTACCTTTCGGCCAGCCTCTTTTCTTCTTGGTGACTTTCTTCAAAATCAGTCGATCGATAGATTCTAGACTAGACTCATTAGATCGCTCATCGTCAGAGTTATTAGTAATTTGAGAGAGTTTTCTTTTATCTGCCATATATTCAGTTGTCATGTTTACATCAGGTTTTTTACTAGTTGAAGTATGTACTATGGGTTTATTTGTTTTAGGAGTTGATGTTTGACTATTAATTGTGATCTCGTTATCACTAATGGTTTCAAGGGAGGTATTTCGTTTAACTGAAAGAACGCTGGTTAATTTAGCCAGTTCAGTTTTAATTATTCCTCTAATTTCAGGAATTAGCGACCGAAGTGTTGTCGCTTCTGAAGTAATAGTAGCTTGAGCATACGAACGAGAAGGCACAATAAGGGTGTTAGACATCCGCTTTGCTTCAGTGTATGAGACCCTGTGGATAGTTTTAATTTCCTGAATTTTTGTTTCTTGCTGGTATATGGTACATGATCTCGAAACGGCCGTATAATTTTCCTTACAATTAGGACAAATAAAAGGTTGTACACAAGGTTCACCTCTGTGTGGAGGATTACCGCAAATACAAACTTCCGACTTATTACAAGTAGACGATACGTGTCCAAACGATTGACATCTAAAACAACGAGTAGGTGGTGGAATATAAGGTCTTACACTTAAAGAATAAAATGCCGCAGTGATACTTTTGGGTAACTTAGGTGTGTTAAAAGTCAGAATGTGATTAGGGGTATCAATAAGCTCGCCATTATTTCTGCTTCTAATTCTTCTCACTTCAACAACACCTTCGTGCTTCAAGCCCTGCTTGATTTCTTCCAGACTTATTACTTGGATTTACAGATGTGATGAAATAAATAAAACAGATTAGTAGACATAGCACACATTTGAAATCGTGTTAAAATATACTTTTTTAGACCTAATGTTGGTATGAAGAAGGTTTACTCGCTGCCTACTGGAAACACTATTTACTGCTATTATTATTATTATTACTATTACTATTACTATTACTATCACTATCACTATCACTATCACTATCACTATCACTATCACTATCACTATCACTATCACTATCACTATCACTATCACTATCACTATCACTATATTATTATTATTATTATTGTTAAGTCAAAGACCGAGCTACCATCATGAGAAGGTTAACGTCAAAAATTATTATGTATGAAAAAGTAGAGTAAGCTCAAGGGCCAATTTAAAGTTTTTTAGCTATTTTCAAGATATTTGCCTTTTCTTTTCTCTAAAGTGACATTTCATCAGCATCACTAATTATTAACACCGATGAATTTTAAATAGGATTAATTATCCTTGACCTTTCCGCCACTCGTAGCAGTGAAAGCTTTTACCATAATTTTATTATGCGGTTAGTAAATACTTTCTTTTTATCCTATGTAGTTATAGTTTTTTTGTTTATTGCAGGTTGTCAAACACTGGTTATAGTGTCACAATGGACACCGATACTAAAACCAGCGTATAGTAATAAGAAGTACGGACAGTTATTCGTTTTTCATGTACCCAATTTCAATAGCCTTCAAACGCTTTGGCGTGTAGGTTCAGCTAGCAGTAAAAGATGTCGCTGTAAAAGGAGGCAAAATATTAAAAATCATTCGTAAAAGCAGAGCAAAATTTTACTTTTAGCTTTAAATAATGACAAATTATAAAAAAGTATTTAATTAATTTAATTATTTAAAAATTATAAATCGCGAAAAAAACATTTCTACGTGCTGAAAATTTAAATTTGCTGAAAACTAAATTGATAGAAAAAAGTAGCGAGAAAAAAGTTACAGCGACATCTTTTACTGCTAGCTGAACCTACACGCCAAAGCCTTTGAAGGCCATTGAAATTGGGTACATGAACATCAAAGACGCCGGTAGCAACTGTCCGTACTTCTTATTACTATACGCTGCTAAAACCATAATTATCAAAGATGATATAGATATAGAACTGCATACACTAAAAGACTCCAACATCAAAGATGAGGTACAAACTTACGAGAGTGAAGAGAAAGTGAAGGTGTTGAAACAATTGAAAAGTAATTTAAGTGAGTTGAACATTCCAAAGAACCGATTTAAATGTAATTTATGTGATTACAAATCCTCACACAAAAGTGCCCTTAAGAGACACATGTTTGTTCATAGTAGTGAAAAACCATTCGAATGTAATTTATGTGATTACAAATGCTCACAAAGAGGTCATCTTAAGGAACACATGTTTGTTCATAGTGATGAAAAACCAATCGAATGTAATTTATGTGATTACAAATGCTCACAAAAAGGTCAGCTTAAGGAGCATATGATTGTTCATAGTGGTGGGAAACCATTTGAATGTAACTTATGTGATTACAAATGCGCAAGAAAAAGAACTTTAAAAATGCACATGCTCACTCATAATCATGAGAAAACATTTAAATGCAATTCATGTGATTACAAATGCTCAACCAAAAGTGCCCTTAAGAGACACATGACTGTTCATAGTGGTGAGAAACCATTTGAATGTAATTTGTGTGATTACAAATGCTCACACAAAAGTAGCCTTAAGAAACACATGTTTGTTCATAGTGGTGAAAAACCATTTGAATGTAATTTATGTGATTACAAATGCTCACGAAAAGGTCAGCTTAAGGAACACATGATTGTTCATAGTGGTGAGAAACCATTTGAATGTAACTTATGTGATTACAAATGCGTAAGAAAAAGTAATTTCAAAATGCACATGCTCACTCATACTGATGAGAAAACATTTAAATGTAATTCATGTGATTACAAATGCTCACACAAAAGTGCCCTTAAGAGACACATGTTTGTTCATAGTAGCGAGCAACCATTTGAATGTAATTTGTGTGATTACAAATACTCACACAAAAGTGCCCTTAAGACGCACATGTTTGTTCATAGTGGTGAAAAACCATTTGAATGTAATTTGTGTGATTACAAATGCTCACACAAAAGTGCCCTTAAGACGCACATGTTTGTTCATAGTGGTGAGAAACCATTTGAATGTAATTTGTGTGATTACAAATGCTTACAAAAAGTTCACCTTAAGGGACACAATGTGCTTGCTCATGGTGGTGAGAAACCATTTGAATGTAATTTATGTGATTATAAATGCTCACAAAAAGGTCGCCTTAAAGAACAAATGATTGTTCATAGTGGTAAGAAACCATTTGAATGTAATTTATGTGATTACAAATGCTCGCAGGAATATATCAGTAAGACTCACATGGTCATTCATAGTGGTGAGAAATCATTTGACTGTAATCCCAAGTAGCGCTGGATTATAAATTCATGTAAAAATTACGTGCCTCTAATTCTTTTTGATAAACGTATTTTAACCTACTATTTGAACTATTTCTTACATGGATTTTTTTTCACTAAATAAAGTTAGATTTAATTGAATTACTTTATTTCAAATTTGCTCATGCAATTTACTGCTTATTAATGGGGTCCTATTGTATTTTGTTAAAACATTCTTATCACAATGAAAGACATTATTGACTGCATAATATTAAATATTTCTAATTAAGAAAGAGATTTCAGTAGACAATTTATTATGGACTCAATAATTATTTCTTCCACTTCGATATAATACACGTTTTAAAGAAATAGAATATGTATAATTTTATTAAACAAACAACCTCGAACTCCGAACTTGTTTATGTAATAAAGTACGGGGAACCAGCGACGGATAACCACCAAGGGCAACGACAAGCATCAATTTTAATAATATTATAGTGGCTAACATAATAATGTTATGTGACATTACCATCACCTCGAAATTACACTTTTCATTTTCAGCGTTATTTTTAATGTAGCTGGTCTCTTTGTGAAACGCTTGTGCTTGTTTTTAGCAGTGGCGTGCAGTGAGAATTTAGGCTAGGGAAGCAACCATGATTTTAATTTTAATATACCTAGTGTTCAAGTTTATCTCACATATTTTCTGTTCTCTCCATAGATCTTTGAATGTTGCAATACTTCCTATGTTTTTGTCATTTTTTGGTTATTTATTTATGCTATTTTGATAGTAGGTCTTGTCTTTGTTTATATAAAAATAATAATGATTAGTCCTGACATATGTTATGTAAATCACATAAAACCATTATAAAATATTGTAATACTCACTTAAAAATAAATGTTTATTATCACCCATAAGCCCTGATTCAAGAATTCTTTTCCTCTTTAATAAGCCAATTGAAACCTACACCTAGGTACAATACTACAAAAACAGTGTTATAATTATTAAGCTTAAAAGTTTTTCAAAGAAGAACTATTAACTTTATACTTATGGAATTTGTTAACTATTATTCTTTCTTATTTGCGGTCAACTGAGTCTTCGTGGTTCTATCCACACTCGTTACTGTTCTTTTTCGGCAACGCCTCTTCATCGTGATACTTCGAAATGTTCGCTTTGGTTCGATGCGCAATTTAACACTTGCGCTGAATCTCCCCGATGTATATAGCTTAGTTTGAAGGGGCGTGTACGACCTTAGCTTCGGTAGCCAATTGCAAGCCCGTTTTTCCGCCGTTTTCTATTTGTAATTTGTGTAATTCTGTTTTGTTACTATTGTGTTAAGAAATTATTTTTTAGTAAAATAGATTACATTAATTTGGTATTTCAAATACAATATTTCTTAAATTTGGATTCGAAATATTTTTTAAAGATATAAGGATGAATATTTTTTAGAAGATAATAATGCAATACCTTTTTACAGGTAACCTGTCACATTCTTGCTTTATTTTTATAACAGTTTTAGAAGATTTGCCATACTCTATATGCGTTTTTTATATGTTGCTATTTCTATTGCTGTTTGTTTTTGTATTATACTATTTGGAATAAATGATGGGAATATAACTTATAAATTGGATAGTGATTCTGTTTTCATATACTACTAAAAATAAAATAACATCATAAATTAAACTTGCTTTGAAAATATAGATAACGGTCCTAACAGTATAATACCCAGCAAACACAGCAACATATTATTTACGTAACTGAGAGTAACAATGCCTACATTATTATGTAGCAGCTAAGTAAAATTCAAGTCATTTGCCTCATTATGCATCTGCTATTTACATAAATTCTATGTAACTGTTAATACTTATGAGCTATGTAAAATACAATCTGTATTACAAATATACACAAAGCGCCGTATATTTTACGTTTATTTAATTATGAGCATGTTCTATCATATATAAAATCGCTTTACGTACGACTTTACCTGTAACTACCCTGTAATTGTCTTTGTACTTACCTGTAATCCCTTTGCAACATGATCTTTAAGTTAAAGCAACAATTTTCAAATTTTCCACTTTGTGTAGGATAACTTATTTCTTTAAAATAGTAAAGATTCCTTAAGATTCCTGTAATAGTAAAAATTAGGAGAATAAGAAAAACTCACAACAACTTTGAACATCTACTAGTGTAATAAAAACTGTTATTTCTGTGCTTATTTTGGTAATTGATGTTATTATTATTAGAGTTCTTTTTCTTGTTAATCAATTTAGTTTTTTTTAGTCTAATTAAAATTTTAGACTGTTTTTCTCAACTTTTTTTAAACGTAACGTTTTTTATACGGTGACTAGATTCATTTAAAGAATTTTTAATATTCGAACTTTAGGGCAGTTTTTCTCAATTTTTTTCAAATGTAACATATTGAAAATTGTATACAGTTGAAAAGAGAATAAAAAGTACTAGCGAAATCGACAATAAAAAATATAGGTTGTCATTTAAAAAAAATATTGATGACGACATAACTTTAAAAACAAATGACGTAACAAGTTGAAAATGGTACAGTATACCGTTAAGTAATTAAAATCGCTATACCCTTCGAGATTTTTTTCCAAACAATTAATTTTAACAGAGTTATCGAATTTATCCGCTTCTTTATTTCCACACTGTATATACAGATGTGAGTGGAAGCGAACAAAGTGCATACTTAGTAGGAAAGAAAGAGATACATATAATATTGTAGTAGGCCGAAACTGTATGTTTTGAAAATTATTATGACATGAAAATGACTATACCTAAACCAAAAAATGAAGGATCTAAACCGAGTGAATCTAGCAGGCGCAGATTAGCAGTCGGAGTTGATTGTAAGCGAGCCTTGTTCCCAAATTGTCAAATTTAGACAGTTTGAAATTAAAAATTGTCATTGCAATCTGTCAAAGTTTTGAAAGGTTTTTCACAACTCCAATTGTTACTTATTAAACTACTATTAATAAATATTAATTGGAGTTGTGAAAAATCTTTTAAGCAGCAACTAATGTCGTACACACTTTTGCTATCAGAATGTTATTTATTAATAGTAGTTTAATAAGTAACAATTGGAGTTGTGAAAAACCTTTCAAAACTTTGACAGATTGCAATGACAATTTTTAATTTTAAACTGTCTAAATTTGACAATTTGGGAACAAGGCTCGCTCACAATCAACTCCGACTGCTAATCTGCGCCTGCTAGATTCACTCGGTTTAGATCCTTCATTTTTTGGTTTAGGTATAGTAAATGAATTAGAAAGAAGTAGGGTTCCTAAATATGAACTGAGCTCTGTGTTATTCAGAGTTAAGACACACATGTCAAATTTTCCTAGTGACATTTCATATTTTGAAACTATTTATTATAAGGTTGGTGATCTTGAAAATTGGTTTAATAAATTAAACTGCCTGTATGACAATTATATAAATCTGAAATTCGGTACAATTAATACTTTATTAAAAGCTGTCGTAAAATAGATTTTTTTAAAGAAAGGCCTCCCATCTCCCCCGAAAAATATCGATGACGTCATAACTTTAAAACCAAATGCCGTAACAAGTTGAAAATGTTAAAAGTTATCGAATTTATCTGCTACTTTATTTCCACACTGTATAATTTTGGCCCCATCGGTTCGGTATATCAACCGGTAACCAATTTTTCATAATTCAGTTAAAATTTACCGGCGAGCAGCATCGGTTGATCACCGATAAGTCTTCTGAATGCGCCCAATGGGATGTAAAACACATTGACATAACCTTACATACGTTTTTCTTTTATTGTAAAAGTTGTTAATTTGAAATATCATTAATAACAGTATGTTATTGTTTGATAAAAACGCCAGATTCGGTAAGTATTTTAATGCATTCAAGAGTGTAATAGATCAGACTACGATCACACAATGCAGATAAATATGAATTTATAATAAGTTATTACACATTCATATGCTAGGAAAACATAAACACTGTATTTTGTTAAAATTATTTTAAATTGTTATTATTTACAGGTATTATTGCAGTAGTAAATTAAGGAATAACAAATACAACTTGTATTTACTTAAGAACAATCTTGTCGTTACTGTTGAACTTTCTAAGTCGGCACGGCACATAAATGTTACCACCAAATCAGGTACTCGTTTAAACATTGAAGCATGGCATATTCTTGTATGACAATAGTAATTAATATGAAATTTTAGGTTCTAAATTAATGGACATTATAGAAATGATTTTTAATCTTTTGTTGGTCAACCTTGATGGAATTTGACGTATTATAATCAAAAAGGTAAGTTTAAAATTGTGTACTTTTATATCAATTTAGGATTTAGACTGAATTATTTACATAAATACCCTGACACTGTGAAATATGGAAAAGGGGAATGAATTATGTATGTATGTATTTACATAAATGTTAATATCAGTGGATTGATTCCCAATAGACTAATTTAAAATGTTTAATTTTATTTACAATAATACATTACATTGATACATTTCTTAATACAAACTTATTTGACATTGTATTTGTTTATGATTGTTTTACTATATCAACATATCCTGTCAAGTTTACCAACATAATATTTGATTTAACACCCTCCCTCAAACTTGACAGAATTAACTTAATCGTAACATTTTAACTAGATTAACAAATTTCACATGACAACAATTTGGTAAAAATATCTGCTAACTGGTCACATGTATTATCGGTTTTGTAACATAGGGAAATAGCACGTAAACACAATTTCTCAAATATTGGCTCCCCTAATTATTTTGGAGGAAAAGTTACTGTAGCAAAGTTGTAGATCTTATAGAATACTGAAATAAATAAAGATTAGTAAAAAGTTTCACAGTATTTATTTATTGTAGGTAATTTCTTTGTTTTATTGTAAAAAATATTTATTATATATGTATTATAATATGTGTAAACACATATCACCCGTGAACTTTTCATGGCTTTTTTATTAAATGAATAAAATGCAATTTTTTAAAATGTATGGTTATTATTTATACTAGCATAAATTTCGCGAAGTGACATTATTTATAATGCATAATGAATTTATAATTTATATGAATGAACAATTCATATGCAAAAATGTTCTATTGTAAATTTAACTTTCACATAAAACCAATCAGAACAATCTGTGCTGCCTTGATTTTTTTTAACTATATCTGTTCAGTGTCCGGAGTATAGTAAAAGTTTCACAGTTTTATTAAAATATAACCTGACAATATTGTTTCGACAGCTACGCTGTCATTATCAAAGGTAATATAAATATAAACAAACACGTTGCTAAGGTAGATACAAAAATAGGTAACTAGATAAAATAATAATGAGAATTAAATATCTAACAATTCCAGTAACGGAGAATTACTGAGCTCAAGTTGTTCATTCATTAAAGGTACCCTGAGTTTGTGTTTGTATATCTCAAAGGCTTCTAAAATGTCTATTTTGCGTTTGTTATTACAAAAATGTAGGAATTTAATATTATTTTGAGGAGTCGTGTGATTTTGTTCTAAAAGGTGTTTGGCGTAATTAGATTTTTCGGGATGTTTATTTTTGTAATGACGTACGTGTTCTTTATATCTTATGTCAAAATTTCTAAGTGTTTGCCCAATATATACCGAACTACAAAAAGAACAATTTAAACGGTAAATGCCCTATTTCATGATATCATGTGTTCTGTCTTTAGCATTAAACAAAAATGAAAAAGTGTTAGTGTTGGTTTTAAATATTATTTTATAATTGTTGGTTTTTCTTAGTATATGTGCAATTTTTTCTGATATTTTGCCAAAATATGGTATAGATATGTAATTTGTGTCTTCTGTTTGATTGTCAATGGGATATATTCTTTTGATAGCTAACCTATAATCTTTTTGTTTAATTAAAATGTCAATCATGTTCGGATTGTAATGATTTGCATGTGCTGGTTGTTTAATGGTTGATATCTCTTTGCTAAAATCTGGCTTTGTTAGTGGAATAGTTAAAGCTCTGTGTACTAATAATCTGTAGGCTGCTATTTTATGTGCTTTATGGTGACAAGATTCATTTGGTATTGTTATGTCCGTTTGTGTTGGTTTTCTGTATATGGAAAATTCAAATAGATTGTGTGCGTTAATCTTGATAGTTAAGTCTAGGGATTTTATAGCCCTATTTTGTTCTGTTTCTAGTGTAAGATTTATGTTTTGGTGGATACTATTAATAAGAATTAAAAATTCATTGATAACCTCAAAAGAACTGTCAAAACAAGCTAAAATGTCATCAACATTACGAAACCAGAAGATAATGTGTTTAGAGAAGTTTAATTCAAATATTTGATCTTCTAACTTGTCCATAAATATGTTAGCTAATAGAGGACTTAGAGAATTACCCATAGGTAAACCATCTTTTTGTAAATAAATTATGTTATTAAAAGTGAAATAATTTTGACTTATACATAGGTCAAATAATTAAATTAGCTCTAACCTTTTAACTAATTCTATATTACTATTAATCAAGAAGCTATCTAATAAAGGAATACAATATTGTAGCTGTCGAAACAATATTGTCAGGTTATATTTTAATAAATACTGTGAAACTTTTGACTAATTTTTATTTATTTCATGATTATGGAGTTTCACAAAGTAAGGCTGGAAACCATAAACAAGATTATAGAATACTGTTCAAAACACCCCCATTTTAGCATTCTGCATTAAATAGTTTCCAAGATATACGCGATTTTCTGGCATAGGAAATTAACATTGTAAATGGGAAATACGCTAATAGCAACTGCTTTATACATATATACAGTGAGGATTTTATTTCGCTGAACATCAGCACTATTAACCCTATGTTCAGTTTAAAAAAAAACATGTCAATACATTAAAAGCAATTACGAGTACAATATATCCAAGCAACCTCTAATAAAACAATTGCCATTAATGCCATTAAAAAGTGTCAAACAAATCGCAAACTTGTTGCATACTATCATTATTGCAATTGTACCAGCGTACAATAGCAGTTTTTTCATCTTTTAAATACATGCCGTAAACCCTCGTGTAAACCGCAAGTGCAAAAATTTAAAAAAAAAAATCAGTTTTGACACTTTTTAAGGACATTAATGGCAATTGTTTTATCAGAGGTTGCTTGGCTATGTTGTAATTGCTTGTAATGCATTGACATGGTTTTTTAAAAACTGAACATAGGGTTAATACTTATAGTGCTGATGTTCAGCGAAATAAAATCCTCACTGTATATATAACATTTGGTATCCCTTATGGCTGTTTTTTGAATAAACTTAAGTCTATTATTAATTTTTATTTGTAATCAATAAAATATATAAATTTATTTATAAATTCTTCTATTTAAATAACAATCTACTGCTAAGCGATTTTGTAAAATCTATTTTACGTTTATACTGAAACATGTAATTAGGCCTATTGTTTTCAGTTTAATAAATAAATAAATTTCAATAACGTTTTAATAGTGAGAGAGGTAATTTATACCTGAAACTAATGTTTGATTTGTGGTGCTGTATGAGATGTTAAAGATGGCATGTCATCAAGTCTACATGGACTATAGAAAGAGAAAGCCAATATATTTGTGACATAAATGATAACTGCTACTTAATGAATTAAGAAATTGGATAAAATAAGAATAATTATATTTCATTTCATAGAATAAATACCTTATTTGTTAAAGAAATTAACGAGATATAAATGCAATAGTATTTTCAGCAAAGAATTATTTTTGTTAACAAAAATAATAATTATTCATTGGATTATTTTGGATATTATAAGGTAAAGATATAAAATTTTATGAAACTGAATTTTATTACGTTAAGTTTATCGTGAGCATATTGCACTTAATACACAACACAATGTATCCCATGATGTAGTATCAAAATTTACAATTTCTTTAATAATAAAGTAAAGGCTGTGATTCCCGTAATGGGGCTACGGTCGATGGTGCGCGCTACCTTGCAATGTTAGTTTATCGAGCATCGCATTCCAATTACAAGAATCTAGGTACAAGAGTTCATTGCGTAAATAAGATAAGTTTGACATTGTAAGAACAGCTGTCTAACAGTGATATCAACTTTAAAAAATAAAAGTTACTGTTTCCAGTATTCTATAATAATTTTCATTAGGACTCGCAAAGCGTGTGTCCTTAATGGCTTAACATTAGTTAGAACACGCAAATATAAAAAATTCGTTATAACATTATTTTGCGTAGAGGTTTTTATATTTTAATTAATGTTTAAATCTAAATTGCACTTCTCAAGTTTTAAAAATATATTACACAATATTTTATAAAAATAAGTTCCTTGCACAATTCTCATGTATTTCTTTCACACTGGTAGCACATTCTGATTAGCGATTCTGTTCCATGAAACTGTGCTTAATAATTCTTGCATAAATACCTATATCTAAATTCAACGTGGTAAATGTTATTAGCGACTTTCCCATTTACAATGCTATTTTCCTATACCATAAGATCGCTTGTATCTTGGAAGCTATTTAATACAGAATGCTAAATTGGGGTGTTTTGAACAGTACTCAGAAAAGAAATATAAAAATCTCTAAATAATAATTAGGGAAGCCAATATTTGAGAAAATTTATTTTTACATATGCTATTTGCCTATGTAACAAAACCGATAATACACCCTGTATGCATACAAAATACACAAAAATAATGGGAACACAATTCCTGGAACCTTTACAATATTAGACATGATTTGACAATATTAGATCTCTAAGAATGCTAGGGATCGTTATTGGCATATAAGTGAAAGGTATCTAAAATGCCCAATTTTTGGCACTACTTCTGAAATTATTCAAGAATATGTCAAGGTAACCTCATTTGTGCATTATGTCATCTATAAATATTAAACATCTTACGCTATTAGCCGATACACAACCTCAAACCATTTGTAAGCCACCTCTGTGTTTGACAGTAGAGTTTAAGGCAGTGATGGCGAACCTTTTTGAGCAGTGGGTCAAATTTTGTGCATTTTTTTCTTAATACTAACCCGTGGGTCACTAAGTCAGTGGCGTCACTTGGAAGGAGTGGGGTGGGGGTAAAAAGAGTACCAATAATTTGGAAACACCAAACATTTGTTAACAGGAAAAACTTGACAGTTGACCCTTTTTTTGGTTCTCACTTTTAAAATCCTCTAAAAAGTTTACATTCCTTTTTGTTTTACAACTTTTACTTTTGCAAGTGAAGAACAAAAAATAATGGTCGCCGTCAAAAAATTGTTATCAATGGGGTGATACCATGAATTACCGCACCAGGTGGCACCATGCCCAGTGCCGCCTCTGCACTGATTATTTGAATGAACAAGGAATAAAAGCAATATATATATTATGAAATATTTTTTATTAATAAAAGTAGTTACAGATATGTACATATATAAGTATATTTAATGTGACATCTGTTGTTGCATATTTTCAGACAGAACCTTAATATTAGGTACATATTTCGTGTTCATCAGTTTAACGCATTTTGCAGTTAATTCCTTTCCAAGTTGATTTCTGTAGGCGTTTTTTATAAAATTCATCGAGGAAAACAATTTTTTGCACGAATATGTGGACCCGAACATCGTTAGCAAGTTTTTTCATTGATATAAAATTGTTTGGTAAAGAATCCCATACGTTTAATATAATATTTTCAATTTTTAGTGTAGCATCATTATTATCTGCACTAATTTCAGAAATTTTTCCTTCTACTTCGGAAATCAAGTTTTCAAATTTATTTTACCATAGTATGCTGCTTTGGAATTCAAGTAATTCCATTTCTAAATCATGGATACCTAGTCACATAAATTCAGTTAACTGCATTGTTTCGAATTCCGTTTTGTGTGGATATAAAATAAAGTGAAATGTATTTTCCAAACTTTTAAATTGACTAAATCTCTCCTGAAATAGTTATTTTTGTATCAAGTACCTAAAATACAGTTTTTTCGGACGAATCTTGCTGTTTACGGACGAGGCGAAGCCGAGTCCTGAATAGCAGATGAGTCCGAAAAAACTGCAGTTTAGGTACGTGGCACAAACAACATTTTTTTGTTAAAGCTCCCAAAATTCACAAGAACACATTCAAACCTCTTATTATGGATGATTAATGTGATCAGAGCAAATATTTCTCAAAAACAGTGAGCTTCGCAATGTAATTATAGCAACCAGATTGTTTAATGTAAACACGAAAAAACGTTGAGTTTTTTTTCGCATAAAATGCAGAATCCAGCGAATATTTCTGAAAAAGCAAAGAAAATTGTGTTAAATTTACTTCCAGTGAAGTCTCGTCAACTATATGAAAAGGAGTACGAAGCATTTATTCGATGGAAAGAAATGAACAACATTGTAATTGTAGACGAAGATGCGATGTTGAACTATCTACATGAAAAGGTAAGTACCGCTATACTTTATACATTCAATATTAATAAGTTATTGTCATAAATATTTTCGTATTTTCCTGTTACAGTCGCAAGAAGTAAAACCATCTACACTCTAGTCAAAATATTCCATGATAAAAGCTGTTTTGTCTGTCAAAGAAAATATTGAAATAAACAAGTTCGCTAGAGTCATAGCTTTTTTGAAGCGAAATTCAGTAGGCTACGAGCCCACAAAGTCAAAAGTTTTGACGCGCCAAGAAATTAATACATTTTTGATAAATGCAGACGATGAGCAGTATTTATTAATCAAAGTTTAAAATCATACTTTAATGATAATATGAATCAGTTTCATATTGTAACTTCGTAGGTTGCTCTTCTCATTGGCGTGTGTGGTGCATGCAGGCGTGAAGAGCTACATTCACTAAAAATCCAAGATATTGTCCAAAAAGACGCAGAATGTCTTCTTATAACGATCCCCGATACGAAGAGCAACATCAAGAGAGTGTTTCCGGTGGTAGCTGAAGGTGAAGCTGCTAATTCTCTTGCATTGTACCAGAAATATCTTCGACTACGGCCAGCGAAAATTGAACACGATTATTTTTTTATTTCCTATCGTAAGGAGAAATGTACGGTACAACGTGTAGGAATCCATTCTTTTGCGAAGATGCCCTCTATTGTTGCTGAATTTCTTCAATTACCGAACCCGACAGAGTATACAGGGCACTGCTTCCGGCGAAGTTCTGCGTCCTTGGCGGCAGATGCTGACGTTGATTTAATCTCGTTGAAACGGCTAGGAGGATGGAAGTAAGTTTTATCACAATATTATTGTCTTTTTATTCTAAATAATAATTAATTCCAGGTCGTCTTCAGTAGCAGAGTCATATATAGAAGAATCGATTGAGAAGAAGAAAAAGGTATGCAAAATGTTAATGGGGGAAAAGAAAACCGAACCATCCAGTACCAGAATATCGGTTTCTACCGCTACTACCACAACATCCAAAGAAATTAATACTATACCCTCGAGCTCGGCTATTTCGTTTGGGGGCAACAGTTTCGAAGGTGCCCAAAATTGTTCCTTTCATTTTCATTTTGGGAAATAAGGATTTAATATGTGTAATAATAATTAATGAATGATTTTAATAGGTATTATAGACTAAATAAAGTTCTTTAATTGTTGTATTGAACTACTGTGCTTTATTTACCTAAACGAGTCCGAAAAAGTTGTCATGGCAACTTTTCGGGACTGAGTCCGAAAAAGACTCATTTTACGGACTCAAATGAATCCGTAAAACAGCTAATTTTGGGAGCTTTAACAAAAAAGCTTGTTTTATTTCCTGTATAATGATTAAATATTTTTTAATTGCATTTTCTTGAATGTCAAGCGTATTTTTGAAATTTATTGTGTTTTGAAAATGTTTTTGTAATTGAGGAAAATATTTCATGATTTTCATTTCCAAATCTTTAGTGAAGATGTCAAGTTTCGTCATAAATATTTTGATATTTTCAAACATCATTAATACAATTTGTCCATTTCCCTGAAGTTTTTTATTCAGTTCATTGAAATGCTGAGTAATGTCACATAAGAACATTAAATCATTTAACCAATCTATATTTGAAAATTCGTCATAACTATTGTTTTTTTCATTCAAAAAGAGCTTTATTTCTTCTAATAACATGACAAACCGATTAAGAACTTGACCGCAACTGAGCCATCGTACATTGTTGTATGTCAAAATTCCAGAATATTGGCACTCAATTTCCTCTAATAATTGTGCAAATTCTCGTTGATTAAGACCTCTTGCGTTTATAAAGTTGATGACTTTTATTACAACTGGCATTACTTTGGAAAATCTTTTTAAACCTTGCTTCGCACATAGAACTTGCTGGTGTATTATACAATGAAATTCAACCAGAGAATGTCTAATATTTTGCTTAAGCTGCTGAATAAAATCAATGTTTTTTCCCACCATACTGTGTGCACCGTCTGTTGTTACCGAAACAATCTTCTGTAGGTCAATATCCATTTCCTTAAATGCATTATCAAATTCTTTAAAAATATCAAGGCCGGTACACCTCCCTTTCAACGTTATTAGTTTCATTAACTCTTCTTTCATTATATTGCCTGATTTATATCGAGCAAAAACTGCTAGTTGTGCATAACAATTTACATCATTACTCTCATCCAAAGCAATTGAATATATTTCTGCATACTTTAAGTCGTTATGTATTTGCAAAGAAATATTTCTTTCTAATTCTATTACTCGATCTTTAATTGTATTGCGACTTATTGGTAACTCATTTATACGCTTTATAATCAAGTCTTTTTCTTTAAAATCTGAAAACAAGGTAGCACTACACTCTAAAAACGCTTGTTTTACAAACTCTCCTTCTGAAAGAGGTTTCCCATGACGAGCAATGCAATGGGCTACTTGAAAACTAGCCGCTGTAATGTTATTTTTTGGAATCAAAAAAGTTTTTATCTTACAGATGCAGTTTTTGACATATATTATACTTTTGTTTTAAGTGACAGAAATCAAAATTTATTCACAAGTGAAATAATATATCAAAATTACTCACTAGTGAGTAGAACTGTCAGTAGATACAAAATATTCAAAATTTGCTTTTAATTGTTTATTCGAAATAACTACAATGTAGTTTATGTTCTATGTGCATAAACGTTAAGATTAATTGTGCAATTGTTATTGTTGAAAGAAACCGGAGTATCGTGTAAATTCAACTCCTTCTTCTGACATCCAACTTTAAACTCTTGGTTAACTGTATTGCTGCTGCTTTTCAGCCCAAGAACTTGTTGTGCAATATTTACTTTGTTTTGTAAGGAATCTTCAATATAACCATCAACAACTGCATCACTCTTCCAGCCACCAAAACGTTTCAGCGTTCTTACATCAGCCCCACAATCCGCTAACAAAGTTGTACCTGATCTTCGGAACGCATGGCCTGTATACATGTTTGAATTCTCTAATTTGAGAAATGTAGCTATCATTGCAGGCATCTTTCCAAAACTGTTAATACCTATTGGTTGCACTGTGCATTTCCCACCACGGTAGCAAAGAAACAATCGCGTGGATTTTCCGTTTTTAGGGCGTAAATTAATATATTTCCTGTACAAATCTAATGGATTAATTCCAAATCCTTTGTTCAGAATAGTAAACGACCTTTTTTTATGGGTTTTTGTGTACGGCAAGTGAATTAAGAGTAAACCTTCTTTAACTTCTACATCCTTGAGCTCCATCTTCACCAACTCGTCACACCTGCATCCACCCGCGATTGCGACAACAGCAACAAGCTGTAAATACGTAGAAAAATTGATTATACCGTTGACACATGTCAAATCTACTCGTACCTTTATTGCTAGAAACTTGTCATCAGGGGCAGTTTGAAGGAATTTGTCGATTTGATCTCTTGAAAACGTCAACGATTTTTTCGCCTCGTATCCAACATGCTGTCTCTTCAAAAATGCAGTCAATTTGTAATATTTGCCTATGTCTACATCTTCATAAACCTTCATTGTGGTTTTGATCATTGAGTACTGCGCCCAAAGCGACGATGACTTGTACTTCTGTGCCTACAAAACACAATGCATGTAGATACTAATGCATGATGTAATTCAATTCAACTCACTTTTTTAGCAAAATATGCCAGCATCACTTCCTCCGAACTGTCACCTAACGAATTTTCCGCCTTCCAATTTTTGAACAAACTATACTCCTTGTCGTAATGATCCTTCGATTTTGCCGGAATTAAATTCGAGATAGCAGATTCTGCGTCTAACTTAATATTTTCTGGCAGACAATCCATTTTACGGATGTAGTTCAAATTGTGAAAAAAGCAATGTAAGCAAATGCAATGTTTATTTCTCAAAACAATCAATTGTTTCGTTGCTACGAACGTTCATATCTACAGTAATACGATTTTTTGTGATTTCATTTTTATTTACAGTCTTTAATTCTTTTTCTATTGGAGTCGCATCTATAAGATAAAACGTCGTATTTCAAACGTGAGGCAAATACATCATTCGTTCGTGAGAAATTGCCCCACTCGCGTGCAAGCACGCTCGTGGGTCAAAATTCTCACTTACGTATAATGATGTATTTGCCTCACTTATAAAATAATATACTATTAAAACACTGGTTTGTGAATGATTCTGTTTCTTCTTTTGTAAAAAATATTCTTTCTTTTCTTCATCTGTTGATAAGCCGAGATTTGAATGCAACTTTTCAAAATGTCTTTTTACGTTGTATGTACGTGAAGTGACTTTTTCGTTACAAATTACACACATAGTCGTTTTATTCTTTTCAATCACACCATATTTATCAAACCATTCTGTTTGATATGGTCTGGAACTTGTTTCGTTTGTTTTTACTTTTTTAAACGCCGACATATTACAGGGCTAGAACTAAAAATATTTATATTTAGAATACAATAATTCTAGAAGAAATTTCTTATTAACGTACTTGATATACATACGTAGTTAAGAAAATTTAATAATAAAAAAATAATAAAGTTGTTTAATTTCTTCTAGACGCGTACGCTAAGGCTGCCAATTCATTCGACACTGCGAGCGGGTACATCGTACATCCCCATCCCCGTTCTACGATGCAACGAATATGCACGCCAAGTTTATGACCGACTCTCATGAGTCATACACAGGTGCATTGATAAGATAGAAAATCAGTTGGGCAACGTGCACTTGGAAATATATTTTTTATAAATTCTGCAGTAGATATTTATACTTTAATTTTTTAATTTTTTCGATTGTCTGTTCTCTCTTTTATAGTATAAAAAGTAAGTTTATAAAAATCAACGCGTGGGTCATTTAAAAAGCCTTCGTGGGTCAGTGGTTCGCCACCCCTGGTTTAAGGTTTCCACTTTTAATTGTTCAATGTTTCCAATTATATCCTAACTTTGGCTTTGCAGTTCTGGAAACACGTAATTTTGACATTTCTGTAAATATTTTCATCGTCTAATAAGCTGATGCAGCCAGACGCTGAGAGCCACAAACTATAAACAATACAGAACAGTCAATCAGTCAGTTCTACTCTTAGCAAATTCTTAGAAGAATTTAAATACATGTTCTCACAACTCATCTAACAAAACAATTTGGTTCTTAACGTGCTGACAATGTTAATAAGTAAGCAGAGTAATCAGCAGACAATGGCTCAATGGAAATGGAAATCCAATGGTCTTACAAAACACGGAGATGAAATAATTTTAAAAGGAAATTCCATAAAAAGAATTTCCCCTTCTATTGAAACCGTGCTTTACTGCAATGGACGAGGTTTATCTTAATGATGTTTCTAAAAAAAGAAGTGCCGTTAAGGCAGGAACAGGAACTAAACTTCTGATTTCGAAGCTTTCTACTTAGTGCCCTTTAATCCTGATTGAGTGTTACAAAAACTTTCTGATGATATTAGCGGGAATGTGGAAGCAGAAGTCACCGATAGCCTCTCATATTTTTCAAAAAATCAAAGATATACTGCCAAAAATCCCCAAGTTTTGCAAAAGAGTAGAACCTGCAAAAGTGTCTCTGGCCTCATTCAAAATCATCAAGCGAGGAAGAAGATGAAAGTGTCGAGTTCAATGGTGACAATGTTGAAGATAGTATATTTAAGCTCAGATGATCATCCGACTTTAGATAACACTATCATTGGCAAATTTGTGTTGGTAAAATTTGTGTCTGGTTCTCGAAAGAAACCAATTTTGTTAGTTGCAAGTTTGAAGTAGTAGGCTTGAATCCATTCAATCAAGAAAAATATTTAAAGTTGTTGCAAATTATCTTCTATTAAAGCTTAACTTTTCATGCTAACTTATTTTTGTTTGTTACAGGTTTTTATAATTCTATAAATAGACACAATGGATGATGACGAGGCACTTGAAGTCAACAACCAAATGGATATCAAAATAGATTCAGAAGTCATAGATGATTGCAACATCCAAAATGAAATTAAACTGTATACTGAGTGTGAGGAGAAACTGCTCAACACTAACATTCCACTAAAAGATGAAGAAATGAATATTGATTGGAAAATATTCTACTGTAACACATGTCAGCTTAAATTTTCACAGAAAATTCATTATCATAAGCACATGCATATTCACAAAAGTGGCAAACCATTTGAGTGTAATTTATGTGATTATAAATCTACTGCAAAAGGTACACTCAAGACACACATGCTCACTCATAGTGGTGAGAAACCATTTGTATGTAATTTATGCTCTTATAAATGTTCTCAAAACGTCAATCTTAAACAACACATGCTCACTCATAGTGGTGAGAAACCATTTGAGTGTAACATATGCCATTACAAGTTTTCTAAAAAAGGTAACCTTAAACGACACATGCTCACTCATACTGTTGAGAAACCATTTGAGTGTAATTTATGTGGTTATAAATGTACTGGAAAAAGTAGTCTTAAAACACACCGACTCACTCATAGTGGTGTCAAACTATTTGAATGTAATTTATGTGATTATAAATCTACTGCAAAAGCTACACTCAAAAAACACATGCTCACTCATAGTGGTGAGAAACCAATTGCATGTAATTTATGCTCTTATAAATGTTCTCAAAAAGTCAATCTTAAACAACACATGCTCACTCATAGTGGTGAAAAACCATTTGAATGTAACATATGCCATTACAAGTGTTCTGCAAAATGTAACCTTAAACGACACATTTTTACTCATACTGGTGAGAAACCATTTGAGTGTAATTTATGTGGTTATAAATGTATTGAAAATGGTAGTCTTAGAACACATATGCTCACTCATAGTGATGAGAAACCATTTCAGTGTAATCTATGTGGTTATAAATGTACTGAAAAAGGTACCCTCAAAACTCACATGATCACTCATAGTGGTGAGAAACCATTTAAGTGTAACATATGCTATTACAAGTTTTCTGAAAAAAGTAACCTTAAACGACACATGCTCACTCATACTGGTGAAAAACCATTTGAGTGTAATTTATGTGATTATAAATGTAACGGAAAAGGTAAACTCAAAAGTCACAAGCTTACTCATAGTGGTGAAAAACCATTTGAGTGTAACATATGCTATTATAAGTTTTATGAAAAACCTAACCTTAAACGACACATGCTTACTCATACTG
The DNA here is from genome assembly GCA_929113105.1 of Agrypnus murinus. Classification (NCBI taxonomy): domain Eukaryota; kingdom Metazoa; phylum Arthropoda; class Insecta; order Coleoptera; family Elateridae; genus Agrypnus; species Agrypnus murinus. Next base: position 47,219,056 of record OV816031.1, read on the forward strand.
GTGAGAAACCATTTGAGTGCAATTTATGTAATTATAAATGTACTGCAAAAGGTTCACTCAAAAGACACATGCTCACTCATACTGGTGAGAAACCATTTGAGTGTAGTTTATGTGGTTATAAATGTTCTCAAAAACGCAGTCTTAAAGAACACATGCTCACTCATAGTGGCGAGAAACCATTTGAGTGTAATTTATGTGATTATAAATGTACTGGAAAAGGTACACTCAAAAGACACATGTTCCGTCATAGTGGTAAGAAACCATTTGAGTGCAATTTATGTGATTATAAATGTACTGAAAAAGGTATTCTTCAAAGACACATGCTCTCTCATAGTGGTGAGAAATCACCATTTGAGTGTAATTTATGTAGTTATAAATGTTCTCAAAAACGCAGTCTTAAACAACACATGCTCACTCATAGTGGCAAGAAATCATTTGAGTGTAATTTATGTGATTATAAATGTATTGGAAAAGGTAGACTCAAAACACACATATACCGTCACAGCGGCAAGAAATCATTTGAGTGTAATTTATGTGATTATAAATGTATTGAAAAAGGTACACTCAAAAGACACATGTTCCGTCATAGTGGTAAGAAACCAATTGAGTGTAATTTATGTGATTATAACTGTATTGAAAAACGTAGTCTTAAAAGACACATGCTTACTCATACTTGTGAAAAATATTTTAATGTGTGTTGTGTGTGATTATAAATATAGAACAAGCAACCATCTCAAAGCGTATTTGTTTACTAATATTAAGAACAAATCATTTAAGTGAAATTTATATGATTATAAATGTAGAACGATCAGCGATCTCCATAAGCACATTAGGGTGTTTCTTATTTATAGGAGCAAAGTTCTTTTTGAATCTTTGAGGAGGGCCAGATTGAATTTTGTTCTCTTGTGACTAAAAAGAATCCATTACCTTAGAGATTGGTATACATCGTCATCATGCGCACAAACGAATTTGTGCTTGTGTACTTTCATTGCCTAGCAACAGCATCTTTCTGCACAGAAGCATCGAGTCATTGTTTCTTTGAGTGATTCTTTTTATACCTGCTTACCCTAATGTTTGCTTTATTACCAACATTATTGTTAAATTCCTTGAGGTTTTCACACTTTTCCAATACTGTAAATGAGTGGTAGAAGAGAAATAATAGGCATTTAGGATAATTGGAGCGGTTCAGTCCGGTCACTATTTCTGTCATTTTCTTTTTAATGCCAATAAAAGTGACAGAAATAGTCATCCGGTTAATCCGATTCTATTATCGTAAATGCCCAATGGTGTTGTGGTTTTGGAGGAGTAGAATCCCCCAAATTGTTTGGAATGAAGGCTGATAGAGCAATACTGGTCTATAATATAGAGAAAATTGACGAAAACAGCTGGTGAAGTATCTACAGTTCAAGATTTTTGCTTTTAAGTGGATTTGGGCAGCTTAAAGAGTTAACAACAACCTTGTGCAGAAGTTGATAAGTCAAGTTTGTAAAAAAGTGCCTAATATAGTTTATGGAACTCGTTCCACTTGAAACAAAAATATTACAATTTTTAGGATGTTGAATCCTATATAATAAAATTATTATTTAATTTCAAACCAATGCTGTTGTAGTAGCTGCAGATTTTGGCATGTACAATCTTAATTATATAGCGTAGTTATAAACAGTATAGTTTCAATGCGTGTTTTTGGCATTAAAGTTCTTTCATATTTTATCCATCTTGAACAATTTATACTCAAACACCTGGTGTCCAATGAATTTTATGCCTAACATAAAGTGACCTAAACTCTTGTTTTTCTATGTTTTGAATAGATCACTAATTCCTAGAAAACCGACAACACAAAATTGAACGGTAAGTGGAAAGGCGAACCGAGCGATAAAAGGTAGTTTAATAGGGCCGTCAAGGAGTTTAAGAAATTATTAGATGAGCAAAAATTAAGATTTCCAGAACTATTTCCACTCCCTAACAGCAACTAAAGCAACTGACTGCATTATGGAAGGCCACAAAAATCAATCAACCGCAGTCACAAAACCCTCCGATTAGAATGCAATACTTGACGACTGGGCTAGAGACATTAGTAAAAAAGCAGATACTTTTGGTGAACATCTGGCGAACGTGTTTACGCCTCTTATCATTCAAAAAGAAAAAAGTGCGAAGTAATTAAGGTTATCGAAACTGTAATAAATCCGTCCTAATAACTGGAAAACTTCTAAAGGAACTTTCATATGAGGTATTTCGCATGATAACAATAATCTATAAAGCGATATTGAGGACGGGATACTGCTCTGGCCAATAGAAAGTGGCCCAAATAGCAATGGTCCCAAAACCGGAGAAATCCATCCAGTCAAAGATTTTTAAATAATTGTTCCTCAAGTGAATATCGTCGCTAATTGATGAAAATCAGCGAATACCCAACTACCAGTTTGGATTTCGTTGACAACACGCTACAACCGAACAAATCCACATAGTTGCATTAAAAATCAAGTTTGACCTGGAGACCAAATGAATTTTGTTCGGCGGCTTTCATAGACATAAGCCAAGCCTTTGGCAGGGTGTAGATATCCACAGTTGACCGTTGTGGTCATTTTGGCCGTTGTGGTCATCATCGCCAGCGACGCCAATACATAAGCTTACATAAGGCTTTGTTAGTTGAATAGTTAAGGCTCTGTGTACTAATGGTTTGTAGGCTACTATTTTATGTGCTTTATGGTGACAAGATTCATTTGGCTTTGTTATGTCCGTTTGTGTTGGTTTTATGTATATGAAAAATTCAAATAGATTGTGTGCGTTAATCTTGATAGTTAAGTCTAAAAAGTTTATAGTCATGTTTTGTTCTGTTTCTAGTGTAAAATTTATGTTTTGGTAGATACTATTAATAAGAATTAAAGATTCATTGATTACCTCAAAGGAACTGTCAAAACAAGCTAGAATGTCATCAACATAACGAAACCAGAAGATAATGTGTTTAGAGAGGTTTAATTCAAATATTTGATCTTCTAACTTGTCCATAAATATGTTAGCTAATAGAGGACTTAGAGAATTACCCATACGTAACCATCTTTTTGTAAATAAATTATGTTAATAAAAGTGAAATAATTTTGACTTATACAAAGGTCAAATAACTGAATTAACTCTATCCTTCTAACCAATTCTATATTACTATTAATCAAGAAACTATCTAATAAAGGAATGCATTCTTGTGGGGGTATGCTGGAGAACATGCTACAAATATCAAAACTAACAAGTTTTGAATGTGGTGGAAGATGTATGTTTTGTAGCTTATCTACTAATTCTAATGAATTTCTAACAGAGTATTTCGATTTGTAACCTATCGTGTTAATAATCTGGTTCAGTTTTTTGGATAAAATGTGATTAGGTACATTGATGTATGATACAACTGGTCTTATAGGCATATTCTGTTTATGTGTTTTGACTAGTCCATACAGTTTAGGTGGTTGTGGGTTTTTATTTATGATTTGTTGCTTTTCTAATTCTGAAAAGCAGATATTGCAGTTTTCTAAAGCTTGTTTTATTTCTTTTTGGAATTTTGTGGTTGGGTTTTTGTTTAAAGTTTCTAAATTTTCTTTATTAATAAATTCATTAACTTAAAAAAAGTTTTAAAATATTTCTTTTTCTAATTTTTTCAACTTAAAAATTTTTTTTTGGAACTGGATACGTGTTTACCCGGTTTTAGAGGTCAAATATAAATTTTTTTATATATGAGATATGTGACATTCGAAAGTAGAGGTTTCAAGCTTTAAAATAAGCCCCTGCTGGCCTTTCTAAGTTGGGCCAATCTTTGGCCCTAGCCAGTGGTTGAGTTCAGAAAGAGTGACCCATATGTAACTTATAACACATTCATATGCTAGGAATACGTAAACAAATACTGTGCCTTTTTAAATTATTTTAAATCGTAATTATTTACAGGTATTATTGCAGTAGTAAATTAAGGAATAAAAAATCCATCTCCTTAAGGACAATCCTGTCGTTAATGTTGAGCTTTGTGAGCCAATTTTAGCACATAACAATCGTAACATTAATGTTACCACCACATCAGGTACTGGTTTATACATTGAAGTATGACATATTCTTGTATGACAACAATAGTAATCAATATGTAATTTTAGGTTTTAAATTAATGGATATTGTAGAAATATTCTTTAGTTTTTAATCTTTTGTTGATTAACCTTGATGAAATTTGAGATACTATAATCAAAAGGTAAGTTTATAATTGTGTACTTTTATATTTTTACTCGTTAAAATATTACGTTCAACAAAAGAATTGAATGCAAACTTGATTTATTTTATTAATTTGAAATCTCTGATATTGAAAAACATATTTTCTTTTCAACCACTTGATGCTTGACCTAAATTTCAGAATGTAATATATAAGTCAGAACTAGTGCACACAAAAGTCAATACCGCACAATTCTTTTTGTTGTTGAACTGTGAAACATTTTTGTCAGCTTTGCCACTACATTTGATAAATCTAACCTTTGTTTTACAACTTATGGACAATGTAAAAGAAACTTGCATAATAAAACCTTGCTACAAAACCCGATAAACGGGGACATGGACATGGAAAAAGCAGTGGGAATTTTAACAATTGAAAATTACGTTGGAAAAGAAAATTAGTGTAGCATGTTTTCTTAGAAGATTGGTAGATAGAAATGAAGTTTTAAGGGGCTCATTTTGTAAGCGATGATTATTTTAATTTCATTATTATTTCAACCCATTAACGCCCAGCGTTCTATTATTAAGCATACTATAGTTTACATAAGGGTTTCTGAGAACTCATCTTACTTCATTCGAAGACAAATATTCCACAGCATCCTCCAAGTTTCGGAACGTTGTTTGACTCGTTATAGATGAATCTATAAGCAAAACGGGTTTGCTCAAAACTTTCGTATTTATAAGCTTAAGACTGTTTTGCCGCTTTGCAAGAATCCGGAGATGACATGGGCTTACCACTGTTTAGTGGTCAAGATCATTCCATCTATTACTGACAAATAGGTTTAAAAAGAACAGATAGATTTCAAAATCGTTTTAACAATTTGGGTGTTTTGAACATTACTCAAAAAAAATCTAAAACTTTACTATACTGATTCCTCTTCTGAAATAATTAGGGAAGCCAATATTTGAGAAAATGTATTTTTACATATGCTATTCGCCTATGCAACAAAACCGATAATACACCCTGTATGTATACAAATACACAAAAAATAATGAGAACACAATCCTTGTAATCCCTACAATATTAGACATGATTTGAGAAAATAAGTTTAATAAAAATAAGACTATTTTTCAATTATAAATTAGAAAACGATCTAAGTAAGACTAACAAAATTATGACCACACTCAAAATCGTCCATTTAATTAATTTATTAAAAAATTTAAGTAACGTTTAGTTGTACAGCTTTATTTTACCAGTACTTGCAGTCGGCGTGGTACCGATTCACTGGATTTTTGCGATATCTTGTTCTATTCTTCTAAAAGGGTCATTGTTTGGAAATTTCACAATCCCTGATTTTTATTTAAATCTAATGACTGAGTAGGTAGTTGGATAACTCTAGTACTGTTATAGTGTCCATCCCTTGGTCACAGCAGACGAATGCTTGGGATTGTTATTGGCTTATAAGTGAAATGTACCCTAGTATGACCAATTCTTCGGCACTACTTCTGTGATTATTCAACAGTGTATTCCAAGTGCATTAAGATTTGACGTTTTCTGTCAGAATGTTTTGCTAAGAAATACGTCGAGTAAATTTACCGTGCAACAAAATTCCGAGTGCGTAGTTAGCAGTCACTACTAAAGGTAGAGGGTTGTACAAAGTTATCCAAGAAAACATATTGGCTCAATGTAAAATATAAGGTATTTCAGCAAGCTTCAAGCATAAAATAAATATGTGCATCAACCCCTAGAATCCGCTGTAGTATTGTGTCAAAGTTCGAATTAGAAGTATTTCTTTTTTAATTTTTAATAGTACTCTGCACATTGCTTGTTCGCCATGAAAAGCTATATTTGTGATATGCTTTAACTCATCAGAACTTGAGAACTCTTTAATTAACCGAAAAAACCGTTTCTATGAACGTTATAGTTCAAACATCGACGATGGCGCTACTTTTTTCAAATTGTCAATCCCAACGATAGTTTCACAAAACAAACTATAAATTGTAACGCCATGTCGCATTTTAACGCGACATCCGCAGACTAGAGTTCCTCAATGAAAACTTTAACTGTTATTTTAGAGTTAGGACACGGATGTCAAAATCTATTTCTTTCTAGGCCAAAACTAAGCTGTCTGAAACAGAGATTCTCTCTTCACTCAAAAGTTCTAAAAATTTTAGAACCAAGTTCTAGAACTTTTTTCAGAAACATTGTTATACACGCATTTAGCACTCACTCTTAGCTTTAAACAGATCCCAAAATCATTAAAATCGGACAAGCGGTTGCTGAGATATAATTTTTGAAAGAACACATACTTAAATTTAATATAACGGAATTTAACCGGAAACGCGTAGTCAGAATTTTTTCAAATTTTCAGATTTTCATCTACTCACAAAAACGCGTCGATTGATATATAATTCATCCAGGAAAGTTTTTACACATTCTATTTCGCAGCCTTGTATTATACAATATTAGAATCTTCTCAAACTTCGTTGACAAGTTTTAAATTAATTATTTCATCAATTTATTCATTTGAAGGCATTTCTAAAATTATAAACGCAAAAACGAATAACATTAAACTATGCGACGTGAAACCATACTACCGAGAAGGTCAGTTGCATGCGATTCAAGTTTCTTGTTATGATGAGATTTTAGCGTTTACTGTCTCCAGCCTTACTTTGTGGAACTCGATAATCATGAAATATAATATAAATACAAAGATTAGTTAAAGTTTCACAAGTTTTATTAATATCTTAACCTGACAATATTGTTTCGACACTTTGTGTCATTATCAAAGGTAGATAAGATTGATAAACAAACACGTTGCTAAGGATAAATACATACAGAAAATAGGTAACTAGATACAATACATAACAAAAACTAAATATCTAACACTTCTAATAAAGGAGAATTACTAAGCTCAGTTTGTTCATTCATTAAAGGTACTGTGCGTTTATGTCTGTATATTTCAAAAGCTTCTAAAATGTCTAATTTGTGTTTGTTGTTGCAAAAATGTAAGAATTTAATGTTGTTTTGAGGTGTCATTGGGTGGTTCTGTTCCAAAATGTGTTTGGCATAGTTCGACTTTTCTGGATGTTTAAGTCTATAAGAGCGTACGTGTTCTTTGTATCTTATGTCGAAATTTCTAAGTGTTTGTCCAATATAAACTGAGTTACAAAAAGAACAATTCAAACGGTAAATGCCGGATTTCATGATATCTTGTGTTTTGTCTTTAGCATTGAAAAAAGGTTTTTCTTATTATAGTTGCAATTTGTTCTGATACCTTGCCGAAGTATGGTATTGATATGTAGTTTGTGTCTTGTATTTGAGTGTCAATTGGAAATATTCTTTTGATAGCTAACCTATAATCTTTTTGTTGAATTAAAGTGTCAATCATGTTATGGTTATAATGGTTTGCATGTGCTAATTGTTTGATAATTGAAATTTCTTTATCAAAATGTGATTGTTTCATTGGAGTAGTTAAAGCTCGGTGTACTAAAGATCTATAAGCCGCTAGTTTATGCATTTTATGATGACATGAATCGTTAGGAATAGTGACGTCTGTGCTTGTGGGTTTTCTGTATATGGAAAAATCAAATTCATTGTCTGTATTAATTGTAATAGTTAAATCCAAAAAATTAATAGCTCTATTTTGTTCTGTTTCTAGTGTAAACGTGATGTTTGTGTGAAGACTGTTACTAAGAATTAAAAACTCGTTGATAACCTCAAAAGAACTGTCAAAACAAGCTAAAATGTCATCAACGTAACGAAACCAAAAAATAATGTGTTTAGAAAGATCTAATTCAAATATTCGATCTTCCAAATTATCCATAAATATGTTAGCTAATAGGGACTCAGAGAATTACCCATAGGTAAACCATCCTTCTGTAAATATATTATATTATTAAAAGTGAAATAATTTTGACTGATACAAAGATCAAATAATTGAATTAACTCTAATCTTTTTACTAATTCCAGAATGTTTGGTTCAATCAAGAATGTATTAAACGTCAAGTCATTCCCAAACATGTCAACATCACAACCAAGACTAGTGATTATATTACTGAAAAAAAATTATCAAAAATGCAAAAAGAAGATGGGTCAAAGAAAAAGCTAAGAAATGGTTTAGAATTAGAGACAATTTCAACATTTATATAAGGTACTTCACACAGAACTTGCACATAAATTACATAATATCCAATTTGACATTTTAGATTTGGATGTTAGAGAAACTGTCAGTCATATTAAATTTCAAAAATACAATACTCAGAAAAAGAAACTGCAAACCTTACCCAACAAAAACGCTCAATACAAAGTAATTATAATACCCAGAATACCATAAATTTCTATCCACGTTTTATAAACCTATCAGATAAACAATTTAATGACAGAAAAACACAATTTCTTAACAAAGGCTTCAAATTTTGTCCTTTTCCAAAATTCACTAACAAAATTAAAGAAATCTTGGCTGTTGAATGTGAAACTATACTCAGAAAAGATCACAACAATTATGCAAAATTCCAAATCTTGAATCTAATAAAAGAAATATCTTTGAAAAAGGACAAAAAATAGAATAAAACATCTAACCTGTTACTTCAATCTATCAGACATAAAATTACAGAAAACAATTTAATTTCTGTTAAAGCAGATAAGGGTAACACTTTGGTAATCCTTTCGAAAGATGTTTACACACAAAAGGTTAATGATTTTATTAATAAAGAAAATTTAGATGTTTTAAACAAAGATCCTACCACAAAATTCCAAAAAGAAATAAAACAAGTTTTAGCAAACTGCAATATCTGCTTTAACGAATTAGAAAAACAACAAATCATACATAAAAACCCACAAGCACCAAAACTATATGGACTGATTAAAACACATAAACACAACATGCCTATACGACCAGTAGTATCATATATCAACGCACCTAAACACACCTTGTCCAAGAAACTCAACCATATTATTAACATCATAGGATACAAATCGAAATACTCTGTCAAAAATTCATTAGAATTAGTAAAAAAACTACAGAACATACATCTTCCAGCACATTCAAAACTTGTAAGCTTTGACATTTGTAACATGTTTTCAAAGATTCCACCACAAGACTGTATTCCTTTGTTAGATAATTTCCTAGCTAATAGTAATGTAGAATTAGTAAAAAGATTAGAGTTAATTCAATTATTTGATCTTTGTATCAGTCAAAATTATTTCACTTTTAATAATATAATATATTTACAGAAGGATGGTTTACCTATGGGTAATTCTATGAGTCCCCTATTCGCTAACACATTTATGGATAATTTGGAAGATCGAATATTTGAATTAGATCTTTCTAAACACATTATTTTTTGGTTTCGTTACGTTGATGACATTTTAGCTTGTTTTGACAGTTCTTTTGAGGTTATCAACGAGTTTTTAATTCTTAGTAACAGTCTTCACACAAACATCACGTTTACACTAGAAACAGAACAAAATAGAGCTATTAATTTTTTGGATTTAACTATTACAATTAATACAGACAATGAATTTGATTTTTCCATATACAGAAAACCCACAAGCACAGACGTCACTATTCCTAACGATTCATGTCATCATAAAATGCATAAACTAGCGGCTTATAGATCTTTAGTACACCGAGCTTTAACTACTCCAATGAAACAATCACATTTTGATAAAGAAATTTCAATCATCAAACAATTAGCACATGCAAACCATTATAACCATAACATGATTGACACTTTAATTCAACAAAAAGATTATAGGTTAGCTATCAAAAGAATATTTCTAATTGACACTCAAATACAAGACACAAACTACATATCAATACCATACTTTGGCAAGATATCAGAACAAATTGCAACTATAATAAGAAAAACCTTTTTTCAATGCTAAAGACAAAACACAAGATATCATGAAATCCGGCATTTACCGTTTGAATTGTTCTTTTTGTAAGTCAGTTTATATTGAACAAACACTTAGAAATTTCGACATAAGATACAAAGAACACGTACGCTCTTATAGACTTAAACATCCAGAAAAATCGAATTATGCCAAACACATTTTGGAACAGAACCACCCAATGACACCTCAAAACAACATTAAAAGTAGGTATTGCGACACCTGGCCCAGACAGTTCTAGCGACCCTAGATTCTCTGTCTCTCTCTAATCTGGTGACTTTTTGTCTGTCTCTCTCTAGGTGGTTAAGTACGGAATCTGCATTACCGACATTCTGTATTACCGGCATTTGGTTCGTCACTTGGCTAAATGGTGTTAGTGTTGCTAGGGGTAAACAGATGGCGCCAGTGTCGTTTTACGTGATTTTTGTACCGACATTCTGTATTATCGGCATTTGGTTCGTCACTCGGCTAAATGGTAGCGTCGTTGCTAGGGGAAAACAGATGGCGACGGTGTCGTTTTACGTGATTTTTGTACCGACATTCTGTATTATCGGCATTTGGTTCGTCACATGGCTAAATGGTAGCGTCGTTGCTAGGGGAAAACAGATGGCGCCGGTGTCGTCTGACGTGATTCTCGAAGTACGGAATCTGTATTACCGGCCTTGTCCGGCATTTGGTTCGGCGCTCGGCTAAATGGTGTTGCTAGGAAAAAACCCATAGGGCGCTGTTAATAGAGGGCGTCATGACAGCGGGGATCTGTATTACCGGCAATCTGTGTATCGTCAATAGAGGGCATCATGAAGAAATCTGTATTATCGACGACGACGACGACGACCTATGTACCACCAATAGAGGGCGTCATGAAGAAATCTGTATTATCCTACATACTGATGCTATTAGAGGTCGCATTAAAGAATCTCCTCTCTCGATGTCTCCTCTCTCACTCTCGCCTATTAGAGGTCGCATTAAAGAATCTCCTCTCTCGATGTCTCCTCTCTCACTCTCTCCTATTAGAGAACGCATTAAAGAGCCTTCTCTATCTCACTCTCTCGCTCTCACGCTCTCTCGCTCTCTCTCCCTTCATCCTAATGCTAGTAAATGAAACAGCCAGCTTTAAACGTAAATCGCGGACTTGCTCGATATAAACGAACCGCCAGTTTTCTTCCCGCCCTAGAATTTAATATGTCACGGATGACTAACCACGTGATCAAGACCGCTGTATTCCAATGAAGCTTTCTACCTAAAGAGATCATGAAATTTAAAATAAAACCGACAATCCTTGATACAACTGCGAGGTTTGCAAGCTCGACTAACCGATATATCTATGTCAGTAGCTACCCTGCGTGAAGGGCTTTCGGATCTCCATGTTAAGAAAATTACGTTAATAAATACATAGGCTCTTGATTCACGTTCAGGGATCGGAATGGTTTCTAACACTAATATGTCTTATTATCAACGTCTGAATTAACTATTTAAAAGAGAAAAAACCTAATTCTAATGCAGAAAAATAACTTACCATTTACACTTTGTAATACCATATATCACTTTAAATTAAAACACCTAATCACCTCTCATCAAGAAGGAATATACACTAATCATCTTTTAAATTTAAAAACGAAAAGACGACTATACTGTAGAAGGTACCAAAATAAACTGGAGTTAAATTTTACCTTACCCTCGACGACGACAAAAAGGAAAACACCCTGAAGCATTATACATTCTTTTAAAAAAGGCACGCTTCGACCTCCAAATCACTAGAAATTTGCGGTTTTTATACCTACTTCGAACCCTCCAAATCAGGTAAGTTTGAATGATTCTTTTTTGTAAAAATTCTCTCCCTTCTTTTTCATCAATATATATTATCTTTTCAATCTTCCTTAAAGACGGACTTTTGTGGACTTGAAATCGAGATAATTATCAGATTAAAATGCATCACCATACCCCAAAAAGGTCGGTCTGGCTACCTGAGGCACGACAGCAGGTACTAATGAACATGAACATTTAAAATCCTTGTACAGTAAAAACAAAAGTGTATGGTCGATGATGGTTAGGTTTTAACTTATTTCCTTTTTCCGAATCAAAATACTTAGATTTTCACATAAAATCTTTAGGGCGGTATGTCACTTTTCTTTTTTAATAAACAAAAATTTGCTCTGACACTCTTTTACCCTTAATTTTAATATTACATGAATCTAATAAACAACTAACCAATTTCCAGAGCCAATAAGTCAACTACACACACACACACACACACAGGTCCCGTTATCATAACAATAATTAGTTATAAAGAGGAATTTTACACTATTGATAGATATTGTATTATTTATATTTGTTTCACATGGATATTAGTTATTATAATGTTACAACATCTGATTTAATGGGCGACATCTTCATGTATGTTAATATTTAAACAGGTAGATAGTCTTGAATTACATCAATCCCAATTACTATAATAGTGACTTTAATAGAAATAGAATACATCTCCGTGTAGACCCGATAATAAATACAATATAAAAAAAGCCTACATTAGTTTATAAGTATCATCTTTGATAATGATAGATTAGCTAACGAATCAATTGACAGCTAGATTAAAATAAATTTAAATTTCAGAAAATAATATCTAATTTAAATTACTAATCACGTATGCATCCCATGAACTAGCCATACAATATATTTATATCACCTAAGTATCCGGGAACTTTATTGTTTTAAGACCATTTAATTAAACAATGTACTACAAGCTTTTTAAGAGCATAGGATGCGACCTCTCATTAAACGAATTCTATTTCTAAAAAACTTCTGTAATAAAAAAAAAGGGAAACCGTTTGTGTTAGTAACTCCAATCGTTTTGGTATATTTCTCCGTTGATATTTAGTAGATATAATTTAAAAAAGAGAACCCTTCTTACAAAATGGTTTACCAGTGTTCTTTTTACCTGCCCGGTATTCTACGATCAGATAACGATGATTTTATTGACGATCGGCAAACACATGTACATATTGAAATAGATTTTGGGAAAAAAATATTTTTGCTTAAAGATGCATAAACTGAAATATTAAGAATTTTTACAGCTTATTTTTAAAATAATTTTGAAAATCCTAAACGGTACCTTCTTCTAAATTATTCTTAGAACAACATACAATATTTAAATAAGTTTCGATTAGTAGAAACCAGTTAAGTAAATAGAGAAATTCAGAATTATTTCATTTCGTTATCCTTCCGTCTCCTAAAGGCATTTGAAGATAGAAACAAGCTTTATTAAATTATATGTACCTAACTACTAAGGAACGCGTGGTTTACAATTATAGTAGATAATAATTGTGGATAAATTATGCCATATATGATATGCATTTTATTTAAAAATATTAACTTTCCGTTTCAACTTTTATAGCGTGTGAGTTCGCCTAAAATTCTATATTGATTAAATTGTAGTCACACAGCTTCGTTACTATTATTCAACACTTTATGTGTGCAATAGCCGATTTCTAACGAACGATTTTGGGCGTTGTGGTCCTGTTTTGGGCGTTGTGGGGTCTATACGAAAGTTGGGCGAAGTGGTCGAGGTGGGCGTTGTGTCCCTAGTGAACAAATGGGCGAAGTGGTCCTGGTGGGCGTTGTGTCCCTCGTGAAAAGTTGAGCGAAATGGTCGTGTTGGGCGTTGTGGTACATTTCAGAAATTGGGCGAAGTGGACTTTCCGTTGGGCGATATGGTACTAAAATACGGGTGGGCGAAGTGGTCGGTGGGCGAAGTGGTATGGACCCACTTCTATTCACCGCACTTGAGATTCAGTCAAACAGCGGGTTCCTTGTATATCTTGATCTCCGTTATCAATGATACCGGAGTTCAAGACGTTCTTGATCTCCGTTGTTGTTGGTAACGTAAATAATTTGATGGTGCATTATAGCCACATGCATGCATGCATGCTGCTTTTTATCTCCTTAGTTACGCGTATGATGACACAGACAAGGCAACTTGCTTCTTTATACAATAAATTCGGATGGATTTTAAAAGGGAGAAATTAGGATTGAAATACGAAATAAAATAAAACAACTTATGCAATACGGAGATCAAGCTTCTTTAAATCCTCGAAGATGTTATAAAGCCTCGGCTGGCGCCTCGGCGTTATACATCTTCTTGGATTTAAAGTATCGCTTAACCTCCTAATTACATAATATATATTATCATTACATTATTACTCTGTTCTATTATTATATATTCATATTATGTACTCTATTATGTATCTATGTAATCTCCATATACTAAGTAATATTTTATTTACTGTCTTATTATTATCAGTATATTTGTAAAATCTCCTACTTTTCATTTAGCCAGTCACTTTATTGTAATCACTGAAATATTCTTCTTCAAAGTATATTTCATTCTTGCGTGGGAGGAGTTAACATTTGTTCATTATCCAAGGAAAGTGTGACCTAATTATAAATGTATGCGAGCTAAACGCCTCGAGCGGAGCGCCCACGATTGCAGGCACAGTATCAAACCCACGGCCACGTGTGTGCATAGCAAGCAGCTGCAGTACTCAGAACTCTATAAGGAAGTCACGTAGGCACACGGCCACAGCAGCTGCAGTACTCAGAACTCTATAAGGAAGTCACGTAGGGACACGGCCACGTGCGGTCTACTGTAGGATTTCACGCCCACAGAAGGAGTATATAAAGACCAGCACTTTATGGGACAGTTTATTCTGAGTTACGACGAAGCTTGAAAGATAGAAACTGTTTACCAGGGTAAATGTTTACCTTCTTTCAAGCCATACTCACCCAGAAAGCCGTAGAAGCCATGGTTACTGTTTACCTCGGCCTTTCTGAACATCAGTATTACCAGTTTTAAGTTGAAATTGTATAATAGTATTTAAGTGATTATGCAAGTGCATATTGTGTAAATTCACGACGAATAAATATCTTATTGTACTTAACAGTAAACTGTGTTCATTTTGTAACTTGGGCTCCGTCTTTCGCGTTTTTAAAATAAAGTACCATTTTTAAAATAGTAGATTGTTTTATAAGTTAAGAAAAGTGGTTGTTTTCCAGTGAGTGTCAAAGTTTCAATTCACGAGCGAGCGCAGCTCGCGAGTGGATTAAATCTACACGAACAAGGAAAAATCACTTTTCTTAACGTCTTGAACATACTATTTTTTCGTGTATTTGACCAAAATGACTAAAATGTAAAAATGAAAAAAAAAATTGATCAAGGTGTCATATTTTGTTAACATGGTAGCAAAACAAGAGAACGATGTTTTTAGTAAATAAATTTTTCATTGTGCAAAATGACTGAATTGGGTGAAGGGTTTTCCAATATTTTAACAACAGTAGCAGATGTTTATTTACAAATTTGCTACCGTCGAAGTCAAGAGAAAAGTATGAGAAAACTTATGAACAGTTTTGTTCATGGAGAAAATCAAAAAAAGTAGAGGGAAGTAAGGAAAACATCCTAATCGTTTTCTTTTTTGAAAAGGTATTTGTCATTAATTACTAGTATATTGTACAACTAGTGTTACAATGACGATGTTTGTAATACGAGTATAAGTTTGCTTAACGAGCCGCGAAGCGGCGAGTTAAGCTATATACGAGTATTACAAAAAGGAATTGTAACACGTGTTTTACATACTACTTTGTCTATTTCGCCTTAATTTACAATTTACTTTAAAGAAATGGGAAAATGTACACGCGGGTATTTTTGATGTGGTAATGTTGGTAATAACTGATAACGCATACAATGACATCCACTGTCATTTTGAAAAAATCACGTAGGCAGGAAAAAATTCAAGTTTAAAAAATGTGACAGCTTAGTTGTTTCTTCTGATATAAGATAAAAATGTATTTTTATTATAAATAATTATTTTGATAAGACAATCATGTACTCAATCAAGGTTTTACTGTTTCTATTACAATAAACATTTTAATACATCAAAACTGCTTAACATACAACAATAGAAAATAACTAACCTAACCTCTAAATCTAAACAATGCAAATGAAATTTGAGTAGGGACGGACACGGGATTCACGACCATCAACTTGATCCGGAAAACCAACAAGCTTTTCAGTGCATTTTCGTAGGAAATCCGCTGTTAGCCGCGCTTTGTTTGAGTTTAAAGCTTCTTAAAATGAAATATGTTTCATTATTCTCGCTGTTATTTCTGAGCATCATAACATTCAAATTTTCAAAACGGCGCCAGTTAATGAATACTTATTAGTACCTATCACGGGAAAGTGCTTTTCTTTTGGATAATGTGCCCCCAAAATACTTCCGCGGGTTGGTTGTCGAGCATTATTCCTTTCCTTTTTATATTCTCCCTAACACCTTGTTTATGTTCCCATTAGTAGGTAAAAACTGAAAAAAATATTTGATGAAATGGAGGTGTACATCATTCAACTCAATTAAACTTACCTCAATATCGACAAGCGATATACGTTTTGACTTTTTAATCTAATTTTGATCTTGAAATCAGAATATAGCTGTGTTATTGCTTATTACGTATTTACGTCTGACACTGGACTTCGTTGACAGAATGACATGACAGAGTAGGCTGGCAGCAAAATTTACTTACCTACTGCCAGCCTTACAAATAAAAAAATCACTACTTTCAGTTGCACAAAGTAGCACTTTGTGTAACTGTTTTTCGCAAAAACAGTGTCACAAAGTAATCTTTGTATACGCGAAATAGACAAATTAATTTTCACTTGTAATTACACGAGTGCTTCGAAATTATCGATTTGTAATACGAACGTTGATTAGCAACCACGAGTGTCATTTTTTGACGTTTTAATTTCCCGACGTGCAACAGAGGGAAATTTGTCAAAAAATGACACGAGTGTTGCGTTTTAATCAACTTGAGTATTAAAACAGATAATTTCAGAAGCACGAGCATGTAATTCGGTAAGATTATTTCATGATACAGTTGTTTATTTAAGCATCTACTTATTAACATAAAGATTAGTATTTGACATGAAAGTAAAAAATGGGACACATGTGACACTAGTTTTCAGCGTTGTCACGAAGATAAAAACAGTCGAAAAGGACAATAAAAAATTATCGAATTATCGCTGTAATCCAAAAAATAAAGCCTTGCGATTGGTCAAAAACGAAGTAGAATGAAATAATCAGTACTAATTTTTAACGTGTTGTTGTAGGCTAAGAGTTTGAAATCTTCAACATTGTGGTCATTGTTGGTCAAAATGTTGACATTTCTACTTATAAAAAGTTGCTTGCATATTTAAAACGTCAAAATGACGGATATGTGGCCAAAAAATTTAAGGTTTTTACGATGGATAACATTAACACGTTTTTCACTAAGGACCTCGATGATGCCTTCTTGTTCATGAAAGTAGTTATGATTTTTGCTTTATATGGAGCCTGCCGAGCTGATGAATTACGTTTGCTAAAAGTAGAAGATGTTGAAAATACTGGATCTGTTCTGATTGTAACATTGCACGATACTAAAACCAAAAAAACGTGTTTTCGTAGTAAGCTCAGAAATGAAAGACGTTGATGAAATTGAATTATATAGAAAATATTTGAGTTTAAGGCCGAGAAAAACTGACCATCGTAGGTTATTTATATTCTATAGAAGAGGCAAATGCACAGTACAGCCGGTTGGTATTAATACCTTTTACGCTGTACTAAAGAAAATTGCGGAATACTTGGAATTACCAAATGCAAACAGTTACACTGGACATTGCTTTCGCAGGACTAGTGCGACGTTACTTGCAGACAGCGGAGCAGATATACAAAGTCTCAAAAGACACGGGGGTGGCGTTCCGTTGCAGTCGCGGAAAAATATGTCGATGATAGTATCGAAAATAAATTAAAAACTTCTAGAATTTTTAAAGGTGAGACTGTCCGGAGATGCACGACTTCAAGAGAAAACTTAAGTGATTGCCAGAATGTTGATAAACAATCTGCTTCTGTCGCAGTGTCTTGTGTTGTTCAATCGACTCAACAATCAAGCGAAGACCTTTGCACGGCAGTCCCAGTACATTTTCTATTAATATTCATAATTAAAATGTATAAAGTTTAATTGTTGCTTTATTTAATGGTCGCTAAGTATCCAAAATCGTGAAGAAAAGTGAACAATATGAATGAACAAAGTTAAAAAATGGACTGTATTACAACAAAAATTGGGAGCAAACTGTTAACTGAATGTTGAGCGGACTTACCTGACGTTTCGATGAACTATTCGACGATATAAGGATGCTCTATCGCCATATACTGTCTGCTATAGCGCCTTCAATAACTGACCAATGCACAAAATACACCACAAGCACTTGTATTTCCAAATTATCAGCAAAATTATGCACACAAAGGTAAAAGTAATGTTTTGACCTCTTTCAAATTTCAATTGTTTTTTCGAAGTTGCTTTTATGTAGCCCACTCAACAACAAAAAACGTACAAAATTTTGTATTCAAAGCCGAACGTTGTTTGTAACCAAGAAAACTAACTAAAACAGCGATTTGTCTTAACATACCGCCCACCAACGTTTATTCAAATTAACTTTAAGACGATGGCAGTGGGCATAATTTTACAAAAGGTCTTTTGAGAAGACCTGCCGCGGTCTTTACCGTCGCAACTCTGGCAACATTGTCAACCCCAGTATGTAGCTTTACAATTCGACCAAGCTTCCATTTTAGAGGAGGACTATTGTCCTTCTTAATCAAAACTAGTGAACCTATGGTTATGGATGGTTGTTTATCATTCCACTTATGACGCTGTTGAAGCGTATGCAGGTATTCTAGGCTCCAACGACGCCAGAATTGTTGATGGCAGCGCTGCAATAACTGCCATCTTGATAGTCGATTTAAGGCAAGATTTTCAAGATCCTCATCAGGTGGTGCACTTAACGGCTCCAAGGTTAAGAAATGACCCGGAGTAAGAGCCGTCAAGTCATGGGGGTCGGAGCTTGCTGCACAGAGAGGGCGCGAATTTAGAACAGCCTCAATTTGAGTCAATAATGTTAGTAGTTCCTCATATGTCAACACCTGCTCCCCAATAACCCGAATCAAATGAGATTTAACCGATTTAACTCCTGCTCCCCATAATCCTCCAAAGTGCGGAGCAGCAGGAGGGTTAAAATGCCAACTGATAGTTTCAAGGCTGGCTGCCTCTAGAGCATATGCAGAGAGAAGTTTGTTCGCCCCAACAAAATTTGTTCCACAATCACTATACAAATGGGAACATCGGCCACGACGGGATATAAAGCGTCTCAACGCTGCGACGAATGCTTCAGAGGAGAGATCAGACACTAATTCCAAATGTAAAGCTTTAGTAGACATGCATACAAAAACGCAAATGTAAGCTTTCTGGCTCTTGACACCGCGACGCTTACTTAATGTGACAAACACAGGCCCAGCGAAATCCACACCAGTGTGGGAAAAGGGTTTTAACTGAGAGACTCGAGCCCTTGGTAAGTCACCCATTAGAGGTTCAATAGAAGTAGGCTTGGCCCGAAAACAACGATAACAACGAGAAAGACAATGTTTAATTGCTCTCCGTGCAGAGAGAATCCAAAATTGTTGTGCTAACAAATAATTCAATGTTTGTAGGCCAGGGTGCAAATGGTGCCGATGATAATATTCTATTATCACTTCGGTAAGTCTGTGTGACCGTGGAAGCAACATGGGGTGTTTAGCCTGATCGGAGAGGTGAGAATAACGAAGACGTCCGCCCACCCTGACGACACCATCTTCATCTACGAAGGGACATAATTTACGAAGTGGTTTCGAAATTCCTTTATTTTTACGAACATTTGCGATGTCTTCTTCGAACACGATAGCTTGAAACGATTTGACAATTGCGATAGTGGCATTGTAAAGTTCCATATGCGAAAGAGGGCCACGTAGTTTATTAGAAGGTGATTTAAGATTGCGAATGAACCTCAAACAAAATGCTACAGTCCCCTGAACTTTACGAAATGACGACAACTTTTCAAGTAAGCTGCCTGTCCAATTTTCACGGACTGTGGAGAGCATAACTGCGACCTTTTCTTCGGATGACAAGTCTGCTTCACTGTTAGAGACGCCAATCTGATCTGGCCAGTCATTAACGGGTAGCGTGAGCCAAGTGGGACCCGCCCACCATGACGTATGCGTTACCAGCTGAAGAGGCAAGAGACCACGAGAAGCACAATCCGCTGGGTTTTCAATGCCTCGAACATGTTGCCAAAGCTCTGGAGAAACCCTTTCCTGTATGTGGGAAACTCTATTGCTCACAAAAGTTTTCCATCTGTGCGGTGACGATTTTATCCAATTTAAAACAACAGTCGAGTCAGACCATGCAAATATTTTAGAAATTTCAATAGAATTCCGTAAGGTGTTGACAACAAATTCAACGAGGTTCGAAAGAAGTACCGCAGCACATGACTCCAACCGAGGTATAGAGACTCGTTTCAACGGGGCGACCTTTGATTTTGCACAAACAAAAAATACCCTAATTTGATTATCAGTAACGCCACGAAAGTAAGAAACAACAGCATAGCATAGCTCCGAGGCATCGCAAAAAGCATGTAATTCACAAGTACGAAAATTATCTATAACGAAACGACGAGGAATGCGAAGATTAGCAAGAGAAGGCAACTAAGATTTATACTGAAGCCATTTTTCAATGATATCTTGAGGTGGTTTTTCGTCCCAAGTCAACCCTAAAGTCCACAGCCGTTGAATGAGGTTTTTTGCAAAAAAAGACAAGGGTGTCAAAATTCCCAAAGGATCATAAATTCGAGCAATTTCTGAAAGTATGGTTCGTTTTGTGCAATCATTATCCAAAGCCTGAACTTTATAAGAAAATGTATCCTCTTTAGGGAGCCAACAAAGGCCTAAGATCTTAACAAACGAGTCCAAATCGAATGAATATGACGTTTCAGATGACGATTCTAAAAATTCTTCTGAATTACTTGCCCACTTATGAAGCACAAATCCACCTCGCTCGAACAAACCAATAAGTTGACTCTGGAGGTTAATTGCGTCCTCCAGGGAACTACAGCCAGTCACAATATCATCAACATAGATATCTGACAACAAGATTTTTGATGCCAATGGAAAGTACTCTTGCTCATCTTTGACTAATTGAATGATTGTTCGAAGAGCTAGGAAGGGTGCTGAGCAAACTCCATAAGTCACAGTATTCAATTCAAATTGTAGTATGGGTTCATTTTGAGAAAATCTCCAAAGTATGCGTTGGTATTTTCTGTGTTCAGGGTTAATAACGATTTGACGATACATTTGTCTAATATCTGCAGTAAGTGCTATCTTATGAAAACGAAAATTGAGCAGAATACTTACAATGTCCTTTTGAAGTTTAGGGCCTGACATAAGTGTATCATTAAGGGAAATGTTGTTAGAAGCCTTCATCGACGCGTCAAATACCACTCTTAACTTAGTAGTTGTACTGTCTGGCTTCACTACACAATGGTGAGGAATGTAATATTGATCTGATGACTTATGAGAAGGAAAAACGAGAGACATATGACCACTATCGATGTAATCCTTCATAAAATCGCAATACGACTGGTACAAAGAGGGATTCTTAACTAATTTTGATTCAATAGCCAGAAAACGACGAAGAGCGAAATTGTACGAATTACCAAACTCAGGGTGCCGTATACGAAAGGGAAGGTCAACTATATAGCGACCTTGACTAGTACGAGATGTTGTTTTTGAAAATATTTCTTCGCAACATATATCTTCAGGCGAAGAATGTTTAATCGAGGGAATTTCTTCTAATTCCCAAAACTGTTTTATCGAAGTATTCAACGAAGCGTCGATAAAAGTGCAAAAGGAAGACAGAGTAGACGTGCGAGTATTACAATCGACTCTTCCCATCAGGAGCCAACCAAAAACGGTATTTACAGCCGTTGGTTCGCCTATACCTCCAATCTTAATACCATCCATTATAATAAGGGAAAATATCTCTGACCCTAATAGCAGATCCACATCACTAGGATGTCCAAAATGAGGATCTGCAAGTGGAAGACCTTGAATATGTCTCCACTCATTTTTGCCTATGGAGATTGAAGGCACAATTCCACAAATCGAAGGCAAAATAATTGTTTCAACATCGAATGATGGTTCTGGAGTTTTGCAAGGACGTATGTTGCAGATTGTGACACCCTTTTGAGCTGAATTAATCATATCACCAATGCCACAAATAGGAGCTGAATATGATGTACGTGCCAAGCCAAGTTGGTTCAAACAGTTTTCTGGTATGCAACATGCTTGGCTACCATTATCGATAATAGCTCGGCATGTTATATAATTTCCAAAACAATCACGAACTGAAACAAGTGCAGTTGCCAGCAAAACTGTTGTTTGGGGTGAGTAAGATTTTACAACACCCACGATAGGGTTTGCAATGCAGGAAGGCTCTTGCAATGCAAGTTGGACACCAGATTGACCTGTACATAGCAGCTTAGACACGTTTTTTACAGGTTTGGGATCATGGAATGGCTCAGGAGGCTCTGAATTATTAGAAGGTTGAACATAATGTAATAAAGTATGATGGTTTCTTTGGCAAACTCGACATGCAAATTTGGAAGTGCATTCCTTCACAAAATGCGAATTGCTAAGGCAATTGATACACAGTCTCTTTTGCTTGACAATGGAAAAGCGATCGAAGGGGGATTTTTCCAGAAACTTGTCACACTTGACTAATGAATGGCTCTCCTTACAAACCAAATAGCCGGGCGATTTGACTGTATTTACAATCAAGCTCTTGCGAATTTGAGGCGATGGAGTGGGTTTAATTTGGGAAAAGTAAGAGGGAGATGAAGGCATATTCGAACTATGAGAAGCTCTGCTATTTGTTTCTAAAGCCTTACATTGCCTCAACAAGAAGGATTCTAAATGCCCATATGTGGGCAATTCTACGTCTGAATGTTCTAATTCGAATCGTTTGCGGGTAGATGGATCTAGCTTTTGCAACAATAAATTGAAAAGAGTGAAATCCCAAATGTCAATGTTATAATTCTTTAATGCTGACAAATTTTCAGAAAAGCAATTTAGCAAATGACGTAATGAATGCACGGAATCATTTGCTTTAGGGGCATTAAAGATCGAGTTCCAGTAGCAAGTAGCCAAAATACGTTTATTTTCGTACCTATCTATCAATAGATCAAACGCAATTTGATAGTTTTCAGAAGTTAATGGCAAATTCTTTATTAGGTTTAAAGGTTCCTTTGACAATGTTGATATCAAGTATTGAAATTTGTCAATATCTGAAAGTGAGTTATTATTATGGATTAACGATCTGAAAATATCAATATACGTAGGAAAATCTCTATACTCTCCAGAGAATTGTTTTAACGAAATTCGAGGAAGTTTCAAATTACTTGGATATGAACTGCTTGAACCAGAAGTATGAACTGTTGGTTTTTCGGAACACAGTAAATATGTACCATTAATTTGGCTATACACGTCTTGAATATTCGCCGTGACTATACTTAATGTTTTTAGAGATTCTTCAGTTTCCGAATCCAGTTTTAGTTTATTATAGGCTAATTCATATTCATTATACATTTTTCGTGCAATATCAGCTTTTGCAAGAAATACAAAATGCGTATAGGATCCTTTCTCAGAAGTAGTAGCTGCTTGAGCATTCTCAAGAATGGGACTCAAAAGTTTCAAGGTTTGTTTCCCAAGCGTTACAACCTTCTTCGACATTTGGAATAGTTAAAAATAAATATATACAAGGCAACAAATTACTACTCAAACCCAAGTAACGAGATCAACGCACACACGTCAAATCTATACAATGACAACTGTAGGTTAAGTGTTAATTTGCATTTATCAACGTGACAACTTTATTATTGATTGTCAAAATTCTAAAATTGATACAAAATAACTATGTAAGTAACAACTGATGTCAGGTTAATTTAAAATTAGCTAGTCTTCCAAATGTTTTCAGCGATTGGAGCCAAGAATATGTAACACACCGAAAAGTGCGACACGACAAAGTATTGAATGGAAGCTAGGTGGTGCAAAAGGCAAACAACAGACTGGACTACTACGTGCGTTATCAAGGAGGTGCAAAATTGGGCAATACCACCTTGTCAACGCAAGTAAGTAAGTAAAACGCGACTTTTCGAGTTTAAATTACTAAATATTATTACGAAGCAAATGTAAAGCTGGCTACAAACAAAGTATCCGGCTCGAAGGACCAATGAACAATATGAATGAACAAAGTTAAAAAATGGACTGGATTACAACAAAAATTGGGAGCAAACTGTTAACTGAATGTTGAGCGGACTTACCTGACGTTTCGATGAGCTATTCGACGATATAAGGATGCTCTATCGCCATATACTGTCTATTATAGCGCCTTCAATAACTGACCAATGCACAAAATACACCACAAGCACTTGTATTTCCAAATTATCAGCAAAATTATGCACACAAAGGTAAAAGTAATGTTTTGACCTCTTTCAAATTTCAATTGTTTTTTAGAAGTGGCTTTTATGTAGCCCACTCAACAACAAAAAACGTACAAAATTTTGTATTCAAAGCCGAACGTTGTTTGTAACCAAGAAAACTAACTAAAACAGCGATTTGTCTTAACAAAAAGTGTTTCTAACTGAAATCGTGAAGAAAAGTGTTGCTAACGATCAAAGTCCCACTTTTCTTTACGATTTTGAATTGAACAATGTACTACATTTCTATCAAATACACGAAAAACGCCTTTCTTCGCCAAGAAAAGTTAATTCGCGAATGAAATTTTTGATTAGAATAATTGTTTTTTCGTTAGTTTTTTACGTTCTTAAGTTTGGACTATAGACAGTCAAAAGTTAATCTCTGACATTATAACGACTAATAATTAATTAAAAACATATATAAATAATAACTAAACTACTTTCACATGCATTATAATAAAACTAGTATCGTTTGAGCCATTATTTGAAACAAAACTATGTAATTATTTCTATTTGTCAAAATAGCAAAGCTCCATAACTTTTGGCTCAGACTATCCCACCACAACTTCCTTAAATACACAGTTCGTCCTCAGAATATTCTGGTGATACAGAAGCGCAGGCTAGCGTCGGCACTTTGATCTTTGTGGGTCTAGATTTCGTGACCTCGACGCAATTGTTTAGGTAATATACAGGCGCGAAATCCAAAATATAACGTTTTACAAAACATAATAACCTCAAAATAATTGAAACTGCAAAAGGTTGATTTAATGATTTTCAAACTCGGATTTGACTTCAAAATCAAAAAAGCAATGTTAACTATGCTGTAGGCTTTTTTGATTTAATAGACTATAATGTGTATTACCTCAAAAACGCATTGTTTGTTTAATAATTATTAAACAAAATTCTATCATGGCATTTTACAAGTTTATCTGCTTTTAACACGCCTTTTGTAGGATTGCTATGTAAATTGTAACCGTAACAATGAAAACAATTCAAAACAATAGAGCTAAAAGGTAATGGTATCTATTCCGTTTAACGCATTTGATAATATCTGATATTTCAAGGGCGACAGAAAACTTATTACCTAATATGAATCTGAATATAACTAACATATGAATATGTTTTATAACTAAAACTGTTATAAATAAGACGGAGAGCCAGCAATGTATTTCGAGTTGTCATTTCAACAGTCGTGAAAATTTGGGTACTTAGGGGTCTATTCTGTAAGCATTGAGCGAACCGTTCACGAGCGGTTATCGTTGTTTGAAAGGTTTTTCGCTCTAAAGCTATTCTGTAAGCAAACAACCACCGTTATGCACTCGTTAGTGAACAGTGCATCCTTCGAGATCCAACCTTTCATGGTGGCAGATTAGTCGACGTTAGCCAACGTTCGTGTTTATTTTTATAATTATAAAAGAAATTTTATATGTGAAATTGTTGTATTAATTTTAACAGAGTATGTTAAAATGGAAAGTAATTTATTTAATCTAATTGTAAATGAATTTGAAAGAATAAATATATGACGCTAATTAATCTAATCTCAAAAACTTGGTTGAGATGAATCAAGAATTATTAATAGCCGCTTATTAGGAGATAGTAGCAATTATATACTTTGAATAAATTGTTATTTCAGGCAGTACCTACCTCACCAGAGGTGGTCTTAAATCAGGTGAAAAACCACCTGTAATAAAAATTACAAAAGGATTCTTATTATTAAAAATAATCTCTTAAGAAGGTATAATAATAGTGATAGAATATATCTCAATGAAATGCGAGAAGAAAGATTTACTATTGCAGGTTGATAATTTTACTATTGTTGAGGTATTTTAAACATTTTCAGGAATTTATTTGTAAAATTTTCTTACTACATTTGAATAGGGTTCTACAAAAATAAAAATAATTATAGGTACTCATATTTTTAAATTCTTGAAGTAATTGAGAATTAGTAAACAGTATTTACACTACCTATTAAACTTGCCGAAGATATCGTAATAAACTTATATGTAATTAATTTATGTGTTTCTTTTGTATTTTTTAATTTTTTGCATTTACCGTTTAAATTGTACTTTTTGTAGTTCGGTATATATTGAGCAAACACTTCGAAATTTTGACATAAGATATAAAGAACACGTACGTCATTACAAAAATAAACATCCTGAAAAATCTAATTACGCCAAACACCTTTTAGAACAAAATCACACAATGACAGCTCAAAATAATATTAAATGCCTACATTTTTGTAATAACAAACGCAAAATAGACATTTTAGAAGCCTTTGAGATATACAAACACAAACTCAGGGTACCTTTAATGAATAAACAACTTGAGCTCAGTAATTCTCCGTTACTGGAAGTACCACGAGATCATTTGAATTTATAATTAAAGTTGGCTGTGATTTTTAAATTAGATTGGCAACACTAACTGTTCACTTCACAGTTTGATTTGAATTGTCAAAGTGACGCTCCAAAATGTTTAATCTAGAACATAAAATTGCATAACCTCTAATTTACACAGCGAGTCAATTGGCAGGATCGCCAAACGTTTAAAAAAATTCCCGCCTACTTTAATTTTAAATTTAAATGATCTCACGGTATTAGAGATTTAATTCTGATTATTCTTATTATTTTATCTAGTTACCTATTTTTGTATCTACCTTAGCGACGTGTTTGTTTATAATTATATCACCTTTGATAATGACAGCATAGCTGTCGAAACAATATTGTCAGGTTATATTTTAATAAAACTGTGAAACTTTTACTAATCTTTATTTATTTCATGAATATAGTATTAGCTAAATATTTAGGCGGATGTTGAAAAAGATATATTTTTAATATTTGAAAACAAATATTTATATAATAGGTATATGTGTGCTACTATGGATGTTCTAGTCTAGACGTAGTAAATTTTATTTTGCATAAAACGAGTTATTTTGCTTATATTCAGAAGAAAAAAGGCGATATGGGATGCATTCTTATCCTTGTTTTGTGCGAATGCACAACTGCTTGTGGTTAAAGATAATTTTCGAAGGTTTTGTATAACTAAATAACACGTTTATAATTTAAGACAATAATTGTCTATTAAAAAAGTATACAGACAAACACACAAAATAAAACTTAACTCAAACTTAAGTAAGGTTCGTTCCATAACTCTTCATACCAAAAGCGTAATTAAAGCAATAAATGAAATCTGTGAAAAGATCATGTATTTACGAGAATAACTACTATAATAGAACATAACTAAATAGTTATTTTAGTTTTTATTTTTTTAATTTTGGCTGTTTGAATGAAATTAATTTTAATCTTGAAAGTTTCCTTTTTGTTTATGTGGACTTTGTAGCAGTATGTTTATTTCTAACTAATTTTCCTCTTTATATATAAAAACGACATTTTGCATTTGAAAATACATTGCTTATTTTAGATGTGTGAACATTTCTTTTATTAAAGCCTTACCATTAATTAACTGACAAATTTGTTTCAAATAAAATGAAACAAATTTATCAATTAATGGTAAGGCTTAATTGTTGGAAAAATAATATATGTTGCTATAAAAATATTTGGGGTTAAAAATGCTAAATATTTAATAAACGTAGACATCAATTTAATAAAACATTTGTGTTTATTATTTTCGTTCCACGAAATCTCGATGATCCTAATGTTGACCACAGACTGGGCTCCGGGTTCAGGCTCCTCGACGTGAACCGTGTTCTGAACCCCGTTCTGAACCGTGTAATGTTGTAATGTTTAAATTTGCTGTTATATATTTTACATAATTATAGCAACTTGCGCTTCGAGTATTGCATTTCTTTAAAACATGTTTATCAAAAGAAAAGAAATCATTATTGAGTTCATAATAAAATGTCTACTGAAATCTCTTTCTTTAATTAAAAGTATTTCGAAATAGCAATTAACAAAATATTTCATAAACATGATGACATTGACATCTATCGGTGGAATTAAAAATAAACCCTTTATTAAGAAACGAAAACTGGATTTTATTAATTTAATTCCTAATTTAGTTAAAAAATGGATATAATTAACAATGTACAATGATTTACCATAAAGGTAAATATATGATATTGATGGGGTCAATGAGAAAAAAAAGAAAGCAATAGTAGTGAATAACAAACCCTCCAACACTCGATGATAAATGAAGGGTTACAAATTGCAAACCAAACTTATTATAGAAATTAACACACACAATTTAAACAGTCTGAGAATATACACAACTTCAGAAAATATACATCACTTACCTTTATAAAACAATTCTCCTGCTATAATTTCTAAACTAAGTTCCATAAATGCATGAGACGAAATCAGGCGGGTCGCTAAATAATTAAGAAGCTATTTAAATTAAATCTGTCAAATATTGTTAATGGACCAGACACAAATAAATACACAAATAAATTTCTTTTTAAACATTTAAATGGATAATTTTATTTATTAACACAGAAAAAAATCAAAATTTAAAATTCCACGAAGAAAAAAGAAAAACTATTAAACAATTATTAAATTAAATCTCGGTGTCAAATAGATTTAACAAAATAAGAATTAAGAGACATTCTAATTCTCTTTGTCTTTTTCAATTCTTATCTGATCAATCCAACAATCTTAAATTACTATTAATAAAAAAAATAAAATTTGAAAATTATTTTAAATTTTAAAATTATTTGGCGCCACACAAAAAAAATTTAATCGCCCTAGCACGAAAGTTAGCAGATTCCTGTTATAGTTAGTAAAATTACCCGCTTATTTGTTGTTAAAATGTTTACATTCCATGCTATCCTTCAAATGGATTTTATTTGTGATTGTTGAAGATAATTATGATTATTAATGGAGCAACAGTATCTTCTATAACGTAAGTACATACAATAATTCGGTTATTTGCAATAAGATTCCATCGCCTTCCTTTAAATTTGTTCCATACAAAATAAAAATTCCAAATATTTCTCCAAACAACAATAGCAGTCTAAACATCAAATCTAAACACTGCACTTTCGTTTATTTTCACTTTTAGTTCACTTTGTTCGTTTAAATTATTAAGAACTTAAAGAACTTAAGAAAGATTTAAAAATAAAACAAGATGACATTTGTCATAACCTCACTTTGTTGACATTTGAGTGACGTAAAATTCACAAACATAACCTCGAAATTTTATCAAAATAACGTACAAACTGACATGACTTTTGCTCTGTATGAAAATTCAAGAGAAAGTAACCAAATTTTCGTGCTGTTTTTATAACAATTGGAAAACAATTGCGAATCGCTAGACGATTTTCCTAGTTGGAACTAGAAACAAAACAACGTCTTTGCTGCCAAAAACCTTTCTAACCAAATTTTTGATCCAAATTAAATTAATTATTTAAATAAATGTTAAAAAATGAAAGAGGATAATTTTTCCTTCATTTTGGTATGTCATACGGCTATTAAAATGCAAATTTAGAGTTAGGATTCATTGGCAACCATCTAGGATTTTCTGGCTTCATAACTTCACAAAGATTCAAATAAAAACATTTTAACATTTTGCTACATCCTTTTGTTATCGTAAAATTTATCCTAAGCTCCTATCAAAACAAAAATTACATAAATTCCGACGCCAAAATTATGAATATAAACTAAATTTTTAACATTTTAGCAGACTCTGCTGAAACGTTACAATTTTGGAATTTTAAAGGGCTAAACCTTCTCTATACAAAGTTCCACACTTTAACATTCTAGTGTTAAATGCACCGTAGAACCTGGTTAACAATATTGCAGTAAAATACTTTACTTTAAGAAACTCAAATAAGATTGAAAAATATCCATTTACTATGGAAAATTATGAATCGTCAAAGAAATAGAACACTTTCTTGAAATTCAGTAACAAAAACTGTAAGTAAAGTAATAAATACTTGTGTATACCTTCTCACATATGCCTTTAATAATTTTCAGGTGAAAACGTGTCATAAAATGACTTCACAATATCTAAGTGCGAAGATATTAGGTAAGCAACGACAGAGGATCATTCATCTTAAAATTGAGTTTGTGAAATCCAAGTAAAAAATCTGTTAAAAATTTATTAAGTTAAAATTTATTGACAGTTTAATTTATTAAACCAATTTTCATGATTGCCGACCTTCTGATAAATATCTTCAAAATATGAAATGTCACTAGGAAAATTTGACAAGCGTGACTTAACTCTAAATAACACACAGCTCAGTTCATATTTAGGAACCCTATGCAAAGATAACTTCAAAACTTGAGTCAACGTCATTTCATTTTTAGTGCATTAATCTGTTTTTATCAGAACAACAAACGAAATACTGGTGGCAATTTAACACAACGTTGTCACTTTCTCGCTACTCTAGAAGCGTATAATTTATTTATATGCTAGAGAGATTTCTTTATTTTTTAGTGTTTACCTAGTAATTTTATTTTATTTTTACTAATAAAAAAGTAAACTTGAATGAAATTTCTGGTTGGAATAATTGTTATTCTCGTCAGATTTTCACGATCTTAAAATTGGACTAGACAGTCAAAAGTTAATCTTTGACTTTTAAAAGGCTAATAATTAATTAAAAACATATATAAATAATAACTAAACTGCTTTCACGTGAATTCTAATAAAACTAGTATCGTTTAAGCCATTATTTGAAGCAAAACTGTGTAATTATTTCTATTTGTCAAAATAGCAAAGCTGCATGACTTTTGGTTCATACTATCTCACCCTTAGAATATAAAACTATAGGAAGGAGCCTAATACCCTGCCACATACGACCGGGATAGGGTTTCAATATGCCGGAGTAGGTGTTTCCGCTTTTGTAATTAGATATTTCCATTGGCGGTTCGTCAGAAAGGGGTCTTCCGAAATTCTTATCTTTTGGTACAAATGTATTGGAAGTAATACGAATTTTAAATTAATCTCTTGTTTTATTAACAATTATTTTCTGTACCTAGTTTTTTAAAATGCAAGGAAAATTAATTGTGCCGAAAGAATTTGAATTTAGTTGCTAAATGGTACTACAAATACAAGAACTAAAACTATCTATACCTCTGTTGAATTTATTCTAAGTAGTAGTAGTTTTACTGTAATATCTGCTTGCAAGTTGACTATGATAATTTCCTTTTTAAATATGTTGTTTAACTGAAGAAATAAAACACATTTTCAGTACACTATTTTATTTTTAAAAATTACAAAAATAGCTAAGAAAGTGTTTTGCTATTATTTACCTTACAACTCAATAACTACCTTATTTAATAATTAGCGGTTATGCGTTGATAGCACTTTATTTTAGATTATTTAAAAGAAAAACGAAGATAGTTTAATACATTTAATTGATTAAGTTTACAGTTGCTTTTAATGTAGTTGTAGTTACTACGACATAAAGATATCGAATTCCTCTAAAATACAGTAGCTGGTGGTATATATCAATTTTGTTATCAATGACTCTTTATTATAATTTAGTATTTTCGGAAACATGCTCCTAAACCATTAAGATTGAAGTGCATTATAACATTCTTCAAAAACGCCGCTTTTAGTGCTTTTAATATTTTACAATGCATACATATTTCAATCTTTGAATTTCAATTGTGGGAATAGCTGTAGAGTTTAGGCGAATCTTTAGCTTTGAGGTGCCGAGGTGCGATCCAAACAATCTACACTGAAATGCAGAGAGCATAAATGGGTCGATCTTGGCTTCCATTCTTTTCAAAATTCATTACGAATTTTGCCCAACGTTCCCTTCTATGTTCGTTTTCGGAAAACCTACAAAAATGTAAACAGTTTAATTCACTAATATACTTAAAACATGTTACACGCCACTGTCTCGAAATGCGCACATAAACTACATAAGCTCAATTTTAAAACATAGTATTTTGAAATACTTGTGAATGTAATTCCTTTCTTTGTATTCGTTTGCGTTTGAGAATAACCACACGAAGCACAACTTACCATTTTAATATATTTTTCTTTCTTTATTAATCCAAATTTACTTGGAGCTTGACAGAACTACAAGATAATTATGTACACTACGTATTAATAGTTTCTAATAGTAACGTGCATGTAAACAATGCAACAATAAACAATGTTATGCAATTTTAAACGTGGTAGGTGTCATAGATAGTGGCTAATGGCTACCAGTATGACGTCATCTCCGTCGCTTTTAAAACGCATTGTTCCAGGTAGTTGTGATCCTTCCTCTAGTTTTATATTCTAAGATCTCACCACAAATCCCTTAAATGTATACGGTAATTTTGTGTCAAAAACGGACTTTTTGAGAGCGTAATACAGTCATTCTATTTCTTCATGTTGGCAACATGGCAACACTGGAGACATGTAAACCACATAACCTTACATACGTTTATCTGTTATTATAAAAGTTGTTAATTTGTTAAGTTGTTAATAAATTGTATAATAGTATGTTATTTGTTGATAATAACGCCAGATTCAGTAAGTATTTTAATGCAATTGTGTAATAGATCACACAATGCAGATAAATATTAATTTATAACCTACCACACATTCATATGCCAGGAAGACATAAACAAATACTGTGTTTTTTTTTATTACTTAAATCGTTATTATTTACAGGTATTATTGCAGTAGTAAATTAAGAAATAAAAAATACAACTTGCCCTTAAGGACAATCTTGCCATTACTGTTGAGCTTTGTGAGCTAATAGCACGTAACATTCATGTTACCACCAAATCAGGTACTGGTTTATACACTGAAGTACGGCATATTCTTGTATGACAACAATAGTAATTAATATGTAATTCTAGGTTCTAAATTAATGGACATTTAGAAATATTCTTTAGTTTTTAATATTTTGTTGGTTAACCTTGATGATGGAATTTGATGTATTGTAATCAAAAGGTAAGTTTAAAATTGTGTACTTATTAATTATAGGATAGCTTACATTAGGGCTTCTCAGAACTCATCTTACTTCATGTGAAGACAAATATTCCACATGAAATAAATAAAGATTATTAAAAGTTTCACAGTTTTATTAAAATATACCTGACAATATTGTTTCGACAGCTATGCTGTCATTATCAAAGGTAATATCGACAGCATAGCTGTCGAAACAATATTGTCAGGTATATTTTAATAAAACTGTGAAACTTTTAATAATCTTTATTTATTTCATGATTATGGAGTTCCACAAAATAAGGCTGGAAACAATAAACAAAAATATTCCACAGCTTCATCCAAGTTTCGAAATGTTTAACTCGTCATAGATGCATCTATAAGCAAAATCAGCTTGCTCAAAATTTTCGTATTTATAAGCTTTTAAGGCTGTTTTACTGCATTGCAAGAATCCATAGGCGACATGGGCTTACTACCCTTTATTGGTCAAAATCATTCCATGTATTACTGACAAATAAGTTTAAAAAGGGCAGATAGATTTCAATAACGTTTTAATAGTGAAAGGGGCAATTTATACCTGAAACTATATTTGATTTGTTGTGCTGCAAGAGATGTTAGAGATGACATGTCATTAAGTCTACATGAACAGAAGAAATAACCATTAATAATTACCAAATGTTGTGAATTTTTAACATTGCAATAAATATCTTTATCTTGGTTATTATTTGATTATTATTATTTGACTAGCATAATACCCGTTGAGAAATCAACGGTCACGATCATGTGAGCTAACCACGAAGTAAAAAAACAGCTCTACTTATAAAAGTTAATTTTTTGGAAACCTGTAGCTTAGGTTGTGCTACTGCAGTGGAGTTTCTATTTTCCTTAATAATAATGTCAATCCGATCATAACATGTAAGTATAATTCAATATAATCATGTTTGTTTCATAATTAGCAATGCCTTTCTTCGTAATCTCTAATAAGTCCCACACTTTTTTTAAGTGTATAAGTTGGCCTGTGTGTATTAAGCGTATAAGTGCCATAAATTGGCCTTTTTCAAAAATAACTTTAAACGAATGGTAGGCGTGTTCAAAGAGAATACGTAATATAGTTATTTTAATTATATACCTATGTAGTTTATTATTAATATATTATGTACTTTATATAGCACTAGCGGTCCGTCCCGGCTTCGCACTGGTGGACATTTATTTTTAAACATTTTGGGATAAACGTAGAGTAAATGTATAACATAAGTAGTTTTTTTTTCAAATTACTATTTATATTTTTCTTATGAAGTCGAAATTCACCTCTCCCGCATTTCGGTGCCCCCTACCTCGCCGTGTTGGCCGCTGCTCTGCACGGGGTCACACCGGCCACGGCGCGGCGGCGTTTATTTTACTATTAGTATTTTGTTTAGATTGACATTTTTAAATTCGTAAAATCTTTTGAATGGAATGTCCTATTTGAATGATTCAAAAAGTAATCTACAGGTATTGAAACAGTCTTGAATACAAAATGATTTATTTGGATAAGGATTAATACAAAGGTATGGATAACATGGTCTGATTTTGGTCGGCATTTCTGTCAACTTTTAAAATGTAAAAAAGTAGTTATAGTGACATAACTACAATAGTTGGACATACGGTATCACGAAGTTTTTTGTAGATATTGCTATGCTCCTTAATATTGTAGAACATTTTTTTGTTCTATCATCAATAGTTTCTGCAGCGCATGCGATGAAAGACATTTTATGGCTAATATTTGTACACCTTGGGTTACATTATTTAAGTTTTAGTAGAGATCCCTAATTTTTTCTAGTAATAAATAATAGCCTATGTTACTCAGGGATAATGTAGGATTCTAATGGTGAAAGAATTTTTCAAATCGGTCCAGTAGTTTTTGAGTTTATTCGTTACAAACATACAAATCTTTCCTCTTTATAATATTAGTATAGAAGTATAGATAATATTCGTTGGGAAATCAACAGCGTGTGGAGGCACTGCATCTGCAAACGCACCAGCCGCTGGAAATCAGTGCGTGCCCGCATTATCTTTGTAGTTTTTGTAATCCCAGTTTTTTTGTATTCCCAAACTTCAGAGACTGGCCTGCCTGTGTATTACGGGGGTGATGAGAAGTACCCCGACAGCAGCTCTGGAAATACTTCTAAACCTGCCACCGTTAAACATTTATATTACGGCAGAGGCAAGAATGGCGGCTTTCAGACTGAACTACAATGGAAATTGGAAACCCAATCATCTTGATGGGCACACCAAAATCACTTCCATTGTAACCAGCTCACTGCTAGACATGAACAGTGATACTATGCCTGCTAGGCAAAACCACACTAAACCCTTCACCACTCTCCTTGAGTGGAACGAAGGGCTATTACAACAAAGTCGTCAGGCAAACAAGCTAATCTGGTATACGGATGGCTCCAAAACTGACAGTGGCACAGGTGCAGGAATATTTGGGGAATCACCTCAGTTTGCTGCCTATGCATCGCTGGGGAGGTTCGCCACTATCTTCCAAGCCGAAACTCATGCCATAGACATCTGTGTACATGAGAATTTAAAAAGGAACTACCAAGGTAAAGAAATCCTTATCCTTACAGATAGCCAGGCCGCCATAAAAGCCATAGCTAGCAATCGTACTAACTCAAAATTAGTATGGGAATGCCGACAAAACCTAATAACCCTTTCAACCCACAATAGAGTAACCCTGATGTGGGTCCCGGGGCATAAGGGGATTAGTGGCAACGAGAAAGCTGACTCCTTGGCTAAGAAAGGAGCAGAATTACCATTTATGGGGCCAGAACCCGTCTTTGGAATTACCAACAACTTTGCTCGAAACTGGTTGAAAAGCTGGACAAAAAGACAGCACCACAACCACTGGAATGCAATTGAGGGGCAAAGACATAGCAAACTGATGCTAAAAACAACATCTGACAAATTGACTGATGACATACTGCAATTAAGCAGACAACAGATTAGGCTGGTGACAGGCCTTATAACTGGACACTGCAACCTAAGGAAGCATATGCATAGAATGGGGATTGGTAATGAAGATCCCATCTGCAGACTCTGCAATGAAGCGGACGAAACAGCCTCACATGTTATTTTCGATTGTGAAGCCCTGTACCGATGGAGGTTTGCACTCCTCGAAGGAGCTTTCTCTCGTGAGACTCTCATAAGGGAGGACCTGGTAAAGAGGTTACTAAGCCTAATCAGGATCACTAAACTCTTTACCGACTAAGTGACAAGATGAGAGTACAATAAGCCTAAGGGCCGCGGTGCTGGGTTCTTAACCCCTTCATATGTCACATATAAACAAACAAACAAACAAAAATCCCAGTTTTTGTCAAAACCGGTGAATCTCGAGAACCACTGAATAGATTTTGATTTTCACTATTTGATAACATTTCTTAGTAAAGGTTTCTATATATACAGATTATTCAGAGGATTTTTCGAGAGTCCAGTAATGAGTCCAAAGTATAAGAAAATTGGCTCTAACAGAGACAAAACCCATTACGCTGCTAAAATGGTAACAGATAAAGCCAAACTATAAGGGAACGAATTGTAGATCTCAAAAAGAGCTATAAAAAATTCCGGGATGGCATATACGTATCTCTTACAGATTACTCACAATCAAGATTTTTATATTAGTTATTTTTGCGGAAAACTCTTCTCCCCCTGGAATGTTGCCTTACTCCGCCCCTAGATGAAATACCGGTAATTTCTGTATTTTTTATCTTCAGAATTGCTTCAAGTATAATCTGTGAAAATTTGAAGTTTGTGGCTTACGCCATTCAAGAGATATATAGCCATAATGATTTTTTAAGAAATGCCTCCCCTGCGACCCCCTCGGGTTTGTTAGGATTAAAAATAATACACACACACATATGAATAAACATTAATCGAATCAAATTAAATAAATAACTCTTTGGTAAAGTATGTATTTAGAAAAACAAGTACACTACTACATACCAACTTTAATTTAAGCGAATTGACAATAATAGAAAAACTCAGAAGTTTAAAAGGTAACACCAGCCCACGCATAGGACCGACCATTAGAACAAGCTCTATTATCCACCTAAGCAGTGCGCAGGTGTGTGTCAATATATCAAAGAATGTCGTGTGACTGCAGCAAGGCGTTGAGTCTCAACAGGCACAACGGGCTGTGCTGTCCGAGGTTGATGTTATACCTTTCTTTCTTTTGTTATTGCACTTGGATGCCATAAATCGTAAATAATGACAGGATAATGATAAGAATAACGTCTGATAAGCACACTGCAGCTAGTTCCTTCTATTATGTTAGCAGGTGCATCATTCTATTGTTATTACCGAGCCTTTGTGAAAGGCAAAGAATTTTACTAAAAATGCCTGTCAAACCCTTGTCTAACAACGGGAGACAGAAAGTCTATTTTGTGTGTGCGCGCGCACGCAAGATGTGTATTTGAAAAGTATAATGCCCAGCAGGTGGTAGCAGCTGCTGCTACTTCGAGGGTTGTTCATTGTTTTAGCGTAACAACAACATAATGCATTTGTTAATACGACATAATCCAATCACAGAGCAGTAAGCAGGGCGTCGGAGTGGAGATTGACTAATCAGAAGCAACGGGGCAGAGCCTAGAAAAGTAGAGGAGCACGTACTAGGTGGCCCATTACTTACTTGTTTGGTATAAATACAGATGGTATAAACTAACAACTATTTCAATGCTTTAAAAACCTTCCCCTTTTCACAAAGAGGTTGAATTAATGAATAGTACTTTTAGAAGATAATCTCTAAAAAACAATAATTAGTTTGTGGATCTTCCGCCTAACTGCACACGCATATGCCAATCACTCTATGTGTGGAAAGTTGTGAAAAACATTAACAGCATGGAAAATGAGACCCTCTTAGACATCTGCAATTCCATAAAAAGAATTTCCCCTTTTGTTGAAGTAATGCTTTGCTGCCATGGATGAGGTTTCTCCTATTGATGTTTCTAGACAGGTTAGTGCCGTTAAAAAGAAATGAGCTTCTGGTTTTGAAACTTTTGACTCGTGCCCTTTAATCCTGATTGAGTGTTGCAAAAACTTGCAAAGTTCTGCAAAAAAGAATAGTAGAACCTGCAAAAAGTGTCTCTGGTCTCAGTCATCCAAAAATTATCTAGCGAGGAAGAAGATGAAAGTGTAGAGTTCAATGATGACAGTGTTGAAGATAGTATAAGTTCAGATGTTCATTCAACCAACTTGAGATAACACTACCATTGGTAAATTTGTGTTGGAAAGTTTTTATCTGATTCTCAAAAGAAAACAGAATTTTGTTAGTTAGGAGTTTGAAGTAGCTGGTTTTAAATCCGCTTAATCAAGAAAAATATTTAAAGTTGTGAAAAATGATTACATCTTGTATTAAAACTTAATTTTTCATGCTAACTTATTTTTGTTTGTTACAGGTTTTTATAATTCTATAAATGGACAGAATGGATGATGACGAGGCCAAGTGCCTCGTCAACAACCAAATGGATATCAAAATAGAATCAGAAGTCATGGATGATTGCAACATCCAAAATGAAATTAATCTATACAGTGAGTGTGAGGAGAAACTGCTCAACACTAGTATTCCACAAAAATACGAACAAGTGAATACCGATTGGAATACCGATAACACATATCAGCTTAAATTTTCACAGAAAACTAATTATCATAAGCACATGCATACTCACAAAAGTGAAAAAGAATTTGAATGTAATTTATGCTCTTATAAATGTTCTTATAGAAGCAATCTCAAACAACACATGCTCACTCATAGTGGTGAGAAACCATTTGTATGTAATTTCTGCTCTTATAAATTTTCTCAAAAAGGCAATTTTAAAAATCACATGCTCACTCATAGTGGTGAGAAACCATTTGAGTGTAACATATGCCATTACAAGTGTTCTGTAAAAGGTAACCTTAAACGACACATGCTCATTCATACTGGTGAGAAACCATTTGAGTGTAATTTATGTGGTTATAAATGTACTGGAAAAGGTACACTGAAAAGACACATGCTCACTCATACCGGTGAAAAACCATTTGCATGTAGTTTATGTGGTTATAAATGTATTGAAAAAGCTAGTCTTAAATCACATGTGCTCACTCATAGTGGTGAGAAACCATTCGAGTGCAATTTATGTCATTATAAATCTACTGAAAAAGGTACACTCAAAATTCACATGCGCACTCATAGTGGTGAGAAACCATTTCTGTGTAATCTATGCAATTATAAATGTTCCCAAAATGGCAATCTTAAACAACATATGTTCACTCATAGTGGTGGGAAACCATTTGAGTGTTATTTATGTGGTTATAAATGTACTGAAAAAGGTACACTCAACAGACACATGCTCACTCATAGTGGTGAGAAACCATTTGAGTGTTATTTATGTAGTTATAAATGTACTGGAAAAGGTACACTCAAACGACACCTGCTCACTCATAGCGGTGAAAAACCATTTGCGTGTAGTTTATGTGATTATAAATGTATTGAAAAAGCTAGTCTTAAATCACATGTGCTCACTCATAGTGGTGAGAAACCATTCGAGTGCAATTTATGTGATTATAAATCTACTGAAAAAGGTACACTCAAAAATCACATGCTCACTCATAGTGGTGAGAAACCATTTCTATGTAATCTATGCCCTTATAAATGTCTTTATAAAGGCAGTCTTAAACAACACATGTTCACTCATAGTTGTGAGAAACCATTTGAGTGTAACGTATGCCACTACAAGTGTTCTGAAAAAGGTAATCTTAAACGACACATGCTCACACACACTGGTGAGAAGCCATTTGAGTGCAATTTATGTGGTTATAAATGTACTGGAAAACATACACTTAAAAGACACATGTTTCGTCATAGTGATAAGAAACCATTTGAATGTAATTTATGTGATTATAAATGTATTGAAAAAGGTAGTATTAAAAGACACATGCTGGATCATAGTGGTGAGAAACCATTTGAGTGTAATTTATGTAATTATAAATGTTCTAAAAATGGTAGTCATACTTGTAAAAAAATATTTTAATGTGTGTGTGTTTGTGATTATAATTATGTGTGTTATAGTTATGTGTGATTATAAACAAATTTGTGCTTGTGTACTTTTCTTGCCTAGCAATAACATCTTTCTGCACGGATGCAAAGAGTAGATATTATAAGAGGCGAAAGTTGGTAGAGAAACCTCAATGCCGAGAGAGATAGAATAGTAAAATCACTTTAAAGGGCCCATCGCAGATTCTCTGTTACTTTCGGCTCGTTCTTAATTTGTTGCGATACCATTGGACGGGAGCACAGAAATGCCAAAGATGGATGCTTATTTTCACTCTTTTATACCTGTCAAGTCAATTCGTTATTCCGTAAGTGTTCCGTGAAAGTGTACTCATATTGCGACAAACAGTTAATGTGTAGTGTGTTTTTTTGGTGATTATGAGAGTTGGATAAACAAACAAATGAACATTTATAGTGAACCAAAACATCAATGGAGAAAAACGTAAATTGGCTGTTTACAAAAACTGTAGGAATACATTTTATTTCGATAACAATGACATTCATTTCTTTCGATATCCGAAAGACGAAGTATTGTGTTATTTAAGTACCGTATTAGTTTAAGATTATTTTTTAAATTCTTTAACCTCAAAAATAGGTGTCATCTAATCTTAAAACACACCTGTTAACTCATAGTAGCGAGAAACCATTTGAGTGTAATTTGTGTGACTACAAATGTTTTCAAAAGTTACTCAAAGTGTTAGTCTTAAAATACACATGTTTTGGTGAGAACCATTTGAGTGT
Source organism: Agrypnus murinus (assembly GCA_929113105.1). NCBI lineage: Eukaryota > Metazoa > Arthropoda > Insecta > Coleoptera > Elateridae > Agrypnus > Agrypnus murinus. Next base: position 47,260,192 of record OV816031.1, read on the forward strand.
AATCTATGTGATTATAAATGTTTACTGTTTAAAAGACATGTTAACTCACACTGGTGAAAAACCATTCAATAAGTAATTTATAGTTTGTATACTAAATACATACTAAATATCATTCTATGATGAACTGCAATTCATGCGAAATGTTATCATTAGTTGATTATTAAATATTTTATATTGTTGAGAGAGAATACCATATATGGATCTACCAATCACTTGTAATAAGCTTTTTATGTTTGTAAAACTTTATATACAATAAAGATTTGAATTAAATTGAATAAAGACAATTGGTGTATAGTTTTATTAAAATCATCTCTTATATACTGCCCAACTAGTATACGTACGAAATTAACAACCCTGGACGTTAGTTGGTTGAGTTCAGGTGTGGTAAATATTTAAATTTGGCGCGCATTTCTGTGATCCAAGTTAAAGGACCAAGCGTTCCAAGGTCATTGAAAAAGTTTCGCCTCTTATAATATACTACACTTTGACGGAGGCATCAAGTCATTGTTGCATTGCGTCATTCTTTTTATAACTCCTTTCCATATGATTTGCTTTGTTACCAATATTTATTAAATTCCTAGTTTTTTCACATTATTTCAATACTGTAAAAGAGTGATACAAGAGAAATAATGGTGTTGTGGTTTCGAAGAAGTAGAATTCCCCAAAATGTCTGGAATTACGACCGATAGAGCAATACTGGTCTGTAACAGAGGGACTTGAAGAAAAAAGCTGGTGAGGTATCTACAGTTCAAGATTTTTGCTCTAATGGGCAGCTCAGAAATGACACCCTTGTGTAGAAGTTGATAAGTCAAGTTTGTAAAAAAGTGCCTTAATATAGTGTATGGAACCTATTCCAATTTAAATAAAAATATTACAATTGTTAGGATGTTGAACCTTATATATAATAAAATTATTTAATTTCAAAGCAATGCTGTTTTAGCTTTATCTATAAGTTTTAGTAACCCAATTATTGTATAGTTATATAAAATGTAGTTTCAATGTATGTTTTTGGCATTAAAGTTCTTTCATGTTTTATCCGTCTTGAACAATTTACACTCAAACACTTGATAATCAATGAATTTTATAATAATAAGTTTATTGTAAGAAAAGAAAAAGAAACGTAGGTACAAGTTTTTGATTTACAATTTTAAAAATTTCCAAGCTAAACCCACAAAAGCCAAGGTCCATAAATGTCTAAGCAAGCTTAGAAAAGTAGGTCGTCTCATACATTTCCCCTATTGAATGGACATGAAAACCAGCAAATTTAAAATTGAGGTAAGGTCAATGCTATGATAACTTTTTAACTATTAACTTTTTTTTATAACTGTTAGATACAGAATACTAGACCATGTTTTTGCATTGCACGCTATCTTCTGACCTATCTTTCTAAGCTTATTCTACATTTACAGACTATGACAAAAGCTAAGCTTGTATGTGGAGAAACTAAGATCAATGCAATTAAACAAATGAAACTTAAATTAGAAGAATGTAACTAAATACACAAATCAAATTATCTTAAGTTACGTAACAAAATAAATATCAATTAGATTAGGCGAGGAGGAGAAAATTCATAAGGCTCAAGATATACATATATTTTTTTAGTTTTTGTTTTATACAAATTTACATTTTATTGCTTTTACATTTTTTGGCAGAAAAATTTAGAAGCTCTGTAAGAGACCGATTTTTTGCAATGATTTTAGTAACAAAGTTAACCTTTTAAGTAACAATTTATTAGTTTTAGACAGAACTGTCATAATGAATCAATGATTTAAATCAAAGATACTTGATCTTTTACAAAACGATTTTAACCAAAAATACCTTTGTCTGTATTTAAATCATAAATCTTTTTATATATTTAAGATCATTTTGCAAAATATTTAAGTACATTTTATTGATTTAAATCGTTTGGTAAATATTTAAATCCCTAAAAATGATTTAAATCAATAAAAAGTATTTAAATCTATTGCAAGATGATTTTAAATATTAAAACAGATTTTAAATCTTAAAAAGATTTTAAATCATATCATTGTAACTAAATTTTATTAATTATTTTGGATGTATGAATAAACGTGCTTACAAATTTGGCGCCCGAGCAGGGACCTTCGTTTTAGAGTTGCTAAACCCGACCTCGTTTTGGAGTCACCCGGATACCGCCATTGGGTAGAGGAACCAAAGAGGCATCGATTGAACCGCATCCCGAGAAGATCCGAGGATTACCGAAAGCTCCCGAAGACCCGAAAATACCGCCACTGCTTAGAGGAACCAAAGCAGAATCGAGTGGACACTATCCCGAACTGGTCCGAGAATTCCCGAACGCTGGAAAAGCCGTTACCCGTTAGGAGAAGACAAAGAAACACCGATTGAACGACTTTCCCACGAATCCCGAAGTCATCCGAGTACCATCGTCCGTCAAGAAACCCGACGAAACCAAGATGAACGGAAAATCTGAACTGGCCTGCAACATACCGACAACCATCTTCGATCTATTCGTCACCACAACAGGTACAATATCCAGTACCTCCGATGTACCGGTAAGTTGGATATACAAACTGAAGAAGACAGACTTAAATCTGGACCTGTTTAGGTACGGCCTGGACTTGGGACTTGGGAGGTACCACAGATGAATAGAGGAAAAGGCTCATCAAATTTATCCGAGAAAGCCGAGCAGAATACCGCCACCCGTAACCGCATCGCCAAGGCGTTAGCCAAAGAGCTGGGGAGGCGGAGCCGGAACAAACCCCCTGCTACCATCCCACCGAAATTCCCCGGTCCCGCTCCTGTTTCCTGTGTTTCCACGATCCCGGTTCGAAAACCTGCCCGACCGCCCCCATTACAGTATATCCATCCCCGGCAGTTCCCCTCTCCCTTACCACAATGTCAAGACCATCTAATCGCCTGACTTTTCGAACCCAACCACCACTTCCCCGAAATCCCAAAACCCCAAGTACCCCAGATCTCACCTGCCCACCTATCCGGAAACCGTCCTCCCTACCGGGAACTGAAAAAGATCAAAATAAGACGGAGTTGGCCGACGCGCTTTTCTAAACCCCGATTTCCGAGCAGTGGTCCCCCGAACTGAGACGGCGGATGTTACAACAGAGACCTGCGTCGACTCCTATGGATAATGTGGTGCGCTGGTGACACTTTACCTCGGACGGGAAGAGAGTCCGGGTATGTATACCCGTACCGAAGATCCGCGACCTTCCGTTAAATTAAAATTTGTTTTTATTTGTTTATTATAATCCTTATTGTTGTTATCGCTAGGCAACTAAGCCGTTTGAGTTTAAATTAATAATAGCAATGCTAGTTTCATTTTATACTGGAATAAAGCCGTTATAAATTTAGTTGCAATTAGTTCTATCCGTCTAAAATGATCTCTCTTTTTGGAAAATATGTCTAGCCCAGTTTTAAATCTAAACACTTCTCCTATGACAGAGGACCGAGGGGACCTGGTTCAATTGCTACAAGAGGCTATTGAGGGACAGATAAAGTTGTAGCCAGCGACCGTAGAGTCCGAGGAAGATGCCAAAGGGGAAAGCAATTCCCCACATCAAAGTCCGCTAAAGCAGACTCAGTCTCCGTCTCCGGTTTATTTTCAGGATAGACCCAATAGAGGATCCTTTTGGTTCCGGTTTGTTACCAGAACACATCGAACCTCGGTTACAGGTTCACAAAGGAACTGTTGGAGGTGTGGCCGGTCGGGGCACCAAAGGTCCACGTGTCATAATAAACACGTCCTGTTTTGTTACCGCTGCGGTCACATTGGTATACTCTCGAGGGAATGCCCGTGTCCGTCCAAGAGTTCATCACCGTCTTGCCCAACTAAGAGAAGCCGTAAATCCGCACCATATCTGGTGAAGAAAGGTTTTCCAGAGACAAACATTGTTCCGAATCGTATGCTGAGGGGGAAACGGAACCCCTGCCCAACTTGTGGTTGTCCAAAGCCCCCTCGTCAGCATCGTCGAAGCCGTTAGCCGTCCAATCATGGTCACAGGAAGAAGAAGAGGCGCTTTATTTTTTTATGCGCAATTCTGCTTATTTAAGTTAGGGTGATGCCTTATGTATCGTATATTGTAATGTGTAAAAATAAAATATTTTAATTTATTTAAGGTTTTATTTGTTGGATGCCTAATGCATCGTTAAAAAAAAGGAAAGAAATTTATTTTTTCTGGTAAGCAAAGGGGTGTGTAACGAAGTTACTAAATTTTATTAATTATTTTGGGTGTATGAATAAACGCCTTAACGACTGTTGCAATCAGTCGCCGTTCGGATAAGCGGCTGACTCAAGCAAGATGACGCTTCCCTTCTCTAACAGATATTTGGCGTGCACCGATCTGTTTTACTATTACCTTTTCCCCCACGCTCCGAGAGCGCCTATATAAATAGATGCGGAGCGACGATTTATTCAGTCCGCGTTCAGGACTCATCACCAGCAGGAATACCAGCCAGCAGCCTACCGAGCAGTCTAGCAGCCAGGAAGGGTAGATGAGAGCTTTAGGGACAGGTGGAGTAATCCAGACTGGGCCGACCTCAGCAACCCCAGCAGTTCCCTGGATTATTCTTTCTCCATTAGCAGTTAGCCGGTTCCGTGGAGCATACCATGTTAAAATAACTGGCGCCCGAGCGTTACCGCCGATACCGAGATCACCGAAAACCACACCAGCGCCACTACGTAAGCGGGCCCCTTACAAATACCGAGACAACCTCGGGGCACCCCAAACCGCCTTACATCATCTATATATTGAAGTCTGTCCAGAAATACAAAAAATGAGTCACCCGCATAAGAACCCACTCATATCCACCTGAATAAACAATACGAATCGATATTAAAACACAAGCCTCATTTTTGTTCCAGTTCATTTGAGAGTTCTACTGGGCCGATTTACGGGATTCCTTTTTTCAGTTCAAGGATTGTAGACTTGTCAGCTCTCCTTAGTTTTGCAGTTGTTTAGTTATTTAAATTTTTAAAAGCGTTATTTGCCATCGATGCATTTCAATACGCTCGAAAATGATTGTCTACTTACAGTGCTCACTTCGTCGTGTTGCAAAACTAATGTTACCACCCTCGTGTGATGCTACTTGTGGTTGCACTATATTACCTTATATAACCTTTTGTTATGCAACACACACTTCCTTCGAAGGCTAGATTCTTGCGCTCAGGGAAGTAAGAAATTAAAGCAGAAAGGAGTTTTAAAATAATAAATTTATTATATTAAACATAAAACAAAATTTAAACAGTAAAAATTTAAGAACAAAACATATAACATGAATAAACAATATTAAACATAAATGAAACAATAGAAATAAAACCAACAATCAAGGGTAAGTTCGGCATTCAGATCTATTTAACTCGAAAAACTCGGTTTCCATAGTATCCATTATTGCAAATAATTGTAACTATGACAATAAAGCGTTTGGGGCAAAAAGAGTTACAATGCCGAACTTACCCCAAATATACTTACTTACTATTACATTAAACATTATTGTCAGGTGGTGTTCTGACATCAATTTGACAGCTACTTTTTCTTAAGATCGAACAACAACAAAAAGCCTCTGAAGTCAAAACACACAATGATTTTATAGTACTGTGAAAGTTGCATTCTATTTAGCAAATAACAATACCTAATCAATGAAAGTGGTGTCCAATATATTGGAAACCTTGCTAACTTTACTTTTCGTTGATTTTCCTAATGACATGTTTTCATAATGTTTGTTACTGTTAATTACATTTTAAAATATACCTAATTGAAACTATACTATACCTAAATCATCACTCTTGGTTCTGTTATGTAAAAAAAATCTTTAATATTTAAAAAAAATGAATATTTCTAAACTAAAATGATTTAGAAATCTGTTTCTTGTTACGCTAATAAATATCTCTCTACCTGTGTGGAGTAATGCAATGAAAATTTTGTTCGTGATGCATTTGTTTTATATAAAAAGATACATTAGAGAATGTATGACAAAAGTAATATTTTATTATGCAATTTAAATAATTTGTAATCATTATATTAATAAAATAGTTTATCCAGTTTCCATAATCTATGCTGTTTGAAGATTTTACATCGTTTATTAATAGATTAAATCACTTAAAAACCAACGAAATAGATTTTCATAGATTTTTTATTTAAATCGTTATAAACGTCTTTTACATTTTTATACTTTTGGTTTATGTAATATAGATTTAATATTGGTGGTAAAATCAAATTGTTGGAAAGAATTCGTTCAATATAATTAGTAACAAGATTACTACAAACTATACAGGCATGAGGACGGACCTTATAAATGACTTGCATACTAACATTACGCTAGGGTGGTCGAAACCTGCCTAATAACTATATACTACGACTAAGCGTAGGGAGACCAGGTAAGCGGCGTCCTAGGATGCTAGCTTCTAGTCTCCTTATAACTAAGTAGTAGGGGAATCAGGTAAGCGGCGTCTCTGGTGCTAGTTTCCTGAACCCCTGCCATTAAATAATATAAAGGCTAGTTACCAGGCTGGCCACAAGAACATGGTTGGATGGAGTCAAGTATTCGACTGACTTGTGTCTCGAATCAAGCCTGTTTATATACGGTATCCTCGTGAATATTACGGAAGTCGTTCATGCATAAATTAATATATTAACCTTTATGACCGTATATACGAAGTGTATTAACATTCAGGACTGAATACATTATCATATTAATGTTAACTCGTAGGTGCTGCTTGTGTTTATAATTTCACGTATTCGTCGGTATTCGTTTGTTCAGCATGCAGCTGTTACTCGGCGTAGGTTGACGTTGGAAAAACGTACGTAACCTTGGTAAACATTTATACCGGTTAGAATACAACTTGAGAAATAATGAACTATTTAGTTGTGAATAATTTCGTCTGTGCGAAGCTATTGGTGCTACCTTAGTGGCTTGATGTGGGAACTGGAAGCATCTCGGTTGTCAATGGAAGCCCAGTTGGTAGTTAGTTAAGGTTCTATAGAATTTGTATCCAATATTAATATCATAGAGTGTGCTTTAGTTGAAGGTAACACGCTTCTTGGAATTGTTCTGCTTGATTAAACTATTTGACTGCGGTATTGGCCTGATGATAAATGGTTGAGAAGGTAATGTCAGATCGTAACAGTAGTTGATGTGTGATGATAACCATTTAGTGCTACCACGTTATTCATCTAGTTGAAAACCATTCGGTATGAACCAGTGGTAATGTAGCATCTCTTTGTCCAGGCAAAGAAACAATAATCGTCATGGCTTATCGGCTTAAACACAAACAATCAAATTTTTCAAATTATTAATCATAATGGCGGTGCTACTGATTATTAATTTAATGATCTTTTGTGGTTTTGATAATTTAATGTTTAATAAATGGTGAGTTCTAATTAGTGAACTTATTTTAATTTCCAATTTACAAACATTTAAAATTTTTCACTTTTATCTTTAAATGTTATTACCTTTTGTACCAAACATGCCGATGCTTTGAAAAGGTAGGAGAACACATAAAAATGTTTAGTAAATAAACCTTTAAAGTGGTTTTACGGTAAGATACGTTTTAACAAAAATATTTCAAAAATTATATCAATATTCTAGATGAACCTATATCAATTTCCAGGTCTGTAGAACTTTCTTCAGACTTTTCTAGTAATTTTGCAAACCTAGAATTCTCTTCGGACTTTTTCAGGAATTCTTCTTTAAGCATTCTACTACTTTTAGTATTAGTTAAAAAGAACATATTACAATAAGTATATATTATTATATGTGTACTATTTATTTTCTTCTTCTTCTTAGCTTATTTTTCATACAGATTTCCACTTCTGAATATAAGCCTCCTCTAAATTTCTCCATTTTGTTCTATTTCTTGCAGTTTGCCTCCATGCTAATCCTGCATGCTTCTTTAGGTCGTCTACCCATCTCATCTGTGGTCTTCCTCTGTTGCGTTTACCGTCGTATGGACGCCAGCTTTGTATGTGGTGGTTCCAGCGGTTATTTTTGTGTCTTTCGTTATGTCCGGCCCACTTCCATTTTAATTTCGCTGCAAGTTCTATCGCATCAGTGGTTTTAGTTGTTTCTCTAATCCAAGTGTTTGTCTTATGATCTTTTAGTGTTATACCGATCATTTTCCTTTCCATACTTCGCTGTGTCTTCTTCAGCCTGTCGAGATTAGCTTTTGTAAATGTCCATGTTTGTGCCGCATACGTTAGAGAACAGGTAGAACGCAGCTGTTGAATACTTTGGTTCGGAACTTCATTGGTGTGTTTTTATTTGTGAGAATAAATGTCATTTTCTCGAAAGCCATCCAAGCTATGCGTATCCTCCTACTTATCTCCGTTGTTTGATTTTCTTTACTAAGTTTGACGGATTGTCCCAGATATATATATATATATATATATATATATATATATATATATATATATATATATATATATATATATAAATTCTTAAACTAATTTGATGTATTTCTGTGATTATCACAATTAATTTTCATTTACTATTATTAAAATTTCCTATGGAAGAATATTTCTAAAAATCTAATTCAGCTGTGATAGTTGGTAAAAATGAGTCGCGGATTAGCGAACAACCAATTTATACATAGCAAATAATTAGTATACTTCAGTTGTTAACATTATTTCCATCTTATATGAAGAATTGTCGTTTCAATTGGGAGTCGTCTCAGGTAGCTCAGTTGGTAGAGCATCTGCCTGGATAGCAGAGAGTCCTGGGTTCGAATCCCAGTCAGAGATGATAATTTTTCATTGTGTTTATAAATTCTTAAACTAATTTGATGTATTTCTGTGATTATCACAATTAATTTTCATTTACTTTTATTACGCTATCCTTGCACATTCTAGTAGTATTGAATATCTGCTTGAACTTTTAAAATATGTGTCATGTGCATTTATACTATTAAATTTGAAAACATTAGGCTGAACTTCGATGCCGTTTTTCTCCAAAAGTATAGAAATACGAGAAAAATGGTATATAGGAATTTTCTTTCTTTAATGGTTATCTAACCACTGGCAAAGTCCGATTACTCCGTAATGACTCACCGTGTATGTCTCCTTTTTTAAATATTAGTATTGTTAACGAGTCATACCAATCTTTGGGTATGTCTCCTTCAAATAAACATTTGTTCAACAGAACTTCTAGGCAGTGGACCACTTCTTCTCATCCATATTTAATGAGTTCCAGTATTATATTATCTTTGCCCGGAGCTTTATTTCGCTTCATTCTTTCAATTGCTGTAGTAATTTCTTCTTCTGTTACTTCTGGTAGTTCTTCGGAATTCACGTTCATGACTTGTCGTTTTAAGACGGTTTTCGAATTTTCCGGTGGTTTATTCTTTGTTTTATAAAGTATTTTGTAGTAGTTTTCGGTTTCTGTTATCATTTCTTTTGTGTCACGTATTATCTCTCCTGTGTTATTTTTTAGCCCAATCATTTTCTTTCTGCCTTTTCCTTGTCTTATGCATTTTAAGTTTTTGTTTTGTTCAATGATCTTTTCAATTCGTTCTTCCTGTTTTTTCCTTAGTTCTTCTTTTATTTGTTTTCTGATTGTTTTGTTGAGCTCTGTATATTCTATAGTGTGTCTTTTATTCTCATTATTATATTTATTTACTAATTTATTTATACTTAAAAAAATGCAATATAATAATACATATATAATATCTATAAGCACTCAAATATTTGTGAAATAAATAAAGATTAATAAAAAGTTTTACAGTTTTTATTAAATTATAACTCAAATATTTTCTTATTACCTGTTTTATAGTTTCTAATGAAAATATATTGCGTCAATAAATTCATTAAAAGGGCGCAATCTTTGCATCGGCGTGCCATGACCCCTTGGGCCGACACTGCGGCGCAGCGTTGCCAGGTGGTCTCAGACATTTCTCCCTAAACTTTACCGAAAAAATTCCCTAGATTTCCCTAGACTTTTTTGCTTTTAAAAAACCCGCCCATACAGAACTTTACCAAAAATAAAATACTTTGAATATTACGTAATCCATATATTTTGCATTATTTCAAATATAAACTGATCGTCTCTTAATTTTTTCACAATGAAATTATTAAAAATACTGAGCTGCTTACTTACCTATCCACAGATATTTAAAACGGCAAAAAAATTATTACAAAGTAAAAAACGCATTATAACAAATAATGTATTTTATATACTGTTCAAAATACAACACAAATTTATATAGATAATAAAAAAATATGTAAAATATAATATATAAAAAAATGTGAAAAGAACACTATAATGAACAATAATATAATCTATTTAGGTACATATACAGAACAAACAAAAAACTAAATAAAATGATTTATGTATCTGCCTGTGCATACATACTGTCATTGAATTTTTCAAGCAACTCTTGTTCAACTTCAAAATTGGTACAATTTGATTTTTTAAACAGATTTTTACTCAACATAATTCCATTAAGAGTTTCGGTGTTTAACCTATTGCGAATTTTAGTTTTATTTAGGTTTATTTGTGAAAATACCCTTTCTACTGTTGCACTAGAATGCGGTAAAGTAAACATTTTAAAAACAAAATCGCACAGTGTACCAAACATAAGTGTATTATCACATAATTTTAATTTGGCACATTTTAACCAAAATTCCTTAACGTTCAAATTTTCAAAATCTTTAGAAAAATTAAAATTTCTCAACTGCCGCCATTCTCTGTCAAGTTCATTTAACTGTTCATCCCTAATTAAGTTTGGAAACCTAGAGGCCAATGGCGCAATTGAATTGTGTTTTTTATTCATTACCTCATGAGGCGAAATAATTTTTAAAAGTTTTAATGTCACTGGTTCAGGTTCTCTAAATTTAAATCTTTCATATATCTGTCGACAACTTTCAACATAAAACTCCAAACATCTTTTTCTAAAATCTAGCAAGCCTTGTTCATCTAATCCGTGTGTATTATTTGCAATTAAACTCATAACATTCGCACCCAAATAAATCTGCTCAATTTCCATAAAGTTATGCGGATTTCGAAATTGAATATCTTCGGTCTGAGTTTTGTCCAAATAATCCCTTTTCAAATAACAGTCGGCTATACAACGGAATGTATTTTCAATTTTATCATATAGTGAATCAATTTTTATATTTTCCGCTTGCATTTCTAAATTCAGTTTCGTGAAATATGGCAGAACATAATTCAAAAAGTGTAAGTACATTTTAATGGATGGATCTCGCAATCTAGTTAAAATCGTCTCCGCAGCTATAATTTTTTCACTTAAATGTGCGTCTGTAAAATATAAAACTAAAGCATCATATTGCTCAACTAATCTCTGAACCACTGAATGCAAAGAGAGCCACCTGGTTTGTGATAATTGTAAAATTTAGTGAGGTTTTATATCTAAGAATTTTTGAAACTCATTAAATTCAGTTTGCCTCTTAAAACTATAATGTAGATATGTGTACACATCTCTGGCAATATCTTCAACTACTCTAGGTAGTTTTTCACATGCATAATTTGCACATAAGTTAAATGAATGACAAACGCATTTCATAATAAATAAATGCGGTATATCTTGTTGCAATCTAGATGCTAATGAATTATGGGCACCCATCATCACGTTGGCCCCATCCGAAGCAAAACCAATTAAATTGTTCCTATAATTAATTTTATGATTTTCAAAATAACGTGTTATTGCTTCATATAGGGCTTCCGCTGTGGCAATAGGTACCTGTATTAAACCCAAAAAAAATCCTGTGCATCATTCTCATAAAAACAACGAGCAACTAATGCTAAATGTTTAATCGTGCCCTTATCGGTAGATTCATCTACTATAAGTGAAAATCTTTCTTTTTGTAATACCTTAGTAATAATATCGCTGCTATAACTACCTATTACATTAGTAATAATTGCCCTAGTTTTTGTTCTGTTACATTTTACATTTTTGGCAATTTCTGAATCATTGAACGTTGTGCGTATAAGTGCACTTAGGTGATCCATAGTGTTAAAGGAAATGTCATGTTCAATTACAAAAGCCGCAAGTTTAATTTCAGCGGTTTTTACTTTAGTTGCCAATAAGTTCGCTCTAGAGACGCTGGGCAGTGCAGTTAATGTTGGTTGATTTAATAAACTTTTCACCTTACTTAAATGATTCTTCCCCTTCGAATGTTTTTCTATTTCAGACTTCCCACATACAAAGTCTTTATTGCAGCACTTGCAGTGAGCAAACGTAATTCCTTTTTTACTGGGTTGAAGCCATCCCTTAAACTCAGGTTGCTGCTCCCAATTTGACTGGTACTTTTGAGAGTACGATTTCTTCTTTCTTTTCTTAGACAAAGATTTGGCTTCTTCTGAAGATGATGGTGACGGCGATGACAGAGGCTCTCTTGAAGTCGATGTCATGATTGTGTCTGACTGGATATTCCACTGCAAAATTTGTTATTGTTTTTAAATGTCTTAGTAAAAATATCGAAAGGATATAATGCACTGTTGTGAAGTGGAAAAACGGAAGAAAAGTTCATTAATAAAATATATAGGTACGTACTCACCGGAAATTGTCACAAAACAACACTCACTAGGTATTTGTTTTGAATTTAAATTTTGCACAGAATATATAAGAGCGAATAAAAACCCTAAGTAAAATGCGCTAACGAAAGCAGAGCGTTAAATGAACGGCAAAGGAAAATTATTGGTACCCATATTTATAGCCTCGGGCTGGTCGGGGAAAAACCTACTTCTCTTCAAGCAATTGAGAATTGGCGCTTAAGTTTATAGAAACGTATACCAAATACGCGATCTGTTTTACCCACATTTGTTTTAAATCTTGCTTTTACTACTATTCGTTAGAGGGTTAAACAAAATGTTACTACAAACATGAGCATGTAATTTTTTTATGTAGAGATTTTTAAATTGTGAAAATTATTAAAAAATTATGGATTTGAGAGTTTGTTTTAAATTTCCCTAGAATTTGGCCTTTTTTAAGAAAAATTCCCTTTTTCCCTAAAGCGTTAAAAATTCCCTAGATCTAGGGAAATTTCCCTAGACCTGGCATTACTGCTGCGGCGTTTTGTGTCAAATACGGTCTTTTTGAGCGCGCAATACCGTAATTCTATTTCGTCAGGTTAGCAACACTGGAGACATGTAAACCACATAACCTTACATACCTTTATCTGTTATTACAAAAGTTGTTAATTTGAAATAGAATAATAGTATGTTATTTGTTGATAATAACGCCAGATTCAGTAAGTATTTTAATGTAATTAGAAGTGTAATAGATTACAATGCAGATAAATATGAATTTATAACTTATTACACATTCATGTGCTATAGGAAGACATAAAACCAATACTGTGTGTTTTTTTTAATTACTTTAAATCGTTATTATTTACAGGTATTATTGCAGTAGTAGATTAAGGAATAAAATAATAATACAACTTGTCCTTAAGGACAATATTGTCGTTACTGTTGAGTTTTGTGAGCTAATAGTACATAACATTAATGTTACCACCAAATCAGGTACTGGTTTATACACTGAAGTAGGTATGGTATATTCTTGTATGGCAACCATAGTAATTAAATGTAGTTTTAGGTTCTAAATTAATGGACATTATAGAAATATTCTTTAGTTTTTAATCTTTTGTTGGTTAACCTTGATGGAATTTGACGTATCATAATCAAAAGATAGGTAAGTTTAAAATTGTGTACTTTTATAGTTTTTTACTCATTAAGATATTACACTTAACAAAAGAATTTAAATGCAGACTTGATTTATTTTATTAATTTGAAATCTCTGATATTGAAAAACATATTTTCTTTTCAACCACTTTTTGCACCACTTAAATTTCAGAATGTAATGTTTAATAGTCAGAACTGGTGCACATAAAAGTCACTACCACACAATTTTTGTTGTTGAACTGTGAAACATTTTTGTCGGCTTTGCCTCTACATTTGATAAATCTAAGCTTTGCTTAAAAACTTATGGACAATGTAAAAGAAACTTGCATATTAAAACATTGCTACAAAACCCGAGAAACGGGGACATGGAAAAAGCAGTAGGAATTTTAACAATTTGAAATTTTGTTGGAAGAAAAAGTGGTAATTATTCGATATACCGACCCCTATCGTACATGCATACATACGGAAATACCAAGCGCTACGTGTTTTCGTTGGAAAGACGTCATAAAAACAGGTACAAATTATAAAAGCTTCTTGTCAGATGACACAAACACCATTTTTACGTAAATACAGCAAACTTTTTTACTAACTGTCACCTAACATCATAACATTCTAACCTCAAAATAGCGATTTTAACATTGTTTTTGTTTTCAATTACCAGCGACCGGCGCGATTTTTCTTCGGATTATTGTTCTCTGAGTTATCCTCTACAACTCAGTATCATTTTTACCTGAGTTCAGAAGGGTCGGTATATCAAATAATTAATGTAAAAGTTAATGTAGCGTGTTTTCTTAGAAGATTGGCAGATAGAAAAGAAGCTTCAAGGTGCTCAGTTTGTAAGCGATGATTATTTTAATTTTAATGCCCAGCATTCTATTATTAATTATAGGATAGTTTAGACTAGGGCTTCTGAGAACTCATCTTACTTCATTCGAAGACAAATATTCCACAGCATCATCCAAGTCCCAGAATCTGGTTTGACTCATAATAGATGAATCTATAAGCAAAACGAGCTTGCTTAGAATTTTCGTATTTATAAGCTTAAGGCTGTTTTACTGCTTTGCAAGAATCATTAATGACATGGGCTTACCACTTTTAGTGACCAAAATCATTCCATCTATTTTACACAATATTTTATAAAAATAAGTTCCTTGCACAATTCTTATGTATTTCTTACACAGTGGTAGCACATTCTTATTAGCGATTCTGTTCCATGAAACTGCTTAATAATTCTTGCATGATACCTAATGTTATTTTTCTAACCAAAAGATCGCTTGTATCTTGGAAGCTATTTAATACAGAATGCTAAATAGGCGTGTTTTGAACAGTATTCAAAAAAACTCTAAAACTTTGCTATACTGATTTTTCCTCTGAAATAATTATGGAAGCCAATATTTGAGAAAATTTATTTTTACGTATATGCTATTCGCCTATGTAATAAAACCGTGCAAATAATACACCCTGTATGTATACAAATAGGTTTCAAGTAGATTACAGAAAGAAGAATTTATTAAGCGTGAAAAAGTTAAACGTAATCTCAAGATTTCTCATATTCTTCTACATAAATGAATCGCTCACCAAGAAAAACCATAATTTGTTAATGAAGTGTTGAGAATATCGGAAGGTAAATAGCATGAAATATCTGTGGGTGCAAAATGGTAAAATTCTGATGCGTAAAAGTGATACATCCCGAGTGTTTTTAATTCAATATCCAGATGACTTATGTAATGATCATTAATAATGAATTTGAATTTGAGGGTTTGTATCAAAACGTAAGAGGTCTTAATACCAAATGTAACGAATTTTATTTAAACGTTGTATCACTTAATTATGATATGTTTCTTATTACAGAAACTGGGTTGCATTCCAATATTTATGATGGTGAATTATTTTCCACTAACTTTCGTGTATTTAAACATAACAGGAATACAAATTTAAATAAATCATGAGGAAGTGGAGTATTAATTGCTGTGAAAACCATTTATGAGAGTGATACGTTAGTATTTTTAGATTCTGATGATAATATGCCATATGAAAGCATATGGGTCAAAGTAAAACTAGGTTCCGTATGTTATTATTTTTGGTGTGTTTATTTTACACCAGGGTTGTCAGCTGACTACTATCAAAACTTTGTAGATTCAATTGAACAAAACATGCACAGATTTGAAGCAAATTCAAAAATGTTTATATTTGGAGACTTCAACGTTGCATATGTATAAATACCAACCGGTGACGATGTATCTATTATAAATAACAAAAAGAGTCGGCTATTATTAAATTTGAGTAATTTTCTAGAAACCAAGCAATTAAATACAATAACTAACAATAATAGTGTCAGTTTAGATTTGGGTTTTAGTAATATAAATATAATTATAGAGCGCTGTTCTAATTCCTTGGTTAAAGAAGATCACCACCAGATAAATAATTAAAGATATTGTGCACAAAAAAAATGCCACAAAAGATTTAAATTAATGAAAGATGTTGTATATCTAAACGAATTTAAAAGACTTTGATCTAAAATAAAAAACGACTTTAAATTAGCCTTCTGTAAATACAAAGAAGAAGTGGAAAATAATTTACTATCCAACCCAAATTTATTTTACTCATATGTAAAGGTTTCCAAAAGAAATAATACACAGGACGTCAATGAGATGGTGTATAATGAAAATAAGTTGTCGACAAGAGTGGAGGTTGTGGAAAGTTTTGCCGAATATTTTAAATCTGTTTATAATCATTTTCAAGCTGGCTATTGTTTAGAAACAATAATGCAAAGTAATTCACATATGTATCCGCTTTCGTTAATACAAATTACAAATGAAATGATTGTAGTATCTATAAAAGAGTTAAAGCCCAAACGATCTGTAGGACCTGATGGCTTACCCCCCGTATTTGTTTAAAGGTTGCGGAGACATTTTTATTAAGCCTTTCCACGATATTTTTAACAGCATATTAACTACTAACAATCTTCCATGGAAATGGAAAACAACTAAAGTATGTCCCATCTTTAAATCAGGTAATCAAGGTAATGTCAGAAACTACAGACCTGCTTTACTTTCAACACCTGCCAAAATTTTTGAATCCATTGTTTATAAAGTAATTTTTAAGCATGTAAGGGACCACATATCTCCGTATCAACACGGATTTATGCCGAAATCCTCAACTTGTACAAACTTAGTATCTCTTATCAAGATGTTAGAAGTGTTATAAACGATCATTTGCAAGTGGATGTAGTTTATACAGATTTTTCAAAAGCGTTTGATAAGGTAGATCATGATGTTCTTTTGCATACATTTGGGTTATCTTACAATCTGCTTGAGTTGTTTGTTTCATATTTAAAAGAAAGAAAACAATATGTTATTTATGGAGGAGCAACGTCTACAGCCTTTGATACATACTCAGGGGTGCCACAGGGATCGAATTTGGGGCCACTTCTATTTTTACTTATGATAAATGATCTAACTGCTACTGTTCATCATTCTAAATATCAGTTATTTGCTGATGATTTCAAAATATATCGTTTAATTTATATGAATCAGGATGGTAAGTTGCTACAGTTAGATCTAGATAATATATATCAATGGTCTTCAAAAAATAAACTTTCTTAATGTAAACAAATGCTCTGTAATGACATATACAAGAAAAAAGTCCATAATAAATCACACTTATAAAATAGGAGGTGATATACAGTGGCGTAGCTACCGCTGTATCAGCTGTATCAATGATACAGGGCCCATCAGATCGGAGGGCCCACCAGCTATCCGCACAACGAAAAACAAAAAATGCAAAATGTCAATTACGCATTTTTTCCGAGGACTTATGCATAAGCAATAAATTTAAGTTTACATTTTCGTACTTTCGCATCTCATTAGTTAATATAATCATATCAATAACTAATCAACATCTAATACACTCATAAACTGATAATATACACAGCTCTGCCGTATGTATCTCAGGGTTCGGGTCGTGGATGGGCTCGCTTTTACAACGTACACAACTCCGTCTTTATATATAACTTTTGCACGAAAATATTTACACTCATAACTAATGGATAATATGTTGTATTATATCAATTATTTTTTTTTTAATATTTTATTATTCTAAAAGTTTATGCATCAAAAATGTAATTTGTAAAACAAACATTAAAAAGGCCGAATAAAAAAGACAATAATAATTTAATAATAGCTGTAGAAACAGAACTATAAGAAAAGCACACAATTATTTATTTTACAGGTGCATTTGCTCCAAAGAGGTAAAAAGGAATTCTTTAAGATATACATTTTAGTAATTGCATTACTAATATAAGATTATAATTTATAAGTATTTTTTCTAAATCCCTAGCAAATTTGCAATTATGTTTTAAAACAAACGGTTACAAACATTGTAAAAAGGTACAAGAAATTCTGGTATTACCTTCAATTGCAGTCCATTAGGCTAAACGACATAAAATCAATTTCAACAAAAATTATTTTAATAGAACTTGTGGTCCTACTACTTACAGAACACAAATACCAAAGAATATATAGCATGTAGGGGCTATAAAATTGAATTTCGGAATGATTACAATCTGGACATTTAAAAAAATGTTTGGCGTAACATATATAATTTATGTTATTCCTTATTCGTTGATTCATTTTATGTTAACATGTATTTTACGTTACAAATATTCTTTAAAATGGTCCCAAACTTCATTATGTTTGTTTAGTATAAATGTGCATAGCTTTAAATGACTGAATTTCTGAAATATTCTTTTACTTGGGCACATTTTACTAAGAAGTCGGCTTAAATTTGTTTTAAGTGTGAACAGGACGATTTGTTAATTTACGAGCAGGGCGTAACCCAGATGCTACAGAAATTTGGTAAATGTGAACATTTTAGCTTTCTTTTGTTTAGCTAAAAATATACATATGGTCGCCTTAATAGAGATTTCATCCCTAGAAAAGGTCTTGTTATTTAGTTACGTTTTGTACATCGACTGACAAAGTAGTCTGAGATTTTGTTAAACATTGTATTTTAAATAAACGTGCGATTGAGTTCCCGTAAATCGTTTTCTGCTTGTGTTCGTTACGTGTTAAAATATGAGTGAAAAAAAAATTTATCTTAGTGGCGCTAAAAAAAGAAAATTAAAGCAAAAAAGAGATGAAGTTGTTGAAAAACTGCCGAAAATTTCGTCGTTTTTTCAACAGCCAAGAAGCTCGGGCACAGAAATCGGTAAGGACTTCAGTTAACATTGTATTTAGACTTCAAATAAAAATATTTCTATATTGTAGAATCTCCTGATGTAGCTGTTCTACCAAAGGAAGTAGAATTGCATGAAGAGAGGCAAAACGTGAGAGACGAAAGTGTTGAAAATCTGCCGGAGCTTTCGTCGTTTCTTCAACAATCAAGTATTTCAGAAATAAGAAGCTCGGACAAAGAAGACGGTATTAACGCTTAACTGTATTTAAATTTAGCTTCAAATAGAAAATGTTTTTATTTGTAGAATTTCCTGAACCAAAGGCAGTAGAATTACGCGACACTATACAATTTGAAGAACTTAAAAGAATCATTTGCTCTGACAGGGGCAATTTCGGTGACTGTCTTACAGAAAATGAGAGAAAGATTGTTTTCCAATTAGGGCCCTATCAACCACTTGGACCATTTCCAAAGGACCCGGAAACAATGAGAAGTTTTTCAGTATTTCATTATTCATATTTAAATAAGGCAGGCATAAAAATAGTCAGGCAATGGTTATGTTATTCGGTCATCTTAAACAAAGTATATTGTCATTTTTGTTGGTTATTAGCAAATCGTCATAGTAAGTCATATTCTAATGCATGGATCAATGGAATTTCTGTCAGAAGTAATTTTTCAAAAAATATTACTGATCATGAAATGTCCCAGCAGCACATTCACTCAGCTCTAACCTATAATAATTGGTTTCATAAAAACACAATTGATACTCATTTGGAAAGTGAAATTAATAGTAAGATTTATTTCTGGCGAGACGTATTACATCGTATAATTAATGTTATAATTACTTTAGCATGGTGCAATTTGCCTTTGAGGGGTCATGATCCTCAATCTGGAAACTTTATATCAATTTTACAGTTAATGTCTAATTATGATCCTGTCCTGAAAGAACTTCTTTTAAAGCCAAAAGGCGATATAAATTATTTAAGTCCTACAATCCAAAACGAGATTATTAATTTACTAGGGCCGGAGATTAGAAAGAAACTTGTTTTAAATATAAACAGGGCACCTTTCTTTTCAATAATCATGGATACAACCCAAGATCTCTCAAAAGTTGATCAACTTTCCATAATTTTCCGATATGTCTCGATAACAGAGAATAACAATGTACCTATAAAAATAGAAATACATGAATCATTTATGGGGTTTAAAGCGGTAGCGGATGGTACCGCACTAGGTCTTACAAATGAAATTCTGGACACTGTCAAAGTATATGGAATCGATCTAGCTAAGTGCAGAGGGCAGGGTTACGACGGTGCTAATGTAATGTCTGGTGTATACGCTGGGGTACAAGCACTTTTGAAAGAATATGCACCAAATGCTGATTATGTTCATTGTGCGGCACACTCCTTAAATTTAGTCTTAAACGATGAAGCTAAGCAAATCTCCGAAGTATCACAATTTTTTGACAATTTAGAAATAATCTACACTTTTTTTGGTAATAGCATAAAACGGTGGGCTATGTTAGGTACTGTTGCGTCAGAAAAATATAAAATTACTCTAAAAAAAGTATGTCCTACGAGATGGTCTTCAAGAAATGATGCTTTATTCGCAATTAAAAGAAACTATAGAACAGTAATGAAAGCGTTGTGTGAATTAAATTTGATTTCGACCAAAACCGATGAACGGGACGAGTGTCAAAATATAACAAAAATGCTCGAAAGTTATGAATTTATATTGTTAATCAATACATTTTCTGCATTATTTGAAATTATTAGTCCCACCTCTAAAGCGTTACAACATAATAATATTGATTTGCAGAAAGCCAGTATTCTACTTAAAAATCTTCTTAACAATCTAACAAATTTACGAAATGAAAAATCATTTGTTTCATTGTTAAAAGATTCTGAAATTCTGGCAAGTCAGTGGAATGTAACACCGGCTTTTAAAAATAAAAGAACAAGGAAAACTAAACGGTTTTTTGACGAATTGGCGGAGGATGAGAGAATCTCTGATCCGGAATTGTACTTCAGAGTAAACGTATATTATCGATGCTTGGACATTTTTATTTTGCAGACCAAAAATAGATTTCATAGCCTGTGTAGCCTCAATAATATATTTGAAATTCTACAACCAAATAAACTACTTACGTTATCTGACGAAATTATTAAAACGAGGGCAATGGAATTTATAGCCAAATATAAGAAGGACATAACAGAAGATTTTTACGAGCAGTTGTTGTCACTAAAGAAATGTATGAAAACAGAAATTGAAAAAATCAATACTGTTAAAGAATTGACAGAATTGATATTAATAAAATTTAATAGTATAGCCTGCAATTTCTCAGAAGTAATAACTGCCTGTTTAATTTTCTTAACAATTCCAGTTACAATTTCTACAGCAGAAAGAAGTTTCTCTAAATTAAAACTTATAAAAAGTTACCTGAGAACTTCTATGGGACAGGAAAGACTTTCAGATTTGTCCATATTGTCCATAGAAAAAGAAGAGCTTGAGATTTTAAATTCTTCAGTAAATATGGAGAATTTAATTCGCATATTTGCTGAAAAGAAGGTTAGGAAGGTAGCCATATAACAGCCATTTGCCCTTAATTTTTCAATGGTTAGTTTTGTTTTTGCTATTTATCGCAATACTTTAGTTTTTATTTTTGTTTATACTCTTAAAAACCAGATTTTTAGTAATATATTATGCATTAATTGCTCTTTAAGTTGTGTTTTTTGAATAAAAATCTAGTTCATTTGTTACACGTCTTTTCTTATAAGTAAATGTACCCCACTTACCTATATTTTTACTAGGGCCCACTGGGCAATGTATGATACAGGGCCTACTCAACGCTAGCTACGCCACTGGTGATATACTAAAGCGTAAGACATCAGTTAAAGACTTAGGAGTAATTTATGATAGTAAGTTGTCTTTTGCAGATCATATTGATTATTGCATAAACAAAGCTCATAGAACGTTGGGATTTATTATAAGAAATGCAAGGGACTTTTCAAAAATTACTACCTTTACACCGTTGTTCAATGGATTAGTACGATGTCATCTTGAATATGCCGCGATAGTATGGTCACCTTTCTATGCTAAGCCAATCAAGGAAATCGAAAAAATACAAACAAAATTTTACAAAACGTTACTTATATTACAAAAAAAATAAAAAATATATTTTTGATATTCCTTCTTTTACTTTACGTCACGAATTTAAATATATGTCATTGCAGAGCAGGCGAGATTTTTGTACATTAGTTTTTGTGTATAAAGTTGTTCACTATCTCATTGATAGTCCTTATATATTAAGTCATATTAAGTTTAGGATTCCAGCACATAATTCTAGGCTAACAAATGTATTATACTTACCTACTGTCAAATCAAATTATTCAATGAATTCTCCTCTATATAGGATGTGTAGCATATTTAATCAATATGTTGAAACCTGTGATGTGTTTCTAATTAACTCAATCAAATTTAAAAAGTACGTGACGATTACGTTGTTACGTTCTCAGGGTCATTTATAGCAAATTTTTAAATTTAACTTTATTATTACTTAGCTCTTTTTTTAATCTTTAATTTTATTTAATTTAATTTTTCTTCAAAGTGCTTTATTCTTAATTTCTTTATTACGTTAGCACACATATTATACATATATGTGTACATAACTTATATTATATCAATATTAATAATTACTTAATTAGTATAATCTTATTTTAGTGCTCTGGCAATTTTTGAAACGTTGATAATATGTGTAACCTGTAGTTGGATTTTCTGTAAATCTGTTGGTTGCAATTAATAATAAATAAATAAAAAAATGCACAAAAAATAATGGGAACACAATCCTTCTATTCTCTACAATATTAGACATGATTTGGGAAAATAACTAGACTTCTTTCAATTATAAATTAGAAAAAGATCTAAGTAAGACTAACAAAATTATTATCACAATCAAAAGTTTAATTAATTTATTATAAAATTTAAGTTATGTTAGCATGGTATCGATTCACTGGGTTTTTGAGATATCTTGTTCTATTTTTCTGAAAGGATTGTTCATTGTTTGGAAATTTCACAATCCCTGATTTTTATTTCCAAGTTCTAAATATTTTCTATTATATTTAAATCTAATGACTGAGTAGGTAGTTGGATAACTCTAGAAGAGTTATAGAGTGTCCATCCCTTGGCCACAGCAGAAGAATGTTTGGGATCGTTGTCCAATTTTTCGGCACTACTTCTGAGATTATTCATCAATATGTCAAGGTAACCCCATTTGTGCATTATACCATCTATAAATATTAAATTTCTTACACCATTAGCCAACATCCCCAAACCATTTGTAAACCTCTATGTTTGACAGTAGCGAGTTTGAAGGTTTTCACTTTTAATTGTTCGTGGGGCTTCAATTATATTCTAACTTTGGCATTGCAGTTCTGGAAACACGTAATTTTAATCTCAGGATCTCGACTAGTCACTACTAAAGGTAGGGGGTTGTACAAAGTTATCCAAGAAAACATATTGGCCAAATCAATAATAATAATAATAGTTGCCTTTATTCCCTTTTGGAACATAGGGATTTCTGAAATCTCTTCATTTTGTTGTTTTATCTCTTTATTGGTTTTAACTGTGAAAAGGGCATTCTTGTGTCTTCTGCTATGTTTCTTTTTCATGTTAGTCGTGGCCTTCCTCTGGCTATTTGTTCTTGGAGATTCTATTCCAGGACATTTTGACATGGGTACTCTTTTGTTTTCCTTAATGTGTGTCCTAACCAGCCATATTTCCTTTTTTTAATTTCAATACTTATTTCATGTTGATCGGTTCTTTTCCAAAGTTCAATTTTTGTGATTGTTTCTGGCCACTATATTTTTAAACTTCGATGTAAGCCAAGGCCGTATTCAAGGGGGGGTTTAGGGGGTCTGAACCCCCCCGAAACTAAACTTAATACTAATAAATGACAACAAAATAAAATTATTTTTCTATTCTGCTTCCTCCCCGAAAATATTTTCCCCCAGAACCCCCCCCCCCGGAAATAAATTTCTGGCTACGGCCCTAGATGTAACATTAGGCCATTTATTAATTATAGCAACAATTCGTACCTATGTGTATGAAGAACCCTCTAACAAACCATATAATCCAAAAACAAACTGGGAACCATATCACCATAAAATAAGTAAGTGCATCAACCCCTAGAATTCGTCTGATATCGATGTCTAGTCAACCTCGAAGAGGAAAAACTTTTTTTCAGCAAAGTTGTGAATATTCGCTTAAGGGTTGTCTGGATGGGGGCTAGGCCACACATTTAACAGGTGAAGGTTTTTAGAAATTGATGAAATTTGTTTTTGATTTTAACGTAATTTGAAGAAGCATGTAGGTTTTAGCAGCATTATTACTATTATATTTAACAACTATTAATAATATTTTGAAATTTAACAACGAAATGACGAAATGTTATAGTATAAGATTTTATTTGTCGATTTACAGGGTCCGTATTCGCTACATATTTTATGAAAAACTATATATTTTTCATAGTACTACATATTACTACATATTTTCAAACTCTGTTTCATAAACTTCATATTTTTGAAATTTTTATTTACTCGTCCTGTAAAATAAGTTCCCGGTGGCGGAATGTAACCACAACCCAGTTTTGCCGCGTTTGCGTGTTGACCGGCTTGTGCTTGTCAAAACTGCTGAACACGTGACACATGACGTTGCGGTCATAGCGCGTATGAACAAATTGCTATGACTTTTTCAAGATTTTCTATTGATATTGTTTTGTTGTATGACACCTTTATTACCAAATAAAGTGTTTCTTAAACAGGCCACCGAAGCTGGAAACCTCGAAAACCGGGAATTTGCACAACCGGGAAAAAATCTGGATAGCGTTACATAATCGCTTAATGTGTACTGCTATCAATGCTATGTAGTCACTAACACGCGTTAGTAACCGCGTGTTAAATAACGCTTCATGTGTACTGAGTCAAAATCTATTACATTTTTAATACTTTTCTCTTTTTTTTAGCAAAGAAATATTAGGCTTTACCTTACTGGCTAAGATTTACTTTAGCGGGCAGAGCGGAGTTTCAACGCACCCTACCCTTTCGATGCACCTTGGCGAGCTGAGTCGAATGACACTGGTCTCGAGAAGCGAAAATACCCCGTTCGAAAGTTACGGCCCTTTCTGCTACCTATGTTAAATCTATGTAAGAGACATTTTTTCATTTAAAATCAATAGTACTTTTAGATTTTCGAGATCAATGTGTTTTTGCGAGTTTAACCTGACGCTCAGCGTCTAAACCGCCCTTTTATGGGCGTGTCCCTAATTGATTTTAATAAATATTTTGATCGATAAATTCTTTTATTTTCGTAGAGAAATATTCAGTACGGCGTTAGGTTAGGCTAGGCTAGGATAGGTTAGGATAGGTCAGGTTAGGTTAGGTTAGGTCAGAGCATATCAGGTCAGGATAGGATAGGTCAGGTTAGGTGTGGAACATTATTAAATTTATTGCGTCATTGAATTTTAATGAAACAAAAAATTTCCCATAAACTTAACATGAAGCACAAAACGTGACGTAACTTTTTAGGGGGCGTTTCCGCACTTGTCACCGGCACCGTTCGACTCCCATCTTCAAGCCCTGTCGATTGACGCCACTAACGCTCCTTTTGGGCGTGCTCGCTAAAGTAAATTTATACCATTTGATCAAGAATGTGGGTATGCGTAAATTATTGCAGTAAAAAACCGGGAAATGATATTTTACGATCTGGAAAACCGGAAAAAACCTTGAATTTAAAAGTACCACTCTTGCTGGCCACCCTGTTAAACTTTTAAATGATTTTGAATTACATATTTTATACATATTGTAAGCCGGGTTGGGGGGGCCCTGAGTTGTCTCGGTATTTGTAAGGGCTTGCTTACGAAGTGGCGCTTATATGCTTTCTGGTGATCTCGGTACTCTCGGGCGCCAGTTATTTTAACGTGGTATGCTCCACGGAACTGGGTAACTGCAAGTGGAGAAAAGAAAATCCAGGGAACTGCTGGGGTTGCTGAGGTCGACCCAGTCTGGATCACTCCACCTATTCCTAAAGCTGGGTAATAATACTAACAAATAAAACACACAATGTTAACCAAATGGTTTTTATTAATAATACCAATAAAGCAAAGCATTCAATTCTACCCCTAACTATTACCCTACACTACTCTATCGTAGCTACAGCAAGCGGGTGCAAGACAGCAAATACATACATTACTCTACGGTAAGGTGCAGCAAGCGGGTGCAAAGCGTAAGCAGCAAAATCAACGTGCGGGTGAGGTAAGGTATGTTAACGGGAGGGTACAAGAGTCTAGTGATTGCAATAAGGGTGGAAATTCGGATGAGACCCCCAGGCATACGCACAGCGAGGTCTCGGGTAAGGTACGGACAAGAGGACGGATCTAGGATGAGACTCCCAGGCATACGCACAGCGAAGTCTTGGATAAGAGGGTGGATTTAGGATGAGACCCCCAGGCATACACACAGCGAGGTCTCGGGTAAGGTACGGTAAAGCGGGTGGACACAGGGTGAAATCGGTGCTGAAAGAGGGGTCGGAATATACGGTCAAGAGTTCTTACTCTTATCTTTTATGAATTTTAATGAAACAAAAAATTTCCCATAAACTTAACATGAAGCACAAAACGTGACGTAACTTTTTAGGGGGCGTTTCCGCACTTGTCACCGGCACCGTTCGACTCCCATCTTCAAGCCCTGTCGATTGACGCCACTAACGCTCCTTTTGGGCGTGCTCGCTAAAGTAAATTTATACCATTTGATCAAGAATGTGGGTATGCGTAAATTATTGCAGTAAAAAACCGGGAAATGATATTTTACGATCTGGAAAACCGGAAAAAACCTTGAATTTAAAAGTACCACTCTTGCTGGCCACCCTGTTAAACTTTTAAATGATTTTGAATTACATATTTTATACATATTGTAAGCCGGGTTGGGGGGGCCCTGAGTTGTCTCGGTATTTGTAAGGGCTTGCTTACGAAGTGGCGCTTATATGCTTTCTGGTGATCTCGGTACTCTCGGGCGCCAGTTATTTTAACGTGGTATGCTCCACGGAACTGGGTAACTGCAAGTGGAGAAAAGAAAATCCAGGGAACTGCTGGGGTTGCTGAGGTCGACCCAGTCTGGATCACTCCACCTATTCCTAAAGCTGGGTAATAATACTAACAAATAAAACACACAATGTTAACCAAATGGTTTTTATTAATAATACCAATAAAGCAAAGCATTCAATTCTACCCCTAACTATTACCCTACACTACTCTATCGTAGCTACAGCAAGCGGGTGCAAGACAGCAAATACATACATTACTCTACGGTAAGGTGCAGCAAGCGGGTGCAAAGCGTAAGCAGCAAAATCAACGTGCGGGTGAGGTAAGGTATGTTAACGGGAGGGTACAAGAGTCTAGTGATTGCAATAAGGGTGGAAATTCGGATGAGACCCCCAGGCATACGCACAGCGAGGTCTCGGGTAAGGTACGGACAAGAGGACGGATCTAGGATGAGACTCCCAGGCATACGCACAGCGAAGTCTTGGATAAGAGGGTGGATTTAGGATGAGACCCCCAGGCATACACACAGCGAGGTCTCGGGTAAGGTACGGTAAAGCGGGTGGACACAGGGTGAAATCGGTGCTGAAAGAGGGGTCGGAATATACGGTCAAGAGTTCTTACTCTTATCTTCCTGGCTGGCTGCTAGGCTGCTCGGTTTGGCTGGCTGGTCCTGATGGCGAGTCCCGGGCGTGGACTGAATAAATCGGTGAACGGTGAACATCATGGCTTACCTGGAGTACCTAGACATGGTCTTTTACCTCCGTCATCTGAAGTTTCGTGACATGTAGAGATGTGGGAAGCGGGACCCCAGCTCATAGGGCCCGCCGCTCGTTACTCATCGAGCAATAACAACTTCGGACGTTTGTGACGGTAAGGTACGCCGATGTCATAGTCTCCAATCTCACTGATTAGCGTGTTTGGATGACCCGCAAGCGAGTCGTAGAACCGCACTGCTGACTCTCGAATATAGTCCTTGATGGTGGCGATCTGTGCGTCCTCGTGCAACGCGATGTTGCGGACGAATGACGGAGCGTCGAATGCCATCCGGAGGGTCTTGTTCTGGACCACCTGAACTGCCCTTACGTGCGTTTTGGCTGCGTAGCCCCACACTGTCGCAGCGTACGTCATAGTCGGTCTGACTATTGCCCTGTATAGCCTCAGCTTGTTCTCGGAACTAAGCTTTGCTCTCCTGTTACAAAGCGGGTACAGTGAGGCCTGCATTGCCTTGGCACGATTCGCGCAGTGCACTATGTGCGGGCGCCAGGTTAAGCCCCTATCAAGGATCACTCCGAGATACTTGGCCTCGCGCTTCCATGGGATCTCTCTGCCAAACATGGAGAGGTTACCGCCGGGGCGGTGGTTTTTCCGCTTGGTCATCAGAATCGCCGAGCTCTTTTCGGAATTGACTTCAATACGCCAGGTACGAAACCATTCTTCTAGCTCCTCCATCGCAGTTTGCAATCTCCGCCTGACGAGCGCAGGAGAAAGCGAACTTGCCAACACTGCCGTGTCGTCGGCGTACAGTGCCATCTTGGTGCCCAGTTTTGGGAACGTCCCTCACGTAGATGCTGTAGAGTGCCGGAGAAAGAAGAGAACCTTGGGGGACACCCGCGGTAATCCTCCTCTCCGTCGACCTGGAACCGTTCAGCTTTATGCGGAAACTCCTACCGCGAAGGTAGGAGGCAACCAGTTGAACGAGCGCACGAGTGATTCCGGCCTCCAGCATTTTGTGAAGTAGCCCCTCGTGCCAGACTTTGTCGAAGGCTTTCGACACGTCCAAGAAGACCGCGCCTGTCGACTGGCGTTTGTTGAATCCTTCCGTGACCTGTTCCACTACTCGTAGAACCTGGTGCACGGTGGAATGTGCGGCTCTAAATCCAAACTGCTCGTCCTGTAGTACGTTCTTCTCATCTAGCTCTCGCTGAATCCGCTTCAACACGATGCCTTCGGCAATCTTCCCAACCACAGACAGAAGCGATATCGGCCTGTAGTTTTGCGGGAATGTCGCCGGCTGGCCCGGTTTAGGCAGAACAACAACATCGGCACAACGCCACCTCCGAGGGAAGTGACGGAGCCGCAGCGAGGCGTTAATAATACCGGTCAATGCCGCGATGGCCTTGTCCGGCAGAGCCTTCAAAGCGCCGTTGCTAATCCCGTCGGGACCAGGAGCCTTCTTGACCTTACAGGCCTTGATGCGCTCCCGGACTTCCTCGGTAGAGGCAGGCTCGAGAACCTCAAGATCCGGATCGCTCAGCCTGCGTCTGACGCTGGCGTTGATCCTCCCAATGAACCGAACGTCCGCATTTGCGTAGTTCGGCGAGTACTGGCGTTCCAGACTGTCGGCGAAGGCCTCAGCCTTCTCGGAGTCAGAATACGCCATGCCCCGCTCTCCGTGTATGGGAGGGATCGGCGACCGCTTGCAGTTCTTGAGGACTCGGACCATTCTCCATAAGGAGTTGTCCGTTGCGTCCAGGGACTCTAGCTTCTCTGCCCAGGTCTCGTTGCGGTGGTCCCAGATCGCAGATCGGACCTCCGCTGCGAGTTGGTTCGCCCTCGCGCGGTCAGCTGGATCCAAAGATCGCTGCGCCTGGCGCCTCGCCCGGTTCTTTTTTCGAATGAGATCCTTGACGGCCGGCGGGAGGATGTCTCGCCGGTCTCGGACCGGTCTGACATTTGTCGCAAACCGAACAGAGTTCGTTAAGCAGGACTCGTACCAGTCCACGGCCGCTTCGAGGTCGTCTATGTTCTCGATCCTGGGGATCGGTCCCATAGTCGTTCGAAGGCGCTCCGCGAAAGCTGGCCACGACACACTACGTGTGACCTCCTCGGTACCGTCTTGTCGATCCTCGTCACCGAGACTCATAAGAACCGGGTTGTGATCTGAATCGAGTTCGCTGACCACGGTCAATTGGTGAACCATGGGAACGTCCTTGAGCACGACGATATCCAAAACGTCAGGCCTCCCTACCGCGCCGTAGTATGTGGGCTCTGTCGGCCCATCTACTACCACAGTACGCGCTCCGTTCTGATCGAAGGCGAAACCGTGCAGGACGCGTTCGTTACGATTGGCAACGCGGCTGTTCCATGCAGGGTGCTTGGAGTTCAAGTCACCGGCAATAATTACCGGGTCGTTTCCTTCCAGCAGAGCCTCTAGGTCAGCCTCGAGCAATAACTGCTCCGGAGGGTTATAAACCGACCAGAGACGGATCGCTCCGTGCCGCTCGGTCTGGATGCAGACTCCTGTTTTCTCGATGTGATCCGTTTCCGGAGAGTCGAGACCATAATGATTGAGGGAGGTCTTTACGTAATATGGCAGTACCGCCGCCTCGTGCGTCCACTCTATCGTTTCGGTAGAGACGATAGTTGGGCAGTCTAGGCATATCTCCAGCTCTGAGAAGAGTTTCGTTCACCGCCACTACATAAACATCATGCCGCTGCAAGAACTCGAGCAGTTCCCACCTCTTGCTTCGAAGCCCATTAGCATTCCAATAGCAAATCTGTACAGAGTGAGGTGTTCTCGCTTCGCACATCGCAAGTCTGCAAATACTTGACGATGGGAGTAAATAAACCCATAAGACCTGCGAAGATATCCTCCTTGCTCCTCTTCGTGATAAGCATCTGTACAATGCCTTGGATGCCGAGCAAAACGTCAGCAAGAGCGTCACTGCTCTTGTCCTCCACAGCCGGAGCGGGGGACCGCGACCTTTCCGAGCCGCCTTGCACGCCGGGACTGCCCGATGCAGAACTTGCGGCCGGCTTAGCACTCGTGGCCTTCGCAGGAGCACGCTTCACGGCAGCGGGACTTTTCTCAGAGGCGGCTCGCACACCGGAACCGGTTCGGCGGCCGGCCGTTCGCTCGGAAGGCTCTCCGCTTCGCTCTTGGAGCCCTTGCCCTTCGTCGCCTTGGGGGCGTGAGGAGCAGTCTTCTCTCCTGGGGTAACCTTTTGGGCTGTCAGGCCTCGCGAGCTGTCTACTTTGGGGTACCTAGGGCATCCCTTGTAGTTGGCTGGATGTGCGCCTCCACAGTTCGCACAAACAGCCGGCTCATGCCTAGCCTTCTGGAAATCCCCGGTGTGATGGGACTCAGCACACTTCACGCACTTAGGCGGGGCAGTGCACCTCGACTGAGCGTGCCCGTAGCGTTGGCACCGGTAACATTGTCCCATGGCCGTCTTCTTTCGGGGGCTCTCGACAGTAACTTTCAGGTGGAGGAGGTCCCGGAGCTGAAAGATCGCCTTAGCCTCCCCGGTCTTAGCTAAATTAACCAAGACCAGAGGGATAGGCACTCTCTGCTGCCCCTGCCTCATCCTCGTCACAGACGTCACAGTATAGCCCCTGCGCAAGAGCTCCTCCTTGACGTCCTCGTTTGTTATTGTCTCTGGCAACCCGCGGATCACCACCTTAAGGGGCTTTTCCTCTACAAGAGAGTAGGTGTGGTGTGGCACACCCATCTCTATCAGGAACCGCTTAAGTGCCCTAAAGTCACCAGCCGTAGCTGTCTGGACCCGGATACTTTCCTTAAGGTTCTTTGCCTTCGTGACAACGATCCTCCGTCTCTGCAACTCTCCAGAAATCGCCGCCCAGTTATCCTTCGTGCGAAGGAAGATCTGGGGGATCCTGGATCGCACGTCATCGGGTGAGGGTTCCACGACGGCGGGCGTCACTCCCTCCGGTTGCTCCTCACGAAGAGTAGCGAACCGGTTGGTGACTGGCACATCCGCCACGTTGTCACGAGGTCTTCCTTCGGCGCTTGCGGCGGTGAGCTTTCTTAAAGCTCTGGCTTGCACCGCTGCTGACCTCCTGCTCCTCGGAACTAGAAGGTTTAGCCGGCCGACGGTTCGTCGCTTTGCGATCCCGACGTGCACCTTCGTCATCGCTCATCAGATCAAGATATGATTCTGCGTCGCTGCCGTTTGGAGCGGTCTCGAAGGCGCCCTTGGCCATGCCTCCACTTGCACAAACATTTGATGCCGTGCGCGCAACATTGTTGGTGATCGCTTCATCGGTGCGAGTGTTCTTGCCGGTACGTGCACTTTCAGGTACATCAGGAGATGCCCCGAGTTCCACGCACTCGACACAGCAGCCGGTTCTCTTTGTAGTACGAGTGTTGCGGGGCACTTCGGTGTCCGAGACGGACATCCGCTCCCCGCAATCCACGGTACCGCTAGAGATGCCGAGGGCCCGGCTGGATTCGACGGTAACTTCTCCGATGAGGTCATCAAGAGAGCCTCAGGGGGCTGCGGCCGATATACTTTGGCTAGCCCGGGTAAGCTCGGGCGCCGTTTCACCAGCACCTGAGTCGCCTCCCCCTGTGGAGACCTCACACGCGGAGGAGCCGAATTTTGCGCTGGGGCCATCCAGTGACCCCAAATGTGAGCATGCACCGGACGCAATCATCGCAAACAATTCGCGAGCTTGGTCCTCCACGCTGCTGCTGGTGGCCGTGGCAGATCCTTCTCCGAAACGTGCACTTTCCAGTACTGACGAATCTGCGCAAGATTCGTGTTCCCGGAGTTCCACTGCACCGGTAGGAACGCGGCCTCCTAGCTGGGCGATCTTGCGCGGGTTTGGGCTACCTCGTGTTCCAGACTCCACGGCGCCTTCACTGTAAACTTCCGGAGATGCCGATCGGGTACTTCTGCCATCCCGCTTTCTTTTAGCGGGAGCATTTTCCCTAGTACCTTCTAGGGTGTTAGCGACACCTCCTTGGCCTGCCGTGGTGCTCTTGCCCTCAGCGGTTTTGTTTTTCCCTGACTTTGTACTGCGAAGAATTAACTTCGCTTCCAATTCTAGGGAACCCTCTTTGCCTTCTCGTGGACCCTTGGGGATGACCGACCGGGTACTATCGCTACTCCGCTTAGCGGGCGCAGTTTCCCTGGTGCCTTCATGAGTACTAGCAGCACCCCCTTGGCGTCCTCCAGCGCCATTGTTTTTCCCTGACTTTGTACTGGGAAGAATTAACTTCGCTTCCAATTCTAGGGGAACGACCTCCAGAGCCGTTAAAGAAGAGACATCCCGTGCCTCAAGACGTTTTTGTGGGTGCAGGGCATCCCGTGCCCCCAAACCCACCGCGCCTTCTTCTCGTGGACCCTTGGGGATGACCGACCGGGTACTATCGCTACTCCGCTTAGCGGGCGCAATTTCCCTGGTGCCTTCATGAGTACTAGCGGCACCCCCTTGGCGTCTTCCAGCGCCATTGTTTTTCCCTGACTTTGTAGTGGGAAGAATTAACTTCGCTTCCAATTCTAGGGGAACGACCTCCAGAGCCGTTAAAGAAGAGACATCCCGTGCCTCAAAACGTTTTGGTGGGTGCAGGGCATCCCGTGCCCCCAAACCCACCGCGCCTTCTTCTCGTGGACCCTTGGGGATGACCGACCGGGTACTATCACTACTCCGCTTAGCGGGCGCAATTTCCCTGGTGCCTTCATGAGTACTAGCGGCACCCCCTTGGCGTCCTCCAGCGCCTTTCTTTTTCCTGGAGCCACCACGTTACCCTTCGGAACCGCTGCCTGCATTAGCGGGTTTTTTCAGATATTTACTGACGAGGACAACTCGTTGCGACTCCCGATCGCAAGCCTCGCTTTCAGAATCTGCGTCTGAGGAGGTGGCCTCCCGGGCCACCAAAAGTTTACGCGAGCCATCCCGTGGCTCGCAAACAGCGTTGAGGGGAGCCGGCCTAGTACTTTTGCTAGGCCGTTTTGCAACGGGCGCGGTTTCCTTAGAGCCTTCACGAGTCCTAACGGCGCCCCTCTTGCTTGCCTCAAGCATATTGAAGCGTCTCCGGGTTGAGCCATCCAGTGACCCAGAGTCGGAGCCGCTGCTTGAATAGCTAGCAGGTCTTTTTACTATACTGGCGTAGGTCACACTGACCCCGCGTTCGGGCGGCCTCCAGAGCCGCCAAACCTGGTGCTTTAGCCCCCGCTGGGCAAACGACAGGCACAGGG
This sequence comes from Agrypnus murinus, assembly GCA_929113105.1. Lineage (NCBI taxonomy): Eukaryota > Metazoa > Arthropoda > Insecta > Coleoptera > Elateridae > Agrypnus > Agrypnus murinus. Next base: position 47,294,026 of record OV816031.1, read on the forward strand.
GAAACCGACGGTTTAGCCGGCCGACGGTTCGTCGCTTTGCGATCCCGACGTGCACCTTCGTCATCGCTCATCAGATCAAGATATGATTCTGCGTCGCTGCCGTTTGGAGCGGTCTCGAAGGCGCCCTTGGCCATGCCTCCACTTGCACAAACATTTGATGCCGTGCGCGCAACATTGTTGGTGATCGCTTCATCGGTGCGAGTGTTCTTGCCGGTACGTGCACTTTCAGGTACATCAGGAGATGCCCCGAGTTCCACGCACTCGACACAGCAGCCGGTTCTCTTTGTAGTACGAGTGTTGCGGGGCACTTCGGTGTCCGAGACGGACATCCGCTCCCCGCAATCCACGGTACCGCTAGAGATGCCGAGGGCCCGGCTGGATTCGACGGTAACTTCTCCGATGAGGTCATCAAGAGAGCCTCAGGGGGCTGCGGCCGATATACTTTGGCTAGCCCGGGTAAGCTCGGGCGCCGTTTCACCAGCACCTGAGTCGCCTCCCCCTGTGGAGACCTCACACGCGGAGGAGCCGAATTTTGCGCTGGGGCCATCCAGTGACCCCAAATGTGAGCATGCACCGGACGCAATCATCGCAAACAATTCGCGAGCTTGGTCCTCCACGCTGCTGCTGGTGGCCGTGGCAGATCCTTCTCCGAAACGTGCACTTTCCAGTACTGACGAATCTGCGCAAGATTCGTGTTCCCGGAGTTCCACTGCACCGGTAGGAACGCGGCCTCCTAGCTGGGCGATCTTGCGCGGGTTTGGGCTACCTCGTGTTCCAGACTCCACGGCGCCTTCACTGTAAACTTCCGGAGATGCCGATCGGGTACTTCTGCCATCCCGCTTTCTTTTAGCGGGAGCATTTTCCCTAGTACCTTCTAGGGTGTTAGCGACACCTCCTTGGCCTGCCGTGGTGCTCTTGCCCTCAGCGGTTTTGTTTTTCCCTGACTTTGTACTGCGAAGAATTAACTTCGCTTCCAATTCTAGGGAACCCTCTTTGCCTTCTCGTGGACCCTTGGGGATGACCGACCGGGTACTATCGCTACTCCGCTTAGCGGGCGCAGTTTCCCTGGTGCCTTCATGAGTACTAGCAGCACCCCCTTGGCGTCCTCCAGCGCCATTGTTTTTCCCTGACTTTGTACTGGGAAGAATTAACTTCGCTTCCAATTCTAGGGGAACGACCTCCAGAGCCGTTAAAGAAGAGACATCCCGTGCCTCAAGACGTTTTTGTGGGTGCAGGGCATCCCGTGCCCCCAAACCCACCGCGCCTTCTTCTCGTGGACCCTTGGGGATGACCGACCGGGTACTATCGCTACTCCGCTTAGCGGGCGCAATTTCCCTGGTGCCTTCATGAGTACTAGCGGCACCCCCTTGGCGTCTTCCAGCGCCATTGTTTTTCCCTGACTTTGTAGTGGGAAGAATTAACTTCGCTTCCAATTCTAGGGGAACGACCTCCAGAGCCGTTAAAGAAGAGACATCCCGTGCCTCAAAACGTTTTGGTGGGTGCAGGGCATCCCGTGCCCCCAAACCCACCGCGCCTTCTTCTCGTGGACCCTTGGGGATGACCGACCGGGTACTATCACTACTCCGCTTAGCGGGCGCAATTTCCCTGGTGCCTTCATGAGTACTAGCGGCACCCCCTTGGCGTCCTCCAGCGCCTTTCTTTTTCCTGGAGCCACCACGTTACCCTTCGGAACCGCTGCCTGCATTAGCGGGTTTTTTCAGATATTTACTGACGAGGACAACTCGTTGCGACTCCCGATCGCAAGCCTCGCTTTCAGAATCTGCGTCTGAGGAGGTGGCCTCCCGGGCCACCAAAAGTTTACGCGAGCCATCCCGTGGCTCGCAAACAGCGTTGAGGGGAGCCGGCCTAGTACTTTTGCTAGGCCGTTTTGCAACGGGCGCGGTTTCCTTAGAGCCTTCACGAGTCCTAACGGCGCCCCTCTTGCTTGCCTCAAGCATATTGAAGCGTCTCCGGGTTGAGCCATCCAGTGACCCAGAGTCGGAGCCGCTGCTTGAATAGCTAGCAGGTCTTTTTACTATACTGGCGTAGGTCACACTGACCCCGCGTTCGGGCGGCCTCCAGAGCCGCCAAACCTGGTGCTTTAGCCCCCGCTGGGCAAACGACAGGCACAGGGGAAACCACCCGCATGCGGGTGACCCTGGGCCTTGATGTGGCCTTACGTACGGGGGCTGCTGTGCGTTCAACAGTTGTCTTCTCAGACTTCCCTCCGGAAGTCTTGGTGTCCAAGGTCTTCGCAGGCCTCTCCTTTGAGGCCTTGGGCTGGACCGCTGGCGTCTTCTCGACCTTTGCCAAAGATCTGGGTACGGCACCGGTCTTCACAAGCTTCTCCTTTGAAGCTTTGGGCTGCGGTGCTGACTTCTCGGCCTCTCCATAAGACCTGGGGGTCCGGCTTCCTCTTCACTAGCTGCTGGAAGGCCTTCTCGAACTCTGCTTGGCCGAAGTCCCGTTGAAGGTCCTGCATCCGGCGAATGAGGGCGGCGTCCATGATGATAATTTTCCTAGGGGGCGGAGCCCCCTAGTGGTCTGACTATGGTGTGATTCTCAACGACCAATGGCTGCGCACCACAACTTGAACAAAGAAAACTTTACAAGTTGAGGTTCAATAACCTGACAATTGAACTTTTCAAGTTCACCGCATCAAATGATGCAATAAACCAAAAAAGCTCAAAACGCCGTTTAGACCAAAAGGACTAAATGTTCTTAAAAGAACTGAAAGGATTTACCCTGAATATCACATATAATTATGTGATATTATGCAGCAATCTGTAATAAAACGTTAATTAGTAGGCATACGCAAGTTAATTAAAGTAGACAGAAGGGAAAAACTCTTTATTATTAAATTATCGCATCAAATGATGCAACAATGGAACAACAACGTTGAAAAAGAGTCTTTATTAATATTTGTTACTAAAGTAACAGATAAAAGTCGTCTCGAGCAGAAACTGGATCACACACGTGCGTATAGATCAGACAGCCAGCTCTAAAAAACACCTGAATAAATCGTCGCTCTGCGCTTGTTTATATAGGCGCTCTCTGAACGTGGGGGAAAAAGGTAGGAGTAAATCGGAGCGGCGCACGCCAAATATCGGTTAGGGAAGGGACGCGTGCACTCGCTTGAGTCGGCCGCTTATCCGAACGGTTTAAGATTGCTTTAAAGATAACCATATTTATTCATACTGTCGCAAACGGAATTGTTTTAAATGAAATCATTTTTGTAACATTTCAACTTGCATTCATTTAGTATCAAGAGTAGTGCGATACTCACCCACACGCCGCCACGCGCGGTACACAATCTGCATAAGCCTTGAGAATAATTTATACAGATTGAATCTCATTAGACTAAATTATACAGTCTGCATATCCTTGAGAATAATTTATACAATTTGTATCTCATTAGAATAATTTATAAAGTTTGTATCTCATTAGAATAATTTATACGGTTTGCATCTCATTATGCATTCATGTATTCTTCGTATCCCACTTAATGTATTCAATTATTCAGTAACGTTTCCGCCTTCAGCAGTATATAAACCCGCTTGTTTTGGCTTCAAATCAGTCTGTGCCAGGACTCACCAGAAGCCTCAACAAGAACAAGCGGGTAAGTGTCTTTTGATTAATTATGGCTTAGTTTGCTTAGTTGAGTGGGCGGCGCTTAATCGCCCACTCTCTGCGAAATTATGGGAAGTTGTGACCAGGCTACCCGGCTTAGTTATAATTACTAGGAGTCTAGCTCCTACGCTTAGTTAGTAGATTTAGTGCTAGAACAGGGTTGTTCCGACCTCCCCTTGATTGTAGTTGTTTTGGAGGACATATACGTCCTCACAATATGTACTCAACATGTATGTTAACCTTTTGTACTTTTTTTATTGTCTTTAGTATATAGTTGTTTTTTACAACTTGTGTTTGATTTATCTCTACCTCTGACTACTTCCTCCAGTCACGAAAACCCCACGTGACATTGTGGTGGAGGTGCGTGCTTCTGTTCCGGGGTACCCTCTCGCGCCGTGGTGCTCTTGCCTTCAGCGGTTTTGTTTTTCCCTGACTTTGTACTGGGAAGAATTAACTTCGCTTCCAATTCTAGGGAACCCTCTTTGCCTTCTCGTGGACCCTTGGGGATGACCGACCGGGTACTATCGCTACTCCGCTTAGCGGGCGCAGTTTCCCTGGTGCCTTCATGAGTACTAGCGGCACCCCCTTGGCGTCCTCCAGCGCCATTGTTTTTCCCTGACTTTGTACTGGGAAGAATTAACTTCGCTTCCAATTCTAGGGGAACGACCTCCAGAGCCGTTAAAGAAGAGACATCCCGTGCCTCAAAACGTTTTGGTGGGTGCAGGGCATCCCGTGCCCCCAAACCCACCGCGCCTTCTTCTCGTGGACCCTTGGAGATGACCGACCGGGTACTATCGCTACTCCGCTTAGCGGGCGCAATTTCCCTGGTGCCTTCATGAGTACTAGCGGCACCCCCTTGGCGTCCTCCAGCGCCATTGTTTTTCCCTGACTTTGTACTGGGAAGAATTAACTTCGCTTCCAATTCTAGGGGAACGACCTCCAGAGCCGTTAAAGAAGAGACATCCCGTGCCTCAAAACGTTTTGGTGGGTGCAGGGCATCACGTGCCCTCAAACCCACCGCGCCTTCTTCTCGTGGACCCTTGGGGATGACCGACCGGGTACTATCACTACTCCGCTTAGCGGGCGCAATTTCCCTGGTGCCTTCATGAGTACTAGCGGCACCCCCTTGGCGTCCTCCAGCGCCTTTCTTTTTCCTGGAGCCACCACGTTACCCTTCGGAACCGCTGCCTGCATTAGCGGGTTTTTTTCAGATATTTACTGACGAGGACAACTCGTTGCGACTCCCGATCACAAGCCTCGCTTTCAGAATCTGCGTCTGAGGAGGTGGCCTCCCGGGCCACCAAAAGTTTACGCGAGCCATCCCGTGGCTCGCAAACAGCGTTGAGGGGAGCCGGCCTAGTACTTTTGCTAGGCCGTTTTGCAACGGGCGCGGTTTCCTTAGAGCCTTCACGAGTCCTAACGGCGCCCCTCTTGCTTGCCTCAAGCATATTGAAGCGTCTCCGGGTTGAGCCATCCAGTGACCCAGAGTCGGAGCCGCTGCTTGAATAGCTAGCAGGTCTTTTTACTATACTGGCGTAGGTCACACTGACCCCGCGTTCGGGCGGCCTCCAGAGCCGCCAAACCTGGTGCTTTAGCCCCCGCTGGGCAAACGACAGGCACAGGGGAAACCACCCGCATGCGGGTGACCCTGGGCCTTGATGTGGCCTTACGTACGGGGGCTGCTGTGCGTTCAACAGTTGTCTTCTCAGACTTCCCTCCGGAAGTCTTGGTGTCCAATGTCTTCGCAGGCCTCTCCTTTGAGGCCTTGGGCTGGACCGCTGGCGTCTTCTCGACCTTTGCCAAAGATCTGGGTACGGCACCGGTCTTCACAAGCTTCTCCTTTGAAGCTTTGGGCTGCGGTGCTGACTTCTCGGCCTCTCCATAAGACCTGGGGTCCGGCTTCCTCTTCACTAGCTGTATCTGTATCTCATTAGAATAATTTATACAGTTTCATTAGAATAATTTATACGGTTTGCATCTCATTATGCATTCATGTATTCTTCGTATCCCACTTAATGTATTCAATTATTCAGTAACGTTTCCGCCTTCAGCAGTATATAAACCCGCTTGTTTTGGCTTCAAATCAGTCTGTGCCAGGACTCACCAGAAGCCTCAACAAGAACAAGCGGGTCAACAAGTGTCTTTTGATTAATTATGGCTTAGTTTGCTTAGTTGAGTGGGCGGCGCTTAATCGCCCACTCTCTGCGAAATTATGGGAAGTTGTGACCAGGCTACCCGGCTTAGTTATAATTACTAGGAGTCTAGCTCCTACGCTTAGTTAGTAGATTTAGTGCTAGAACAGGGTTGTTCCGACCTCCCCTTGATTGTAGTTGTTTTGGAGGACATATACGTCCTCACAATATGTACTCAACATGTATGTTAACCTTTTGTACTTTTTTTATTGTCTTTAGTATATAGTTGTTTTTTACAACTTGTGTTTGATTTATCTCTACCTCTGACTACGTCCTCCAGTCACGAAAACCCCACGTGACATTGTGGTGGAGGTGCGTGCTTCTGTTCCGGGGTACCCTCTCGCGCCGTGGTGCTCTTGCCTTCAGCGGTTTTGTTTTTCCCTGACTTTGTACTGGGAAGAATTAACTTCGCTTCCAATTCTAGGGAACCCTCTTTGCCTACTACTTGGGTACTATCGCTACTCCGCTTAGCGGGCGCAGTTTCCCTGGTGCCTTCATGAGTACTAGCGGCACCCCCTTGGCGTCCTCCAGCGCCGTTTTTCCCTGACTTTGTACTGGGAAGAATTAACTTCGCTTCCAATTCTAGGGGAACGACCTCCAGAGCCGTTAAAGAAGAGACATCCCGTGCCTCAAAACGTTTTGGTGGGTGCAGGGCATCCCGTGCCCCCAAACCCACCGCGCCTTCTTCTCGTGGACCCTTGGAGATGACCGACCGGGTACTATCGCTACTCCGCTTAGCGGGCGCAATTTCCCTGGTGCCTTCATGAGTACTAGCGGCACCCCCTTGGCGTCCTCCAGCGCCATTGTTTTTCCCTGACTTTGTACTGGGAAGAATTAACTTCGCTTCCAATTCTAGGGGAACGACCTCCAGAGCCGTTAAAGAAGAGACATCCCGTGCCTCAAAACGTTTTGGTGTGTGCAGGGCATCACGTGCCCTCAAACCCACCGCGCCTTCTTCTCGTGGACCCTTGGGGATGACCGACCGGGTACTATCACTACTCCGCTTAGCGGGCGCAATTTCCCTGGTGCCTTCATGAGTACTAGCGGCACCCCCTTGGCGTCCTCCAGCGCCTTTCTTTTTCCTGGAGCCACCACGTTACCCTTCGGAACCGCTGCCTGCATTAGCGGGTTTTTTCAGATATTTACTGACGAGGACAACTCGTTGCGACTCCCGATCGCAAGCCTCGCTTTCAGAATCTGCGTCTGAGGAGGTGGCCTCCCGGGCCACCAAAAGTTTACGCGAGCCATCCCGTGGCTCGCAAACAGCGTTGAGGGGAGCCGGCCTAGTACTTTTGCTAGGCCGTTTTGCAACGGGCGCGGTTTCCTTAGAGCCTTCACGAGTCCTAACGGCGCCCCTCTTGCTTGCCTCAAGCATATTGAAGCGTCTCCGGGTTGAGCCATCCAGTGACCCAGAGTCGGAGCCGCTGCTTGAATAGCTAGCAGGTCTTTTTACTATACTGGCGTAGGTCACACTGACCCCGCGTTCGGGCGGCCTCCAGAGCCGCCAAACCTGGTGCTTTAGCCCCCGCTGGGCAAACGACAGGCACAGGGGAAACCACCCGCATGCGGGTGACCCTGGGCCTTGATGTGGCCTTACGTACGGGGGCTGCTGTGCGTTCAACAGTTGTCTTCTTAGACTTCCCTCCGGAAGTCTTGGTGTCCAATGTCTTCGCAGGCCTCTCCTTTGAGGCCTTGGGCTGGACCGCTGGCGTCTTCTCGACCTTTGCCAAAGATCTGGGTACGGCACCGGTCTTCACAAGCTTCTCCTTTGAAGCTTTGGGCTGCGGTGCTGACTTCTCGGCCTCTCCATAAGACCTGGGGTCCGGCTTCCTCTTCACTAGCTGCTGGAAGGCCTTCTCGAATGAGGGCGGCGTCCATGATGATAATTTTCCTAGGGGGCGGAGGCCCCTAGTGGTCTGACTATGGTGTGATTCTCAACGACCAATGGCTGCGCACCACAACTTGAACAAAGAAAACTTTACAAGTTGAGGTTCAATGACCTGACAATTGAACTTTTCAAGTTCACCGCATCAAATGATGCAATAAACCAAAAAAGCTCAAAACGCCGTTTAGACCAAAAGGATTAAATGTTCTTAAAAGAACTGAAAGGATTTACCCTGAATATCACATATAATTATGTGATATTATGCAGCAATCTGTAATAAAACGTTAATTAGTAGGCATACGCAAGTTAATTAAAGTAGACAGAAGGGAAAAACTCTTTATTATTAGATTATCGCATCAAATGATGCAACAATGGAACAACAACGTTGAAAAAGAGTCTTTATTAATATTTGTTACTAAAGTAACAGATAAAAGTCGTCTCGAGCAGGAACTGGATCACACACGTGCGTATAGATCAGACAGCCAGCTCTAAAAAACACCTGAATAAATCGTCGCTCTGCGCTTGTTTATATAGGCGCTCTCTGAACGTGGGGGAAAAAGGTAGGAGTAAATCGGAGCGGCGCACGCCAAATATCGGTTAGGGAAGGGACGCGTGCACTCGCTTGAGTCGGCCGCTTATCCGAACGGTTTAAGATTGCTTGCGAAGATAACCATATTTATTCATACTGTCGCAAACGGAATTGTTTTAAATGAAATCATTTTTGTAACATTTCAACTTGCATTCATTTAGTATCAAGAGTAGTGCGATACTCACCCACACGCCGCCACGCGCGGTACACAATCTGCATAAGCCTTGAGAATAATTTATACAGATTGAATCTCATTAGACTAAATTATACAGTCTGCATATCCTTGAGAATAATTTATACAATTTGTATCTCATTAGAATAATTTATACAGTTTGTATCTCATTAGAATAATTTATACAGTTTCATTAGAATAATTTATACGGTTTGCATCTCATTATGCATTCATGTATTCTTCGTATCCCACTTAATGTATTCAATTATTCAGTAACGTTTCCGCCTTCAGCAGTATATAAACCCGCTTGTTTTGGCTTCAAATCAGTCTGTGCCAGGACTCACCAGAAGCCTCAACAAGAACAAGCGGGTAAGTGTCTTTTGATTAATTATGGCTTAGTTTGCTTAGTTGAGTGGGCGGCGCTTAATCGCCCACTCTCTGCGAAATTATGGGAAGTTGTGACCAGGCTACCCGGCTTAGTTATAATTACTAGGAGTCTAGCTCCTACGCTTAGTTAGTAGATTTAGTGCTAGAACAGGGTTGTTCCGACCTCCCCTTGATTGTAGTTGTTTTGGAGGACATATACGTCCTCACAATATGTACTCAACATGTATGTTAACCTTTTGTACTCTTTTTATTGTCTTTAGTATATAGTTGTTTTTTACAACTTGTGTTTGATTTATCTCTACCTCTGACTACGTCCTCCAGTCACGAAAACCCCACGTGACATTGTGGTGGAGGTGCGTGCTTCTGTTCCGGGGTACCCTCTCGCGCCGTGGTGCTCTTGCCCTCAGCGGTTTTGTTTTTCCCTGACTTTGTACTGGGAAGAATTAACTTCGCTTCCAATTCTAGGGAACCCTCTTTGCCTTCTCGTGGACCCTTGGGGATGACCGACCGGGTACTATCGCTACTCCGCTTAGCGGGCGCAGTTTCCCTGGTGCCTTCATGAGTACTAGCGGCACCCCCTTGGCGTCCTCCAGCGCCATTGTTTTTCCCTGACTTTGTACTGGGAAGAATTAACTTCGCTTCCAATTCTAGGGGAACGACCTCCAGAGCCGTTAAAGAAGAGACATCCCGTGCCTCAAAACGTTTTGGTGGGTGCAGGGCATCCCGTGCCCCCAAACCCACCGCGCCTTCTTCTCGTGGACCCTTGGGGATGACCGACCGGGTACTATCGCTACTCCGCTTAGCGGGCGCAATTTCCCTGGTGCCTTCATGAGTACTAGCGGCACCCCCTTGGCGTCTTCCAGCGCCATTGTTTTTCCCTGACTTTGTAGTGGGAAGAATTAACTTCGCTTCCAATTCTAGGGGAACGACCTCCAGAGCCGTTAAAGAAGAGACATCCCGTGCCTCAAAACGTTTTGGTGGGTGCAGGGCATCCCGTGCCCCCACACCCACCGCGCCTTCTTCTCGTGGACCCTTGGGGATGACCGACCGGGTACTATCACTACTCCGCTTAGCGGGCGCAATTTCCCTGGTGCCTTCATGAGTACTAGCGGCACCCCCTTGGCGTCCTCCAGCGCCTTTCTTTTTCCTGGAGCCACCACGTTACCCTTCGGAACCGCTGCCTGCATTAGCGGGTTTTTTCAGATATTTACTGACGAGGACAACTCGTTGCGACTCCCGATCGCAAGCCTCGCTTTCAGAATCTGCGTCTGAGGAGGTGGCCTCCCGGGCCACCAAAAGTTTACGCGAGCCATCCCGTGGCTCGCAAACAGCGTTGAGGGGAGCCGGCCTAGTACTTTTGCTAGGCCGTTTTGCAACGGGCGCGGTTTCCTTAGAGCCTTCACGAGTCCTAACGGCGCCCCTCTTGCTTGCCTCAAGCATATTGAAGCGTCTCCGGGTTGAGCCATCCAGTGACCCAGAGTCGGAGCCGCTGCTTGAATAGCTAGCAGGTCTTTTTACTATACTGGCGTAGGTCACACTGACCCCGCGTTCGGGCAGCCTCCAGAGCCGCCAAACCTGGTGCTTTAGCCCCCGCTGGGCAAACGACAGGCACAGGGGAAACCACCCGCATGCGGGTGACCCTGGGTTTTGATGTGGCCTTACGTACGGGGGCTGCTGTGCGTTCAACAGTTGTCTTCTCAGACTTCCCTCCGGAAGTCTTGGTGTCCAAGGTCTTCGCAGGCCTCTCCTTTGAGGCCTTGGGCTGGACCGCTGGCGTCTTCTCGACCTTTGCCAAAGATCTGGGTACGGCACCGGTCTTCACAAGCTTCTCCTTTGAAGCTTTGGGCTGCGGTGCTGACTTCTCGGCCTCTCCATAAGACCTGGGGGTCCGGCTTCCTCTTCACTAGCTGCTGGAAGGCCTTCTCGAACTCTGCTTGGCCGAAGTCCCGTTGAAGGTCCTGCATCCGGCGAATGAGGGCGGCGTCCATGATGATAATTTTTCTAGGGGGCGGAGCCCCTTAGTGGTCTGACTATGGTGTGATTCTCAACGACCAATGGCTGCGCACCACAACTTGAACAAAGAAAACTTTACAAGTTGAGGTTCAATAACCTGACAATTGAACTTTTCAAGTTCACCGCATCAAATGATGCAATAAACCAAAAAAGCTCAAAACGCCGTTTAGACCAAAAGGACTAAATGTTCTTAAAAGAACTGAAAGGATTTACCCTGAATATCACATATAATTATGTGATATTATGCAGCAATCTGTAATAAAACGTTAATTAGTAGGCATACGCAAGTTAATTAAAGTAGACAGAAGGGAAAAACTCTTTATTATTAAATTATCGCATCAAATGATGCAACAATGGAACAACAACGTTGAAAAAGAGTCTTTATTAATATTTGTTACTAAAGTAACAGATAAAAGTCGTCTCGAGCAGGAACTGGATCACACACGTGCGTATAGATCAGACAGCCAGCTCTAAAAAACACCTGAATAAATCGTCGCTCTGCGCTTGTTTATATAGGCGCTCTCTGAACGTGGGGGAAAAAGGTAGGAGTAAATCGGAGCGGCGCACGCCAAATATCGGTTAGGGAAGGGACGCGTGCACTCGCTTGAGTCGGCCGCTTATCCGAACGGTTTAAGATTGCTTTAAAGATAACCATATTTATTCATACTGTCGCAAACGGAATTGTTTTAAATGAAATCATTTTTGTAACATTTCAACTTGCATTCATTTAGTATCAAGAGTAGTGCGATACTCACCCACACGCCGCCACGCGCGGTACACAATCTGCATAAGCCTTGAGAATAATTTATACAGATTGAATCTCATTAGACTAAATTATACAGTCTGCATATCCTTGAGAATAATTTATACAATTTGTATCTCATTAGAATAATTTATAAAGTTTGTATCTCATTAGAATAATTTATACAGTTTCATTAGAATAATTTATACGATTTGCATCTCATTATGCATTCATGTATTCTTCGTATCCCACTTAATGTATTCAATTATTCAGTAACGTTTCCGCCTTCAGCAGTATATAAACCCGCTTGTTTTGGCTTCAAATCAGTCTGTGCCAGGACTCACCAGAAGCCTCAACAAGAACAAGCGGGTCAACAAGTGTCTTTTGATTAATTATGGCTTAGTTTGCTTAGTTGAGTGGGCGGCGCTTAATCGCCCACTCTCTGCGAAATTATGGGAAGTTGTGACCAGGCTACCCGGCTTAGTTATAATTACTAGGAGTCTAGCTCCTACGCTTAGTAGATTTAGTGCTAGAACAGGGTTGTTCCGACCTCCCCTTGATTGTAGTTGTTTTGGAGGACATATACGTCCTCACAATATGTACTCAACATGTATGTTAACCTTTTGTACTTTTTTTATTGTCTTTAGTATATAGTTGTTTTTTACAACTTGTGTTTGATTTATCTCTACCTCTGACTAAGTCCTCCAGTCACGAAAACCCCACGTGACATTGTGGTGGAGGTGCGTGCTTCTGTTCCGGGGTACCCTCTCGCGCCGTGGTGCTCTTGCCTTCAGCGGTTTTGTTTTTCCCTGACTTTGTACTGGGAAGAATTAACTTCGCTTCCAATTCTAGGGAACCCTCTTTGCCTTCTCGTGGACCCTTGGGGATGACCGACCGGGTACTATCGCTACTCCGCTTAGCGGGCGCAATTTCCCTGGTGCCTTCATGAGTACTAGCGGCACCCCCTTGGCGTCCTCCAGCGCCATTGTTTTTCCCTGACTTTGTACTGGGAAGAATTAACTTCGCTTCCAATTCTAGGGGAACGACCTCCCGAGCCGTTAAAGAAGAGACATCCCGTGCCTCAAAACGTTTTGGTGGGTGCAGGGCATCCCGTGCCCCCAAACCCACCGCGCCTTCTTCTCGTGGACCCTTGGGGATGACCGACCGGGTACTATCACTACTCCGCTTAGCGGGCGCAATTTCCCTGGTGCCTTCATGAGTACTAGCGGCACCCCCTTGGCGTCCTCCAGCGCCTTTCTTTTTCCTGGAGCCACCACGTTACCCTTCGGAACCGCTGCCTGCATTAGCGGGTTTTTTCAGATATTTACTGACGAGGACAACTCGTTGCGACTCCCGATCGCAAGCCTCGCTTTCAGAATCTGCGTCTGAGGAGGTGGCCTCCCGGGCCACCAAAAGTTTACGCGAGCCATCCCGTGGCTCGCAAACAGCGTTGAGGGGAGCCGGCCTAGTACTTTTGCTAGGCCGTTTTGCAACGGGCGCGGTTTCCTTAGAGCCTTCACGAGTCCTAACGGCGCCCCTCTTGCTTGCCTCAAGCATATTGAAGCGTCTCCGGGTTGAGCCATCCAGTGACCCAGAGTCGGAGCCGCTGCTTGAATAGCTAGCAGGTCTTTTTACTATACTGGCGTAGGTCACACTGACCCCGCGTTCGGGCGGCCTCCAGAGCCGCCAAACCTGGTGCTTTAGCCCCCGCTGGGCAAACGACAGGCACAGGGGAAACCACCCGCATGCGGGTGACCCTGGGCCTTGATGTGGCCTTACGTACGGGGGCTGCTGTGCGTTCAACAGTTGTCTTCTCAGACTTCCCTCCGGAAGTCTTGGTGTCCAATGTCTTCGCAGGCCTCTCCTTTGAGGCCTTGGGCTGGACCGCTGGCGTCTTCTCGACCTTTGCCAAAGATCTGGTTACGGCACCGGTCTTCACAAGCTTCTCCTTTGAAGCTTTGGGCTGCGGTGCTGACTTCTCGGCCTCTCCATAAGACCTGGGGTCCGGCTTCCTCTTCACTAGCTGCTGGAAGGCCTTCTCGAATGAGGGCGGCGTCCATGATGATAATTTTCCTAGGGGGCGGAGGCCCCTAGTGGTCTGACTATGGTGTGATTCTCAACGACCAATGGCTGCGCACCACAACTTGAACAAAGAAAACTTTACAAGTTGAGGTTCAATGACCTGACAATTGAACTTTTCAAGTTCACCGCATCAAATGATGCAATAAACCAAAAAAGCTCAAAACGCCGTTTAGACCAAAAGGATTAAATGTTCTTAAAAGAACTGAAAGGATTTACCCTGAATATCACATATAATTATGTGATATTATGCAGCAATCTGTAATAAAACGTTAATTAGTAGGCATACGCAAGTTAATTAAAGTAGACAGAAGGGAAAAACTCTTTATTATTAGATTATCGCATCAAATGATGCAACAATGGAACAACAACGTTGAAAAAGAGTCTTTATTAATATTTGTTACTAAAGTAACAGATAAAAGTCGTCTCGAGCAGGAACTGGATCACACACGTGCGTATAGATCAGACAGCCAGCTCTAAAAAACACCTGAATAAATCGTCGCTCTGCGCTTGTTTATATAGGCGCTCTCTGAACGTGGGGGAAAAAGGTAGGAGTAAATCGGAGCGGCGCACGCCAAATATCGGTTAGGGAAGGGACGCGTGCACTCGCTTGAGTCGGCCGCTTATCCGAACGGTTTAAGATTGCTTGCGAAGATAACCATATTTATTCATACTGTCGCAAACGGAATTGTTTTAAATGAAATCATTTTTGTAACATTTCAACTTGCATTCATTTAGTATCAAGAGTAGTGCGATACTCACCCACGCGCGGTACACAATCTGCATAAGCCTTGAGAATAATTTATACAGATTGAATCTCATTAGACTAAATTATACAGTCTGCATATCCTTGAGAATAATTTATACAATTTGTATCTCATTAGAATAATTTATACAGTTTGTATCTCATTAGAATAATTTATACAGTTTCATTAGAATAATTTATACGGTTTGCATCTCATTATGCATTCATGTATTCTTCGTATCCCACTTAATGTATTCAATTATTCAGTAACGTTTCCGCCTTCAGCAGTATATAAACCCGCTTGTTTTGGCTTCAAATCAGTCTGTGCCAGGACTCACCAGAAGCCTCAACAAGAACAAGCGGGTAAGTGTCTTTTGATTAATTATGGCTTAGGTTGCTTAGTTGAGTGGGCGGCGCTTAATCGCCCACTCTCTGCGAAATTATGGGAAGTTGTGACCAGGCTACCCGGCTTAGTTATAATTACTAGGAGTCTAGCTCCTACGCTTAGTTAGTAGATTTAGTGCTAGAACAGGGTTGTTCCGACCTCCCCTTGATTGTAGTTGTTTTGGAGGACATATACGTCCTCACAATATGTACTCAACATGTATGTTAACCTTTTGTACTCTTTTTATTGTCTTTAGTATATAGTTGTTTTTTACAACTTGTGTTTGATTTATCTCTACCTCTGACTACGTCCTCCAGTCACGAAAACCCCACGTGACATTGTGGTGGAGGTGCGTGCTTCTGTTCCGGGGTACCCTCTCGCGCCGTGGTGCTCTTGCCCTCAGCGGTTTTGTTTTTCCCTGACTTTGTACTGGGAAGAATTAACTTCGCTTCCAATTCTAGGGAACCCTCTTTGCCTTCTCGTGGACCCTTGGGGATGACCGACCGGGTACTATCGCTACTCCGCTTAGCGGGCGCAGTTTCCCTGGTGCCTTCATGAGTACTAGCGGCACCCCCTTGGCGTCCTCCAGCGCCATTGTTTTTCCCTGACTTTGTACTGGGAAGAATTAACTTCGCTTCCAATTCTAGGGGAACGACCTCCAGAGCCGTTAAAGAAGAGACATCCCGTGCCTCAAAACGTTTTGGTGGGTGCAGGGCATCCCGTGCCCCCAAACCCACCGCGCCTTCTTCTCGTGGACCCTTGGGGATGACCGACCGGGTACTATCGCTACTCCGCTTAGCGGGCGCAATTTCCCTGGTGCCTTCATGAGTACTAGCGGCACCCCCTTGGCGTCTTCCAGCGCCATTGTTTTTCCCTGACTTTGTAGTGGGAAGAATTAACTTCGCTTCCAATTCTAGGGGAACGACCTCCAGAGCCGTTAAAGAAGAGACATCCCGTGCCTCAAAACGTTTTGGTGGGTGCAGGGCATCCCGTGCCCCCACACCCACCGCGCCTTCTTCTCGTGGACCCTTGGGGATGACCGACCGGGTACTATCACTACTCCGCTTAGCGGGCGCAATTTCCCTGGTGCCTTCATGAGTACTAGCGGCACCCCCTTGGCGTCCTCCAGCGCCTTTCTTTTTCCTGGAGCCACCACGTTACCCTTCGGAACCGCTGCCTGCATTAGCGGGTTTTTTCAGATATTTACTGACGAGGACAACTCGTTGCGACTCCCGATCGCAAGCCTCGCTTTCAGAATCTGCGTCTGAGGAGGTGGCCTCCCGGGCCACCAAAAGTTTACGCGAGCCATCCCGTGGCTCGCAAACAGCGTTGAGGGGAGCCGGCCTAGTACTTTTGCTAGGCCGTTTTGCAACGGGCGCGGTTTCCTTAGAGCCTTCACGAGTCCTAACGGCGCCCCTCTTGCTTGCCTCAAGCATATTGAAGCGTCTCCGGGTTGAGCCATCCAGTGACCCAGAGTCGGAGCCGCTGCTTGAATAGCTAGCAGGTCTTTTTACTATACTGGCGTAGGTCACACTGACCCCGCGTTCGGGCAGCCTCCAGAGCCGCCAAACCTGGTGCTTTAGCCCCCGCTGGGCAAACGACAGGCACAGGGGAAACCACCCGCATGCGGGTGACCCTGGGTTTTGATGTGGCCTTACGTACGGGGGCTGCTGTGCGTTCAACAGTTGTCTTCTCAGACTTCCCTCCGGAAGTCTTGGTGTCCAAGGTCTTCGCAGGCCTCTCCTTTGAGGCCTTGGGCTGGACCGCTGGCGTCTTCTCGACCTTTGCCAAAGATCTGGGTACGGCACCGGTCTTCACAAGCTTCTCCTTTGAAGCTTTGGGCTGCGGTGCTGACTTCTCGGCCTCTCCATAAGACCTGGGGGTCCGGCTTCCTCTTCACTAGCTGCTGGAAGGCCTTCTCGAACTCTGCTTGGCCGAAGTCCCGTTGAAGGTCCTGCATCCGGCGAATGAGGGCGGCGTCCATGATGATAATTTTTCTAGGGGGCGGAGCCCCTTAGTGGTCTGACTATGGTGTGATTCTCAACGACCAATGGCTGCGCACCACAACTTGAACAAAGAAAACTTTACAAGTTGAGGTTCAATAACCTGACAATTGAACTTTTCAAGTTCACCGCATCAAATGATGCAATAAACCAAAAAAGCTCAAAACGCCGTTTAGACCAAAAGGACTAAATGTTCTTAAAAGAACTGAAAGGATTTACCCTGAATATCACATATAATTATGTGATATTATGCAGCAATCTGTAATAAAACGTTAATTAGTAGGCATACGCAAGTTAATTAAAGTAGACAGAAGGGAAAAACTCTTTATTATTAAATTATCGCATCAAATGATGCAACAATGGAACAACAACGTTGAAAAAGAGTCTTTATTAATATTTGTTACTAAAGTAACAGATAAAAGTCGTCTCGAGCAGGAACTGGATCACACACGTGCGTATAGATCAGACAGCCAGCTCTAAAAAACACCTGAATAAATCGTCGCTCTGCGCTTGTTTATATAGGCGCTCTCTGAACGTGGGGGAAAAAGGTAGGAGTAAATCGGAGCGGCGCACGCCAAATATCGGTTAGGGAAGGGACGCGTGCACTCGCTTGAGTCGGCCGCTTATCCGAACGGTTTAAGATTGCTTTAAAGATAACCATATTTATTCATACTGTCGCAAACGGAATTGTTTTAAATGAAATCATTTTTGTAACATTTCAACTTGCATTCATTTAGTATCAAGAGTAGTGCGATACTCACCCACACGCCGCCACGCGCGGTACACAATCTGCATAAGCCTTGAGAATAATTTATACAGATTGAATCTCATTAGACTAAATTATACAGTCTGCATATCCTTGAGAATAATTTATACAATTTGTATCTCATTAGAATAATTTATAAAGTTTGTATCTCATTAGAATAATTTATACAGTTTCATTAGAATAATTTATACGATTTGCATCTCATTATGCATTCATGTATTCTTCGTATCCCACTTAATGTATTCAATTATTCAGTAACGTTTCCGCCTTCAGCAGTATATAAACCCGCTTGTTTTGGCTTCAAATCAGTCTGTGCCAGGACTCACCAGAAGCCTCAACAAGAACAAGCGGGTCAACAAGTGTCTTTTGATTAATTATGGCTTAGTTTGCTTAGTTGAGTGGGCGGCGCTTAATCGCCCACTCTCTGCGAAATTATGGGAAGTTGTGACCAGGCTACCCGGCTTAGTTATAATTACTAGGAGTCTAGCTCCTACGCTTAGTTAGTAGATTTAGTGCTAGAACAGGGTTGTTCCGACCTCCCCTTGATTGTAGTTGTTTTGGAGGACATATACGTCCTCACAATATGTACTCAACATGTATGTTAACCTTTTGTACTTTTTTTATTGTCTTTAGTATATAGTTGTTTTTTACAACTTGTGTTTGATTTATCTCTACCTCTGACTAAGTCCTCCAGTCACGAAAACCCCACGTGACATTGTGGTGGAGGTGCGTGCTTCTGTTCCGGGGTACCCTCTCGCGCCGTGGTGCTCTTGCCTTCAGCGGTTTTGTTTTTCCCTGACTTTGTACTGGGAAGAATTAACTTCGCTTCCAATTCTAGGGAACCCTCTTTGCCTTCTCGTGGACCCTTGGGGATGACCGACCGGGTACTATCGCTACTCCGCTTAGCGGGCGCAATTTCCCTGGTGCCTTCATGAGTACTAGCGGCACCCCCTTGGCGTCCTCCAGCGCCATTGTTTTTCCCTGACTTTGTACTGGGAAGAATTAACTTCGCTTCCAATTCTAGGGGAACGACCTCCAGAGCCGTTAAAGAAGAGACATCCCGTGCCTCAAAACGTTTTGGTGGGTGCAGGGCATCCCGTGCCCCCAAACCCACCGCGCCTTCTTCTCGTGGACCCTTGGGGATGACCGACCGGGTACTATCACTACTCCGCTTAGCGGGCGCAATTTCCCTGGTGCCTTCATGAGTACTAGCGGCACCCCCTTGGCGTCCTCCAGCGCCTTTCTTTTTCCTGGAGCCACCACGTTACCCTTCGGAACCGCTGCCTGCATTAGCGGGTTTTTTCAGATATTTACTGACGAGGACAACTCGTTGCGACTCCCGATCGCAAGCCTCGCTTTCAGAATCTGCGTCTGAGGAGGTGGCCTCCCGGGCCACCAAAAGTTTACGCGAGCCATCCCGTGGCTCGCAAACAGCGTTGAGGGGAGCCGGCCTAGTACTTTTGCTAGGCCGTTTTGCAACGGGCGCGGTTTCCTTAGAGCCTTCACGAGTCCTAACGGCGCCCCTCTTGCTTGCCTCAAGCATATTGAAGCGTCTCCGGGTTGAGCCATCCAGTGACCCAGAGTCGGAGCCGCTGCTTGAATAGCTAGCAGGTCTTTTTACTATACTGGCGTAGGTCACACTGACCCCGCGTTCGGGCGGCCTCCAGAGCCGCCAAACCTGGTGCTTTAGCCCCCGCTGGGCAAACGACAGGCACAGGGGAAACCACCCGCATGCGGGTGACCCTGGGCCTTGATGTGGCCTTACGTACGGGGGCTGCTGTGCGTTCAACAGTTG
Organism: Agrypnus murinus; assembly: GCA_929113105.1. Lineage (NCBI taxonomy): Eukaryota > Metazoa > Arthropoda > Insecta > Coleoptera > Elateridae > Agrypnus > Agrypnus murinus. The sequence continues at coordinate 47,313,409 of OV816031.1, forward strand.
TCTTCTCAGACTTCCCTCCGGAAGTCTTGGTGTCCAATGTCTTCGCAGGCCTCTCCTTTGAGGCCTTGGGCTGGACCGCTGGCGTCTTCTCGACCTTTGCCAAAGATCTGGTTACGGCACCGGTCTTCACAAGCTTCTCCTTTGAAGCTTTGGGCTGCGGTGCTGACTTCTCGGCCTCTCCATAAGACCTGGGGTCCGGCTTCCTCTTCACTAGCTGCTGGAAGGCCTTCTCGAATGAGGGCGGCGTCCATGATGATAATTTTCCTAGGGGGCGGAGGCCCCTAGTGGTCTGACTATGGTGTGATTCTCAACGACCAATGGCTGCGCACCACAACTTGAACAAAGAAAACTTTACAAGTTGAGGTTCAATGACCTGACAATTGAACTTTTCAAGTTCACCGCATCAAATGATGCAATAAACCAAAAAAGCTCAAAACGCCGTTTAGACCAAAAGGATTAAATGTTCTTAAAAGAACTGAAAGGATTTACCCTGAATATCACATATAATTATGTGATATTATGCAGCAATCTGTAATAAAACGTTAATTAGTAGGCATACGCAAGTTAATTAAAGTAGACAGAAGGGAAAAACTCTTTATTATTAGATTATCGCATCAAATGATGCAACAATGGAACAACAACGTTGAAAAAGAGTCTTTATTAATATTTGTTACTAAAGTAACAGATAAAAGTCGTCTCGAGCAGGAACTGGATCACACACGTGCGTATAGATCAGACAGCCAGCTCTAAAAAACACCTGAATAAATCGTCGCTCTGCGCTTGTTTATATAGGCGCTCTCTGAACGTGGGGGAAAAAGGTAGGAGTAAATCGGAGCGGCGCACGCCAAATATCGGTTAGGGAAGGGACGCGTGCACTCGCTTGAGTCGGCCGCTTATCCGAACGGTTTAAGATTGCTTGCGAAGATAACCATATTTATTCATACTGTCGCAAACGGAATTGTTTTAAATGAAATCATTTTTGTAACATTTCAACTTGCATTCATTTAGTATCAAGAGTAGTGCGATACTCACCCACGCGCGGTACACAATCTGCATAAGCCTTGAGAATAATTTATACAGATTGAATCTCATTAGACTAAATTATACAGTCTGCATATCCTTGAGAATAATTTATACAATTTGTATCTCATTAGAATAATTTATACAGTTTGTATCTCATTAGAATAATTTATACAGTTTCATTAGAATAATTTATACGGTTTGCATCTCATTATGCATTCATGTATTCTTCGTATCCCACTTAATGTATTCAATTATTCAGTAACGTTTCCGCCTTCAGCAGTATATAAACCCGCTTGTTTTGGCTTCAAATCAGTCTGTGCCAGGACTCACCAGAAGCCTCAACAAGAACAAGCGGGTAAGTGTCTTTTGATTAATTATGGCTTAGGTTGCTTAGTTGAGTGGGCGGCGCTTAATCGCCCACTCTCTGCGAAATTATGGGAAGTTGTGACCAGGCTACCCGGCTTAGTTATAATTACTAGGAGTCTAGCTCCTACGCTTAGTTAGTAGATTTAGTGCTAGAACAGGGTTGTTCCGACCTCCCCTTGATTGTAGTTGTTTTGGAGGACATATACGTCCTCACAATATGTACTCAACATGTATGTTAACCTTTTGTACTCTTTTTATTGTCTTTAGTATATAGTTGTTTTTTACAACTTGTGTTTGATTTATCTCTACCTCTGACTACGTCCTCCAGTCACGAAAACCCCACGTGACATTGTGGTGGAGGTGCGTGCTTCTGTTCCGGGGTACCCTCTCGCGCCGTGGTGCTCTTGCCCTCAGCGGTTTTGTTTTTCCCTGACTTTGTACTGGGAAGAATTAACTTCGCTTCCAATTCTAGGGAACCCTCTTTGCCTTCTCGTGGACCCTTGGGGATGACCGACCGGGTACTATCGCTACTCCGCTTAGCGGGCGCAGTTTCCCTGGTGCCTTCATGAGTACTAGCGGCACCCCCTTGGCGTCCTCCAGCGCCATTGTTTTTCCCTGACTTTGTACTGGGAAGAATTAACTTCGCTTCCAATTCTAGGGGAACGACCTCCAGAGCCGTTAAAGAAGAGACATCCCGTGCCTCAAAACGTTTTGGTGGGTGCAGGGCATCCCGTGCCCCCAAACCCACCGCGCCTTCTTCTCGTGGACCCTTGGGGATGACCGACCGGGTACTATCGCTACTCCGCTTAGCGGGCGCAATTTCCCTGGTGCCTTCATGAGTACTAGCGGCACCCCCTTGGCGTCTTCCAGCGCCATTGTTTTTCCCTGACTTTGTAGTGGGAAGAATTAACTTCGCTTCCAATTCTAGGGGAACGACCTCCAGAGCCGTTAAAGAAGAGACATCCCGTGCCTCAAAACGTTTTGGTGGGTGCAGGGCATCCCGTGCCCCCACACCCACCGCGCCTTCTTCTCGTGGACCCTTGGGGATGACCGACCGGGTACTATCACTACTCCGCTTAGCGGGCGCAATTTCCCTGGTGCCTTCATGAGTACTAGCGGCACCCCCTTGGCGTCCTCCAGCGCCTTTCTTTTTCCTGGAGCCACCACGTTACCCTTCGGAACCGCTGCCTGCATTAGCGGGTTTTTTCAGATATTTACTGACGAGGACAACTCGTTGCGACTCCCGATCGCAAGCCTCGCTTTCAGAATCTGCGTCTGAGGAGGTGGCCTCCCGGGCCACCAAAAGTTTACGCGAGCCATCCCGTGGCTCGCAAACAGCGTTGAGGGGAGCCGGCCTAGTACTTTTGCTAGGCCGTTTTGCAACGGGCGCGGTTTCCTTAGAGCCTTCACGAGTCCTAACGGCGCCCCTCTTGCTTGCCTCAAGCATATTGAAGCGTCTCCGGGTTGAGCCATCCAGTGACCCAGAGTCGGAGCCGCTGCTTGAATAGCTAGCAGGTCTTTTTACTATACTGGCGTAGGTCACACTGACCCCGCGTTCGGGCGGCCTCCAGAGCCGCCAAACCTGGTGCTTTAGCCCCCGCTGGGCAAACGACAGGCACAGGGGAAACCACCCGCATGCGGGTGACCCTGGCCCTTGATGTGGCCTTACGTACGGGGGCTGCTGTGCGTTTAACAGTTGTCTTCTCAGACTTCCCTCCGGAAGTCTTGGTGTCCAAGGTCTTCGCAGGCCTCTCCTTTGAGGCCTTGGGCTGGACCGCTGGCGTCTTCTCGACCTTTGCCAAAGATCTGGGTACGGCACCGGTCTTCACAAGCTTCTCCTTTGAAGCTTTGGGCTGCGGTGCTGACTTGTCGGCCTCTCCATAAGACCTGGGGTCCGGCTTCCTCTTCACTAGCTGCTGGAAGGCCTTCTCGAATGAGGGCGGCGTCCATGATGATAATTTTCCTAGGGGGCGGAGCCCCCTAGTGGTCTGACTATGGTGTGATTCTCAACGACCAATGGCTGCGCACCACAACTTGAACAAAGAAAACTTTACAAGTTGAGGTTCAATGACCTGACAATTGAACTTTTCAAGTTCACCGCATCAAATGATGCAATAAACCAAAAAAGCTCAAAACGCCGTTTAGACCAAAAGGACTAAATGTTCTTAAAAGAACTGAAAGGATTTACCCTGAATATCACATATAATTATGTGATATTATGCAGCAATCTGTAATAAAACGTTAATTAGTAGGCATACGCAAGTTAATTAAAGTAGACAGAAGGGAAAAACTCTATTATTAAATTATCGCATCAAATGATGCAACAATGGAACAACAACGTTGAAAAAGAGTCTTTATTAATATTTGTTACTAAAGTAACAGATAAAAGTCGTCTCGAGCAGGAACTGGATCACACACGTGCGTATAGATCAGACAGTCAGCTCTAAAAAACACCTGAATAAATCGTCGCTCTGCGCTTGTTTATATAGGCGCTCTCTGAACGTGGGGGAAAAAAGGTAGGAGTAAATCGGAGCGGCGCACGCCAAATATCGGTTAGGGAAGGGACGCGTGCACTCGCTTGAGTCGGCCGCTTATCCGAACGGTTTAAGATTGCTTTAAAGATAACCATATTTATTCATACTGTCGCAAACGGAATTGTTTTAAATGAAATCATTTTTGTAACATGTCAACTTGCATTCATTTAGTATCAAGAGTAGTGCGATACTCACCCACACGCCGCCACGCGCGGTACACAATCTGCATAAGCCTTGAGAATAATTTATACAGATTGAATCTCATTAGACTAAATTATACAGTCTGCATATCCTTGAGAATAATTTATACAATTTGTATCTCATTAGAATAATTTATACAGTTTGTATCTCATTAGAATAATTTATACAGTTTCATTAAAATAATTTATACGGTTTGCATCTCATTATGCATTCATGTATTCTTCGTATCCCACTTAATGTATTCAATTATTCAGTAACGTTTCCGCCTTCAGCAGTATATAAACCCGCTTGTTTTGGCTTCAAATCAGTCTGTGCCAGGACTCACCAGAAGCCTCAACAAGAACAAGCGGGTCAACAAGCGTCTTTTGATTAATTATGGCTTAGTTTGCTTAGTTGAGTGGGCGGCGCTTAATCGCCCACTCTCTGCGAAATTATGGGAAGTTGTGACCAGGCTACCCGGCTTAGTTATAATTACTAGGAGTCTAGCTCCTACGCTTAGTTAGTAGATTTAGTGCTAGAACAGGGTTGTTCCGACCTCCCCTTGATTGTAGTTGTTTTGGAGGACATATACGTCCTCACAATATGTACTCAACATATATGTTAACCTTTTGTACTCTTTTTATTGTCTTTAGTATACAGGGTGTCTCAAAATTGCAGGGACAACAGCAAACCGGTAAGAGAGAACGTCGGTGTGACTGGTAAATCGTCGTCAAAACTTACCTAACTTTAATAGCAACATAAATATTAACAGTTAAAGTTGAAGCAGTTACTATTTTATTACTAAGTAAAAACTAGCAAACTTATGTTAAACATGATCACTTTAATTCAAAAGGTAAGAATCGATACAATCCATCAACCTTTACCTTCGATTTAACGTAAAAAATGGACAAACCTTCTGCCTATATTTTTTAAGGAATTTCCTAAAGTAAAGTTGACACCACAGCAATTTAAGTATAATAGAGTAAAAATAAAGATACCTATGGATGCCACTAAAATCAATACGACTAAGTGTCAGACCTGACATTTTGAATTTAATTTTGTGTTTCAAAATAAATTTTGGTAGTATGGAGTATACTTTGCAAGAATATGCTGACATGCATCTGATTTATGGAGAGCAAAAAATGAACGCTCGTGCTGCTGCAAGAGCTTATGCAGTCAGATTCCCAAATAGAAGACACCCTGATCATAAAGTAATCCTTAACTTAGAAAACCGTGTTAGCACAACTGGTAGCTTCATTCATTCAACTAGTCAAGAGTGGTTAAATGTTCATTTTCCAGGGCGGTGGCTCGGTCGTGGAGGTCCAGTAGCGTGGCCACCTCGCTATGCTGATTTAATCCAGCTAAACTTTTTTTTATGGGGTTTTGTGAAAACCAGAATCTCCTACAGACGCCGAGAATATACGTGAAGGTACCCGAGTGGTCTAGAAGCTTCTTGTGTTGCATTATAATAAACACTTCGTAGGCGCAATGGAGTCAGTCGATTGCAGAATTTTGCGTTGAAACTACTGCGAACCATTGAAAATAAATACTATAGCAGAAAGTGGTGTTTAAAATAAATGTTTAAATAAATAGAAGACTTTTGTGTGTGTAGCAATAGATGGTGTAGTAAACTTTAATAGACTTTAGCCAATAATTAAATAATTACTTCATTAAGTGTTGTTAGAGAGTAAGTTCTTTTAATAAATATTGTAATAACTTCCCTTTTATTATTTTAAAAGCAATAAACAATTAAAATGTGACTAGACTATTAATGTAAATCAATAACGACAAAAGCCGTCACCATAGTAATAATTAAAGTGTGCTTTGCACAACAACCTCACCACTGCTTTCGTGTATTTGCAATCCACAGTGTTGTCAGCTTGTGCAATACTTAACAAAATCATAATAATACAATATTTTGAGAATAAAAGCAGTTAAATTAAATCTGATTGCAACTTTCCATTTATCTCTACATCTACTTTCATGGGTTACGTGTTGTCCCTACAATTTTGAGACACCCTGTATAGTTGTTTTTTACAACTTATGTTTGATTTATCTCTACCTCTGACTACGTCCTCCAGTCACGAAAACCCCACGTGACATTGTGGTGGAGGTGCGTGCTTCTGTTCCGGGGTACCCTCTCGCGCCGTGGTGCTCTTGCCCTCAGCGGTTTTGTTTTTCCCTGACTTTGTACTGGGAAGAATTAACTTCGCTTCCAATTCTAGGGAACCCTCTTTGCCTTCTCGTGGACCCTTGGGGATGACCGACCGGGTACTATCGCTACTCCGCTTAGCGGGCGCAGTTTCCCTGGTGCCTTCATGAGTACTAGCGGCACCCCCTTGGCGTCCTCCAGCGCCATTGTTTTTCCCTGACTTTGTACTGGGAAGAATTAACTTCGCTTCCAATTCTAGGGGAATCCCGTGCCTCAAAACGTTTTGGTGGGTGCAGGGCATCCCGTGTCCCCAAACCCACCGCGCCTTCTTCTCGTGGACCCTTGGGGATGACCGACCGGGTACTATCGCTACTTCGCTTAGCGGGCGCAATTTCCCTGGTGCCTTCATGAGTACTAGCGGCACCCCCTTGGCGTCCTCCAGCGCCTTTCTTTTTCCTGGAGCCACCACGTTACCCTTCGGAACAGCTGCCTGCATTAGCGGGTTTTTTCAGATATTTACTGACGAGGACAACTCGTTGCGACTCCCGATCGCAAGCCTCGCTTTCAGAATCTGCGTCTGAGGAGGTGGTCTCCCGGGCCACCAAAAGTTTACGCGAGCCATCCCGTGGCTCGCAAACAGCGTTGAGGGGAGCCGGCCTAGTACTTTTGCTAGCCCGTTTTGCAACGGGCGCGGTTTCCTTAGAGCCTTCACGAGTCCTAACGGCGCCCCTCTTGCTTGCCTCAAGCATATTGAAGCGTCTCCGGGTTGAGCCATCCAGTGACCCAGAGTCGGAGCCGCTGCTTGAATAGCTAGCAGGTCTTTTTACTATACTGGCGTAGGTCACACTGACCCCGCGTTCGGGCGGCCTCCAGAGCCGCCAAACCTGGTGCTTTAGCCCCCGCTGGGCAAACGACAGGCACAGGGGAAACCACCCGCATGCGGGTGACCCTGGGCCTTGATGTGGCCTTACGCACTGGGGCTGCTGTGCGTTCAACAGTTGTCTTCTCAGACTTCCCTCCGGAAGTCTTGGTGTCCAAGGTCTTCGCAGGCCTCTCCTTTGAGGCCTTGGGCTGGACCGCTGGCGTCTTCTCGACCTTTGCCAAAGATCTGGGTACGGCACCGGTCTTCACAAGCTTCTCCTTTGAAGCTTTGGGCTGCGGTGCTGACTTCTCGGCCTCTCCATAAGACCTGGGGTCCGGCTTCCTCTTCACTAGCTGCTGGAAGGCCTTCTCGAATGAGGGCGGCGTCCATGATGATAATTTTCCTAGGGGGCGGAGCCCCCTAGTGGTCTGACTATGGTGTGATTCTCAACGACCAATGGCTGCGCACCACAACTTGAACAAAGAAAACTTTACAAGTTGAGGTTCAATGACCTGACAATTGAACTTTTCAAGTTCACCACATCAAATGATGCAATAAACCAAAAAAGCTCAAAACGCCGTTTAGACCAAAAGGACTAAATGTTCTTAAAAGAACTGAAAGGATTTACCCTGAATATCACATATAATTATGTGATATTATGCAGCAATCTGTAATAAAACGTTAATTAGTAGGCATACGCAAGTTAATTAAAGTAGACAGAAGGGAAAAACTCTTTATTATTAAATTATCGCATCAAATGATGCAACAATGGAACAACAACGTTGAAAAGAGTCTTTATTAATATTTGTTACTAAAGTAACAGATAAAAGTCGTCTCGAGCAGGAACTGGATCACACACGTGCGTATAGATCAGACAGCCAGCTCTAAAAAAGACCTGAATAAATCGTCGCTCTGCGCTTGTTTATATAGGCGCTCTCTGAACGTGGGGGAAAAGGTAGGAGGAAATCGGAGCGGCGCACGCCAAATATCGGTTAGGGAAGGGACGCGTGCACTCGCTTGAGTCGGCCGCTTATCCGAACGGTTTAAGATTGCTTGCGAAGATAACCATATTTATTCATACTGTCGCAAACGGAATTGTTTTAAATGAAATCATTTTTGTAACATTTCAACTTGCATTCATTTAGTATCAAGAGTAGTGCGATACTCACCCACACGCCGCCACGCGCGGTACACAATCTGCATAAGCCTTGAGAATAATTTATACAGATTGAATCTCATTAGACTAAATTATACAGTCTGCATATCCTTGAGAATAATTTATACAATTTGTATCTCATTAGAATAATTTATACAGTTTGTATCTCATTAGAATAATTTATACAGTTTCATTAGAATAATTTATACGGTTTGCATCTCATTATTCATTCATGTATTCTTCGTATCCCACTTAATGTATTCAATTATTCAGTAACGTTTCCGCCTTCAGCAGTATATAAACCCGCTTGTTTTGGCTTCAAATCAGTCTGTGCCAGGACTCACCAGAAGCCTCAACAAGAACAAGCGGGTCAACAAGTGTCTTTTGATTAATTATGGCTTAGTTTGCTTAGTTGAGTGGGCGGCGCTTAATCGCCCACTCTCTGCGAAATTATGGGAAGTTGTGACCAGGCTACCCGGCTTAGTTATAATTACTAGGAGTCTAGCTCCTACGCTTAGTTAGTAGATTTAGTGCTAGAACAGGGTTGTTCCGACCTCCCCTTGATTGTAGTTGTTTTGGAGGACATATACGTCCTCACAATATGTACTCAACATGTATGTTAACCTTTTGTACTCTTTTTATTGTCTTTAGTATATAGTTGTTTTTTACAACTTGTGTTTGATTTATCTCTACCTCTGACTACGTCCTCCAGTCACGAAAACCCCACGTGACATTGTGGTGGAGGTGCGTGCTTCTGTTCCGGGGTACCCTCTCGCGCCGTGGTGCTCTTGCCCTCAGCGGTTTTGTTTTTCCCTGACTTTGTACTGGGAAGAATTAACTTCGCTTCCAATTCTAGGGAACCCTCTTTGCCTTCTCGTGGACCCTTGGGGATGACCGACCGGGTACTATCGCTACTCCGCTTAGCGGGCGCAGTTTCCCTGGTGCCTTCATGAGTACTAGCGGCACCCCCTTGGCGTCCTCCAGCGCCATTGTTTTTCCCTGACTTTGTACTGGGAAGAATTAACTTCGCTTCCAATTCTAGGGGAACGACCTCCAGAGCCGTTAAAGAAGAGACATCCCGTGCCTCAAAACGTTTTGGTTTGGGGGCACGGGATGCCCTGCATTGTGAAGACCGGTGCCGTACCCAGATCTTTGGCAAAGGTCGAGAAGACGCCAGCGGTCCAGCCCAAGGCGTCAAAGGAGAGGCCTGCGAAGACCTTGGACACCAAGACTTCCGGAGGGAAGTCTGTGAAGACAACTGTTGAACGCACAGCAGCCCCCGTACGTAAGGCCACATCAAGGCCCAGGGTCACCCGCATGCGGGTGGTTTCCCCTGTGCCTGTCGTTTGCCCAGCGGGGGCTAAAGCACCAGGTTTGGAGGCTCTGGAGGCCGCCCGAACGCGGGGTCAGTGTGACCTACGCCAGTATAGTAAAAAGACCTGCTAGCTATTCAAGCAGCGGCTCCGACTCTGGGTCACTGGATGGCTCAACCCGGAGACGCTTCAATATGCTTGAGGCAAGCAAGAGGGGCGCCGTTAGGACTCGTGAAGGCTCCAAGGAAACCGCGCCTGTTGCAAAACGGGCTAGCAAAAGTACTAGGCCGGCTCCCCTCAACGCTGTTTGCGAGCCACGGGATGGCTCGCGTAAACTTTTGGTGGCCCGGGAGACCACCTCCTCAGACGCAGATTCTGAAAGCGAGGCTTGCGATCGGGAGTCGCAACGAGTTGTCCTCGTCAGTAAATATCTGAAAAAACCCGCTAATGCAGGCAGCGGTTCCGAAGGGTAACGTGGTGGCTCCAGGAAAAAGAAAGGCGCTGGAGGACGCCAAGGGGGTGCCGCTAGTACTCATGAAGGCACCAGGGAAATTGCGCCCGCTAAGCGGAGTAGTGATAGTACCCGGTCGGTCATCCCCAAGGGTCCACGAGAAGAAGGCGCGGTGGGTTTGGGGGCACGGGATGCCCTGCACCCACCAAAACGTTTTGAGGCACGTGATGTCTCTTCTTTAACGGCTCTGGAGGTCGTTCCCCTAGAACTGGAAGCGAAGTTAATTCTTCCTAGTACAAAGTCAGGGAAAAACAATGGCGCTGGAAGACGCCAAGGGGGTGCCGCTAGTACTCATGAAGGCACCAGGGAAATTGCGCCCGCTAAGCGGAGTAGCGATAGTACCCGGTCGGTCATCCCCAAGGGTCCACGAGAAGAAGGCGCGGTGGGTTTGGGGGCACGGGATGCCCTGCACCCACCAAAACTTTTTGACGCACGGGATGTCTCTTCTTTAACGGCTCTGGAGGTCGTTGCCCTAGAATTGGAAGCGAAGTTAATTCTTCCCAGTACAAAGTCAGGGAAAAACAATGGCGCTGGAGGACGCCAAGGGGGTGCCGCTAGTACTCATGAAGGCACCAGGGAAACTGCGCCCGCTAAGCGGAGTAGCGATAGTACCCGGTCGGTCATCCCCAAGGGTCCACGAGAAGGCAAAGAGGGTTCCCTAGAATTGGAAGCGAAGTTAATTCTTCCCAGTACAAAGTCAGGGAAAAACAAAACCGCTGAGGGCAAGAGCACCACGGCGCGAGAGGGTACCCCGGAACAGAAGCACGCACCTCCACCACAATGTCACGTGGGGTTTTCGTGACTGGAGGACGTAGTCAGAGGTAGAGATAAATCAAACACAAGTTGTAAAAAACAACTATCTACTAAAGACAATAAAAAGAGTACAAAAGGTTAACATACATGTTGAGTACATATTGTGAGGACGTATATGTCCTCCAAAACAACTACAATCAAGGGGAGGTCGGAACAACCCTGTTCTAGCACTAAATCTACTAACTAAGCGTAGGAGCTAGACTCCTAGTAATTATAACTAAGCCGGGTAGCCTGGTCACAACTTCCCATAATTTCGCAGAGAGTGTGCGATTAAGCGCCGCCCACTCAACTAAGCAAACTAAGCCATAATTAATCAAAAGACACTTACCCGCTTGTTCTTGTTGAGGCTTCTGGTGAGTCCTGGCACAGACTGATTTGAAGCCAAAACAAGCGGGTTTATATACTGCTGAAGGCGGAAACGTTACTGAATAATTGAATACATTAAGTGGGATACGAAGAATACATGAATGCATAATGAGATGCAAACCGTATAAATTATTCTAATGAAACTGTATAAATTATTCTAATGAGATACAAACTGTATAAATTATTCTAATGAGATACAAATTGTATAAATTATTCTCAAGGATATGCAGACTGTATAATTTAGTCTAATAAGATTCAATCTGTATAAATTATTCTCAAGGCTTATGCAGATTGTGTACCGCGCGTGGCGGCGTGTGGGTGAGTATCGCACTACTCTTGATACTAAATGAATGCAAGTTGAAATGTTACAAAAATGATTTCATTTAAAACAATTCCGTTTGCGACAGTATGAATAAATATGGTTATCTTCGCAAGCAATCTTAAACCGTTCGGATAAGCGGCCGACTCAAGCGAGTACACGCGTCCCTTCCCTAACCGATATTTGGCGTGCGCCGCTCCGATTTACTCCTACCTTTTTCCCCCACGTTCAGAGAGCGCCTATATAAACAAGCGCAGAGCGACGATTTATTCAGGTGTTTTTTAGAGCTGGCTGTCTGATCTATACGCACGTGTGTGATCCAGTTCCTGCTCGAGACGACTTTTATCTGTTACTTTAGTAACAAATATTAATAAAGACTCTTTTTCAACGTTGTTGTTCCATTGTTGCATCATTTGATGCGATAATTTAATAATAAAGAGTTTTTCCCTTCTGTCTACTTTAATTAACTTGCGTATGCCTACTAATTAACGTTTTATTACAGATTGCTGCATAATATCACATAATTATATGTGATATTCAGGGTAAATCCTTTCAGTTCTTTTAAGAACATTTAGTCCTTTTGGTCTAAACGGCGTTTTGAGCTTTTTTGGTTTATTGCATCATTTGATGCGGTGAACTTGAAAAGTTCAATTGTCAGGTCATTGAACCTCAACTTGTAAAGTTTTCTTTGTTCAAGTTGTGGTGCGCAGCCATTGGTCGTTGAGAATCACACCATAGTCAGACCACTAGGGGGCTCCGCCCCCTAGGAAAATTATCATCATGGACGCCGCCCTCATTCGCCGGATGCAGGACCTTCAACGGGACTTCGGCCAAGCAGAGTTCGAGAAGGCCTTCCAGCAGCTAGTGAAGAGGAAGCCGGACCCCCAGGTCTTATGGAGAGGCCGAGAAGTCAGCACCGCAGCCCAAAGCTTCAAAGGAGAAGCTTGTGAAGACCGGTGCCGTACCCAGATCTTTGGCAAAGGTCGAGAAGACGCCAGCGGTCCAGCCCAAGGCCTCAAAGGAGAGGCCTGCGAAGACCTTGGACACCAAGACTTCCGGAGGGGTCTGAGAAGACAACTGTTGAACGCACAGCAGCCCCCGTACGTAAGGCCACATCAAGGCCCAGGGTGACCCGCATGCGGGTGGTTTCCCCTGTGCCTGTCGTTTCCCCAGCGGGGGCTAAAGCACCAGGTTTGGCGGCTCTGGAGGCCGCCCGAACGCGGGGTCAGTGTGACCTACGCCAGTATAGTAAAAAGACCTGCTAGCTATTCAAGCAGCGGCTCCGACTCTGGGTCACTGGATGGCTCAACCCGGAGACGCTTCAATATGCTTGAGGCAAGCAAGAGGGGCGCCGTTAGGACTCGTGAAGGCTCTAAGGAAACCGCGCCCGTTGCAAAACGGGCTAGCAAAAGTACTAGGCCGGCTCCCCTCAACGCTGTTTGCGAGCCACGGGATGGCTCGCGTAAACTTTTGGTGGCCCGGGAGACCACCTCCTCAGACGCAGATTCTGAAGGCGAGGCTTGCGATCGGGAGTCGCAACGAGTTGTCCTCGTCAGTAAATATCTGAAAAAACCCGCTAATGCAGGCAGCGGTTCCGAAGGGTAACGTGGTGGCTCCAGGAAAAAGAAAGGCGCTGGAGGACGCCAAGGGGGTGCCGCTAGTACTCATGAAGGCACCAGGGAAATTGCGCCCGCTAAGCGGAGTAGTGATAGTACCCGGTCGGTCATCCCCAAGGGTCCACGAGAAGAAGGCGCAGTGGGTTTGGGGGCACGGGATGCCCTGCACCCACCAAAACGTTTTGAGGCACGGGATGTCTCTTCTTTAACGGCTCTGGAGGTCGTTCCCCTAGAATTGGAAGCGAAGTTAATTCTTCCCAGTACAAAGTCAGGGAAAAACAATGGCGCTGGAAGACGCCAAGGGGGTGCCGCTAGTATTCATGAAGGCACCAGGGAAATTGCGCCCGCTAAGCGGAGTAGCGATAGTACCCGGTCGGTCATCCCCAAGGGTCCACGAGAAGAAGGCGCGGTGGGTTTGGGGGCACGGGATGCCCAAACCCACCACGCCTTCTTCTCGTGGACCCTTGGGGATGACCGACCGGGTACTATCGCTACTCCGCTTAGCGGGCGCAATTTCCCTGGTGCCTTCATGAGTACTAGCGGCACCCCCTTGGCGTCCTCCAGCGCCTTTCTTTTTCCTGGAGCCACCACGTGACCCTTCGGAACCGCTCAACTATGGATTCTGTCTATGAATTTCGTTTATCAATTTTCAACAAGGGCGGAGACGTCCCTTTACAATCAATAATTTTTATTTATTAGCTATATTTGCTTCTCGCGAATATTTAAGACAAAAATTCTTTACCTTTCTAGATTCACTAATGGATGATTTATTAAAACTTCAATCTCTTCACTCTAACTAATTCCTTTTGTTTTTGTTTAACTGTTACGATAATCTGTATCATCGATTTTAAGATTCACGTCCTTAACTATTTAAATAAACTGTTCCCATAAACACATTGGTTATCGCGCGCGTTCAAGGAATAACTGCATAATTCTCCCGGTTCAACCTTCATCGACACAATCATTCTTTTATATGTACGTTGCTAACGGAGAATTGTTATCAACACCATTCCTAAGACATTGACATTTTATCTTTGCTTGCTTACTCGGTAAAGACACCCACTTTTAAGATTTTTTTCCACCGTATTAACAGCATGCAGTTTTACAATTCAATCTGGCACACCGAACATTTCGAACCTGCACATACGTCCTAGTATTTTTGTTAATTACCTAATTGACTATACACCTTTTCCTGTTGACAAATTCCTTTTTTTTAATACGCGTCTAATATCCGACTAATTTTGTATTTCATTTTGAGCCTATTAAGTAACTAATACCTCATTCTTAATTAATCTTTTATTTTAGGAAGTCACTTTCAGCTTTGGTTTATACAAGGAATGTGAAAAATCACTTCTATCTAATTTTTATTTTCTTTGACATTTTTGCTACATCATGTTTCCGACAATTTTCTTAATTTTGTTTTTTTTTCGCTGCATTGCTTTGCGCAATATAACCCCTTTCAATTTTTACAAGTTATTGAAGACTCTGCTTTTAGATAACCCACATCAGTCTTCCAAGGAAAATTTCTTCTTTCTACAAGGCCTCTTAAAACCGCCGGCTTCGCATTTCATACATCGGTGTTATCTTTTAACTGCGATCCGAAAACGAGCAGTCCTTTTAAAGTCGTTCTTGGCTGTCATACACAAAACTAAATTGATTTACTTTTATTTTCCAGTAATACTCTTTGAAATTTTATTGAGTTTTATTCTTTATTAGGACCATTCTTAATCAATTTTGCTCTGCAAGGAATGTATTCATTTATAATTTATCTTTTTATTTCCAATAATCTACCCTTTGGCTCACTTAGTTCACAATCCTATTACAAGAAACTTTCAATTTTTATTAATTACATTTTTATTTCCGGCTACGCCTTTTATTCTCAAGTTTCATTCGTCTTCATGACTATCCTTATCAGTTTCCTACTAAAATGCACTCCACTACCAGCTTGCTTGAAGATCGCGTGATGGAATAATTTGATCAAACATACGACAGCTGCGCTAATCGTTGACCTATCTTCGCTCTCCTTGAGTTCTATTTTCGTCGCATTCTCGTTGTCGCATTCTCGCTGATAGCGACCACTACGGTTTTTTCTACTGCGTTCGTATAATTATATACTCTATAGGTTGGGAATAAAACATACGTAGTAAAATATTTGAATCGTTTTAAATTTTCTTTTTTTTTGTTTATGATTGTCTATCTTTTTTATTTTCAATTTTTCTTCTGTAGTTTATGGATATTGAATCTTTCCACATTATTTAATTTCGACTAGTTCCTTTCGCATTCTTCGTATTATTTGATCTTACCTTACCACGAATCAGCATAGGGTCAGCTTTTCCTTGCACTCCTCTGGAGTGTATTCATTCATAAACTTTTCATCATTTCTTTTTTTTTATATACCAGGAACCCTGGTTTACAACGATGGTTGTCGTTTTAACATTTTTCTTTATACCTTTTAAGAACATTCCCAACTGAATTTCTAGTAATTTAAAGTTATGCTACTTTCCATTAAAGTTATTTCTTCTCCTTTAAATATAATGAATTTTTTATGAATTTCTTCGAACTAAACATTGTTCGCACACACATTATTAAGTAATGCTCTGTCTTTCTACACACAAGTTTTATATATCGCCGTTTTCTTTTTCTACATACCCTTTTTGAACGTTTATACCGCTACTTTGAATTTATATAGTGAATTTAACGTTTTTTGGTCACCTTCATAAACCCCAATTATGAAGTCCCTTTTTTTTACCAGGTTTATTCTGTTCTATTAGTTAATTAATTTTTCCAGGCCTAGGGTTTTCTTTTTTATTTTTGATTTTTGCCTGGATGGGAGATGTTTTATTATATTATTATTATTTTGCCAAGCATGGGTAAATTATGATGCTTGAAGGTCGATTCCTTATATTTTGGCTTTATTTATTCGCCTGAACCAGCCTATTGGGGAATAGGATAACATTGCGGGCTTGATTTTATATGTATTATTATTATTATTGTAACTGCGCAGTGCGATGAATGAATTCTTTATGTTTTTTTTAATTTTATGTGTTGCGGGTATTGATGTATTCTACCCATGACAGGTCAGACTTCGTTTCCAGTTTTTGACCTGCTGCATTCTCGTTGTTTTCCATTCTCATTTGAAGGTGTTTTTTCTATCCTCCGGGATTTGTATGTGAACGAGCGCTCAATGTAACACGTACCGGGAAAACATTTGCAAGTCAGACTGAAGAGCTAACCAAGTTGGCTGGAATCGACACATTATGGAGTATAAGTGGCTTAACTTTTATTTAAATATATATACTATGGGTGGTATTTAGTTTCCTCCCGTTGGCAACACACAAGACAACCTGGTAACCTACTTTTATGTATTAAAATGTTTAATTTTGTTTTTCTTTTTACAGATTTTTCTAGCAGCAACCTAGCAGTCATACCTGTTGTGACCACGGAAATTGGCTCTTATTCAGTGACAAAACTTCATCTGTCATCTGAAATTCACTTCGAATAAATCGGCACGGTACAACCCTTTAGTGTTATTTAATTTACATTTTTAACTTATTATTACAAATTGTTTACACTATTTGTTTCCGAAACCTATGGAACAAATGGAACTTTAATTTCTGTACTTTTTAGCCCCTTATTCGATATTCAGAATTTCATTTTTTCAAATTATTACCGTTGCCAATTTTCCTAATTTTTATAATTCAAAATAAATAATTTTTTTCATATATTTGTTCTCCGTCTGTGACTATTAATAACTACACCGAGTTCTATCTATTTGTTATCGCTGTTCATTTCCAAAAAATGCCTTGGTTATAAACCCTACAAAATTTTTCTTATCATCTATAAGCCTTATACTCTAATGGGAACACTTGCGTAAAATGCTTCGCATGTTCTCGATTCATATGCAAAATGAATCACAGAAATCCACCCTTTCTTACTCTTTATATACCTTTGAATATTTAGATTTTTGTCAGCCCTTATTTTGACATCTTACTGTAACCAGTAAGACAATTTAATCACTGATCAAAGATCACCCCTTCCTTTTTTTTGTCTTCACCGACATTATAGTCAATCTAATTTTGATTGTTACATCTTTCTTAATTTATCTTTTTTTTTGTCGCGATTGCAAAGTATTAAATTAATTACCTACATGTATTTCACACCTTTTTGTTATGTACTTCTTTGAATCTTTTTTACTCAACTTAACTAAATTTGTATGTCGTTTATTAGTTTTACCTGTTTTATTATTATATAAACTTTGCACTTGCCACGCTCAACTATTCAACTTAACTATTAAGGTTATTAAATTATTAAATTCTGTCTCTTAATATTTGAACAACCTTTGGTTCAATTTATATTGTAATGCTGACACTTTCTTTTGCAATCTACGGTTTATATTTTATATTATTACTTCTAAATTTGTTTTTTTTACTCTAATTGTCATATTTTTCCTTTATAAAAGTTATTGTCAGTACTCTTTCTTTCTTTACATGTATAAGTGTGAAAATAGTGTCACGCCCTTATGGTGTTTCATGAATTTGTTTTATTTATCTTAACACTCACACTATTATTTATTTATGTACCGATCTATTTTTATGTACGAACTTATTTTTCTTTATTTGTCACTTTTCATGTTGAACTATTAGGTTATGAATTACTTTTTTTTACTTTCGCTATGAATACGGATATATCTGTAGATTTAATTATTTTTGTATTTTTGCTTTACTTTCCTTATAGACTTATATTATATACTGTTCGAAGTACGTTCATTGAATCCCTCAAATGTTCACTTTTCAAAATTTTGTTTTTGCTGTGTTACTTACTACGTCCTGTTTCTTTCTTCGTCTACACAAATGGATCTTCCATCTGCATTGGCTGATACTCAATGGTTTTCACCTGGATAAATATTATGGCAGTACCAACTGGTTCCAACAAACCGTCACCTATGGTTACACTTTGAAAATAGTTATCACCAGGCCAATACTGCAATCAAATAGTTTGGTCACGAAGAATCATTCTATACAACATACGCTATACAGATGTGCTCCTCTACATTAAACACATCCTATGTTATGACTATGGAACAATAATTTTTATGGAACCTTAACCAACAACCAGCTCATGACGCCACTATGGTAGCATCAAATTGCTTCGCATCTATGCCATGCACACTTCGGGCAATTCCAAGCCAAGCAGTTTTCATCTTCAACTTCAACATCTCATCTTCAACCCTGGAAACATCTTTCGAAACAGTCAGTAACATTATTTTTCACGATATTCACTTTTTATTTTTCACGATATTTATTTTTCTTTATGCTTTCGATCTTTTGTTGTCTGCATTATTCTTTTAACGTACTTTTACTTAGCTATTAGTTACACCTGTTGTATTCTCTGAATTTTTTATCAACTTGGTCACACCTTCCACGACACCTTGTCCACCACTCTTCCGTCGAAGAGGGGGAAAGTGTCACAAACGGAATTGTTTTAAATGAAATCCTTTTTGTAACATTTCAACTTGCATTCATTTAGTATCAAGAGTAGTGCGATACTCACCCACACGCCGCCATGCGCGGTACACAATCTGCATAAGCCTTGGGAATAATTTATACAGATTGAATCTCATTAGACTAAATTATACAGTCTGCATATCCTTGAGAATAATTTATACAATTTGTATCTCATTAGAATAATTTATACAGTTTGTATCTCATTAGAATAATTTATACAGTTTCATTAGAATAATTTATACGGTTTGCATCTCATTATGCATTCATGTATTCTTCGTATCCCACTTAATGTATTCAATTATTCAGTAACGTTTCCGCCTTCAGCAGTATATAAACCCGCTTGTTTTGGCTTCAAATCAGTCTGTGCCAGGACTCACCAGAAGCCTCAACAAGAACAAGCGGGTAAGTGTCTTTTGATTAATTATGGCTTAGTTGAGTGGGCGGCGCTTAATCGCCCACTCTCTGCGAAATTATGGGAAGTTGTGACCAGGCTACCCGGCTTAGTTATAATTACTAGGAGTCTAGCTCCTACGCTTAGTTAGTAGATTTAGTGCTAGAACAGGGTTGGTTCCGACCTCCCCTTGATTGTAGTTGTTTTGGAGGACATATACGTCCTCACAATATGTACTCAACATGTATGTTAACCTTTTGTACTCTTTTTATTGTCTTTAGTATATAGTTGTTTTTTTACAACTTGTGTTTGATTTATCTCTACCTCTGACTACGTCCTCCAGTCACGAAAACCCCACGTGACAATACATTCAAAATAATTAATAAAATTCAGTAACTTTGTTACACAATTATGTTTTTTTACTGCATAAATAGTACATATTTTTAATATTTCAGCTACATATTTTCATACGTTTTCGAGTATAGTTTGCTACGGACCCTGCGATTAAATTTTAGATATTTCTTCAATACTGTTCAATATGTATTTGTGGCAGCAATTGTGAGCACCATAGGCAACTATACTGGCAGTACTGTAACGGGTTAACACTTGGGCGGTGTTAATGTTACACTTATTATTAATTCTTTTAGACGGAATAAAACACAGGTTTATATCTAAGAATTATTTATTTGACTCTTCTAGTTTTATTGATACGCGTTGCCTAGTACCATTTCGTATCTGTGCAAAATATATGAGTTGTGAGTCGTTCACAACATTACCCCGCCCGATCTGAAACGTGGGTATTACACACATGAAAAAGAAAAAATACGAATGGTATTTTAGAGAAAAAATGGAGTATTTTAAGGGAACTTGAACAAAGTTGTAAAATTCTCCAGCTACAAAAACTCTACTAGGCAGTATAGGTAGTTACAATAAAAAAACTTAAGCTAAATAACACTACGGAACTTGCGACGGCAACTCTTGGAACCTGTAAACAGAAAGAAAAAAACAGAAAAGTGTTCAAATTTTCAAAGTCAACAGGTAAAAGGTTTTCAAAAGATGCCCTCGCGTAGCATTTGAAATCAGTTTATTGTTGTCTTAACATTATAAAGTAACTAACCTAAAAAATATGCAGGCTTTAGCCTATCTAAAGAGATAGGGCCAGTGTGATTTTCTAGAGTGGCGTATTTAACTGTCCGTTCTAACACTTTATAGGGGCCTAAATAACTGTCTTTCATGCCCAGGGTGTGCGTGTTATTACGAACGTATACGTGTGTGCAGTTGGTCAAGTCTCTGGGGACGAAGGACTGACTGGAATACGTTTTTGTAAAAAAATACTTCTGCTTCCTCATACGACGTTTGAGATTGGCTATGAAATTAGGGAGGTTCATGTCGTTAGCCAGTTGTTCTTCTTCGAAGAAATCACCAGGTAGTCGTAAAGGTGTAGCATACAGGATTTCTGCAGGAGAAACATTAACTTGTGATTTCAGGGTTGCACGTAAGCTCAAGAGAATCCAAGTGAGATTTGTTAACCAGGAGGAAGTTCCTGTGGTTTGAATGGATTGCTTGAGTATCCGATTAAAACGTTCGATAACGCCTTGACTAATCGGATGGAAGGCCGTGCATTTGACGTGTTTAATTCCTAACATGGCCATGAAGTTGATCCATGCATGCGAAAGGGAAATTCTTGCATTGTCCGTGGTGAGGTACTTGGGAATTCCAAAGCGGGACACCCACGTGTCGACAAATGCAGTGATTACTGACTCCACGGAAGAATCCTTCAGAGGAATGGCTTCCGGCCACCGACTGTAGCGGTCAATAATGGTAAGGAGGAATTTATAACCTCCCGAAGAAGGAAGGTGTACTAGGTCGAGATGGACCTTAGTAAAACGTTCATCTGGTTCCACAATAGATTGTAATACTCCAGCTATAGTGGAAGACGAACTGTCTGCAGCTATACTGATAGGGTTATTAATTCGCGGATGTACCAATAAAGTAGCGGTAATCAAAGCATTCTTCGCGTGCCTAAAGGCTTCTATTTGCTCATGATTTAACTGGACAGGCTTTAGCGAAGCTTTACCAGGAACAACTATAGAGGTTAACGGTGCCAAAATTTTCGCACAGTTTGGTACAAATTTATGGTAATACGAAATTAAACCAATAAAATTGCGGAGTGCTTTCTGACTTGAAGGCAATGGGTAATCAATTATAGCTTGGACTTTGGAAGCCATTGGTTTGATACCGCGTGATGTCCTAAAAAATCGAGCTCATTGACTCCAAAGAGACACTTTGGTAGGTTGATAATTAGGCCATTGTCTTTTAATCGGGAAAACACTTGGTGTAAATGTTCAATATGTTGCTGCGAATCAGCACTAAAAACTAATATATCATCTAGATAAGAAAAACAAAATGGGAGCCCTGATAACACAGTGTCCATGAAACGACTCCAAGTGCTGGCTGCATTCCGTAGTCCGAAACACATCCGTTTGAACTCAAAGAGTCCCAGAGGTGTGATAATAGCAGTCTTGTGAATGTCCTCTGCCGCTATTGGTATTGCGAAGTAGGCCTTTTTGAGGTCTAGCTTCGAGAATATGGTTGCACCAGCAAGTTTTCTTGTAAAATCCGTTAAAAAAGGAATTGGATAACAGTCTGGTACTGTCACTGAATTAAGTTTTCTATAATCGCCAACCAAGCGATAACTGTCTGTTGGGGCGATGGGGGCTGAGATATCTTGGTTGTCACCAGGAGGTAGTACCTCTGCTGCGCCTACTGCTCGCTTTCCGACGATGTGAATTGGCGTGGCGTAGCTAGATGATGACCGCTGTACTACGTCAGCGTCCAAGAGCTCATTAAGATGATCTTCTAGAAAAGAAAGATGATTAGGGTTCAGTTTACGACAGCGTGCTTTAACTGGGGGTCCGGTCGTGTCAATGTGATGGACTACAGTATGTTTTACTGGTTGATAATAATAATAAATAATAATAATAATAATTGCTACAACCCATAGCCTGGAAACCAGGCCCCAGAAGCTATAAGCTTGTGCGGGAGGGAGGGGGCGATTATTATTATTAAGTAGGCCCTAAGTGCGGCTGCAGCCGACTTACAGATGGAACAGCGCAAATCCCACATTTGTGTCACAGTTAAGGAAAACTGCAGAAAACCTTAACCAGATCTGCCGGCACCGGGAATCGACCGCGGGCCGCTTGGGTGAAAGTCCAGCACTCTAGACATTACACTACCAAGGCTTGTTGATGGTAGTCGAACTTACGTAAAAGTTCTGGGAAGTGTGTGTTTAGCATCTTGCTATAAACATCAAGATCGCTAGACATGTTGTTAACAGTACCTGAAGAGTGTACGTTAATGTTTGAAGGTAAGGGAAGAAGAGGGGAAGAAATCGCAGGAGTAATGATTGACTCGGAAGGAGGATTCAAAACATTAGCCTGTGCGGAAAATATTTTTCGTTTAGTACCAGTCTTAACTTGGTGGGTCGAGGAACCTTGCCTGCGAGTTCGAGCGGGCTGGACATCTGCTGTGCAAATGACCCGTTGAGAAGAGCAGTCAGTCTTAACTGGTGGGGTTGGAAATTGACAACCTTGGCTGCGGCTTCGGGTGAGCTTGACATTTGCCGTGCAAATGACTCGTCGAGAAAAACAGTCAATAGTTAGGTTGTGCTGCTGTAAAAAATCCAGGCCTAGAATGGCTGTAGGTATGTCAGCAACATAAAATTTCCAGGGGCATGGCGGTAGGCCAGGAATTGGGAAATGTAACCTCAAAGTTATAATACCTGTCACAGGAATTGACGTGTCGTTCACGGCCAAAAATGAAATGTTGGCAGGCGTGATTTTTTTGTTACAGGAAACTGCAATGTGGGTTGGTAAAATGGAAAAACCTGCACCACTGTCAACCACAAAATTAATTTTGTAGGTTAGGTCTTGTAAAAAGATTAAATTAGAAGTTGGAGGGATTGAATTAACCCTGGGAAATGGGGAATTGGTATTTCCCAAAGGCATGGAACGGCGTTTATTGAAATGCTGAGGAATTTGGGGTTTCGGAGAGAATGTGGTAGTTACAGGTGATTGCCGCTTGTTCATGGTAGAAAGCTCATTAGAAATGGTTGTAAGATTGGTCGTCAAACTGTTTAGCTTATTTTCTAATGCATGAGTAGTTAAAGGTTGTGGTGTTTTCTGCAAAGAATAAATTAAATCTAATTTCTCTACAAAGGATATTAACGGTAAGTCATTGAAATTGAAAGACTGAATTTTAAGTTCTGTTGGTAGTTTAGCTATTAAAAAGTCTTTGGTTAATTCCTCAGTTAATCCCAGATCCAATTTTTGGATGTCAAAGAGTAGTTCTTTGACACTACCAGAGAATTGAAGAGTCTCCAAAAGATTATGAATGCGACATTCTCGTGGGCCCAGAATCGATTTTATTACTGCCCGTTTCAATGTAGTATATGGTCTTTGTCTCGGCGGATTTATAGTTAGGTCTCGATGAGCTCCTAAAACGTCAAAAGGTAAGTTTAGAGTTAATAAGTTATATTTAGCTAGTTCATCGTTGATCAGCATACGAGCAAAGTATCGTTCTACCAAAATAAAATACAGGTCGACATCGTTACTCGTAAAAACTGGAAATGGAACTTTGACAGTCGCCATTTGAAATATTACATATTAAAGTAAATAAAATGATTTGAACTTATCGGATCAGAAAGGAGCACTAGTTCCGGTTCCAACGGTCACCTTCAGCCAGCCACGACAAGTCAAGCAAGGCAGGTAGCAGGATCTTACGATGACAGGAGTCGAGCAGCAGCTGATGACAGATAACGCATAAGCAACTAGATGTGGTTCACCTGGAAAATTCAGTGCAGCAGGTAAAGACCAATACTGCCAAATTCTTCTTCAGGAACGTCGGGTCACCATTTGTAACGGTTTAACACTTGTGCGGTGTTAATGTTACACTTATTATTAATTCTTTTAGACGGAATAAAACAGGTTTATATCTAAGAATTATTTATTTGACTCTTCTAGTTTTATTGATACGCGTTGCCTAGTACCATTTCGTATCTGTGCAAAATATATGAGTTGTGAGTCGTTCACAACAGTACCTGGCTAGGAATTCGAAATAGTGTTTGAGTAGGTAATGGGCCACCTGGCACGTGCTTCTTTAATTTTTTAGGCTCCGCCTACTTGATCCGATTGGTAATCCTACACTTCGATGACGCCTTCTACTCTGTGATTGGTCATCACCACCCCGAAGCCACGCCTACTGCTCTGTGATCGGTCCGACCAATCTTGAAGCACGGCGTTCCCAGATTGGTCCGGCCATCTTGAATCACGCCAACTGCTCCCTGATTAGCGGCCATTTTATCCCTACTCCTTCGTTCTGTCATTGTGACCATTTTTATCCCTGTCAATGGTAGGATATCTTGTGCACAAAAGCTAAAATAAGGCGTGTCTATAACAATCAGGGATGGAACCTGTATTACTGGTACGAGCTTCTCCGGATAAGTTGTATCGAGGGTTAACAGCGGGCTACACACTAATAGTAAACTCGAGTCACACATGGTTAAATGCTCCTTTCTAAAACAAACATTTCATCATCTTCAATGTCATTTATTTGTTTTGGAAATAATAATTTTCTTAAAAATGAAATATCTAATCAAATGAAATAACCCTTTTGTTATATGTATCTACTTAGAAAAACAGCAAGTACACTGCTACGAACTGGCATTACTTTAAGTGAACGCCGCTTATCGTTATGATAACGCGCACAAGATTAAACATTAATTGAATTAAATAACCTTTTTGTTATATGGATGTACTTAGAAAAACAAGTACACTACTACATAGTTACCGACATTAATTTAAGCTAACGAACATAATAGAAAAACTCAGAAGTTTAAAAGGTAACATCAGCATGCGCGTAGGGCAAGCTCTATTGTTCCCTAAGGGGTGTGCAGGTGTGTGTCAATATATCAAAGAATGTATGTCGTGTGACCGCAGCGAGGCGTTGAATGCAATGGGCGGTCCAAGGCTTATGTTATACCTTTCTTTCTCTTGTTATTGCGCTTGGGGGCCATCAATCGTAAACAATGATAGAATCTGTTAACCTTTTGTTTTTCTAACAGCTGCCCATTGTGTATAAAATATATATAGATGTATTTTGGAAAAGAAGAATAACGTCTAATAAGCGAAGGGTATGCGGGAGACCGCAGCTAGTTTTTTCTATTATGTTAGCAGGTGCGTCATTCTATTGTTATAACTGAGCCCTTGTCAAAGGCGAAGAATTTTACTAAGCAATATGCCTGTCAAATCTATGTCTAACAACAGGAGACAGAAAGTCTATTGTGTGTGTGCATATGTATGTGTATGCATGTATAGATACAAGATATATATTTGAAAAGTGTAATGCTCAGTGGGTGGTAGCAGATGCTGCTGCTTCGAGGGTTATTTATTGTTTTGGCGCAACAACATAAATGACACAATGCATTTGTTAATATGACAATCCAATCATAGAGCAGTAGGTGGGGCATCGGAGTGGGGAATGACCAATCAGACCAAATACAGAACTAACAATTATTTCAATGCTTTGAAAACCTTCCCCTTTTCTCAAAGAGGTATTTTTAGAAGATAATCTAAAAAAACAATAATTAGTTTGTGGGTCTTCCGCCTAACTACACACACATATGCCAATCACTGTATGTGTCAAAAGTTGGTGAAAAACACTCCAGACATCTCAATTCCATAAAAAGAAATATTGTAACAATGCTTTACTGCCATGGGTGAGTTTCTCCTAAGGATGTTTCTAGAAAAAGAAGTGCCATTAAAAAGAAATGAACTTCTGGTTTCAAAACTTTCGACTTCGTGCCCTTTAATTCTGATTGGACATTGCAAAAACTTCCTGATGTAACTAGCGGGAATGTGGCAGCAAAAGTCAGATAGCGCCTCACATATTTTTCAAAAAATCAAAAATACAGTGCCAAAAAATCCCCAAGTTCTGCAAAAGAAAAAAGTACAACCTGTAAAAAATGTCTCTGGTCTCAGTCATCTAAAATCATTTAGTGAGGAAGAAGATGAAAGTGTAGGTTCAATGATAACAGTACCGAAGATGGTATAAGCTCAGATGATCATTCAATCAACTTTAGATAACATTACAATTGGCAAATTTGTATTGGTAGAATTTTTATCTGATTCTCAAAAGAAAACAAAATTTTGTTAGTTAGGAGTTTGAAGTAGTCGGTTGGAAATCTGCTCAATCAAGAAAAATATTTAAAATTGTGAAAAATGATTACATCTTGTATTAAAGCTTAACTTTTCAAGCTAACTTATTTTTGTTTGTTACAGCTTTTTATAATTCTATAGAGAGAATGCATGATGACGAGAGATTTGAAGTCAACATCCAAATGGATATTAAAATAGAATCAGAAGAAGATGATTGCAACATCCAAAATGAAATTAAACTGTACACTGAGTGCGAGGAGAAACTGTTCAACACGAGTATTCCACAAAAACACGAACAAGTGGATACTGATTTGAAAATATTCTACTGTAACACATGTCAGCTTAGATTTTCACAGAAAGTTAATTATCATAAGCACATGCATACTCACAAAATTGAAAAACAGTTTAAATGTGATTATAAATCTGCTGAAAAAGGTACACTCAAAAAACACATGCTCGCTCAAAGTGATGAGAAACCATTTGTATGTAATTTATGCTCTTATAAATCTTCTTATAAAAGCAATCTCAAACAACACATGTTCACTCATAGTGGTGAGAAACCATTTGAATGTAACATATGCCATCACAAGTTTTCTGAAAAAGGTAACTTTAAACGACACATGCTCACTCATACTGGTGAGAAACCATTTGAGTGTAATTCATGTAGTTATAAATGTACTGAAAAAGCTGCACTCAAAAGACACACGCTTACTCATACTGGTGAGAAACTATTTGAGTGTAATTTATGTGATTATAAATGTGCTGATAAAGCTACACTGAAAAGACACATGCTCACTCATAGCAGTGAAAAACCATTTGAGTGTAATTTATGTAGTTATAAATGTATAGGAAAAGCTAGTCTTAAATCACATATGCTAACTCATAGTGGCGAGAAACCATTTAACTGTAATTTATGTGATTATAAATCTACTGAAAAAGGTACACTCAAAAATCACATGTTCACTCATAGCGGTGAGAAACCATTTCCGTGTAATCTATGCTCTTATAAATGTTCTCAAAAAGGCAGTCTTAAACAACACATGCTCACTCATAGCGGTGAGAAACCATTTGAGTGTAACATATGCCATTACAAGTTTTCTGAAAAAGGTAACCTAAAACGGCACATCCTTACACATACTGGTGAGAAACCGTTTAACTGTAATTTATGTGGTTATAAATGCACTGGAAAAGGTCCACTCAAAAGACACATGTTCCGTCATAGTGATAAGAAACCATTTGAGTGTAATTTATGTGATTATAAATGTATTGAGAGAGGTAGTTTTAAAAGACACATGAGGGTTCACAGTGGTGAGAAACCATTTCAGTGTAATTTATGTCATTATAAATGTTCTAAAAAAGGTATCCTCAAAAAACACATGCTAACTCATACTTGTAAAAAAATATTTTAATGTGTGTGTATGTGCGTGTGATTATAAATGTAGAACAAACATCCATCTCAAAGCACATGTGTTTACTAATATTAAGGACAAATCATTTAAGTGAAATTTATATCATTATAAATGTAGAACGATCAGCCATCTCATACGCACATTAGGGTGTTACCTACTTATTTATAGGAGCAAAATTGTTTTTAAATCTTTGGGGAGGGTCAGATTGAACTTTGTTCCCTTGTGACTAAAAATGGTAAATTGGATTTGGGCAGCTCAGAAGTTGATAAGTCAAGTTCATTAAAAAGTGCCTAATATAGCGCATGGAACCCATTCTAATTGAAATAAAATAAAAAATAATAAAATTATTGTTTAATTTCAAAGCAATGCTATTTTAGCTTTATAAGTTTTACTAACCAGATTTTGACATGCACATGCACTTATAGGGTAGTGTTTAGTTATCGTGTAGTTATACATAGTACAAGCAGTTGCGATACATTAATTTTAAGGAGTGATTGAAGACACCAAAAGGAACAAAAAAGTCTGACTTAATTTTTTTTTATCTTAATAGGCTTTCGAGTAATTTAGAAAAAACCATTGCCATATATGGCAACCTTGCTTAAGCATAATCGCATTCTACAACTGAAGATCTTGTCTTTGTTTTAGAATTAAGATTGATCAGTCTAAACAAATTGATGATGACAGCCGTTGTTTTGCTGAAAAAGCTAAATGAAGCAGGTTTTATTGCTTTTTATTACAAAAGGTTTTTAAAAACATTAAATGAGGAAACTAGGTCAGGGTATGATTAACATCTGTGTAAATATAAGATCAGATCAGATTACAAGCAGCACTTTTGTTTTCTCTGCTATTAAGCACTAAATAATAACGCCAACGGCAGCGCTATACGGATGAATACATACTCCCTAATAACAGGTTATAATTAAAAATTTCATTATATTTTAAGTGTCATAGTGCAATGAAGTCCTTTAAAGAAACGTATTTAATTGGGCAAATTTTTAGTTATAACCAAGCCCAACCAACTGGGTGCTGAATGGGTAGTTAAGTGCACAATTTCGTGTAGTCGAATGTATAGGTATAAAATTTCGGTGAGTCCAGGTTTTTAAACTGTAATAACTAGAAACAGTAAATCAACTGTTCAACAATTCTTTATAATCATAGAATAAATTACGCAAAAAATTAAGGAATTTAAGGTTTAATAGTTTCCCTATCTATAATTGAAATTATAATTTTTCCACCTCCTCAGCCCAGGAATACTTTACGATGTATAAATTTCAAAATTTAAATCAATTTCGAGAAGAAACATTTCTGTCTACGGAATTAAAAAGGTTCGTTAAAAAAACAGGTCGCTACATTTTGTTTTAACAAAGATGCAATAATTTAAAATTCGTAAATTGGCGTTATCGCGTCGGCGTCGTCCCACCGACTAATGTAAAACAATATATAAAACAATAAGTTGCATTATCAACCGGTCTGGGCCGTATTGTTTGCATATACGAAATGCATACCAGGTAAGTTCAGTAAGATTTAAAATCTTATTTAAAAATTTAATTCAATAATTGTAGTAAATTATCCGTCTTTGTTTAAATATTGCTTTACAGTAAGCATACAGTCGTGCACAGAAATTAGTTAAATATGGTTAAAAAAATACATAACTCAACGGAATTAAAAAGGTTATTTAAAATATAATTATAAAAAGTAAATTGGCGTCGACCTTAACACCTAACGGTAGATAAGGTTATGATTATATATATATATAAATTGGCGTCGTCGTCTCGTCGACTAGGGAATTTAAAACAAAGAATAAAATGCATTATCAGCCGGTCTGGACCGTATTGTTTACACATGCGAAATGCATAGTAAGTTTTAAAAATTAATCCACTAAATAATTTATCTTTTTCTAAATATATTGCTATCGGAATAAGCATTCCGTACTTCAGTTTACATAATCGTAAGTACGCATAACAAAGTATAGGTAACTGGTTTGAAGAATTCTCATTGATATATTATAAATTGTAACAAAATATATATACATTTGTATCTCGCCAGTTTTTCAATAGAGAAAATTAATATGCCCAAAACCAAGAAAGTAACTCCTTATCGATTCACTCGATTTCCAAATGAAGACTTAATAGTGGAAAGCAATCAACTTAAATGTGGTCGATGTCGTAAAATATTGACATTAAAATGTTCCAGTATTTGAAAACACTTAGACTCCTCTCAACACCAAGGTATACAATAAATAAAAGTTAATCATAAAATGTGTAATTTCTACTAACAAGTTAATCAAAATTTTCTTAATTTGATTAAAATTACTTAGTGCCACAAAAAATGAAAGACGATGAAAGATTATGGACTGAATTCGTGCATATTGTTACCAAAGTTGGTATTCCTCTAAATGTCTTCAACGACCCAGATCTGAGAAACTGGTTGGACTCGAACATTAAAAGTGACGCAAGGTTGCTATCAGTAAACACTTTACGCTGTATGCTACTAAAAAGTGGGGAACAAGATACACAAGACACCATTAATATTTGCAAGTACATAATAGATTAATGTTAAAATTAGAAAACTCCTTCACCATTCCGACAGGGAGAGGCGTTCTATACTCTTCATGTCATATCGGAGGTCAAATCAGACAATAATTTGAGCTCAGCAGACCGAATTACCCCTAGTATCATTTTCAATGTATGTGGTCAAGAACAAAATCTGTCAAAGGCAAAGTCTCAGCTCAAGTTTGATTTCAGATTGAACCCTCCAATGTCAACCATTGGTCTACGTCTGTCACCATTTCCATCTAACTACTTCCCTGTCCCTGTTAAGTTTTTAAATACGGACAGATGGATACGCCAGCTCTAAATACTTTAGTATAGAACGCCTAATATAATATATAAAAGGCTATACATTCCTGATAGGAATTGAAGCCGCCCTTTAGGGCTCTTTTGACTACATTAAGTGTTAATGGTGCGTCACTCCATTACACTATATTATTTTTTTTACAAGTTTATAAATAATATACTAATATAATAATAATATATACAATAATTTAAATGAGTCTTTATAAGTTTCTGTATCTTGTTGCTTCCTTCACAATTCCCCTCCATACCTTTCTATTTCTCATTTTCTTCCTCCATTCTGTGATTCCCATTCTCTTTATATCTTCTGTTACTTGCTCTTCCCAGCGTATCTTAGGTCTTCCTCTTGCTCGCATCTGTGGTTTCCATTTCGTCATTTTCTTCTTATTGAATCTTCGCTCATTCGATCAATGTGTCCGTACCATCTAATTCTTTTGGCTTTTATTACTCTAACTATATTTTCGTTCTCTATTAATTCTTCAATTTCACTGTTCATTAATCTTCTATATTGCTCCTGACTTATCTTCTTCCCTCCGAATATCTTTCTTATTATTTTTCTCTCAAATATTTTTAGCTTCTCTTCATCTCTTTGTGTGAGGCATATATTTTCTGCTGCATACACTCTAAAAAATTACCGGTGAATTATACCCTAAAAAATGGAGGCAACTATGTTACCTCCATTTTTTGGGGTAAATTTACTTCAAAGTGTAATTTTCATAGGAAGTGAAAAATTTCAACATTAGGTTAAGTTTGCATTGTAATGTTTCCTTTTTAAGTAAATTTACAGATTAAAATTACAATCTCAATGTAATTTTACATTTTAACATTAAAACACCTGTGTAAAGTTACATGACAAAGTTAATATTTCATGGCAATAGTACTTTTCAGGGTTAAAATACAAATGTGAAAATACTTCTTGAATGTAACGATGACTTGCGAAAGTACTTGCAAATTCAATCGTTCCTCTGGGAATTGTACACTCTAAAAAATTACCGGTGAATTATACCCTAAAAAATGGAGGCAACTATGTTACCTCCATTTTTTGGGGTAAATTTACTTCAAAGTGTAATTTTCATAGGAAGTGGGGAAATTTCAACATTAGGTTAAATTTGCATTGTAATGTTTCCTTTTTAAGTAAATTTACAGATTAAAATTACAATCTCAATGTAATTTTACATTTTAACATTAAAACACCTGTGTAAAGTTACATGGCAAAGTTAATATTTCATGGCAATAGTACTTTTCAGGGTTAAAATACAAATGTGAAAATACTTCTTGAATGTAACGATGACTTGCGAAAGTACTTGCAAATTCAATCGTTCCTCTGAATATTACTTACATAGGTAAAGGAATTGTATGAAACAAAATAAAATCAAAGTAATTTTTATTGAACGTATGTACTTATATAAAATATAAGACATTAACAGAACTTCTTTTCAGGGGCCTTCGGAAATATTTGGTCTCTCAAAGACATTCAGATAAAGTTTCGATTCCACCTAGAAAATTAAAAAATTATAAATTATATAAACCATTATACACGAGTACCTTTCTCAATTACAGTTATGCTAGTTTATTTCGAATTCTTCAATTTTTGATTCATCCTAGAAAAACATTAAATTAAATATTTTTATTTTATTGGTTTAAATTTGTAATTTTAACATATAGGTACTTACCGATTATTATTTTTTAACTTCTACTATAAAATAAAATTTTTCCCATCTTCGGTCATACGTGTAAATATTTGCCTTTAATAAATCCGCACTACACTACAACGAAAAACAAAATATTAATGAGCAATGAACACTTCGTTCGGTATCGATAGAGTACGCCTCGCCGAAATCATAAAAGAATGGTACGCACCATTCCGACCATTCCCCAAAAAGCCTATTTGGACTGTTCATAATGGATTCCTGAATTCTTTCACGAAACGAAGGTCACAAACAAGTGCGATCAGCGAAATAGCATCTCAACGGTTAAAAACATATTAAGGGTAAAATTACACTATTCTTGTTCAAGTTCATCTTATCTTTAATATTACACTAAAAATGAATTAAGTTATTGAGCAATTATACATTTGTAAGGAAAAAATTGTCTGAGTTATGTAAATTTATATTATGGATAGTGATTTTAACCAGTTCAATGTAGTAGAATTACTTATATTTGTATAATTTTACATAATTACAGGGCATTTTACCACAAATAGTAAAACTACTAAATGTATAGGTAAAATTAATTTTAGGGTAAAAATACCGCAAATAATAGCGAAAAGCTACCTCTTTCCCAAGGTAATTTTACCTCATTTTTTACAGTGTACGTTGCTATAGGTCTTATCACTGTCTTATACAATCTTAATTTTGTTCTCTTGGTTATTTTCTTGTTATTCATTATCATTTTGTGCTTATAGTACGCTTTATACCCTGACTGTATCTTCTGGTCTACCTCCTCACTCCTATTATTTTTCTTATTTATTATTGTCCCTAGGTACTTGAAACTTTCCACTTCTTCTATATTAATTTCTTCTATTCTTCTTACTCTTCCGTTGTTTCTGTCATCTTTTCTTGTAATCTTCGTATATTTTGTTTTGTTTTGATTTATTTCTAACCCTCTTTCTTTTGCTTTTTTGCTGATCATTTCTACCGTCTCTTCTAAGCTCTTTCTATCCCTTGCTATCACTGTGATATCATCTGCATAAGCAACGACCTGGATAGATTTCTCTATTATTGTTCCCGTTATGTTGCATTCCCTTATTATTCCCTCCATTACAATATTAAACAATGTCGCTGATAATCCATCCCCTTGTTGTACCCCTTTGTATATATCTATTTCTTCTGTTAGTCCTTCACTTGATAGTACTGCTGCTTTCGATCCTTCCATAGACATTCTTATCATTTTTAACAATTTCTTTGGTATACCCATCTCCTTTGCATCCCTTAATATCGAACTTCTTTTTATCGTGTCAAATGCTTGTTTAAAGTCTATGAACACCATCTCCACTTCAATATCTTGCTCATAGCATTTCTCTACTATTTGTTTTACTATATGGATTGCGTCCATTGTCGATCTCCCTTGCCTGAATCCATTCTGATAATCTAATGTTTTTTCAGTGAACTTTTTTAATCTTTTTAATATCAGCGAAGTTAGTATCTTATATGTTATATTTAGCAGTGTTATCTTTCTATAATTCTCACATAACATTAGGTCTCCCTTCTTTGGTATTGGTACTATAATTCCAGATCTCCACTCATCAGGCATTGTCTCGTTATTCCATATCTGTTTCATCAACTTATATATTCTTTGCTTTATTTCACTTCCTCCGTCTTTGATCATCTCATTACATATAGTATCTGGTCCTGTGGCTTTCCTTTTTTTTTAACTTTTGATTATTTCGTAGACCTCCTCTTCTGTTGGCTCCTCGACTTCTTCTTCCTCATCATTTTCCCTTATCTCCTCATTACCTTCTATCTCTTCATCTTTTTCTGTAATTTCCTGTATATGTTTTTCCCACTCTCCTTTTTCTATGTTTGAGGCTATAATCCTTTTCCTCTTTTGTTTCCTAATCTCTTGATACAACTTTGTATTATTTTTACCGTCTTTCTCTATTTCGTCCATCATTTCATCAATCCACTTCTGTTTTTTGACTTTAATTATTCTTGCTACTTCCTTCCTTATTTCTTTGTATTCTTCGTAGTCACCTTCTCTACTAGTTTGTATCCATTTTAACCTTGCCTCCCGTTTTCTCTTTATTAGTATTTCGCATTGGCCATCGAACCAATCCTTTCTATAACGCTGCTTATTTAGGCCTAGTATTTTTTCTGACGCTTTCAGTATACTGCTTTTTATATTACTCCACTCTATTTCTATACTGTCATTTTTCTTTTCTCTAGTTAGTTGAATTTGAAGCTCTTTCTCGTACTCTCTTCTTTTTTCTTCGTTTTTTAATTCTTCTGTGTTCCATTTTCTTTGCATCCTTCTCCCTTTTGTACCCTCCACGGCTCTCAATTTTATTTTTGCTATCACCAGTTGGTGATCTGTATCTACACTAGTTCCTCTATAGGACCGTACATCATGTATCATTTTTTGTTTCTTCGCCTAATAACTTGTTCTAGAACGCCTAATAAAACAATAAATAATAATTTTATGCATACAATATTTATAGGGATAAAGATATATGCATAAATGTAGATGAAACTACAGATATGATGAACAAGAAGGCTCTAAATATTTTAGTGAAGCCTTTGGGTGTGGCAAAATTTCGTTTGGCAGATGTCAAATTCTTAACAGAATGTTCTTCTGAAGCTATTGCAAAAGGTATCAGCGACACATTAGAAAAGCTTCAAATCAACAAAGGAAACGTGGTCAGTCTTATTTCAGACAATGCCCTGACAATGATTGCAGTCCATGGTAAGCTACAGAAGCAGTTCCTCAGGTAATAGATTAAATTGATAATAATTTATTATGTGTAACCTTTTTGCAAACTTCAGGATTATGCATTCTACGTGCTGGTGTCACGTATTAAATTTAATACCAAAAGATGAACTGAGAGCAAGATATTCCACAAGTGACAAATTTATTTCTTGTATGAAAACCGCTTTGATCAAAACGGAATCGAGAAAGAAAGAATTAAAAAAATATTTAAAGTGTGAACAATTACCACCACCACCCAACCTGACACGTTGGAACACTTGGGTAGCAGCAGGCAGTTTCCACTTCGAAAACTGGAATGAAATACACAAATGGATTATGGAGACCAAGAATAAAGATAAAAGCTCTGCCGTTGCAGAGCTGAAGAAACTTATAGACGAATCAAGCGATGTCTTAGTCAAAGAACTACAAATACTTCATTCAACTCATCAAATTCTTACACCAATAATTTGTGCCCTGGAGAGTGACGACATTTTGGCCTCAGATGTTTATTTGTTAATTGAGAAGGTCCGTGATTTCTTTGAAAACTTAAACATTGCGTCCAGGAAATTAACGACCTATTTACAGGGAAAACATCCAGCACTTAATTTCTGGAAGGAAGTTCAGTTCCTAGATCCAAATAAGGCACTTGCCTATTTCGAACAATTTCACACAGCTTTTTTTCAAAAATTTGTAAAAGGGAACATCCAAGAAGAAGTTGCCATATACTTAAACGTGTGTAGACAACAGAGCTCAAAAATACCAGTAGTGGAATTTTGGAAAAAATATTCGCTACAACTTCCGAATTTAAGCGAACTTGCTGTCAAAATTTTAACGATTCCACCTAGTAGCGCAGCAGTGGAAAGGAGTTTTTCTTTGTATAAAAGAATTTAAAAACATGATAGGATAGGTTTGACTCCTAATAATTTAAATGTTCATATGAGGGTTGCGTTTAATTCTTTACAGAGTGTGAATAATCTATCACACATCGCTGATTCAAACACTGATAGTGACCTATCCAGCGAATTTGACCAATGAGTTTTTGTATTTAATTCTATATTATTTACATTTTTCTAGTTGAGTTATGTATTTTTTTAACCATATTTAACTAATTTCTGTGCACGACTGTATGCTTACTGTAAAGCAATATTTAAACAAAGACTGATAATTTATTACAATTATTGAATTAAATTTTTAAATAAGATTTTAAATCTTACTGAAATTACCTGGTATGCATTTTGTATATGCAAACAATACGGCCCAGACTTGTTGATAATGCAACTTATTGTTTTATATATTGTTTTACATTAGTCGGTGAGACGACGCCGACGCGATGACGCCAATTTACGAATTTTAAATTATTGCATCTTTGTTAAAATAAAATGTAGCGACCTGTTCTTTTAACGAACCTTTTTAATTCCGTAGACAGAAATGTTTCTTATCGAAATTGATTTAAATTTTGAAATTTATACATCGTAAAGTATTCCTGGGCTGAGGAGGTGGAAAAATTATAATTTAAATTATAGATAGGGAAACTATTAAACCTTAAATGCCTTAATTTTTTGCGTAATTTAATCTATGATTATAAAGAATTGTTAAACAGTTGATTTACTGTTTCTAGTTATTACAGTTTAAAAACCTGGACTCGCCGTAATTTTATACCTATACATTCGACTACACGAAATTGTGCACTTAACTACCCATTCAGCACCCAGTTGGTTGGGCTTGGTTATAACCAATTAAAGTACGAAGTAGGAGGAATCTAGAAATCAATTTAACGAAAACAATGCCTCATCTGTTTATGCAATTTGTTAATTAACATATATTCCTGGAATGCATGAAATTTAGTAAATCAAATGTAACACTTAAGTGTGCAAATCATACTCTTGTAAAGCGTACTGTTTTTAATGTACCTATTGTTGAAAATTAACTTTTAAGAGCGCTCCGAGATGTGTGAATTCTCAGTCGAATACATGAAGCCTGGATTCCACTACTCGTGTTTGACAAATATTCGTCACTTATGGACATTTGCCAAGTAGTGAGAATGGTGTTACTCGTACAAATATTGATCACTTGTCCTTTCCCGTTGGTTGTCGGTAAATATTACACAAATCAAAGGCCTTTATTACTTTATAAATAGATTCTTTAAAAATGTATATCTTCAAGTACAAATGTTTGCTAAATATACAAGTCGTGAGAGTGGTTACACAAGTATTGATTTGTTGAATTCACAAATATGGGCGTATTTGCCAAGACCATGAGTAGTAGTAGGATCTAGGCTTTAGACTACACGCCTCACTGTGTGGCGAAAGATAGGGAAGAGCACGCAACCCCAAAAACCAAGCAAAATAAGTAATTTTACAGATTTTTGTTGTTCATATGTACTTTTTAAGTTTTAGGAATTGGTATAACAATGTTATAGCATTATTCATTAAGTGCAATTAATAGTTTATGGCGTTATGTTTCATATTAGTTAGGGGAAGTTTACCTGCAACTTAGAAAAAGTCAGAGAATTTATGTTATTCCAGGAAAGGTATTCTATAATATCTCTATTGTAATATTTTTAGAAGTACATTGGAAGATGTTCTAAAATTAAGGCTGACATGAGTTTTTCAAGATAGGTAATTCAATTTTACTAATCTGGTACAGGAATAGGATAAGTAGTATTATCACTTCACCATGAATTTTATACTACAACGAGAGATTTGAATATTTAGAAAAGAACTTCCAAGAAAGAATTTAGAAAATATTTTTAGGACAGCATTGATAAAGGAGTTACTATCTCTTAAGGTCCAAGTGTACCCAGAAAAACGTGTGTTGCTTGTTTCATAAATAATTTAATAATGTTGATAACTTTGGTTTTAAGTTAATACTCTAGGAATGTTAAAAACTTGCTTACCTAACTTGTTTTGGAAAAAAATTTTAATTAAATTATTTAGCATGTTTTACGTGAAAAAGTAATTTTAGAGAAACTGTACATTCAAAGTTAACCAAAAAATACTTAAGTTTCATAGTATTTGAATTATTTTCCCAAAATTTTAAGAAAATTGTATGTCTAGACACTAAATTATTACCTGTTTTTTGCCAAAAAAAACAGGTTTTTGTCAAAAAACTGTTTTTTTTGCCAAAAGATTTAGTCGCTATACATTTTCTTAAAATTCTGGGAAAATAGTTCAAGTACTATGTGAGACTTAAGTGGAGTTTTTTGGTTAACTTTGAATGTACAGTTTCTCTAAAATTAATTTTTCACATAAAAAATGTGAAATAATTTAATTAATAAACGTCGTTTTTCAAAACAAGTTAGGTAAGCAAGTTTTAAAATTCCTAGAGTATTAATTTAAAACCAAAGCTATTATATTATTTATGGAAAAAACGATTATTGCTCATGCGGTTAAAATTTATGCACCGTATTGGAGTGTCTAAATGGCCTCTTTGTAATGATTTTTTTTTAAATTTTTGTATAGTTAATATAAGTAAATCCACTGTGATTTTATTTATAATTTTTGAAGGTACTGTTAAATTATTTTTGGGTAGGTACACTTGGACCTTAAGAAATAACAGTACTTGGAACTTTTTACAATAATTGCCAATATTTCATTCACAAACATTCTCCATTTTACTAACAGGTTTCATTCATGCTGTTTGTTATGATCTTATGATGCTTTCAGCTTTGTTAAATTTTTATTACAGTTATTAGAAAACCCCATTTCTGCTTAGCTATAAGGATCATGGTAAAACTTTTAATAGTTGTTGAGATATAAGGTGCATACAGAGCGCAGGTCATAATATCTAATACCTTAAAAAAATGAAAAACACAATGTTGCATCATCAGTAACTATGCATGGAGTAATGCGAATAATGACGGTAAAG
Organism: Agrypnus murinus; assembly: GCA_929113105.1. Lineage (NCBI taxonomy): Eukaryota > Metazoa > Arthropoda > Insecta > Coleoptera > Elateridae > Agrypnus > Agrypnus murinus. The sequence goes on from OV816031.1 coordinate 47,352,261, forward strand.
ATAATAATCAGGAAGCATTGGCTCTTTCTTTGACATAAATTCTAAAGCGGGCATATGCAGATGTATTTTATAACTCCAGCAAAATTTGAATTTTAGCAAAGCTCTTACAGTTTAGGCTGTTTTAAAATAAAAACTACAACACATTTTCATGTATTTTAATACTGTCTCTTTTTCATTTTTATTTTGGTTTCAATAAGTTCCATACAACAAAAGTAGTAATTTAATTTTAAATTTCAGTCTGGAAACGTCTATAAATTGTTAGTTGAAAGTAGTGACAACTTTAAGCATCAAAATTTGTAGCAATAACAAAAATTTTTAAATTTTGCCACCTGTTCCAGATGGCGTGAACATTTTATAATCAAACGCCAATATGTGTTTTATTCTTTACACAAGTTAGATTTTTACCACAATAAGCATAAAATAAAATATCAATAACTCTGTAAAAGGGATAATCCTCAGGTGGCTGCCTTATGCAGTTTCGAACATTCTTTTATAATTTAAATTTCTAAGTGTTGTCGTTTGTTTTGTTATTTATTGTTATTGTTTTTGTTATTTTTATTATTATTGATTAGTTTTTGTTTTTGTTGAGGATGGCACCTTTTAGCATTCGTGAATATCACAACATGAATATAATTTATGGAGAAACTCGTGCGATGCAGCGGCAGCAGCTCGTTTGTATCGTCAACGTTTCCCTGAACGACGTGCTCCTGAGTCACGAACATTTATCGCAACGTTTGCTGGAGACTGGAAATGTTTTTTCCCGTAGAGCGTCTTGTTGAACATCAACGAGCTGAATTAGGTCTTGTTATGGAGGAACAGGTTGTGGAATTAATTCGAACGATCCCGGCCAGAGTTTTCGAAGTATCGCACGGGAAGTGGAAACAAGTCATTGGACCGTCCACAGAACCTTACATGAGCGGATCCTCTACCCATATCACGTACAACGAGTACAAGGTTTAAGTGCGAATGATCTCTAACCAAGACGTGATTTTTGTGAGAGAATGCCGACAGAATTTGGAATGTATTTGTAAAATTCTTTCGACGAACGAAGCTTGTTTCACAAGAAATGGGATTTTCAACTTCCACAACACGCATATTTGGGCAGACGAAAATCCACTTGCCATCCAACAGCAAGATCAGCAACATCAATTCTCACTAAATGTGAGGGCTGGAAATATCGGCAATTATTTGATTGGACCATTCATATTACTCCATCGACTAACAGGGCAAAGCTATTTATTATTTCTTTAAGACGATCTGCCAGAATTAATGGAGGAAGTTTCACTAGATTTAAGAGAAGATATGTGGCTCCTACATGATAGTGCACCAGCCCATATCAGCAATGCTGTTCGTGACCATCTTAACGAGCGATGGATTGGACAAAACGGACTGACATGTTGGCACCCACGATCTCCCAACTTAAATCCACTGGATTTTTATTTATGTGGCCACTTGAAAAGTAAGGTGTACGCCGATAGCGAAATAGAAATCATTGATTTCAACATCTTGAATTTTTCGACATTTTCGAAAGGGTTTGGCAGAACTGGATTCGGCGATTTCAAGCCTGCCTGAACAATAGTGGTGGGCATTTCTGTTTTAAGTGTGTGTGTGTATGTGTGTGTGCGCGCGCGCTCGCGCGTAATTGTGATTGTGAAATGTTAATAACATTTGTGCAGTCCTTAAAGTTGTATTGTGGATTGGCAGTAATTGCGTTGGTATTATTTGGTAACGTCTGTTTTAGCGATTTGTCAATATGAGTTAGTAAGGTATATTGTCAACCGTTTTCTTGTGATAGCAATCTTAAATCAATAAACAATTCTAAGTTTCTAAAATGGATTGCATGCAGACATTTTTATAGACGTAAAATAGAATTATAAATTTCTGTAAACAAAGTAAAAAAAAAAATTTTTATACTCGTTAAGTGCAAATTAAAGTTCATGTTAAAAGGGTTGTACATTATTTGTGAATAGATTGGGTTTAGTTCTTGTTTTTAGACTAGGTGCCGTAGAATGACTATTTTTTCAGCTTGAGAATATTTTTATGTGATTGTTAAAGTTTTGTTGATATATTATTATTTTTAGATTCTTGTATAGATTTCTCCATTGTTTGAATATTGAAAATTTTATATTTCTCATATATAAAATGTAAATTTTAGTTACTAAACAATCACCAGATTTATGGTTACTCAGAAATAAAATATTCCATTCCCTCACATCTGATGTATTTATAATCATAAAACACAATCATGTAGTAAAAAAAAGTGTAATTTGCAAATATGTTCTGAAAAGATTTTGTTTGCTATTCGCATTATTGCTATTATTGCGATTACTTATTCGTCTTGTTTTTCAAGGTGGTTGAATAAATAATCTATAAATGTATGTTTGTACCTTCTGAAATCACCACATGGTTAATCAAATAGATCAACTTATTTACGAATAAGTGTATGTGTTGAATTAACATAATGTATTAGGTGAAATAGGTATAGCTTGGTTGCCATTGCAAAAAAAGGCTACGATAATGAAATTCGTTAATTCTTCTCCTTTAAAAATATCAATTAATTTAATACAACTTTCAGTTAGTTTTATAAAATTATTATTTCTTTAATTAATTTAATTAGCCAAAATTATCAGACGCCTATGATTTTAAATAGCTTTTTGACAAATTGCTAATCTTATCTCACTCGAAAATGGAATTATTTACACAGCTATGACCAGGCATAACTTCGAAATTGTTTGTATAATAAAATTTTATTGACTTCATAATAATAAATACTTCTAATTAAAGAAAGAGGTTTCAGTAGACGTTTTGTTATGAACTCAAAAATGATTTCTTTCAGTTTGATAAATACGTTTTAAAGAAATACAATTTCGCAGCGTAAGTTGTTTAGTGCAATATTTGGGAAATTGTATTTTTACATGCTATTTGCCTATGTAACAAAACCGATAATACACCCTGTATATAAGCGTTGTGTATTATTATAATCGTCTAAATTTCTAAATGTAAGTTGCACTATATAAATTAATTTTTTTTAAAACTCGGATTTTCCAAACAAAAAACAGAAAAACTGAATTTGTTCAGGAACTGTGCAGAATTTGGATGTATACATTAGGCAAATATACTTAAAATAAAATGTGGAATCGAAAACAGAAAAAATATACAGGGTGTTCCATTGAAAATAGAAAGTTGATAGTAGCCACAGCAATATGACTCACCCTGTATATACAAAACTATTATAAAATTAATATTTGTTTTACACGAACCAACTTGATATTTAATTTTTTTCCTATGATCATACCAGAAAGTAGCTCATTTTTTTTCGTAAATGTCACAGACAAAATCTATGCAGTAAATAGTAAATAATATAAATATGAACTAGAGTCACTACATGTAGTCACCTAGGCCGTCCTAGTTGAACAGAGTACCGCGAAACGCCTCCATATTGGGGCAGAGAAAGGTGATTTTTAATAATGGACAAATTAAAACCATGTTTTACATATTTGACATATTAGAGGTTTGATCTTTCAGAATAAGAAAAACCTTTTAAAGTAAACGTGGATTTGATTAAATACAATACATATAAAAATTAACAATTTGGTGCTTCTTTTGCCCCAATATGGCAACGTTTTGCGGTACTCTGATAGACCAGCGCGTCCTAGGTGACTAGATGTGGTGACTCTAATATGAACTTGCTTGTATTTCTTGGCTTTTTTGATACTTGAATCATCTACTAACACAATACTTAATTAAGGGCGCGTTATCGCCGCCAGTGTTAATAATAGGAAGCTTCAGAAACTATAAACATCTAAAGATGGCGCTACGGTCCGCAAAACGGAATTAATTTCTTTAAAACGAAATTGTAAATGTAAATACAAACATTATTTAATCGCATCGCAGTTCTCTGCTCACAGTGTTGCCAGATGCGTGAACTTTCAAAATATTTTAAGTTTAACTGAAATTTTTAATTTTTAAATGCCAAGGAATAATTTAAGGTAATTGAAATCAAAAAGGGGAATATAGAACTGCTAAATATCTTTAAAAATATTAGTTGTTCTTGCTGATTTTAAGAAAAAGAAAAGTATTACTATATTAAAATGTTGAAAATATATATTCGTTTTAAGAAATTAATCAGGACTAATTAAGAGTGAAATAGTTTATTTAGAAATTAACCGTCACATGCTCTTAAGTAAAGAAAACCACATTTACTTCGGGAACTTATTAAATAATAGTTAAAAGATTAGCAAAGTTAAGTTTAAATTACTTTTAAATGTCTCGCGAATATTAGAGTCACTGCATCTAGTTACCTAGGCCAGCTGGTCGACCAGAGTACGGCAAACCGCCGCCATATTGGGGCAAATGAAGCACGAAATTGTTCATATTTTGTTCTGTATTGAATTTAATCAAATCCACGTTTACGTTAAAAGGTTTTTCTTATTCTGAAAGATCAAACCTCTAATATGTCAAACACGTAAAACGTGGTTTTAATTTGTCCATTACTAAAAATCACCTTTCTCTGCCCCAATATGGCGGCGTTTTGCGGTACTTTGTTCGACTAGCGCGGTCTAAGTGACTAGATGCAGTGACTCTAGCGAATATTAGTCACTGCATCTAGTCACCTACCAACTCCAATTAATTTCGCAAATTGTTACAATAATCGTATAGTTATAAACTTTATTGGTGATGAGAATAATGATAAAAATAAAATTACTAAATGAAATGTAAATTGTGTTTTTTAGCATTAAAATAATTTTTTTGAAAAAAGAAGTATATTTTTCTGGTCGTAGGAAAATTAGTGTACATAACTTGTGCGAACTTCCACTATACCAAAGAACGTGATAAAAAAGTAAGTATATCTATACTCGTCTTTACATTGAACGTACGTGTACAAGAAAGGTAAGAACATTTTTTGCCGTGCGACAAAAATGAAATACTTATTTCACTCCATACGTTCAATACAAATGATCACCTCCCCCCTATATTTTAGCGGTTTATTTTTAATAACTTCGTAACTACTTACATGACACAAAAAAGTGTAGTATGAAAGTTGTAGAGAATCATATTGCCGACAAAAATGGTGGTGGCAACTTTTTTACTCAGACGTACGGTTAAGGAGATAAATAACTTACCAGTAGGAAGAACGTTATACGCGCTTACCTGCCTCGTTTTCGACTTACCGCCATTCGACCGCTGCCTTCCACTACACCAAAGAGCGGAACCAAAAAAGTGACTAAACTAAATTGTTCGTTTTTAAATTGTCTACAAGAAAGGTCAGAACAATTTTGCTCGATACTTCAATAAGTGTCTTTGTAATAACCTATAACTCCTGCCAAGTTTCATCTTGTTTGATTAAAAACTACGGAAATGGCAGCCGGAAAGTGATCTCGTTGACACCCGGTATATATATAACTGGCAATACATTCCTATGCGGAATTGATGCCGCTCTTTAGAGCTCCTTTGACTGTATTAGTGGGGTGGTTCCTCACTCCTCTCCACACCCCCTACATATCTACTAAAAAAAATTGCTGTTATCAAGTCTTGTGACCTTTTTTATCCTGTCGCCTGGACTAGAAGTCTTACAGAATAAGGGGGGTTAGGAATAATGTATAACGTAAATAACTATTACGTATACTTACCTCTACAATGCTACTTCTTTTTGTCATAATTTTAAAGTACCCTATACATAAGCATAACTAGTTTATTTAATGTTAACAGTTGGTAGCAATTATATTGTTTTATTTTACAAGCGACATTTCGAAGAACATATAAACTACATAACCTTATATCGTTTTTTGTGTTATTATTGTAGAAGTTGTTGATTTGAAAAAGAATAATAGTATTGTTATTTGCTGATATGAACATCAGATTAGGTAAGTATTTTAATGCATTTAAAACTGTAATCGATTACACAATGCAGACAAATATGAATTTATAACTATTACACATTCATATGCTAGGAAGACATAAACAAATACTGTTTCTTTTTTCTTAATTATTTTAAATTGTTATTATTTACAGGTCTTATTACAGTAGTAAATTAAGAATTAAAAAATACAACTAGTACTTAAGGTCAATCTTGTCCTTACTGTGGAGCTTAGTAAGCTAACAGCACATAACATTAATGTTATCACCAAATCAGGTACTGGTTTAAACATTAAAGTATGGCATATTCTTGTATGACAACAATAGTAATTAATATGTAATTTTAGGTTCTAAATTAATGGACGTAATAGAAATAATCTTTAGTTTTTAATCTTTTGTTGGTTAACCTTGATGGAATTTGATGTATTATAATCAAAAGGTAAGTTATAAATTGTGTACTTTCGTATAAAATTTAAGATTTAGAGTAAGTTATTTACATATATATTATTTCTTAATTCAACCACCGGCTAGGGCTCATTTTAAAGCTTAAAACCTCTACTTTCGAATGTCACATGGCTCCTATATAAAAATTATAGAAGTTCGAAAAAGAAATCTTAAATTTTTTTAATGGAATTGCATTCTTCGTCAAAAACTACATAAATTTTTTACTAGTACTAGTACAAGTTTTTTTTCATTAGCTTTCATTTATTTTTATTCAGAAAATCGAGCAAAAATAATTGACATAATTTTAGAAGGTTTTAATTATATTATTCATACCTATAGATAGATGACACCCAAGGTACATAAACTTTATGGTATGTCAACTCGCCTCCATTTCGTCAACCAATTTTAATGCAAGCTAATTTTCTTGCGTAGCATCAGTGTCATTCTACAACAACATAACCTGTAATAATGAAAATTTACTTTTGGCGGGTTTTTTCATAATACAAATTAAGGGGGCGTTATTGGCGCAAAATATAGCTCACGTTTTTCATTCAGTTTTCTTTTAATAATCGTTTTTTTAGGAAGATAACGTTTGATGTCGATTGCTAAACTGTTAAGGTAGTGTGGATCATAGTTTGTAAGGAGTAGATATCTAACATAAATTTTATAATCGTAGTCGAACATTGCCAATATTGTATAATTAACGTTTTCTAAAAAATAACCATAATACACAGTCATTATAACACTGTTTAATAGCAAAATCTATGACAATGGATAAATGTTTTTGCTTACTTATTTAGTATTGATTGAAATAAAATAGATGTACATGGCACGGAAATTTAAATATGGCAGCATGAAAATCAGTCATTTTTAGTTGAACGCTTTCTGCACCAGGAAGCGTTGGGTGGTCATATTCGCGGGACATTTAAAAGTAATTTAACTTTCCTAATCTTTTAACTAATTTTTAATAAATTCTCGAAGTAAATGTTGTTTTTCTTTACTTAAGAGCATGTGACGGTTAATTTTTGAATAAACTATTTTACTCTTAATTAGCACTGATTAATTTCTTAAAACGAATATATATTTTCAATATATTAATATAGTAATACTTTTCGTTTTCTTAAAACCAGCAAGAACAACTAATATCTTTAAAGATATTTAGCAGTTTTATATTCCCCGTTTTGATTTCAACTACCTTAAATTATTCCTTGGCATTTAAAAATTAAAAATTTCAGTTAAACTTAAAATATTTTGAAAGTTCACGCATGTCTGGCAACACTGTGAGCAGAGAACTGCGATGTGATCAAATTATGTTTCTATTTACATTTTCAAATTTTAGTTTTAAAGAAATTAATTCCTTTTTGCGGACTGTAGCGCCATCTTTAGCTGTTTATAGTTTCTGAAGCTTCCTATTATTAACACTGGCGGCGATAACGCGCCCTTAATTAAACTTTTTCATGATATAGAGGTACAAGATTCTTTGGTGGCACTATTAAAATGCTAAATTGTGACTCTTCTTTATTTAAAACATCCTTGGTAATAAAACTAAATTTAAATTTTATTTTTTATACAGCAAATTAAAGTAACATCTTTTTTTATTTTTATTCAACTTAAATAATAAGAATACAAATTGACTTATGGAAACATTTCTGTTGGGAATTGTAATTAAATTAATCAATTATTTTGTAATATTTTACGGAGAGCAGATAAACTCCAAGCATGGCTTGATGCAACAGGAGTTTTATTAACAAGTAAAGACCTTGTCTGCTTAAAACATTTTGAAAAGATATTTGTAATTGAACATTCCACAAGTATTCCAAATCTAGTGCGAAGAACTTTCAACATCTAACACATTCCCTACCTTAAATGTAGGATGCATAACTTCTATAAGCGATCTATAAAGCGATATACTAACAAGTGACTACTTACAACTAAAACTGAATCAGGGTAAGACAGAAATCCATTTAAGATACCTAAAGATAAATAAATACTTAAAGATAGATAAATACCTTGATACTAACACAATAATATATAATCAAATCTGTGGTCCTGGTCATATACAAGAAGAGAATAAGTAAAAGACATCCCAAAATTAGTACTTTCTGTTCTCAAGGCTTCTAAGCTTAAATGCCAACCCCTGTTACATCAAGTTATGTCAACATGCAACGGAAGGATGGAAAGTACAAACCCCTATAAAAACTACTGTGTGCATTGATGTCTTGGAAATATTAGAAACTGAGTAAAAATTGTGAATACCGTTCCTGCTATAAAGGAATACTTGTATTTGTTTCTAGACTGCAATATTTTAATTTTCACTATAAAAATATATATACAAGGTTATCATAAAGTAAAGGATATATTTCAAATTATTTATATTAACAAATCAAATTAATAACATAAAGTAAATGGAATCTAGTTGCTTACATAATGGGATTTCTGATGTCAAACACTGGTTACCACAATTGCTCGATATGATCTCCATTTTGTTGTTGTAAAATTACTAACCGTTCCTACAAATTGTATACAGCAATATTCAACATATTTGAATTTCACGAATTTGCTCCCTGATACTGTCCTTTAATTCCTCCAGCGTTGTTGGACGTGTTCTAAACACCAAATTTTTGGATAACCCCACAGCCAGTAATCCGCTGGGTTAAGATCAGGCGATCTTGGTGGCCATGAATTTGCAAAATGTCTGCTTATAACACGATCCTGAAAAATCGCAGTTAACAATTCTTTAATTGGTCGGTAAATGTGCGGAGGTGCTCCATCTTGCATAAAAGTCATGTTTTCAATTCCTTCGTACTCGTTTTGCAACTGTGGAATTGCATAATCCCTTAACATTTGCAGGTATCGTTCACCAGTAACAGTTACAGATACGGCTCCCCATTCTGTATTTCCTCAAAAAAGTATGGACCAATGATGAAATTAACTGCGAAACCGCACCAGACGGTGACTTTTTTGTCATGAAGACCTTGCTGAACGATTTCATGTGGATTTTCTGTTGACCATATTCGACAGTTTTAAGTATTAACTCCACCATTAAGAGAGAAATGGGCCTCATCTGTCCATAAAATATGGGATAGCCATTCGGGTTCAATTTCTATCTGAGCCAATATTTGTAATGAAAAATCGTACCTGAGAGCAAAATCTGCATGCTTTAATTCAAACAGCAGTTGCAGTTTATAGGGATACATTTTTAGGATAATAATATAATAATAATAATAATAATTACTACAACCCATAACCTTAACCAAGGCCCCAGAAGCTATAAGCTTGTGCGGGAGGGAGGGGGCGATTATTATTATTATGTAGGCCCAATGTGCGGCTGCAGCCGACTTATAGATGGAACAGCGCAAATCCCACATTTGTGTTACAGCTAAGGGAAACTGCAGAAAACCTTAACCAGATCTGCCAGCGCCGGGAGTCGAACCCGGGCCGATTGGGTGAAAGCCCGGCACGCCAGACATTACACTACCAAGGCTGTTTATGGGATTTTCCGTAATATTTTCCAAACCGTGGTGTATGGCATTTGTAATTGTTTTGATATCGCATTCACACTATGGATTGCTAGCGGATTAATATTGGCTACGTTTTGATTTTCCTGAAGAACTTCTGCAACTTGGAAATTACTAATCCTTGGTCTTCCTGATCTCGGAAGGTCAGTTACAGACCCTGTTCTTTCAAATTTGCTAATCAAATTATGGTACGCCTTCATTTGGCACGGCCCTGCTCTCAAACCCATTTTTGTACGAAATCTTCGTAATCCAGTAGTGAGATTTATACTGCATTCATAATAACATTGTACTAAACCAATTCTTGTTTGCAGATCCATGTTCAAATTGTTACAATTTACGTTTACGCGAGTTTTATTTTGAGAACAATTATGTAAATTACGATACTTTCGTTTGACGCTATGTAAGCAACTAGATTCCATTTACTTTTTGTTATTAATTTGTTTGGTTAAAAATATATAATAAGTTGAAATATATCCCTTACTTTATGATAACCTGTTATATTAATTAAAAAGACCGAAAAAATCCAATATTCTTAATAATATATTAATATTATTACATTAATTTCTATATATTAACATTATTATCATTATTATTATCCTTATTTGTTTTTTTACTCGTTGAGATACTACGCTCAACAAAAGAATTTGAATGCAGACTTGACTTGTTTTATTAATTTTAAATTTCTAATATTGAAACACAGTCATATTTTCTTTTCAACCATTTGTTGCGCCACTTAAATTTCAGAATCTATTATTTAACAGTCGGAACTAGTGCACATAAAAGTCAATACCACACAATAATTTTTTTCATTGTTGAACTGCTTTTTTTAATGAAACATTTTTGTCAGCTTTACCTTCACATTAATTTGATAAATCTAACCTTTGTAATTTCATTTTATTATTTTTAATACATTAGCGCCCAGCTTGCTATTATAGGATAATTTACATTAGGCCTTCTGAGAACTCGTTGAAGAGGTAACAATGAGAAATCTCCACGTTAGCATTATGAGTCATATTTGCTGCAGCCCTTTTCCAAGTGTTTGTTTACCAGCCTTCATTTTAGTGTACTTTGTGCTACAATAAAGGTTGTTGTTTTTGTGCACCCTGCTCGTATTTACTTAGTTTTTGTTTTAAATCCATAACTATAGATAACTATTAAATGATACGAGGGTGCGTTTTTATATTCACGTAATGGGGAGTAAGGAAAGTAAATAAAAACAGTAAATTACTTTTCTTTTTCAATATATTCTTAACTCTAATACATTTCGCAGATGTAGTAATTAATTTATTTATACCAGTGAAAAATAATTCATTTTTGTAGGTAAAATTTGCTGATACTGCAGCTTTTACTTCATCATCGGACGAAAAAATTTTTTCTAAGTTCTTTTTTCATATTCGGGAACAAATAGTAATCGCTGGGGGCCAGGTCTGGACCTTAGGGTGGATGATTTAATTCCTGGAAGCCTGCCTTGTGTAGGGCAGCTTGTGCAACTCGACTTCGATGAACGGGCACGTTGTCGGGCAAAAGCACCACACCTTTGGCAAGTTTTCCTCTTCTCTTTTGTTTGATGGAGTCTCTTAATCATTGTAAAAGTGTGGCATAATATTCTCCTGTTATAGAGACACCCTTTTCTTTGTAGTCGATGAGCAGGATTCCTTCAGTGTGCCAAAATATGGTCGTCATGAGCTTTGCAGCTGACTGTTGCACTTTAAACTTCTTTGGCGGAGGTGTACCTTTTTTATGCCACTGCATTGAATCTTGTTTGGATTCAGGTTCATAGTGGTGAACCCACGTTCCGTCTCCTGTAACAATCCGACTTAATACTCCACCCTGATCTTTACTGCAGAACTTCAAAAACGCCCGTGGACATGCCATTCGTTCGTGTTTTTGAGGTGGCATTAGCATTCTCGGGACCCATCTTGCACAGACCTTTGTCATACCGAGATCAGCATGCAGAATGTATCTTATGGAATGTATTGTATCTGATACTCTAACCATTTCTGCAAGTTGTTTCTTTTTCAAACGAGCATCTTCCAATGTTAAATTCTCAACTTTTTCCACAAGTTCTGGTGTGGTCACCTCGATTTGGACGTTCAGGGCGCGGATCGTCTTCCAGTGATTCTCTGCTTTGTTTAAACAGGTTATGCCACTTATATATCATGGTTTTTCCAGGACGAGAGTCCTGGTAAACCGCTGACATCTCTTCTGTAATGGTTTGCACTGGTTTTCCTTGTTTTGTCAAGAACTTTATAACAGCAACTTTACTCATATTGAAAAATCTCTTCATGTTCTGACTTGTGTAAATGACAATAACTCAAATACCACTAATTCAATAATAATCCAATTCGGTATTTATAGTAATAAGACATCAAGCTAGACGTTATGATTGGTTTACCAAGATCCGTCCCTCAGCAACTCTCCCCATTCCACGAATATAAAAACGCCCCCTCGTAACTTATCTTTTTTTTGTATTCACATATTTGTTAATGTAATATGTAATGCATCATTTAAAATAAAATTTATTTTTACTTGTAATTTTTAATAATACGAGGGTGGTGTGTGTGATAAGTCAGTGACTTTTTGGATTTACCGCGCAGTAACTTTAAATGCAACACTGTCAACTGCCATCTATGAATAGATTACTGTAAAATTTTGAGAAGGCTGCGCCATTTAGTTTGTGTTTGATAGCCATTGAAAGCAAACAACCTCGGGAATTATAACGAAAATGGAAAAAAGTGAATTTCGTGTGCTGATTAAGCATTATTTTTTGCGTAAAAAAAACCATCACCGAAACCAAGGAAAGGCTTGATAAATACTATGGGGACTCTGCACCATAAATTACAATGGTTAAGAAGTGGTTTACTGAGTTCCGTTGTGGTCGTACTAGCACAAGTGACGCCGAACGTTCAGGTCGCCCAAAAGAGGTCGTCACGCCAGAAATCGTCGATAAAATCCATGGAATGATATTGGACGATCGGAGAATGAAAGGTGAGGTGGCTGAGGCTGTAGGCATCTCAACTGAGCGGGTACATCACATTTTACATGAATATTTGCACATGAAAAAGCTATCCGCGCGATGGGTACCGCGATTGCTCACACTCGACCATAAGCGCAACCGTTTGACCACTTCAAAGGAGTGTGGCGATGTTCAGCCGCAATCAGAACGCGTTTTTGCGGCGTTTCGTTACCGTAGACTAAACATGGATTCATCACGCTACACCAGAGACCAAGGAACAATCAAGAGAGTGGGTTTCTCCGGATGAACGTGCACCAAAGAAGGCCAAGGTGGGTCTGTCGGCCAACAAGGTCATAGGGTAAAACGATCACTGGCGAATATTATTCAGAGCTTTTGGACAGATTCCATATTAATTTGAAGCAGAAACGACTGCATTTGGCGAAGAAAAAAGTGCTGTTCCATCAAGACAATTCACTGGTGCACACGTGTGTAGTCACCATGGCAAAAATCCATAAATTGGGCTACGAACTGCTATCCCATCCAGCACATTCTCCAGATTTAGCCCCCTGTGACTAGTTCCTGTTTCCAAACCTGAAGAAATGGCTGGGCGGTAAGAGATTTGAAGAGGTCATCACCGAAACAAATGCTTATTTTGAGGGCCTTGAGAAAACCTATTATTTGGAAGGAATAAAAAAATTGGAAAAACGCTGGACTAAATGTATCGAGCTAAAAGGAGACTATGTTGAGAAATAAAACGCTTATTTGCCGAAATAAATATCTTTTATTCAAAAAACCACTGACTTATCAAACCACCCTCGTAAATAATTAGAGGTTAGGATTGGTTTTTGTTTTTGCGATGCCGTTCTGAGCAGCAACTAAAATTTTAATAGAAACGTCGAATTTGTTTTTGTTTTTTTATGTCTTTAATTAATTTAATCTTTTAGAGCACCGCGGAAAATAGTTTATACATAACCTCAGACTACTTGATTACTTTTTGTGCAATTGCTATGGTAACGAGTAACAGTTCCTGAATGGTCTACTTTTAATACAAAATAATTTGATATTATAGTGTCATATTCGTGCGGTTGGAGAAAAATGTTATTAAAGTTTTGAATTAACAGAATATCCATATAAAACCTCGCTTTAAAATGTTTGTAGAATAGTTAGACATTTTAATGGTAGTAATCTGACTCTTCACTATTTTGAAAGCTAGCAAGATACATCAATTTTCATACAGAATTTAGTGAATTTACAGAAATACATTTACAGAATTCATACATTTAGTGGTGATACTATATTAAAAATACCATAAAATTAAAAATGTAAACAATATTTTTTATGACCAATGAATTGACCATAAATATTGTGATTAATGATCTTGCAGATTGTTTGGGCAAATTTATTACTACACCAGTTTTGCAATAATAAATTCTGTATATACTAACTTCATAACAGTTTATAATTTTTTTTAGAGTTAGAAAAGTGACCTAATAACTATTCTGTGTCTAATACAGGAACAAAGGCATATGTAAAATATTGCTTTTAGTGCATTGCCTCGCTAATTTAGTGAAATAGTAAGGACTATACAACTTCATTTTAAGATTAGGTGTGTGTGTGTGTGTGTTTGCTCATTCTTTTAAAAGAAACTTGTCTATAGGTATGTATTTTTATTGTTTTCCAAGTCTTGAACTGCTTTAATTGTTTATAAGGTTTTTAGTCTTACTAATTATAATGAATCACAGCACAGAAACTTCATAAAACAATTGTTCCAGAATCACAACTGTTATACAAATTTGATCTTTAAATGAATTGGCATTTTGTGTTATTTTTGGTTAATAGTTCTGTTTTTTTCATTTTTTTGATACTGAATTATTTGGCAAGCAGTTTTAGCTTTCTGATGCTTTAAAAATAGTCAATTTACAGGAGAATAGAATTATCGCCCAACCAAAATGGTATATTCGAAAATATAGGTCATAATCGATATTTTTAATCAAACAGCATTCAAAACTTATAAACTACATAAAACTAAAAACTATGAACTAACTAAGGTTCATCAACTTCAAAATCTCAAACTAAAACTGAAAAATGGAGATCTCAAACCTCAAAACGAAAAAATCTCTGTTGAACTCACTCAACTATCAAGCACACAAAAAATTAATTCGCAAAAATATGCTAAACATCAAAACTCAAAACGATAACACATATCAAACTCAATACGGACACATCGAAACTCATGGGATGACTCAGTCAATCCACCACACAAAATGAGAGATTGTCCTAACGGGCAGAGCAGTACAATTACAAACTTCAATATACTTAAACTGGGCCTTGCCGCTCAACTTAGGCAAACTCGAAACATCTCAACATTCTCAGACCACAAGGTCAAATACTAACAGCTCGATAGGACTTTGTGAATGGACAAATTACACCACCACGCGGTTCTCTATTACACCTGAAACTAAACACATTCAGGTCACTCAAGCCTTTTCAAATTCTCACTTATCAGACAAATTCTGACTCAAGAACTCGCACTAAATTACACGAGCTATATAAAGCGTACTGAACTAACACTTCAGGACAACCCTAGATTGTTTTGGAATTTCACCAAAAACTTAACACAAGAAAATCTGATCCCAAATTCTATGTATCTAAATGGGATTATTGCAGACAACCCACAACATATTGTTGACTTATTTGCCTGTCATTTTGCTTCAGTTTATACTGATTCTCATTGTAATATTCCTACCCTTAACTATAAATATGGGATAAATTTAAACAACATAGTTATCGAGGTAAACGATGTTTTTAACAAACTTCTACAGTTAAAATCTAGTGACAGCCATGGACCTGATGCTATACCATCACGGTTTTTGAAAAATTGCAGATGCGTTCTGGCCAATCCCCTCTGTCGGCTATTTAACTTGTCTTTAACTACAGGTATATTCCCTGTATTATGGAAAACTAGTTTCGTTATCCCTATATTTAAATCAGGAGATCGAATGGATATTAAGAATTATAGACCCATTTCCAAAATTTCTGTTATCTCCAAAATTCTGGAAGCAATCGTTACCGATAAAATTTCACCCAACCTCAGGCACGTTTTTGTAAATGAACAACATGGGTTTATCAAAGGCCGTTCTACAATCACCAATCTTTTATCCTACCAGCATCGAATTTTAAATGCTTTTGAACAAAAGTTGCAAGTAGATGCGATATATACTGATATGTCTAAGGCCTTTGATAAAGTTAATCACAAATTGCTATTAATAAAATTGTCTGCTATTGGATTTAATGAAATTCTACTAAAGTGGCTGTCTAACTTTCTTTGCAATCGCACTCAAATAGTCAACGTAAAAAACCATTTTTCTTCTGAAATATCTGTAACTTCAGGAGTACCACAGGGTAGCCATCTATCCCCCTTACTATTTAACTGCTTTATCAATGATGTTAACCTCTGTTTTCATTATAGTGATTTTTTGTTATACGCAGATGATCTGAAAATATTTCACACAGTGAGATCATTAAATGACTGCCTCAAAATTCAAAATGATCTAGATAGATTCGACGAATGGTGCAAGCAAAACTCAATGACCCTTAATATAGACAAATGTAAACATATTTCATTTAATCGAAGTCTACATTCTATTGATTTCAATTACAAACTTGCTAATGCTTCGATTTTAAAAATTAATATAATATCAGACCTAGGGGTTTTAATAGATAACAAGTTAAATTTTGACAAACACATTAACAATATAAAAACAAAAGCTCTGCAGAAGTTGGGTTTTATAATCAGAAATACAAAAGATTTTTCGTTTTTAAGTTCCATTAAATGTCTTTATTGTGCACTCGTTCGATCTTCATTGGAGTACTGTGCATCTGTATGGTCTCCTTATAGTCAAATTCATATTAATAAGTTGGAGAAGATCCAAAATAAATTTATGAAATATTCAGCATTCAAACTGAATATAACATACGATAATAGTTCAAATATGCGGTTTCTACTACATCTAAATACCTTAGAACAGCGCAGAGTATGCTTTGACTTATGTTTTTTATTCAAATTAATCAACGGTTTCATTGATTGTGAGTATCTTTTATCATGTATCACCTTTTTGGTACCACCAAGAGATACCAGATCACAGCAGCTGTTTCATGTTAGCATATTCACTAATAACTATACTTATTTCTCACCAATACCACGCATGCTGAGATCTGGTAATGCTTGTAAGATAGATATTTTTAATGTATCATTTAATAATTTTAAAAATAACGTGTTAAAATAACATACTATGATATTATACTGTTACTTTTTTCTTTGTAAATGGATTTTCCGTCAATAAACTTTATTATTATTATTATTATTATTATTATTATTATTAAAATGTCACAGCAAACTGTAACGGTACAGAACGGTACATACAAAGCACTCTATGCCTCAACAGGCAAAAACGATAAAGCGATGATCAAAATCACCAAACAGTACGGAACAGAGGCCAAAATGCCTCCAAAGAGCGCAGTACGAAACAATACGGTAAAGAGACTCAAATTATCTCCAAAAAACGCAGTACAAACGGCACTGCAAAACGGTATGGTACGGTATTGCCTAAACGGCACGGAACGGTAAATGGCATTGCCAACGGTATGGTAAAGGGACAAAAAACTGTTTCCCAAAAGACGCAGTACGATACACGACTGTACTGCAAAAGTGTATCACTAACGATACACAAATCAGTAAATGATGGATGCAAACGGTACAAAGAAAAAGACGGAATGACACCACCAAAACCAAACAGACTTCAAACTTCAAAATGGTTCAAAACCACAAGACCTACTAGATCTCTTTTATGGGCTTTGAAAAAAGCTCATAAAAGTTCATCCGCTTGGCTTGTCATTAACGACATTGGCCGATTTACAACACTGACCGTAACATTATCCAGCTCGAATAAGGTTTTAGTAAATCGTATGAGACAACGTCTTTCACTAAACAGCTGGGCATTAACGTCATTGGCCGGCCATTCACATAAACGACCAAATAAGCCGGCCATTAAAGTTGTATCCCAGCCATTTACACGTGATTATCCGTATTTACCTCTTTGACCGTAACATATACGCTTTTTATTGCTTTCACCATTTTAAGTATTGCCTATAGTGTTGTTGTAGACAGTTCCATACCTTGTCCCTTTTAACTGTATCAAATGCTGCTTTTTGGTCTATGAATGTTAAGAATATTTCTAAATTTTATTGTATTTTATCTTCTATGATCTTCCTGATTACTGTCATTTGTTGCTTATTTATTTTCTCTCCAGCGTTTTGCTCTATATAGTATATACAGTCTGTTTGATTTAAAGCGCCCAGCTATGTAGCAACTTTATTTTCAGTCAGAAATGGAATAAACCATATATATTATTCAATGGCATAAAATTCTCTATGTTCTGGTTCAGAAAATTTTGTATTTACTAAATCGGTGTGCGTGATGACGTCTCGAACTTTTTTAAATTACATGATAGGTATTTCTTTATTGAAATCAATAGAGTATTGTGTTCGCTTTTCAACCATAATAAATATTCCTACTCTTACATCAGAAAAATTTTAAGAAAAACGCGAAAAATGATTTACGACTAGTAGGCTTTGATTTCTGGTTCTCCAATTAAAAAAACAGAATTATCTAGCAAGCTTAGATAAATAACGAAGTTTTGGTTGTTCCAGTGGCGTATTTACAAATTTTTCTCGCGGGGGGAGTACTCTATAAAAATTCCTAATCAAAAAGCTTGCTAGATAATTCTGTTTTATTAATTGGAGAACCAGAAATCAAGGCCTACTAGTCGTAAATCATTTTTCACATTTTTCTTATGCAAGAGTATGAATATTTATCATGGTTGAAAAGAGAACAGAATACTCTATCGATTTCAGTAAAAAATACCTATCGTGTAATTTAAAAAAAAATTCGATGACGTCATCACGCTCACGCCGATTTAGTAAATACAAAATTTTCTGAATCAGAACATGAGATAATTTTATGCCATTTAATAATATATATGGTTTATACCATATCTGATTGAAAATATAGTTGCTACTAAGCGGGGGGGCTTTAAATCAAACAGACTGTATAGTGCCAGGCATATTACCCTTTAGTTCTTGCAGTCATTTTTGTTACCCTTCTTATATATCGGTATTAGTATTATATTTCTTTCCCATTCGAACGGTATTTGATTATTTGATCACGCCTTGTTATTTAATTCTATCGTCCAATCTACGAGTTTCCTGCTTCTCCATTTTATCATCTCTGGGTTTATGGTGACCCACTAGTTTTGCCAACTCTTGGTTCTTTTAATGCTTCCAGCACTTGTATCGTTTCTTGTATTGTTTGCTGTTGTGAATTTGCTGCAAATTTAGCTTCATAATGGTTCTCCAAGTTTCAATATTTTCATGTTTATTTGTGCTTATATTTCTTGTGTGGTCTTTGACAAATTTGATGTTTTTATTTCTTTTGACTCTTAATAATTTTATCGTATTCCAGAATTTCTGTTATTTTCCTTATATGCTTCTTGAATTTCTTTGCCAAATTCTTTCCATCATTTTCTTTTCTCTACCTTTATTGTTTCTTTTGTTTCATTTCTTTTTATGTATTAAATCTAAGAAAAATGAAAATTTGTCAACATGGTCGGATGTAATTTGACTTGTAGATAACAAAAGATGTAAAATATACAGGGCGTTCCATTTAAAAAATTTAAGCTATTGGCATTTTTATTAAAGCAAATGTAGCAAAACATAACTGTTTTGTGGACTATAGGGACTTTAGAGAGAATTATTTCAAATTACAAATAAATCCTAATAAATTACTACTGAATTCTGATCCCGTTGTGTCTGCTTTAAGACCGAAGTTACGAGAATATTAACTTTTAGCTTTTAAGCTTTTAATTATTAACCGTTCCAAAAATCATTTTCTGACAATCGACGGTCTAACAAACAAATCTACTACTTTTAATTTACTTACTGTAACCTAATATTAATTACCTGATATTTGTAAATATTAAGCTTATACAGTTTTTTTTATGGTAAATATTCGGTTTACCAGGCATGCCCATTTTGAAAAGTGGGCGTGGTCTAGATTTAAATATAAATGCTGTAGCGTCTGGAAGTGTAAAAGTAAAAAGTTACACGTACTTCAATTTCTCATTATACTTCTATGGGAAAGTATTAATATCTAATTCTCCCGCTAGAGGGCGCTGACCTGATCTGACCTAACCTAATCTAACTTGACCGGTCTAACTAAACTTAACCTATCCTAACTTTAACCTCTCGAAATCTCATTTTTATTACTTGCAAAAATTTCAAATCGGAATCAGTTTTATTCAAATGACATAAACGGTGCGGTGCGAATTGGTTCTAAGAGAAAGCTAAAGTGATCGATTTCTTTTTTGACGCAAACTCAAAATGGCAGAAGCAACAATAGCGCCATCTATTAGCAAAACTTTAAAAATAGTTTTTTACAGGTTTTTATTTCATACTGTATCACATTTATCAGCTTTACGTTAAACTTTCCAATCCGGAAATTGCAGTTTTACAGTCGAGTATGGCTAAGAAGATTTTGCATGATTTAATAATAAAATAAATCAACTAAAAATTATTTATTATTCTGTTACTATGGACTTTCGTTCTTCATAGATCTCCATATTTTGAATTCGGAAATTTTTTAATTTATATAATTTTTTTGAATTAAACCATAATCCAATATGTAATTGCAGTATGAAATAAAACATTACATTTGGTGGCTATGCTCTTGACAAATCACAACCAATAAACAAGTTGAACATCTTGAAAGAAAGGACCTGCAATCTTTGCTACAAAATCCCAATCTTTCGGTTAGAGATTTACCAAAAAAAGTGCGAAGAATCTGTCGTACAAAGAATTAAATTATATAACAAAAACACTATAAAACCATTTCAAAAAACTAAGGTGCCAAACAGAAATTAAAAGCAACAAGTTACAGCTAAGTCTAGAGCAAGGAAACTTTACACAAGAATGACATCCAAAAATTTCTGCATTGTGATGAACGATGAAACTTATTGTAAGGTGGATTTCAAATCTTTACCGGGTGTATTTTTCTGGCACAGACAAAAAATCTGCCAAAGAAGAATTTAAAGTATTAGTTAAATCCGAAAAATTTGCCTAAAAAAGCTCTTGTTTGGCAAACAATCTGGTCTTGCTGGAAGAGCAGTGGTCCGTTTTTTCAAATGTTTCTATAAATTTCCATATATACCTTTTAATGAATGCTCAAAACACGTTTACTGCCCTTTTGCCAGTACGAACAGTTCTGTGCTGTTTACTACTCTGCTGCACAGTTGTCAATTGGTATAAAGAAAATATTAAATTTTCCCAAAAGGAAGAAAATTCTCCCAACTGCCTCGAACTCCGCCCAATTGACAAATATTGGGCACACACGAAGCAATAGTTACTTACGTCATAAGTCCTGGAAATGGAATTTTGCTGTCTAGTAAGATGTTACTGACAAGGCGAGGTAGGAGTCGAGTGTGGAACACCGAAACGAGTTGTAAGAATATTTCCATGATGTTTCGCGTAATGTGTTTTATTTCATTCTGCAATTATTGAATTATTGGTTTAATTTAAAATTTAAAGAAAATATTTTTTCTCCAACTGCTTTTAACTAGCAAACCCCGTGAGTGGATTGTTTAGAATAAACTACATGATATTGAATTACCTTTTATTTACTGCAATTTTAATACAGGTAAAAAGGGACAATTTTAATATTTATATCATTATTAAGAAATATTCTCAAATGTGTTATCTTCACTCCTGTTTCATCGAAAATTCGAAGAACTTATGAAGAATGGTAAACGCATATCACCGAACGTGTACCGTTAAATAAAAAGAGGTCATGATGTGGTGTAAAAATCGGAAAAAACGAAAAACAAAAAAACTAACAATGCTCCCCAAAATACCGTTTTTCTCCAACCGCGCGAATATGAGACTGTACAAATAGTAATCACTTTTTGTACTAAGACAAAGAGTAATCTGATGTTACGCGTGTCATATTTCGCGGTGCTCTAAAACATTTTATTTTATATTAATAATGCGAAATAAATAGAAATCTCGAATGAAATAATAATCATTTATCTGTTTTTTGATAATAGGTATTAATATAATTATTCAATGAATTTCTTAAGACATAAAAAAAGAGACTCGATGTTTCTATTAAAATCTTATTTACTGGTCGCAATGACGTCACAAAAACAAAAACGAATCCTAACCTCTTTCCATTTAACGCATATCTGTGTCGTCGCCTGTCCAAAGTTCTTCGAATTTTCAGTAAAATAAGAGTGAAGATTATACATTTGTGAGTATTTCTTACTTATATTATATTAAAATTGCCCCTTTTTACTTGCAAACAAGAATTCCTTAAAAAGTTGCAGTAAATAAAAAGTAGCTTAACGTTATGCTGTTTGTTCTAAACAGTCCTCTCACGGAGTTTACTAGTTAATAGCGGTTACAGAAAAAATAGTATGTTTATAATTCCTACAAAAAATGCATTTTTGGGACTAACAAGACTCATAACTTTTTTATTCGTCTCAAAAACATGCAGTTTTTGCACTAATTAAACAAATGACTGTAACAGAAACGTCGAATTTGTTTTTGCTTTTTATGCCTTAAAAAATTAATTATCAAAGAAAAGATAAATGATTATTATTTAATTGAACTTTTCCACTTATTTCGCATTATTAGTATCAAAGAAAATGTTTTAGAGCACCGCGGAAAATATGTCATTCATAACCTCAAACACTTTTTGTTCTAGTACAAAAAATTATTTCTTTTTGTACAGTTGCTATGGTAACCACAAGATATATAGACGTCTGGTAGAACAGCTTGCCTATGTTTCAATGTAAATAATTGTGTCAAAAATGAGAGCTAGTAAGCCGTTTACTTTGTGGAAAATAGATGGCGCAACCTTACCAAGGTACTTCAAAAATTGACACAAATTTTAATTTTAGGTTATGTATCTATCATATGCCACGTGTTTAGAAATACATTAGTGTAGTTAATTATTATTATTATTTATTAATTTCTGTTTTAATGTGAATTGTGTTTTAAAATTCATCACTTGCAATTATTGCGAATCATCATTTGACCAATCCTGTTGTTGTGATTGTGTGCGTGTAAAACGGGTCACTATGACATTCATTTTACGTTTGATCGTGATTCGTGTTACGCTAAACCTAGTTTATTTCGGCCGCCAGTATACAATTATGCAATAAATAAATCACAGCTAGAGTGGTGTTAATTTTCTCCATGAACCCATTTTGCTACCATTTGGACTGACCTTAAAATAAATAAAAAGATACCCACCGCTTTTTTGTCTGGGAATAATTTTTCAAAGGGATAAGCAGGGCAGGATCTTCAGATGGAAAATTCAAAACAGAGGAAGAATGGGAACTACCCAAATAAAGGGTAGGGATTGCATCTGGTGCTAATGTCCTTCTGTTAATTATTCCACTTTCATCTGCAAATTCCCTCACAAACCTCTTTTCAAAATGCTTCATGCAGACGAAGTCATTTTTGTTTAAAATTGTGCCCGTAGACATAGTCCATTTGTTACGCTTATTCGTATCCTATAAAATAATGTTACAAATATAAACCCTGTTTGAAATCGAATATTAATTTACATTTTACCTTTGGTACGTGAAAGAGGGCCAAATCTTCCTTTAAAAGTTTCACGAAGCCGCAAAATTTACACTTCTTCATTTTTCACAGTGGTAATAAATGCCACTTAAAATGAAAAAAAAACACAGCAACAAGCTAACACTAAAGTCAAAATAACGCAACAAGCTAACACTAAAGTTAAAATAAGACAAATAACTTGCACAAGAAATTCGAATTTTAAAAAAACTTCAGAATTGTCAGATTGATGACAATTTATTGACAGATCTTGATATGATGCTGCAATCTAGTGTTTTTTTTTAAACTAGCAATTAGCTCCAACAAAATGGCGGCGAGCTGCTCTACCAGACCTGTATATATCTTGGGTAACCAATAATAGTTCCTAAATGGTCTACTTTTTATATAAAATAATTTAATAATACTACTAAAGTTGATTTGTATGTGTGTCCGAGCCTCATTCTCGCGTTCTATAAGGGCTGGAGAGATGGGCTTGGGCTCATTCGACGCGTAATTTGCCGAAGATAATGCACGACCGATTAAATTTTTTAAATTAGGTTATGTTTTAAAATTTTTTAAAGTAGGTCATGTTAGAGATGGGTTGGGCTCATTCGACTCCAATACTACTAAAGTTGAGTGTCCGAGCCTCATTCTCCCGTTCTATAAGGGCTAGAGAGATGGGCTTGGGCTCATTCGACGCGTAATTTGCCGAGGATAATGCACGACCGATTAAATTTTTTAAATTAGGTTATGTTTTAAATTTTTTTAAAGTAGGTCATGTTAGAGATGGGTTGGGCTCATTCGACTCCAATACTACTAAAGTTGAGTGTCCGAGCCTCATTCTCGCGTTCTATAAGTGCTAGAGAGATGGGCTTGGGCTCATTCGACGCGTAATTTGCCGAGGATAATGCACGACCGATTAAATTTTTTAAATTAGGTTATGTTTTAAAAATTTTTAAAGTAGGTCATGTTAGAGATGGGTTGGGCTCATTCGACTCCAATACTACTAAAGTTGAGTGTCCGAGCCTCATTCTCGCGTTCTATAAGGGCTAGAGAGATGGGCTTGGGCTCATTCGACGCGTAATTTGCCGAGGATAATGCACCACCGATTAAATTTTTTAAATTAGGTTATGTTTTAAAATTTTTTAAAGTAGGTCATGTTAGAGATGGGTTGGGCTCATTCGACTCCAATACTACTAAAGTTGAGTGTCCGAGCCTCATTCTCGCGTTCTATAAGGGCTAGAGAGATGGGCTTGGGCTCATTCGACGCGTAATTTGCCGAGGATAATGCACGACCGATTAAATTTTTTAAATTAGGTTATGTTTTAAAATTTTTTAAAGTAGGTCATGTTAGAGATGGGTTGGGCTCATTCGACTCCAATACTACTAAAGTTGAGTGTCCGAGCCTCATTCTCGCGTTCTATAAGGGCTAGAGAGATGCGCTTGGGCTCATTCGACGCGTAATTTGCCGAGGATAATGCACGACCGATTAAATTTTTTAAATTAGGTTATGTTTTAAAATTTTTTAAAGTAGGTCATGTTAGAGATGGGTTGGGCTCATTCGACTCCAATACTACTAAAGTTGAGTGTCCGAGCCTCATTCTCGCGTTCTATAAGGGCTAGAGAGATGGGCTTGGGCTCATTCGACGCGTAATTTGCCGAGGATAATGCACCACCGATTAAATTTTTTAAATTAGGTTATGTTTTAAAATTTTTTAAAGTAGGTCATGTTAGAGATGGGTTGGGCTCATTCGACTCCAATACTACTAAAGTTGAGTGTCCGAGCCTCATTCTCGCGTTCTATAAGGGCTAGAGAGATGGGCTTGGGCTCATTCGACGCGTAATTTGCCGAGGATAATGCACGACCGATTAAATTTTTTAAATTAGGTTATGTTTTAAAAATTTTTAAAGTAGGTCATGTTAGAGATGGGTTGGGCTCATTCGACTCCAATACTACTAAAGTTGAGTGTCCGAGCCTCATTCTCGCGTTCTATAAGGGCTAGAGAGATGGGCTTGGGCTCATTCGACGCGTAATTTGCCGAGGATAATGCACGACCGATTAAATTTTTTAAATTAGGTTATGTTTTAAAATTTTTTAAAGTAGGTCATGTTAGAGATGGGTTGGGCTCATTCGACTCCAATACTACTAAAGTTGAGTGTCCGAGCCTCATTCTCGCGTTCTATAAGGGCTAGAGAGATGGGCTTGGGCTCATTCGACGCGTAATTTGCCGAGGATAATGCACGACCGATTAAATTTTTTAAATTAGGTTATGTTTTAAAATTTTTTAAATTAGGTTATGTTTTAAAAAATCGATAAATGCTGATTCTATCGTACTATTTAGTGCTATTGAGTGTTATTTAGTACTAATATGTGCTCTATCGATAGAGAATCGATTGGAGATTTATGTAGGTCATGTAAATACTGACCTACTTTAAAAAAAATCGATAAATGCTATTTCTATCATACTTAAGTGCTTAGGCCCGTAGGGCCCATTATCCTAGTTTAATATTATAATATACTATTTATTCGTTTATGTCCGTACGGGCGATTATGACCTATTTAGTGGTCTGTTTTTAGAGTGTAAATTGCTAAATTAGAGCACTCCGTTGTACAAACCTTGTTTACGCCGTCTCCATAGTAATAAAAGTAATTATAGACCACTGCACCTACCTACTTGAAGTTTTGCACTTTTCAAATTATTTTTATTTTAAATTAAATATTAGTTAGTTCAAACTTAGACCGGACATAAACTAACGTATGCATTTCTGGCTTAATTAGTGTTTTAGAGCCCTTTATCGTCTTGACTGACTGACTTTACGACTAGACGCTCTAAGACACTCAATTAGACCCTGAATACGTAATATACTATTATACCAATAATGCCAAAAAGTAGAAGTTTTAATTTAAATAATAATCATTTAACTTAAAGACATAAAAAACAAAAATAAATCCGTCATTTCTATTAATATTTTAGTTGGTACTGGTAACGATGCGACGTCGCAAAA
This sequence comes from Agrypnus murinus, assembly GCA_929113105.1. Lineage (NCBI taxonomy): Eukaryota > Metazoa > Arthropoda > Insecta > Coleoptera > Elateridae > Agrypnus > Agrypnus murinus. Next base: position 47,378,715 of record OV816031.1, read on the forward strand.
ACAAAACAATTTTAATCTCTTTTTATTTAACTGTAAACACATCCCAAGCAGCATTTTTAGTCATCGCTACGTACCGGTAACTACCAATGGAACCATTAAGTTTTTTCTAATAGTCACAAGCACGTAATTGCTACAGTTTTATTACGTGCCTGGAACCAAAATGGGCAACAATTTTTGGGTAGCAGATACGTGACGGCGTAGTAATTGCTACTTTAGTGGAACTTCTCTTTTTTTCTTTGACATCTTGTCGCGTGGTTACTCTCTCTTACTCTTGTAACTTCAAAAATATTCTATCATTTTCTATACTAATGCTGCAATCGTGTCACAAAATGTATTACTATTTTATTTGTAATGCGTACTTTATAATACAAGGAGCGATGAATTGTTTGACTATCTTGTCATTCCAGTAAACCAATATTTTAAACTATTGCAATTTTAAATATATTTTTTAATAAAAAATGTTTTTAATAAAGTATGACAAAAATACTTGTAAGTTGATACACATGACATGTACAGCCTTGGTAGTGTAATGTCTAGCGTGCCGGACTTTCACCCAGGCGGCCCGGGTCGATTCCCGGTGCCGGCAGATCTGGTTAAGGTTTTCTGCAGTTTTCCTTAGCTGTGACACAATTGTGGGATTTGCGCTGTTCCATCTGTAAATCGGCTGCAGCCGCACATAGGGCCTACGTAATAATAATAATCGCCCCCTCCCTCCCGCACAAGCTTATAGCTACAGGGGCCTGGTTTCCAGGTTGTGGGTTGTAGCAATTATTATTATATTATTATATATGATAGAAACCATTTATATATTATTCCTGTTATGTTTAAATAAAAGGTACTCAATTATTGTCATTAGTGTAACTTTAATAATATTGAGTGAGCAGGGAGCATTACATACACAATGCATACACTGACAAGATCTGTGTACTCCAAGCCGACTCAAATGGTACTGACGAAAGGGGCAGGATTGGCTAGTTACCTCACTACAAATAAATGTTGCCAACTTCAAGTTACATACATAACAACTCCTAAGGCACAATTTGGCACCAGTTTGTTATATTTATTGAAGGTTATGCAGTAAAACATCTAATAACAATTATATAATAACAAATTGCAAATTGATTAATGGCCTCCAACATTTTACAAGTAAATATGGAGATGGAGTAGTTTACGAAAAATTACCTTAAACTGATTCTCCTGGGTAGCAAAAACGGAAGTTTTATTTTCAATACTACTGTAAGGTTCCGTTACTTTAAAGGGTTAAGTAATGGTTCCAGGCAAGTGGCAGGAACTTTCAGTACTACTTTAGAGTTTTAAAAACTTTAAAGTAGCTTCGGGCAAGTTACTGCTACAATCGTAATAACACTTTGAAGTTGCAACGGCTTTAAAGTAATTATACTAAGCGGCAATACCGTTCCACATACTTTAAAAGTTACTTAGAAGTAATGGAAGTACATAGTTCCAATAAACAGTATAAACGACTATACAATTATTAAAATATTCCGAATTGAAGTAATTAAACCTATAAAGTCATAAATTTAATTGTAGTTACGTAACAACTACTCAATCAAAGTTCCGATCTCAGTTACTGCTACTTAGATAGTATGGTATGTTAAAAAGTATGGTTTAGCGTCAGGTCAGTCTCCGCTAACGCGTCTTCCGGTAACTTTCTTATTCGTCCCACAAACATGCATTTTTTTGTACTAATTAAACAAATAACTAAAATTTCGTTTGAGTTCAACTGAAAGATTTTTAAAAAGATTATTTGTTTTCTATGGATCTGTATTATTAACCAGCAGAAGTAATGACAATTACAAAATACAAGAATACAAAAATTCTCGTTAGAGCTTACTAGGTCTAAACTTGAGTAAGAACTAATCAAAACTTAAAGGAAGTAGCGTCCTAGCGGATTACTGCTTCTATTTATAACTTTATTATCTTATAGAAATATGAAATTAATACAATCTTATCTACCTACATTCTACTAAGCAGTTTATTGAAAGGTCTATTATTCTATTTAGACTAACTTACATGTAAGATTTTAGCCTTGTATATACAATTGCCACTATTGTATTCTGCTTGTATTGTTAATGACATAACTGCACTGTTATCGTAAAAATCCTATATTTAATAATTACCTTTAATGATTTCATTTTATAAGTATTCCTTTGTTTCCTTCAGTAGGGTCCACTGGGTAAAATGTATAATACAAGAACTTTTCAGCGCTAGCTACGGCTGCGTGTGCCAAAACACAATCAAATCTTCGTAATTAATTAGTAATTACGCATCGTTCACTATATTGCTCTTCATTTTCTTGTAATTCTCAAATTCTTTTAATTAAAATAATTATTTTTACTATTAAAAAAGAGTAGATAGGCAACACCGATTCTGCGACAAAATCCCATGTTATTTTAAAGGGGTATAACTAATCCAACATTAAAATTTTTTAAATTTAGCTTTAAACACAAATCACAGACCAACCCATTTGCTATATAAACGAACCGCCAGTTTTTCTTGATAAAAATTCCTAATATAATATTTGATAAAAATAAAATTTCTAATATTTACGTAAAAAAATGAGATTGATTGATCATATAGTTGATATATTAGCGGAATATAGAGATATCACAGAATTAAGAAGTTCATTCATTATATCAATACCTTTTCAGCTAATAAATGTTACAAAGCAAAGCCATGCTTTACATTTTTAAAAAAAGGTCGACTTGCTTTTATCTTTCAAACAATCACAACAAAAATCCAATCCTAACATAAAAAAACACCTGCCGAAAATAAATTATCAGATACCAAGGGTATAGGGTCATTCCATGCGAAATCGATCACTAAAATGGATCTCACGGATTTCAATGAAAATCACTTATGAGGTAGCAATCAACTAAAGAACATAACTTTCATTCATCAATTTGCTAAATTACGCAGAACTTCGAAAATATTCAAACTGAAAAAATTATCAAAACTGCTTGCACGCCTTTAAAGAAATATAAATATCTCTAAAAGTATTTACCCTAGAACAAATATTTTTGTTTGTATATTGCTCACTAGAAGACGGGCATTTTGGATAGCCTAATAATTTTTTGTTATCAAACGTCTTTTTATTTTTTTCTAAAAGAAATATTTTAAAAATGCAGAAAAATCGGTGTGGTCACATTTTTAAAAATCTGAAAAAAATTGTACAGATTCTTTGAACATTTCTGTATTTAAATGCCAAATGGCAAGCTGGACGTTTTAATAGTGTTGGTAGGGTAAATTTTCAAAGACCGCGCTGCAGACAGCCGGCGCACCATAGATCACGGTCAACCGGCGCAACCCGCATTCGCTACCTTCTAGTTAGTAATAATACCGTCTATATTTCCAGCGGTCGGTCTTAACTAATGTACATAAGATAAATGTATATATGTGTGGATATGATTATACCTCCTGATTAGTTAATTACGTATGTATTTAAATCGATTTCTTCGGGTGTGTTACATAAAGCATTTTTCTTGTGGCCATCAAAGACCCTAAAATATTATAATGCAATAGCTTAGATACCATTTTTGTTTACAGAAGATGAGGTGTTTTTGATCCTAAATTTAAAAAATAGATGTTCACTGGGTTAGACTGGGTGCTATTGTAGGTAGCAACCAATCACCAGCTTACGTTGTATTATATTATTAAAATCCAGTCATCGAGCTAGAGTGTCAAATTTATTAACGTTAAAAACTATAGACTCAGCTATAGGATCATTGCAAATTCAATATTTTAACTTGTGGCACAGGTGAGTTAATTTATCCACAGCAAAAATTATCACTAGTAATATCCCGAGTGCATGTCAAATTGTCGATAATTTAATTTTCTCGAGTGCGCGAATGCGCACGAGAGAAAATTAAGAGACAATTTGACATGCACGAGAGGACATTTTGGCAGTCTATTTCCCGAGAAAAATTTAAATGGTACAAAGAAACTTACTTCTGTGTTAAAAAAAGGTTTTTTCTTTGAATTATTGCACCGTCGGTGACGATCATGTTGGTCTTGAATCGGTATCTAGTGCAAATTTTCGATAATTTGCACTAGTGCAGTATTATCGCTGAAATTTGATCGTTGCTAGGTTAACGTAAAACATTACAGCTTTTTGGTTGGCTTAAATTTTTCGAGGGAAATAGTCATAATAACTTACTTAACTCACTTGTACCATAAATAACTATTACCGATCTCTATTGTAGGTTCTGATGTTTAATAAGGTCAGCTGCGGTAATTGGAGCGATGGGATAACTGAAACTTTGCTTAATAAAAACTAAAACTATCGTTAAACGTCTATGAGAATTACGTGAATTTTTAGTTTTATCGACTTTACCCTATACACTTTTCCGACTGCGATAATTCCTGAACTATTCCTACTGCAGCCCTAATTTTTTGGAGACATTTTAGTTAATATCCTTAGGGCGTCCCAGTTACCCAGAACATATTATAAAGTAATGTGGATATAAAATATAGACGATGATTCCATTTACCCCAATCTATTGGGTGACTGGAACCACCGGACATGTTTTTAAAAAAATATTTTTAAATGCAATAGTTGGCATTAGAGCTGCTTTATTTTTACATTTTCTTTTGGAAATATATTAAAGTTACTATAAAACAAGGTCCTAAACTTATACTTCACGATAAAATGTGAGATAAAGAGTTTGAAGCAAAAGAATTGTATATCTATGGACCAATTACCCCAACTGACTTTAAAACTTAAATTAAAAAAGCTGTAGCATTTATTTTATGGTCTTGGACAGCCGCAAGAAAAGTACTTTATGTAACACACCTGAAGTAATCGATTTAAATACATAAGTAATTAACTAATTAGTAGGTATAATCATATCGACACAAATATACATTTATCTTATGTACATTAGTTGAGAGGTTAAGGTTAATAGTTAAGCTGGTAATATGGACCGTATTATTATTAACTAGAAGGTAGCGAATGCGGTTTGTGCCGGTTGACCGTGATCTATGGTGCGCCGGCTGTCTGCAACGCGATCTTTAAGAATTTGCCCTGCCAAAAATATAAAGACGTCCAGCTTGCCATTTTGCATTTAAATACAGAAATGTTCAAAGAATCTGTACAATTTTTTTCAGATTTCTAAAAATGTGACCACACCGATTTTTCTGCATTTTTCAAATATTTCGTTTAGAAGAAAATAAAAATACGTTTGATAACAAAAAATTATTAGGCTGTCCAAAAAGCCCGTCTTCTAGTGAGCAATATACAAAAAAATATTTGTTCTAGGGTAAATACTTTTCGAGATATTTATATTTCTTTAAAGGCGTGCAAGCAGTTTTGATAATTTTTTCAGTTTGAATATTTCCGAAGTTCTGCGTAATTTAGCAAATTGATGAATGAAAGTTATGGTCTTTAGTTGATTGCTACCTCATAAGTGATTTTCATTGAAATCCGTGAGATCGACCCATTTTAGTGATCGATTTCGCATGAAATGACCCTATAGTCATTTATCATAAAATTATAACTAAAGAAAGGAAAAAAGGGCTCCACACAGCAAAAATATATTTAAGTCCCAAGATAACAAAAACACCTGCCGGTAATAAATTTTCAGATAACATCAAGGGTATGGTCATTTATAATGATAGATAATCTGTTTCACAAATCTGTTCATCTATTAAGTTAAAAAAGGATAGGTACACGTGCATTTTTTAGTTTTTACATGACTTTACATTTACACTTGAATAAATAGTTTTTCTACTCCTACCTGTAAATCAGCCGTTTTCTGCACGTTTTGCGCAATGGAAATGTATGCAATTTCAGCAAGGTGTACGTATATGAAAACAACTAATCAACATAGTCCAATTTGACACTTCTTTATTTGTAATTAATTTATTGACAACTCCTGTCATAAATATAGAAGTAAAAATAAGTTAAATCAATGTTTCCTTCTTTCAATAACACTTAAAGCATTTGAAAATAACGTGATTTGTGAAATTGTAGCTTTAACAATTATACTTTTATAATTAAAAATACATAAATATTAAATCATTTAAATAAGTACCTACAACCTACTTTTATAATAAGTATAGTAGACAGAGTTTGTGATAGGTTTTGGTAGCTCAGTCGGTTAGGAACTAGGTATAAATAAACTGAAGCTGACCGACGCAGGTTCAATTCCAGCTGGGAGAATAATTCTTTTTTTAATTTTTTTTTATAAAACAAAATTTAAAATAATATTTTTCTCTTCGGAAATGATAATTTCTGGAAAGTATTAATAATTTTCTTAAAAATTCTACAATGACAGAGGGATTTTACAAACCATATTTTAGCATGGATAGAAGCATAGGTTAATCCTTATTAACCTACTAACTTAAATTACTAGCAAATATACTAACTAATATTACAGGTAAAAATTTATATACGGTCAAAGACTCATGGGAATTTAAAAAAGATATAGATAATTGCAAATTACCACCTAATCACATAATAATATCATTAGACATTGTCTCATTATATACTAACCCTATCAACTTAATTACTGAAACTAGAAGAAAAATGGGATGAAATAAAAATACATACAAATATACCTAAAGATGAATTCATTAAAGCTACAAAATTTGTTTTACAATCAACCTACTTTTTATATAACGGTACAATATTTTTACAAGTTTATGGTTGTGCTATGGGATCACCACTATCAGCAGTAGTTGCCAACCTGGTATTAGAAAAATTAGAAAATGAATTAATACCCACACTTGCACCAAATGTTAGCATCTATAAAAGATATGTAGATGACTGTTTCCTAGGAATAAACAAAAATTGTATCGATAACATATTACTCAAATTTAACCAAGTACACCCAAAATTACAATACACTATAGAAAAAGAAAAAAATAATACATTAAACTTTCTAGATATTACATTAATCAGACAAGATAATGGTACATTCAAAACTAATTATTACAAAAAAAAATTCACTCCGGTCGTTATTTAAATTTTCAATGTGACACATCAAATAAATATAAAATATCAGTAATTAATAACTTAACAGATAGAGCAATTAAATTATCCTCAAAAGAATTTCATACAGAAAATTAAAAAAAAATTAAAAAATACTAAAAGATAATAGTTATCCAGTACAATACATCGAAAAATATATTAAAAAAAGATTAAAACTGATAAAAAAAGAATATTTCATGAATAAACAAATTGACCCTTATACTTTACAACCAAACGTTTTAGGCAACATCTTCAATAACACTACAATAGAAACTACTAATAACCAAACACAAATAAATAAAATTATCACCTTACCTTATATTCCAGTATTATCCGAAAAATTAGAAAAAACCTTAAAAAAAGCAAATTTCAATATTTCATATAAAAATAACAGTAAAACAAAAAAAATTTTCACAAACTTAAAAGATAAAACAACAATTAATAAACAAACTCATACTGTATACAAATTAGAATGTCAAAATTGCAATGCACAATATATTGGTCAAAGTAAACAATGGTTAGAAAAAAGAATACAACAACATAAAAATTCAATTAAACAAAATTTAAAAAACTCAACTGCTTTAACTGAACACTGTATAAACAATAATCACAACTTTAATTTTAATAAACCTAAAATCTTGCACACGGAAAAAAAATAAAAATAGAAAAATACTAGAAATGATTGAAATCAAAAAACATAATAACTCAATAAATTACAGAACTGATATACAAAACCTTAATTCAATATACTATAACCTAATATAATAATGATTTCTTAAAAATTTTATTTTCAATATATTTTACATATAAATCCGTTCTTTAATTTCAAATACTGATACACATGCGCAGAAAATATTCCATAAACAAACAAAATTACGCCATCTAACTTTTACCTGCCATATCTTTACAAAAAAACATTTTTAATGAAGTTGTTAAGAAATTAATAATTAATAATCTACAAAATCATGATACTAAAAGAAAATATCAAAAAAATCTCACGAATATACTATATGTAACAAAATGTACAAGTTTAAAATGTTAATTTTTATTTCTCAAAATTTTATTAAAGGAAAAAATAAGAAAATATTATGGTAAGGCATAGCAAAGAAATGTTATATACGTTCACAAACCTAATTTTACTCTTTATTTCAGATTAATTGTTTTTAAACATATACCATGTAAAAAAATTTTATAGAGAACAATAACCTAAAATAAAAAAAAAGTAAATGTTTTGAAAAAGCCTACATTGACTAGGCGAAACGTCAACTTTAATATATGTAAAAAAAAATTGTTTTATTAATATTATTAATTACTGGCTGCTAGTCCTCATTACAACCCAATAAAAGGGATTAAAAAAAATATAACCAAAAGTTTACAGCCAAAAAAAAAATAAATTTCACCAAATGAAAATTTATTTCAAAATTAAAAAAAAAATGTTAATCCTTATATTCGATTTCTCAAGGAGACATGCAATCTATTTGGTAATTGTTTTGCTTAGTCGAAGAAAAAAGATACTGTACAACTTGGGTGGAATGCCTATATCGCCCTCGAACGACTGAGGCACTTCGCCTTCGGCGTCGTGCCTCACCCTTGTTGCACAAACTACTATTTTCGTCCATCGTATTATATACATATACTAGTGGCCCATCCCGGCTTCGCACGGGTGGACATTTATTTTTAAACATTTTGGGATAAATGTAGAGTAAATGTATCTTTATGCAGGACATAAGTAGTTTTTTTTTCAAATTACTATTTATATTTTTCTTATGAAGTCGATTTTTAAATTTGACGTCGAAGGCGGCTATGGGTAGTTGATTGTGAACAGATCTTGATCGTATTAATAAATGTCATTGTCAAAACGTTCAAATTACTCACGTGTTTAAATAATTCACAATCGACTATTCACAGCCTACGTTGACGTCAAATTTAAAAAAACACTCGATATATAGGAATAAATAATTACAGCCCTGCAAAATTAATGATAAATTTATTTGAAAATAACACTGAAATAGTAAAATGATAAATGATAATGATAAATTAATAACTTTATATATAGGAATAAATAATTACAGGGTTGAATGGACCGGGGTTGAAAATTATTGAATTACTTATATCGCTATTAAAAAATAGGGGTTGATGGTAGAAGGGTGAAAATTTTGGGTTGTATGTATTTTTTAATGCGACATCATAAAAAAATAAAAATAAAAAATTTTGTCCAAAAAATAAAAAATTTGGGGTAGACCACCCTTATCACTTAGGGGTATAAAAATAGATAACAACCTATTCTCAGACCTACTGAATATACATATAAAAATTTCATCAAAATCGGTCAAGCCGTTTCGGAGGAGTATGGTAACTAAAACCATGACACGAAAATTTTATATATATAGATTTGTAATATTTGCAAAGATAACCTCAAAACTTCAGTCAAAGTCATTTACTGCGTTAATTTGTTTTTATCAGAACAACAAACAAAATACTGGTGCCAACTTAAGACATCGTTGTCACTTTTTCACTACTTTAGAAGCGTACAATTTATTTATATTCTAGAGAGATTTCTTTATTTGTTAGTGTTTACATAGTAATATTATTTTATTTTTATTAATAAAAAAGTAAACTTGAATGAAATTACTGGTTAAATGAATCGTTTTTTTCGTCATTTTTTTCACGTTCTTAAGTTTGGACAGTCAAAAGTTAATCTCTGACTTTAAAAAGACTAATAACACTGTACAACAAAATTGGACTTTAAAAAAATTTCCAGGTTTTAATATACTTTTTCTAGAGGTGTTTAAGATGCGGATCATGAATCTGCTATGGGTTTTTTCGGATCAGGTCAAATGTTAGTTATATTCCAATTTGTTTTCAAATAAAACTCGTTTTTAAATGCACGAGAAGGGTAGGCAAACGTTTAACAATACCCTGTATAACTACCTGTATCTGCAGGTACAGGTACAACATCATACCTATACTTGTCTTAGTAGATACTATTTGAAGGTTTATGTACAAATATATACTAAATACCTGATACAATACTCTTGTCTGATCTTCCAGATTCATGTTTTGTGTTAAAAGTGTGTAACTACCATATTTAACAATTTTTTTACTCCTGTTCCCAAAGGCTTCCCAAAATAAAACTTACACCAAAAAGAGTCTACACTTAGCTGTATAACATACTGTATTTCTAAAATACTGAAGATACACTTTTTTAGATATTCAAGGTCGAAGGTCACATCATGTGACCTTGGGATGAAAAATTCAATATTTTTTTATAAAACATTTTTTATGAAAACTATGCTCTTTTAGCTTTAAAACAAGCCTAAGATAAAAGTTCTACTATGATTAGAAGCAAAGTTATGAATTGTTTTTATTCACCTTGTAAGCGTAAATTTTACATTTTTTATCATATTTGCAACCCCCGCTGTATGAATACCGTGTGTCACTGAGGGCTATAATTTTACATACCTAAGTTACTTGATGTCCTCTACCATCTTACTATATTTCACAAAAATCTGAGATGGGCGGGTTGAAAAGTTCATTTTTTTTGTGATGATTTGGCATGGAATGACTCGAATGATATCGAAACAACAGTATTTGACCTGACCCGAAAAAACCAATAGCAGATTCGTGATCTCCATACCAAAAAGCTTTAGAAAAACCATATGAAAACCTGGAATTTTTTTTGTGTTGTACCATGTAATTAATTAAAAACATATAAATAATAACTAAACTGCTATCACATGCATTCTAATAAAACTAGTATCGTTTGAGCTAGTGTTTGAAGCAAAACTATGTGCTTATTTCTATTTGTCCAAATAGCACAGCTTCATAACTTTTGGCTCAGACTATCCCACAACGACTTCCTTAATAATGACCTTGAGCGCAAGTCGCCGTCATTTTGGATTTGTGATCTTTTCGCTAAATTTGAGACCTTTTTAAAATAACATGGGATTTTGTCGCAGAATCGGTGTTGCCTATCTACACGTTTTTATTAGTAAAAATAAAATATTACTATTTAAACACTAAAAATAAAGAAATCTCTAGAATATAAATAAATTATAATTACTTATATTAAGCTATATCTGCACAAAATATGAGAATTACGATCATTTAAAGCGAAATTAGAATTATTTATGTCGGTCCACTGCGTGGCGGGATCACTTTTACATCTTCCTTCCCAGTGGCGTAACAACACCTTTTGGGGCCTGGGGCGGATTGTATTTGTATTATGTAATTTTACCTGTGTTACGTTAGAAATAAAATTCATCCATAATTTTTTTTTAAATTTCCCATATTTAAAAAAAATCTATTAACCGCTTAATCAAACACACAAGACAAACGGAAAAACTATAAATTATCTCAATAAACTAGTAAAAAAAAGCAAGTAACGTACTCAAGACACATGCTATATGTAATACTATAATTCCCCGTAAAAGGGTTATGGAAACCATGTTTGCCAACCTTTATGGAAGTTTTCTTATCACAGTCTTAAAGTACACTAAATCTCCTCAAACATATGTGAAAATTACGAGGACGTTATTTTTTGTAACTTGGAAAAATCATTTTGAAACTGAATGACTAGTTCGATCGCGTAATACAACATGAATATAAACATTGTCTATGGATGACATGTTTGCCAACTTTTATGGAAGTTTTCTTATCACAGCCTTAAAGTATACTACATGTCCTCAAACATATGTGAAAGTTACGAGGACGTTAATTTTAGAATTAATAGTAAACCGTTCCTATTCTACGAAACAAGTTGGTTTCGTAGAAGCCGTCCAGATCAGCTTTCTTATCACAGCCTTAAAGTACACTAAATTTCCTCAAACATTTGTGAAAATTACGAGGACGTTATTTTTTGTAATTTGGAAAAATCATTTTGAAACTGAATGACTAGATCGATCGCGTAATACAACATGAGCACAAACATTGTCTATGGATGTCATGTTTGCCAACTTTTATCGAAGTTTTTTTATCACAGCCTTAAAGTACACTACATGTCCTCAAACATATGTGAAAGTTACGAGGACGTTATTTTTTGTATCTTGCAAAAATCATTTTGAAACTGAATGACTAGATCGATCGCGTAATACAACATGTTTGCCAATTTTTATGGAAGTTTTCTTCTCGCAGCCTTAAAGTATACTACATTCCCTCAAACATATGTGAAAGTTACGAGGATGTTATTTTTTGTATCTTGGAAAAATAATTTTGAAACTGAATGACTAGATCGATCGCGTAATGCAACATGAGCACAAACATGGTCTATGGATGGCATGTTTGCCAATTTTTATGGAAGTTTTCTTCTCGCAGCCTTAAAGTACACTACATTTCCTCAAACATATGTGAAAGTTACGAGGACGTTATTTTTTGGAACTTGGAAAAATCATTTTGTAACTGAATAACTAGATCGATCGCGTAATACAACATGAGCACAAACATCGTCTATGGATGGCATGTTTGCCAACTGTTATGGAAGCTTTCTTATCACAGTCTTAAAGTACACTAAATTTCCTCAAACATATGTGAAAATTACGAGGACGTTATTTTTTGTAACTTGGAAAAATCATTTTGAAACTGAATGACTAGTTCGATCGCGTAATACAACATGAATATAAACATTGTCTATGGATGACATGTTTGCCAACTTTTATGGAAGTTTTCTTATCACAGTTTTAAAGTACGCTAAATTTCCTCAAACATATGTGAAAATTACGAGGACGTTATTTTTTGTAACTTGGAAAAATCATTTTGAAGCTGAATGACTAGATCGATCGCGTAATACAACATAAACATTGGCTATGGATGGCATGTTTGCCAACTTATAGCAGTTTTCTTATCACGGCCTTAAAGTACACTACATTTCCTCAAACATATGTGAAAGTTACGAGAACGTTATTTTTTGTAACTTGACAAAAACATTTTGAAACTGAATGACTAGATCGATCGCGTAATACAACATGAGCGCAAACAAATTTATGGATGGCATGTTTCTCAATTTTTATGGAAGTTTTCTTATCACAGTCTTAAAGTACACTAAATTTCCTCAAACATATGTGAAAATTACGAGGACGTTATTTTTTGGAACTTGGAAAAACCATTTTGAATCTGAACGTCTAGGTCGTTCACGTAATACAACATGAGCACAAACATCGTCTATGGATGGCATGTTTGCCAATTTTTGTAGAAGTTTTGTTATCACAGCCTTAAAGTACACTACATTTCTTGAAGCATATGTGAAAATTACGAGGACGTTATTTTTTGTAACTTGACAAAAACATTTTGAAACTGAATGACTAGATCGATCGCGTAATACAACATGAGCACAAACAAATCTATGGATGGCATGTTTCTCAACTTTTATGGAAGTTTTCTTATCACAGTCTTAAAGTACACTAAATTTCCTCAAACATATGTGAAATTACGAGGATGTTATTTTTTGTAACTTGGAAAAATCATTTTGAATCTGAACGTCTAGGTCGTTCACGTAATACAACATGAGCACAAACATCGTCTATGGATGGCATGTTTGCCAATTTTTGTAGAAGTTTTGTTATCACAGCCTTAAAGTACACTACATTTTTTCAAACATATGTGAAAGTTACGAGGACGTTATTTTTTGTAACTTGGAAAAACCATTTTGAATCTGAACGTCTAGGTCGTTCATGTAATACAACATGAGCACAAACATCGTCTATGGATGGCATGTTTGCCAATTTTTGTAGAAGTTTTGTTATCAGAGCCTTAAAGTACACTACATTTCTTGAAGCATATGTGAAAATTACGAGGACGTTATTTTTTGTATCTTAGAAAAATCATTTTGAAAGTGAATGACTAGATCGTTCGTGTAATACAACATGAGCACAAACATCGTCTATGGATGTCATGTTTGCCAATTTTTATGCTAGTTTTCTTATCACAGCCCCAACTAAACATGATCTGGACGGCTTCTACGAAACCAACTTGTTTCGTAGAATAGGAACGGTTTACTATTAATTCTAAAATTAACGTCCTCGTAATTTTCACATATGTTTGAGGAAATGTAGTGTACTTTAAGGCTGTGATAAGAAAACTTCCATAAAGATTGGCAAACATGCCATCCATAGACGATGTCTGTGCTCATGTTGTATTACGCGAACGATCTAGTCATTCAGTTTCAAAATGATTTTTTCAAGTTACAAAAAATAACGTCCTCGTAATTTTCACATGTGTTTGAGGAAATTTAGTGTACTTTAAGGATGTGATAAGAAATTTTCCATAAAAGTTGCCGAACATGGTTTCCATAACCCTTTTACGGGTCATTATAGTATTACGTATAGCAGGTACCTTGAGTACGTTACTTGCTTTTTCTTACTAGTTATAATTTATAGTTTTTCCGTTTGTTCTGTGTGTTTGATGAAGCGGTTAATGGATTTTTAAAAAATATCGGAAATTTAAAAAAAAATTGTGGATGAAATTTATTGCTAATGTAACACAGGTTGTAATTCTCCTATGTACAATTTTTTATTTAATCTCTAACCATAGCAATCTTAACTAAATTCGCAATGTTCCATTTTAAATTATTCAGTACATTCATTACACTCTCTGTAACCATCACCTGTACAAGGTGATCTGATGTATAGTATTATACAGCGTGGAAATAAATGATTTTCATCAAGATCCCTTTGGAATTTTTTCACATGTAAATTTTTCTGTACCGCTCTACTCTTTTTGATTTAGTACTAAATTAGTTCTGTCAATAAATGAAATCAATCTGTCAAACAATTCATAGAATTTATTGAATTTATTTATTTTGAGGTTATGGTACTGCCTTCTCTATTTTCGTAGAGCGGGACGTCGTGCTTTTACATGGGGAATGCAATGGTAACTTGATGAAAATCATTTATTTCCACCCTGTATAAAGCTCACTGTATAATAGACTTAAACTAGCTATGTTTCGAATAATGTTAGAAAATTATCAATGGCGTATTTACTAATGGTTACATTATTACATTACAATGATTACATGCCGGATTACAAATGAGGTTAGTAAATATCCATTAACTCCATTTAACATTCGTTTTTAGAGAGAAATTCCATAGATTTCAGAAAATATGTATAACATGAAAATTGTTTCTTTTTTAAATTATTTATTTAACAGTGAATTTATTGAAAATTCTTTTGGTCAAATTTAGAGGTAAAGAGAATTAGAATTAGAGTCAATCAAAAATTACAAATAAGCATAATTTATTACAATATTTCCTATAGCTTAGAAATGTCTTCCTGTGGGTTTTATCTTCTTTTCAGGAAAGGTAATCTTTATAAGCATTGTTAGGTGTTTTGCAGTAAGCATTCTTGAGTTGTAATACTGAAAAATATGAACATTTTAAATATAAATTAAAAAATATGTAAAATTAAAAATCTTGTGGGCGGATCGTCCCTTTTGCTACGCCACTGTCCCGCTCGCCAAGTTATATAATCATTATTTATAATAATTTAATTGTACTAATGTAGACAGAAATACAGCATGTGGTTATGATATAACAGTGTTGATAAATACAAGTAAAAAAGGGGCGTATTAGTTTTAATTTCGCGGTATGACACGCATCACCAAGGAATGCATATTGGAATGTTATTTGTAAACATCTCTTCTGATGAAGTCTAGAAATGGCGGGATTTGCGGTGTTCTTAAATTGAAAATAGTGGCTCTAAAACTTATAATGTTCTGTGCTGTCAGTTAGCCAATGCGGGTGATGAATGGATGTGTTCGCGGTTAGCTCTAATTTGTTTTTTTTTGTTTAAAGATACCCATTTTATTTTGATATTATCAAACAATTTTAGTATTGTGTTAGTATCGCGTACGTTTTATATATTTTATTTAGAAGAAATCTATAATTTTGAAGATTTGGTCGGGACGAATTATTAAAACAAAATAAAAGTTCACAACGAACGTGTTTCGAAAACATTGCGAACACCCTGAAGAATTGGGCAAATAGTTTTGAAGAAACGAGAATTTCTCTTCAAGGTCTCGTCGACCTTCAATAGATGTTTACTTTGAAATTTGTAAAGAGAGAGAAGAAATAGAAAAAGAAGTTGCTCGAATCTTTAGACGAAAGGGCAACTAAGTTCCAGATGAAAACAATTGAATTTAAAACGACAAATAAAAGACGAAAACCAGATTTTATAAGACGGTTTCTCTTCAAGTTCTCGTCGACCTTCAATAGATGTTTACTTTGAAATTTGTAAAGAGAGAGAAGAAATAGAAGAAGAAGTTGCTCGAATCTTTAGACGAAAGGGCAACTAAGTTCCAGATGAAAACGACAAATAAAAGACGAAAACCAGATTTTATAAGACGGTTTCCTCTAAAGACTGATAAAATATACTTATTACAATAACTAAATTTAAGTTTAAAAGATAATGGTATTTAATGCTCCCACTTTTTCTTAAATTGGCTTCACGTGATATTGGGCGTGGTCTTAACTATATAAAACTTCGCGTTTGAACGAACTCCCCCTTATTACGTTGGTGACTATACTTCAATCAACATGAAGCTATACATATAGCTAAAAAGTGAACAAACTCAATCTTATACTCTCTTCAATTTCGTAAACGAGTGGTACAGGGTTGTGTCCCATAGGGCACATCCGGAGGCTAAAGTGATGAGTGCTACTTTGTAAATACAAAACTTACTTCAACCCCCTGTGTTATTTACGTTATTCTTTTAAAAGTAGTTTAAACAACAGACTTAAATATTAAAAACTAAACAAACTTAAATCTTGGACAATATTGTGTCCCTTACGGCACATACGGAGACGAAAGTGATGTGTGTTACTTTGTAAATACAAAACTTCAACCTCTTGTGTACTTTACGTTATTATTTAAAAAGTATTTTAAACAACATACCCCAATTTAATAAGGAAGAAAGAAAGTGGAATTAATTTTAAAAATTAGTAAAACAAAAGAACTCAATCTTAGACTCTCTTCCACTTTTTAAGCACTTGTTAGATACAAGCTTGTGTTCAATAGGGCCATTCGGAGCCGAAAGTGATGTGTTATTTTGTAAATACAAAATTTACTTCAAACCCCCTGTGTTCTTTACGTTATTCGTTTAAAAATAACAGGCCTCAATTTTATAAGGGAAAAAATAATTAATTTCAAAAATTGGAATACCACGCAGTGAAAATCCCGCCATTCGTATTAACATAAACACAATCATTGGTTATGTTGAAATTGTACTTAGTATGGCAAAAAATATATTAAAAAAATAATTAACATTAAAAAGTTAACAATATTGGACTCTCCTCAACTTCTTAAGCACGTGTTACAAGCTTCTGTCCAATAGGGCACTTTCGGAGACGAAATTGATGTAAATACGGAATCTACTTCAACCCCCTGTGTTCTTTACGTATTTCTTTTTAAATTATTTTCAACAACAGTCTCCAATTTAATAATAGAAAATCGCGGTACTCCTGTACAACAAAAAAAAATATAAAAAAATTAACATTAAAAGTAAACAGACTCTCCCCTACTTCTTAAACACGTGTTACAAGTTTGTGTCCCATAGGGTGCGCATCTTTGGAGAAGAAATAAAATTAATGAGTGATAACTTTGTAATTATAAAACTTACTTCAACACCTTGTGTTCTTTACGTTATTCTTTTAAAAGTAATTTAAAAAACAGAGTCACATTTAATAAGGGAAAAAAGGAACTTAAGTAATTAATTTCAAAAATTACGCAGTAGAAATTCCGGCACCTATTCGTGAAACCTAACGAAACAACAACAAAAATTAACGACGATTGTATACTGAATCTCACGAAGAAAACAAGATCTAAGACCTCAATAGTGGATCAATTGAAAGAAACCAATTTTTTTGAAGGTATGTATGTTTATATAACCCTTCTTTTTAAATTAAATTCTATGTATAGATGATTTACCACAGTAGTATACAGGGTGGAAGGGGCTACTATGCGTTAATTTTAAGGGGTAATAGAAGACATTAAAAGGAACAAAGAAGTGTACAATAGGGTGGTTCGAAAAAAAATATTTTTTTTCTCGAAACGCTAGAGCGCGCAAAAGCTGCCTCTGGTATAGAGAAGAAAAATGACGTAAACAAAAAAGAAATCAATTGATATCTTCAGTTCGCACATCGAGGCTAAAAATTAGAAAAATTGACAAAATTCGGCAATTTTCGTATTTTTTTTTTAATATTAAAATAGGTATGAGCAAAACGCTATAGTTTGTTGCGTTTAGTTTAAAGTACTAAGAATAGAAATACATTAAAAAATCACTGATATTTTAATATTTAACGGTCGCGCAGTGTATTTAAAATATAAGAATTTCCCAATTTCAATTGTTCAGCTCTTCACCCATTTTGTGGTTACAAAGCGACCCAGAACTCGCGACGAGGAGATGTTCCATCCACACCCTACTCAACCAACCATCCATCCAATTAAAGTGTGTTATTTACATATTTACATTGTGTTACATAATTACATTACGTATTTAGATGAAGTTTTGTTATTTAAGCTAGGGTTGTCGGCCACTTTCAGTAATTTCTGATTTTGTTTTAGTTTCTCAAAATTATTTTTTAACATTAAGATCACTTTGTAGCAACACTGCAATGCTTTAACCCTGACAATTTAATAAAAAAATATGTGAAATGTTTTGAAAGAGCTTTAGTTACCCTTTAAAGAGAACATTTATAAAAATATCACTTTTACCTGTTTTGGGCCCTCATGCGCCAATTACCAACCGAAGCTGATCCAGTTTTCGACAGATAGGCCGAATGAACCCGGATACCTGGCCACCACTATATCACATTTGTTTTCAGGAACAATTTTCGGGTTAGGGTAATGGGGATAAAAATGATTGTTAGAAAAATAAACAAGACATATTATGTAAACCATACAAAATGAGATTATGCTTTGCTTTGGTTCAAAAATAAAAACGTATATAAAATTCAGTCTTTTTTTGTTTGGAACAGTTGAATAAACTTCTTAGTTGCACACACTTGACATAAAAATATATTAGGTAGATTCCTACCCAACTCTTCTTTGGTATAAAAATAAAATAAATTAAAATGACTATTTATAAGTAAATAAACCCATTTCTTATTTGCACCAATCGCATTTAAACTTCTTTGATGCAGCGACTTCATAATTTAAATCAAGAAAATCGGTGCATTTGAAATGGTACCAGCTAGTACAGTAATCACATCCAATATTTTTTTCAAGATCGTCATCTGTGTCACTGATAAGATCGTCTTCACATAAGACACATTTTTCTCTCTTTCTCAATTGTTGTGATAGTTTCGTTAACATTCTCCTTTAGTACAGGATCCGTTATTGTTGTCGTTGAGCACTGATAAATGCCGTTTACTAACCGCTCAACCGCACAGAGCAAGCGCACTCTCTCTCATACGTCTCAAGAGGCGGGCCCAGTTGCTATGCTCCGTCATTTTCTATCGCATTGGACAGTACGCATAGACCCTTTCTCTCGCACAATTGCAAACGACGGACGTAGTGTGAGCAGCTGTCATTCTGCGTCCCCCTCTATCGCACTGTCTCTATCTCTCTCTCGCACGCTTCGATTTAGAAATTTTAAACCCTTACAACCCTGACTCTTGAACGTTTTTTTGCAAGCAACCTTATACTATCGTTTTGTAAAAAAATAAGCTTTATTTTGACATATAATTTATTTGGTTACTCGATCGGTGAAGGTATCACTTTCAATTCACTTATTTAAACTTGGAAACTGTATAGCCTTGAACAGAAAAAGGTAAGCAACCCTATGTTTGCGTCTTCTATAGGGTTTGCACTTTCAATTAGTGTTAATTTTTTTTGGTTACGAGATCGGTGAAAGTATTTAAAAAAATTAAATATTGAATTTTTAATTACAAATATCCTTGAACAAATTTATTTAGGCAACTCATCTACGTTACTTTTGTTAACATATTTTATTTCATAAAAAATACATTTTATTCGGTTACTCGATCAGTGCTCAACGACATCAATAACGAATCTTAGACTACTTGTTTTTTAGTATTTTCCACACTTTTTCTCACACCTTTTCTTTTTTTCATTATTTCTCACTATTTGTTTCTGTTCTTTATTGGCCCACGCCTTTGCTCTTTCTTCAATTTAGCTGTTTCGATTTTTTTATTTTTTTATTGTTCTTTCTTCAAATAGTAGCTTCGCCAGGCTTGACACGATATAGCACTAGGTAATTTTACCTTTGACATTTTAGTTTCTGTTTTTTTCAAGACTTCTGGAAAAGATAAATGAACTTCAAAAGGGTCCACATTTTTTTCTAATGATTCATTTGTCGGAAGAATTGCTTTCAGAACTCCACCCTCGTGATCTGTATTCTCATCTGTAGTCTTCTCAGTGTTGGTGACCATTATTTGATTACAGAGGTCTTTACACTTTTCTTTTTCATTTCCTTCTCTATTTTCTGTTGACTTGTCATCAAGATCAAGTAGTATTTCATTTGTTCCTTCTACTGTTTCGCAGATCACAGACTTTTCTTCGCTTTTTTTTTCTCTATTTTCTGTTGACTGGTTATCAAGTTGTTTTGCTCCTCCATCGGCTGTTGTTTTATCATCACAAAGTTTTTCTTTTGTTCTTTCTACCGTCTCATCATTAAGTGCCTTCTCTATTGTTTCATTTATGCTATTCTCTTCTGGTTCTTCTATTATATTATCGCTTAGAATTTCAATTTCTGGAATCGATAAAAGTAGATGTTGAACACAATTTTCTGATTTCATCGCCTTCTGAGATACATCCGGACTTTGCAAAATAACATTCTGGAGGGGCAAAATTGTCACGGAGTCTAAAGGAATAGTGGTGCCAACTGTAACTTCCTGTAATTTCGGTCGCAATTCATTGATTTCATTATAAATAACTTGAACATTGACACCGTAAGCATATAACTTTACTTCAATTTTTTTTATAATCTTTTCAGCAATTTCCAAATCAGTTATGTTGATATCATCACTAGATGCTTCTGGAGTGGGATCGTCAGGTTTCTGTAATAATTGTTTCTCTAAAGTCTTTCTTACACATTTTGTGTAATCTACATTATCAGGATTTAGAGGAAATAACCCGCATTTGCGAAATCCATTTTTTATCTGATCTGTAGTATTAGTTTCTTGTAATGTTTCTTCAAAAAGAGTGCAGAAATTGAGTTTCGCGATCGAGGAGTTAACATTCTCTGGTCAGCATAGCCATCTCCTGACAGTGGACTTCCATTCTTGCTTCAAAGGCTTGAAGACACTAACGTCCGCAGGCTGAAGCATATGGGTTGTGTTCGGCGGTAGTGCATAGAGGACAATTCTATTAGCATCACAAAACTCGCTTAGTGGAAGTGACATATGACTCTTGTGGCCGTCGTTGAACATAATAACGGGTTTTGGGATTTTTTCCTGTACAAGCCATTTATTAAAATCATTCGATATATACTCAAAAAACGCTTAACTCGTCATCCACCCTTTATCTGATTTTCCCAAAATCCATGTGGGTCGCATACTTTTTACCAATGCCCGAGGAGGACGAACATATGGAAAGACTACAAAAGGTGGACATACTTTCCCGTCAGCGTTAAAACTTAGAAATACGGTTATGTTCTCCTTCTCCTTGCCACTTGTAATAGTATACAAGTTTTTCCACCCCTTTGGGGCTAGCACTTTTCCTGTTTTAGGACAAACAAAAAATCCAGACTCGTCTCCGTTGAATATTCTTCTAGGATCTTCTATAATCTCAATCAAATTATTAGTTTTTAGATAAGATTGTAGATCCTCGAACCATTTTCTAATTGACTTTTCCGTGACGACGCTGCGGGCTTTGTTGATGGCCTCTGGTTCCCTAAGAGAAATCTCGGGGTGGCGCTTCAAAAAACTTAAGTACCATTTCTGACCAGGTTGTTGGTTTTTAAACAAATAGAGCTTTCCAGAATCCTTAGCAATTCTAGTTACTGTGTCGATGAGATCGCTTTTCTTTACAGGAAAGCCACATTTAGCGATGTTTAGTAACCAATTTGCAATTTTCTGCTCCCCTTCCCTTGTCATGATTGGAGAGGGTCCTGTTTTCCTTAAAATATTATCTGAAATTTTTCCTTTGAGTCGGTCTTGTATCGTTGTGCTAGGAACCCCGAACTGACGACTTGCTTCTCTGACACTCATGTTGCGCTCTCGTATTTCGAAAAGTGCTCTTTTTAAAGCATCATCTGAATATAAAAAAAACTTTCTTTTATTTAATTTTTTGAGGGGTTGCTTCCTCACTTTTTCGTGTTTTTTCTCCATCTGTAAAGGAAAACAGAAAGATAAGTTAAGCCTGTTTTAGAATGCGGACGAAAAAAGGCCTTTTGCCGACCATCTGAAGTACATGGATTTTAAATGTCGGTCGAAAACTGGTATAATCCTACCTATTTTCGGCCACTCAAATCCACTGAATTCATATTTCGCGGCCAGTTACGAAATAAGCGGCCAAAAACTGGACCTTAATTTCTATATAGGCGCAGACGCAATGTGATGAAATGTGAAAGATATATATACTGGATTATAATAATAAAAAGAGACATTGTCACCTAGTGTTTTTTTCCCAGTTTTCGGCCATCCCGGCAGAAAAAGGGACACCTACGTTTTTTTACATCCGATTGACCGGCCACCTAATTAACAAAATATTTTGGGAGATAAACTAACAACTTACTAACGAAATCAAAGCTAAACATGCATACTTATGCTATTTTGATATAAAAAGTGCATACTTTTAACGAAGAACCATCTACTTACTATTTTCCAGTAAAGCCTCTACTGCAATTTTTTAACTTTTACCAACACTTTCCAACACCTTCACTTGATGGCCATTTTATGAAATTAAGTTTTAGCTCTTTATTGCCACTGCCTCATCAGAATTGGTGTGAATGTAGGCAAAAGGTGGCCGAAAAGGGGTATAAAGTTTATTTGGTGAGAAAATAGAAGATTACACTATTTTCAACATTTTAATGCAAAAGTGGCCAACAATACGTGGTGGCCGGTTAACCGGCGCATTAATCCTATTTCGGTTATTTCACTAGGAATCATCTAGTGCATTCAGGTCTTAGTATTGTCGTGTTTTACTTTTTTTTTTTAATTTTTACAACTTTAAAATCCGACTTGTTCAAAAAACCAGGCATGGCTGACCTTGATAAGATCGTAGCTCTGATGAAGCCATCTCTTGTACTATGTCTGCACACTTCAGTGACAAGATTAACGCACCTCTCGACTGCTTGTGTATGGCAAGGGAACTTTTTGAAGTCTGTAACGGGTTTAGAGTTTTTGCTTAAAAATAATTTTACTTTGTCATCAGTTAAATTTCGTAACAAAGGTGTGAAGGATCACGTTGCAAGTGTGCTAGTGTATGATTTCGGTGTAGTCTTTAGCTTCAAAGTTCAGGTTTGGTGGCACATAGTCTCTTATAGTTTCATCTTAAGAAGCTGACTGCCTTGCTTTCAAAGTTCGTCTGTAACCAAGCTCTCGAATGTGGTTTCTTTTATTAATAACCATTGCCAAAAGTAAATTTTCGGGATGGGCAAAGTAAGCATTTCGTTGTATTACAGGGTTGACGTACGACTTGAAGCAGCTTTTTCGGTAAACACCGTGTTGTTTGAAGAGCCTTGAAAGCATGTTTGGTTTGACATTGTGCCACCAAACCTGAACTTTGAAACTAAAGACTACACCGAAATCATACATTGGAACACTTGCAACCTGACTTCTTTACCTTTGTTACGTGATTTAACTGATGACGAAATAAAATTATTTGTAAGCAAAGACTCTAAACCCGTTATGGATTTCAAAAAGTTCCCCTGCCATACGCAAGCAGTCGAGAGGTGCGTTAAGCTTGTCACTGAAGCTTCCAGTAAAGTGTGCGGACATTATGCAAAAGATGGCTTCATCAGAACTACGCTCTTACCAAGATGAACCATGCCTGATTTTTCGCACAAGTCAGATTTTAAAGTTATATAAATTGAAAAAAAAAAAAGAGTAAACGAAAACGAATATAATAAGACCTGATTGTCTGAATGTACTGGATGATCCCTAGTAAAATAATGATATACTTTATTTATAGCATATAACTAGATAAATTCCATATAATACATTATAGTTTCTTTTAAATATTAATGTAATTTATTACATATTTTTTACACTGTTTCTTAAATAATTTTAATGACAGTTTTTTTACATTAGCTGGAAGTGAATTATAGTCAACTAAACCTTTATGAAACAGATTATTTTGTCCTACATTTGTAACAAGTACAGTAACAATACTGTATGAACATAAAAATTATTTCTACTTCTAGTATTATGATCATGAACATCTTGTACGCAAGCTTTACGAATAGTAATTCATTTAAAATCCCTTCCACTCTGTATAATTATTATTAACTAACAAACAACTCGACAAAGCATTTTTATAAATGACCTAATAAGTCAAGGGCAATAAAATTTGTAATGGAGAAAATAGGTCATGCCGGTTGTATGGTACTTATTAATACCAAATGACCACAAACAAACAAATGAATCATGCGAATGATCTCAGACGTTTTTGTTAAGGATTATCTAAATGATGTACTTGAAAATTAATAATATAATAATGACTACTACCCATAACCTGGAAACCAGCCCCCACAAGCTATGAAGCTTGCGTGGGAGGGAGAGACGTTTATTATTATTATGCAGGCCCATCGTGTCAATATAAAAAAAAAAAATTAATAATAATAATTGCTACAACCCATAACCTGAAACCAGGCCCCAGAAGCTATAAGCTTGTGTGGGAGTGAGGAGACGATTATTATTACGTAGGCCCTACGTGCGGCTGCAGCCGACTTACAGATGGAACAGCGCAAATCCCACATTTGTGTCACAGCTAAGCAAAATTGCAGAAAACCTTAACCAGATCTGCCGGCAACAGGAGTCGAACCTGACCCGCTTGGGTGAAAGTCCAGCACTCTAGACATTACACTACCAAGGCTGTTCCAAAAATATTCTTAAAAAAAAGATTTTCACAATACATAGATATCATATTATATGACTTTCGTGCGTATATTTAATGCTAGTTCCGTCCTTTCCTTTAAGGTAGAAATTATGCTAATAGTAAATTTAATTGCCTACTACTTAAATTTAAACAATTCTTAAAACTCCCTTTGAACGTGTTTAAAACGGAAAATCTTTTGGTGCTGTCTATTTCTGAAATCGTGTCCAGTTTGATATCATCCATAACGCTGGGTGTCTGTCTGGGATGTTAAATTGTAAGGGTGCCGTCTAGGGTATAACCCTCAATCTTATTAAAATTGACGAATATCTCGTTTTTAAGAATCAAGAGTGAGGGTCGAAATCTATCCCTCCCCCCCCAAATCGTCTCAGATGATAACCAAATCGAACTTCAATTCTATCAAATTTTGTCTAGCCGCTTAGGAGATAGCAGGCACACAAACATAGCCCGTTACTAGGGCTGTATAATTATCGAAATTAATAATTGAGAATTGATTAAAAAAAAATTAAATTGATTAATTGATTGGTCGATTATTTAAAAACATTTTCGAAGTAATAAGTATAAATAGTACCGTCTTCTGAAATTTCGCTAAAGTATATTTTTATAGTATAAATTATATTTTTTCTGGTGTTCTGGTCACACCGTGTACTTATATAGTATGAACAAAAAGTAACTCCTTCAAAGCTGCCTTTGCAATTTTGAACTCATGTGTATTATAACACCAGAAAATTAGATCAAATTAATAACAACTGTCACTGTCTAAGGACTCTTAATTATTTTGTATAATTTTCTGATGTTTTAATACACATGAGTTCAAAATTCTAGATGCACCTTTGATCGAGTTACTTTTTGCTCATACTATAGTATGAATACAACAAACATCACCAAACTTGTGCTTTAATAGAGAAACAATTTCAGCAATTCGTGGTCGTTGTTAAAGCTACTTCAATCAACGTTTGAGAAGCAACTTGGGTTGCGCGATTATAGACATTCATAATACAAAATCTACTGATTGATTAATCGATTTAATTGATTGACCGATTAATCAATTATTATGCACAGCCCTACTCATTACTATTTCATATGTGACCATCCATAGGAAAAGGAATCTTATCTATACCAAGTAAAATTTCCAGGAGAGCAAGAAAATGAGAATAAGGTCAAAAAATGGCATTTTTGTTTTAAATTTTCTTCATCCATTTCTGCAAATGGAAAACCAGATTTTTTTTATTTGTTAAAATGTCTAAATGTCTAAATTTCCTATTAAATAGACAACAATAGCATCATTGTATTATATTTGGCCAACCCCTTCAGAAACTTCGTTTTTGAAATGCAGATCCATCAACCTGATAAAGCAAGTATATCTAATATATGCCTTGATATGAATGGACACATTGTTACCTTCCTGTGGGTTAGCCCTGATAGCTTACTTAGTTAGAGCATTAGCAAAGCCAAAAAGGCCTGAGTTCGATTCCTAGTCAACGTCTTAACTTCTCTATGCGAATGTTTATTAATAATATGATTTAATGTAAAACATTAATGAATTACCCAATACTTCCGAAACTTTTCATTTCTTTTTTGGGGTAGCGGAGATAGCGTTTTTGTGCTTTCTCACCCCTAAGCTGAATCTTATTTCTCTGGCATGTTTAATTAGCACCAATTAATAAATTTCATAGCTAATTATGCAGGATTCCAAAAATCTTCTCTTTCTTTCCAAGTATATTGGGAGGTGGAATTTTTGCCCTTTCCCACTCCTAACATGTCCCATTAGGGTGGCCCTTGCTTGTATGGGAAAATTTTATTTCGGTAGGATTGTTGATCGATCCCCCTAAGAATGTGCGAATAGATGAAAATCGATAAAATATGAAGTTTCAGATCAATCCGAAGTGATTTAGAGGTAGCTCAAGCCGGTCAAAATTTCGAAAAATATAATTTTTTTACATTTTTTCCTTTTACCCATCCCTGAAATATATTATACCAACCCTGAACATAAAAATAAATATTAATACATATTCTATAATCGATTACCTTTCCAACAAGCCAAAAATAATAAAAATCGGTTGTCAAATAAGGAAGTTATGGCCATTCATATTATTAAAAAACCAAACATTTTAATTTCTATAAGAATATTTCATATTAATTTAATTTTCAATAAAAACCAATTAATTTTTTTTTTATTTTGAAAATTTTAATTTTGAGTAATAAAAAACATTTAAAAGTAAAAATAATACAAAATTAATCTTAACTTGTAGTACTAGTCAACGCTGTTTTAGTATGAGATTTGCAGTTTTATCGATAGTTAGTAACCACTTGCAATAAATATTGCTTTTTTCTTCTTTTTTGGTTAATACTTTATTGTATTCTTCAATTAATTTTACTACACGTTCTGCTGCATCATTCACTACATTTAAATTATGAATTATATTCTTTACTTTATTATAAGCTTCATTATCGTTCCACTTACAAGGGTCTTCATTTAATAAATTAGTAGAAATTCCAAAGCGATTGAAAAATTTGTGTTTTTACGCGTATGCGGTCATCACCGAGAAAGACAACACCGAGAAAGACAACTACCGAGAAACCAAAACCGACAAAAAATAATCGAGAAAAGATAACCGAAAAACCACAACTGAGAAACCATAACCAAGAAACCACAACCGAGAAACCATAACCGAGAAACCACAACCGAGAAACCAAAACCGAGAAAACATAACCGAAAGACCACAACCGAGAAACACTAACCGAGAAACCATAACCGAGAAACCACAACCGAGAAACCACAACCGAGAAAATCATTGCCGAGAATGGAAACTACCGAGAATTCATGAAGTGATAATTAAAAGTTAGTAACTTTGATATATCTAAAAGAGACAGAGGAGAATACATAGAGCGGGGAAGGACAGAGAAAGACCAACTGCGTAAAGGAAACACTATGAAGCGGAAGTTAGGTTATAAGTTAGTAAGTTTGATAGATTTAACAGAGACCAAGGAAAATACATAGAGCGAGGAAAGAAAAAGAAAGGCCAACGGACACGCTATACAGGGGAGGGTAGGTCATAAGTTAGTAAGTTTGATAGGTCTAAAAGGGACAGACTTCAATAGTTAACGTGACGACTGAGAGAGAAACTAACTCTAACAGGACACGCTATGCCGTGTGAGTGTTAATATTCTAATATTAATTAATTAAATAATTATTACTTCATAATGCATGGATGCATTCTCGGTATTTGTTATTCTCAGTAGTTTCTATTCTCAGCTTTAGTTTTCTCGGTTGTGGCTTCTCGGTTATGGTTTCTCGGTTTTGGTTTCTTGGTTTTGGTTTCTCGGTTTTGGTTTCTCGGCAGTTGTCTTTTTCCGTGTTTGCTTTCTCGGTGATGACCTGGATCCTTTATCTTTAACCTAATATCAAAAAGTAAAATCAATTTTTATGAACCAAACATATTTCTATTTGTGAATACAAATCAATATCATTAGTGTTACCAACATAGAAAAAAAATTAATGAATGCCACTTATATCAACATAGCAAAAATAATTTTTATATTATTTTCACTTTTAAATATTTTTTATTACTCAAGAATGACATTTTCAAAATAAAAAATTAATTAATTGGTTTTTATTGAAAATTAAATTAATATGAAATATTCTTAGAGAAATTAAAATGTTTGGTTTTTTAATAATATAAATGGCCATAACGTCCTTATTTGTCAATCGATTTTTGTTATTTTTGGCTTGTTGGAAAGGTAATCGATTATAGAATATGTATTAATATTTATTTTTATGTTCAGGGTTGGTATAATATATTTCAGATGTGGGTAAAAGAAAAAAAATGCAAAAAATCATATTTTTCGAAATTTTGACCGGCGTGAGCTACCTCTAAATTACTTCGGATTGATCTGAAACTTCATATTTTATCGTTTTTCATCTATTTGCATATTTTTAGGGGGATCGATTGAAAAAAAAGATACTTTTGAAAATAAGGGCCACCCTAATGTCCCATATTTCATTGTGATTTATTGATTTTCACAGTAAAGTTGGATTATAAAATCCAATTGTGCAATACACGAACTTACCTTCTTTGAAACAAACAAGCACTGATATAGAAGACAAAAATGCAGAGGAAGCCAATAAAGAAATAAAAAAAGAAAAGATCGAAAGGTTGTGCCATTTTGGCACAATTTTAAGTACTGACACCTCTCAACTTATGCAACTAGAGTTGCATTTATCATTTCATCTGACTCAACAGTTAACGCAGTGTTTTAAAGCGTTTGCAGTACAGCCTGCCAGAGGGAGATTGAAACTGTATGGCGGGTAGAAAAGTACTAGAATCCGTTTTTTTAAGTTTTTGACGAAATGGACCTAATTCTAGACAATTTTTTTATAAAGTTTTCATATTGTATCGTTGAACTATTAAAATGTCTGAATGACTAATAAAGTAATTATCTGCTAACAAGGTGCTCGTCTATCAGGAAACCCTTCAGTAGATGGCCCATCATGATGAAAAAACTAAGCAACGTCTTTAATTTAACTAGAAATGTAATAATGTGTTTTATTAAAGTGACATGGAAAAAATAGGCAAACTGTTTTTTTAAACTGCGGGTGATGACATCACATTTGATTGTGATGTAGCTGTTCTTACCTAAAACGCTTTCTTTTGACAAATTCATCAAAAGCGTATTGCATATGCTAAAAACATTGCATCTTTCAGTAGTTGCAATTTTTCGAAAACTACACTTCTGAGAAAAAAATGTTTTAAGGAATTTTTCAAATTTTTGTCTGTCTTATGTCAAAATGAAATGACGTTTTTCTTACTATTCTTCATGACCTATGACTTTCTAAAAATACGTCCAACGAAATTCATTTCATGCCAAAATTATTGTTAATTCTTTGACACGTAGTACGTATACCTTCAAGAGTTGGTTTAATTTGTTATGACTTGGTACTGCTGACTTTTGATCTTTATATTTTGCAACAGCACAGTATGTATAAGTATTATCCTGAGAACAACCTCCCGTTGGGAGGAAGAAACCCGATTCTAAGGAAATTTCAACTTTGTTGAACCTGGGTTTTCTATCCTACTAGGAATTTTTAATGTTCCACGTATCACATTGACACATGGTCAATGGTCTATATTCGTATTTATTTTCAAATAAATATTCCTTTTCATAAGAAGTCTACTTTATATTTAATAATCATTAATACTAAAATACTATTTCATTTAAGTATGGTTTGGGCACCCCATTTATGTTCAAACATACATAATTATTTTATTTACTTTTTACATGTAAATTACGAAAATCTATATCTTTATTATTAATATTCTATTAATTGTTTCAGGAAGTGCTATGGAGGAACAGCGTGCATATTGGTTTTTATATAATCATCTAACTAATACGGTAATAAAAATAAACAAATCCCCTTTTCATGCAGGACGAGGAAAAGATCAAGATGTAGAATGCCGATCAAATAAAGTTTCAAGAAATCATGCACTTTTTATTACCAAACCAGACAATACCTTACATGTTCAAGATTGTGGGGTAGGTACATTATTTATTTATTGACAACTTATATAAATTTACTTCAAGTAAAATTGTTACAGTTAGTCATAATTTGCTATTATTATGTGATGCATTAATTCTAATGGATTTGCAATAAGTTCTACTTGAGTACTTTTACAATGTAGCATTTACTATCATAATTATTTTTTTTAGAGCTCAAATGGCACATACGTCAATAGAAATAAAATAGTCAGTAGTGTGCTATGGCAACTTCATGTAAATGACGAAGTAGGTTTAGGTCTGCATAGTGAAACAGATGCAGTACAAATCAATGCAATGGTAGATAATCAGTATGTTTATATTGTCAGACGATATGAACCTCCTATTGTTATAAGTGATGATGAAGACGATAGTGCAGATGGCTTAGGAAATAATATAGGCAGCACCAAAGAAAGAAAGGAAGTACCTAATATAAAAAATGAGAATGAAACGGCGACATTACTGACACCTCTACAAAATCTGCATATTGAAACCAGCACGAATAACATGGATTGCACTAAATCTAGTGATCTAAAAAAGTCTGAACACAATAATAATAATAATGTACCTGATCTGCACATTGAATCAAGCCTAAATAACATAAATTGCATTAAATCTAGTGATCTAGAAAAGTCTAAACACAATAATAGTATAGCAGCTAATATGCACATCAAATCCAGTGCGAATAATATAAATTGCATTGAATCTAGTGATCTGGAAAAGTCTGAACACGATAATAGTATGGCACCTAATTTGCACATCAATTCTAGTGCAATAAGTTGCATTAAATCTAGTGATCCAGAAAAGTCTGAACGCAATAATAATAATGTACTTAAACCAGTCGTTACAACCAATGGTTTAATTTGCCATACTAAACAAGTAAATAAAAAACCAAATAGAATAAATTGCAAGACTAGTGCTGATAAAAATGAAAATTTCTCTAATATTCAACAATTACATGATGTTCTGGCATTCGATAGTCCAATTAAAAATGGTATTGATCAAGAAATAACAAAAACGGCTGTAAATAAAAGTGCTTCAGGAGTTAAAATGAAAGACAATATGTTTGAGGTTGAGTGTAGCAACATGTCTACAAAAACAAATAAAATGCATAGAAAAGATAATACAAATAATAAGAGTTTTGATAAAAGCTTACAAAACGAAGAAAAGGAAAATAATACCAATTCTCATGTTAGCCATAAAAAAAACACTAATGTGGAGCCACCAAGCAACCAACATCTCACTTTTAGTAAAGACATAGTAATGCAAAATGGTAATGATAAAAATGAAAATTTCTTTAATACTCAACAATTACATGATGTTCTGGCATTCGATAGTCCAATTAAAAATTGTATTGGTCAAGAAATGACAAAAATTGCTGTAAATAAAAGTGCCTCAGGAGTTAAAATGAATAACAATATGTTTGAGGCTGGATGTAGCAACATGTCTACAAAAACAAATAAAATGCATAGAGAAGATCATACAAATAAGAGTTTTGATAAAAGGTTACAAAACAAAGAAGAGCAGGATAATACCAATTCTCATGTTAGCCATAAAGAAAACACTAGTGTGGAGCCACCAAACAACCAAGAGTTCTCCTTTAGTAATGACATAGTAATGCAAAACGATAATGATATAGAGAAATTCATAAAAAAAGAAATCAAAGAGGAATATAACTCTATTGATGTCAGCTATACTGTTAATGATGGCATTATTATAATTGATGATGATGTTCAAGAGCTTCCTCCTTCTCAATTATTTGACGACACAATAAAGAGAGAATTGGAAGCATTGGATTGTCCAATAAATACCGAAATGCCGTACACTTGCATTAATCTTGCTTATGACAGTGATTTTGAAGATGGAGAAGATTGGTATAAAGAATTTATAGGTCCGAGCAATGTAAATGTTCAAAATGGAGAACTGTTAGTAGGATCTCCAGAATATGAAGTAAGTCCTGTAAGTGATGGTAATGAACAGATTAAAGCTTTGATTTCCGCTACAACACCTCATGCAGATCAAAATACACTAACACCTGAAGGTAGTGCGGGAAATTCTGATAATAAAATAACTATCGGTGCCGTGGAATCATGGTTTGCCAGAAACAAAAGTAAAAGAATTTTCAAAAAACCTGAGATTATTCCTCCACATAAGGAGATTAAAACAAAAACCAGAAATGAGAATACGAAACGAACAGATAAACGCAACACAAGTCCAGAAAAACGAAAACTTCAAGCCAAAGATGAGAGATCTACTTCAAAAAATAAAAGAAGTAAAAGAGGTGATAACAAGCCTGTTGAATTATTTAGTAAGGAAGAAAAAGAGAAAATCCATACTGCTCAGAAGCGTAAACTTAAAGAAATCGCAGACATGAAGAGAGAGGAAATGCAAAAGAGAATCGAGACAAAAACTAAGGCTACTGCTGCACCTGTTAAGGTTAAAGTATCTAGTAATACTAGAGGAACCTTTTTGACAAAAAGTTGCAGTATTCCTTCAACCAGTAAAGGAATTTCTCACAGTATTCCTTCAACCAGTAAAAGAGTTTCTTGGCGTATTCCTTCAACTAGTAAAGGAATTCCTCACAGTATTTCCTCAACCAGTAAAGCAATTCCACATACAATTCCTCAGAAAACTGCTCCGCCACTTAACAGAAATTATTCTCATAACAAATTGTCGAACGTTACAGTTCCACATGAGAAGCTAACTCCTCTTTTGCCACAATCATGCATCCCAAATCATACTGTTGGTTATAATCTAAATCATCTACAACCAGTGGTTGTATTAAATGGATTTAATAATAATAATAATAGTAACAGTATTTACCACAACAGAGTTAATAACAATGACTTACCATTACCTTCAAGTTGTCATGGCATTGAAGACATATTATTTTCGCTGTTGTCTTGGAAGCCGACGTGGTTTGCAGATTTTAAGCAAAGAAACATATTACCACCTTTTATGCAAGAGCAATGTCTTCAAAGAATGTTGCAAAATTTTAATTCTTGTGAGGAATACTATAATATAGTAAGGCCTTATCTGGAGTTGGAATTGTTTAATGAAATGTTTAAGGGCATAAATATAACTTCAGATCCTAGGTAAGTAAATAACATAGGGTATGTTGATATAGGGTAATTTCATGTCAAGTGATCCAACTCACCCTTTTTAATTTATTTTTGAGTTGGGTTCTTCTAAAGCAGCGTTTCCCAACCACCGATCCGCGGACCGGTGCCGGGCCGTCAGAAATTTTTGCCGGTCCGCAGAAAAATAACAGTATTTTTCCAAATTTTACTGAATGTTTTTTAATTTGTGTTGTCCTGGAACTAGCGTAGGGTCAAATATTTTATCAGAGTTGACCAAGAGTAAATTCTGAGTAAATTTATACGGAAACGGCGCTGTATACATACATAAGTGATATATAAGGCGCCGGCTCCGTACCTATATGGTGGGGTAGTATTCAGTAAAAGGTTATAAGGAGAATCTCTTATTTTAGAATTATTAAGCAGTTTTAGCACACATGGTTCTAGGCATACCAGAATCGAAAGAATTTTCGTCTTCCGTCCCCGATTAACGCGAACGATCAAAATCCGGGTTTCGCAGTTTCAAGGGGCCGCAAGACTTGCTTGGGCGTTGGCGTTGGGTAGTTCCCGTCTCAGATTTAAAGTTTCCGGTAAACCGTTTAGGCGGAGGCGGCAAGAAACTGCCCCTGCCTTACGGAAAGTCAATTTGACCGCGGAATCTTTCTCAGCGTCAGGGTTGCCAGACGTCTGCAGTCTGTTTGATTTAAAGCGCCCCGCTTTGTAGCACCTTTATTTTTGTTCAGAAATGGTATAAACCATATATTATATTATTAAATGGCATAAAATTGTCTTTCTGGTTCAAAATTTTGTATTTACTAAATTGGCGTGAGCGTGATGACATCATCGAACTTTTTTAAATTACATGATAGGTATTTTTTTTACTGAAATCGATAGAGTATTGTGTTCTCTTTTCAACCATAATGAATATTCATACTCTTACATAGAAAATTTAAAAAAAAAACGTGAAAAATGATTTAGGACTAGTAGGCTTTGATTTCTGGTTCTCCAATTAATAAAACAGAATTATCTAGCAAGCTTAGGTAAATAATGAAATTTTAGTTGTTTCAGTGGTGTATTTACAAAATTTTTTTCGAGGGGCTGAGGATACTCCCGAATCAAAATACTTAGATTTCCACATATTGATATAAATGACCTGGACTGCTAAAAAAAATTGGGAGTGGCTCCATCCCGGTTGCTCCCCTCCCCAAAATTTGCCACTGAGTTATTCTAATAGTCTTTAATTTTTAATTAGGGAAAATGTAGAACAAAACAGTACAAAAATAAACAATCAATAGAATAAATTGAAGTACTTATTTTAGAATTCCATTAATAGATAGAGAGCCGCAATAGGAAATTATTGATCTATTTTTTACCATGCCAGAAAGTATTTATCATATTATATCGAAGAAAATTACACGAAGAACAAGAATATGGTCATAAAAATTTGCATCTCAATTGCCCTGCAGACGGCACTCATATAAATCTTTCGGGCGGTCTGGCATCCACTCGCAATTATGGTTTGCTATTCTTTGCTATCCTTGGTATCCTTTATACATGTATATTAAATAATACACCTCAAAAATAAATAGCAGCACTTACACAGTATCTCTCGTGCCAAGCAAAGCATGGATCTGATATCCTTCATGATACATCAGTTTATTACACATTAAGCTTTATTTCACTGGTTTATCTTATCATATCGAAAAAGAGGAACAAGAATATGATCATAGTTTGCATTTCAGTGGCCCTGCAGAGGACGCTCGGTTAAAGTCTTTCGGGCGGTCTGGCATCCACGCTCGACTTTCAATTGTTTCTAACAATGGTTTGGTATTTCTTATGATGCAAAAAGTTATTAGAAAAAAGAATCAAGTGATACAAAGCATGTCGCGTGACCCTTCCACTTATGCAATGTATCAATACATATCAATAATTTCCTATTACGGCTCTCTATCTATTAGCGGAATGCTAAAAATAAGTTTTTCAATTTATTCTATTGATTATTTATTTTTGTACTGTTTTGTTGTACATTTCCCTAATTGAAGATTAAAGATCATCAGATAACTCAGTGGCATATTTGTGAGGGGTACTAACTCGATGGAGCCACTCCCCTTTTTTTTTTAATAGTCCAGGTCATTCATGTCAAAATCTAAGTATTTTGATTTGGAATTTTTTATAGAGTACTCTCCCCCGCCCCCGAGAAAAATTTGTAAATACGCCACTGGAAACTAAAGTTTCATTATTTACCTAAGTTTGCTAGATAATTCTGTTTTATTAATTGGAGAACCAGAAATCAAAGCCTACTGGTCGTAAATTATTTTTTCAGTTTTTCTTGAAAATTTTCTTATGTAGCAGTATGAATATTTATTATAGTTGAAAAAAAGAACACAATATTCGATTTCAGTAAAAAAATACCTATCATGTAATTTAAAAAAATTTGATGACGTCATCACGCTCACGTCGATTTAGTCAATAAAAATTTTCTGAACCAGAACATAGAGAATTGTATGCCATTTAGCGCCATGTAGAAAGGCACATCATCATGAAACCACACCCACGTTTGAAACACTTTAAATTTTAGGTTATGTTTACCAGTACATTTCTATTTACCTACAATAGATCTCGATCCATGAATCCGGTAAACGAAATGAGTATTATTACACCGACTAATTTCTGAATCACTATGTAGTGATACAATTTTCGAACGGCTTTGGTGCATCGGTATGCACCATTTTTGGAAACGCCTATTGATTAAAGCATTACGAATTGAATTCAAGCGAAAAATTATAAATTTAATTATTAAATTTTTGTGTCCCGCAAAATGCTAAAACAAATCTGGCAACCCTGGTCAGCGCAGTACCCCAATCGTTTCTACCGGAAAGTTTTTGCCGACATTTGTCTCCTGGGTCGTTGGAACTCATTCCCGTTTTTGACCGCTGCTCTCGAAACCCACTTGCCATTTTGCCAGCGGTTTGAACGCTGGATCGTTCTATGCGTCTAGAACCCGGTTATGGTCTTCGGAGCCGCACCCCGCCCTGCAATCATTTCTCGACGATCGTTTGGCAAAAAGAGAAAAACTCCGATCTCTCAGTACCCGCCAATTCCGAGCCGGTCCCCCGTTTTGGTCGGTCGAGGTTTGGTATGCGGAAAGCGAATGAGGTACGAAAACCGACATTTGTTAGTATAAAAAATGGATATTTATTTATTTTAGATTGTTCTTGTACACTGTAAAAATAAGTTTATCATTATAAGATTTATTTTGCGAAATGTTTTTTTCACCTTACCGATCCACATGCAAATGCTATGTCGTTTGGGGGTCCGCGAACAAAAAAGGTTGGGAACCGCTGTTCTAAAGTGTACAAAAATGAGTGATTTTTAGTATGTTGGTGTTTACGTTTACCTTTATAACTTTTGATAGAAATAAGATAAAATAATGAAACAACTGTTTTAAAGTCCATCATTTGGGCTTTAAGATGATGGGTGGCATGGTATACTTTAATATGAAAAAAAAATTATATTGGCCCCTGAAATCTTTGACCTTGAATTTTTCGGGAAACTCCTTTTTCTAAAATCTTTTTTATAAACTAATTGAATCAAATCAATAAAAAGGTAAATTGTACGAAAAATTGATAAAATGATTATTGTTCAATAAGGTTTTATGATTTCATTTATTAGACTGTATATATTTGGTCTTTTACTATATATTTTTTAAATATAAAGAAATAAATCAAAAACAAATTCTTAAATTTAGAAAAATTGTAACTTTTTCATTAAGTGGGGCCCCTGAGCTGCAAACCACCCAGCCCTCCCTTCAATCCGGCCCTGAAGGGAGTAGAAAAAATATTAAAAGACATTGCACTCTAACTGCTCAATTCTCAAATAGGTTTGAAGATTACCTAATTTAGATGTTCAGTTTGTTTTTCTTGTGAATTAATTCTATATTATACATATTAATATGGAACATAAAAAAACTTAATAACCTAAATGGATGTTTAATTTTAATTCCTTCAGTTTTTATTTGACTTCCATTAAAAGTTCAATTTCTAGGAATATCATCTATAATTTCAAATGCATCCTGTATACTGTGTGTATGATGAATGTAGTTAATATAGTTTATTTTACTGTGGTGGTTTTTGATGTACTTTATGTAACCCATTTCCAGTAACTAAAAACGGTATTATTCACAAGTGACTAACAGGTTTTATTATACATTGCTATTTATTTGCCATGCAATTATATGAAAATCGTATAAAAGAGTGTGCTGTATAATAATTGGTTGCCTATGTGTGCATAATGCCTTGACTCGATTATTTTCAAATGCAATATAGGGATATTAAACATATTGCAATTTAATTTACTGGCATTGTATACTGCTAGTAATTCTATGAGCAAAAACAGCTAACAAGTCACGCAAATGCGATAGCTATACAAAAACCGCTACTGTAAGTTAAAACATCGTAAGGTGTGAGCAACGGAATTTTGATTCAGAGAAGGCCTTGGAAATTTTAGGTTACATCTGATATTAATTTTAAGTAGGTAGTAGAACTACTACAGATCATTTAGAACTACTCTCAGTCACTAACTGACAGACCTACTTTAAATGCATTTTAGCATTTTGGTTCTGATTTCGGAGCTCTCAACAATCTTTAATCAAGAAATTTTTAAATAATACAATTAAATTAAAAATTTATTATAGAAGATGAGTTATATGGCCCCCACCTACATCTCTACACAATGCAACTCTTCTTTTAACGGAATCGATAACATTATGGAGGATACAAGGTGTGTTATTAATTTCTTCAATTTTGTTGCTAATTCTCTGTTAGATAGATTTCATCCATATTTCTCTTTTGTACTTCATTAAATATGAATGCCATTATTAAAAACTGATTTTTTTAAATTTTTTTTCAAAAACAGTTAATCTGACAGCTCTTTTCAAAAAGTGACAGTTTAAAATGTTTAAATAAACTAATTCATACAATTCAAAATTGTACATGACCGATATGTCTATCTCTTTCTTTCAAGGACAACTCTGAATCAAAATTCCGTTGCTCACACGTTATATGACATGTGAATGAAATCCCGTCATACGCTTGTGGTAATTACATGTTTGCGCATTCAAACATTTCACTATTAGCATGTTAGTTGTATTATTTGTACCATCTTTAAGCAGATTAAGTAAGATTGTTACTTATTCTCATTATCTTAGTAAATTGTTGTGTTCTATTTACTTGTCACAAGTAGGGCTGTGCGATTAACAAAATCAATAATCGAAAATCGACTAGAAAAACCAATTGATTACCCGATTGATCGATTAAATCGAGTAATACAACATCTCACATCTCCAATGTTGTGCTTTAGTAGAGGAACAATATGTGCAATTCGTGGTCGTTGTTAATACTACTTCAACTAAAGTTTCAGAAGCAACTAGAGTTGTGCGATTATGAACATCTATAATAAAAATCGATTAAAAAAGCAATCGATTAAATCGACTGATTGATTAATCGATTGACCGATTAATGGATTGACCGAATAATGGATTGATCGAATAATCGATTTAATCAATTGTTCGATTTAATGGTTTGATCATTAATCGATTTGTTTAAAAAATTCAATCGAAGGTCCGATTAATCAACTATTAGGCACAGCCCTAGTCACAAGTAAGTTAGTACTGAGATAACTTGTTCCCCCTTATCCCATTTAACTTACTTCAAAGTATGAACTGAGACAGATTTTTTGATGTTATGACAAATGTAAACAAAATGTGAATCATAGAGAAATATAAATACATAGTTTATTGAAAATGAATAGCTGCAGTAGTTATAATATATTGCAGGAAAATAATGGGTGCGTTCAACACACCGCTGGAAATACAGCGCTGCAGCAGCTTTCACAGCCTTCGTATATTTAAAAAACCAGTGAAGTAATAAAAGTGTTTAAAATACATCATCGTTTCATATATACAGGGTGGTCCAGACCACCCATACACCCCTTTTAAAATGCGGGGGATTAAAAATTTTTAACAAGAGGATGGGTGATCTTACTAATGTCGATGTGCTCTTTCGAATGACGCCAAAATGGAATCCCCCTGGTTCCCTCTTGTAGGGGGTAAGGGGGGCAATTTTGGAAATTCAAATGGAAACTCCTAAATTTTATTGCATATTTAGATTCTACTCATCAAAATATGAATAATTTATTTAAAATATTTTTTGTTTTCGCAACAGGTGGCGCTGTAATCGCAAAAACCGATGTTTTGCATTTTCCGCCGTCTCTGGCATATTTACAGGTGCAAATAACTGATACTTCTTTTACGAATTACGACTTTGTGTCTCCGGCATACTGCATATAAAGAGATTTTGTACTAAATTTAAAAATTGTTAAATGTAAAAAGACCGCATTGTAACTTTAAATATTAAATATTTCCAGTTTATTGTTTCCAGCCTTATTTTGTGGAACTCCATAATCATGAAATAAATAAAGATTATTAAAAGTTTCACAGTTTTATTAAAATATACCTGACAATATTGTTTCGACAGCTATGCTGTCATTATCAAAGGTAATATAATTATAAACAAACACGTCGCTAAGGTAGATACAAAATAGGTAACTAGATAAAATAATAATAATAATAATAAAAATCATAATTAAACATCTAATACTTCCAGTAACGGAGAATTACTGAGCTCAAGTTGTTCATTCATTAAAGGTACCCTGAGTTTGTGTTTGTATATCTCAAAGGCTTCTAAAATGTCTAATTTGCGTTTGTTATTACAAAAATGTAGGAATTTAATATTATTTTGAGGAGTCATTGTGTGATTTTGTTCTAAAAGGTGTTTGGCGTAATTCGATTTTTCAGGATGTTTATTTTTGTAATGACGTACGTGTTCTTTATATCTTATGTCAAAATTTCGAAGTGTTTGTCCAATATATACCGAACTACAAAAAGAACAATTTAAACGGTAAATGCCCGATTTCATGATATCATGTGTTCTGTCTTTAGCATTAAATAAAAATGAAAAAGTGTTAGTGTTGGTTTTAAATGTTATTTTATAATTGTTGGTTTTTCTTAGTATATGTGCAATTTTTTCTGATATTTTGCCAAAATATGGTATAGATATGTAATTTGTGTCTTCTGTTTGATTGTCAATGGGATATATTCTTTTGATAGCTAACCTATAATCTTTTTGTTTAATTAAAGTGTCAATCATGTTCGGATTATAATGATTTGCATGTGCTAGTTGTTTAATGGTTGATATCTCTTTGCAAAAATCTGATTTTGTTAGTGGAATAGTTAAAGCTCTGTGTACTACTGATCTGTATGCTGCTATTTTATGTGTATTGTGGTGACAAGATTCATTTGGTATTGTTATGTCTGTTTGTGTTGGTTTTCTGTATATGGAAAATTCAAAAAGATTGTCTGCGTTAATCTTGATATTTAAGTCTAGAAAGTTTATAGCCCTGTTTTGTTCTGTTTCTAGTGTAAATTTTATATTAGGATGGATATTGTTTATAAGAATTAAAAATTCATTGATAACCTCAAAAGAACTATTAACATTAGTACACAGAGCTTTAACTATTCCACTAACAAAATCAGATTTTAGCAAAGAGATATCAACCATTAAACAATTAGCACATGCAAATCATTATAATCCGAACATGATTGACACTTTAATTAAACAAAAAGATTATAGGTTAGCTATCAAAAGAATATATCCCATTGACAATCAAACAGAAGACACAAATTACATATCTATACCATATTTTGGCAAAATATCAGAAAAAATTGCACATATACTAAGAAAAACCAACAATTATAAAATAACATTTAAAACCAACACTAACACTTTTTCATTTTTATTTAATGCTAAAGACAGAACACATGATATGAAATCGGGCATTTACCGTTTAAATTGTTCTTTTTGTAGTTCGGTATATATTGGACAAACACTTCGAAATTTTGACATAAGATATAAAGAACACATACGTCATTACAAAAATAAACATCCTGAAAAATCGAATTACGCCAAACACCTTTTAGAACAAAATCACACAATGACTCCTCAAAATAATATTAAATTCCTACATTTTTGTAATAACAAACGCAAATTAGACATTTTAGAAGCCTTTGAGATATACAAACACAAACTCAGGGTACCTTTAATGAATGAACAACTTGAGCTCAGTAATTCTCCGTTACTGGAAGTATTAGATGTTTAATTATGATTTTTATTATTATTATTATTATTTTATCTAGTTACCTATTTTGTATCTACCTTAGCGACGTGTTTGTTTATAATTATATTACCTTTGATAATGACAGCATAGCTGTCGAAACAATATTGTCAGGTATATTTTAATAAAACTGTGAAACTTTTAATAAAAATATTTCCAGATTTGTTACAAAATCTGAAGGATCATTATAACAAAGTTAAAAAAACGTTAAAACTTGCGGAATATCCGGAAATGGAAGAAAAGTTGTTTGCATGGTTTTAGATATGTCACTGATATCCTCTGAAATTTTGGCCGAAAAGGCAAAGCATCTATCCAGCAATCTGCGGTGCATACGAAACAGTGGAAGCAGTCGCGATACGACGTATGCGCTATCACGCTCGTACACATAACGTACGAGACTGATAGCACATACGTCGTATCGCGACTGGTTTCACCGTTTCCTATACTCTGCACGCTGCTGTGACTTTATAAAAGATGTTCTCAAAACGATGACGTTTTGAAGGGCAAGTAAAGATTGGATACTTAATTTTAAAAAGATACAATTTGCGTGTGTTAAAAATCGCGGCAGAAAAACTGTTCAATGGTTCGCACGCAGTGAAGCCCTTTAAGAAACAGTTGCAAAGCGGTGGCTTTCCAATGGGCGGTAGAAGGTTTGAACCAATTGTGATGCCGGAAGATTTAAAAATCATAACTAACGTATTAAGTTTAAAAAATACGGAATAAGCAAAAATCACCGCCTTTTTTGGTTAACAACATAATAATGCGGAATATTATTTTTTATGCTTTTGAAGCAGTTTTTGCGTAAATATTTTTGTAGTTTTATTTATTATTAAATAAATGTTTTTGCAGAATGTTTTAATTGCATTTTTGTACAAATATAAAATTGTAACTGCAAACGCAGTAACCCGGAAATCTTAGTTTTAATTAGTCCGAATTAGCGAGACTTCACTGTATATATATGACAAGTAACACTAGACGACTGATTTACTGAATGCCAATAATTAAAATGTGAGAACATCAATTTTGACAGTAGATAATAGATGTATTAAAACATTTAAATGGTAGTATTTAAATCTAAGATGGCCGTTGAAGCTGCTGCAGCACTGTATTTCCAGCAGTGTGACGCACCCAATGATTACATTATTATTTATTTTCCGTCATCCTTGTAAAAACACAAACGATTACAAATTTATGGTTATGTTGTATGTTTCTGCTTGTTTACATAAACATGTTGAATTGTATGTTCTTTTCACTTTTCATTGTCTTAATCTAGTACATCTTAGTACTAAGACGCCCTATGGTAAAAAGAATACAACTAATAATGACTTGTGTCACTGATAATATTGTTTATCCAACACCTCTATATAAATACCATGTTTACTATGCTCATTTTAAATAAGGAAAGTGATTGTTTACTCTTATGTTACATTATAACCCACGTTGCCCCTAGCAAGGTGGGTTATTTTTAAAAAACTCACTCCTTCAAAGATAACAACCAATCACCAGCTTACGTTATTTAATATTATTAAAATCCAGTCATCGTGCTAGAATATTACCGTCAAAACTACAAACTAACTATACATTGCGAATTCGATGTTGAAACTTAAATAAAGCGGTGTTGGATAAAATTTTATATGACACGTGTGAGTTAAGGATATTATCCACTCAGAAAAATTAACCCTAAATTTTTCGTTCGTGAATAATATCTTACTTAACTCACTTGTACCATAAATAACTATTATCCAACACGTCTATATAAATACCATGTTTACTATGGTCATTTTAAATAAGGAAAGTGATTGTTTACTCTTATGTTACACTATAACCTACGTTGCTCCTAGCAACGTGGGTTATTTTTAAAAAACTCACTACTTCAAAGATAACAACCAATCACCAGCTTACGTTATTTAATATTATTAAAATCCAGTCATCGTGCTAGAATATTACCGTCAAAACTACAAACTAACTATACATTGCGAATTCGATGTTGAAACTTAAATAAAGCGGTGTTGGATAAAATTTTATATGACACGTGTGAGTTAAGGATATTATCCACTCAGAAAAATTAACCCTCTCGGGCCTGCCGGCCCTCGAGGGTAAATTTTTCGTTCGTGAATAATATCTTACTTAACTCACTTGTACCATAAATAACTATTATCCAACACGTCTATATAAATACCATGTTTACTATGGTCATTTTAAATAAGGAAAGTGATTGTTTACTCTTATGTTACATTATAACCTACGTTGCTCCTAGCAACGTGGGTTATTTTTAAAAAACTCACTACTTCAAAGATAACAACCAATCACCAGCTTACGTTACTTACTATTATTAAAATCCAGTCATCGTGCTAGAGTATTACCGTCAAAACTACAGACTAACTATACATTGCAAATTCGATGTTTAAACTTAATTAAACAGGTGTTGGATAAAACTCAGAAAAATTAACCCTCTCGGGCCTGCCGGCCCTCGAGGGTAAATTTTTCGTTCGTGGATAATATCTTACTTAACTCACTTGTACCATAAATAACTATTACCGTACTATTTTTAGGAGGGAAAAACAAACAGCTAAAATTGAAGATGAAAGAAAGAAACCAAATCACATCGAATTACACTGTTCCAGTAAGTATTCATGTTTTCATACAATTAAAAATTTATTGAGCTGCAGGA
Source organism: Agrypnus murinus (assembly GCA_929113105.1). NCBI lineage: Eukaryota > Metazoa > Arthropoda > Insecta > Coleoptera > Elateridae > Agrypnus > Agrypnus murinus. The sequence goes on from OV816031.1 coordinate 47,423,221, forward strand.
TTTCTAACAAAGCCTCCCTTACCATTGAGCCTAAACTGAGGGCAAAATAATTGTCTAAGGGTGTTTTGTTTGAATTTCTGTACCTCTCATATGCTTACTTTTGCTAGAAAGAGCTTCAAAATCTAAAAACTTAGATAAGAAAGAAAATCTCATATTACAAAACAGGTCAAAGTTTATACATTAAGGTAGAAAGTCACCCAAATCTAAAGTCAAGCTAGCTGCTGTATTTGAATAAAATCAACAAATTTTAATTCACATTAGGCCCGTCAAAATAGGATCCGTTGGTGGAAATAAATGTTGGAAAGCGGGAGATCGTTTTCGATCGCTTCATTTGACGTCAAATATAAGTATCCTAGGTTTGCACGGACCCTCGACGAGAGCTTACCTAAGGGCATCAAAAGAACCACTGAATCTTTGGACCTTTTTTAGTTTTTCGGTTATAACTTGAAAGCTGTGCTTTCCAACGAAAACTTCACTATTACAAGAATTAAAGAGTATTAAATTCTGCGTCGGATGAGTATCCAACACTTTAAATTCGGTCCAGTAGTATGGTCTAAATCGACGGTCGAAAAACGACAATTTTACAAATTTTCGATTTTCCGTCAGACCGGACGCCCAGAGGCTTTCCTTATAAAAAAACCTGTTGGACTCATTCTGATTGTTAATATAAGTCAAGAAATACCCAAGCTTTGATATTGTAGATGTTTCCTGATTAAACTAATGGCCATTTCTTTGTCATCCCCCATCACAGCAATTGGGATCAATCCATATGAAGTGCTGCAGTACTGACCGCTCGATCATTTCAAAAAAAATTTTTTTTGTGTGTTATCACAACTACGTATTGGTAGATCAAAACCACTGTTATTTTATTTTTATTCCTTTTGATTGAAATATGGCAGCCATATTTGTTTCGTGGTGTACGCAGTTTTTTTATGTAAACGTAAATCTTGATATTACGTATCATAACGAGAACTTAAAAAGCCCATAAATACCAAAATAGTAAAGTTTCAGATTAAAAATATTTTATACATAAACTACCTCTAACCGTGTGCTTTTAAAAAGAAAATTAGCCCTAAGACTTCATGTTCATCTGGATAATGAAATATGCCCCCTAAAAACCGGAAATTTTTGTAAAAACGTCAAACTTCGGAGTTAAATTGCACCCATAAGTAAGCATCCTACGAAAATCATGTTTAGATTAAAAGATGTAGTCCGGCATGTGAGCAATACAATGGTTTCTACTGCTTGACTCTAGGACCAACCCTTCTTGAGATATCAAGATTTACGTTTACATCAAAAAACTGCAAGAAACATCGTGCACCACGAAACAAATATGGCTGCCATATTTCAATCAAAAGGAATAAAAATAAAATAACAGCGGTTTTGAGCTACCAATACTTAGATGTGATAACACACAAAAATTTTTTTTTCGAAATGATTGAGCGACCAGTACTTCATATGGATTGATCCCAATTGCTGTGATGGAAGATGACAAAGAAATGGCCATTAGTTTAATCCGACAACCTCTACAATGTCAAAGCTTAGGTATTTCTCTACTTATATTAACGTCATGTTTTGAATATAAAACTTGCAGCAGATAGAAGATTCTTAATACTATTTCCTATTATCATTATCATTCTTTGTGTATAACATTAATTAATCAAAAATTGATCTTCAACGATGATCGATGGCGGTATTGGGGCAAGTCAAATCAACACGATTCGTCGAGTCAAGTAGCGAGAAAGACTTGCGAGAAAGCTTTTCTTCAAGAGCGGGAACTAACAATAAAAAGGCCGTTGTAAGTTTATTACTGTTTTTCAATATTGCAGTACAGAACTTCGATCCTTTTTATACACATATAAACGGTTACTATTACTAATGAACTTCATATTTACTCACTTATTAATCAAAAATTAGACTGATTTGTCCACTCAAAGTGTCTAATATAGAGCACGCACTCAGTAGTCCGCGACCACATCGCCGAACCACGTCTGGGATCAAGTACGAGTAATGAGAAAAATCAATGTTAATACAATTTTCATTCAATTTTATTTATATTTGATTTCATCTATTTAATTTATTTACGTATATCATTATTTTCAAGTAATATAAATAATACCAACATACAATTCATCTAACATATGAAATTTGAATTTCCGCGCGAAGCAACGTTGCCAGATCGTATAATAGGGTTTTGCATGTGCAGGGTCTTCAGTCATCAGTTTCCGGTTATAGCTGGAATACAAGTTTATAATCGAAATATCTCAATAACTAAGAGGTAAACTGCAGTTTTTTCAACGTCAATATAAAATACAATTTCTAAACTATTGTTACATAGTTTTTCATATATATGGTAAGTTGTTTAAATATAAAACTTTCAAGTTGTTCTTGGGCATACTGTGTAAACCCATATACATCAATGTATTTGACTGCAACTTTGTTAATCGTTTTCTCGGTACATACGTGGTGAAATGCCGTTTTTCGGGTATCAATCGAAAGAGCAACATTGAATTTACCAAATCATACTTAAATTATGTAATTCTTGAGTTGTAAGGTTTGGGTGACTTTCTACCTTAAGAGACTTGACAGATGAATAGTAGTATCCCATGGGAAAAATTGAAATATATTTTTAAAGCCACAAAAATTTGAGCAAAAGATTACTTTTACTTTTTGTCTAAAAATTACCTTAGGGTTCCCTATTCTTCTTAAGAGTTTTTTTTCTTTATTTCACTTAAATCTACTACTTGTATTTTCCTACTTTTTATTTCTTTCACAATTTCTTCTTTTTCGTGATTGTTTTGATATTGATTGATTGATGTTGCGATTGTTAATTCTGGTTTCTTGTTATCATTCTTAATGATTGTCTTTACTCGTTGACTATGTGTATTTACTGCTTTTTCTTTGTCCATTCTTGTTTGATGTATTTGCTAGGTTGATGGACTATTTTTGATTTCACAATGCATTCTATGTGCACTTGATGTTCATTCTGTTTTTATGTGTTGTCCAAATGTTACTAGTTTAATTACACTTTCATCATCATCATTTAAACTTGAACTATTCATTTATGACAGTTTGATATACTAAATGCTGTATGTTTTCAAACAAGTCTAAAATTAAGTGTTTTTATTTCTAATGATTCTTGTACAACCTAGAAAAAGCCTTCCATGTTATGTGTGTAGATGAATCTTGAATTGTGAAATCTGTATATTATGTACTTTTTTGTTTGCAAAACTGTAATAGAAATAAACCAAGAGATTTCTTAACTTTATAGCTTACATAGATCAGGAGCAAATTGATAATTGCTATTACGTGAAAGTAGAAGATGTAGTTATGATTCATTTTGTAATTCGGCAAAACAACCAAACTATGGCTGTGACATTAAATGGATACGTTATAGATGTATCTAAACGAATAATTCAGGGATCAGAATATATTGATGCAAACTGTAAGTATATTTTTTAAACCTTTTTCTTATGAATTTTTCTGAGTTGCAATTAATCTATATTACTGCTATTTTTTATGCATACAAGAATTTGTTTCATTCTAGTTGCAAAAAAGGCAGGTGTGTCACCTTATGGAAAACTATCTTTTACTGTAATGGTGGAACGATACAGTGGAAATGTTGTTAAAGGGATCTATGCCGATTATGGACATGCAATGTCTTTAACACCATTTAAAAGAGTAGTAAAATCTGTAAAATATTTGAAGTATTCCCCACTCTGTCAACATGTATTAAAACCAACCATTGATTTATATCGAGTACCAAAAGTAAGATATGATAGGATTCATTTTAAGGTAAAAAAAAACCTAATAATACTTTTAAAACAGCTTCATATTTATTGTCTTCTATGTAGGATCGTTTAAATGAGAATCAATACCAAGCAGTGTTGGAAGCAACCTTTTTGTATTTAAGGAAGGAGCCAAGTATTTACCTTATACAAGGCCCTCCAGGAACTGGAAAATCTACAGTAATAATAAACATTATACAACAAATTTTGTTTTCTAACCAACATGGAACTTCTAAACCACCTTGTATTTTAGTAACTGCACCTTCGAATGCTGCAGTTGATGAAATAGCTATGAGATTGATAAATTTAAGATCAACACTAGATGGTAAGTAAAAATAAATTATTAGAATTATAATTAGAAATTATTATTAGAGAGATTCGATTAGATAAATGATTAGAAAGTCTTTCTATATTATCTACTTACTTTTGTTTGAATTGCAATTAATCACAGATCATTGTTTTCAATTTTCAGAAAATAATTTAAAAGTGGGCTGTGGCTAATTACTGAAAACAAAAATATTTTTAAAATTCAATTTTTAATCCAGTTTAGTTTAAAAAAATTTGATCTAAAAAAATATTTTGAAAAATCCAATTCTTAATCCCATAAAATATTTAAAAAATCTAATCTTAATTCCTAATCCTAAAAGATATTTTCAAAATTTCAATCACTAATCCCAAAAATATTTAAAAATCACTGCTGAATCCCAAAAAATATTTTTCAGAATTTAATCCTTAATCCCAAAAAATATAGTGAAAAATTCTATCCCTAATCCCAAAAAATATTTTGAAAAATCCCACTTTTAATCTCAGATTCCAAAGAAATTTCTAAAAATTGAATTCTCAATTCCTAATCCAATAAATATTTTTTAAAAAACCCAACTTCTAATCCCAAGATTTAAAAAAAACCCAATCTCGAGTTTTCATCATGTAGTTCATTGGATAAATGAATAATTTGTTTATAGTAATATTTGATTTGCAGCACAACAAAGTAGACTGCTAAAACTGATCAGAATTGGTCCAAAATCCATGGTTCACGCTAACGTAAAGGATTACTATTTAGAAGAGGTGGTAAGAAAGAATACTGTCATTGAGATATTAAAAGATAGCAGTAAAAGTAATGTGCATGCTGAAATTCGCATGCTGGACGAAAATTTCCACAGGCTGAAACATGACTGCAAAACCCACCAAGGGAAGCAGAAGTTCAATGCTGCGAAGAAAGCATTGGATAACACCCTTAGAAGGGTTTTAGACCCTGAGTATTACAAAAGAATAGAAGAAAGTGTTATAGTTCATGCTAAAATAATTTGTACCACGTTATCAAGTTGTGTTGGAGTAAAAATGTCAAATATTTTCAACAAGTAAGTTTTACTGTTTGTTTTATTTCACTGTCATTTATTTCTATGCTTTGCTGGTAGCTGGTATTACCTAATATTAAATTTTGCCTTTTTAAAGTACAGGTTTGTTTCAGGAGTGTAAATAAAAATAGAATTACTTGTTGCATAGTTGATGAAGCAACAAAAAGCTCTGAACAGGAAACGTTGATACCATTAACTTTAAATATAGATAAATTAATTTTGGTCGGTGATCCCAAACAACTTCCAGCAGTGACATTATCTAGAGTAAGTATTTTTTACTTCAGGTTATGAAGTTATAAACCTTTTAAAACTGCTAAAATCTAAACACCATAAGTAGGGTTGTGCGATTATCAAGATTAATAATCGAAAAATCAATTAAAAAAGAAAACGATTAAATCCATTTATCGATTGATTAATTGGCCAATCGATTGATCGGATTAATTGATTATTATTTAAAAACATAATCGAAGATCCACTTAATCACTTGTTTTGATAATTCGTGTCTTCTATATTTTGGTATAGGTTAGGTTAGGTTAGGTTATGGCATCCGACATCCAGGTCCTGGCATCTCGAAGGCTTGTATCTTTTTGCTAGATGCCTCCGTTAGCGTCCACGACTCCATTCCGTAAAGAAGCACAGAGAACACATAACATCTTACCAAACGCATCTTCATTTCTATATTAAGATGATGTTCCTTTAATATTGGTTCTATTTTGTTGAACGCTGCTCTTGCTTTCTCGATACAGCATTTGATTTCCACTGAGTGATTCTGCTGTTCATTAATTGTACTACCAAGGTATGTGTATTTTTGTACTTGTTCTATTCTGCTATTTTCTATTATTAGGTTTACTGGCGATGTGTTGTTGTTACTGATCACCATGCATTTTGTCTTTTTTTTTTTGTTTAGTTTAAGACCGTATCAGTTGTTTACGGTTGCCACTCTATTTATTATTTGTTGTAGATCTTCAGGGCTGTCTGTGAGTATTACGGTATCATCTGCATAATGGATGTTATTTATGCATTCTCCATTAATCAGTATTCCTTCATTACCTCCTTCTATTGCTTCATCAAAAATCTCTTCTGAGTATAATTTAAAAAGGATTGGCGATAGAACGCAACCCTGATGCACTCTTCTTTGGATTAAAATTGTTTCTGACTTTTCTTCCTCTACCGCTATGTCGGCGTATTGGTTCCAATATAAGTTTCTTATAATCCTGATGTCCTTATCATCTAGTCCAATTCGTCTTAGAATTTCAATAATCTTTTCATGTTTTCTATTCTGTACATTCTGTTCTGTTCATTCTGTATCGAATGCCTTCTGATAGTCTATGAAACATACGAATACTTCTTGATTGACGGATCTTGGCATCTTTGTATTAATACTTGTATGCAGAATAGTGCTTCTCTAGTACCTACTGCATTTCTGAAGCCGAATTGTGTGTTCCACATTTGCTTTTCGCATCGTCCGTAGAATCTTCTCTGAATTATTTTCAAGAACACCTTAAGTAAGTGGCTCATCTGGCTTATGGTTCTCTTGGTATTGGCATTGCTTTTCTTGGGTATAGGAATGAATGTTGATTGTAGCCATTCTTCCGGTATTTGTCTCGTGTTAGAATTTACTTGGTATAAAATATTCTGACCTAATGTTTTAATTCTCAACCTTTTTGAGGTTATGGTATAAAATCTTCACTAAGAGATGAGTAGATGGCGCTATGTTATATGAATTTTATAGCCCCTCTATTTCAAATAGTAGCGACAACGTGGAGCAAACCTGACACAAACTTTAATAAAGAAAAAATACTACATGCTTGGAGTAGAGACAATTTAATAAAAATTTGTAAAAAAAAATTGCAATTATGGAGGTATATATCATATTAAAAATGCTTGTTTTTACAGAATATGAATGTACACTTTCAAATGAATGCTAAATTGTTAATATTCTTGTACGTGATTATAATCAAACCTAAGATTTATTGTAAAACGAACTGTCAAATTTGGTAAGTTGGTAAATTTGGTCGCCAGCATCATTCTGGTGCTTTTGCTCTATTTGAAAATAAAGGGACTATATAAATTACATGAATTGAAGTTAAAGAGGGAAAATCATTTTTCAAATAAATTATAAAAATATTAAGAGGTTAAGATTCAATAAGTGTATAAACTAATTACTTCGCTGAATCCAATATTAATTTATTTAAAGTTCTGTTGTAAATCATTTTAAATAATTTAATTCTATAAAATTTCAAAGAGTCTGAATGTGATTGAACTTAAATTATCACAATATACAGGGTGGAAGCAGATACAACTCGGACTGATGAGTTTATAGTTTTTGAACTTGAAATAATTTGTCAATAAAGCACGAGTTTGTTTATCTAATAACAGTTTTTAATGATTTTATAAGAATATCTTAAAGAGAACATTTATCTAATAATATAAGTTAGCTAATTAGGTTAAAGGGTATTTTGATGACGCCTTGTTTGGGCTACATTAATAAAACTTTAATTTTAGGTTATTTAGGTGCGTTAATCAAAATTTCTTTGACAAAATATAGTATTTTTTTAATAAAAAAACAGATACGTCAAGAGATTTTGAAAATATTGCGGAAATTAACTAATAAATAATTCTTTAAAGAATGTGCACCGTCTCCAATGCCAATATAGGTCAATTATTGTCTTAATTTTACAGTTGCAGGGTCCGTATTCGCTACATATGTATTTTTAAACTCTATTTCATAGACTTCATATTTTTGAAATCTTTATTTCCTCTTCCTGTAAAATAAGTTCCCGGTGGCGGAATGTAGCCACAACCCAGTTTTGCCGCGATTGCGCGTTGACCGGTTTGTGCTTTGTCAAAACTGCTGAACACGTGACACATCATGATGTTGTGACCATTGCGCGTATGGACAAAGAATTTCTATTGATTTCTTCAAGATTTTCTATTGACATTGTTTTGTTTTATGAGACCTTTATTACAAAATAAAGTGTTTCTTAAACAGGGTGGCCGGCGAACCTGGAAACGTTGAAAACCGGGAATTTGCACAACCGGGAAAAAACCTGAATCACGTTAATCGCTTCATGTGTACTGCTATTAATGCTTTGAGTCACTAACACGCGTTAGTAATCGCGTGTTAGCTAACGCTTCATGTGTACCGAGTCTAAATCTTACATTTTTAATACTTCTCATTTTTCTCTTTTTTTTTAATTAAATCTTTATTAATTAAAACGTTTCAAAGCAAAGAAATGGCTTTAGAGAGGTAGAAGGCTTTACCTTACTGGCTCAGATTTACTTTAGCGGGTAGAACGGAGCTTCATACCCTTTCGATGCAGCTTGGCGAGCTGAATCGAATGACACTAGTCTCGAGGTGCGAAAATACCCCGTTTAAAAGTTACGGCCCTTTCTGCTACTTATGTTCAGTCTATGCGAGAGACCTTTTTTCATTGAAAATCAATAGTACTTTGATTTTCGAAATCAATGTGTTTTTTGCGAGTTTAAGTTTTTAAGCTGACGCTCAACGCCTAAACCGCCCTTTTATGGGCGTGTTTCTAATTGATTTTAATAAATATCTTGATTTTCGAAAAATTCCTTTAGGGCAGGTTGTATAAACACAGATTAACTTTAAACTAGGATCAATATCCTAGACAACGATTGGTCCCACAATCGTTACTGTGGCAACTGAACCAAGTTCAAAAATAAACCACATTTATACAATTCTCCCTTATTTTCGTAGAAAAATATTCAATACGGCGTTAGGTTAGGTTAGGATAGGTTTGGTTAGGATAGGATAGGATAGGTCAGGTCATGTCAAGTTAGGTTAGGTCAAATCATATCAGGTCAGGATAGAATAGGATAGGTCAGGTCAGGTTAGGTGAGGAACATCATTAAATTTATTGTGCCATTGAATTTCAATGAAACAAAAAAAGCACAAAAAGTGACGTAACTTTTTAAGGGGGCTTTCCGCACTTTGTCACTGGCACCATTCGACTTCCCTCTTCAAGCCCTGTCGATTGACGCCACTAACGCTTCTTTTGGGCGTGCCCGCTAAAGTAAATTTATACCATTTGATCAAGAATGTGGGTATGCGTAAATTATTAAAGGAAAAAACCGGAAAAATGATATTTTACGACCTGGAAAACTGGGAAAAATCCTTGAATTAGAGTTGGTAGTTGGTTTGTTATGAATCAGTGTATTTATTAAGCACGTACTATTTCGTTTACTGAAGAACAATGCTGAATACATTTTTCGTAGAATTAGTCACCCATCTAACCTGCTTTGGGTGTATATTATTATTGTTAAACTACGGCTGTTGCTATCGGTTTGTTTAGATGAAACGATCTGAATTCTAAAACAAGGTCAAGACTCTGCTGTAGAATTTGATTATACTTAAGCGAGGCTGCCAGATATGTCAATGGTTTTTTTATTACTCGAAAGCTAATTAATATAGAAAAAATTTATTAAGACTTTTTTGTTCCTTTAATGTCTTCTACACTGAGAAAAAAGGTGATGTTAAAACAACAGATTTCCATATGTTGAAATAGTTTTGATTGTGTTGACAAATTTTGGTTTCAGACAACAAGACATTTATTTATTTTAAGAAATTGGAGGTGGTTCCGTCAACCTATAATATTTGTTACACTAATTTTGCTTGGCTCAAGTAATTTCAAGTTTTAATCAAAGACCATACAAAGATATTTGTTGTATGGACAATCATTGCACTCAAGGAATGTGTTTAAATTGTTTGAACTGACAGTTTATTTGTTTTGAATCAAACAACAATAGATCTTTAGCTTTAAAAGACACTGAAATGTTGAAGAAATTAAATGCTCTATTTGTAGTAATGTATTAAATGCGTACAGTTAAAAACTAAAACATGTTAGTGCAAAATATAAAAAGTTTAAACGGAGTGAGACAGAGTGCATAGAATCGACAAGATTAAGGAGTTGATTTAACATCGATGTATGTTATTTGAACCCTTATGGTTACTACTGTTAAAATTTATGTTTGTTAAACCAAACGAAAAATTCAGAAGAAAGATGGTGGTGATTTTGATGGCGCCTGTGAGTAAATAGTGACGTACAATGTGTTAGGTATATCGTATAATATGTAGTTGTATGTGTTTTGCATTTGTGTACAATTCTCATGTAACATCGCAAGTTTTTATTATTTATAATTAATCTAGTAATTCTAATTACTTTTCGCCTGTAATGATGATACAAAAATGTTAAATGGAGTTCCCCTTTATTCTGTAATATTAGTCAACGTAACGAAAGTAACATTCTATTAGTAGTATCTGTATATTTTTTGCAATTCCTTGGCAGTGTAGCGATATTCTAGTTTCAAAGTGATTGTTTTTATGTTTATGTGTAATATACTTCTTGTATTTTATTGATATTGTTTGATACTGTCTTTACATCCCCCATCCCTCTATCATTCAACAATTTAATTTCTTAATTCAACACTAGGAATATTTAATTCAACACCCAGGCGTTTTTGTATTTACATCGTGTTCGGTTGGTTCAACACAAGTGAATGCATTGATATAAAGTTTTATTTTATTTTCTACAATGCAAAAGTATACCTTGTTTTAATTGTTCCCATGCATTATGTGAACCAACAAAACTTAATGCTTATATAATGTTCCTTCAATGCACTAAACTAGTTGGCCGTATTTAAAGTTCGAAAAGTGTTAAACGAAAGTTTTTTTTTGTTTGGTGCAACGAATTTCTTTTCTCAGTGTATGACTCCTTAACATTAACGCTTCGTATCTGCTTCCACCCTGTATAGTGTATTATACAATTTTTAATTTTGCCTTTTTTCTATACAGGATGCAAAAGATCTTGCACATGGCCAATCGTTGTTTTCAAGAATTATGTCGCATTTCGAAGATAGATCCTATAATCCCATCAAAATGTTGAATGTTCAATACCGAATGCATCCAGAAATATGCCAATTTCCCAATAAAACGTACTATAATGGATTGTTAAAGAATGCTAAAGTTGTAGTAAATCGTGAGAGTAAACTAAACGCTTTAAAACCTTATTTTGTATTTAATTTAAAAACAGATATGAATAATAGTCAAGTGTATTCCAACAGAACAGAAATGTATTGCGTTATAAAACTACTAGATGCTATTGAACTATTCTTTGATGCTTCTGATACTTATTCTGTTGGTATAATTACACCATACAATAGTCAGAAAGAGAGGATCCTAACGAAATTGAAAGATAAAAGGTTGGTTACAATTAAATGTTTTTTTTTATATTATTAAAAATGTTTCATATTTTATAGGTTCAGGACTAACCTTAAAATTACCGTCAATACAGTTGACAGTTTTCAAGGACAAGAAAAAGATATAGTAATAATGTCATGTGTCAGGGAATCTGGTAATCAGTTTGTGAGCAATGATCAAAGATTAAATGTTGCTCTTACAAGAGCAATGCATGCTTTATATGTTATAGGCTCAGACAATTTATATGAAAGCTATGATGGCTTAAGAAATCTATATGATGATGCAGAAGAGAGGGGTTTATTCAGGATTATAGGAGAAGACATCAGCACTTCAAGATTGTCAAGAATTATTAAGGCATAAATTATTTAATGTAAGGTATAAAGAAGTTTTAAATTATTTTTGTTTTTAAATAAGAAAGAATTATTTAAAATTATGATTTTATAATAACAGGAACACAGTAATGTTTTTTTTTTATTAATAAGTAATTTAATGATAAAAATGTTTTTAGTATCATTTGCTTTTGAAAATAAAGTTGTGCATTCTCACTAACCACTAACTGTATTTTAATTAACATTGATGCATGCTTATAATCTTTTATATAAAACCTTTCGGAAAAGGGATTTAGGAGTTTTAATTTCTATAAGCTTTACTATAACACATTCTGATACACTCCTTCAGTTAAAGTGCCATTGAGTATTTTAGTCATTTTATACTCATTTATTTTCATAACAGCACTCAGACACGTTATGAATTATAACAGTTCTGTTATTTTCTTGTCATAGCAACTGGCAACGATTCGGTAATATCAACTTACTGTGGTGAATAACAAATCAGAAAACACATAAAAACAGGTCGATAGCGCAAAAATGTACATTTAGAGCCCGGCCAGACGAGCGACTTTTAGACGCGCGACAGAAAAATCGCTAGTCGCGGCTTTTTGCGATTAATTGCGTACCCTATCACACGAGCGACAAATATCTATGCGACTAAAAAATCGCTTGTGACACGAGACTTCCCTGTCCAATTTTTGGTCTAAAAAATGAATTTTGTGGAGCTTATATGATTTCGCTTCTTCTTGTCAAGGGCTACTAAAGGGACAGTTTCATAAAATATATAGTGACTTAAGAAATGATAGCGAATTTTGTTTGCTATTGTCCAATTTCATAATTGTAATTGGTGGTGTATTTTAACTTTGATAATGAATCGGTAAACGTCCCGAATCATCAGCAGTTGATAGAAATCAAAATATTAGTCAACAGAAGAGTTAAGAATTATTTTTTCAACCTTCCGTCTCCTATAGGCCTTTAAAATAAAAAACAGCTTTAGTAAATTATATTAAGGAACGCGTGGACTACAACTAGATCATAACTAATTGTGGTAAATTAATACATCTACAACAGATATATATGTATATTTATTTAAAATAAACAATGCAAAGAAGGTAAATAACGCCGATTATAGAAAATTACGTTTTTAGCTTAGACATTAGTGATCCATTTATTCATTTTCACAAAATTCTCAATTCGAATATTTATTAAGTTTATTAACTCCCTTCGAATTCGAACTATAACGAGATTCTACTGTATTTTTCAACCATTTATTATTATTCTACTCATACAAACACACGTTAATACACCTGGCCGTTTTCCCACTCCGATTATCAATGCTTCCGTGTTCATTTCTGTCATTCTACCGAATTTTGTTCAAAATAACGACAAAAATACGAGAACTGCTAAGGGTAGTTGCGACAAAATAGTCGCCCGTCTGTTCGCATACGTATGAGACCGTGTGTTCCATTAGCTGCGACAGTCGCCAGCGCCAGTTTAGTCGCTAGCGTCAGTTACTAGAATGGAACATGTTGCAACTTTTTTGTCGCAGCTTCCAAATAGTCGCTCGTGTGGCCGACTCCATTTAAATACTGTTGTTCTATTTTGAACGACTTTTAAGTCGCAGCGACAAAGCGACTAAAAGTCGCTCGTCTGGCCGGGCTCTTATAATCGTTTTTTTGAAAGGGATAGTAGATGGTGTTAGAAATATTAAAATATCTTTTTAAGTAAAACAGATCACTCCATTGACAAGATGTGCCAAAAATATAAAAAATGACATTTATAAAATTAAATTTTAATAGATTTGAACTTGTTTATTTAATAAAAAATGCTCTCAGTGTGTTTAACGCCATCTAGTAGCCACATCAAAATGTACATTAACATGTATGTACAGTGTGTAAATAAAGTAAGGAATAAAATTCATATTTTTTTGTATTATCACTTTTTGCAAAAAAAGCTCGGACAAGTCAATTTTATTGTTTTCCTGCGGATTTTATGGATGTCAATTTTAATTTTTTTTAGTTTACTATTGTGGGGCCTATGACGTCATCGACTTTTTTTTTAAATGGAACCTCATTTTTTTGCTAGAAATGAAAAGTATATTTTTGTTCAGCAATACCCCATATGTGGTATTTAAAATTAGTATTTTTTGAAATATGGAGGACCAAATGTGATAACTTTCACGAAAATAATAATTAATCTTTTAAGTGGGCCGGCGGTGGACGAGTGGTGTCAGTGCATCACTCGTGTTCCAAGGGTCGTGGGTTCGTATCTCACTTGGGGTGATGGGATTTTTCTAATTGGAAAATTCCGTCACCTCAACTTGGATGTGTGTATTGGTGTTGCATGTTAGATGGGCGACAGATGACCTTAGCTGTTGTTTCCCCCGTAGTGTAGGCGTGAAATTAAAAAAAAATCTTTCAAGTCTTATTATTATTTTTGTGAAATTTATCACATTTGGTCCTCCATGTTTCAAAAAATATTAATTTTAAATACCACATATTTAATTAACACATATATAGCGATTTAACACTGTGGTTGGTGTGTTAGGGCTATATTTATTAATTCTTGTAGAAGAAAATAAAACGCAGATTTACTTCTATGAATTATTTATTTGACTCTTATAGTTTATTGATACGCGTTTATTGCTGAACTCAGAAAAAAATATACTTTTGATTTCTAGCAAAAAATAAGGGGGTTTTATTTAAAAAAAAGTCGATGACGTCATAGGCCCCACAGTAGTAAACTAAAAAATTAAAATTGACGTCCATAAAATCCGCAGGAAAACAATAAAATTGACGTGTCCGAGCTTTTTTTCCAAACAGTGATAGTACAACAAATATGAATTTTATTCCTTACTTTATTTACACACTGTATACACTGACACAAGCAGTCTATATCAAAGATACCATAGTCTTTGGTGATAATAATTATTCCTTCAACATTGGCAAGGTCATGCCTGGGCCTGGTTATAACATTTGTCATTTTTATCATACTTGACATTTTCTATAACTACTGCCAAAGACTTGGTTGTATTATAATCAATTTTTGATTATAATATGCATTAACTACTTTGTTTTATCACGATAGTGATTAGTAAGCATGTCACAATACTAACTGCACAATCTATTTTAAGAGTTAGCTTACAAGTGGTCAATTAGTTAAAATTTCACATTATTGAACATTTATTAGTTACAAAAATATATATTTACCCTGACATCAGCATTCTCCAACTTCACTACAAAGCCATAGCTAAGGGAGGACTACAGCTAGAAGAATCTTTGCCCACCCTGGAAAACTATCTGCTTTTATAGACATAGTAGCAAAATGAAATGGCTTGTGCCAAGATGAACTATTGGTTTCATAATGATCTAGAACAGCAAGGCTAACGTGATACTATTTTTTATTATTTTATACTATGCATTTACACTAAAAAAAAAGAATAAACTAGCATCATGTTAGCCTTGCTGTCCTAGATCATTATGAAACCAATAGTACATAATGCATAATTCCAAACAAACATTAATGTTGAGAATTGCTTTTTCTCTTTTGAATTGTTTGTTTTTTTGCTTTCTTCCCTTGTGCTTTTTCGGTCTGTATATAGGTAGATACACTGGCTTGCATAAAAATCGCATACACTTTAAAAATCAAGTAACCGAGTTTTTATGTAGTTTTTGCTATGTAAACATGACCTTTCGGACTTTTGACATTACATTTTTGACGGATAAATATGTCATTACGAAAATAAAACAAAATAATTTTAACTGATTGACACTGACAACTTTAAAGTTAAGACTGACTTAATACAATCAAAAATAGGTGTACGCGAATTTTTTGCAAGCCAGTGTACTAGATCTTTATTCTATAGCTACACATATTAGTAAACATCGGTAAATATAAATTGATTGCACTGTATTTTGAATCTATTTTGTACATTTTATTTGTATCTTAATTATTATGTAACCTTGTATTATTGTAAATATAATATGTAGCATTGTAATATAATCCGCACATGTAAATATCTTAGCTTTTAAGTGATGTATCTCGTCCATGTACTTGATTGGGTGTGTTTATAACACGCCTATATAATGCATATGCATGGTATAACAATGTACAAATTGTTAGAAACTAGACATTTAAATATTTACAACTTCTAAGTCTAATATCTACAGTGTGTTCCATTACATGTCTCGTCTTCGTCATTGCTTTAAAACCAAATACTTTATATAAAATAGTTTACAATTATAAATGAAAACTGCTTATGTTTTTGTAATTCATACTTAAGTTCACTAAAATGCTTATTGGTAAAATTTATGTTATTATTTATAAATATATTTAGTATCATAAAACATACCCTTTTTATGTTTAGGTTTATATTAGTAATCTAGTTAAGAACTTCTTTTTTATTACTTTAGGATTTTTAAGTTAGTATTCATATCGGTAGATAATTGCTTTTTTTCTACTTTGTAGCATTAGTGTATATTAGAGCATTTTTGTTAAATTTTAATATGTGATTGTTAAACCGACAGAAACATGTTGGAAAATCTTATTATACTCTAACAAACAAATGAAGGATGTAGGTCGGGAAATCACGAGGGCTAACTTGCATACCGTATCGCAAATCCGCGGGCAACGTACGTCACTGACAGTTTTAACAGCTTATATAATATCAGTGTTGCTTAAAATCTGATCTTAGACTTTGTGTTTACCAGGTGGCTTTCACACGGCGACCTACATCCTTCATTTGTTTGTTAGAGTATAGTTGCCAAACCCTTTTTTAAAGGAATTGGAAGTTATTGTAAATAAATATTTTTTTTTTATAAATGAAAACTCATTGATGACTTATCAATTCTCTAAACAACATTTACTATAAATACAGATCTTCCCACAGTAGAGGACAATGGACTACACCTATGCATCGTTTGCTCGGAAACCTAATAAATTGTAGAATAGCAAACCGACCATAGACTTACAAAATAGGATTAATCAATGTATCAAAGTAACATTCACCTTGCGAACATAATCGAGTACATTCACAAATGTTCCCATAAATAATTGTCACAGATGAAATACTTCGAAATTAAATGACTAATTAGTTTTCAAGTGGCATTTCAACTAGTATAAATGTTCATCAAGGTTGCACACATATTTTCAACCTCATGCAAGCTTGCTGCTAATAATACTGGCATCTGACTTGGTAAGTTTCAATCTGTAGCTAAAGATGGCGTGATGGTAGAAATTTTTTAATTTCTTGTTTGGATTGAGCAATTCAGTAAATAAGCTCCTCCTCCTAAATAAAATTGAATGCCTTATCAGACTTTGATGATATTTATTATATTACACAATTACAATAAAGTTGAATCATTTTTTTAATTTTATTTATGTGAAACTAGCAAGTAGCTAATAAATTGATGGTTGATTGATGGTGGTCACTCCAATCGCCAGAGGCTGATGCACCGCTACTAGATCTAAAAGAGGTGAAGAACGAGTCCAACTTAGGAACATTACAAAGAAGCTCTTTTTCTTTCTGCAATTTCTTATTCTTTTCTGGACATTGGTAATTTCTAAAAAATGAGAGGATAATGAGTAATCGTTAAGTGATCATTTAGCTTAAATAGTAACACACGCAACTTTTTAACACTACGCGAGTCAACTTTCACTATGGCAGCTAGCTGTGGTTGGTTTTTGCTTGATCTCTTCTCTTGAGTTTCCTTTAAACTGTCTCCATGCGGGCTAAGCCCTTTGCTTATATAGCCCCAGATGAAATGTCAATACTTTTTGACATTTCATTCCAAAATTAGGTTAGGTTAGGAGTGTTTGTGAAATGGTGTGTATTTTGGTTATGTATAGTTACAAGGTTACAACTAAATAAGAGTGAGATTGGGATATTTAAATCGAATTAAAAATAGTGTACATTTTCTACTACAGTCGATATTTCGCAAATAAATAAAATTCTTAATTGAAATTTGTTTCATTTCTCTCTTACAAACTTTAATATACATCAGCCATAGAAAACCCGATTTTTAACTAACAACTAAAGTCCGTTTGCGGAGACCTGTCGCAAGACGTAAACACGCTTGAAGTTATCTGACCCTTGAGGCTTCATTTACGATGATGCGTGTTTGTGTACTGTGTATGCTTAACTCGCTCTTACGGTTTCAGCGTAATATGGAATGGAAAGTGTAAATGCACCACAATTGAATCGGTCAATGCAGAAACTGAATATGTCCACTTTTTGTGTAAATTGAGTTGTACTTGAATTCACCATAATTCAAGGGTGCCCAATCGAAATGGTGCAAAAATTGAACATGTTCTTCTTTTCTATAATGTAGAGAAGCGATGGTATAGTACAGAAACTGAATAAGCCTAGGACATGTTCAATCTCTGTAGCGTATGTCTTATATATCTAGGACGTGCTGAAGTAAAAACCGCTGAGCTGATATGAAATGAAGCCATCGTCGCGTCGTTTTGACATATGCAAGTGATATTTTGTTGAGTGAAGTTCTCTATGCAAAAAGGTCTAAATCAACTACATAGTAACAGTGTTTACGAAGAAGAAAGTGAAACTGAACAACCTAAGAAACGGTTAAAGGTATTTCCCACTGAGTCCACACCCACTCCAAAACTGAAAGGTTTCCAGAGCGTTATCAAGTATATTGAGAAAGAATTTGACGAATTTTACCAGCATATCCAAAAATGGCCTACGAAAGAAAAAGAGGAAGCAGACAATGTTTAAAAATATTTTTATTTCTATTTAGGATTTTCAGATTTCTTTTGTTAATATTAAGTTCAGTTTTTAAATTGCCACAAAATATAGTATGAGCAAAAAGTAACTCCAACGTAACATCAAAGGTGCCTTTGGAATTTTCAACTTATGTGTATTATAACATCAGAAAATTATACAAAATAATCAGAGTCGTTTGACAGTGACAGTTGTTATTCCAAAAGCCTCTTTGATGGAGTTACTTTTTGCTCATACTATAGTTTCTTGCGTATTCTTTGCATTTTATTTGCAATCAATGCAGAAACTGAATATGTCCACGTCTTATATGCATTTTTTTCTCTTAGAATACAAAACTTTAAGTATATTGTACCATGTGATCTTACCTAAAAGGTACCCTTCTTTCATATCCCAAAAAGTCACTAAAGTTTATAAAAGCAATATTGAGTAATTCAGTTTTTCTTGTTTTTCTCAAAATAAGGTGGTTGGGACATATTCAGTTTCTGCATTGACCGATTCAATTAAATCAGACTCATCACTCGCTATTTAAACGTAACAATGCCTAGTTTAAAAGAGGTGTTTGCCCTCAAAATAGCAATTTTTAAACAGCGTCCGTGGCAAATAATTATTTTATTCTGCGAACCGAAAAAATTACATACCGTTCACACAACCTCATATAGTTATTAACTATGATCTCCTTTTCTCGTCTGGAAATTGCAACTTGTTTCCTTTTCAAAAGAGTGTTTTCTTGATTTTTTGCCATTCTTGAACACTTACACAAACACAACAGTCTTACGAAACAAATGCAACAAACAAACTGCACAGTACAAACGTTAACGAGACCTGATTGCATATACGTGTTTGCGCATTTATGTAAAGTAGTTTAAGCGTTAATGACACCACGTGCGCGCCGACCAATAGCATCGCTTATGGTTTGTTGATATCCTGCGACAGGTCTCCGCAAACGGACTTTAACCTAACTCTATCAAAACAAAACCGTTTTCTTCATTGGTCAACTTTTGAATACCTTCTAAATTTGTTTGGTCTCTTCATAAGTATCTATACAACGTAAAACAATATGATATAATTCCTGAAAGGTATTTCGAGGCTATAATATGTAATATTACATGCCTACATATTTCAAAATTAACCGATATTTCTAGAAGCAAAAAATTGGTAAGTCAGTAATACATTGTTACATATATAGAATTATTGAAAGATGCTTACTTTTTTCAAACTTCTCATATATTACATCTCGTAATGTGAATCTTTGGTTATTGTCTGTCAGCAATTGTCCTTTTTCTATTTGTAGCGGGATCTTCGGATCACTAAGAGGGTTACCACCTTTAATAGTTGCAGATACCTAGCAAAGTTTCAAATGGCACTTTTGCCGATACCCAAAGTAGCTACGCTTTACAAATATTAGTTTTTAAAAACGAATTGTAAATTTAAGATTATTCTATTTTAAGACTTACTTCTGGTATTGCAGTTATACGTAATAAATACTAGAATTATTATCACGCTCTTGCTGAAAATAATTAAATAGGCTATCACGTTTTTCGATTCCAAACTAATTGATTTTGATATAGTAAAAGAAGCTGTTTAATAAGCTCTCTGTTGTTTCAACTTATCAAGATGACAAAATATTCGTTTTGACAATTATTTTGGTTTGGAAGATGCAAATGAACGTAGTAATCGTAATACCAACATAAATTACATTCCTTAGGCGTGAAAGTACCGGCATAGTTGCGAATTTACGTTGGTAACAAATTATGACGTAAGACTTCTGGTTGACCGAATGATTTATATCTTATTCACAATAATTAGACTTAAAAATAATCAAAATAAAAAGTAATTTTAAAATAAATTTTCTACACACTGTCATAACACGGCCTACTATATTCATATAAGCTTCGTATAGCTCCTTTATTTCAAATAGTAGCGATATCGTGGAGCAAACCAGGCACGAACTTTAATAAAGAAAAAAACCACATGCATATTGTTTCGTCATTTTAACAAAAATTTGTTTAAAAATTACAATTTCGTAGTTGTATACCTATTACATTAATATGATCATTTTTACATAACATGAATGTCCGTTATCAAATTCATGTTAAATTGTGAATATTGTTGTGCATGATGATTATTAAACCTAAGATTTAGTGTAAAACAAAATGTCAAATCTGGTAACTTCCAATGTCGCCAACACACTTTTGTTACAGAGACGAGATCAATCGTTGTCGCTACTATTTAGAAATAAAGGGGCTATAAAGCTTCGAAGCGAAGCTTATATGAATCTAGTAGGCCATGGTCATAATTCCAATCAGCGCCATCTATCGACCAAAAGAAATTTTGAGTAATGTTTCATTTATCGCCCCTAGATGGCAATGTATGCGCTCAGTATTTTAAAATTAGAAATTAATTCCATCGTAGTTATTAAATATAAAAGATGAAAAAATAAAACTAATATTAAATAAAAAAGATGTTTTTAGCGTTAAATACATTTATAAAAACCTAAATTTAAATCAGATAAAACATCCTGTTTTAAATTATTCACAAAAAAAAGTTGGTCAAGACTTTACATGTCAGTTTTACGGACATGTAAAGGAAATTGTTAACCACTTTGGTGTTGCTTAGCAATAGCTAACTTTCCAAGGCTTTTACAACATATGAAATGTACATATTGCAATATGATTGTGAATAATAGTATATTATGTATTAAGGGCTTAATTGAGTGTGTTAGAGCCTGCAAAGTTAGTTACACGATAAAGGGCTCTAAAACACTAATTAAGCCCGAAATGCATACGTTAGTTTATGTCCGGCCTAAGTTTAAATTAATATTTAATTTTAAAATAAAAATAATTTAAAAAGTGCAAAACTTCAAGTAGGTAGGTGCAATGATTTATAATTACTGTTGTTACTATGAAGACGACGTAAACAAGGGTAACTATTTCTCCAGCGGGCTCTAAAAAGTTTTAGAGGTCTAATTTAGCAACTTACGCTCTAAAAACAGACCGCTCAATAGGTCATAATCGCCCGACCGGACATAATAGTTATTTATGTATTAAGGGCATAAAGAAGCTTTTATGGCCAGAAGCGTTATTTCTAGCCCGAAGCGTTAGCCGAGGGCTAGGAAAAGGCTGTAGGGCCTTAAAAGCAAGTTATGCCCGAAATGCATACACTATTTTATGCACAGATTGTTTTTATCTCAAATCTATTATTGTGTAAAAAACATAATTAAATGAGTACGTAGGTTACATCAAGCCGCTGTACGTATACTTATGTGCTTATATACGAAGTACGTTACTATAGTTACTATCTAAAATACTTAATTTCAGCTTATTTTCATTGGTGATAAGTTTACAAATTATATAAAGAACCAATCAAGTTCTACAAATACAGCTCTGACATTTAATTGACGTTTCATTATTGCCCGTTGGATCATAAAGAGGCCCTTGGGGCATAAAGAGACAGTTATGTTCCGATAAATCTAGCAATAATAGTCTAATTATAATGCATCTGTGCATAAAAACTGTTATGCCCGTAACGGGGCTACTGTCGACGACACGCTGCGTCTTGCAATGCTACGAGGTAAGCACCATAAATTCTCGGCCTGATATAGAAAAAATAAACTTGGTAAAATATAATAATTTTTATTTTTCATATATAATATAACAAGTCTAATTTTTTCCGACAAAATTTGTCATTTCAGATATGAGTAGCTTTCGCAACGAAAACTACACGGGTCGACGCAGGAGACGAGTGTAATTTTCCAAAACCAAAAGCTACGAATGTCTTAAATGATAAATTTTGCAAGAAACAATTAGACCACGAGTTGAATTCGGTTTGACAATCCATCGAGCAAATTTTTATTTAACGTGCGTGGTTAATATTAATTTAATTGAATTTGACATTTCATTTTGACATAAATTTTTTCACTAAGAAAAAACCACTAGTGGTTTTTTCACTATAAAACTAATTTCATTGGTCCCAATTTGAAAAATTCTGTAATTTGATTGGTTAAAAATTTTCGAGTTGGATTGTCACTATAAAACTAATTTCATTAGTCCCAATTTGAAAAATTCTGTAATTTGATTGGTTAAAAATTTTCGAGTTTGATTGTCAATATAATCTCCCTTAATGTCAATACACTTATTACAACGTGGAATTAATAATTCAATGCCCTTGCAAAAATAATCTGAAGTTTTTCCTTGAAAATATTCAATTACAGCTGCTTGCAACTCGTTCTCGTCCTTAAAACGACTTCCCCTGAGGTCGTTCTTTAAATTTGAAAATAAATAATAGTCACTAGGAGCCATATCCGGACTGTACGGTGGATGATCCAATGCTTTAAAGCCGCATTCGTGAATGGGAGCTTGTGAAATTGCGGCAGTATGAACGGGTGCATAAGAAAAAAACCACTAGTGGTTTTTTCACTATAAAACTAATTTCATTGGTCCCAATTTGAAAAATTCTGTAATTTGATTGGTTAAAAATTTTCGAGTTGGATTGTCACTATAAAACTAATTTCATTGGTCCCAATTTGAAAAATTCTGTAATTTGATTGGTTAAAAATTTTCGAGTTGGATTGTCACTATAAAACTAATTTCATTGGTCCCAATTTGAAAAATTCTGTAATTTGATTGGTTAAAAATTTTCGAGTTGGATTGTCAATATAATCTCCCTTAATGTCAATACACTTATTACAATGTGGAATTAATAATTCAATGCCCTTGTAAAAATAATCTGAAGTTTTTCCTTCAAAATATTCAATTACAGCTGCTTGCAACTCGTTCTCGTCCTTAAAACGACTTCCTCTGAGGTCTTTCTTTAAATTTGAAAATAAATAATAGTCACTAGGAGCCATATCCGGACTGTACGGTGGATGATCCAATGCTTTAAAGCCGCATTCGTGAATGGGAGCTTGTGAAATTGCGGCAGTATGAACGGGTGCATTGTTGTGTAATAATCGAACACCTCTTCAATGGCTAATGGCTTCATGAGGACACGCAAATATAAAAATTTATTTACTTGTTGGCAGAAATCTTTCCTTGTATTTGTTTAATTTTAATTATTTAAATTTTGATACAGTGAAATGTTGTAAATCTGACCACCTGTTTAAACTGACCCTCTGGTCATATTGATCACTTTTTCTCAGTCCCTGCAAAAATCCCATTACTTTAATGTAATTTATACTGTATAAACTGACCACTTGTCTTTTGTGACCATTGACCACATTTACCTCAAATATTTGTTTAAAAATGTTTGTGTAATGTGACCATTAGCCAAGGGATTACTTTACTTACAGTTATAACTAATCTTCTAAAAGTTTAAATAGGCATGTACATGTAGATTGCATTCAAAGAATTTCTAAGAATGCATCTAATCCCTTAATAGTGATCAGTTGGGTTCAGGTATTTCCAAGTTTTAAGACTTTATTTCGGCTTCTGAGAAATTCATTACCTGCAAACTTTCACATTAGTAACCCTTGGATAGTTTTAAAACTGTTTTATAAAATCAGTCTTGTTTCATCTATTGATTGAAACCCTTGTGTTAATTAGTGCGATCAAGATGACTTCAAAAAAGTTTACAAAGAACTAAATTTGAAAGAAAAACAAAAGGTGTTAGTTTTTAGAAAACCACAGTGAAAGAAAAGCAGCTGAACATTTTACTATTCAGAACTGCCCTGGAATCCTAACAGAACTGTACCATGCTAAAAATAATATTAATGAACTAATCTGTGCTAAACATATGATCTTGGACAATCTACGTTACATGATTTTTAAATAAATATGTACCTATAAGTAGTATGTACATAACACATATCTATCACATGTAATAAGTACGGTAAGTGCTCTGTTGAATAAATATATATTGTACATATACATTTTTTTAGTATTTACTATAAGCACAAAAACTCAAAATACCTATCTATGTAATGAATATCGCATGAAAATAAAAATTGTGTATAAAAAATTCACACTTTTACAAAGTGACCACCTGCTTAAATTGACCATTTTGGGTCAGTCCCAAAGGTGGCACTTTAGTTACTGTATATAAATACAGTAGAAACTGCAAAGGTGGTCACTTTAGGCAGTTCTACTGTATATAAATACTGTGCAAAACACACATAAAGGTTTCTTCTATTTAGTGGACTGTATTATTTCTTTATTATTAAAAATAACTTGCTGCACAAGCTTTTAGTTAAAGTAAAAAATTCTATATTTATTATTTGTTACAAGTACATTTTTTTTTGTGACAGAATTATATTGACAAATTGTATTTATCATTAAACAAAAAAAACATGGTTGCTTAGATATTAAATATAAATATTAATCTGTTGGATGTTGTTTCCAACATGCTGGGGGCCTTATGGTTTCACAAGAAACCTTACATTTTCTCAATACAAAACTAAGAAAAAGTAAGCAAAGGCTTAAAATTTTTACCTTAAAGATCTTTAAGGTATTGATTGAAACAATCTTTATAACTTAGACTACGAAAGTCTTTAAAAAAATATTAAAGGTTTGACTGCGAAAGTCTTATAAACAATATTAATGCTTTGACTACGAAAGTCTTAAAAAAAAATATATTTAAGCTTTGACTACGAAAGTCTTAAAAAAAATATATTTAAGCTTTGACTACGAAAGTCTTAAAAAAACAATATTAAAGCTTTGACTACGAAAGTCTTAAAAAACAATATTAAATATTTGACTACGAAAGTCTTCAAAAACAATATTAAATATTTGACTACGAAAGTCTTCAAAAACAATATTACATGTTTGACTACGAAAGTCTTGTAGACTAAGAAAGTCTATTTTAAGAACAGTTTTTGACTGCAAAAGTCGTTAGAAAATAAAAACTTGAAAATATTTTGTGCCTATATAAAAACACATTTTAATTTTAAGAAATTCAAAATTGAAAATAATTAGTTGATAGGTAAAAGAGCTAGTTTCGTTACAGATCTTAAATATACTCCATTTTTGGTTTTAACTTCAACTACTCTTAGCTTTTTATCCTTACCGAGAATTACTTTTAAAATACGAGCCATTGGCCATTTGTAAGATGGGACATTGTCCCCTTCTAAAAGAACTAACATACCTTCTTCGAGGTTATGTAAATCTTTGCGCCATTTAGGACTGTTTTGAAGTTGTGTTAAATAGTCCTTGTACCACTTCTGCCAAAAGTGCTGTTTCATTTGGGTACATAGTTTCCAAAACTTCAACCTGTTCTTTGGAATTTCAGTGTAGTCAGGCTCTGGAAAGCTCGTTATGGGAGCGCCAATTAAAAAATGACCTGAGGTCAAATAGTCAAGATCTGAAAGATCGTTTAATATAGGCATAAGCGGCCTGGAATTTAATATTCCTTCTACCTGTATAATTAAGGTATTAAATTGTTCATATGTTAATTCATTGTTACCCATTACCCTTTTTATATGGTATTTTGCGCTCTTCACCCCAGCTTCCCATAATCCCCCAAAAACTGGAGAGTAGCTTGGGTCAAAGTTAAATTGGATTTTTTCATCAAAAGAAAACTCCAATTTTTGATTTTTGTTGATACATTTTTGTAAGCTGATTATTGGCACCTTTGAAGGTGGAGCCGTTGTCACAAAACACATTGAATGGTTTTACCATTCTGGAAATGAAACGTTTGAACCCTTCTAAAAAATTATCTGTTTTCTTTTTGTCCTCGCGAATAACTGGATGGTGAGCCATAAAGTATACAGATCCATTGTTTAAATCATAAGAGCTAAGGTTTACAATTTTGGCATGATTAAGCGTTAGATATTCATTAATAAAAGTTTGATATTGCAAAAAAAGATCTGGATTAGCCTTAAATCGTTTCTCTAAATTTTCAAAGCGCTTTAAGGCAACTGAAAAGGAGTCCCCTAAATTTAAGCTATGAAATTCTTGTTTTAAGGGCAAACGTACTTGAAACTTATTACCAATTACTTCAACATAATTTTGGAAATTTGTTTCACAAGCTTCCTGTTCACTAGAATATTCAGGAAAAACTTCAGGTACTTTCTCAGTTTCCCAAAACTGGGAAATAGTGGACACTAGGTTGCTGCACGTAGCATGTAACATAACTAAATTGCAAGATTGATTTGATGGTACAACTCCACTCGCGATAAAACCAAAAAGGGTATTTTGCAAAATTA
The DNA here is from genome assembly GCA_929113105.1 of Agrypnus murinus. Classification (NCBI taxonomy): domain Eukaryota; kingdom Metazoa; phylum Arthropoda; class Insecta; order Coleoptera; family Elateridae; genus Agrypnus; species Agrypnus murinus. The sequence continues at coordinate 47,449,792 of OV816031.1, forward strand.
TGTTACCAATATTAACTTTTTCAGAAAGCAAAATTTGAAAACTTATATTTGCGCCAAGCAAAATGTCAATTTGACTTGATTCATTAAAACTGTCATCTGATAATTGAACATTCTTTGGAATATTTAATTCAGAAACGTTGAAATTTAACTGAGGAAGATTGCTCGTGATCGTGTCAACTACAGAGCACTTAACATTTATGACATAATCATAAAAACAAGACTCAATTTTTAAATCAATTGATTTTTGAATCTTTGTTGTATTTTCTGAAATACCAACAATGTTTAAAATATTATTATAGGGTTTTAAGTTTAACTTTTTTACAAAACGATTTGTTACTAAAGAAATTTGTGACCCTGTGTCTATTAACCCTCTGGCTAAAATATAATTACCCCCTTTTATTTGAATTTTAACTTTTACAGTGGGCAAAAGTACACTTTCCTGCTTGCTTTGAACTGAACTTAAAGTTACTACCTTGTTTTCATTTGCAGAAATACTAGCTGAGCTTTCAACACCTGACTCTTTTTGTTTGTCCAAATGAAGCAGCGAATTGTGGTCCTTTTGGCATGTGGCACATTTAAATGTCAGCTTACATTTTCCTGAATGGCTATTTAGACACCACCTGCACATTTTTTGTTTATCTATAAAAGAAATTCTCTCATTAACGAGAAGGGACTTAAATTTTTTGCATTTATAAAGTCTATGGCCAATTACAGAACAATAGGGGCACCTAATTTCACCTTTTGATTTAATAACAAGATGGGAAAGATGGGTTTTTTCTTTACTTTTATTTTCTTGAAGATTACTAACCTCTAAAGCAGTAGCCCTGTTTTCAAGAAAAGACAAAAATTCTTTTAACGTAGGCAATTTTGAGTTATCCCTATCAATTTGATAAGCTCTGTGTGTGAACTGATCAACTTTTTTAGATAAAATGCAAATTAAAATCATATCCCAACTGTCAACAGGCTGTTGAAGATTTCTTAATGCTCCAACTTGTTTTACATTACTAATAAAATCTCTTAATGAAAAGGCACTTCCTTTTTGCATAGGAGGAATATCAAGAATTGAGTAAATGTGGGAATTTATTAACATAGTCTCATTATTGTATCTATTATTCAAAATTGTCAAGGCTTCAGCATATGAAGAGTTGACTAATGGCAAATTATTTATTAAACTAAGAGCTTCGCCCTTTAAATAATTCCTTAAATAAAAAAGCTTTTCCACATTTTTCAATTGTTGATTTTTATCTACTACGGCAGTAAAAATGTCAATAAAAGACTTAAAATTCGTTAGATCTTTGCCGTCAAAAGTAGGTATGTCAATTGGAGGTAATTTAGAAGTAGCAACACTGTCACTTCTTTGTAATGTCAATGACTCGTTTTGATTTAACCTAGTATTGTTAATGTTACCTGCATTGCCTGTATTTGGCTTTGGCAAGATATCATTTATATCTACATAAATGTCAAAATATTCCGTTTCAATAACATCTATGGTTTCTTGGTAATTTTTATCTAGGCACAAAATTTCAACTTGAAGGTTTTGAATTTTTTGAAAAGCTTCCTGCAGCAGCTTTTTTCTAACCAACATTTGTTCCATCTTCTTAGTTGAGTCAGGATCATCTTTATGTTTAAAACAAACCGTTTAATAGTGCAATAGATTCAATTGCTTGCTTTTTCTTGGCCTTTAAACGATCAATATCCTTTACTTTCGCCATATTAAATAAAGTAAAATATCAAATCAATTATTAAATAGGATAGACAGTTCAGCAAACAACTAAAGGTACCTGATTACTTACTGTTTTACACAAAAAAAATTGCAGTATTACTATACTGTTCTAAATTAACAAACAAAAACAATAATTAACTCGAAAACAACCTAGAAGTTTATAAAAATGGTACACAAGCATAAGAAAAACAGCACTTTTCTTTTTAGGTTATTTCACAGTAAAACATCAAATTCGAACTGATGGCTCCATTTATGCGAATTCGATGAAATCACAAATCATATTTTTGTCGTTCACCTGAAAATTTGATACTCAGCTTGCTACTTTCACCTGGTTGGTACAACACGTCAACGAACATTGCAAACGGGTAGACACTTTGTTGCTATTTTACGAGGGGTTGTTCACTTGGAATTTGTTGTACACCCCATGGAACTTTTTTGGAAATATGGAAATTTTTTGGAAATTTTGGAATTTTTGGAATTTGTGGAATTTTCTTGGAATTTGTGGAATTTTTTTGGAATTTTTGGAATTTTCTGGAAATTTTTGGAATTTTGGAGGTATGTATATGTCGTAGGAAGCTTGTACGCAAGCGCAGGAGAAACGTTGGCTGTCAACAGTTCAACAAGATAATAATTAACAATAATAATTAAGAAATTCAGTAGGAGTAATAATTATAAAATAAGCTTAATAATTTATTTTTAGAATGAAGATGTTGATTTCGATGAAGATCTGCTGCTTGAAGAGTCTGCAGAACAATCAAGTGAGAATTTTGAATCAATTGAAGAATATCAAGATGACCTTAGATTGCTCGAAAGTATCAATTACCTAAACTTAAAGCATCTTGGAGTTGTTGAGGAGAATGAAACAATTGATTCAAATTCTCACCTGATTGCTGTAAAAGTTGGAGACAAGCAACCTGTTGTTGTAAGAAAAAGCAGTCTCGTTTGGTTGTTGCGACGAGACAACAAACGAATAAGTTCAGACAGATTACATAGATTTAAGAATTAATTAATTATTTGACTTACTGGTTTGTGAAATTATGAGTATATTTTATTATGTATTAATTTTGTTTTTTTTTTAATAAATGAAGTTTTATATTTTGAGCTCTCCTTTGACTACAAGACCACAAGAAACTGGAGTACATAACAAAGATTTTAATTGTTTATGGTGATCCACTTAAGATCAGCGAATAGGAGGAAACAACTTTTATAAAGAGGTCTACTGTTCTTGACAATATTTTTTGCAAACTAGTTTAGCTGTTTACTAAATTAGGAAAATTAACTGCTATGCTGGGTTTTAAGGTTATAAATACATAATATTAAATTCAATTTTGGCGCCTTTCTTTAATGAATGAGCATGTGTGCGCATGCGTGTTATAAATTCAAGACTTGGAATTTTTCTGGAATTATGGAATTTTTCTTAAATTTTGGAATTTTTCTGGAATTTTGGAATTTTTCTGGAATTTTGGAAATTTTCTGGAATTTTGGAAATTGTCTTGGAATTTTGAAAATTTTCTTGGAATTTTTGGAATTGGAATTTGTTGTACACAAAATTTCACAGTGATTAACCCCTCGCTATTTTAGGTTCTGGAATTGGAACCTTTCAAACCAAACTTGATACTTTCCAAACCAAACTTAGAATTTTCCAAATGTCTTCAAAAATTCGATTCGATTCGACCAAATTTATGTGCAAAACACACATAAAGGTTTCTTCTATTTAGTGGACTGTATTATTTCTTTATTATTAAAAATAACTTGCTGCACAAGCTTTTAGTTAAAGTAAAAAATTCTATATTTATTATTTGTTACAAGTACATTTTTTTTGTCAGAATTATATTGACAAATTGTATTTATCATTAAACAAAAAAAACATGGTTGCTTAGATATTAAATATAAATATTAATCTGTTGGATGTTGTTTCCAACAAATACAGTAGAAACTGCCTAAAGTGACCACCTTTGGGACTGACCCAAAATGGTCAATTTAAGCAGGTGGTTACTTTGTAAAAGTGTGAATTTTTTATACACAACAATTTTTATTTTCATGCCATATTCATTGCATAGATAGGTATTTTGAGTTTTTGTGCTTATAGTAAATACTAAAAAAATGTATATGTACAATATATATTTATTCAACAGAGCACTTACCGTACTTATTACATGCGATAGATATGTGTTATGTACCGTGAGATCATTTAAATTTAAAATTAAAGTAGGCGGGAATTTTTTTATACGTTTGGCGATCCTGCCAATTGACTTGCTGTGTAAATGAGAGGTTATGCAATTTTATGTTCTAGATTAAACATTTTGGAGCGTCACTTTGACAATTCAAATCAAACTGTGAAGTGAATAGTTAGTGTTGCCAATCTAATTTAAAAATCACAGCCAACTTTAATTATAAATTCAAATGATCTCGTGGTACATACTACTTATAGTACATATTTATTTAAAAATCATGTAACGTAGATTGTCTCAAGATCATATGTTTAGCACAGATTAGTTCATTCATATTATTTTTAGCATGGTACAGTTCTGTTAGGATTCCAGGGCAGTTCTGAATAGTAAAATGTTCAGCTGTTTTTCTTTCACTGTGGTTTTCTAAAAACTTTGTTTTTCTTTCAAATTTAGTTCTTTGTAAACTTTTTTGAAGTCATCTTGATCGCACTAATTAACACAAGGGTTTCAATCAATAGATGAAACAAGACTGATTTTATAAAACAGTTTTACAACTATCCAAGGGTTACTAATGTGAAAGTTTGCAGGTAATGAATTTCTCAGAAGCAGAAATAAAGTCTTAAAACTTGGAAATACCTGAACCCAACTGGTCACAATTAACGGATTAGATGCATTCTTAGAAATTCTTTGAATGCAATTTACATGTACATGCCTATTTAAACTTTTAGAAGATTAGTTATAACTGTAAGTAAAGTAATCCCTTGGCTAATGGTCACATTACACAAACATTTTTAAACAAATATTTGAGGTAAATGTGGTCAATGGTCACAAAAGACAAGTGGTCAGTTTATACAGTATAAATTACATTAAAGTAATGGGATTTTTGCAGGGACTGAGAAAAAGTGATCAATATGACCAGAGGGTCAGTTTAAACAGGTGGTCAGATTTACAGGTTTCACTGTATGTAATGAAATGGTATTTGTCCCTTGGCACAACAATTGTTATACCAGGGGACATCAATTGTTATGCCAGAGTCTATCAATTGTCATACCAGGGGTCAATTATATAAACATCATTTAAATGGAAATATGATGTATTAACAATATTTATACAAAAAAAACAACAATTTACTTACACACTATTAGCCAAAAACTAACTGAACACATACACTGGCTTGCAAAAAATTCGCGTACACCTATTTTTGGTTGTATTAAGTCAGTCTTAACTTTTAAGTTGTCATTGTCAATCAGTTAAAATTATTTTGTTTTATTTTCGTAATGACATATTTATCCGTCAAAAATGTAATGTCAAAAGTCAGAAAGGTCATGTTTACATAGCAAAAACTACATAAAAACTCGGTTACTTGATTTTTAAAGTGTATGCGATTTTTTTGCAAACCAGTGTAAGTACATGTGTTATGTACTTATCTTATGTAAAAAACATGTAAAATCAACAGAAGATTTCAATCAATATCTGCTTCTTGCTGTGCCTCTAACTGCACAAGGTGAAGAAAGTGCACTGACATCTCGTGAAATAGTAAATACTTGTGCCACTCCATCCAAAACCTCCCTTAGTACAACTACATGTGTTGTCCGCAGGTACAACAATATGTACTGTAACAAAACAAACGAAATTCTAAAGCTATAGGTTATGAAAAATGTTGGTTTTCGCCACTAAAAAAGAAGTTAATACTACATATAAACTATCCCTAATAGCACACCGACGTCCGATGGACGTTTGAGCAATGTCCACGGCGGACTTAATGAACGTCCAACGGACGATCGGTTATAGTCCGTGGGACGTTATATGAACGTTCATGGGAAGCCCAAATGTCACAAAGTTGGACATTATTAAAACGTTGCAGACGGACGTTTTGCGTACGTCTTCCTAGAACTTGACGAACGTTTTAAAAACGTCCATATTATGTCCAAGGGACGTAATAAACGTTCGATTTATACTACGTGGGACGTTATATTGACGTCCACGGGAAGTCCAAATGTCATGAACTTGCGATGTTCTTAAAATGTCCCGGGCGGACATTTTGCGTACGTCTTTGTATGTCCTCGGAGGACTTAATGAACGTCCAACGGACGATCGGTTATAGTCCGTGAGACGTTATATGAACGTCCATGAGAAGTCCAAATGTCACAAAGTTGGACATTATTAAAACTTTCCAGACAGACGTTTTGCGTACGTCTTCCAAGAAATTGACGAACGTTTTAAAAACGTCCAAGGGTGGTAATAGACGTTCGATTTATACAACGTGGGACGTTACATGGACGTCCACTGGAAGTCCAAATGTCACGAACTTGCGACGTTTTTAAAATGTCCCGGGCGGACGTTTTAAAAGCCTCATTATACGTCCAACAGACGTAATAGACTTTTGATTATACTGGGTCGGACGTTCTATGGATGTCCATGGGAAGTTAAATCGTCATAAACTTGGATGTTCTTAAAACGTCTCAAATAGACGTTCTGCATACGTCAGCCGAGGATTTCTCAATGCCCTACACCACATAGATATTTACCGCCGACTTGACGAATATCCCAAAGATGTTTTACAGTCCTCCAGTGCACGAATCTAAAATAAACAAACCACACAAGAGGAAATAAAAGAAAGTTATTTTTAAACGTCATATCCTGTACACAAAAGTAATTTCGATTCCTATATAAGGTTTCTCTTTCAAGAACGAACTTTTAACTTGGGACTGCAACTATTCGGTTATTTCACTTTATTTAATAAATCATTACAGGTTGATTGGTATCAAAAATAAATTCTTTAGAAAATAAACTGGAATTAGACATTACAATTTTAATTCTAGTTTACTTACCATTCCTTCCAGACTGATCTCTTGCACCACTCTGGTTCATGCCTTGAACCATATGTGGTTTGGGGAGTGAGACCTACATGGGGTGACTTTATGAAGGGACAAACGTACTGACAAACAAATTTTGGGTTTTAGTTTATAGATTTTAGGTTTAGGTAATAAATATTTTAAAAATTGAATAATTTTTCGATTTATCTAACTACGTTTTTTATCAGTATACATCCTTTTTTTTAGCACAATATAAACTTATCTATGTTACAATATGTACTTGATAATAATAAAAAATTATAAAACTGTTAAAGGGATTTAAGGACGGCTTTCATTGGAAAAATCAAGTTTTGTAATTTCATTTAGAACACCAAAATCTACAAACTCTCAAAGTTGCAAAACTTTCAGGTTGTTTCGAATTATATAGGAATCTAATTAATGGCAAGCTAATTATTGGTAAAAATCAATTTTTTAACAAATATAAATCCTTTTTCTACAATAATATAATTATTACATAGATTATATGATATAAACATACAGCATAAAAACTTAAAATAAAAAGTAAATTCAACTGTTTGGAATCATTATCAAAATTTAAAAAATCCAAGTTCTTCTATTTTCACTTTTAGCCACTTCAGAGGTTCTTTTCAAGTATCTTTTGAAAGTGTCTTCTATTTTCTTTTCGGTGCAACTTTTCAGCAACGGTTTTAAAGCAGCACCTAAAAATAAATCCAAATATAATTAATATATTGTGCACATAGCTTTTATCAATGCAATACCAGCATTCAAGATTGAAAAATGCCATATGCCTAAACCAGTGATGGTTTGTACACTTTTGGATGTTCTGTTAGCAGACGGCAAGTATATATTAACTGGTTGCTTAGCAGCCGATTACACGGGTTGCATCCGGGATGCTAACAGAATATCCAAAACAGTACATAGTAACCTCTGCTGGCATCGGGTCATACATGGATTTATTTAAAATACAATATAAAACTCAGATGTTTTATTTGAAAAACATAAATCTTAGATCCGTAGCTTTTTTTGGCAACTTTGTTATTATTAAAAATATGAAATCGATTAAATTAGCAAATACTTTTATTTTTTCATGCTAGATTACGATAATAAAAAAAGATTGAGCAGTGTGTTACTGTTATATCACAGAGACTTGCACTTTAATGTTAATAAGTTACCCTGTATATTATTTTGTTTTTGAATTCCTACTTTACGATCTTTGAACGACCACAAAGAGAAAACTGTTGAATCATCGGGAAATGAATGCCCCTCTCCTAGCTTTTCTAATCCTCTATCGGCAGGTGCCAATTTCCAGTCCGTCCAGAACTTTATATTTTCATACTATATTTAGTTAAATTGAAAGGAGCACAAGTGGATAGAAAATTGAGATAGGGAAGTAACATTCTTACCTCTACCTTGGATTTCTGAGAAAACTGAAAATTTTAAAAATTTAAATCTTTTAGAAATCAATAATATGCATATTCTCTATGTTAACAACTGCTTACCATCTACTCTGTACATTTATTATCATCTTTGATCATAAACAGAGCGAGGCAGACCTTGCTAAAGGGCAGTTATCTACGCTATCCTGTGCAGCTGTGTCTATAAAATTATGATGTGATGGTCGCTCTTCAAGATTTTATACGTGCGACTGCACAAAATTGAACATCAACTATACATTTGGCAAGGTTACGCTTCCCTCTTATCATGATACATTAAAAATGTTACTTACCCTTAATTAGCGTGGCCATAAAAAGAGCAGAAAAGTTCTTATGTTTGAAGCCTATTCAGAAATATTTCATTTTTTATTATGATTTGTCAGCAATCTTTTCCAAGCTCTTTTTACAAATTCGTTCACATTGTCTCCTCCAACTTTGGAAAGCAGATCAGTCTAAAAAAAATCAGACACTTAGTAGTGTTAAATAGATTTGTGCTAAAAAGAAGAAAGAATTATAGAAGAACTAAAAGGTCTGTATGTGCAGGATGTTATGACATGATATTGCGAACATAAAAAAAATATAAGACACCCTACACATCAAACTCTCACTAATAATATCATTGTGCATTGATTTTTTGAGTAAGATTTCTGCAACGTTGCAGAAAGTAAAATTTACAAAAAGAATTAATCCTCGAAGGCAAATTCAGTATCATACGACATATTTGGCAAAATAAGCATAAAACACTTGTTTTTACACCAATGAACGATTTCTGAAAAGATTTCCACTTTTTAATTTTTTTCAGGTAACATATACATAGATTTTCAAAAAAACTGCTGGTTGTTATAAATGCTATCCAAAGAGTTTTTCTATTGACTTTGTACAGTGATATTCTAAAAAGTATTACTTACAGATTTTTGCATATTTAAGGGATCTCCCAAAAACTGTTCAACTTCCAGTAGAAGTTCATTATTTTCACATAGTAAAGATAAATTCAAGTTTTCCCATATATTTTCTGATTTCTTCATTATGTTGTGTTTTTTATATACCTTATATTTCATTTTTCAAGTGAAGAGATTATTATTTCAGTCATGTTCAACCTTCATATAATTTGCTTTAGATATTCTGAAAATAATAATAAATCCTTATTACCTAACAATCTAAAATACTATAATACTGCAGGTTACCATGAATATCTTGCTGGTGTTACTCATTCAACTATTTATTACCGTTATTACTGCACAATAATAATAATAAACGAATGAAAGGAATGTGATAAAATATTAATAATCACCCTTGCACTTCACACTATTTACTAAAAACACATAACGTAAAAGACTGATTAAATAGATGTTAAAAAAGCATATATAAATAATTGGTTCAAACAGAAACTGCATGACAAAAACTATGAGAACAAATACCGAAAACCGAATGGCGGCTTATAATGGCTTTACGGGGATTTACTGTTGGCACATTTACAGTTTGCGTAGTACGTCTTTTATGACCCGTGCATACTGACGTCACACTGCGTCACACACATGCTGTCTCATTTTTATATTAGCGGAGAAATTTAAATAGGTGTATTAATTAAAAAGAAAATATTTTTAATGAGTTTATGATGGTATGAACGTATGAAATATATAATAATATAATAATAATTGCTACAACCCATAACCAGGCCCCAGAAGCTATAAGCTTGTGCGGGAGGGAGGGGGGGCGATTATTATTATTATTATATTAATATACTTTAGTATATTAAAGAGTATTCCATAAAGCACAGAAAATATAATTAATTTAAAACACGGGAGAAGCAATTTTCGGATATTCCATAATAGTTTTAATTCTTTGTTTAGAGAACTACATAATGTAGTATTTAATAACAATAAGAAAAATGTGTAATCATAGAGGTCCTTGTTAAGCTCTCAAAATTATATGTACATGTAACAGACTATTCTTAAAAAAGATCCTTATCTGAAGTTCAGACCGGCTTTTTTATGACTTTGAAGTCACGGGCCTACCATGATCTAAACTGAACGTCCAGTGGACATCTTTTGTTAAAATAGATTTCTAGAATAATTGTTAATCTTAATCTACAAATTGTTTGTTTGTAATCATTTTGTAATTCCTATTAGAACGTATTATGGACTCAAATCGAACGTCTGCCGGACATGTTTTGTTGTACTTCTGTAAAACGTTCCCCTATGAACGTCCTTTTATGGACCCAAACCAATCGTTCGCTGGACGTCTTATGCTGTACTTCTGAAAAACGTTCTCATGTGCACGTCCGCAAGACGTCTGTATCATGTCCTGGGACTCAAGGGCCTGTTATGGGCCCAAAACAAACGTCCGTTGGACGTCTCTTGTTGTACTTCTGAAAAACGTCTGCGTGTGAACGTCCGCCAAATGTCCGTATCTTGTCCTGGGATTAAGGGCTTAACTATGGACCCAAAACAAACGTCCGCTGGACATCTTATGCTATACTTCTGAAAAACGTCCTCAAGTGAACGTCCGCCATACGTCCGTATCATGTCCTGGGATTCAAGGACCTACTATGGGCCCAAAACGAACGTCCGCTGGACGTCTGTTGTTGTACTTCTGAAAAACGTCCGCGTGTGAACGTCCGCCAGACGTCCTTATTATGTCCTGGGATTTAAGGTTCTACTATGGACACAAAACAAACCTCCACTGGACGTCTTTTGTTGTACTTCTGAAAAACGTCCTCGTGCGAGTGTCCAGCAGACGTCCATTTTACATCCTCGGACCTACAGTACCTACAATGGACCTAAAAAGAACGTCCATCGGGCAATGTGTGCTATTAGGGATACATACCTGGCTAAGTCCTAAAAGGTCATATTAAAAAAGTAATTGCACTCACTTTGTACAATTTAAAATTTAGTTTTTATTTTAAGATTTACAAATTATTCACAAAAGACATAGAGCGCCTAACGGCATCAACACTTATTTGGATTAAGCAGGGTATGTTAGGCAACACATGTATTAGGTAGGAGCAATTTAAATTCAGTTTTGTCTAATTCAAGGCTACTGTGGCTTAGTACAAACGTCCCTTGGTACACACACTTTCCCTATTATTGTTCCCTGTCCTGTGTGTACTTGATGTGTATCATTTCAGTCCCTGGCCGGGCCCCCTCCGAGATTGGGGACCTAGACAGTTGCCTAGTTTGCCTAGGCAGACGTTAATGAGGCATGTATCTGCTAGTAAACAATTCATTACTTTAAAGTAAACAATCATTTTCCAATCTATAGTTTAAATTACGGGGGACTCAACTGAGGAGACGAAACGAGTCAAATAAAGCGTCCCCGACCTTGAACGTTAATTCAAGTTTGAACGTTACTTCTAGATGGCGCTACGATTCTGAACAACGCTGACAGTGTTGACAGATTATGCGATTTATCGCAAATTTTATCGCAAATCTGGCTAATTTTTATGAAACATTGCGACCCATATGGCACTCCAGCGAACTGTCAACAATGGCCAGCGTGGTCTGAGCGTTGTCAAGGACCGAAGCGCCCTCTAACGAAAATTTTTTAAAATACAGGCCATTGGGTACGCAAATGTTTGGAACGCCCATTGCCGATTCGTCTCCTCAGTTGAGTCCCCCGTAGTTTAAATAAAACTTGCAAATATTACAACTTAGGGCCGGTATTATAAAACTTTTTACTTCCTAGATAAAATTTACTTTTAGAGTAAATTCATTTGTTCTGTCAATTTCATATGCAAATTGACAGAACAATAGTATATTTTACCACAAGAGATGAAAATAGCGGTTTTTTGGTGAGGTGGGAGTTTGTTCACGAGCGCTAGCGAGTGAGGCAATCACACCGAACCAAAAAACCGCTTTTCATCTCGAGTAGTAAATGCAATTTTTTCTACTGATATATTTATGTGAAAATAGAAATTTTCTATCATATTGAATACATTATTTATTATTATTATAAATGTGGAAAGTACAATTATTGTAATAATTATTGATTATAGGTTTATTATTTACAGTACTGGCATCTGTGGTACTTTTTGTAGGTAAGTTTTCATTCCCAGAAGTGGTTCCTACAGGCAGATTCGATGGTAGTGTGTCGAAGTTAATTGTTTGGTTATGAAGACCAATTGTTGTTTTGGGTATATTTGCAACTTCTGATGTTCAATACACTGGAATATTGTCTGTGCTTGTTCTGTTTTATTATTTATTGAATTTTCAATATATCGCTCAGTTACTGATGTGCTTGATTTCCATCCTCCAGTGCTGACTTCTGTGGTACTTGTCGAAGGTAAGTTTTGAGTTCCAAAAGTGGTTGCTACAGACAGATGTGATGGTAATGTTTGCTTTTCAAAGTCAAGTGTTTGATCCTCGGTTTGATCATTAAGGTCGGTTGTAGTTTTAGGTATATTTGGAGCTTCTGGTACATTTTCAATACACTGGAATATTTTTTGTGTTCGTTTCATTTTATTATTCACCGAGTCTTCAATATATTGCTCGGCTACGGCACTCGACTTCCAACCTCCATGTTGTTTTACTTCCGTAAGATTGGCTCCAGTATCCGCAAGAACAGTGGTAGAAGACCTTCTTAACGAATGACCCGTATACAATTGTGGATTTTCCAAATTAAGAAATGTAGCAATTTGCTTTGGAACATTTCCAAATTTATTGATGCCTATTACTTGTCTTGTGCATCTGTCATTTTGAAAATTTAAAAAGAATCGGGGTGTTGTTCTGTTTATTCCTGGCGGGCGAAGATTAATATACTTTTTACAAATGTCATAATAAGTGCCAACAATTGTAAAGGAACGGGGCGTATGGGTTTTTGTATTAGGAATAGTCACAAGCAAGGCTTTTTCCAAATTCTGAACATTCTGTACTTCTAAATCTCGTAACTCATGAGAACGACACGCGCCGGCAATGCCAAAAATTAATGCTACCTACAATTAATGAATAAAATGTATGAATACGTACAGACATTAAATGTATTATGTAATTACCTTAGTAAACAAGAATTTTTCATCAGGTGCATCATGAATAAAAGTTTGAATTTGTTGTGCTGTCAATACCTTGGCTTTTTTGCTCTTGAATCCTGTTGAGTTTCGTTTTAAATATGCTTTGAGCTTAGCATATTTTGCAATATCCACATCATGTTTGATATTAATGGTGTTGCGTAACATGGAATATGTACTCCAAACGGTAGATGGTTTCAAATTCTTCGATATTTGTCCAATATAAGCCAAAAGGACGTTTTCCGAAAAGGAGTTTGTTCCATTGTCGTGCCTCCAATCCATAAACTTTTTGTACCCAAATTCGTACCTGTCTCTGGATTTTTCGGGTAATATGTTACTAGAAGTAGAGTTGGCCGCTTCTATAATATTTGGTGGTGTGCCTGGTTCACTTATTTCCTCGTTAAATTCCATAATTGTAACGTTACAAATTCAATATAAAGTTAATCAGAACAAATTTAATTGTTTGTTTGGTGGTTGCTATTGTAACTAATACACACTTGATGCACTATCATGAAAGATACGATATTTTTCAAGACAAATTTTATTATCTTATTTGGGCTTTTTAAAAAGTTTCAGGCTACTTTTAGGTTTGTACATAAAACATTTAATTGAAATTGAAGTAATTAATAAGTTCACGAAAATTTGTTTTAATTCTTTAATCGAGAAAATCAAAAATTTGAGATTCTCATTTTCATCTCTAGATGTGAAAAAATTTTCATCTCTAGAATGAAAATGAATCGGTTTCATATAGCGTAAACCATGAGAAAATTGCCATTTTCACATATATCAGTAGAAAAATGAATTTACTCTCAAAGTAAATTTTATCTAGGAAGTAAAAAGTTTTATAATACCGGCCCTACGCTAGTCAAAGTAAATACTTACGGTTTGCTCGATTAAGTGGTTGAATTGCATAATATTCTTTACTACCAAATTCATGTTGGTTCCATCCCCACAAGCATGTGTTTTACTGAATGTGGGCAAATAACAATTGCCCAATGCTAAACTGTTAATTTCCTGACTGTCACTTGTGTTAGTATTGAAAAGCGTTTTGTGATAGTTTTTGCTTCTGTTTGTTTTTGACAAGACAGAAATGGGAAAATGGAAAGATAAGCATTGAAAAACGAAGTACTATTAGCACTCTACTTAATGAATACCCTTTATATAGAAAAATTGCAACAAGAGTTAACGTTTCGCTAAAAGGCGTATAGTCAACTATTGCGCATTTCAGGAAGACAAACATATTGTGGTGACAAATAAACGAAATAGACGATTAACTTCATCAAAACCATTTGCCCATATCAACAAAATGTGCTTAAACCCGGTATCACTCACTCAGTGAAGAGAAAGAAGCTTATGAGATGGCGGTTTAAAAAGCTCTGTAGCGGTTGAAACCTTTACTACAACCAATAAATAAAAAGAACATTCTGCAATGGACTTTTCAGCATCGGGAATGGGCTCTGGAAGAATATACTTTGGACTGACAAGGTGTTTGGAGCTCGTCGATGTATTTCTGTCAGAAGACGCTTCTGATAACTCCTCAGTGTATACTGCCCACAGTAAAACATGGGTCTGGCTCTATTATGGTGTGGGCACAGCATAAGAATAATCAACCAGGTGTTCTGCACAATAAAAGCACTCTTGTAAATATCTTCAGCCGGCCGAGTGCAACCTTATGGAACAACAGTTATGCTGTAATATCAGCAGGCCCGAATTACCCATAAGGCCAACCTAGGCCATGGCCTAGGGTGCAGGCTCTCGGGGGGGCGCACCATGGTGGTTGGACGTAAATAGATAAATATTATAATAACATAGTTGGGAAAATCATCGTGGAAGCTCAAGCCGAATACAAGCTGAACCGTTCAATAAGTAATTAATTCATCTTTATTCAATGGCATTAAAAAAATAATAACAATTTATTTTTATTAAAATAATAAAAATTCGTATTAAATTCTAAGAACTTAATAACAATAAGTTACATGAGTGGCGACATGCTGCTCAGTGCTCACTGCTCTGCGCCCGGAGTTCGACATTTTTAGGCCTTTAATAAGCGTTTTTCTCCTCCAATTCTAACCCTATTGCGTTGAAACGTTGTGTGTAATAATATTTAATGTTACCACGAACTTTAACCGAGCCCGAATTGCGAAAAAACGTAAAAATATTTAAAAATATTATTTAATGAATTTAGAAGTTCCGCGTGCATTTCGGTAAAAAACTTGCTTTGTAGGTTCTTTTCTGTAGTTCTTTATGAACTGCATTATCTTAATATAATTTACTTTAATATCCTCCTTTCCAATGTAAATCAGAAAATAGTTGGACAGAACGTGATCTATTTTATTTTCCTAATTTGAATGCTATAAACGAGTACTTATTAACTGTTTGTCATAAATTAAATTTTAAACAATATATATTTATATAAATATTTAGTAAAAAACCTGTTGAACTATAAGGTTTTTTGAAGATTTGAAATTATTTTATTATTTATGTATATATTGGGGGGGGGGACGCAGTCATAAACTTTGGCCTAGGGCGTAAATCAATGCTAATCCGGGCCTGAATATCAGCTGCTCGTTATTACCACAGCATACTATGACAATTGGTAAGCCTCGGCGAAGTTATCGTGATTTGTGCGATTTCAAAACTAACTGAAGAACTTTAGTGTCGACAATAGAGTGAATCTGCTGGTTATTCTTGTGCTGTGATGTGGGGTTGCTTTTCTGCCAGAAGTACTGGATATTTGACTAAAATAGACGGTATCATGAAGAAAGAGGGTCACAAAGAGAGTCGCTAACACGCAATACCCTCTGATCTTAGAATCATTGACCGTGGTGTCGTGTTACCACAGAATAACGATCCAAAGCATAGTTCCCGTCTTTTACGTCGAAATCTAGAGAAGAAAGAAGCAGATGGCGTACTTGTTAACATGGTCTGGCCATCAGAATTGCCAGACTTTAACATTACAGAACATCTTTGGGAATAACTTAGGAAGCAGAAATGTGAGGATGATCTGTCCATCGTCAATGATTAAAAATTAATAATCATTCATTACAGCTTGGCACGATAAATTACTTATGGTCCATTTAACAAAAATAAAGAATAACAAGAAGAGACTTAACGTATCTCAGATAGGAGCCTTTCCAAATTGTTGCTTTTAAATCATAACAACAAACATTTTAGGTGGCGCCCTCTATATTGTTCAATAATTTCCGTATCCTATCTGAAATCAGTAAGTCTTTGTAATTAACACCAACGACCTTGAAAATAGCTCGAATAAGAAAGCAGCCTCTTCCGGGAGTTATATTTTGCATACGTGTAAGATTTTTATGGTTTGTTTTTTATTTGATGATGAATAAGAGTTGCAGGTTATATGGCAACCTTCCACTCCTTACTTTTATAGCCCCACAAACACTCAAAGCAACTTTTATTACCTTTCTTCTATTTCAAATGGACCTTGCAAGACCTTCGTTCAAAAAATGTGATTAGACAGCACCTTTTGAGTAGACCTACACTTTTGAGTAATTTTTCTTTTATAAAGTAGAATTATAGTTATTTATGATTAACATGCACACTTGTACACGGATAAAGGATATCTGGGAAATTGATTTCTCCATAGGATTTAGTTAATTTTCCTTGTCCATTAACGATGTGGGAGACGATTATCTAATTTTTCAATTTAATGAAGTTGTATAAGTTCTTGTATTTCAAAATGTTACAGCTCTTGGTTAAATTATTTTAGTGGAGTGGCTTCCTTGCCACATAATTGTTACTATCTTAAATGTAGGGGCTGCTTTTTATTTATGATAGCAGATACACGTTTTGGAACGTTTAATGAATATTGTTAATTGGCTTGAATTTTCATGTAATTGGTGTCTGGAATTATTCAAATAATCTTTTAAAGGATATAATGTATAAATTTCTAAAGCTGGGAAGGTGTAAAAAGCTATTTTTAATTAATAAGGAAACTATTTAGTTTTTAAGCAGATTGTGATCTACATTCATTTATAAATTTCATGTTATTTATTCACAAGAGTGCTATATACCATTAGATTGGGGATTTTTTTATCTATAAGATTATCGAATGAGTTTTAGGATTAAATAAAATTTATAAACAATGATATTGTTATGTTAAAATGACTTGTCAATGATTCATTTGTTTCATGTAAATATTGAATTGCATTTTGTTTCAACCAAATCATATAAAAAGGAGAGCCATTTTTCCATAACTCTCTTCCAATCTAATCTTTCAAGAAGTGCAGATCCTTCTGGAAAGCATAAAGTAATTTAAGGTTATGTTATGAGTTAAAATGTAAACAAATCAACGCCAAGATTTTGAGGTTAATGATATTTTTGTGAAACGCCAAAGTGTTTGAAATTGCAAATTAAGAAAGTTGGTGAACCTAAGTGATTAATTAACAAGTGTTTCAAGTTAAACAAGTGATTAATTTATTCTTTGATGAAAATTTTACCATCTGCTACTAAGAAAAATGTATAGAATTTAATGAATCTAAAATGGATTTGGATATATGTTTAAAATCTTACTTACCATGGTTTTAAAAGAATTAAATGGATCTGAAATTTCAATTAGCAGTAAAAGGTCGTTGATATTTATTTTTTGAATTTTTTGTCAAGGTAATAAAAGCAGACACAAGGGGAGTTAATAAAGATAAAGTTGGTAATCTTGTGACGCAATTTTTTAAAAAGGAAAGAATAGCAATCTCAATAAATAAAGTAGTAGTTTTATTTTTAGTAATTAAGAAATATCATGATACCAAAAGTCAATAAAAAATATAAACAAATTATAATCCTAAAATATAATTTTTTTTATAATTAAAGAAAAATAAAATATTTGTTTATAAGCAAATTTTGAATCTCCAAATAAAGAAAACTGAACTATTTTGGGATTAAGTAAAAAAATGAATGATAGAATTAAAAAGATAGAATTTAGTAACCAGATTTCTTTTGTTGCATAATTGAGAAGTGTTTCTATCTTTTTACTTCACATAAAAGAAAATATATTCTTTTGGTATCTATCTTCAATTTTCATTTTGTTTTGTTTGTTCTTCTTTGATACATTGCAGTGGTGAGACCTACAGTCAACCAAGAAATATCAAAGTAGCTGTAGCAAACCATTTAATCACAAAACAGATTATTGCATAACAATTAATTTATCAAGTTGTTTTATTACGTACAGGTAAAATATATACATGATTTTAAAATAACAAGTATTTGGTTAAATATAAAATGTTTAGGGATGTTTATTACACTTGATCCATTTTTGTCTTTCCTTGTAAAGTAATTTCCTTCATGTAAATTCACTTTTTATGTGTTTGATTTATGTTGATTCTAGTTGTGTGATGTGAATTCTATATTACTTAATTAATCTGAAACCCAAATCTCTTGATTGAAACTATATATAAATCAAAATCTAAATTAAATTTTAAAATATTCGTTTCGATAATTGTCCTTTTGATGTGGGAATTGTACTAGAAAACAATGATTTGTAGTATAATTACAGTAAACTGGACATGTTATTCGTCCCTTAAATAGGACTACTTTTCTATGGTCTTATGTGTTTCACTGTCAGTAATGATTGATTTTATAACCTATCTAGATGATACACTTTGTGACTAAGAGGTTATTTCCCTAGGTACAAACTGATTTATTATTGGAGAGTGTATTAATCTCCACGGTGGTATAAAAACTCATTTAATAGACAGTGTAAGAGAACCCTCAAACCATTATCTTGTGTACACTTGCTTGTTTATGTTATTTTATATGTGATACATTATTTTTATGTGCCTATTACTCTTGCTTGCTTATCTAGGTAATTGTTTCTGTTGCGGACAGAAAGCCAATGTCTTGCAAAAGACGTTTTCTGATATTTCTTATTATAAATGTATGGTCACGATGTACCTGTTGCTATGCCAAATTTGAGATAATTATTGTTCAGTAGTCCTTGTGTATTCATTTTAAATTGGCACGTGTACCTTTTCTAGTTTATCTGAAACCATTATGTTGACTCAATTTCACTTACTTTTGATATACCTTTGAAGTACCTTTTGTAAACACAACTATATCAACTTGATAAATTGATTTATTGATCTGTATTGTTCATTGTAATACAACTAACCAATAATTTGATCATTATTGAACTTGAAGCGTTGACGTATTTAAATACGTATACAGCTCACAGCTTAAGCTGGGCTAGCTTATTCTCAAGGAGTTTTTTTTTACAGAAGTAGCTTTTTATTTTGTGTCAGTTTAAATCCGCCCCTCCTCGCTCAAAGTCATTAATAAATTAATAAAATACTACAATCAACAATATTTAACTGTTATTTTATTTGTGTTTATCTCTCTTCTTCCGTCCGTATGAAGTAAATCAATCGTTATCAACTATGGTTACATATTATAAAAAGTAACCACAAGGTAGGATCCAGCCTGTTCTTTTTGTTACATTTACCATCATAAAATTTGTTATTTGTAAGGTTGGTAGTGCTGTGGCAACTTACGTTTTGTTAAATATTTGAAATTTACGCGGCTAGAGTAACTTGAGCCGTGATTGTCTAGTGAGTGGGACCCCGGGTTATTACAATATGTTAATTAAAAATAAAATTGTTTTGTTATTATTTTGAAAATTACTTTGTGTATGTGTTTTTTATTATTGTTTTCCCATAAAAAAATTATAAGAATATGATAAATCATTAAAGCGACCCGTCTGAGAGAGTCTCTGTGGAAAGTAAGGCTTTTCACAACTATAACATATTTAGCCGGAGCATTGATTTGAGTTAAAGGTAAGCAAGTAGTTCGATGTGTATTTCAATTGTTACAATAACATCTATGTCTGTGTCTAGTATTCAAATAAATTATACTTTATCATATTAAAGAGTTTCCTAAATCTTGAGGCATTTTTCTGTATTAAATGTAAATCCCCTTAAATAAAAATAATATATCAATATGTATTCGGATTACGCAGTTTCGTTAATTCTGAATATTTAGTACGGAAACTTTTCAAACAATAATAATTTTTAAATAAGTGATTGAGAATTCATTACTTCACATACGTACAAAAAGTATACACGTATTTTATAAAAAACTTAAATTGGTTTTAAAAATTTGACCAAAGGGAAATATCCAATAACTTTAAATTATAACTTTTTTTATCATTCTACGATCTCTTAAAAAGGGACCATTTCTATGCATTTGCAATATCTATTTACATTTTTACGACCATTCAACTCAAATTCATACATAAATGTGTTCTTATTTAATTTCGGAATTATCCAACAGATGGCAGCCTCATCTAAAGTTCGGGCTCAATTTTAGCGACGTTAGCGTAGGCGTCCTTTCTAGCGTCGCGACAACACCACCTTGCGATTACACCGGTAGCCGGCAGTTTAACGACGACGACGACTGCTCACTGTAGCAGTAATAATAGTTAAAACGTGAATTTTACATGTGGTACTAGTGCTTGGTGATGTGAACATTCAATTGTAGTTCTGGTGTTAGTGTTTCAAAAAATAATTATAGAGATTCCATCAAATTAGTTATAGTTGCCCGAAAAATTAGCAAGCTTTAATAAAATAGAAGGTAAGGGGATGTTTCAATTCTTTTTAAAAATGCATGACAATGCGAGAAAAAAATAGCAAAAAAAGACAATACCTTAGAATTTATCAATGCTTTATGTTAAGTTATTCTCTTTGCCTTTTTCGACGCAAACACTTGTGGAATACCTATGTGTTTTTCTGATGAACGACAAGGTTAGATTTTGGAATTATGGGATGATACGAGATGTTGATAGAGATGTTTTTGAGTCTGTTTTGAAAGTGATTGATGGGTTGATGAATTATAAAAGAATTTTCCAAACATGGTCTTAATATTTTTGGAGAAGAATTGATGAGAAGGTCAAAAAAAAGCAAATTGGCTTTTGCTAAAATGAATCAAAAATCTCAATTTGCGCCTTTGCATGTTTCTTCAATATTTATTGAATGACTTTTGGTCTAACAACCACATCAAAAGCTGTTAGTTAGAACAAATAAATGTTCTTAAAATATCATTTAAATGACACACTCAATCTAAACTATTGTTGTTTCATGAAGTCTTAATGAATCGTGAAATTACCAATAACTATGCCTTAATGTGACGAAGTCTGATTTTATGATCCATATATCAAAGAATTTTTCGACCAAAAATTTTGTAACTCCTAAACATAAATTGCGCCAGTAAAAAATTTTTGGAAGGCCAACAGGTTCCTTTTTAAATAAACAATTTATTTTTGTCCAAACGTAATAAAACATTCTCTTGATTATTTTTTCTTCTCTCGCGTGTCTTATTTCTTTTTTTTTCTAATGCAATATTTGTTTAAAATATTTCCACAGAACCATGATCATTTTGACAATCGGTTTTTAAAGAACATCTTTTACAGTTCGCACAGTTAATATTACAAACTTCTTCTGCTACTAAACTTTTTGTCGTCTATAATAATCTATTTGGATTTCGTCCAAAAAGACTTGTTGCCTCGAGAAAAATAACAATGGGGATTTTCTGGATTGTATATTAGGTTTAGGCCACATTTATAAAAGCGACAGAAAGCTTTTCTTAAATAAGTTAACTGTAATCTTATTGCATATTAACTGCAATGGGCCCTTTTCTGCTTCTTGCTTTTGTTATTGAACTGCGTAGTTTAATGTATAATTCAATAGCAGCTTGAGCGTCACCCTAAATTAATAATACTATTCGTTTGCTAAATCAATATGGCTAGCTCTTTTTATTAATACAGAAGGGGGAAAGGAACACAGCTTACTGTTAAGGATCGAGTAATTAACGGAAATTGGTAAACGAATATCTTCTTTTTGGGACTACTCTTTTTTTCGTTGAGATGTTTTGGTTATTTGGATTTTCTTTCTTTCTACCTTCCTTTCATGTTTTCCCATATCTTTCACCGGTAATGAGCTCAATTTGATACTTCTTTTTGCTTGGTTCAAAATCTCCATCTGCTTGTCATTTTTGATCTTTCTATGTAGTTAATTTTGTAGACAAAAACTTCGCTCGAACAATAACGATAATGTTCGTTATTATGTAAATAATTTGTTAGCTCAAAGGATTACCTGCTTAACCCTAGATCCCGAACAAAAGATATGAATAATAAATAATCATGTTAAAACATCACAGCGAACTTATCATTATATCTAATTTCCCCAACTTTCATGTTACAGCGCAAAGCTGAATTTATAGAATGAGCTTATCAGTAAGTAAATTAGATTATAAATTATTGAACCACTTGGTTTAATACTATAAATACTCCACGAACAGGGACGGATTTAGCGAGGGGTCAGAGTAGGCGCTTACCGCCTGCCCCCAACTTGGTTAGGCGGCAAATTTATCATAATTTAATTATAACCCATTATCGTTATAATCAAGAAGAATTAAATGCAATGTTGCGAAAAACGTAATCTCTATATACGCTATAGTCGCTTATAACGATCTTGCATATAGCCATCTATCGATATACGATAGCAAACTATTCGCGATAGTCCCGTCAAATCCCCACAAGAACGCATTAATTGTTCTTGGTTATAACGAGCACATAAACAACAAACATTTGGCTATAAATACCATAAACATGTTCTCAATCACATTCTGACCAGAGCTTAGGGCTTTATATTTGATTTACGTTGCCGTTGTGCTTGGTGCTTTCAGTAGTTTGCTCATAATCTTTGTAGGCCAGTTGCTGGGTAGTTGAAATAACGCATAGTAAAGGTTTTAATGTTTTAATCATTTCAGTTATGGCCCAATATGACTATCCTAGGTTTCCCCCTCCGCCGAGAGCTTCGACAGCTGGACAAATAAAAGTGACCCAAAATGAAGTGTTTTTTCAGTTTTTTCAAAATAACTCAAAAACAACGCATCAAATCAAAAAGATGGTCTGGATAAAAGTTATAGAACTTGAAATTCTGTATAAAATAAGAACTTTGATGTATTTTGGTGCAATAGTACCAGTACTAGCTCTTTTCAAAGTTGCAATGATTTTTCAACTTTCGAATAAATGCGTTATTGTTTCAAAAAACCAAAAGTTGTAGAGCTTGAAAAGCTACATGAGTACTAAGATGATATATTTTGGTGCACGAGTACCAGACTAGCTGCTATCAATATTGCTACTATTTTTCAGATTTTGAAAAATATATTGTTTTTGTAACGACGTGTTGTTACGTGCTAATTTCGTAACATCCTGTATAGCTATGCTTTTGTGTTATATTGTATAGTGTTAGGGATTTTC
The DNA here is from genome assembly GCA_929113105.1 of Agrypnus murinus. Taxonomy (NCBI): domain Eukaryota; kingdom Metazoa; phylum Arthropoda; class Insecta; order Coleoptera; family Elateridae; genus Agrypnus; species Agrypnus murinus. The sequence goes on from OV816031.1 coordinate 47,473,228, forward strand.
GTATTCTCTCTCCTTTTAGTTGCCATTTTGATCGAAACTAACTTCCTGTTGATAAATTCGTTCGATTCGTACGTGAAGCAACTTCTTTAAAATGATGCTTTAGTGGCATCGCCGTTAAATTGATTTTCCCTTTATGTTGTGAAATGGGAATTGCATTTATGCAAATCTATAATTAATTTTTGGTGCTGATTTTCAATTTTATTAGTAATCCTAAGGGAGCTCTAGTTCTTTTGGAAGGTTAGAAGCACGTTTCGAGGTTCGTAGATTTTAGCTTTTCTTTACATTCAGTCTCTTATACTGTAATTCTTTTGACTGGATTCGATATTTAATCGACGTTAGCCGCATTTGGAAGAGGAATAAATATTTCAGAAGGTCACCTTCCATCTAAGGTACCTATTAAATGATTGCTTGGTGCATTCTGGTAATCTGATTTTGTTTGTTACAGACCTTCTTGTTATTTTACATTTTGCTGATTATTTTACCATAACTTCATACACTAGGTTGTGTATTTGAGTTGTTAAAAGACCATTACGTTGAGCTACTTGCTCTTGTACCGTTATTTGGTTGTCTTCTTCGATCACGCTACGCTCAACCTGGTTGGTGACATTCCTATCTAGATTTGTAAAACACACACCTGTATCGTGAGTCACTTACATTGTAGCAACTATTTATGATAATAATAATGTTTGATAATCTTTTATTGTAAATAAAACATTACTGTGTATTTGTATAGGGGACAGTGCCCATCAGTGAGACACAAAAAATTAAATGTGCGTTTTTTTAATTACTTAAGGGACAGATTTTCTATTTTTGTAATTTCTAGTAAGTACTATTAGTACTTATGTGCAGTATACTATATGAAAAATGCCTTAAACCTTTTGTTTTTAGAAATACAGTATAAATAAAAGGTGACATGCATTTGTCTCACTATAGGCCTAAGCCTTCTTACAGTGACACAAACAAAGCTATTAGTGACGCTACTATTTTATTAAATTGTTGATTATGAATAAATAATATATGCTATTCATTTTATTTTTTTAATTTTGAGAACTACAACAGATATTAAAGGTAACTTAAAGGTCAATAACTAGTGAACATAAAAAAATAACACTTAATAAATAACACATAACAAAAAAACTTATACTTAAAAAAGTATTCAGTTCTATTTATAAAGTGCTTGAAGCACTTTATTCAATAGTTACCAATCATAAATTTCTAATATTGTTTCTAGAAAAACGATACATTGTTATTCGTTAATACCTCTCTTTAATTTAAAAAAATACGCTACTGGTTTATGTTTACAGACAAACGACAAACTGTTATCTTATTCATCCATAAAAAAATTCGTTTGGTAGTACTAAAAAGGATTCTTTATAAAAATATGGATAAGTTACAGATTATTATGTTAGCAGATTTGCAACTTTTCTATTGGAACGCGCCAATAAATATAAATGGCGCCATAAAATAGCAAAAGGTAAAGTCGCTAAATACATAAAGCACCGCAGTTCAATGTTCCAATGTGTTAGACAGAGAAGTAGTTTTTCGGGGACAATATGGCGAATGGCAGTGAAATTGAACTGAGCCTACTTGTATCCACCAATTGCGGTACTTTATATATCTAGTGACTATATAAATGTCTTCGATATGCGGTAACTGATGACGTAGCTTTTAGCAGTTGTTTTTGCTGTGTTGTACTGGCGATTGAAATTTTGACAAAATTTCTTACATGTCAGTAAAATGGAATTGTCATAGATTAGACTCTCAATAATTTATCTTTACTGTACTGGTGATTATAGGGTAAGGCGGGGTAAGATAACGAATAGGGAAAGATGACGAATTCAGTATTTCTCACAGACAAGCACATATAGCAGCACATTCCGAGCAGGAAAAGAGTCCCCTGGTGGCGAACAATGCTATTCACTAGGATGACATGCGTACGCACACTTTGAGGGCAGTTGCGAGCATGAGTTCATTTTCAATGTGTTTCCGAACCGAAAGTCAACCGACGTTTTTGACCGTTAACGTAAGGAATCACATTCTTCGGTAAGTTTTTCAACTTCCTCACTAAAATAGTCTCAAAGTACAACTCAAGGCCTACAAATTCGTGTGAGTTCCGTTTTTATTACTGTAGTCTTGGTTACTGATAAACGTTGGTTTCATAAAAATGGAATGGTGGGAAAAGATGACGAATATGCTTTTGAATGATTCTAGGCGTAAGAAGGTACTTCGAGCATGAACATGCCACGAAAATATGAGCGAATTAGTGATAGGAAAAAGTGGGAAATCAGATCAGATGTCTCACGTAAGGTCTCAAGTCTGAATGCTGCAGCGTTAAAATACAATATACTTGATCCAACACTGAGAAGATATTACAAAAAAAGCGTTCGTCCTTCAGAAGGAGAAGAAATTGAAGTGGTTAGTTAGAAGATATCTAATTAATAAAAATTTGATTAAAAAGAATAAATTGGAATTTACCTACTGCGTTATTTTTATTGTCTTGGGAATTTCCCCAAAATTTAGAGAGGGTTAGACCTTCACTAAAGCACAAGAGGAAGAGCTGAAGCAATACGTGACTGATATTGACAGAAGAGCCTTCGGTCTAACACGAAGACAATTTACTGATCTATATTTCGACTATGCTGAGAAAAATGAGGTAAGTCATAGATGCAATGCACCAAACAAAAATTGCTGGTGAAGGCTTTGTCAGGGAATTCATGAAAGAATGCGGGCTGAAGAAGTTTTTCGAAATGCTTAGAGAGGTCAGACTGAAATGCTCATTCAAAGCTGAAGGAATTTACATTGTTGGCGAGACGGGATTTTCTACTGTGGCTACAAAAACCCCCAAGGTCATCATTGGTATCCCTGTTGGTATCCGCCGAGTGATAAAAATTTCTTCAGCTAAACGCGGGGTGACGGTTACGTATGTGCGTGCCATGAGCGCCACTGGAAACTACATCCCTCCATTATTTATTTATCCAAAGGTGAGGATGAATCCTAGATTGTTACAAGGTACACCTTCATGTTCAGCAACAGTTCCGCATGTATCATGATGGATGGCAGGTCCCAACTTTGTTCAATATTTGAACAACTTTACCTCACTCGCTCGCCCAAGTATTTAACATCCCATTCTACTTCGCATGGATAACCACGCCTCCCATGTTATCCTTGAAGCCATTCAATTGTGCAGGAATAATGGAATCGTTATGCTTGGATTTCCACCTCACTTTTTTATGGCCCTTTAAAGACGGCTTACAGAGATTATCTGAATGTTTTACGTGAAGTCCCCATGTGAACATACCTCCACGTTCCTTCCAAAGGAGGAAGTAATTGAGATAAGCTCAATCAGCGCGCGAATTTCATAGCAATTGCTCCCAGTCAACTCACTGGTCGGAGCGAAGTTGCCTATCCACCCTCTACTAGCTATCCAGGCTAGTACCGGAGCGATCGACTTAACACGTGCTCACCCGCCGGTACCCTCCCGTCCTCTTTCATACGGGGTGAAGTACCTAGTCCAGCAAATAGGACTATTCCCCCAACATAACTCAGTTGATAGAGGAACCCTCCAGTCCTATTTCATACCTTCACACGTTCCTCCCCGAGACAGGGGTTGGGGCTACTACTCACAATTCAACCTCAATTGTGACAGGACTTGGTTTTTTAATGGTTTTGCCACCCCGATCTACCAATATATACGCTTGGTGGGCCCTCGACAGAGTTTTGTTCGTAAGTCTACACGTTATAGACTCCCAGTGTATACCTCAGTAAGGTGAAGTTGTCTTGATTGTGAGAGGCTATGTATTCGCTTCAACTCTCCTTAAGTATAATGGCTTTTAGAACTTCTCCCAATCGCTGTACCCAGCTGCAGTCCGGATCATAGGGTGGCCGGGATAGCTCCTAAGCTCATTTACCTGGCGACATGCAGTTTCCCATAGGCATGAAGACGGCTTACAGTCAGGCTTGTGACGATTTTCTGGTATCCAACCCATGCTGTTGCATAACTATCGCTAATATCCCAGAAATATTTGGGACCGCTTACCTCAAGGTACTCTCCAGACTGCTGTTAATGGGTTCAGAGCAACAGGTATTGTTCCATTTGACAGCAACATTTTCAGGGATGAAGATTTTCAACCTTCTTTGCTACTACTAATATTCAAACTGTCAAAGTCAACAGTCATTGACAGGTCCTGTTTTTGAACCTGGGCCAGGATTTTCATCAGAAATTTTCACCCGAAAATTTTAATCCTGCAGGACCACCTGCTGCAAATGATTCTTCTGCCGACCAGCACCCTCAGCTTCAGCCTGTGATCCCCAAACTCTCCCCCATTCTATGGACCCGACATCCACTTTCTCGTACCTTCTTTCACTTTAAGTGGCAAGCAGAAAGGGAGCCAGAAAACCAAGAAAGAAGTTGCCGTTGTTTCTCTTATCAGGAACTCCTGTAAAAGAAGCTTTGGAGCAGAAAAAGAAGGAGCAAGAAAAGAAACAGCTGAAAAGGCAGAAAAGATTGACTGAGAAGGCAAACGAACAGAAACGAAGCAAAGAAAAAGAAACCATGTCAAGTCAGACGTCAATTGGACTTCCCTTTATCTTCTGACGACGAGTCATCTCATCCGGTACCCTGCATTGATACTGATGATGATATTGATTTTAAAGAGGATAAACTTTACATCATATGCGGGGGAAGAGGGAAAGTCTGAACTTTTGTTCCAATCTCTCAGTTGCTTCAAGTGGGCTCATGAGGACTGTTCCAGATGAGACGAAAGAGAAGCCAGCCGCAGGCCCTACAAGTGCGACTATTGTGTTTAAATGTTTTATTTCTTTTCATAGTTTTGAAGTTTCTTATATGATGTTCCTTGATGGATGATGCTTGAATTATTTATTAATAAGGTTTTTATGAAGTTTTTAATTCTATAAAAATAGGTTTTGTTTGCCATCTTACCCCACCCCATTAGTTATCTTATCCCATGGCTGGGGAAAGATGACGAAAATACCTTTTTTTTGGAAAACTTACGGTTCGCCCCTTAAAAATTGAAAGAGGCAATTGAACAAATTCATGGTATTAGGCATTATGGAAGAAGTTTTCATAAAAATTTCAGTTCTTAAATCCGTTCATAGCGGTCAAGAAAAACCGTAGAAGCTTAACTTCGTCATCTTACCCCGCCTTACTCTACAGATCGCAACATAGTCGCCACATTCTACTGCACATGGATGACTATTACCTTTTTTCCACTACTAACCTTAGAAAAGACGATTATTGACCTATTTGTGACTGTAGAAATTGTCTTAATTTTCTTAACCCCTTGCCAGAAGCCTTTATTATACATTTTCTATTTGCCAGATGCCTGTATTATTAATGTAGGTTAATAACTTTTTTTAAACAAAAGAAAAATATTGATTATAATAATAATAATTGCTACTACCCATTACCTGTCAAACCAGGCTCCAGATGCTATGAAGTTTGTGCGAGAAGGAGGTACGCAGATCCAACGTGCGTCTCCAGTCGACTGAACAGATGGTATAGCACGAATCCCACAGTTATGTTACAGCTAAGGAAAGCTGTAGAAAACCATAACTAGATCTACCGGTACCTGGAGTCGATCCCGGACCGCTTGGGCAAGAGACGAGCACGCTGGTATCTACACGACTAAGGCTGTTTGATTTAATTGATTAGATGATGTAGGTTTAATCAATACCAGGACACCATTAACAATTTAGGCACCGCCAGAGGGCACTGATAAAAGTCAAAGTTTTTGTTGATTTTGAATTTGACAGTGACAGGTCGCAATGCAACCAATCCGACTTCCTTATATATGAAGTATGATAATGATAAAAGAGATTTTATTTTATTTTGTTGACTTTCTGTAATTTTTGGAAAGCATGCATAACCTTAGAAGAATTTCTTTCTATTACTGTAAACCCGCTATATTTACTTTCTACCGAACGATGACTCCGTTAGCCGACATAACCTTGAAATAGAATGGACTATGTTCAGCTTATCGGACTGATAAATTGTTTGATAAATTTATATGATTGAAGTCTAAGAACCCATCTTTCGATACGAGCACGTGGTTTTGATGTTTAAATATAGTTTATAAAGGTATATAGTCAGCGACTAACTCAAATTTTAAACAGAGAGGTAGGAATAAAAATGCTCAACAGTCCAAACAAGGTGGCGACTTTTAGTACATTAAAATTCTTCATCTCGTTTAGTTAGCTGTCGAAGACGGTCTGGTGTTCCTAAATCTAGGAGAACCTTTATTTTGTCTAAAATTGTTTTTATTTTTCGCTGATCTAATGCCACTAGTAGATAGTTCGTGTTTTTTATTCTTGCCATTAGTGATTTCCAATCATTGACCTTGAATATGTTTACTTTTGATCCTAAGTACATTGCATTCTTTAAGATCGTCATCAGTATCCCCATTATTTATAACAAAATGCTAAAACTTGACATCTAAGCATGACTCATAACTAGAACTAGATCGGAAAACGATCATCGATGCGCCTACAGTCCCATACCATTCCTACGGGTTGATAGGTTTCCACAGAACTGGTCGTCGCTTAACTTCTCTATTTCATTTTATCTTTTTGTATAAAATTGTACTTAACTAGAACAAAGCTTCATTTTCTTTTTTTCACAAATAATAAAAGAAACAGGAGGTACATAATAAGGGTGCTTTATCTAAAACTTAAACGGAAACTTGTTTTTTTAATTTTCTTAAAACAAAGTGATTATTGGAATGATTCAATAGTTGAATGATTTTGAAGTATTTAGAATTAAAAAATCAACATACGACGTTAAAACTTTTTGTAATATCTTTTTGCTTTTTACAATGAAAAAATATTAATTTTTGAATACCTCTTATCCAAGAACACTAAAAACATAATTTTTAAGTTTTCTATTTACTTCATTTTCCACTAAAACTAATAAACTAAAGAAAAGGATAATTATTCGATAAAATGAAGATTAATTTACATAAAAGTCAGTTTGTGGCGGCATATACATTACCATTAATGAAGGTCCCAAGTTTAATCGAAGCAGAGGAAGACGTAAGGAAACAAATACTAATTAATGGACACTCCGAAAATTTACTCCTCCATTAATTGAAACCTGGCAAAATCCTAATACAAGTTTATGTGATAATTAAAAAGGAAAAATTAATTAGCTTTGCCATTGATTCCAGAACAAAAATAAATTTATTTCTAAAATAAAACCACGTTTTTTAACCTTAATAATGTTAAAGTTTGTTAATATTCGTTTATAAAATGCTTACAGCAATATGAAGGACAATAAAAAAGTTATTTTCGCCGTTTAAACACCACAACCTCTAATTAGAACGTTGAAATTACTTTCAGATGCTGATCTATAAAAAGAGCCTGCTCTGGCCCGTAGACGTCATCAAAACGCTATGACGTCATAGCTCTCCCGTAGCCGAATCGATGACGTCGTCCTGGAAAAAGGGAAGCTGAGTTTCGATTGCTTCATCTCTCTTGGTTGTGACCTCATTTCCCCTTAGGATCCACAATTTCCTTTGTAACGATTTCAGCAAATAAATATAAGTAAAAAATTCTGAAAAAAGGAAAATAATTTTATTAGAATTCAACGATCCAATTGGTTGGTCAATTAGGTTAGTTAAACAAACAAAAGCTTTTAGATATTTCGAATACTTTTAAAGATTCGCAAAAAGGGGACGCATTAAAAAACTTAAAATTTAAAAGATTCCTAATAATAAGAACAGGCACTTTAAAATGATGATTAAAAGAAAGGCAAAAACCGAAGGAGATTTTACACTTTTATGTCCTTTCTAAAGAATTTTTGATTTAGAATTCCTCTTTGAACTTCAAAAGACGCAAAGGAAACTTGAAAGTGTCTCTCTCATCTAGTTGTGTTTTGTAATCGACGTTGTTTATGTTTGTTGATTACATTTTCAAGCTCTCGTCTTTTGCCATTAGTCTTTTAAGAGGCGCAATTTAAATGAATTCGCTCAGAAACACTTGAATTTAATTAAAAATACAAATGTTTCAGCAATTATTGTAGTAGGTATTGAAATCTAGAAAAAAGTTTTCATGAAACCCATTACTTCAATAAGATGCAAATCAACTTGATACCATATCATGATAAATCTAGGATTCTATCTTATGTGTTAGGACAACCAATCAAAATATGGTATCTAGCAGTGGCGTACCCAGAATTTCTTGGCTTGGATGCTGCCCCCGCCCACGTGTAGAATTTCCACGTGAGTATTTTTTTACATAATAATTGTCATGAAGATTGTCTTGGGGTGGGTGAGTGGTGCAACCCCTGCATATCCTCCCCCCTCGCGGCGCTCATGGTATCTAGTACTACAATAAAACCTGTTGCCTCAACATCCACAAACTGTTTTCTAAATTAAACCACTAGTGGAGCTAAACTCGAAAATAACTCGTAAATCTAATATTAGAAGTTGGTAAGCCTTAATTTAAATTGAAAGGAATGCAATTTTTTTTGTTTCTTTCCATCTGTTGCTTTCTATACTTTTAACAAAATTGTACTGTAAAATCGGTGTTTTCACAATTCCTCGGTTATTTCAATTTGTTTGATGTTTTTCAGATTTATTCGCCAGATTACTAGCGAAGACGTTACGTTGCGGTTTTATTGCTCTCTTAAAGTTGTTAAAATGTTAGCTTGGGCAACAACTACTTTATGTACAATGCATTTGGATTAGATAATACGATAACCCTATCTGAGGTCGACTCTAACAATAAGAACAAGAGTCTCCCGATTTAATGCATAGATGTAATATCCTAATGGGATTGCATAGTAGAATACTCACGTTTTATTTTTATCTTCATCCCACGGAAAGGATATATTAGGCAGGTTCTTAGGTCGCGTTGTATGCAGCATATACTCAATCTTTGTTAATAATATACGTATTTCTTTATAGAAATATCTAATAATAACAAATGTCATGGAACTGAATACACTAATATATATCTGCACCCCCAAGAAGGAACATTTTTAGGGTAGTAACTGTAGATAGCTGATTGCCCTTGATTGTCCTTTCGATTTCCGCCAGGGAAAGCCTCCTGTATAATCTCTAATATGACAAAACTCTTCCGTCCCATGGGCACAAATGTGAAATAGCAACAATACTTTATAGTGACATAACAGTCATAACCAGATCCTTAGAAGTTCGATTTTTCGCCTCTCCAAAGTAACCTTCCTATATTATCATTTAGAAGTGAGTACTGTAGTGATCTTGCTGTATATATTGCTCACCATGTATATCACTACATTTTCAACTTCCATCAGGAAGGCATATGGAATGCATTGAAGCATATGGATTGCCATAACAACATAATAAACACATAGTAGTAATAAATAAAGATTCAATAAGTATACAAGCATTTTTATTGAGGTTGAGCTATTTTTACAAGAAATCTTAAAATAACGTATTAACTGGTAAACAAACACACCCATACGTTATAGGGTGGCCTCTCTGCACAAAAATCTAAACATGAGCAACATATTTTAATCAAGACGTTCAGACATCCTAATTCCAACTCGTGCTTGTCGGTTGATCTGCATATACAACTAACTCAACTGCATCAACCAACTGGAATAATTGGGCAGTCGCTAGCTGATCAATTCTAAGCCAATATCGGATATATACGTTTGTATAATTAAAAAATAAGTATAATATAATTAAATTTCTAATTTAATATGGCTGCTCAAGTGCTCATATACCATTTCCGATTTTTGGCAGTTTAAACGTAGAATCCTGGTTGGCTCTGATAGACCGGTACTTTAATTATCTAGACATACCGGGTGATCCAAATTGAATGAAGATGGTTTGAATTTGGCGCCTTGGGTTTTGGTGTATTTCACGTTGTTAGTGTAGCACTATTGAAATATGTAGCGTCAAATTACAGCGGCAACTCGTCACTTTCTCGTTTACATCGTTGTGCTTTGCCACATTGTTCTGGATTTTCATTGAATTTTTTCTTTATTTCGCTTGTTTTCTTATTTTACAAAACAGTTCTTTTCAGAACTACGGTTTGTTAGACGATTTTATTATCAAGTAAGCTTATTATTTAAAATCAATGAAGTTTATAAGCTATATTATTTTTCAGGCGCCACTGTAAAATAAAAATATCCGAACAGTATTCATGTTGCCAACGTAACAATAATTTACCGTGGCGGTAAATTCAAACAGTCTTCAGTCAATTTGGATCATCCTGTACAAGATGAGCGTCAACGATAACACATTCTAACCTTAAACTTACCAAAATGATATTCTGAATAACCACTAGGCTCTCGTAGTAAATATACCTCGCATAGAACCTTATTCTACTTAGAGAATGCCATTAAGGACTTTCATGTAGGCTCACGCCTTTTACGCATTTCAAAGCTCCTGGATAGTTTGACATTCAGTAAAGTCTAAATATTGATTCTGTCAATAAAACTGTCATATTTAATCCACTGTCGACAAAAACTATAAACACGCCATCTAATGAACATGAACATCGTTACAAGATCAATACCATCCTTACTGGCCTAAGTCTAGAAAATTAAACCTTAATCAAATACTCTTGTACGAACTCATTGAAAACAAACATCAATCCATCCTGAAGTTTTTTGTAGCTAGAATTTATTATACATCCATATGCAAGAACAGTAATAGATTCTATCTTTTTCTTGGGGAATGCGTTGAATACCCTTCTAAGTTATTCTGAATTATCGTATAAAATCTGTTTCAGCCTTTTTTCTTACGGGGAGAGTTAAGGTAGTGATCTTGCTGTATATATAGCTCACCATGTATATCACTACATTTCCAACTTCCATCAGGAAGGCATTGAAGCATATGAAGTGCCATAACAACATAATAAATAAACAGTTAAAGATTAAACGCTTTTTTATTGAGCTTGAGCTACTGTTACAAGAAACCTTAAAATAACGTATTAACTAGTAAACAAACACACTCATACGTTATAGTACTATGCGTATTTTCAAGGTTTTCTATAGATTCTTCTTCTGAAAGTGCTTTTTCCTTTATAAATGTTAGCGATCACATTAGGCCATCTGCTATAAATTACTGCAAGCATGCGACGACAACACCATATTTCAAAAACTTGCAGTTGGTTGCAAGCATCATTACTGAGCGTCTAGATCTCCACTCCAGAGAAAATCGCAGAATATAATATGCATTTAGAATTTAAGGGCCTGAAAACGGAGATGTAAGTCCAAATTCAAATTATGTATAGCCTGTACGATATTTCTTGATCCTGAATTCCGAGAAAGGAAAAAGCCGGTGGTGTTCTATTCTCGGAACACAACAACGGTCTGACACGGCTTGATATTTGCAAGCAGCGGCGTGCCTTGAAACATAGATTGTTTGTAAACTGCAAGACGCCACCAATGTCCTTCCAACTCGGATGTCGAATGCGTTTAATTCCAAGAAAGTGACGTAGCGATATTTTAGGAATTTTGGCTCAAGAAATATCGTGCGGGCTGTAGTAGTACTGTAAGTTGATCGAAAGCATATCTTGCATTCACTATTTGATCTCATGTAAGTGATCCCAACTAAATAAGTAACTTTACCTTGCTTTGTGTTTTTCGCAGGTGCATTGCTTGTTACAAACTGGGTATCGATGTCCTGATCTTTGCTTATAATCATAATAAGCCCTCTTGAAACAGCTGTTTTGTGTACTCATTAGATAGGTGGTTAGATAGGTAGGTGGCGGTATACATCCTTGTCGTATTTCCAGGGGTGGATTAACGGTACATTTAGTCCTAGTCCTAAAGTTAAGTTAGGGCCCCCATTCAGCGTCAAAAGTATTCTGAGATCATAATACGTAGAATAGTTTGTCGGATCGTAAAAAAATTACGTCGGGTAATTTTAACAGTAAACGTTCACCAAACTAAATTTAACTTTAATTAAATGCTCTTTTCAATGGTTACAGTTTACTCGGGTTCGGAGTTTTAGGGGGCCCGGGATTGAATTCGAGTAGGGGTCTGCAACAAAAAGAACCTTTTTCTTTGGTTGTCTGCAACAAAAAGGGTCCCCTAAAGTCTAAGGACCATAGCCTACTGTGCCTAATGGATAATCCGCCCCTGCGTACTCCCCTTTGTTCTGAAAATTCTTTTGGATGGTTGATTATTAACAATATGAACGCTTATTTGTTTTTTATAGAGGTTACTTATTATTCTGATGTCTTGTTATCGATGTTTTCCTTCTGTATAGTCTCAATAAGTTTTCCATGTTGCACTGTCGACACCCTTTTTCTAATGAAATCTTTGAAATTTCCGAGTTGAAATGCCCTGCCTTTTAAATGAGGACTTGAATACTAAAAAGCACTTTTCTTGTACCAAAGCTCTTTCTGAAACCGAATTGAATATCGGAAAGATTTCTCTATATAAAGGGTGATCCATTTTAAGTTTCCACTAGAAAGTGCTAAATAAATCGGGAAAGAAAAAAGATTTAAACATGCATTTTTTTATCTTGATCTAATTCATTGCAAATATGTATGAAAGATGGCCGCCGCAGCTCATGTGACACGGTGTAATGTGGTTATTATAATTTTCAATAAATACCCTAAGATCTAGAGGAGTTAAGTCGCAGGATCTCTCCAGCCAAGTGATGTTACCACCTCGGGAGATTACGCGACCTGGAAACGTACAGTAGCGCGAGTGTTGCTGCTGCTGCATACAGCATAGCTGTATGCACCAGCCATAGCTGGTGGTACCGTCTTGTTGAAACCACAGATCCCCCGATCGACATATCTTCCAATTGGTCTAACAAAAAGTCTACTATCATATTCCGATAGCGAGCGAAATTGATTGTAAGAGCATTTTTATTATCGTCTTTAAAAAAATACGGCCTCATTAGGTTGCCTCCATACCACAAGGCATACCAAACCGTTACTTTCTGAGAATGCATCCGCTTTTTAAAAGTCTCTCTTGGATTTTCCATTCCAAATTCGGCAATTCTGTTTATTTACAAATCCACAGAGGGAATGCGCATAAATATGCGCGTTGTAACTAAAAATGATATGTAAATGCAAGTCTTTTGTCAAAATTCGCTGTATGGTGGAAAACAAAAGATCTCATTCCTGCAATCGACAACGAATCTATGGTCTGGATTTTCGGTCACACTTTCACCAACCCTGGTAATATTCTCACCTGAGCTAGCTGTACGAACATGATGAGTGTTTTGATGTCAGTTACTGACGGTAACCACTTTGCTCAAATTTCTGGGACAAATTCCAAATTGTGCGTTCAGTAAGTCGGTTTTGTACACCAAAATACTCGCGTAGAGCACGAAATGTATTTTTCCTCGATTTTCCAACCGAACCTCCTAATTATTCTGCCGACTGCATAGGCGCCGACTTTCCAAAAATTTAATGAGGACTGGCAGTTGTGTACCAAGACTAACGTATGAAACACAGTCTGCGTATATGTATAAATATTCAGTGCCGGCCCGTGCCAAATATTTTTGGGTGTGCTGCATCCCTCAAAATGTTTGTTTTGTTTTGCCTGTTTATTTTGCCAAAAAAAGAATAGTATTTTATTACTAATATGTGTTTTATTAGAGTTTTGTGTTTTTTGATTACTTCACTTAAATGTATAAGTCTAAATCTGCTCGATATGGTCTTCAGAAAATAACACATGGGAAGAAAATAAAGCATTCTATCCAATCAAAACAATCAGTTGTACGAGGCGAAACACCATTAAAAGAAGCGCAACTGTATCTTCTACTGGGACCATGATCGCAGCGTTTTTTTGGTATGCAAAGGGAATTCTTTTGCTTGACTTTCTTCAAAAAAGAAAAACTGTTGCCGGAGAATATTGCGCCGCACTTTTGGAGAGATTGAAGGTAGCGATATTGGAAAACGTCCTTGAAAAGCAAAAAATTCCGTTATCACCATGATAACGCACTGTTCCTGGACAAAAATTGGCCGAATTAAAATTTAAATTAGATTTCCTCCTCTTTGTTCGCCTGACATGACTTCCATTTGCTCCCAAAGCTTAAAACTTTTTTAGCTGGTAAGAGTCAACTGAAAAAGTAATAAATGGTGTGAACAGCTTCCGGGAAGGAATTGCAAAATTAGAGAAACAGTGAGGTAAATGTGTTGAGTTTAGAGAAGATGATGTAAAAAAGAAATACATTTTAACCCGCTAAAATATATCTTGATGCAAAACCAAGTTAGTCTTCAAACCACCCTCATATTAATCATTTTAATGAGGGCTCAGCCATCATTAAATTATTTTAATGAGGGCCACAGCCTTCGAGCCACCACGTAGTCGGCGCCTATGGCCGACGGCCCTGGTTACATTATCGGTTTCCTGACAGAATTAAACTAGACGTACGTTAGTCGGTAATAATTAAATAGATTGTTCGGTAGCAACTAAAACTGATTGTTAAACTAAATATTCTCTTAGAACGTGCCTATTACAATTACGTGCCTCTGAAACCACTTTTCATATTTATTCTATATTCACCAAACAGTTTTACTTTGGTGGACTGGGTCATTATATTCTGTATCTGTTCAATCATCAAAACTCCAAAAAACTAGTTCTTCAATAAAATCAATTTTTGCAAGACGAGATATATTTACTATTCTTTTTCTTGATTGACTGAGTGGTTAATTTAAGACTATGGTGAACAAAACTAAAAAATATAACACGTCTTTCAATCAGTGGCAGTATTTCAGATATTGGCGAGAACAAAGACCCAAAGAACTATAATCTCTATTACTTCTACTACTTTATTAAATAGCTTTGGTGGTTTAGTGACAAGCGTGCAGATAAGATTATCAATCTTATCTGCTTTTGATAGTGATATTTAATATTGAAACAATTATCAGGTTAAGAATTTAATAAAGCTTGTGAAACTGTTAATTAATCTTTTTATTGTTATTATATTGTATGATTAATGAGTTCCGCAAGGTAAGGCTGGAGACAGTAAACTCTATTATTAGATGTTTTGTATTGTCTTCTGTATTTAGACGGAATTTACTTCACAACTACTCAAAGTAGAATGATTTTTACTTGACTGACGTTCAAGACCGACTGACTTCAGCCCCCTCTGCTGTTTGTAACAGAAGAATATTAACTTACAACTAAAACTATTCTACTAAAATGATTATCAAAACATACTATACAACACAATGAACTATTCAAGAACAAATATATGTAATTTAAACTTGACTAATATACACAAAGAGTATTATTAATCTATCTACTAAAAAATATCTACATTTATTAAACCACCTACTACATGATTTGTATATTTATAAAAAATGTAACTCATTCTAAATTTGTAACATCTTACAAAAGTTCAAATATAAATCCGTTAAATAAATAAGAGATAAATTACATAAATAAATAAAGATTTATTAATTCTTTAACTAAATAAGATTATAAATTAGATTAAGCTTGTTTTAACAAAATTAAATAAATAAAGAGAATCCCAATGAATTATGAAGATCCTTGGGTTTAAATTAATTGAAAAACATCTCGTTTTACATTTACTCATATAATTTGAGAGAAAAGACACACAACTGCGACTTTTCTTAAATAAATATGCTTTTGCCAGTGGCATAACTAGTATGAAGCGAGGTTAAGCAATTCTTAAGGGACCCAAAACCCCTTTTTCCGATAACGTTAATCACAAAGTTTTGCGGCTAAAAAAATTTGTTGAAATTTTGTTTGATAGACGTATATTTATATTAAAGATATGTGGAAAGCGAAGTGCGGGGGGTAAACAGAAGCAATGAGTCAGTTCAGTAGGCCAGTAGTGGTACGATCCTGTTCACTGTTTGAAGAAGTGTTAGGGGGTGACTAATACACAGCTACAGACCGTTTTAAAAATACTTATATTTTTGTTATTTTTTGTTTAAAAAAAATTTCTTGTAGGTAGGTTATTTTATCATAAATAGATTTATGAAATTATAGTTAAAAAACTTTTTTTTGAAGTTCCGTTTGGAAAATAGATTATTTTTACTTTTCTTGCATACAAATAAACTTACAAACTTCCAGTTTGGAATATACCCTCTACGCATTAAGAGCTAGGAGCTGATTAAAAAGAAATTATTACTCTTTAGGAGGTTAGCTAATTTTTATTAAAGTTTTGTTCCATTTAAATCACTTTTTATTGTATTCTAGTATTAGATTATAATTATTTTAAACAGCACTAGATTCATAATGTTTAAAATCAAGTCCTAGCTCTTAATGCCTAGAGGATATATTCCAAACTGGAAGTTTATTAATTTATTTGTTTGCAAGATAAATAAAAAGCAAAAAGTAAAACCTATATTCTAAACGAAACGTCAAAATAGTTATTTATGTACCAAGGGCGTTATGATGATAAGAATGTCCAAGAAAGCGGCGATGTTCCAGGCTATGTATCGCCCGATAGCCATTATCGTCTAATAACTCTTGTGGTGCATACAAGATTTTATTTTTCAAGAGAATATGTAAAAGTAGAAAATTAACTTAATTTATAATTGTTGATGTTGCCAAGGGTGTTGTTTATAGTTGTTGTTATATTATGAAACTAGAAATTTTTATGTTTGTCGGATGGTAATAACTTTTACTAAATTTGCAAAAGTCAAACAGAGATATGAAATTTTAAATTCAAATGTTTTTGTTGTTGGTTGTTACCAACATGAAAACAAAAACAATCCTAATAGCACATGTCATCTTAAGAATGAGTGATTAATTTTATCTAAGAAACTTCTGCGGAAATCAGCACAAAAGAATTTGTGGATCTCGCACCCAGAAACTACGTTGCAAGTATTCATGTTATTCTTTGTGTTGAAATCTTAGTATATAAAACTAGGAAAGAGCATAATCATCTAGCACATACAATCGGGATGGGGCCTCAATATTTTTGGAGTAAGTGTTTCCGGTTTTGTAATTAGATATTTTCATTGGCGGTTCTCACTGTCTCGAAATGCGCACATAACCTATATAACCTCAATTTTAAAACTTAGTATTTCGAAATTAATCTTAAAATATAAATATTTTAAGATTTTATTTTAAACAAACAAATACTTACTTACAATATGAAATTCCCTTCTTCGTATTTGTCGGAATTTGAGAGAAAAAGCAGATTTAGGTGGTGTCTAATAGCGGCCAGTGTAACGTCATATCCGACGCTTTTAAAGCTCATGGGGCAGGGTAGTTATGCTCCTACCTACAGTTTTATGTTCTATGGTTGAAATGCACTCGTACGCAAACATATACTAGTTTTTGGCCTAATGATCTAAATTACTAGTGAGTGTAACGCCGGCTCCGATTGCAAAGTAAACGTCAGCGGGCGTTATAAACTATAATGCCTTGGTTGTTATGGACTTGTTTATATAGTTCGTATCACAGGTATAATTAACAAATAATATGCAACTGAAACATAAATAATTTTTTATAAATCATAACTATAATTTTATAAATCTATGTTAAAATAACCTACTCACAAGAAGATTTTTTTTAAATATAAAAAATAAAAATATAAGAACGTTCTGTAGCTGTGTATTATTATCTACCTCGTAAGACGATAAAGACGAAAGACGTGTACAATTTTACTATATTATAATTATCATTTCAGTTTGTTCATCTAATGTTGTTTATTTTATTTTAGATTTATTTTATCTTATTATTGTCTTGTGGAAATTAATAATTAACAGAAATACAGGGTGAGGATTTTAAAGTGTTACATGGCAATATTTTAAAATAAAACTTAGACTATCTGAATTCGATTTGGAGCAGGTAATTGGTAGAAAGAGGGACCCATTATAATCAGGACCAACGTAAGCTTTTGCGGGGCCGAGATCAAAAATGCATTTAGTCTAAAACAACTTCTAAATAAATTATTTATTAAACACATTATTACATATTACAATAAGATCATAGAGTATGATTATCATTATAGTTATTTACGAAATACGCGAAGCCGTGCATTTTTTGAAGCACGAGCTACAAAGAAGCGAGTGATTCATTTGCGCGAATGCGTCGAAGACTTCGCGCATAGAGGTTTGCACAAAATTTTCTGAAACGAACTGAAAAAAACTTAAAAAACCAAAATCTGTACTACTGTCTCGATTGCAAAGTAAACATAAAATCAAGTAGGCAATAGCATTTTAGTGTTGCCAATAGATGGCGCTCGCACATTTGTCAGTGGAATTATTCTGGATTATTAATCTTTCTTTTGTGATTTCTAATACTCAAATGGGAAAACCAGCATTTTCTAAATTAAAATTTAGGTATAATTAAAGAATTCTCCCACCAAACATTTTTTATCCAAACCGGTTCCCAGAAACCATATTTTGAGCGAACGCCCAAAGGTCCCAACGGAGATCAAAAGTAAAAAAATGATTAATCTCCATGGAAATGAATCATAATTAAATTAAATTTCTATGATTGCCATTTACAATTACACAATTTAGTTAGATTAGGTTTAGATTAGGTTATGTTAGGCTTAAGTTAGGTTAGGCTAGGTTGGGAAAAAATCCGAATTTGCTTTTGCATAACGTTTTGGTTAGGTAGTGGCGTTTTTGTGGAGGTTAGGTTGGTAGCAACCAATTTTGGAGGCTTAGGGGCGTTCGCCCTTAAAAATGCTGATTCTGAATATGTAAATCATCAAATTTGGGAATCAAAATAAAAAATACTTAATCTCCATGGATATGAATAACAATTATATTAAGTTTCTATGCTTGTCAAATTGTGTAATTTACAGTTACACAATTTAGTTGAATTAGGTTAGGTTTAGGTTAGGTTAGGTTAAGTTAAGTTAGGTGAAGTTAGGTTAGGTTGAAATAACTCGAATTAGCTTTTGCATAGCGTTTTGGTTAGGTGTAATTAGGTAGTGGTGTTTTTATGGAGGTTATGTTCGTAGCAACCAATTTTGTAGTCGCAAAGGTTTTAATTACGTCATCAAGATTTACGTAGGTTAAATGGTAGAAGTTTGTTTTGTTAGGTCGTTAAGTGACACGGAAATATTGGTGTGACTACAGCAGCAGAGAAAGCGCGCGTATTTATAAGTTGTACATGTGGGATTTCCTACACACGTCTGACGTTTGCGTTTGACGCGTGCGTCGAACGCATGTATTTACACGCTACGTTCAGACGCAGCTCCGTGTTTTCCAATGAGCGTCAGACGCATTAAGTAAAAGAGCGATAACAATTGTCAGAGATCAGTGAAGAAAACTTACACATAAAATGAATACTTAAATCATCTTGGTAGTTAGAGGAACATGATGATGATGAAATTATATTAGCATTGCTACTAAAAAAGAAAAGAAAATAGGAGAAAAGCGTGTTTC
The DNA here is from genome assembly GCA_929113105.1 of Agrypnus murinus. Taxonomy (NCBI): domain Eukaryota; kingdom Metazoa; phylum Arthropoda; class Insecta; order Coleoptera; family Elateridae; genus Agrypnus; species Agrypnus murinus. The sequence continues at coordinate 47,492,527 of OV816031.1, forward strand.
TTTAAGTTTTCACGTATTCTTTGATTTTTATAATCTGTGTGACCGCTGTCGTATAAAACAGGACAATTAGACACGTATTCAAGCAATCGTTCATCTTCATCATTGGTAAAGCAAAATCTTGTTGCCATTTCGATGCCAAATCGTGTTGTCGTGCCGAAATATAGTTATGTCAAATAATAACTAAGAAATAATCAGCTGTCTCTGAGACGCGCGTCTGGACCTGGTTTTGAAGCAGTATAGCCTACAGAATCACAAAGGCTACTTTTATATATATAAATACCAAACCTACAAAAATATAGCTGTGCTGGAAGTATCAACTTGACCTAAATAACACTGCTTTAGTTTTTGCCGGCTAACCCCAATAAGTCGGAAACGGACGGGGCAATACAAGATATACAAGATAAAAAAGCAAGCGCCACTTCGTTTTAAAACAATCCTCACTACTAAAGCTTCAAACTTATTAAGATAAACGAAGAAATAGATCTTTTACTAATATATAGACAACTTCCACAATTTTGGTCGTACGGTGCATATACTTACAGGTTATAAGCTGGAAAGCGTATATTAAAACCACACAATAAATAAATAGTAATAAATAACACACAAACATGTAGTGAAATGTAAAGTTTCTAAGTAGGGCTTTATTGTTTAATGCAAATTGTAAATTATTATTGTAAACGGTAATTATACTGATTAAGGATTTTAATGTCTTGTAAAATTAACAGAATGGTGATTTGTATCAGAGCTGGTTGTAAATCTTAAAAACTACCCTATTATAATTTCACTACTCGAGATCTCGCTTTAACTAGTTCTTAAGACTAACATGCATGAATAAATAAATTGTATAAACGTTTTATAAATATATATATATATATATATATATATATATATATATATATATATATATATATATATATATATATATATATATATATATATATATATATATATATACATAACAAAGGGATAATAATGGGAATTCGCGCAATAGATTTATAAGAGGAAGTTAGTTGCAGCCGTATACACGTGTTTCGCACTTATTAGTGCTCATCAGTACGGCATAGCAGATAGAAGAAATAAAATTTAAGCAACAAACTAGAAACAATGTATAACACAAGGTTTCACAGATAGTAGCCAACCACACATTTGTAGTTTCGACTCGAAGATATTGAGTTTTCAATACAACAACAAACGTCACTACGGAGGTAGCTATAGCCACTACCGTGAGACAACCTAATCCCAAAACATATCAATATGAATAGAAAGATCAATGCGCGTATATAAACACATAACAAAGGGATAATAATGGGAATTCGCGCAATAGATTTATAAGAGGAAGTTAGTTGCAGCCGTATACACGTGTTTCGCACTTATTAGTGCTCATCAGTACGGCATAGCAGATAGAAGAAATAAAATTTAAGCAACAAACTAGAAACAATGTATAACACAAGGTTTCACAGATAGTAGCCAACCACACATTTGTAGTTTCGACTCGAAGATATTGAGTTTTCAATACAACAACAAACGTCACTACGGAGGTAGCTATAGCCACTACCGTGAGACAACCTAATCCCAAAACATATCAATATGAATAGAAAGATCAATGCGCGTATATAAACACATAACAAAGGGATAATAATGGGAATTCGCGCAATAGATTTATAAGAGGAAGTTAGTTGCAGCCTACAAATGTGTGGTTGGCTACTATCTGTGAAACCTTGTGTTATACATTGTTTCTAGTTTGTTGCTTAAATTTTATTTCTTCTATCTGCTATGCCGTACTGATGAGCACTAATAAGTGCGAAACACGTGTATACGGCTGCAACTAACTTCCTCTTATAAATCTATTGCGCGAATTCCCATTATTATCCCTTTGTTATGTGTTTATATACGCGCATTGATCTTTCTATTCATATTGATATGTTTTGGGATTAGGTTGTCTCACGGTAGTGGCTATAGCTACCTCCGTAGTGACGTTTGTTGTTGTATTGAAAACTCAATATCTTCGAGTCGAAACTACAAATGTGTGGTTGGCTACTATCTGTGAAACCTTGTGTTATACATTGTTTCTAGTTTGTTGCTTAAATTTTATTTCTTCTATCTGCTATGCCGTACTGATGAGCACTAATAAGTGCGAAACACGTGTATACGGCTGCAACTAACTTCCTCTTATAAATCTATTGCGCGAATTCCCATTATTATCCCTTTGTTATGTGTTTATATACGCGCATTGATCTTTCTATTCATATTGATATGTTTTGGGATTAGGTTGTCTCACGGTAGTGGCTATAGCTACCTCCGTAGTGACGTTTGTTGTTGTATTGAAAACTCAATATCTTCGAGTCGAAACTACAAATGTGTGGTTGGCTACTATCTGTGAAACCTTGTGTTATACATTGTTTCTAGTTTGTTGCTTAAATTTTATTTCTTCTATCTGCTATGCCGTACTGATGAGCACTAATAAGTGCGAAACACGTGTATACGGCTGCAACTAACTTCCTCTTATAAATCTATTGCGCGAATTCCCATTATTATCCCTTTGTTATGTGTTTATATACGCGCATTGATCTTTCTATTCATATTGATATGTTTTGGGATTAGGTTGTCTCACGGTAGTGGCTATAGCTACCTCCGTAGTGACGTTTGTTGTTGTATTGAAAACTCAATATCTTCGAGTCGAAACTACAAATGTGTGGTTGGCTACTATCTGTGAAACCTTGTGTTATACATTGTTTCTAGTTTGTTGCTTAAATTTTATTTCTTCTATCTGCTATGCCGTACTGATGAGCACTAATAAGTGCGAAACACGTGTATACGGCTGCAACTAACTTCCTCTTATAAATCTATTGCGCGAATTCCCATTATTATCCCTTTGTTATGTGTTTATATACGCGCATTGATCTTTCTATTCATATTGATATGTTTTGGGATTAGGTTGTCTCACGGTAGTGGCTATAGCTACCTCCGTAGTGACGTTTGTTGTTGTATTGAAAACTCAATATCTTCGAGTCGAAACTACAAATGTGTGGTTGGCTACTATCTGTGAAACCTTGTGTTATACATTGTTTCTAGTTTGTTGCTTAAATTTTATTTCTTCTATCTGCTATGCCGTACTGATGAGCACTAATAAGTGCGAAACACGTGTATACGGCTGCAACTAACTTCCTCTTATAAATCTATTGCGCGAATTCCCATTATTATCCCTTTGTTATGTGTTTATATACGCGCATTGATCTTTCTATTCATATTGATATGTTTTGGGATTAGGTTGTCTCACGGTAGTGGCTATAGCTACCTCCGTAGTGACGTTTGTTGTTGTATTGAAAACTCAATATCTTCGAGTCGAAACTACAAATGTGTGGTTGGCTACTATCTGTGAAACCTTGTGTTATACATTGTTTCTAGTTTGTTGCTTAAATTTTATTTCTTCTATCTGCTATGCCGTACTGATGAGCACTAATAAGTGCGAAACACGTGTATACGGCTGCAACTAACTTCCTCTTATAAATCTATTGCGCGAATTCCCATTATTATCCCTTTGTTATGTGTTTATATACGCGCATTGATCTTTCTATTCATATATATATATATATATATATATATATATATATATATATATATATATATATATATATATATATATAAACACAGATAAAATGACACAATATACATATACATACAGTTTCAAACAAACCTCCCACCATTCGATGACCCACGGATGATACAGTACGGTTTAAAAGCCTTGCTTAGGGTTCTTCGTTTCACCCTCCGGTATATCTTATCTCGTTACATACACCCTGTACTTGTGTATGCAGGTACGAACCCAAAGTGGGAGACCTTCAAATTAAACCCAAAGTCAAAGGGGCAGGAACAGCAAAAAGACGACGAGCAACAAAACCCAAAAGAAAAGAACTAAAAATAACACACCCTGTATATGGTATTTATTTTAAATAATTGCACAAAATTTTACCTTTCTATAAACTGAAAGGTCTTTTATTACACGATTCCTTCAGGGCAACTGATAGGAAAATGTTACCTAAAATCGAAAAAGATTTTGAGATTTTAGCACATTGTGAAAAATAAAAAAGGTTTACCTAAATGGTTAACACTAGAATCTACTCCGTCTAATTGACGATTGATCACATATCAACAATCAAATGATCATTTTGTTGAATGCGAAATATTCTCCGCTAAAGCGAATTATATCAAAACCAATTTTCTAATTCATCTCACACATTTAACTTCTAATGCAAGCTAGCCATTTTGTTATATCCACTCCACTATTGAGAATGCGCTTGACCGCGCAGGTGCGACTTTACGATAAACAGAGGGAAAGGGAAAACCAGTGACAACCAAACTAACAGAGGTGCTTGGTTTTAAACAGTGCCGTCAAACAATCAATGGGTTGTGAATTTCAACGTTATAGCAGACGACTCCATGATGCGTTCGTCAATCGCAATATATTGCAGCGGGTCGCATCTATAGGAAATCGAAAACATTGCTTTCCCTTTAATCGGTTATCATGCGTCCGACGCACACGTCAGACGCGTATAGGAAATCCCACCTTAACGCGGGGCCGTTTAAAGCGCGGGGCCGGGTTATCGAATGGGTGAATTCCTTATTTTGTATGTCAAACAACATGACAGTATGTATACATAAAATTGCTAAATTTGTTCGACTGACTACATACTTTATTAATTATTAGGTTAGAAATAAAAGCTAATAATAATTTGCCATTTCATTTCAGTTTATTTAATGTCTATTTAAATTAATTATTAAATTTCTTAAGAAACGAGTTGCCCTAATTATTATGCATAAATCCTGACATGTGGTTCCAGCAGGATGGGGCACCACCACATTGACGAGACAGGCTCCCAATTATTTAAATCAGGTGTTTGAGAATAGGCGGATTAGTCGAGCTGGCCCGATAAACTGGCCTCTTCGATCCCTGATTTGATTCCCCTTTCCCATTTTCCTAACAGTTTAAAATCCTGACCCTCTATAAATAATTGTATGTTTGCTGTAATCTTTGTGACCATCTGCAACCAATTGCAATGCTTATATTCAACTTGGAAAATGTAAAACATCTACTGTAACTGTCAACAGTTAAAGAAACAAGCATAAGTCACCAAAGGAATGTGTATTCGAATATGGTGATCGAGGGAGCCGAATTCCATTCATGAATGTAGAAGTGAATTGAAAAGCAAAAATATAAATGTGAATCAGCAATATTATGAATAGCCCAAGATTAGAAAAATAGTTGTATTCTATGCCTATCCGATTGCATAGAAGGACTCAGTCAGTTCTAAACCTAAATAATTAGGCAAGACAATTTTATTTTAGTATTTATTTACTGTAGAGCAATAAAATTTGAGAGACGTTCTAAAATACGACTATGAAATTGTTTTATGTCGCCAAATACAATACTTCAATGCTTCCTTTATGTACCTAGCGAACTATTAACAGCGCACACGTCACAATAATAATATATGTATACTGTTATAGGTGCTACGATTTCCATCCGGGTGTAGATAATTATTTCACTAATTAGAAACGATCATAAAGTGAATAAGTGCAAATTGCTTGTGTACATAACATCACATTTAATGTGTTACTTAAGGAAGATTTAGAGTAAAATCGGCATTCTTCCGGAAAACCGCTGTGTGTAGGTGTAGGTGTAACAATCCAAATTAAAACAGCAAAACGGACAGTACGATAGTTCTCAGAGCGGGATATTTTTAACGTGGTTAACCAGTGTCATATCATTCGATGTACTTAAAATAGACCATTATATGGTAACTCAAAAATAATTCACATACGGGTGGTTTCACGTTTTCCTTTCTTCTGTATTTCTTTTTCTTGAGTGACTTTTCTTTTGATGTAATTGGGCTGCCTCACGGTAGCTTGCCTCCCACAAGATCCGGATTCAATCTTCTCTTTCAAAATAAGTCTTCCAGTAGGTTGGCGTTGGATTTGTTTAATGGTGCAGATGAACTAATAAACAAATATAAAGCGCATTAAGAATTTTCAAGATTGCTATTTGTTTGTGTAAATAGAAAAGACCTTCTTAACCTAAAAGCATTTTCGTTATTATTTATTGAAGCGAGTTTTAAAAGAACAATTGAAATGTGCTAAAGGAATAGTTTGAAGTAGTAGATTTTTATATAACATTTCGTAGATTTCTACGAAACTATAGATCATTTTATTCTGATCTAGAGCGCACGCTCTTATGACTACCCAACATTCTCAAACACTCTAGAAAGCATTTCGCTTTTGAACTATTCCGCAACTCGGAATGAAATTGTGCCTAGAGACTACAATTTTTTTAGTTCTAGTGTAACAAGGATTGTTTAATACAAGTGTCGGCAACCTGCGCCTTTGATGCCGTATGCGGTCTGTCGGATAATTTCATGCGCCAAATATTTTCAACCTGTTATCACCACACCACCCAAGCAGATTTGCGAATAAATTTTACACGAATACGAAGTAACATAACTATGCCGGTGCATTTTGCATAGTTCGGCCGAATGTATTGTTTTTCTTGCAAACATTACAACAGATGACAATTCGGTCAGGCCAAATTTGTCTCAGTAAATATACATATTGTTATATAATTTTTGGGGTACACGTAATAAAGATGCATAAAATACAACTCGTCACTTTCTTACCTTTAATTAAGATAATTGCTTCGGCTAAATAAAATTGTAGTAAAAAGTCTCTCCACAAATTGAGATTTTTAGGCGAGTCGCTTCAATAGGGTATTAAATTAAAATTTATCTAGGAACACAGTAATATAAAACGGATACACAAAGCAATCTTCAACAATAACCGAACAAACTTATTGTATAATTTTAACAAATAAATGAAACAAAAAGAAAATCTAAACTAGATACCAAAATTTAATATTTAATGTTTTGTTTGAGTATTAATACTTTTGGCATCATCATATTTTTTACTTACTACAAACAAAACTAGATACTGTTAAAAAAATTCACGTTTTTATATATTTAAATTTTTTTATGATTTTCCGCCATCTGTATTGTTATAAATTTCCAAATATCTGTTCTCTGCTTCCATTCATTGCGACCAAAGTATGTCATTCGCCTCTTTCAAACATTTCCATATAAAGGTTTTACTTTACTACGTTGAATTCCAAATCCTTTTATTTGTGTAATAGTGGTAAGTAAATTAATTTTATAATTATAATTAATTTTTTTTATATCAAAATATAAAATTTCCATCGCAAAATTAAGTGACACTTGATTAATTTAAAGCGTTTGTGAAAAAAAAACTTTAAACACTTTGACGTTTCACAAACAACAATAACCTCAAAATTTTTACATTTGCTTTGTTTACATCTTTTTAACTTACCGCACAACTTTAAATTTATTCTTTTGCTCTGCAACCGATATGCACTTCTTGAAGGATGAAATTACAAGAGAGTTTGTTACAAAAATGGCCGGGTTTATATACCTTTTTGTCGAAACAAAAGAATGTGAAACAATTTTTGCATGAAACAAAAGCAAGTTTGACATAAAGTCAATTTAACATAACTAAATTATTATTTATAAATTTTAATTAACACAGAAATTAATTAGATAAACTTAAATAAGATAAACTAAAACTAAATCAAATTTAATGGTATATAACACTTATGTATTAATTATACAACAAGGCCTCCATTGAATGTCGATGGAACCTAATTTTCAAACATACTATTTAATAACTTATTTACATAAAAATATTTTCACACCTTCCTACCTTCACAAATTTAACCATTATATGCTAACAAACATTATTTGCATAATTTCAGACATCAACAATATGAGAATTTCAATCAATTACAGTATTTCAATGTACGATTCAAAACGCAAACATAATTATATGTTGTATAACTGATAACATTAATAAAATGCAGCCCCCTACGTTTAAGATGGTTACAATTATGTAGTAATGAAGCAGCTTTACCATCCTACACCAAAATTATTTACCCAAGAGCTGTGAAATTTTAATATAGAAGAAACTTATTACAATAGTGATATCTCGTTAACATAAAAACACATTTTGCTTTCATTAGTTTCTCAGGTAAGGTAGTAAATACTTGTATACCTCCCTATCACAAAACCCCTTGTCTGTTTTAGGTTAAATCTTACATTACTTTAAGCCTAAGCTTAAATAAAATGCACAATTAGATAATCATCTACCCCCCACATCGTTATGGACAAGGAGAATTAACAAAATTCTATGGAAAAACAATTTTACAGATATATTCAACTTGATAAAAGACAAATAACTAAAAATTATAATTTTGAAATTGAGGTTATGCATCTAATATATCATGTCGCTTTAAGATTTCATACATAAGCTTATTTAAAACTATAGAGTTGATCAATTTGTACGTAAAGAAATGTTGCAACTTTGACGACCGTCTGCATTAGGCTTTACCTAGGCTATTTTCTGGTTATGATGTTAAATTAAACAAATTTGAAAATTTATTTTTTCGACAATTCCTAATTCGCGGTGGGTTTATACCTAGCGCCTGTCATTGTCATTGTATTGTGGATTTATGTGACTTAACTGCGTTCAACCCCCATTTGAGCGAGGAATTGGAGTTTGCTTGATTAGCGTGTCACTCTATGTGGGTGCTGCTAGTTCTCACTAATGGGAGCGAGGTTGTTGTCTACCCTCTACTAGTGTATGCTGTCTGTTAATGTGCTCATTCGTCGGGGTCCATTTTCTCGGAGAGTTCCTTCACCCTTGGCCCAGCATGGGACTAACAACTGCTCGATCGAGTCCACCGGGATTGTGTCCGTTTGGCTTAGGATTTATCTTGGATTTGCTCATCCCAGCCTACTAGCGTCTCCCGCTTTTGTGTACCGCCTATCAGTACGATTCTGGCAAATGTAAAACCCGTTTACTTAACGATTACAGTAGTTTAAGGCAGGCTTCCTCTAAGTCTGGATAGGAAAGTGTCGCTGAAGATTTCCCGTCGATCACGACTGTAATACAGATTGCATTTCGAACGTTCTGTACCATCCGGCGTTAAGTCATGGCTCATAAATTTTTCACTATTAGAATCTAATGTGAAACGTTGATCTGAGCTAATAAATGTTGCATTTTCATCCTCTGAGTCACTAGAGCTAGGTTCAGAATAATAGTACCGATACGATTGATCTTGATTTTTCTTTCAGTCAACATGTTTTGACATAATGCTCATTTCAAAAAGCTAAAAAAACATTTTTTAAATTAAAATACAAACAATTGAATGTTTAAATAATATAAGTGTTTTGTTTTCTATGTTACTTTAAGAACTTATTATTAAAAGAATTAGATGTTAAGAGAAGTTTAATTAATGGAATAATAGAACCTAATAGGGGTATTATAAGACACACAAAATTATGACACCACGGAAATACAACAGTCAAATCCCATTCTAATAGTAGTAGTAGTATAGTATAATGTTAATTGTGATTAACATTGCCAAACCATTGAAGTAAATACATTACTTGTGCGTGGTATAGGGCAGAATAACTCACAACCCTCGATTGTAGCAATTTCAGAAAATGTATAAAATTAACATTAACAAGTGCATGTCTGTTCATTAGGACTTTGGCTGATCATTTCTAAACAAACCAAACAATAATGGCCCAAGGTTAGAACCCTAGGAGACTGCTGAGGTGAGATAAGATAAGTAAAAACCTCGTAATGGGGGGGTAGCTGTAATGATTGAGAACATATTTTCCTAAATTGTGTTGGTTTTAGAATTTCATTATAACACCATAAATGTAAGATGATGTTCTTGTATTTTCTGTTATATGTATAACGTTATAATAGAATGTATTACTGGAATTTTAAGTAGTAATACTATGTTGACCACAGGATCTGAAGACATTTCTGTGGAAAGGTTGAGTTTGAACGAATGAAAACATGTTTTTAGAGCTACGTCTTGACTTTGTAATATAGATTTATGTAAATTGGGTTTCAAATTTTGTTTTGACCCAGCTAAAAATGTTCTAAAGGTGGAGAACGAAATAATTTATAGAAGTGTAACAGCGGGGCAAAGCAAACATAACGAATCAAACGACAATGGGGCTAGACTAATCTTATTTGCAGCATGATATGCAATGAAAATAATGAGTACCTATCTCAAGAGAAAGGACATATATAAAGGTACCAGGAGGTGATTACGTAAATTAAATAGATCGCGTATTAATAGAGGAAAGATATGCAAACCTAATACCTATACAATGTAAGGTTCTACCGAGACGGAGAGACTGTTATTTGGTAGGAGTTAAAACGAAAAAATAGATAAAACCTAGATATAAGACAAAAACTTGCAGGTAAAAGATATAAAATCGATCGAAAACTACAGAACGAAGAAGTGGTAAGAATTCTCGAAAATATTATAAAAGAAGCAACGACAACGAAAACATCACTACTGTTAAGCAAGAAAAAAAAGATTGGATGGGCAAGAAATGCATAGAAGAAATAGAAAAGAGAAGAGAGCTAAGGATAAAAATGTTTCAGACAAAAAAGGCAGAAGATAGATTAACTTATGTAGAACAAAGACAGGAGACAAAGCGAATGTGCAAGAAGTAAAAATGGCTGAATAGCGAGATGGAACTAAAGACTATAAAAAACAACATGGTAAATAGAGAGCTAAGAAAGGCCTACAAAAACAAAAGAAAGGAAACAGCGGAGCTACATGCGACGCCCACCTTAATACTATAAAGATAGATAAGGTAGATTAGTAGGAAAGGAAGAAGAACAACTAAAAATATGGTAGAAGTATTTCGAGGAAATCCTGAAATCAAAAATAGCAAACACAACAGAAAATGATGAAGAAAAAACAAATCCACTCTCTATAAGAGAACTGGAGAAAGTAGTAAAGGAAATGAAAAACAACAAAACTCCTGGAATGAATGGAATAACATCAGAAAATATAAAATATGGAGATAAAATTAATTCTATTGCAAGCATTATACGAATTAGTAGAAGAAGTGTGGCAAGAACAACGGTGATCAACTCCATGGAGCAACGCAGTAATACATCTATTTATATATCTTTCTATTTCAATCGTGCCTGGTATGCATTTTCCATTTTATTAATTCAACATTTGATGTGCCAGTTCCGTAATATTTCCCTCTCTGCTTGATTTTTTACGCAAGGAATTTCGCATGCACGCTTCACTTTAAGATAATCTCTTATAAAGCTATCTTGGCCTTCGTGTTGTGGCAAGTTTTTCTTAGTACCTCTATAGGGATTTATGCATGAAGAGCCTTAAAAATTCCCCAGTTGTTGCTGAGATGTTATGTGGCACTTTGCCCCTTATATATGAATGTGTTTTTGGGAGAAAGATCTACTTTGTTAGCTGATAAGTCCATCGGAGAACACGAGGAAACGAATACCAAGAGAAAAATGGGTATACTTTTTAAGATTGATCATAATTTAATTGATTAGCCTTCAGCTATTTAGTAACTTTGATGTCGGCATGTTAATTAATTATAGTAAACTCTCAAGTGTAGACCAAATTCATCGCATTACAAATATCATGGAGAAAGTTCTAGAAAAGAAGAATATATATGCTCGGCAAACTTCATGGGTTTAGCTAAAGGTTTCGACTAAGTGTGGATTGAATGTTTATTCCACAAATACGTAGTATGAACTCTTGCAATAGGATTTAGCAGAAGTTACGTAGTTTAAAGCAGGAAAGTGAATATTCTGAATTAAAACCAATTAGAACAGAAGTACCGCAAGGGAGCGTGCTGGGACCAGTACTGTACAGGTACAGTACTGGGCCCAGCAACAGGTAACAGGTTACATACAGGCAATTGGCTACATTTCTGGCCGATAACATTGCAATGTTAGCACAAGAGAATGACACAGATGTGATATTTAACTACCAGATTAAACATGTCAGAAACAAAAGGTACATAAAATGCCTCTACGAATTTGGCAATTGAAAATGCCCTTGGTAAGTTGGAATAACTACAGATACTAATAACTACAGAAAAATTCATGTTAAGCAACTCAAAAAATGCTCGTAAGACCTCATTTTTGTGCTATTGTAAACTTGGTATATTCCCTGGATGTGAATCAATTGAGATATTTTTCATATAGGTATTAAGATCGTTAGAATGTATTCAATGTATCTACTATCTTTCTCCTTGCTTAAGTTTTTGTTTTAAGTCTTTTTGTAAAGTTTGCTTTTTAAACAAGTAAACCAGATAATCCATAAACCCTAGCATTATTATTATAATAAACTTTGGAGTTGCAATAAATTTAAATTTTGTTTATATCAAGATTTAATCTTATTTTGTTTACACATACATAACCTACACGTAGTCGTAACAGCTTTCTGGGTAAATGCATTTCTAGTTTTATAGTTATAATTTCTGCAAGTAATCGTTTGTTGCATAATACAGTTTTCGTTTTCATCATGATTACTTTCTTCATTGCACATACTTGCGTTAATTTATTTCGAATAACTTTTCTACGCCTAACTCTAAATATACTCTTTTAAGAAGTTTGAAAACTACATCAGTTTATGTTTTAGTATTTTATTTTTGTTTAATATTTTATAGGTGGTATAACTTCTATGGTGGTATGAGAAGGTTGACTAAGATCAAAAGAGCCAATTCATATTTTGAGTCCATAAAAGAATTATCTTAGTCCAACCCAGTACTAATAGGATCCTAGTAAGTCTATATCGATTGATACCTTTGAATGGACTGTTGACGCGATTCTGGTAGCTTCCCACGTCCGAGAAAATCTCATCTCCACGTGGTATTACCTGGGAAACTATATAAGGGTTCCGCAGAGATTAATGAGGCACTGACGAGGGCACACCACACCTATAATCTGGGACATCTAGTGCTCAATTCTCTAAGCCCAGTCCATACTTGGGTTGGCTTCAAAATGTTTTTGTCAACAAAATCTTCTGTGAAAAGTATTAAATTCTAAAGGTAGTTTTTGCTTATATTGGTTGATGATGGCATCATGATAAATTCTAAAACAGTTATTTTCTTTTTTTATCCTATATGTTATGGAGTGGTTGTCTTTCTCGTCATATTTCGTCAAGGGAAAAAACAGTATTTAACCTGACAGACAAGAAAGCGTCAGCATCCGCTAGAATTTGAAAAGCTGATGTTGTACGACATTGAAGGTGTAAATTGGTTAATATTGCGGAAGTTGTTAAAATTGGTTTGGAGTGTATTTGTTGAGTTTAAACAATTCGAATTAAGTGAGAATTTCGTTAAAATCTACCGTACCGTTAGGATTTTTACAGATTTTTAAATCAATTCTGCGGCGATTGTTTAAAATTTGCTGAACCTTAGAATAAACGTAAAAACTAAACTAACTCCTGCCGTACTGACGGAGGGTTATTAATCTAAATTCAGTAGTGAAGTATTTTTAAAGTTTAAAAGTAGTTGGATTTGAACAACTTCAAGTTCGATTTTTTTAACCTATCGAGTACAAACTTTTCAAATCCAATTTAGTTGTGGTCGTTGAATTCGAGGATTCAATAATTTCGTCAAATTTAAGTAATTTAAGTCAAGTGCCGAATTTTATAAATCCACTTAACTTTACCGAACGTTCCTAAAGTGAGTTTAAAGTTAATTCTGTTCCATTTTTTTATTTCAATTTAATGGCGTAAATGACTTTTCTGGTTTGTGTTACAACACAAAATTAAGTTATTTCAACGATTAGTAATGCAAGAAAATTTGAGGAAACTTTTGATTTGGTTACTTAGGTGTGCACAACAACTTAAGGAGTATTTTAGGCGAGCGAAAGAAGTTCTTGTTTAAATCAACAAAAGATTTACTTATCAGCTGAGTTCCAAAAATGGATGGTTGATGCGATTCCGATAAAATCGCGAGTTCGAAACAATCTCATTTTCACATAAGGCCTCCTGAGAAACCATATTGAGGTTCGGTGGAAGTTAACGAAAGCACACCAGGTCTCCAATCTGGAACATCTGGTGCTCAATTGTCTAAGCCCAGCTTACACCTGGGTTGGCTTCAATGTGGCCTTCAATAAGAAGTACCAGGACACCCTAGAATATCTGGGACTCTGACGGGTGAGCACGTAAATAACTACTCTCTTGGAAAACTAGTAAAGAGTAACTAATTTATTTTCGTACCGAGAAAATATTAAATGTCAAATAACAAATTTTCTATAATGAGTTTAAATACAAGGAACACTTTCTGATGTTTTGCACATTTTATAAAATAAAAAATTTCATGATAATAATCAACTATTAATAATCTGACATTAATAATAGAGTTGATTTTAAAAGAATGACTCGCTACTATTTTCACTACGCAGATCCGAACCCTCTGACATTGTGCTCTAACATGTGATTTCAACGAAACTTCAAGTAAAAAGGCAGCAGAAAAGAGCAAAAGTACAATAGCAATTAACTTATTCTCATATTAAATATCAAAAAACTCAATTCTCGATATGTTCCATGACTTGTACATGTTTCTAGTTAATTAGCATCAGTATACCAAAGACAACTATAAAAGAAGGCGCTGTAAAATGAGTCTAAACATTGTCCATTAAGAATTTTCCAAGCCTAATTGGATTTGTCTCTTTTTAGATAATTAATTAACCATTCACAACTTAAATTTTATGTTTACATAATCTGACTAATTAATCATAATCAATAATATTCTACATCATCAGAGACCCTTTTGAGATAATGTAAGTTAATGTTTGTAAAATTAATTTTTGGAAACTATTAAAGCTTTAGTTGCCAAATGACTGAGTACTCGAAAAACTTCTCTATAGAAAAGGCGGTGTTATTCAGTACCTCTTCTAACAGGTGTTGCACCGTCAACGGCACCTAGCAGCGATTGCGAGCTGGTGCCGGTCAGACGGGTGTGCCAGATGCGCAACCTGGTGAGAATCACCTGCTCTCTATGCGGGAACTTACAGAACCACACCCACCTCGCAATGGCAGGCTACTTGCAAGTAATTTGGAATCGATGGATTCCCTACTCTGCTACAATTCTGCAAGCAAGCACCCCTTTGCCTTGGCCTTCAGGTCCGACACTGGAACATGAATCATGTCCGGAGGGCTGGAGATGAGGCTATACTTCTTTAGTAAGACGGGCGGCTCGCTTGTGACCATCGATCCTTACGGGCCCTGTACCCAGGCCCAAACAACACGTTCGAGCAAAACTTGTTAGTAAGAGAAGCAATTGCAGCGGTGGAATCAGACAAAATACCAAAAGAAATGTAAGTCGAGCGAAGACAAAGCATGGAAAATGACGCAGTATAGTTCTGCAGTATAGTCGCTGAACTCGGGCGACATGGTCCACGACCCGCATAATTCCGAAGAATAAACTAAGCATTAGGGTGGAGCAATGCTATACTCGTACACAATTTCATTTTTCTTTTTTCCAAAACGCCTGTATTACCGATAAATGTGGATAGTGAGAAAATTTTTCTACCAGTTTTGTTGTTTTTTCAAATTTTATCTTCCACAGCCACAAGGCAATCAAAATTCTCAATTTTTTAAATAATTAATATTTTCAGTTTTGAGGTAATACTAATGCTAACATAAAAAAATAACAGTCTGAATATAAATGAAATAATAATTCTTAAATCAAACAAAAATAGATGAACATAAAATAATTTAATGCAACTTGAAGTCCTGTTTCGTTTCGAATTTAGGCTTTTCGATCGGGATTCCGACTTGCTTCTGATGATTCCGTCTCTTCTTCCTCTACTACAGACAGCAAGGGATGCCTCAGTCACAATTTCCACAGGTCTCGCAACAGCCTGCTCGTGGAAAAGTAGTTCCTTGATATATGATGAATCGGAAGATTCTGGGAGTTCGACATGTTTTTTCAACCGATCCACAGAAAAACGGCTTGTTATTGGTGGTTCGGTCCACAGAATCTCATGGGAGTCAACCAGTTCGTAATATTCGTTGGCCCCATAATTGAAGCTTGGAGAATATTCTAATCGTTGATTCGTCCGCTGCGTTTCTGGCTATCATGATCCTCTGATAAGCAAGGTGGCTGATGTGCTTGCAATCATTCCAAAGCATGTTGAGAAGATATTCTCTGAATGTCCAAAGTACCCATTCCTTTGAATCGTCTGGAAAACAACATGTTTCAGCTCGTCTGGTAGATAATTGGCTAGTTGAATAGTTTGGAAGAGATGTTATGCTGTATGAATTTACTTTTATCGTAAACCATATTGGGGCATAAACTGTCACCATCAAGTTCTGTGAAGGAATTTCAGTAGCACATATAAACGGATAATCCGATTGGCGGTAGTGAGCCACCGGGATTGAATCATTTTTCCAGGATCTCGCTTGAGTAGTCCTTCAGAACAAGCTCCCCTTGCCAAAAGAGTGCAGATATCTTATAAATATGTCTGGTCTATGCTCAAAGTGTTGCTGTCAATTACAGGAAGTGCAGATTCAATCCTCGAGAACTTGATGATTGGAAGATTCTCACAGCTCTGTAACTGTTTCCCAATAAGTCCTGAAAAGCTTCGAGGACCAGAAGTAACCCCATCTAGATCTTGAATTAAATGCCACAAAGGGAGTTCGTTTGCGTGTAATTGGCAAACTAACCAATGTAAAGATATTTCGATTTCTTTTCCTATCGCAACCCATCAGTGCTTCCAAGCTGGTCAGAGAAACATGTGCTGTGTGCAGAAACTCTATCAAGAATTCCAAAATGGACGAGGCTGTTCGAAAAGCAGGTGTGATGTGGGCGATATATTTAGAATAAGGTTCTTCAATTAGTCATATATATGTTCCTCTATTACGGTTCTTCTTAGATTTTCACCCATAATTAGAGTTTTATCTTTACGCCCGTCAAAGTAAAGACCACGAATACTGAGTTGATGGGACTCCGATTGTAATTCACAACGCTTCTTGTCCCTGGCTCTTTTTATTTTTTGTCGATCAATTATATTTTTATCGTTTTCTTTTTTAATGATGCCAAAGTCTTGCAATACAGCCTAAGCTATAGCTACCCCGGCTCTCTCCGAAACACTGTATTGATCTAGAGTTTCTGTCAACATTGGGAGTTTACTTGTATTTCGATTTTGTGTGCAAGAATATTCTCTGATTCCCTGAAGGCTCAATATTGGAATAGATGCATTGTTCCAGATTTCTTACACTTTTCTTCCAACGACCTCTAGAGTTTCGGATACAAGAGTATTTCGATTTATGTTTGCGCCAATTTTTCACGAATCCACAGAAAATACTTTATTACGTCCTCGCGCGTTGACAAAACAAACATGCATAAATCAGTTGGAGCCCAAAAAATGGGACACTTGTAACGGGTACATTTTCCACTGGCATTTAGTATGCAGAATTTTGTATTTATTCTCATTAAAAAATCTTAAGTTCGGTCCTGTAGGGCTGCGTTTTATTTAAACAAGCATTTTAAGAAAAGTCTGTTTCATATTTGAGGTAATTAATGAATGTAGCGTCATAAAGATGTTGTCTTTTTCGTATCTTGCTAAATTGCATTTTGGTATAATATCAATTACTTTGAGAAAGACCTTGATAAAATATAGAAGTTGAAAATATAATTCCCTTTGTTAGCGTTCTGCGTTTTAAATTTAAGTCAGTTTACGGCGTAGGAATCTTGTCTACACACCAGACGCTGTACCACCGCATAAGTTTGGCGCGCGAATTCCAGCGGTCCTACTTTTTTGTATTTGAGTCTAGAAGCCTATAGAAGGCCAAATAAAAGCGCTCTTGCCGTATAAAAACAGATGTATTCTCGCGGAGCTAGGGGTTGAGAGTTAATAAAAATGCTTGGCGGGGTTGAGACGGGGCCTTTTTACTATAGCCCGCTGACAGCGTACGGTCGAGAGCGGTCGAAATTAAAATGTATACACTTTAACCGGGGTCGAAGTTTTGATCGTTTGAGTTTAGATCAATAATGATTGATCGACTTTGAATTAGTGCTAATGGATTACAGTTCATTAATCCTTTAGAATTGAAAGATATTCTGTATACCGTGTGTTAAAGTTTTATTGTTGTGTGTTGCAACGTGAAAATTTTATTGAAAAGGTTTTACGTTCCATTAGTTGTGTTTGAAGGACTTGTAATCTCGTATTGCGTGTAAACAATAGTGGTTTATTCCTTGGTGAAGAACTTGTAATAACAATTACTTTGTCTCGTCTGATCTTCAGATAAGTGCAGTTTATTATTAATAAAAAAAACTAATGGAAACATTCAAGGCGATCCTGAATTTAGTGACCGACTCCCGTGTTTCTATAACTTTAAAATTTCGCTAAAACTGAGTTAAAAGCATTTAGTGCCATGAGTGATTAAAAACAATTTGAAGCTCCAGAAACATTTTCGTCATTTTTCCAAATGAAAATAAATACGTCAGCATGTATAAGCAGTTTAAAATCTTGATTTTATTTGGTGAGCTCGACTTAGTTTGTTCATGAAATCATATGGGCGAATGACAATAACTAAATATTATCGCATTTTTGGTACGGAGAATCAACACTTCAATACAACGCCGAGTTCAACGACAATTTCCCCAAATGAAAGGCCGAATTTCCAATTTCTACTGGACTATATGTATGGTATTCCACGAATTTGATGGATAATATTCAAGGTACTGTAGTTTTAAGGATTTGTTTATAATTCAGTTAATTAAGAATCTCACAGTTAAGAATTTTTTCTTTAGGGAGAGCTCTCTTCGTTATTTAAAAATCTTTAAACTTTAATTTAATTACAAATCATTTATATTGATACTGTCGAATTGATTTAATTTGTCTAATCTCATTTAGATATTTGTTTATAAATTTTGTCCAGAAAAAGACCAGTCAATACAAATTTTAATATTTGAATTAATGTATTTGAACAATTTTTGTGGTCGATCCAATAAACTTTTTGGTTATTTCCGTTATCTAATGAAAAGTTCTAGATGAATTTTTATTGATTTATTCTGGTTTAGTTATAATCTAATGAATTTAGATTGGAATTGTAATAAATGTATGAGGTGTGTTTTATTTCTTATATATATGCAAAGTTATGTCTTTACCATTTTTCTTATTAAATAAATGTTATCAATCCAAAACTAAGGATCTAAAAAACGGAACCATATTAGTTATGAATGCTTAGTTTCATTTTTTTTAACCATTTTAAGTAAACAAAATTTTTGATTCAACTAAATATTTTATTCATTTTCTGGTTAATGAATTTAATAATAATTCTAATGCTTATTCAACTAATATCTTTGATTGGGTATTCATATACCTTAAGCTTCATAACCAGATGGCGCCCTTTTAAGTTTTTATTTGTGTTTGAACCTTTATCTATTCCTTTTCACAATTTATACAGCTGTGGAACCAATACCTACGACTTGACTAATTAATTTGTAAGAGAGAGTTTAAATCTCAAGCTGTGGCAGATATTTGAGTTTTTAGTTACAGTAAGTATAAAGCATTTTTATAGTTTCGTTTGTGAGTATTTTAGCTTCGTTTCACTGACGGTCCAACGTGGGCCTAGATTTTAGAGTGTTTCACTGGCTTCAACGCGGGGCCTTTTTGTTGTCGTACTTTTGTGCAGAAAAACACGTTCGTTTCACACTCAACTAGATTTTGACATTTTGACATCATATAGCATGCACCTAACATGGTGGATTGGTGGTTAACTCCGTACTAATCAAGTTGAAACAAATCATTCGGCGTCGGCAGTCGGCACTAGACATCGGCAGGTCGCATAGTGGAAGATTAGTGGAGGGGTAAGAAAAATCAATTGTTAGAAATTCAACCCGCCTGACTGTTCTTAAGCTGCGCACCTGATAAACAAACAGTTTTTAATTATCGAAAAAGAAAATCCGAAAATGTTTTCCACCGCCACAAAGTAATAACATAGAAAAAAGCAACTGGTGGAGGGGATAATAGGAAAAAAATATTAAAAATACACAAATACTTCTTGTTTACGTACAGAACTTTCAACAATACAGGAAAATCAATTTGAGAAAAAAAAAGTTCGCTCCACCCTACTACACCAAAAATAACACCAGATTTTTTTAAATAACACCATATAGGCTAGAGGGGTCTTTATTTTGGCAATGTTCGAATTTTGATGCGGGCCCCTTAGAATGATTCTAAATGATAAAAAATAAGACTCCAGTCGAAGATAGTGGAATATTTGAAAATAACACTTGTCCCAACAGGCTTTTTAATTGAAAAATACTCGTTTTTTCTTAAAATATTCTACTATATTCGACGGGAATCTTGTTTTCTTTTTATTTAGAATTATTCTAAAGGACACCCCCATCAAGATTTGAACATTGTCTTTTAAGGACTACTCTAATATAGGTGGGATGCGCAGTCCACCGCTTTTTGAGTGGTACTGTCCAGTTCAGAAGCATTTTTTTAATTGGCAGAAAGTAATCCATTATTATAAAAGTCTTTTTAATTTCAACATTCCCCCTAGCTACGCAACGGAGCCTATTAATTTTAACATAGAATTAATTCAGAGGATTCAAATAAAATGGATATTTAGAAACCAAGTTTACAGACTTATAAATAGAAAATATTAATTGGGAAATTTGGTTTACATTTTACTTCATTTCACTTCACTTCACTTCACTTCACTTCACTTCAACTTCACTTCACTTCAACTTTACTTCACTTCACTACACTTCACTTCACTTCACTTCACTTCACTTCATTTAATCTCATTTAGTCTTACAAAGAAAATTGGTATCTAATCTTATTACGGCTGTTTTTCTTGCATAAGCGTGACAAGCTTGGTCGGCATTGTGGTCGAGTCTTTACAAAAACTATTACAAAACGATTCCATCTTTTGGCATTAATCCTGTAAAAACAAATGAGTTTTAGGCGGTTAGAATCTTTGAAAGTTATTCGCTACGCGTTAATTCTGATTTGTCAGTCTCTTGTTTTATTTGAAATATAAGATCTATCTTAAATTCTAAGTCAGTTAGTGATAATCAAAGAGAAACCCTCTAATATAAAAACGAAGTTGACCATATTCATGAGAGGGACATTCAAACGCAAGGAGATTCTAAATTGAGAAATACAAATGATTAAAAGGTGGTTATTTGCAAAATACATAATCAGTTAAACTGCTGTCACTACACGAATATGAACGATGATATGAATGAAGTGGCGCTCAACTATTTATGTTGTGGATTTAATAAATAAATATATTTAAAACTGTGGTTATGTTTTAAAAGTATTATTACCACTGAAAAGCGTCCAGTGGCCACGACTGTATTTTTAATTTTTTATGATTAGTATTTTTGGCATTTCCGACAACTTACTAATGTACACTTTTCTTACCTACTTGAGCGGTGTAAAAAGTAAAAGCGTTCTTTCAGAAGTTATGATTCATCAAAGAATGACAAATTTAAAATTAGCGCGGTTGTCAAATACTTGAAACGACGAAAAATACAGAATTTATTGCATTTTACCACATCACTGACGTCATATAAAAAATGTTAGTGCAAGGTCGCTCGTTGAATTTAGTTTTTGGCTACATTTCATCTGATTTTTTTTAAATTGCGTAGATTCTTAAATTTCTTTCAAATAAATTTTTCCTATTTAAATATTTTTTATTTTTGTACACAGTTTGTGAAAGTATTTATAAAATATTTCTACAATTTTTTTCAACACTGCACTGGTTTGTATAAATACTTCTAAAGAAGACAAATAATACTCGCAAATTAAAATAAAGTATGTTTTCAGGTAGAGATAAACCAGATCAAAATTAAATCTGGTAAGTGCTGAAGTGTGTACGCATAGTTCTGGCTGTTTGCCACTTTTTTCCACTTCACTATACTTTAATAAAATAATTTGTGTCGTTGAACTCATACATGAACAGATCCCTTTTATTTATTTACTAAAACGAACTTGTGTTTATTCATAAAAGTTTTATGAAAACCTATAATAATTGTGTGTGTTAGAACCGTAAATTCTCCTTTTTCAAAATATTTAACATTCCAGATTGCGATCTGCTAGCGAATAGCGTATGGTAATGGTATGCTATGGACGCTATGGCTATAGCTTGTAGTCAATACTTTTTACGATCTGTAATAAAACTTATTTGCAATATTTACTTATTTACATTCTACATCGTGACCCTGTTTTAAGAAACAAACCATAGCCATAGACATTTAACAAGATGGGGAAACAGCACATAAAATTCATGTTGTTTCTCCTAATAAATCCTCATTACAGTCATTACACTACGTAAACGAACCGAATTACAGGTTTATTACTTTGTTAACGAAAAACGTTTCGCATCGACAAGATATAGGAAGTCAATTTAATTAGATCAAGTGGGACTTAGGCAGGGGGCTCCATCTACTTTCATTAACGCTGATCGTCCATAGTTGACTGATCGATATAAAGATGAGCCTTAGTTACTTCATTTTTATTTAACTCAGGAAGTAATAAGGTCGCTAAAATTAGTATTTTAGACAAGATCGCGTTTTTACTGCCATTATTAAAAATTGCTATATAAAATAATCTTTTATGATGTTGATGTCTTATTAACTGTTTTTTCTGTTTTTTTTCGCTTGATATGCTTCGTGTTACTATTTTTGAATTACGACTGAAATAAAGTTCAGTTTAGTAAATAATTTGAAATTGAAATTTTATTATTCATGACATTAGTGCAGTTCTATTTCTTAGAATTGTTGATTTGGTACAATTTTATTGGTCATTAATCCTTAATCAATCAAGGGGTTTCTTCGTTGTTTTGGATTCTTAACTTAATGCCTAGTAATGACTAATTATTACTATTATTCAAGCATACAAAACGATCGACTTGGACCAATAATATTCTGTTTAATTGTGTACGGTATTTCTATAAACTAATTTCGAATAACCAAAAAGCAGTTAAAAAGGTTAAATGTACAATCTTCTATTTGTTACAAGTTTACTAACTAAAAACTATTAGAATACTTACAACCACACTCTAGAAGCTATAGTTTCAAGTCTAAACGATAAGCTATTAACATATAAAAGATTAATTAAAATCAATAGGTACCTAATAACTCTAATTGACTATTTACTATAAAATTAATAGCTAGATTGTCGGAGTTACATAGTGTTATAATATTTCCTAGCAAACAGATATGGATGTTGTCTTCACACGTATAATCCGGTTATAGTATATAAGATACAACTAACTACTTTATTACCTTAAATAAAAAAATTGCTCCGGTTAAATTTAATTTGTTGTGAAAAGTCAACAAATTAAGACTATCAGTCGGGTCGCTTCAATAGGGCACTAAATGAATATATAAATCTAGAAACACAGTACTATACAACAAAAATAAAGTAATGTTTCATCAATGCAACACAAATTTATTTAATAAATTTAACAAAGAACAAAATAAAGAAATAAAAAGAAAATTTAAACTTGGATACTAAAATTCTATTTAATATCAATCCCAAAATAGTCTAATTCTTTTTAAGGGTGGGGGAGTAATACCTCTGGCATCAACATATTTCTTACTTATTATAATTAACTATAACTACTGTTGAAAAACTCACGTTTAAAAATATTCAAATCTTTGGCGCCACCAGTTTGCCAACTTTATAGTGATACATTTCCCAGTATGTGCTCTCTGCTTTAATATGGCCGAACAATGAAATGAAGGAAGTATGTCATTGACCTCTTTTAAATATTTCCATAAAAATGGCTTTAATAAGTTGAATTCTAAATCCAAGTGTTTGTCTAATCGTGGTAAGTCAATTAATTTGATAATTAAAGTGCACATCCATTTATCAAATAAAAAATTTGATAATTATGTTTTTATTGTCAAATAAAAAAATTTCATCGCAAAATAAATTGTCACTTGAATAAATTAAAGCACTTGTTAAAAGAATCACTTGTATTTAAGAATCTTTTTTTAAACATTGAACTCTTGACGTTCCACAAATACAATAACCTCAAAATTTTGACATATGTTTTGTTTACATGTTTTTAAACTTTGTTTTAACTGTGTTTAAAACATAACCTTAAAATTATTTTATTGCTCTTCAATCAACTGCACTTCTCTAAACATGTAAATTGAAAGAGAGTTTGTTACAAAAACGACCGGCTTTTTATACTTTTCTAGTAAACAACTTTACGCTTCATTTTCATTAAAACAAGAGCACACTGACATTTGATTTTTAATATAACCAAATTATTGTTTATATATTGAGGTGAAATTTATTTAAATGATAATTCAGAAAGCCCCGCTTTCGGGAGAACATTAAAAATATGAGATGGTATTTGGATAAATAAAATTATATTTAATAAAAACCCTAGGTTGGATTTAATAAATAAAAAAAAATAATATAACACCCCACAATTTTTTTCTTTCTCCTAAGAGATTGACTCAAGTTTAATTCGATAGAGCATGAGATATATGAAATATAAAAAAACTCTTTGATTCTTATACCTGGAAGAAAAGAACTTACTGCCAATGCACTTGGACTTCTGCAACAGGACAACAGCTGATGGGGCGTGTAAATAGCCTCACCAAAAATTAATTAAGAAAATTAGAGAATTATATAGTAAACAAAAGATGTGGGAGTAAGATTGTTCTACAACTCTATGCTATTGAGAAGCCGAAGCACAAGGGACTTACCAGTAATTCCTACTACTTCTGCTGACTTCTTTCATCCACACCAATAATCCAAATGGTGAAATTGAAGGGGCGGGCGGTTTATCGGAATTCACACAAAAAAAGGGCAAATACAAATTATTTCAACGTCTTTTTCTTGCTTGTCAAGGTGTGTTTTTTTTCAAAAACAAAAAAGTTGGCGGCCATCATATCCTGGCAACGCCATAGACGCTATCCAAATTAGCGATAATCGGAGAAATTACAAGAGAGCGCCCTGAGCTATATGGCGTCACCTCAAACATACGGTGAGCGCAGCGCAACCAACAGCAAACTAAACTCTATATGTGAATAAAAAAAATGGATGCTTGCATAAACATAAAATAAACACATAGAGCAATTGAAACACAGTTTTTATTTTTATTTATGATAATTGGAAAATCTATTTCAAAAGAGAAAATTAAAAAATACTTAACCAGAAAAGTTAAAAAAAAATGAAAAATCTTCCTTGAGCTTGCTCAAATGTGTTAAATATTTGTTATCAACCTGACATGGGGGTTGTAACTGGTCTCCAGTGAACAAACTGACATCAATTAAGTTTATCAGATAAGAAAAATATTTATAATTTCTAAATAAATTCATGTAACGAAAAATTAATTAATTTTGTTAATAAACAAATTGAACTTGTTTAAATGTTGCAACTTTGTTATTGAAAACACTCAATTAAGGAACTAAATTCTGAATTTATTAAATAATTATCTTTACTAATTGAACCAAACCATTTTATTTTGATCAACCTTGTATATTATACGTCAATATCCACATTTGTACCATCAGTAATATAGGAATCTTCCAAACAGTTGATTTCCATTCCAATCAAGGTCGAAAACAAAATTGTTAAAATTGAAATCAATAAAAATGTTCTTTAATTTGTTTGAATAAAATCGTTCATAATTCCAAATATTTAATTGTTGAAGAACGAAAATAAATCTTCTTTGATTTAAATATTCAGGTGACTATTAAATTCCATAAAACACTGTTAAAATTTTCGATTGTTTACAAACAAACATGTGGTTATCACTTAACCATACTTTATTTTACAGATTTTTGGTCTGAAGTTGAGCATGGATACACCCAATGCGTTTTATCGACTGATTTTGTTAATTTTTCCTGGCCTTTTTGTATGTTTACCAATCGAAAAACAACACAACTTTTCAAAACAATCGCACATCAAAGTTATATCATGACGTCACTAACGAAAAACATGTGTTTACAATTAGCACTAATCTTAAATTTAAAATTACGATTAAAACAACATAAGACACTTATAGTCTAAAATCAACATTAACTTAGAAAATTAACAAAAACGACCAACGGTTAAAAAATCTCATTAACACTTAATTACAAAGAAAACTCATTAACTCCAGCTATACCTGTACAAGAAATGATTACATGGCTACCCAAGGTAACTCAGACATATGCAGTTTACATAGAAAAATATTTACAATAAAAGAAAAACAAAAATAAAGATCCGTTTATACATTTCTAAGATCAAACGATGCTTTGCAAAACTCCATACAAATAACAACATAAATGAAATGAAACTATACTCAAAATTGTCCAGCATACAGTCCTCCAAGTGCCTGTATTCATACAACGGTGTAAAATATTATAATAAAATCAATATTTGAGAAAATTAAAGCATATCAGCAAAACCAATACCTTCACAAAGATTAACACAATTTCTTTTAAATACAGGAGATTGTAAGTTAAATGTACTGTTATAGACATTACAATAATGACCCGCTTTACATATTTCGAGTAAAATATTTATTTTCCCGAAACTGGTTCAGCTTAGTAGGATTAAGAAAGTTCTCTTTTATGTTAATTATCGACAACCCCATATAAAGAAAGAAAGATAAAATCTTCAAAAAAATTGGATAAACTATCCTGAACTTGCAACATGGGTTACATAAACCATGTTCTACTACAAAAACAATCTAACTTATTGATATGCCATTTTATATTTATAAATTCAAACTTTTTATGTAAAAATTGAAGTTACGTGTGCATGAAGCTCATCCTTCTATAATTTCTATTTAAACTTGATAAATCTGTAACCTAACATGTAGCTTTAATAAACCTAATATCCTAGTCTATCATTTTATTTAATTTAATGCATGTAATAATTATATTTGTGTTTACGATCAAATCGTAGTCTTAAAATACGTCAAAACTTCAAATCGTCAAATAAATTTTCAATCTGATGATTCCATATCATCTCAATATTTTAATTAATCCTAAAATTATTTGGATAAAGTTATAGATTATAAATTTCCTATTTAATACTAATGACATATAATACTTAGGTGTTTATTGAATGTTGATAGAACCTACTTTTAACACAATTATTTATTAACTTATTAACATAAAAATACCATTTCAAACCTTCCGATCTTCACAAATTTAAACTTTATATGCTAACAAACATTATTTACATAATCTGATACATCAACAATATGAAAATTTCAACCAATTACAGTATCTCAATGTACGATGTATTACCGCCATATAACAATATGTTGTTTAATTGATATGATTTATAAAAAGCAGCCTCTACATTTAAGATAGTTTCAAATTCTGTGGTAACGAAGCAGCTTTACAATCCTCCACCAAGATTATTAAATCAACAGCTGTAAAAATTTGAAATCGAAAAAACTTTAGCCAATGAATATTCTCGTTAAAGTTTTTTTATTGCCAAAGTTGGTGATTCATAACACGAAATGTCAAAAGAATAACATTTTTTTCTTATTAATTCCTTAAGTAAGGTAGTAAATACTATACCTTCCTATTACAACACACCTTGTCTGTTTTAGGTTAAATCTTGCATTAACTTTGGCCTAAACTTAATTTAAGTGCCATATCAGGTCATCTTCTTTCTCATTGTTAATGAATCAAGGAAAATTAACTAAATTCTATGAAAAATCAGTTTTACAAATATCCTTTATCTGGCTATAGTGTACTAGTGTGCATGTTAATTATAATTACCAACCAATCTAAAATTCCATATCTAAGTTCACTTAAAACTATTGAGTGGGTGAAGCCCCTATTTTGTATGTCAAAATTAAGAATTAAGAAACTATCGATCTAAACCTTAGATTCCGATAAAGAAATTCTATAAGCTAGTTTTAAGACTACACAATAAGCTGTGAACATACCCAACGTTAATTAAAATCAATAGGTTCTTCTAGATATTCAGTTGACTATTTATTGAAAAATTAATAGTTCGTATGCTAGTATGTATGTCTGGAGTTATTGTAAAATACACATAGGTATCTGTGCTGGTGACTCAGGGATGCACAATAGCAAACTCGCAGAGTGGGGAGCAAAGCTCATTTCTTATTTTGCTTTCGAGTAGTGTATCAAAACAAAAGTTACTCAAACTAAATACATAAAAGGCCCCACGATTGGACTCTCCTTCTTCGCAAATTAATGCAGGTCGTGAGTGAGTTGAAATATCGGTAGATTGCTTATCTAACTATGGAGATGGGCACCAGCTTAATTGATTTAAACAAATGTGCGATCATCCATACTAACGGAGTTCTAGTTCTTCAAAGCGAGTCGGTTTCAATTACGCAATAGCCGAATTTTCTTAGCTCCGATATCATATAAATATACAACACAACAGAACAGAGAAGATAAAAAATAAATACCACAAGTATATTATTTATTAATTTATTAACACAGTTAAGATACATTCATATTGTTGTAATGTTTTGAGATTCATTGAAATTTATTATTTATTATTAACTATTGTTAATAACAAATAATCAGGTTACCACAATAATATATATATATATATATATATATATATATATATATATATATATATATATATATATATATATATATTTCTCGCTATGCTGGTAGTCGTTCTCTGTAGCTCAGTTGGTAGAGATACCACCTAGACAGTGGAGGGTCCTGGGTTCGAATCCCAGCAGAGTCGATAAATTTTTCTATATGAATTTGCATTCCAAATATTATTTAATGTTAAATCATTATCCAACTTGATAAAAATTAACTCTATCTAAAAATTTATAAAAATTAATTTCCTTTCGGAAAGATTCATTATAATCTAGATACTTTGAATATTGATGTTGTTGTCATGCGACTTGCTGATCTTCATTAATAGTATTCAAGAAATATCTAGTTACTTGCATGTTTGCTTGATATCTAATTCATATGGAAAATTTCTCGCTATGCTGGTAGTCGTTCTCTGTAGCTCAGTTGGTAGAGATACCACCTAGACAGTGGAGGGTCCTGGGTTCGAATCCCAGCAGAGTCGATAAATTTTTCTATATGAATTTGCATTCCAAATATTATTTAATGTTAAATCATTATCCAACTTGATAAAAATTAACTCTATCTAAAAATTTATAAAAATTAATTTCCTTTCGGAAAGATTCATTATAATCTAGATACTTTGAATATTGATGTTGTTGTCATGCGACTTGCTGATCTTCATTAATAGTATTCAAGAAATATCTAGTTACTTGCATGTTTGCTTGATATCTAATTCATATGGAAAATTTCTCGCTATGCTGGTAGTCGTTCTCTGTAGCTCAGTTGGTAGAGATACCACCTAGACAGTGGAGGGTCCTGGGTTCGAATCCCAGCAGAGTCGATAAATTTTTCTATATGAATTTGCATTCCAAATATTATTTAATGTTAAATCATTATCCAACTTGATAAAAATTAACTCTATCTAAAAATTTATAAAAATTAATTTCCTTTCGGAAAGATTCATTATAATCTAGATACTTTGAATATTGATGTTGTTGTCATGCGACTTGCTGATCTTCATTAATAGTATTCAAGAAATATCTAGTTACTTGCATGTTTGCTTGATATCTAATTCATATGGAAAATTTCTCGCTATGCTGGTAGTCGTTCTCTGTAGCTCAGTTGGTAGAGATACCACCTAGACAGTGGAGGGTCCTGGGTTCGAATCCCAGCAGAGTCGATAAATTTTTCTATATGAATTTGCATTCCAAATATTATTTAATGTTAAATCATTATCCAACTTGATAAAAATTAACTCTATCTAAAAATTTATAAAAATTAATTTCCTTTCGGAAAGATTCATTATAATCTAGATACTTTGAATATTGATGTTGTTGTCATGCGACTTGCTGATCTTCATTAATAGTATTCAAGAAATATCTAGTTACTTGCATGTTTGCTTGATATCTAATTCATATGGAAAATTTCTCGCTATGCTGGTAGTCGTTCTCTGTAGCTCAGTTGGTAGAGATACCACCTAGACAGTGGAGGGTCCTGGGTTCGAATCCCAGCAGAGTCGATAAATTTTTCTATATGAATTTGCATTCCAAATATTATTTAATGTTAAATCATTATCCAACTTGATAAAAATTAACTCTATCTAAAAATTTATAAAAATTAATTTCCTTTCGGAAAGATTCATTATAATCTAGATACTTTGAATATTGATGTTGTTGTCATGCGACTTGCTGATCTTCATTAATAGTATTCAAGAAATATCTAGTTACTTGCATGTTTGCTTGATATCTAATTCATATGGAAAATTTCTCGCTATGCTGGTAGTCGTTCTCTGTAGCTCAGTTGGTAGAGATACCACCTAGACAGTGGAGGGTCCTGGGTTCGAATCCCAGCAGAGTCGATAAATTTTTCTATATGAATTTGCATTCCAAATATTATTTAATGTTAAATCATTATCCAACTTGATAAAAATTAACTCTATCTAAAAATTTATAAAAATTAATTTCCTTTCGGAAAGATTCATTATAATCTAGATACTTTGAATATTGATGTTGTTGTCATGCGACTTGCTGATCTTCATTAATAGTATTCAAGAAATATCTAGTTACTTGCATGTTTGCTTGATATCTAATTCATATGGAAAATTTCTCGCTATGCTGGTAGTCGTTCTCTGTAGCTCAGTTGGTAGAGATACCACCTAGACAGTGGAGGGTCCTGGGTTCGAATCCCAGCAGAGTCGATAAATTTTTCTATATGAATTTGCATTCCAAATATTATTTAATGTTAAATCATTATCCAACTTGATAAAAATTAACTCTATCTAAATATATATATATATATATATATATATATATATATATATATATATATATATATATATATATATATATATATATATATATATATATATATATATATATATATATAATAACTACTACAACCCATAACCTAAACCAAGGCCCTAGAAGCTATAAGCTTGTGCGGGAGGGAGGGGGCGATTATTATTATGTAGGCCCAATGTGCGGCTGCAGCCGACTTACAGATGGAACAGCGCAAATCCCACATTTGTGTCACAGCTAAGGAAAACTGCACAAAACCTTAACCAGATCTGCCGGCGCCGGAGGTCGATCGCGGGCCGCTTGGGTGAAAGTCCGGCACGCCAGGCATTACACTACCAAGGCTGTCTTATATAAGTATATAAGAATATATAACAATATATAAGTATATTTAGTGACCAATACTTCTATGTGAAATAAATAAAGATTAGTAAAAATTTTCACGGTATTTATTAAATTATAACCTGACAATATTATTTCAACAGCTAAGCTGCCATTATCAAAAATAATATAAATATAAACAAACACGTCGCTAAGGTAAATACAGAAAATAGGTATTTTAGACTATTCCTTATCGAAAGTGACTACAAATATCAAGAGACCACAAAGAAGTAACCCAGCTATTAGAAAGCAATATGGTAACTGGGCTAAAAGTGGCGAAGAAATATTTAGTTAACGCATTTTCCATGAAAACTTCCCCCGAAGATTTTTAACCTATCGATGCACTATACCAATCGGAATGATCAATTACCCCATTCAAATTTGCAGAAGTTAAATCGGCCATTTTAAACAATTTTAATTCCCGATATGATTTGATGCCAGGGAAGATCCTAAAAGAATTACCACCTAAGCGCATAAAAATCTTTAAAAATCCTTTTCAGAGTATAGTTATAACCAGTTGATGCATTCTTGCAAATAATGAAAGCCACCGTGTGCGACCTTGTTGTATTCTCGGGCAGTTAAACAACCGGCTGGCGGGCTAGGGACAATATTTATGCTGTGATATCCCCCGCTCATTATTACCAACATGCAATGACGATGACGATTGGCAAGCCTCAGCGAACTAATCATGGCTTGTCATATTGTGTCTGATATTCGAAGCTGTCTCAACAACTTCAAAGTGCCGACAATCGGATGGGTATGGTGTGGCCTTATCTTTGATGCTTGCTTGAGATTGGGCTACTTTCCAGCACAATGAAGAGTGGTTCAAAAAATATTTATTTAGAAGCCTGGCAAAGACAACTCCGACCCGTTTTTATACCGATTGATCTGCCTCCAAGGTATTTGAGAAAAATATGAGAAATTATATTACTTATTTATCTTAATTAAACAAAATCTAATCGCAAATAGTAATTTTTAATTCCCTCACGAGCATTTGGTAGTTGCAAAAATACATCAAGTTGTAAAATTAATTAGCCATGATTTAAAAAACAAGACGTACTGGTCCTCGGCCTTCCTTGATGTGTCCGAAATCTCTGACAAGGTCTGGCACGCCTCCAGTCTGATTTAAAAAATAAAGAAAAATCTACCGCACCTAATAGGCAAACTACTCAAATCCTTTTTGAAAAACAGAAAAAGAAATCAGGGAATGGTACATTTTGGTCAGTCATGGCAAGGTCTATTATGTACCCAAATACTTCCAATTCCTTGGACACATCTTATATTTTATGCACCAACTAACAAAACTAAAATCGAAACATTCGCAGATGTTACTGCTTTAACGGCCTCTCACAATGATTTAAACTTAGCGCCACAGCTCCTTTAAAAAGATCTCGAGAAGGCCGATAAATAAATTAAAATATGGCATATTAATACCCACAATATAATTACGCCCAGAAAAGATGCGTGCCTGGTAGTAATCTTGAACAATGTTCTTCTTCCGCTGAAAGAAGAAGTAAAGTATATAGGCCTTCATTTAGACAGGCGCCTGACGTGGATCAAACAAACTTGGTATAGGCGTCTCTAACTTAGTCGCATGCACCGTAACAGGTACTGACTGACTCACCGAAACTCACAGTTAACAATGCAAAAGAAATTATTACCTTATAAAGGAATAATTAAATATGTGTGACCTATAACGTCCAATTCTTGGGTTCCACTAGTGACTGTAATATTATGAAGCTTCAATGTATTCAATCTAAACTACTGAGAAATAGCTTGGTTTGTTCGCAACTGCGACCTAACCAGATAGAAGCATTGAAAGAATATATAATCACTCACAATCGAAATGGAGCAACTGCACGCAGCCAAGTGGGCACGGCCAACTGGGCACGAGACAAGTGGGTGCAGGAATAATAATAACTTGACGCAAAGACAACTGAGCGCAAAAATCTATTAAGTATACATATTATATTAAAATGTATCTGATCAGAAATAGTATAGGTATATAATTATATATAATTAGGTATATAATATCTGTAAGATTAAAATAACAACATAGCAGACGTATAAATATAGATGGCTTAAAATGCATAATAAATTGTATAATGACACATATTTTATATAACTCAAATTATTTATTTATAGGTTAATCCAAATTAAGATTTATTTATAAGTGTATTTGAAATACAGGGTGTCCCAAAAGGTCTGTACAAAGCGCTATCGCATATTCCCAATACCAAAACAGGTCGATTTAACTAAACTTATCTCTATTATCCAAAAGTGCTTTGTTAGGGCTATAATATCTTCAAAAAAATTCTGTTTTTTGAAATAACAATGGAATGCTTTTAGCGATGGGGGATGAAATTTGGAATGTAAGTCTGTAATCGAAAAACGGGTTTCTGCGTCATTTTTTGTTCGTAGGTGTTACATAAGTGGTTAAAATTTGATCATCCACTTGCAAAGAAGATTTTGCTTGGAGTTTAGCTTAACAGAAATTAAATTTGATTTGCATTCCATGCACTGCAGCCATAAACCAAGTAGCCATGTAACAATTGACTTAGAATACCAATTACGACAGTTCTTCATAGATTTTTTTTTCATAATTTGTTGTATTAAAACTTGGAACTCTGAACTCTTCTGTTTTAACACTTTGAAAATTATTTAAAAAATTTCGAAATACGTTATTATATTTTTTTAACATTTTCGTCTTCATTTCATGCTCATTTTAAATTCATCGCAAAAATTAGGGTTTCCATTAAAAAAAAATGCTATAAACAAAAGACACATCTGCCAACAACAATTACACTAAAATATGTTTCATTTAAGATAAAAATTGGCATGTTCGAAGATTTTTCAAAAAGATTTATTTCAGTAGTTCCAGACTTTACACTCCCAATGTATTTTATAATGACTATTTCACTCAATGTTATACGAACCAATAAAAATTTATCCTGTGAACGAAATTTTCTCTATTCCGGCGACTATTTTTTGTTTATAAAATTTTCCGAACTTGTTCTACCAATGAAAACGTTCAAATAAGCAACCTACCCTTTATTTCACCGACAATTTTTTTGCTATAGTAACGATCCTACAAAAATAGTATACACAAACTGTACGTTTCATTGAAATAAATGTTAAATATTTTTATTCTTTGTGTTGTTTATTCGCGAAATAGTCATAACGAATAACATACGTGGTAAAATTTTGTCTTGGCAAAATTTTCTTTTTGATTTACTCGTGTTTGTTGCCAATTCATCTCGTGACATTGATCAAAAACCACTCGACTGACGTCTCGTGGTTTTTCGTGACAATGTCACTCGAGAAATTGCTATGCAACAAACGCTCGTAACAATAAGAAAATTTTGCCGACAAAATTTTACCACTTATGGTATTATATATGACAATTATATTTCAAATAAGTAAGTACATTCGCTTTCTAAATATATTTTGAGTTGGCTTTATGTTAATAGACAATTTATTATGTATTGGATTTTTTAACTATCGTAACTATTTTTAACTATGTATGCTTAATAGATTTTCGCGGCCAGTTGTATTTGCATCCACTTGTCTCGCGGCAAGTTACCGCAGCATCCAGTTGTCCTTGCGTCAACTTATCTCGCGTCCAGTTGGCCGCACCCGCTTGACCACGTCCACTTGACAGCGCTCAGCTGTGCTAAACCGAATTGGATGCGGTCAAGTGGACGCGGCTTAGTCCAATACCTCTTGAATAAGCTTCAGTCAGCGTATCGAGTTTTGCACTGCGCGGATTATGTTTACTTTCGACTCTGGTAATGTAAACGTTAGAACACTATTTAGAATATGTTACTCCTGAAGACATCGGTTATAATTGCAAGGGTTTTGAAAATTGGACCATTGTTTTCGGGTTTATCCTGAACATACGCATACAAACATATTGGTATATTATAGGAGTATTTAATAAGACTAATTATTATTTTAAATCTTTTATTTACCCAATTTGTTCCTTTATTTGTCCTATCACTTGAATAATAATTGGAATCTCTAAAAAAAACAACACTAAACTCACTATATACAATTTCCATGCAAATCTTTCCATTAAAATTTAAATGAAAAAGTCAACGCCATCCATGAAGAAAAACAAATATTTCAAGTTTTCAAAGCAATAAATCCAAGTAGATTCTAGTAATGATTTGTTATTCTACACCCATTGAATACATAAATTTTGCATTTTATCTATGAAAAGCGGCAATTCGGTTTCAGGCACTTCTCGTAAGAATTGCAACACAAAACTGCATATACTATAAAAACAAACGGCGTTGGCAGCTTTATCTGACCTTTGACAAAAATAAGCTCAGCTCCCCGCAGTATCACGCTTAAACAAACACAAATGTATATACAGTGATTACGTTTATTGATATGATAACAGTCCAAATCGAAGTATGATTGCTGAAATCTGGATTCTCCCTATTTTATTTTGCATTTTGTTATCAAAATGTTTTTTTATCCTCCCCCATACTTTATAAAACCGTCTAATCTAGCAAACACAATTATTTGAGAGTCGAAGATAAGAACTCTACATTTTGCATACATTTGTAGCCGTCAGGCTACATAAATTTGTTTTTGCTTTCTATGTTCTTGAAGAGTATAAATGTAGCTTTCTCCGCCTCTTGAACAAATTGCCTTAATAACACTCTACTATTTTTGGTTGCCATGACTGTCTATTTTTTTTCTAGATAGTAGTTCAAAGTTACACATACTGAATACAAAGCTAGCCAAGTCAAGTTTGCAAAAGTCGTCGCGACATGCAAATTTTCGATTAGAATTTACATATTTCCGTTAAACCCTATGTATTTGTCCTGTATTATACTACATGATTAGCCGTAATCTTTTCCCTGTTAAATATTTATGGGCTGTGGTTATTATGCACGCAAATAAAGTAGGCATTTTTAGGAAGTAAAAGCCTCAAAGGACATGACAACAAATATTCCTTGTCAACACCTGCGAAGCGCAACGTGTTTTCCAAGTAAATTGCGGACATAAAGATAAAACGCAGATTCATGAGTTTCAGACCAAGTTGGAAACTCAATCATTGAAATGAGGCTACTCATCTTCTTGTAGATTTAGAGAGGGTCGTCCCCTTCCTTACATTGTTAAGTCACTTTTAGCAAGTAATATAAATCATATCGGTTTATTTTGCTAGCAGCTGCTTGGTAAAGGTTAAAGGTCGTCTGCCAAAATTGCCTTTTTAGGTCTCTTCCGAAATTGCTTTTAAGTAGAAAATGTTGGATGACTCTTAAGTCTGAACAGAATGCAAAAAAAGTTTTAAATTGATCTGTTTGCTTTTAGTAACTCTTTTCTACAGAATAGCAACTTTTGATGTGAGAATTCTTAAGCGTAAAGTTTAGTACAAGACGGATATATGATTCAAAAACTGACAGCAGTTTCTACAATTGTAGACTGACAAAATTTATTAATTGTTATCTGTGTGAACAGAAACTAATTAAGTCGTAACTATGATAAAACCAGCATGAAGATAAAGCAAATAATCTTATTGAATCTATTCTCTCAATATCTTGGTTTATTTATCGGTTAATTGCTGACACAGCATTACGTCTGGCTATTCCTTTCCTTCTCAATTCTCACGTGTGTTGATTTTGATTGCTTTTAACTTCCTTATAATTGCGTACACTTCCGATCAGAGCTGGCGGACTAAAAATTTGTTGAGGTATGGAGTAAATACATATAATAATAAATAACATATAAGTCGATAGGGTGGAGGGGGGGGAGGAGGTAGCAATAAAAATAATTCATGTTGTATAAACGGTGAATTATAATTCACCGTTTCATATTTGTAATGAAAAATATTCAAAATTTTTATAAATTAAAGATTCACATATTTAAGTGCATATAATTGAAGGGTTCGGAGCAAAACAGCCCTACATTTTTAAAACTGCTAAAAGTTGAATAAAATGCTGTAATAATTGTTGTCCACAAAATGGGGTCGCTAATTGGGAATCGATAACAACCTTTAACTGCAGTTAATCAGTAAGTTAAGTTAATTAGTGCGAGGTCGTAGGTTCCACAAGATGTCTTCTGCAAAGGGCGCAAAGAGTCGATTAAAATAGCTAAAATAGTCTACCACCAACAATATCAGTAAAGAACTACACATCTACGACTTCTTCCATCTGGTAGACTCTTCCCAATAAAACGTACTTAAAGAGTTAAATTAAGGAATTCATGCGAGCGGGGCAACTACTCTAAACTTGCTTATATATATAAAAATTAAATCAGGGTCACAAAAAATCACGGAATGTTAACGCGTCTACTGATTCACCTAGATTGTACAATCGAGCATGCCACAAGTAAATAGTAATTAGTTAATACTCTTTACGAATCAAATTAAACGGGCACACCCGCAGGAATAAATTCTAACAGAGTTTATATGCACAGGCTCCTAAATGCTACAATGGGAAAACATTTAAATCAGAAAAAGCTATATAATACATTAATTAATTACATTAATACAGTGATTGCTAATTGTTATAATTAGACGTACTCATGAATTTAATTACATACAACTCATGATACCTCTACGTTCTTCAGTTATTGTAAATTGTTGAAATCATCCGGTTGTTGTATGGAAAGGAATGTCAGTTGTTCGTAACGTTACTCAAGAGAGACAGCACCAAGTATACGTCCAATGATAATTAAAAAGAGGGAAACGAGAGATAAAAAAAAGGAAAGATGAAAGATACCTTTAGTTGAAAAGGGGCCTCGAAGAATTGTCAAACTGCTTCCAAAGTTGAAAGTGCGGCGATTAGTAAATGTTTCCTTAAGAACGTGTTCATAACCTCAAAAGAATTGTAGTGTCAAATCCCCGAAGGTTGTCGAAAATAAATGGAAAATTCACCAATAAAGAAAAACACAATTCACTAAGGCGATGCCACTAGAATATTCTTTCGAAGCTAACGAAACGAAAGCGAATAAACGATAAAAAGTTATAGAAACAGGAAAGACTTTCGACCAATTCAAAACGCCAACTAAAAGTAGAGAGAATGCAAAAATCACCAAAGAAACGATAAAGGATGGCACAAAAGTCATGCGATACGCTCAGGAAAATGTCAGAAAATGAACACGTAGCATAATATGTATAAATTACTTTTTTACGTAAATAAATATGCAGATGCAACCATAAGAGATACAAATATTTGTTAGGAAACTGAAAATATCGATTCTTCGGTACTTTTATCATCCGATTTTTATAAAATTATAAAATATGGGCAAGGGATGTTTTATCCCGAGCCCTGCAATTAAATATTTACATATGTTCAATCAGTGAATTCTTATTTAATTTAATTTATTTGCTTTGTTTATTATTTCTAATTAAATATTATTATATTTATTTTATAAGTATGGAATGGTCCATACATACCATCAGACAATGATCGCCGGGCCTGCTTCCGATGCATTTTATTTGATACCAAAGTAGTTTGTACAAATGCTCATCCGTACCTGTTCAGTTTTATTTATACATTCTGCATCAATATTCTATTCAGCGGCCTTCTACGAATGCATCCTCCAGCCTAAATTACGGTTTGGTAATAATAATTATTATAATTTAAACAGTCCGTATAAAAAAATTGATAAGAAAATTTGTTAGTAATAGTTAATAGGAATACTAACAGGGATGTTACAAGGATACAAGGCCTTTAAAATACTTCTTTGGTAGTCAAAAAAATAAGAAACAATCTCAATAGTTAATTTTAATATTTACAAGGAAATACATTTTGAAATAATCGCCTAAAAGGGACGGGACGGGGAGATACTCGGAGTCGGAGATGCGTTTTTCGACATCTATCATTGTGTACTTGAACAAATTTAATTTAATATGGCAAATTCCCCAAGTTGCGGCACAGGTCAAAGGTCAAGTCTGATTCCAGAATTGAACTCTGCAAGGTCAATTACTTCTGTCATCTAGAACTTCTTTTTCAGGGTATTAGGTATGTCCGTATAGAACGCCTAATAAAATAATTGATCCCTAAGGGAGGCGAACCTGACTAAATCTAGATGGTATCCAAATTTTCGTATACATTATAGATATATTGGCAAACGATCCCGCGATCGGTTTAAATTGAAAATAATTGAATATAGAGGGCGTCGCCAAAATTGTTTGTTGTTATTGTTTAAAACTATGAAGAGAGTCTATAACAAATCGTTGAACGGACAAAACGTCGAAGAGTGTCTATGGACATATCGCTGAATGTTGGTCAAAACGTCGAAAAGAGTACCTGAACAAATCGCCGAAGGCGGTCAAAACGCCGAAACTCATCTGTGAACAAATCGCCGAAAGTGGTTAAATCGCCAAAAAGTATAAAAAGATAGAAGTCAGAGGGAACTGTTTACCAAAACTATATTCTACATACCAATATTGGATCTTTAAGTTAAAAAAACATCTTGTTCCAAGTTTTCGGAGACTTTTATTTTATTGCAAATATTAAAAATACTTTAAAAAATGTAGTATATAAGTGTATTGTTTAAAATGATAATGAGGAAAACGTTTACACTATTCAGACATTCTAAACGAACATTTTTATAAACGAAGAAAGTCTTCTGAAGTAAGCAATTATAACACTATTGTATTTAATGTTGTAGTAACATTTGTCACTAAACTTTTTACCTGCATATTATAATAGCATTCGCCGAAGGTCATAAACCAAAGCAAAGATGTTCCAAATAGCGATGGAACAAAAATGTTTGTCGGTTTCAATTTACACCCTTTACTGCAAGTTTTGGTATTGGTGCAAAATTCACTTTTTCACATCAAATTAAAAATTTGAATGTAAAATAAGTTGTTTATTGGACCATTAGCGCATTAGGTTTCCGACTACGTCCGACTTTACTTCAGAAGATTCTGGCAGTTATAAATTAATTGCATTTTATGCATGTAAGTAGTATTTCCGGGAACGGGAAAGCTCAATTACGACTTTAGCCAAATATGTGTACATTGTCCGATTCATGCATTCTACCATATATAAATAAAAATAAATAGACTTAAATGAAAAATAATAATATATATTTAATGGTGCGTTTAAAATAAATAATCTCGTAGTGCTAAATAAACAAGTTTGTGTAGTAATTAGTCTTCTTGTTTGTTAATTAGTTTTAGACGTTAGTTATTGTAAACATTCCTCTGTTATTAACAATTCACACGAAATCTTAGTTATAAATAAAAAAATCGTTGCAGTACATTTAAAAAAGCTGTTTCTAGGTGTGAATAAAATAATTAATTTGATGGCTCTATCATATGTTTGTTATTAAAAAAAAAAACTTATTTGACATAAATTATAGACAATTGTTTCTTCTTTATTTAAGTATATCACTATCTTCTAAATGACCATCTAAAATTCGGGAAAAGACTTCCATCTGAGTTACGTTAAGTTTTTTGTCTCTTATGTTATTATTTTAATTTTGTTAGATGGACCTCAAACAATTTGTCGTGCCAAGTTAGAACAAATGATTAATGATTTCTAACCTCGAATTCATGAAAATCTATTAGCAAACTATTCAATGCACAATTTGTGTAAATAAAACAAAAATAGAATTTAATTAATGTATGAAACCTAAAAGCAGGTTTTTCGGCTTTCAAAGTTTTAGACATTAACTTATTTAGGGATCCTATTCTAAAGACTCCTACAATCTTACTATTTTCTAAATTGCTTGGAACCAATTCGCTTTAATACTTAATGCTTTAATATTTTTGTGAATTAATTGTAAAGTAACTTAACACATGTAAAGGCTAATAACCACAATAACCAAAAAACACTATCACTGTAAAAAACGTTGTCTTCACCAATCTTTAACAACGTAACACAAATAAATGATAACACACTGTTTTCGTGCAATTTCAATGTTATTTTTATTTGGTCCAAGGGCTTAAATTTTCTACAATGTAATAATAAATTAACTTACTAATAATTTAGAATAATCACTAATAATGACTCACGGCACAAGACTCTTTTAGCTTCATTTCTTCCGATAATAATGCTCTTTTTTACTGTACTTACTTTTTTATCTTTTTGGTCGATTTGACAGTTTTTTAACTTTTGTCTTCCCGCCATCTCTATTATTAAGATTCATTTTCAACAGTCACTTACTAAAGATGCTGAAACGTGAACAGCTGCAGTTAAACTCTGAACTCCTTTTATAAAAATTGAATCTTTGGACGGTGCAATTATTTCTACCTTTAGACTTGTTGACTTAATTATATTATTTGTGTTTTCATGACTTACATCTACTGTCCCCAGTAGCATCAATATATGTCAAATATAGAGATCAACAGTTTCTTTAATTTAAAAACATTTGATTTGTAATATTATATTAATTATATTATATTAAATATACCTATATCTATTAAATATAATATTTATGTAATATTACAATTCAAATGTTTTTTAGATAAAAAAGAATTTGTCGTTCTCTGTATTTGACAAATATTGATGCTACAGGGGGTAAGATGATCGGAAAATCTGAATCCATATTTATTGCAAAATCAGTTTTAGAGCTGATAGTTGACTGGAATTTCTATAATTTTGACAGTATAGTAAAAGGCAGTTGTCCTTTTGGTAGAAAATTGGTTTTTGTTTAATTTTTATTGGTTTTATTTATTTTTGTTAACAAGAAAATTATTATATACGTATGTATTTTGTTTTTGTTTCAGGTGAGTTACTACAATAAAATGGCTAAAATAATTGTTATTGGTAAGAAAAAAATTTTTTTTCAAAACGGTATTCAATAAGAAGTAGCATCTAAAGTTTTATAGAAACATTCTTAATAAAAAAGCAACGAAGTATACCCAACTTATTTCTGTTTCTTGTTATACATACCTCCATATGTTACTGAACTTGAAAATTACTTAATTGAAATAGTAATTTACGTTATAAGTCCTGGAAATGGAATTTTACAGTCGAGTAAGATGTTACGAACAAGGCGACGAAGGAGCCGAGTCCGGAACATCGAAACGAGACTGTAAGACCATTTCCAGGACGTATGACGTAATGGGTTTTATTTCATAC
Source organism: Agrypnus murinus (assembly GCA_929113105.1). NCBI lineage: Eukaryota > Metazoa > Arthropoda > Insecta > Coleoptera > Elateridae > Agrypnus > Agrypnus murinus. The sequence continues at coordinate 47,534,686 of OV816031.1, forward strand.
TGCAATTATTGGAATATTGGTTTAATTTAAAAAAAAATTATATAAAATAAATTTTCGAATGCAAAATATGGACATCTATGAAGAACGAGTTTCCATGGTAACTGATTACGTACTAAAACATTGTCCACTTGATTGTATTTGCGTCCGGTAAAATTTTTTACAAGCATACTAGACCGTAAAATCGCATGTTCTGGACTAAAAAGTTTGACGTAAAACTGACAAATGTGACAGAGTATGAAATAAAATATATATACACACATCAAAATGGTCTAGGGGACAAGTCTAAAAATAAACGTTGTTGCAACTAGTGGAAGTATTATGACACAACGATGAAACAAAACATAAAGTTGGACAATAGTCTTTAATTGTTATAACAAAAACAAACAGAATTTACTGTAGTTTGCTTATACAGGGTGTGTAAAAAATAGAGTAAATTTTTAACTTACAAATAACAGTAGAATATGAATGAAAAAATGAAATATTTGCACATTTAGCACACTCTCTTTAGCACAGCTCGGCACCTATTGGGTAAACGTCTAATCAAATTGTCTATTTCATTTTGATCAATTTGTTACCACTGGTCTTGTAAACAATTTGACAGCTCTTTCCTTGTTTGACATGGTCACATGGTCTATGGGATTCAAGTCGGGGGATTACGGTAATACTGCGATATTGTGCTCATGTAAGAAATTTCTAACTGTTATCGCAACGTGTGGTCGAGCGTTGTCCTGCATCAGTAAAAATTGTCCCCCGATTTGTTCCGCCTGTGGCAGGATAACAGATTATAGAATTGTGTCCCGATATGCGCTTGCCGTTAAAAAACCCTCAACAAAAACGAGCTCAGTTCTACGACCAATTCCAATTTCAGCCCAAACCATAACTGTTCCCTCTTGGTACCGATCAATTTCATGAACAGTTGCCAAACGATTTTCATTTCCAGGTCTCCTCCACACCCGTTGTCTTCTAGAATCTGGCCTCAAACCAAATCTGGATTCATCTGTGAAGCCCAAGTCTTGTTCTTGGCAGTTGATGTGTTCCTCGGCCCATTCTAATCTCCGTACGCGATTGCCACGTGAAAGCACGGAAACTTTAACAGGACGTCGAACGTGGAGATCAAGCTCATGCAACCTATTTCTTACAGTTTGACCACTGACTACCACTTGATGGACATTTTGCAGCTCAGTTTTTAGCTGGTTGGTCGTAAGATTTCGGTTACGAAGACATTGGATTCGGAGAAATCTATCCTGTACAGCATTCGTTTTCTTTCTTTTACATCACCAGTTTCTTGATAACGCTGCCACAAGCGCGCAATGGTACTTTTACAAGAATTTACAGCAGTCGCCATATCTCGAATAGTCATACCTCCCTGTATCATGCCCACAGCTCTTAACTGAATATCACGACTAAGATGCACTCTTTCTATCTTTATTGATTCTAAGACACTATAAAATCCAACTTATTTCTTAATTCAATACACATAAACTGAGTGATCTAAAGAGCAAAACACCGTTTCGATACAAATGTCATTAACTGAACACAACTGTTTTACAAAAACAAAAAGCAACATCGCCAACTGGATCTAGAAATTCTCAGAATACAGCTCTGTATGCTATAATCACAAAACATTTTGATTAACGTTTGCAAACATACTTTTTACGTTTGTCCCTTAGACCATATTGATGTGTGTATTTATGACTTGTAATGGTCTTCTTTCAGCACTGTTAATCAGTAGTTCGTTGGCCTGCCTTAGGAATGTTCTTAGGAATTTTCCAGCTGATAGCCTTCGACTCTCTCTCTTTACATTAATTTTAACTTGCTGATGTATGTACGTGCACGCAAAGAAGCAAACATCATCAACGTGCTCAAGATCTTCCAGGTAATTCCAAAGTTTTGTTTTAACGTTGCCCACCTGCGTTAAAGCTTTATGGTCACGGCTCCTTTAGGGTCAACAAATTGAGTTACGCTCAATTAGCGTGTCGCTTACTTTTGCAAGAGCTACCAGTACGCACTGGCCGGAGCGAGGTTGCCTGTCTACCCTCTTCTAGCTGTCCAGGCTAGTGACGCAGCTATCTATGTGCTCACCCGTCAGAGCCTGTCTCCGAGGGTACCCTATCACCCCCCGTCCAGCTTGAGGACTTAAACTGCCTGGGACTTGAATTCTAGGTCTGCTTAGCATATCTTAAGATTTAGCTACCCCACCCTAAAATTAAGGCTTGGTGAGCCCCGACACAGCCCCGTCCGACTCTGCCTAAAGGTAGAGACCCGGTCATACCAATATACTAACTAGGAGGTGGGTTATCTTACAAGTGAGAGACTAATAGAGGTATTCGCTTTGTAATCGCATCGACCCCCCTTATAAGGTGATCACCTGGCGTAGTCTTCCTGGGTAGTTAGTCTTTAGTCTGGTTGCACCTTCTTCTGATTGCCTTTTTTATATACAGCCTTAGCTGATGGTATCATTTTCATAAATAATAAAGTTGGTATATAGATCAGTTACTATTTTGAAAAGTTAGCTTAGTCTCTTTAAGGCCTCTCTTTCCGGAAAGCTGTTTGGTCCTTTTTACTACGTTTGTCTACCTCATCAATCACTATATTGTAGATAATCCTACTAAACACTTCTTGTTGAATGCGATGCCCCTTTAATTGTTGCAAAAGCTTTGTATTTTCTTGTGTTGGTACTTTTGTTATTATTCTTTCTTTCCAGTTGGAAAAATTTACCATATTTTTCTAAAATAGTGGAAGCGGTATGCCTGATGTTGTCAACCCTTAGGTCTTTATGTATTTCTTGAAGTTTACTCCTATCCTTCTGCACTTCTATCCATTATTTCGTTCTTTGCGGGTCTTCTTCAGGTACTATTTGAGGCATTTCAAAATTTAGTACATATTCCTAGTTGTTTGTCTTCATTCGTGACTAGTTTCTCGATCTTCATGGTTTTGCTTGGAATGTTTCTGAAATCTTTGAGCTTCTTCTGCCATTTGCTTCTTCTTCTTGTTTTAAATTTCACTTGCCTGCTTAAGGCCTATTGAACCTACATTTTTAACTTTTTTTATTTCCCAGCGTTGAATATGTATATTTTGCCGTTCTTGGTGTCTTGCATAATCTACTCCTTTGGCCCACTTTTCTAGTTTCAAGGACTTTCTGTAGCTGTTATGACGTTTTTTACTTTAACCCGATCTTTGTCTATCAATCCCCTTTATATAAACTAAGTCATTTTAAAAACAGTGTTGAAAATCAATCAAAAGAAAACATTATGAGAACTTACTTTATTTGAGCAAAGATATTCGGAGCCATATGATAAAAAATATATTATTATTGATGTATTTACTATATCTTTTAAGTATTAATATATCCGTTTAAGTGAAATGAACGAAAATATTAAAGGAAGAGGTAGTATGCATCATATAAAAATCTAGAAAATTAATAATATTGAAATTTCCAATAAAAAGAGCCACAAACTAACAAACATGTCTCATAAACTCCTATTTATTTCCCGCTTCTCTTTATTACAGTGAGTAAAACTGGGCAGGGTGCATTTTAAATATTTCACAGTAATTTACTCATTTTGCAAGTTCTTATTTTTACCAATAAACATTTTAGTGTAAAGAAGTCTTCAAACTTTATTAATCCTGAAATTCACAATAAAATTGCCTGTTTATTGCTTTCGGCTTGAGACTGTAGGTTTCTGAAAAGTTCAGCTCAACTTTCGTTAGTTTTAATGAAGCTGTAAATAATTTGGACAAAGCCTGAAAGAGTCGAGTACCATGAGTAATAACCTTATTTTAGTCGGCAATAATAAATAACACTGAAATATCTACACGAATGCAACTTCTTAAGAAGTTGTAATGTTGTTTGTTATGCTTAGAGGAATCTCATTTTATTTATGGACACATCTTGAAGTTCTCAGTTCGTATTTTAACGTTTGTCGGTATTATGAACTTTAAAAAGACATAATGGTCAATCATGAGTTGTTTAGACTTTTCGATAACTGGTAATAAATATCAGTTAATGAATTGAAATTACTTTCAGAACACTTTTAACTTTAAGATTCAACAGAATTAAACTTATAGCTTTTTGTTAGTGATGCTTATAAAAGCCAGATACTCATTTTTCAGAAGTGGATACTGTAGAAAACTGAAATTTATTTCGTTACTGAAATAAAGAGATCTTACATAAATAGTCATCATACAGTAATACCGGAGAGTATTTTCATTTGAAGCTTTTCAGAGCATTTTATTGATTTCTTGGTGGTTGCTGAAGGAAGATAAAACCATTAATTTGTGAAATTGGCGGAAAATGGAATTGTAACAGGTTGGAAGGTATTTAAATAAAAGCGATTTTTCTCGTTTAATGGTCAAAGGGATAAGAAATTGAATATGGAATTGCATTTGGTGGTCAATAAGCTATTCTTGTAGCTGCTGATAGAGTGTGTGGTCGTTGGGCAAGAATTGAATTCCAATTCTACACGTAGGTGTGCATGAAACAAGAAGCAAAATGTTTCATTGTTGATATTTGCAACGTTAAATAACGCATTTGTAGTTGGTTTCGCAAAATGATTTTAATGTTTAGTGGCGCGCCAAGGCTATTTATCGCCCGAATGCAAACACTAGATTGTGACTTTCAGACAATTAGTCAGAATCTTTCAATAAAAAGTAACAGTAAGTTCAAGAATTTTTTTTATTTGTTCTTAATATGTCATCGTTCAATTTCGCAACTATTTTTTGCCTATTGACTGTGGTCGTGAATGTCTTCGTGTTTATTTCTCTCGAAGTGGTAGTGATAGACCCTGTAACAGCCGCCGTTCATCTCAGCATAAGCGTAGTAGAAATAAAACATAATAGCTCACACAAGAAACAATCAGAAATCAAATGTTATAACTATTAACTATTTTTAAACATTCATAAAAAATCAAGAAGAATCTGTATTTACTTTTAAAGCAAACAAATAAAGTCAATAGTACTTGCGAAATACTTTTCTGCAGAAAAGGTAACTTCAATTTAAATCGTGCAACAATGTATAATGCTTTATAATTCAAAGTAGGCTTTGAATTTGCATTTTTGTAGCAGTGAGGATATCTGGTTACAAAAATAAGATGACTAGTTGTTTTTGAAACAATTGTGTAATTTCTTCAAAATTCCAGCTTGGCAGTTTTGAATTTAAGGTTAAATGTTAAATAATAACATAAAAATAATGAAACTTACTACTGCCATCCAAAATTATATTGCAAATAAATAATTTTACAAACCATAGCGCCGCTCGCGGTAAATAATAATTATTGAACACATGATACTATTTTGCACATTGCTAAAACAATACAAATAGAAAACCTACTTTGAATCGTATAGAAAGTTTATTCTATTAAACGGTATCACAAAACTTTTATTTAACACACAACCTAAAAGTTGAAAGAAAAATATTTACAAATCTTACAGTAGGAAACAAAATGTAATAGTAATGAGAAGCAAAAAGTGTTATCTGCCCTTTTCCTGGTATTAAGAAAGTTACTTTGTAACCATTCTGGGGTAACACCTTTCACTTGATAAAGGTTCTGCATTTTAAGATGTTCGGTTCGTTGTTTACAACGGGAAGAAGCCAAGTCCAAAATTCAGGGGGAGCAATACGATTTTACCTCTTGAATCTTAAACAATGGATTTCCTACATAAGAAAGGAATGAATTAAAGTAAATCTTAGTAGTAATTTGTAGTTCACCGAGCATTTTGAGATTAAGTGATGGCTAAATCCCAACCAAATAGATTTCTAGTGGTATACAAATTCACCTACGTGAAACCATAAACTCTAACCAACCAACCACTTAAGATCTTCGAAGAAGAAAGTTACATAGAAATTTCAGAGTGCCTGGAAGACCACTGCTTTACATTTCAAAAGTCAACCACTAAAATGGTTTTACGGCATTTCTTTACAACTCGATTTGTAATAACATTTGTGCCTTTGCAACAGTCATAAGGCAGAATCAACCAATAAATAATCCTAAATTAAGAAATTGCTAAAATAGAATGACCAATAAAATAGTTTAAAATGCAACACGTCCAAATAAGGAAAAAACTATATTAATATAACCGTGTAACACAGTGGAGAAAAGTTTTTTAACAATACTTGTAGATTAAGGTTCACATTATAAAATCGAACTTCGGAGAAGATAAGAAAACTGTAACGTAATTACTTTCTTTGTCTGTCTCAACAAAAATATCTCCGACTCGAACGATAGTCTGTTCTTTGTATTTCCATTACATCAACATAGTAGTCATTTTGTACGGTGCAGCAGTTTGTTGGATATTGTACGAAACTATTGTTCGGAGGCCAGTAGAGGCGAAGAATCTCAGTGGCCGTCTCTAACGTATTTGTATTTTATTCAAGTTGGCAACGTTAGAATTTCTTTGATTGAACATAAGAACTAAATGTTCTAATCGGGGCGTAGCTACCGCTACAGTAGCTGCATCAATGATGCAGGGTGCACTAGCTAAGAAATTCGCCAGCTACCCACATTAACCAAAATTGCAAAATCTCAGTTATCCATTGCCACTATTTTCTCCAAACTGATAGCCTGATCAAATGGATTAGGGTTGAACCCTTGCTTGTGGTTGCACTAGGAAGTAATTGTAATACAACTGGTGTTAATGATTTTCTACTGGAGATTGCTCGAAAAAGAATGCGTATGGCTTATCTTTGTTTATGACTGTGTCACAAACGAAATTGTTTCGAATTGAATACTTTTATAATTTCTTAACTTACGTTCCGTTTAGTGCAAGGTTACATTCGTCTAAGCAGCAGCTTCCTACGCTATCAGATCATCTGCAGCGGCTACTCACGCGTATGCATCTCATTAGAAGTAAATTTATACAGTATGAATACCATTAGAAATAATATATTCATTTATACAGTATACATTTATATTTGCATCCTATTATGCATTTATATATTCATCTCATTATCTATAATTTATTCATTTATACAATAAGGCTTCCGCAATATTCATTAGGATACGGTATATAAACAGCTTGCTTTGAGCTTACAAGTCAGTCAGTGAAAATGACTCCAACAATCCAACATCTCGAAGCAAGCTGGTAAGTGAACTTTTTATTAATTAATAATAGAGGGTCTAGAATCTGATACCCTGGGGTATTGATTACCTGATCCTCTACTACTTAGTTCTGCTTAGTTATTAGGGGGTTGTGCCAGGCTCCCTATGCTTAGTTGTAGAATATTTGGAGCTTAGAATCTGATGTCCAGAGGCATTGATTACCGGGTCTCCTACGCTTAGTTTGTAGACCTAGTGTTAGTACGGGGTGGTCCAGATCGCTCTCATGTTTATGTTAGTTTTAGGGGGACTTATACGTCCTCATACTTATATTTGTAAACCCAATCTTTTGTAACTTGTTGTTCAGTATATGATTAATTGTGGTCTGCGTTTACTTTCCATTTCTACCTCTGACTACTCCTCCAGTCACGAGAACCCCACGTGATATTGTGGTGGAGGCGCGTGCTTCTGTTCCGGATTCCCTTTCGTATTTTACCACCCTCTTCGTACTCCCCGTGTAATTCTTTCCCTTCATTTCTTGGTTATTTCCCTCTAAGATCATGGTGGTACTCTAAGTCCCACTTTTTGTTATAGTTAAAAGAATTACATGACGTCTCTTTTACTTAACCCGCGATGTTGCAGTGACACTTAGTGCCCCGGGTGAGGATGGGTGAGGTTTGTAGTATCGAGAACGTGGGGAGAAGTTTGTTCTTAAATTGATTTTACCATGCACTGCTATGATGTGACACAACAAAAAAATTCTTTGGATAGGGAAAGGTGACACAGCCAAAACGGTATAAAAACGGTTTCTAATTCGACCTGCCTCGCTACATCCAAACATTTTTAAGTAAGAACCTACTCCTTCCAATACATACAAGAACCAAAACCAGAAAAAGAACTTAAAATTAGACACTTTGACTATTCTAGCGTTCTTATATTGACAGGCTCAATCCAGCCAGGTAATCTACTAGCGTAGCGTTAGATGAAGAATTCAGAGAATCAATGGGAGAGAGTGAGAAAAGGAGGGAAAGGAGAAAAAGTTATTAGTTGAAGTAAGAAGGCCACATACGATATATTTGTTCATTTGCGAGACTACTATATCGTCGGTTTTTATACAGCTAACTAGATGCATTTCTAGGTCTTCTTCTGGGTACCTTAAAACATTGTAAAAACGTTTCTTATCAATATACAGAGCGATGTGAAAGGTTTAGTATCCTGTTTGTCTATGGATGTATAGACGCCTAAGCGCCATAATAAACCTAAATCGTTCAATATATTTTGTGGTATTTGTAGACTTGTATCACTGTATAACCAACCGTATCTTGATTACAAGCGCAAATATACATCTTATAATCAAAACCCATGTCCGCAGGACAAGTTAGCTGCCATATCAGTCTTCTAATATTGCTCTTTTGCAGGGAGGTGCCAATGGACAGACACGGATTAGATGTACACGGGCAAGCATGATTTATCCAAAATATTCCGTATTGGAGTATATTTGATGAGAACGTATATGTACAATGTATATGTACATGATTATGTCATTATTATGTCTTTCAGTATTTTTCGTGCCTAGTAGGTCCTATATCAATTTCTAACAATAAGTTCAACCTTTTTTCATAGAGATGAAAAAGCATTACCATTTCGCGTTTCCTCGGATGTATTTCCAAACTTCTTGCTCTATAGGCTCATAATGTATTGGATGTCATCAATAGATATTCAACGCATCACTGAAGATGAAATGCTTACTTCTTTACACTTCTCTCTTGTTGTATCTTGGTATAGTATGGTATGGTGTTGTATATTATAGTATTGGTATGATCATACTTGTATCTAGTATCGCTTAATCCTGCTAATTCGATCACTTTCCGATTTACCTCTTATTGAAGAGCAATAAATCTTGTCTGTGACAATGGTTGAGAAAATGCAGATTTAGTGTAAAATTTTGTAGCAAACTATTTGCGGATTTACGTGACTTACTTGCGTTAAGCCTAGAGCCACACCCCCATTTAGGCGAGGAATTGAGGTACTTTCAATTAGAGCGTCACTCTTTTATGTGCCTGCTGCCAGATCTTACTGGTAGCAGTGAGGTCGCAATCCACACTCTAGAAGCTCTCCAAGCTAATGCCAGTGGCGTAATTACCGCCGGTAGTTAGTAGGACCCCCAGGCGCAAAGGGCCTCCCTTTCGTTTTACGAAGTTGAAGTCATTTTCTGAATGTAAAGTGTAAATACATTAATTTATTTATCCTTTTTAATGATTAATTAATTTGTGAAAGGTAACTCGCTAACTGTTTTTTTGCTCGTCAAAAATTTTGATCGTGGGAGGGGCCCCTTATATGTTTAGGACACGGGGCCCCGAAAGGGCTAGTTTCGCCACTGGCTAATGCAGTACCTATTAAAGTACTCACCCGTCGAGGTCTATCTTTCCTAGGGAATCCATTCACACCTAGTCCAGCATGCGGACTTTACCAACTACCCTGTCGAGTCACCTAGGATATGCCTAAAACTTACCTAGGTTCATTTGCCAAAACCTCCTTATCCACCCCGAGCTACTGATTAAAAGCCTTCTATAGCGCCACTTTCTACTCTGCCTAAAGTAGAGACCCGGCATGTACCGCGTGAAGCTGGAGTTGTAGTCGTGAGAGACTATATGTTCTCATCAACAGCCCTTAAGGTGACCAGTTGGTCCAGGAAAGCCTTACTCGTTTCAGCCATATCACTTAAGGGGTGGAGAAACACGCGAGCTCTGTAACCTATGGAACTCTGAGAGCCCGAGTTTACCTAGAACATCCATTATAGTTTATCCACAGTCTTAATTACCACGTCTCTCATAGACCAGTGACCAGGGGGCGACTAACAGGATAGACCTAACTAGTCAATCTGTACTATACCCATCCCCAAACTAAGGGATGGGGACTAGAAACCAGTTCAGTCATGAAATAGAGTTATAGTCGCCCTGTCAAGTGACGTAGTGGGTCTCGTTTTGAAAGAAAACTTAACAAACCTCAAAAATGTATCTTAAGTCAAATTATTATTATTGTGGTCTACGGAGCCCACACTTCGTCTTTTTCTCGCAAAAAAGCCGTCTAATATTTCCAAACTTCTTTATATTGTAACGTACTGGTGAAAACTTTGTTTTTTTGATAATCCCGTAGAGGTTTTAAGGTACCAAAGATTAAATTATGGTTTGGCGTCTGGTATTTAAAAGAATCTCCACTACACTTTAAAAGGTCGTCCGACTTTTATCGAACTTGCGGTGGTGCCTTATTTCACCTTTTCATTCCAGGTTTGAAGCCGACTGAAGTCTCCTTTTAGGTGATACCCTTTATTGGGCAGCATGTCACTGAACATATTTACTTTAAAGCATTTTGATTTCTAAATCTTTCTGAAGCTTGATTTCTCTTGGATTTAGGCAACACTTTGTATTCCTCGAATGTCGCGTTATCATTGCTTATTTCTAGACGAGGCAATGAACTAAAAAAGTTCGGAATTTTTTCGAGCAAGGAATGCGGTTTTTTGCATTCTCTTCCAAAAATTCTTTGTAAAAAATGTGTTGACTTTGTGTTTCTTACAAACCGGAAATTGCATTGCTGCAGCCAAAAATGCATTCAAAAAATGCATTTTTTGAGACGCCTTTTGGAAGATTTAATAACTTTGTAAATAAGAGACAGAACTGGCCCAAATCGGATGAAATTGATGAACGTCATCTCCATGGGACTCTCCCAAAATTCACGCGGGAAAGGAGAGAAATTCGGTGCCCGGGGTTTTTTGGGTCGCTGAATTCAAATATGGCATCGGCGAACACCCCACGGACACCTGGTGCGCCGGAACCTGGACGCGGACGTCATCTCCGAGAATTTGATTGAAGATTGCCAAAAACAACCCGAAAATCATTGTGGGGGCGTTTTGTGGGGCGCTGAATCCGAATTTCACGTCGAAAACGATCCCCCGAGCACCTGGTGCACCGGAACCTGGGCCTGAACGTCGTCTCCGAGGGTTTTACAGACACGATCGCTAAAGACAAACCGAAAATCGTTATTGGGCTTTTTTGGGGCACTGAATTCAAATGTAGCATCGGCGAACAGCCCCCGGACACCTGGTGCGCCAGAACCTGGACGTGGACGTCATCTCCGAGAATTTTCCTAACAAGATCGCTAAAAACAACCCAAAAATCATTGTAGGGGCGTTTTTGGGCCGCTTAATCCAAATTTCACGTCGAAAACTACCCTCCCAACACCTGGTGCACCGGAACTTTTATCTTGACATCGATGTCATTCCCATGAATGTCAACCAAACCTGATGTCTTGGAGACCGACGTCAATACTGCAATAGCTGTGTGGAATTGTTGATTCTAGTTAAATTATGTGAGGAGGAAAGAAAGAGAATGAATAGAAAGTCAATATTTATGTAATTGGCGTTTAAAAAATTTTCAACATCATCAGAATTGTTGTCTACTCTTAATTTCTTGGGTTTGGGTTCTGGTGTACTTCCAGGCCTAATATATCTGTGACGGCACTTTTCGTGCACTTCTATGGAATCACGACCTTCAATAATATTTTGCAAATCATCTGTCCGTATTGTACGTGAAACCATGACCATGATAGCGATTCCTTTAGCCAACACTTTGGTGATCGAATTGTCTGAGGAATGATTCTGCCAATCTTCCAAGTATTTGCAAATAACGCACGTCTCCCCATTATCCATGATCCTAAAAATTCAATTATATACAATTAGAAGATTCAAAAAAATCGTAAAAAATAGAGAAAGAAAATTAATGACGTTACAAAAAACCCCACCAAAATTAATTGACTCTTGCGCGAGAAAAGAAAATATTAAAAATCAGAAGTCCCCAATATTCGTGTATATATGGGGTGCTCGTCAGCTGACCCCACACGCAAGCAGTACTACGTACTTTATTGGGAAAGAAGGTAACACACACATGCATCAATCGCCCTCGTTGGTGAGAGAAAAATGAGCTGCTCGGGACACAAATCTCTTATATGTGTCTATACGTGTATTTACATGGACGTACAAATTTCAGTCCGTGTGGGTACTACCTTCCTTCCCAATACTGGCGTCTGGGTGCTCTCGCACCCCTCGATCTACTACATACAAGTTATTGAATTTTATTATAATATTCTAAAAATTCACTTTACGGATTTACTGGTTTTGTTGTTGTTATTTGATAAAAAACAATGAATATTGTCCTTTGATATATGTTTGTAATAGTAAAGCCAAATACTCTTGTTCCCGGATACTGGATATTTTCAGTTTATACTTCTCCTTATTGAGAATATTTACAGATATTTATTCTGGAACCATCACAAGTTATAAACGTTAAATTACGTCCAATAAAGTAACGCGAATTTAGAGTTAATTATCCAACTTATGAGGAACTCACCCTGATTATGGATATGTTTCTATGCTGAGGCCCACACTGATAAATTACCTCTCTAATCAAGAGATATGAAGTGCTGGAAATTATCCTTGGCTGATATCTCGTGGAAACATAAATGCTCAAAAAATATCAAGAAAATAAACACGTGTTTCTCCTGACTATGGAACTTTGGTAATGTATTTCAGTAACGGTTTTCTACTGCCGCCAGCTGCTCGTTCTACGCGTTGGTGGGCAGGGCCTGGACTTAGGAGAAAGTATCTGTGTATACTTACACAAAAGCGTTTTGAGCGTTGGAAGAAAAGTGAAACGCCGCTCGGAAAAGTTCGGAGATCTAGCCGGAGATTATTCTCGTCATTCTTACAGGACTGGATCAACTTTTTCGAGGGCCCCAGGCGAGAGTTACACATGAATGAATGTGTGAAATTATGAGACGATTTTCGGTGAGTTTTTTGCGATCGTGTTTGTAAAACCCTCGGAGACGACGTTCAGGGCCAGGTTCCGGTACACTAGGTGTTCGGGTGATCGTTTTCGACATGAAATTTGGATTAAGCGGCCCAAAAACGCCCCTACAATGATTTTTGGGTTGTTTTTAGCGATCTTGTCAGGAAAATTCTCGGAGATGACGTCCGCGTCCAGGTTCCGGCGCACCAGGTGTCCGTGGGGTGTTTGCCGATGCCATATTTGAATTCAGCGACCCAAAAACCCCCCGGGCGCCGAGTTTCTCTCCTTTCCCGCTTGAATTTTGGGAGAGTCCCACGGAGATGACGTTCATCAGCGTTCCTGAGCTCCAGGTAGGCTGTGGGTCAATTTTAACATCATAATCGTGATCAGCGACCTCAAAAAACCCCGGGTACCCGATTTGGGCCAGTTCGGACTCTTATTTACAAAGTTATTAAATCTTCCAAAAGGCGTCTCAAAAAATGCATTTTTTGAATGCATTTTTGGCTGCAGCAATGCAATTTCCGGTTTGTAAGAAACACAAAGTCAACACATTTTTTACAAAAAATTTTTGGAAGAGAATGCAAAAAACCGCATTCCGATCCGTCTTGCTCGAAAAAATTCCGAACTTTTGGCCTTTTTAGTAGTTAGCCGTTAATTTTTAACGGCTTCGAATTGCTTTGGAAGTCTAGATAGTCACCAAGTTTTGCATTAGCAGTGATGTTTCATATAATAATTTCGCTTTATTTATCTTTTATTCTTAAGAAATTCAGGTAATTAGTGTGAATGATTAACAAATTTTCCATCTTCGTTATTTTTATTATAAAATCCTTTTATAGTCAATTTGGCTCCTTAATCGACAGTTTTTGTGGTCTGTTTTGACTTAGATTATGACTGATTTCACTCTCGTGGTAAACTGGGCTAGATCTTGAGAAAATTATAAAAAAATATATAAGTCTTTCCTGATTCTGAGAATGTATTTCATTGCTGAAGAAATCTTGTATATACGTATTATTGGATCGTATTATTTTGCCGAATTTGATGGGATTGATAGTTTTCCTTTTCTGCATGTTCTCTCCTTTTCTTTTCACGTGTATTTCTGGTATAACTTTCATTTTTTGGGTCAGGAAACTCGCCGCACCTTTGTCTTCACACGCCAAACTCAAGCAAGTAAGCTAAAGAGCAACTGTTTGGTTTACTCTGAAAACCGTTTGATAAATCGTATAAATTTTGTTTTTTACTTTGCTCCTTTGAGTTTCTTTTGTCTTTTTCCTCGTTATAAACGACGGAACATCTAGAACAGAAAACAGTTTAGCCAGTTCAAGCAAACACCAGAAGAACGACAGGCAACACTTTTTACCTCTCTTTTGAATTCTACTGTAGGATTTGTAAACCTTTTTGCGATACTGTTTAATAGAATAATTTATTGTTACATAATTTAATTTAATACTACCTTTTCTGCAGAAAAAGTATTTTGTAAGTACTATTGATTTTATATTTTTGTTGGCTTTTAAAGAAAACTGGAGCTTATTTTTGGCGGATACGGTTTATGAACTATTTCTTTATTGTTTGTCATTTATTATAATTAAAAGTTCCAGATTGTACGAACTAATATATTATTGATTTGGTTCATGGCTAATTTGATTTATCTTTTTTACATTGTTAAAAATCTAACTTTCTGTGTCTTTTGCAAATTATTCTGTTTTGTTGCTAGTTCGTTTATGCTGAGTTGAGCGGCGGCTGTTTACTTTCTAGCAGACGTTTATGGTTGTTTTATGAATTGAAATTCAGAAAGTTCCCGTTAAATACTGTTTTGTCGTACAGTAAATATGTGTGTAACGGTTAGTAGTTTTGAGTGTAAGTAATAAGTAATTTTAAGAATCTTTTGTTAGGCTAAATCATTTCTAAGATACTCTCGTATAAAGTTTATTATTTTTAGTTTACTGTCAATGTGAATCGAAACTTAAAATATCTTTTTTACAGAAGGTTATTTTGCCAAAATTACACTGAGCTTATTTAAATAATAAAATGATAATAAAATAACGGCAAACACAAGTGAACTATCTACCACTTAAAAAAATAAATAGATTAAATTTAGTTTAAAGATGTTTGTTCAATTGTGTATTTTATGTTACAATATATTTTTATGAAATTAAAAACTAAATGTAAATGCTTGCAACTTAGGTTACCCGAATTTTGTTGGCTTCAAGTCATATGAGCTTTAAAAGCACGTTGGATTCATCGAAGAATGAAAATAAACAATACAATTATGCACGCGCGCAGCATTTGCATAAATTTATCCATGACAGCACTCTGCCTGAAATGTGAGTGACGGTATATACTACGTTCTTTTGATCAAATTCCTGAATGACATTTTAAAACGTTTCATGCATCACAAATATGTTCCCTAAAATTGTTACTGTAAATACAGATACCAAAATTAATACTGGCTTAAAAAAGTATCAGAACTATATGTGACTCATGTGAAAAGTTTTCAAGTCAATAACGATCTGGACCCAATCAATATCAGCTGTTTTTCCGTCGATGACATATCGTTATGTCCAGGAGTTCCAGAAATAAATTACGAAACTTATTTTAAACGTCTCAAACTTTCCAATGGCACGTATATACTTTGCAAAAAGTTCAAAACCGCAAAATATTTTTAACGCTTCCTCTAAAATCGACCCTTCACCAAAATGTCACCTGCTGCTTGAGGCTCTTACGCCCAGCTTTTCAAGTTTTCAATAAACCGATTAAAAGTTTTAACTTACAAATT
Source organism: Agrypnus murinus (assembly GCA_929113105.1). Taxonomy (NCBI): domain Eukaryota; kingdom Metazoa; phylum Arthropoda; class Insecta; order Coleoptera; family Elateridae; genus Agrypnus; species Agrypnus murinus. The sequence continues at coordinate 47,550,333 of OV816031.1, forward strand.
AATTTTTGTTTTATTAAAAGTTTGAAAAAGCTGTCAAAAATTTATTAATTTAAATAAATTAATAAAGCTCGTAACACTACATAAAGCAAAAGCGGGTTTCAGAATGAAAATCTCTTCAAAATCTCTTAATATGAAAAGATTTTCCGTCAGGAATTCCGAGTACAACCATTATTCAAGTAAAAATACTCGGTACTTACAAACTTTTAATATAGGAGATGCAAGTCTCACATTTGTAGAACAGCAATAAAGTTGGCAAGAGGCCGAATATCTCCATTTTCTAAAGAAATAACCACCCTTAACTCATCGTGAACCATATACTTCAGGTTTTATGTTCCTTATTATAGGAATTATTGCCGGATATTAGATCTTGTTTCATACAGTATGGTTTATCCAGAATGATAAATGGTAATGGCAATTTCTTTGCTTTAAAGAGATATTTAATCAGTAGAAACTTTACAGAGTTGCTCTATTTTGTTAAACAATTAAACAGTGGTATATTTTGAAATAATTTTTTTGTCTACTTAATTTTTTTTAATGTGTTGTCGAAGACTTTACTTTACATTTTGGACGAGTTTTTTCTGTCAGACCTCCAACCTGGTAATTGTAACTACGTACATCGTTTGCAATCTTTCTGCTGGCTAAGCGAAGTAACGTTACTGCAACAACAAAACAAATTGATTGCTGCATTACAGGGTATAGGTTTCGCTTGAATTCTCTGGCAGCGTTGATAATTTATTTTTTAATTTATATAAGTTCAAGAACATTTAGAAATTTCTGTGCTAACAGAAATATTGTACCTAAATTGAATAAAAAGGATTATTTGATAACAAGTTGAGGTAATTGACATGCAGTTGCTTTATTGAATGACTTTGCTAAGCCAGTTTTAATTAATTTTAAATTAATAATTTAGTTGGTAGTTAATATAGCATCTTTACCTAGTTGTACAAATCAATGTTGCACTTTTACAACAGATTCGCAAGGTTTTTAAGTTTTGTTTTATAAAAGTTTATGCGAGTTTAGCTACGTTTAAGTGTTTTTATTCTATATCTTTACATGATTTCCGGGACTTTACACTATTTGAAATAAATATTAGATTGATCAACTTATAAAGAACTTCACCAAAACAACAAAATTAAAAAATTTGCTTGTTTAATGAAATTCATTATTTATCCCAGCAATGAGTACTTCGAATTCCTACATGTGACAACTGGAAGTCTTTTCCAAAAGATCTAGATTTTAAAACCTAGTTTGCTGTTTGACCTTCATAGTTGAAATTGCGAGCTTTCCCTTTCGTTGCTGTTAAATTTTAAAGAAAATCCGTTAATTGTATTGATGTGGAAATTCAAAAGCTGCATTTGGATGTGAGGTCCTCATATTGGCCTTGTAAGCCGCAGTATTTTGAATTCCTAAATGTGACAACTGGAAGGCTTCTCCAAAAGGTCCGTAGTAACTTAGTAATCATTTTTATTCTTCAACGTGACATTTGAAGTAACGTTTGAAAGCTAAATTAAGTTTATAGAAATAATCAGGTGGGTTCTTTATATTCTATTTTTTGTGGAAGCGTTAATTAGTTCATTTTATCAAAATTTAAGAGTGGATTGTTATAATTATGTGATAGAATTTTTGGAGTTACAATTTACTGACAACTTTTGATATGATAATAAGTGAATTTTTGTAAAATTCTGAATGTAGTTTTTCAAGTATAAACTTAGTTTAAACTTAGTTATAAACTTCAAACCTAATAACTTTTATGCTGTTTATTCTATATCTTCATGAGCTGATCTGCGGGGCTTTACACTATCTGACATAAATATTAGATTGAATTTATAAAGAACTTTTCTTCTTTTAGTCAAACTAGGTAATACTTTACTAATCAAACGTTAAATTTAACGGAATATAATTTTTGTATAAACTCTTAAAACCTATAAAATTAGAATCAGATATACATCAAATGTTAGTTTAGTGCAGAAATCTTCTCTTCAGTTTACTAGGGCAAGTTCTATGATATGTTCTTTTGATTGATTTCCACTGATTAATTAAATAATAACATTGTAATATTCATATCATGGTTTAGTTTTGTTTATTTCCCTTTACTTTAATTCCTTATATCAGGAATCGGCAGCTTTTTTTATATCGCGGGCGGCATTCATCAATAATTCTTTTTGGCTGAATAATTCATTGCGTCGCACTATCTACAAAAAGATTCTTACCTACCCTAAATACTAATTTATTATGTTAGTCGTTTTCTTATTGGCAGCTGCTCTGCGCTTAAATTCGTTTTTAGTTTTAATAACGTATAGATATTAATGAATAATTGATCTTGTATGTTTTCCATATCACATAATATGGGAAATGCAAAATAATATATAACGTCGAAGGGTACGAATAGGTGGAATTCTTACTCATTCATACAGGGTGACTGCTTATAAAGGTTGCCAGCTAAAAGCCTGCCTGAATGTGCGGTGTCTGAATGTCGAATGATTTAATTTAGGTGGAACTAGCTTTTTCTGTACACGCCACCCGCCACTTCAAGTACCCACTACTCGCCTGAATCGAAGATCGGTTATTCTAATGTGATTCTCTTATTTACTTCAACGAAATGTACATTTTTAAGCAAATCTGGCCAGACTCTATCTATATCTTGCATGCATGAATATCTTGCAGATGGTAATAATAATATAAAGCAAATGACAACTTTTAGATTTAGGCACCGGTAAGAGCAGATTTTGTCTTCGTGAAGATCTCGCAGATCTGCTTGAGTGGTGCGGCTGTAATTAGTAGAAATGTATTGGTGGTCTGCATGAAACCAGTCGAATAGAGAACCTTTATTTTCAAATAGTAGCGACAACGATTGATTTCGTCGCTGGAGCAAAATAACCAAAACGATGTTGGCGACAGTGAATATTACTAGATTTGATATTCCGTCTTACAATAAATCTTAGGTTTAATAGTAACCATGCACAAAAATATTCACAACTTTTAACATTTATTTGATAATGGACATTAATGTTCTGTGAAAACGACCATATTGATATGACATATTCTCACGTGGGATTTCCGTGACTGGAGGACGTAGTCAGAGGAAGAAAGGAAAATAAACACAAGTCATAAAAACAACTATATACTAACAACAAACGATAGAATATAAAAGGCTACACACATGTGTGAGGACGTACATGTCCTCCTAAATCTAATCATGAGCGTAGGAGAGCCTGGTCACAACTCCCCCATAATTAAGCGAGGGAGGGCTTTAGCGCAACCCCCTCATAACTAAGCAGAACTAAGCAGTAGAGGGTCAGGTATTCAGCATCCCAGGATGCCAGAATCTAGACCCAATACTATTAATTAATGAAAAGATCACTTGCCCGCTTGTTTCTTGAAGAGGCTTCTTCCGAGTCAAACAAGAGGGTTTATATACCATTGAACGCGGAAGATATTAGCATCGTAGTGGGAATCAGTAGGTTGGTGTTCCAAGTATGAAACTAAGTAAGCTCACGCTTCCTGGTTGCAGGCTTGTGGGTAGTTTGCATTCGAGCCGACCGTACCAGTCATCAAACTGTGGGTTGAGCGGAAGTGTGCTGGTTTCTTCTGAAGGAATGTGCAGCCGGTTGTGAATTACGTGGGCTGCCAGCATAGACGAGAGTAGCGTAGATTAGTTGAAATGCAACTTGCAGTTAAGATAAATGGCCAGTCGTGGGTTGCGTGGTCGCAGCTGTCCGCGCAGATGGTCGAACAACGTAGGTCGTTGCTGCAGACGGCTGAATAACTTGGGCTGCTCTTGTAGATATGAACGTAATCTTGGCGTAACATTTGCACTAACGGAATAATATATATTATATTATGAATTATTTAATTCGAAGTAATTTCCGTTTGTGACAATATACGTCCATAATTGTAATTTTTCAACAACTTTTTATTGAATTTTAACATCATGGATGTAGTAATTTTTTCTTTATTAAAGTTTGTGTCAGGTTTGCTCCACGATGTCACTACTATTTGAAATAGAGGGGCTATATAGTCGACTAGAGACCCTTCAATTAGAGTCTGACCAATGCGTTGCCACGGTGCAGCCATTTTATATCACACTAGGGTTAATGAACTTTAAAGTGAGGATTTTGACATTTTACTGCTAAATAATGTTTTAAATATACACAACCCACTATTTCGTGTTTTTTTAATGAAGTCGAATACCGTTCACCTGCGTGCCAATATTTGGCCGTGTAACCATTTCTGCACTTTTCAAATCTGGCGCCACGTGTTGTGATATAAAATGGCTGCCTTGGCCAGACTCTAATTGAAGGGTCTCTATAGTCGACTAGAACCTTCAATTAGAGTCTGGCCAAAGCAGCTATTTTATATCACAACATATAGCGTTAAATTTCAAAAGTACAGAAATGGTTACACGACCAAATATAGGCACGCATGTGAACGGTATTTGACTCAATGAAAAAACACGAAATAGTGGATTGTGTATAGAAAACATTATTTAGCATTAAAATTAGGATGTCCAAATCAAAATATTATATCAAGAATATTGTGATATAAAATGGCGGACACCGTGGCGACGCATTGGCCAGACTCTAATTGAAGGGTCTCTATAGTCGACGATCCGCATGTGACACCTTTTGATTCTGCTTTAAACTTACGAATTAAACTTGACAAGAATTAGTTTGTTTTTATTTTATTTATCTTAATATAAAATTTATTTTATTTTATAAAAATGTATACAGTGCTATTAAATTAAAATGCAATATTATACTCTATTAGACTTTATTGCATTTGAAAATAACCAAGTAAAAGCGTTAGGTTAACTTGGTTGGTTGTTGCAAGTACATTGACATTTTACTACGAACAGACGTAGTTTGTTATAAAAAATACACCTTTGCATGTTTTCTTTTACAATAAACGTTATTTTCATTACTTTTGTATTTTTAATAAATTCAATTAGTGCTAGATTATCCCCAAGTGAAATGAAAAGGTTAAACGGCTAGCGCCTTTTAAGCTCTTATTTATTGTTGATTGCATAAACATACAGTAAATGCAATGGATTGATTATCAAATTAAATTACATAGATTTATGTGACTTTAAATTTATAAATTACGAATGCGTCGGGGATCCAACCAATCAGCGTCTGTTCCCGCGTTGGTTCAACTTTTAACAGTATATATAGGGTCTCTAATTTCTAGTAGAGTTCCTGTATAATACTGACCTCCTAAGGAAGATGATCTATCTGCAAAATAGTGATTTTGAGTTGTTTCAACTTTTATATATTTTTGAAGTTTAATTTAGTAGGTTTTCATAATTTCAAGTTTTACACAAAAATCATTTTCATTGTAAATATTACACACATATCGTATATGCATAATACGAATAATCTCAAAATAAAATAATAAGCAAAGTTATTTCCTTTAATATAGTGCTATTAAATTAAAATGCAATATTACTCTATATTGCATTTGAAAATAATCAAGTAAAACCATTAGGTTAAATAGGTTGTATGTTGCAAGTACGTATGCTTGTTACCACGACCAGACGTAGTTTTAGAATAACTGTTATTTTCATTTACGTTTGTATTTTTAATAAACTCAATGAGTGCAAAATTATCCCCACGTGAAATGAAAACTGAAAAAATTAAACTGTTGATATGTGAAATTACTTTCAAATACGATAAACTGCTTTAATGAATGTCTAATAATTTCTAATAATGTCTTTAAATCCTGACCGATAATCTTGGCACTTTGATATTATGAAATTAGTTTCACTAAATAAGGCTCAAAACAATAAACAATAAAACATTAGAACTCTGAAACGTTGAGATTCAAAACCTTCTGGATCTGTTCAGTTTCATTCTGTTTCCTGTGTATATTTATTATTCAGACAGATTCAGTTTATAAACAGTTGAAATGTTCGAGTGCATCGGACATAAGATATGGGTATAATAAACATACATTGTTTTATTACATAAGCTAGATACTAGACTAGATTATCCACAAATTTAGCTTAATCTGTTAATATTAGTACTGCATTTGAACATAAAATGAAACATTAAAATAATGATTGTAATAAAGTAAAAATACAAGTTTAACTGAAAATGAATTTGATGTTATTAAACGAAAAAGAGCTTTTTTCAATAGTAGAAATTTATATGTAGAGTTGTAGACGTCATGATTTGTTACTACAACCTTGCGATGAAATCGTTATGTTGCCTTAATATACAGCGAAATCTTAAGTTGGGATAAACATATCATTCGCACTGCATATGTTAAAGCACATTACTAAATAATATTTATATTTACTCTTTTTATTCACCATCCAAAAATATTTAAGCAAGTTTTTTTTTTATATCTTGTATCTAATGCAGACAATATCTAATGCGATAAGAATATAAACATCGTGCTCGTATTCTTGAAGAAAGGCTTGCAAAACTAACTAGTATGCCAACTTTATTACTACCTCCTCGTTCTCCAGACTTTGAATTTGGTTGAATACGCCTGATTATGTATCAAAGATCCGAATTAACTAATAATTAACTAATAAAAATTAGTTAAAAGGCCATATAATCATACCACATTGATTAAACATTGATTTTGCCTTTCACTTACTACAAATTAATGTAACAAAGGCGTAGATATTACTATGATAATATGTAAACTGTTCATTATTAATTAGGAAAACTCCATGTTCGGGCAACAATTTTTACTACGTCATTATATAGAATTATATAACAGTACAAACAAACCACACACCGATGGCAACACAGTGAAGATGCATAGAAAATACAAACCACTTACCTTTACTTGTAAAATAAATGCTCCGGCTAATTACAATCGTAGTAAAGCTTCAAAGTCTTCACCAACACTGAGACTTACATGCGGGTCGCTTCAATAGGGCACTAAATAAATATAGATCTGTGTACAATACACAGATATTGTACACACAACAAATATAAACCAGTTTTTCTTTAAATTTGAAATGACAGAAATTTACTTAAACATGCAAACAAAAATTTAAATATAAAAGAAAATAAACTTTGGATACTATAAACATTTAAAAATCAATCCCAAGAAATAACAATTCTTTTTATATGAGGAATAATATTTCTTCAGAATCCTAACTTACAAAAAGTTACTTAAAAGTATTTAAATTAAATAATTTTAAGTTAAACCTTAACTTTTAAATTAACCCAGAATTTGGCGCCAACAGTTTCAACTATTTTGTTCTAAATCTGCAATCTTCTTGTTCCAGTATGTTTATAAAATAAAATTAATGGACCAAGGTCTAATGTGTATTTATAAAATTATTACACAAATAAATTCAACACTGATTATTATATTGATTAAATGTTATTATTATTAAAAACAGTCATATTCAATAAACTTCAATGATTATTTATCACTTCGACATTTCAACAAAATATAATATAACATTTTTGATGTTTGGTTTTGTTTACATTTCTTCAAACTCTCAACAAACCTTAAAGTTTAATTTTGCCTCTTAACATGTGTACACTGTTTGGAAGTTCTAAAATAAGAGAGTTTGTTACTAAAATGGTCGCTCGTTTTATATCCTTCTTGAAACAAAAGAAGACTACAATGATTTTTTGGTGGGAAACAAACGAATTTTTAAACTAAATGCAACATAACCACATAATTGTTTACAACTATTAATTATTTTTTACATAAACTCGATAAAAAATTTCCTTTCCAATGATATATGGTATTTATATTGATATAACAAATAAGACTACCAAAGAATGTCGACCAAACCGCATTTCCTACACAACTACCAGATAACTAAAATTAATTTAATCACTTAAAATTACCTATTTACATTTTTCTATTTTGACAAAATTCAACGTTACATCCTAATAAACATTATTACATACTTTTAGATATCAATAACATGAGTTAAATACTTGCATTTTATTTCAATGATATCTTCTACAAAAAGCAACCCCAACATTCGAGATAGTTTGAATTGTGCTTAAGAAACTGCTTGACAAAACAGCATTAAAACATTTTAGCCACGATCTGTAGAATTTTACATAGAAAAAACAATTTAACGATAACAATATCTTGTTAACTTTGAAACATTATTTTCTCATATAAATAATTCAGGTAAGGTAGTAAATACTTGCATACTACTACACACTTTGACCGTTTTAGATCAAAACTTGCCTTAATTTGACCCCCACTGTATTTTAATTACCTTATTAGGTCACGATCTCGTTAGCTGAACAATGAAAAATTACCAAAATTCTAAGAAAAATCAACTTCAAAAATATCGATTTACTGCCTAGTGTGGTCTAGAGTGCATGTTTATTAAAATAAAACCTTTTTATAGTTTCTTAAAAGAAAATCTTGACAGCGAGGTTAGGCAACCCATAAAACGTGTCGTTGAAAAAATCTCATTTAAACTTGGTAAAACCTACTGAGTGGGTATTTTCTTTATATTATATGTCAAATATCATGACAATATGTTGTGATTATGGATTTGGATGGTGTTGGAATGAGTACTTATTCATTTTCATCAAACTATTCCCTTGAAAATTTTCTATTCGGAAGAAAATATTTTATTTAGGCCAAACAATCTAAACTATTCGAAGTCTGTTATTATTGTTAAAGAAGCCCTTTCTGAAAATATATGTCACGTGGGGTTTTCGTGACTGGAGGACGTAGTCAGAGGTAGAGATAAATCAAACACAAGTTGTAAAAAACAACTATATACTAAAGACAATAAAGAGAGTACAAAAGGTTAACATACATGTTGAGTACATATTGTGAGGACGTACATGTCCTCCTAAACTAATACAATACAGGGGAGGTCGGGACCACCCCTGGTCTAGCACTAGGTCTACAAACTAAGCGTAGGAGATAACCTCCTGGTAACTAAGCTTTGGGTAGCCTGGTCACAACTACCCATAATTCGCATAGAGTGGGCGATTAAGCGCCGCCCATTCAACTAGGCACTAAGCATTACATAATTAAAAGAGTACTCACCAGCTTGCTTGTTGTGTTCGAGCCATGGACACTGACTGGTTTGAATAGCTCAAGCAAGCTGGTTATATACTGCTGGACGAGGAAGTAATTAGTATCGTAGTGGGAATCAGTAGGCAGAAGTTCTCAGTAAGCAACTAAGGAAGTTCATGCTTCCTGGCAGCAGGCTTGTGGGTAGATTGCATGCGCGCTGCCGGTGCCTGGCACGAATCTGCAGCTGTGCGGAAGTGTTGGTAAATTCTCTCGAAGGAATGTGCACCTGCTTGCAAATCGTGTAGGTTGCCTCGCGTGTACGGAGTAAGTAGGCGACCAAGTTGCATGCCAACGAATACAATGGTGGGCGAAGCGAGCGCGCTTCGGAGAAGACCTTGCAGGTGTCCGCGCACATGTCGGTTGCGAGACTGCAACTGCTAACTAGCGTGGGTAGCTGAATGTGGCCTTGCACGCTATATTGTACAAACGGAAGAGAAGTTGCGTTTTGTATAAAATATTTAATTGTAAATATTTCCGTTTGTGACAAAATGTATAACAAGAAAATGATAATATGTATTTTTATTAATTAATTCAGTTTATCTTTTCATTCCCCCCCTTTAATTAAATAATTGCTTGGTGAATTTAAATTCTGAAAATACTAGCTACACTAAAACTAATTCAACGACCTTACTTCTTTAGAAGATACAGTTCCCTACCGTAATCTAAAATATAAATCGAAAATTATCAATCTGTTGTCGCTGATCCTACGGCAGATTTATTTAAATTTTTCTAAACAAGTTTCAAATTTAATTGCAATTTACAAGTGCAGCACGAAGCAGGTACGACGAAAATGTTTTAGTTATTGTTAATGTCGTCGTCAAACCAGATAAATAATCACTACTTAATAATTTAATTAATCTTATTTAAACACCTAATATGATTGTAACACAATATCTTCTAATTGTTCTGAACAATGTATATCTACAATTGCCTTTTATTGTTTTCCTAGAATCTTTTGTTACCTACAATGTTTGTTTTAAAATTGCTATCCCCAACACGAAAGTAGCGCCCCCCCCGCGTTGCAGGGTCTGCGGGGGCGGTAGTTACGCCACTGACTGGCCACACCAATTCCTAAAATTATAGTATATAAGCAGGTGGATTGGAAGGTAAATTAAAACATTACCTATCAATCTAGCAACATTTTCCACTTTTTCGTGTTTTTTTCCACTGAGGATTCTGCTCTTCACACACTTTAAAAGCGTTCATAATTATTTGTTTCACCTCTACAGAAAAGTGCTTTTTTTGCCGTTTTTTTGGTGGTGATAACTGAATATTGTTGACGTTTTCATCATCCATTTTAATTAACAATTTTGCAGTAAGGAAAATTCTACAAATTAACCAACTCATTATTATTATTAACTTTTCATATAATTATAACTTACTTATTGACAACCGTTCGTGTATTGAATAGTGCGAGTCTTAATAAAGACTTGTAATGTACCTAATATGTAACACAGTTGGAAAAACTGACGGAACTTTCAAAACAACTGACGTAAACGCATGCGCAACAAGCTGGCGTTTGCCGTTTGTGTTTGTATGTGTAAATGAAACTTTTATGGAGTACCGGCCCATTTATTTCAACCAATGGATATTCAAGTTTCTAGTTGCATCTGAATGTCTCTGGTTTTTCATTACTATATCTGTTGAGTAAACGGAGATTAGTAATCTTTTATTTCACCTTAACACACCGCCTGGGTAGTGTAATGTCTAGAGTGCTGGACTTTCACCCAAGCGGTCCGAGGTCGATTCCCGGTGCCGGCAGATCTGGTTAAGGTTTTTCTGCAGTTTTCCTTAGCTGTGACACAAATGTGGGATTTGCGCTGTTCCATCTGTAAGTCGGATGCAGCCGCACTTAGGGCCTACGTAATAATAATAATCGCCCCCTCCCTCCCGCACAAGCTTATAGCTTCTGGGGCCTGGTTTCCAGGCTATCGGTTGTAGCAATTATTATTATTATTATTATTATTATCACCCACAGAAAAAGGCTTAAGTTCACTATAAACACACAAACTAACAAATACCAGTTAAAGTTGCAAAAACATACAAGTAATAATTGCCAGATATGAACGTTTTGTATTAAACACTAAATCTGCGGACGTTGCAATCATCTCTACTCTGAAGCTGTTGACTTTTAAATAATTACGAGTTTTACAAAGTTTAATTTTTTTAATACGGTAATCGAAACCAATATCAAAATAACGCGAATTTCTTAGGTTTTTTAAGGCGCTTGTTGCGGAAACTGTGGAAGTCAATTTGTTGTAGTAATTTAAATTTCTCATTAGGTGCTTAAGTTCTTAAAAGAACCTATAACTTTTAATAAATGATGACTCAATCAAGAAGATTCTTGATTCGTTTCATTAGAGCATTTATTACCGTTCTCTTAATTTAAATAACTTTGTTAAACCGGTAAACACACGGCAATTTGTCATAGTATTTATTTTTCCAAATAAACGATTTAAACCATAAAACTCGACAAACGGTAAACTCGCATAAAATTAAAAAGTCAAATTAGATTGCGTCATTTAAAACGGAAATCCGTCCGTATACAAATCCAACAGGTGGATAAAACTCATCTATGAGACCGTGTCTTTGCAATTGACGTAGACTAACTCCTGTACTAAGCTAGACCAGAATATTTTCCCCGCACTTTGACAGGATAAATTTTTAGTTCGTTTTTAAAGCTTTAAGAAAGGCTATACGAATTTAACCAATCAAACTTAAGTATGACAACCTGCATTACCAATAATATAATTAAACGAAATTCTCTCTTTTATTTTATAAAGAGGTACACAAAACTATTAAACCTAACATTAGAAACAATAAAATTGTCTGAACAAATAAGAATAATGACTTGAAAGCACTTTGTTTTCTTGAAATTGCAAGAAACCTAACGGAGTAGACGAGATTATTTGTTCAATTCAATATAAAATTATAAAATAGAAAATCTTTCGTTTGTAACCCATTTTATTGCCTGCAGCCAACATTTTGTTAATTTTTTTAAATAATGTTAAGTTGAATTTTAAACAATACGTGACAAGATATCAACCTGTGGCAAATAGATTGTATTCGTGCAAGTAATGACTTTAAATGGTTTGGTTTTTTACAATGGTTTTAACTGAATACCACGAAATTTACATTAAATAGGTCTGCCTGCGAATTAATTTTTCTTGACGTGGAAAAGTGTTTTTAAAAATGATACTTTATTTTAAAAACGCAAAAGACGGAGTCCAAGTTACAAAAATGAACACAGTTTACTGTTAAGTACTATAAGATATTTATTCGTCGTGAAATTACACAATATGCACTTGCATATTCACTTAAATACTATTATACAAGTTGAACTTGAAACTGGTAATAATGATGTTCAGAAAGACCGAGGTAAACAGTAACCCTGGCTACCAGTTTCTACTGCTTTCTGGGTGAGTATGGCTTGAAGGAATGTAAACAATGACCCTGGTCATCAGTTTCTATCACAAGCCCGTGGTAACTCAGACTGATGTGTCCCACAAAGCTCTGGTTTTTATATACTCTTTCTGTGGGCGTAAAATCCTTCAATCGAGCACACGTGGCCGTGAATTGTGCATACGTGACGATAGCGTTTTGTTTCCTATAGCATTTCATAAAATGCATTAGATTCTGAGTACTGCAGTTGCTTGCGCTCTAACATATGTGGGCGCTCTGCTACGAGGGGTTATCTTGCAGGAGTTTATAATGAGATCACACTTCTCTTTAAGAATGAATACATGTTAACTTGCGTTTTTAAATAAAAAAATAAAACTTTTAACGTAAAAAATTTATTTATGTTTTATACGCCAAATTAAGTTTTAAACAAAGTGGAAACAAATTAAATACTTGCATTGCCAGATTGCGGATATACATTTTACCAAATGTTAAAACTTCTCTTTTAAAACGCTAGCTAAAGGTTAGAGAATCAAATATTCCTATTTTTTACAAAAAGCTCTTACCTGTTGACTTAAAAGTCTGCAAGCAAGCAAGCTATGTCATTAAAAACAGGAAATATAAAGTTAATGATTCTAATTATTGGTTAAATTGAAAACGTTTGCATAATATTTAAAACTGCCCATTCTGCTTAATAATGGAGTCAATAATCAGCGAAATAATTCCCGATCTAACAACCTTTAAAGGTTTTGAACTTCTCCAATAAATCTAAAAGTTCAAAGTGCTATCCGTGAAAAATCGAAATGTCAGGGTAGTAGTGCTTAAGTGCACTAACTGGTTGACATTTATTAATGAATTAATTGCAAGGAATACTTAGAAGTATAAGATTTAGATAATTTGAAAAGTTTTATAAAAGTTTTAAATGTTTTTAGGTAGCTTATTTGGAAAATATATAACGAGGGAAGTTTAAATTGCTTTTTTATACATGGATACATCGAACGATAGATTTTAACGATGCAAAGTTTTCTATTTTCTTCCATATTTTCTAGTTTATATAACTTTTCCACCTCTAAAAACTGGTAATTTTCATATAAAATAGCTTCTTTTCAGTTTGATTATTTTTGCTGCCGAAGAACGTTTATCTGAAAAGAACTATTTATCGACATCAATATATTAAGAGCATGTTTTTTTGTAATCGATAGTGTTATATTTTCACTTTTAAGTTTACACCACTTAATATACCTTTATTTAAAATAACTACATCTATTTTTATACCTTTAATTTACCTTTACGTTCGTGTTTTAAGCAACTAAAAGCTCGAAGAACAATCTTATATAATATAATTTTACCTATTGCTTCCGACTTTAAAAAATATGTAATGCATGCAAAATAGCGGTAGATAGATGGAACTCTGAGCTTAAAATAGCATTAGCACACATTATCTAAATGCAATTTCCTCATGTTGCATGTCTACTGATAATTTATCGAACATTGCCATTTTCCTTTCCTTTAGGGACTTTGAAGAAAAAGATTATTGCTTAAAATGTGTATATGAAAGGTAATATTTATAAAACCTTCCATTTTGAACATGCATAAATGGATGCATTTAATTATTATTAGTATTATTACGAGTATCCAACAAAAATTTGAATGAAACTAAGTAATCCTTGAACGTTAATATTTAAAAACTATATGTGATTTCTGAAATTAACATTGTTAAAAATTAGAATTATCAGGCGGATAAAAAAGCAAGAAAAAATTAGTCATGGACTATACCGTCGGGAAACAATAAATGGTATTAGAAAAGAAATCGAAAAAATATACCAAGTATAGAATTATTTGTGGATGAGAATAAAGGTTTATGAAACTTGATTAAGATTTTTATCACTGCAATATACACAATTCTGAATCTGAATTCTGAAAGCTTACCGACTGATCAAACCATAGCAAAATATTTGGCGCCCAACGTGGGGCAAATTTTGGAAGATGTAAAGAACAAGAATCACGCTACTAGAACAAGCACTAGTATAGGCAGGGAAGTAGAAGATAGTAGTGAAGGTTCAAGAAAAACTATATCAGAGGTTGGTGACAACAGTAAACAGTTACGTAAATAGCTAGCATTGGAGGGTGGTATCTTAATACAGTATAAGAAGTTGGAAAAAAGATGGATACGGCTACAGAAGAAATAAAAAATGTAAACAAATCTTTGAAAGAAGTAGAGGAGAAAATAGAATCAAATACGTAAGTACCTTACGGAGGCAACTGAAGGATTGACACAACATACCTAAACATTAATAAAATGAAAGAAGATTGCGAAGAGAATATTGCACACAATGAAACATTTAATAGTTTAAAGTTTGACATAATTAATAAGTCAACTGATACACAACTTTTAAGAAAAATAATAAGAACAGAAAACATATGGTACCTAAGTATAAACCTAATGGGAATTATGTTATTATAAGCATACACAAAGGAAATGAAACATCGGTAAAAACCGAAGAGAAAATATAAAATGAAGAAACAAACAAGGAAAAAACAATGAGCATTTTTATGAGAATTTAGTAAATAATATAATATTGAAGGAAGGCATTACAAAATATAATCAGAAGAAACATATTAGAAGAACAGAATCAGAAGGAGATAGTATGGTACAAAAACTTAACAAATATGGGAAGGTTATATCAGAGGAAATTACAACAGCAGCGATAAAAAAGAACAAAGGACATGGAGCGACAGAGAGCGACCTAACGTTAAAAATTATTTTTATTTATTTATTTAGCAAGAATTTGCTATTAACAAGTAAAAATCATATATAACTATATAAACATTTTTATTTTCAATTTTGAACAGCTATAATTTAAAAAGGTTTTTACTAAGAATTTTCCAATTGGAAGGGAAATCAAGTAGTCGCGAAAAAATAAATGGTACTTATAAATAAAAGAAATAGACAAAAAAGGTCAAGTATAGAATTATTTTCGGATGAAAATAAAGGTTTATGAAAGTTAATTAAGATTTTTATTACTGCAAGATACACAATCCTGAATCTGCAAAAAGTTTACCGACTAGTAAACCATAGCAAATACATTAAATTCAAAGGAAACTATAATAAAGCACTATAATAGCCATCAATCATGGATATTGGAAATTTAATTGTTTTTAAATTGGTGATAAAAGTTGCATTTTTGCCTGCTTGCAGTTGCATGCTTCCAGCGGTGGTTGCTACGTACTCCTTTAGATGTTCTGTTAGCAAACGGCAAACGTTGTATGCAAGTGCCGCAATACTTTTTACTCGCCGCTCCGCTAACTTGGAATGATTATATGAAAAACCGTCAATTTCAAAATATCTTGCTTGGGATGCGTTCTGCGGCAAAATCTGAATGAAATTGAAGGTGCATTAAGTTTGCTACAAATTATAAGTCAACACATTATTTAAAAATTCTCCCTTTTTTACAATTGCTTACAAGAGGACCTAACAGTTGATGAGTCGCCGGTTTCTTCTTGAGTGAAAGTAGAGCTAAAATAAGAAAATACGTGTCTCGGAATTTGATCTTATCTGCCTTATTTTCGAAAATTCTAAGCTGTTCACAGTGATATATCTTGTCGTGGCCGCGATCAGATTCTTAATGTTTTCGTAATTCATTGAAGACATTAAAACGTGCCTAATCACAAAGTTGCAAGATTTCTATTACATCCCCTTTTTAAATCTCCATCCACTAGTAGCACAACCGTGTCGTTTATGTGGCCGAAAGGATACTTCTTTCCTTATTTGATTAAAAGTTTCGTTGTGCTGATTGATGTACTTATTAAGGAATGTTGCTATAGGTTCCACATTTACTTTGTGAGTGTAGGATATGTAATTGTGTATATTTCCGTTTTTGCGGACATATTAAAATTGAGACCTACTTACATGTTACAGTCTTCTCTTTTAATTAATTCATTTAGCCTTTTTAGGGCTGCTATTAAAAACCCGTTAAGTAAGTTTATGTATAATAGGTTATCATTCTTCTCTTTCTAAACTTTTAATTGTAGTAAGCAAGCCCTTTTTTGGAAGTCATTGATTATTGTTACTTATATAATAATATAATAATAATAATAATTGCTACAACCCATAGCCTGGAAACCAGGCCCCAGAAGCTATATGCTTGTGCGGGTGGGAGGGGGCGATTATTATTATTACGTAGGCCCTAAGTGCGGCTGCAGCCGACTTACAGATGGAACAGCGCAAATCCCACATTTGTGTCACAGCTAAGGAAAACTGCAAAAATCCTTAACCAGATTTGCCGGCACCGGGAATCGACCTCGGGCCGCTTGGGTGAAAGTCCAGCACTCTAGACATTACACTACCAAGGCTGTAATTATGTTACTAACATCTTCTGCTTTTGAAGGTTTTTAATATTCAAGCATTTTCTTATGCCTGGAATTCATTCAAATTTAGCCCTGGCAACTACTGATGAAAATTAATTTACTCACAAAACTCCATGAAACTTTACCTGAAAATAAGCTTCAGAGCATTATAGCAATTGCTAAGCATATTAAATTCAGAATTGAACTATTTAATCTTTTTGTGTAAGATTATTTAGTGCTGTGTATTGTTATTTTTGGTAAAACCTTGTTAGCAGGTGACAAACTTCACAATTCAAGAAACCATTTTTATTTTCTGAAGTACCGTAAAAGATAGGCGTCCTTTATAGTACGTTAGCATTGTTGTTAGGAACTTGAAATCGTATTTCGAAAATTTATTTCAAATTTTTCTAATTATTTGCAAAATTCTAATCATTGCTATGTTATACAACTAGCTATGAAAGTCATACTTTTTTCACGAGGTTGCAGTATTCGGCTTCGCCCTCGTTCATCAAGCTAATGAGTGAAAAAAAGAGACTTTCATAACGTGTTGTACACGACATTTTTTGCATATTGCTGAGAAATTTGTCCTAAAATTTATGCATTTATATAAAATTTTAGAAAAATCAGAAAAACATAGTATTCTGTGACAATAATCTCTGAGGAGATTGAAGTTTGTTTTTTACGAACACAATTAAAAAATAATAATAAAAAGTGTTACCTTCAATAGGATTTTTCGTTCAAAAAAGTCAGCTTTTATAATCAATATGCAAAAAAATATCTTTACGAAAGGTAACGATAATTTAAATATAGTCTTTATAGTTGTTTGTTGTTTTTGCCTTTTGCGTCTCCATATCATGTTGTGATTTCATTTGTTTACTTTGGCTTACTGTGATTTAAATAAACTTTTAGATAGCTACTTCTGACAGCTAAATAGTTAAAAATAATCATCAAGTTTCAATAATTAAATTATTGAAAATAAATGTTAAATTCTAAGTGAGCTTTAACGTGTTTTTGTGTATGAATTGATAAATGCCTACTTTAATTGTGGGTCTTTTATTCTTAGTTGAGTTGAGCGAGTTCAACAATTACAAATCAAGCTTTCGTTTATTCTTATATGCTTTAAACGTTCACAGAGTACGAAATACAAGATGACAAAAATTATTATTGATTCTGCTTTATTTTATTTTGTACTGAAGTAGAGCTTGAAGGCATTATTAATTGAAATTATTTATTATTTGTATTTGTGTATTGATGCATTTATCTATTTCTGTATTTGTATATAAACTTAACTGATCCATCTCAAGAAAAAGGTAAGTAAAAGGTAAGCTGCGTATTTCTCTTTTGAAGCGCAACTACTGAATATTTACCAAAAGTTGTCTGATACCAGAGGTGTGGAATCATTATATGACGTTCTAAGTAGCGAATGGGTCAGTGGCAGCGTTCATCTATTGCCATATCTACATAGATCTTTGGTTTCTTTAGCGTTTTAAAATTTCACTGCTACCGACTGCGATTGAGCTGGCTATGACCTTCATCGGAATGTTTTACACCATTCTCTATCTGATGGTTCTTAAAACGAAATATGCCTTAGCTATCAAGCTTTTAAGCAGGCTACGAGTTGGTTTCCGTAAAAGTTCACTAAAGCAGAAATTAGCCAGCAAAAATTACAATTCGCGGCTGAAAATTGAAGGAATTGTAGAAATCCGGTAAAAAGATCAGAATTTTTCTTACCTTAGATCACTTCAAAGTGACGTTTTAATAAATTAGACTGAATGGTAGCAGCGTGCGGTGCATACGAAGCAATGGAAGCAGTCACGATACGACGTATGTACTATCACGCTCGTACGCAATCTGCACGAGCGTCATAGCGCATACATGCCCTAGCAAAAGTTTTTTGATATTACTGTCGCTTTGTTGTTTGTAGTGTGGCAGCACGAAAGTTAGGTTATGTAAACATTGAGAGTTTTCAACTTCTATTGAATATATCAGAACTTTCCTTCGGCAGTTCCGAAAATCATCTGAAATCGGATTCAGTTCCTATTAGTTTATTAGGGAAAATCAAGCTATCTGGGGTATTCAGGATAATAAAGCTTTTATAGTATATTGCATGTTGAGTTGGTAAAAGACATCTTTACAAGCCAAGCGATATTGCTTGACCGAGGCGGTACGTTGAAGTAAAACAATATCGCGAGGCTTGGAAACCTTACCAACAAAACATGTATATTATTTTATTGACAATCATTAGACTTAAATAATCAAAATAAAAAATAATTATAAATTTTAAAGTAAATTTTCTGTAAACTGTCAATAAATCCCATACAATCAGCCATCTATCGACCAAAAGAAATTTTAAGTAAGGTTTAATTGTTTGCCGCTAGATGGCAATGTATGTTCTCAGTATTTATAGCCCCTTTATTTTCAAATAGTAGCGACAACGATTGATCTCGCCGCTGGGGCGAAAGCACCAGAACGATGTTGGCTACATTGAATGTTACCAAATTTGACATTCCGTCTTACAATTAATCTTAGGTTTAATAATAATCATACACAGAAATCTTCACAATTTTACATTAATTTGATAATAGACATTCATGTTCTGCAAAAACGACCATATTAATATGATATATACCTCTGTAATTGCAATTTTTTAACAACTTTTTATTGAATTTCCGCAACACCATGCATGTAGTGATTTTTTCTTTATTAAAGTTCGTGCCAGGTTTGCTCCACGATGTCGCTACTATTTGAAATAGAGGGGCTATATCAGCATTTAAGGTCCATATATATATATAGGTCGTTGCAATGTCGTCGTGGCTGCTATTGAAGTCGACACAATTGTTATATGAACCGCGTGAGTGTATGCGACGACCTATATTTCTAAGCCTTCTTACATTAATTTACGGACCTTGTCAGTATTTTAAAACTGGAAATTAATTAATTCCATCGTATTTATTAAATATAAAATACGAAAAAATAAATATACAACTAATATTAAATAAACAAGATATTTTTAGCGTTAAATGCATTTATAAAAGCTTAAACTTAAATCGGATAAAACGTCGTGTTTTAAATTATTTACAAATAAAAATTTTCCAAGACTTTACCGGTCATCTAATAGTTATTTATGTATTAAGGGCATAAAGAAGCCTTTAAAGCCAGAAGCGTTATTTCTAGGAAAAGGCTGTAGGGCTATAAACGCAAGTTATGCCCGCTATACATACACTATCTTATGCACAGATTAAGTTTTTATCTCAAATCTATTATTGTGTAAAAAATACAATTAAATGGGTACGTAGGTGTAAGTCAAGCCGCTGTGCATTTACTTATGTGCCTATACAAAGTACGTTACTATAGTTACTATTCCAAAATATTTAATTTCAGCTTATTTTCATTGGTGATAAGTTTACGAATTATATTAAGAACCAATAAAGTTCTACAAAAAACAGCTCTGACATTTCTTTATTACCCGTCTGAACATAAAGAGGCCCTTAGGCCATAAAGAGACGGTTATGTTTAGATGAGTCTAGCAATAATAATCTAATTATAATGTATCTGTGCATAATAGCGTATAATAGTATATTATATACCCTGGGACTAAAGTGCATCTTTTAATCCCGAATGTGAGTTTCACATTCACATTCATTCATGTGAGAAACACATGAGGGACTAAAAGATGCACTTTAGTCCAGTGGTATATACGCTATTTTTTGAACGTCCTAAAGGACTTAATCGCAAAAATTTTTTCCGAAAATTTCGTTACATGTCGTTCTGACAACTGAACTCTGCAAACGCCAAAATCACATAGTTTCAGGTTATTAAATCCTAACATGTATCGCGATTGCTTTTTTTTGTTGTTTACTTGTTGTTGTCATGGAAACACTTTACTCCCTCAGGGAGTAAAAGTGTTACTTTACTCCCTCTTTTGGTGGACTAAAGTAGAGCCTTATATATAGGACGTGCAAAATAGTTATTTATGTATTAAGGGCATAAAGAAGCTTTTATGGCCAGAAGCGTTATTTCTAGCCCGAGGCGTCAGCCGAGCGCTAGGAAAAGGCTGTAGGGCCATAAAAGCAAGTTATGCCCGAAATGCATACACTATTTTGTGCACAGATTGTTTTTATCTCAAATCTATTATTGTGTAAAAAATATAATTAAATGAGTACGTAGGTTACATCAAGCCGCTGTACGTATACTTATGTGCATATATACGAAGTACGTTACTATAGTTACTATCTAAAATACTTAATTTCAGCTTATTTTCATTGGTGATAAGTTTACAAATTATATTAAGAACCAATCAAGTTCTACAAATACAGCTCTGACATTTAATTGACGTTTCATTATTGCCCGTCAGATCATAAAGAGGCCCTTGGGGCATAAAGAGACAGTTATGTTTAGATAGATCTATCAATAATAGTCTAATTATAATGCATCTGTGCATAATAGTATATTATATACCAAGGGACTAAAGTGCCTCTTTTAATCCCGAAGGTGCAGTTTGTTGCCCGAGATGTAGTCGAGGGCAACAATCACCTGAGGGATTAAAAGGCACTTTAGTTCCGTGGTATATACGCTATTTTTTGCACTCCGTTTTGCCTAATACATTGAGTTAAAGTTATATTATATAAAAAAAAAGTTAAAAATGTACAATCTAATTGTATAGTTGTTAAATAAATGCAATTACAATAACAAAACCGATTGGAAATGCTAAGTATAGTATTGCCAGACGATTCAATATTAAAATAAAATTTGATCTGGTACAAATTCCTCTATCCGTACATCTACGAACAACCTGACATCCCGATTGTACTCGAAGAAGTGAAGGTTGATAATCTAACAGCTTCCACATTATTTCATAAACCTGAAGATTGCCTATTTAATTTTGTTAATTGTGCTTATGTCTATGTCATTGTACATATAAATCACAATAATTAACTCATATTGTATTTTGAATTTGGTTAAACTAGTATTTTTAATAAACTAGTTGGCATAGTAACATTAATTTGTTTGTTTACTTTTAATCCCTCCAGAAACGTTAATTGTGAACATGCCGCAAACACACCTAACCTTACTATTGTAATTTTGTGTAAATGTGTGACATATAATAACGCTTTGACATTACAAAAGTAAGGTTAGCATGTTTTGTGGTATGTTCACGATGACTGTTTCGCGGCCAACTTCGACGTTAAATTAACATTTGTTTTACTTTTAATCCCTCCGGGATTAAAAGTAATTCTAATCCCTCAGGGACTAAAAGTGACACTTTAGTCTTTCAAACGGAAGATTACAATGGCACTTTTAGTCTACGGAGTGAAAAAAGAGAATTTTTAACCACTTTCCTGTTGCTATAGCAATAGGATCCTGCGATCAACTAATACTTACTTTAAGAATTATCAAGTAGGTGAACGTAATTAATAGATTAATCGATTGTCTTGCTTTTATTTTATGGACATAATTTCACTTATTTGTCAACCACAATGGCTGCATTCAACAGACTTACCGCTGATAAACCGGTGCTGCTCACCGGTAGATTTTAATTGAATTATAAAAAATTTGTTACCGATTGATATATTTAAATTTATTTGTCAAATGTAGAGTGGCATAACCTAATTCGATATTTGTAATAACAATGGAGCAGCTAATATTAGATGAGGATAATTTAAATCTAAATATCTAATAAAATATCTATCAAGCACAACAAAATACGCTGTTGTAACCTCACTTTACGATTGTACGGTTTACGGTTTATGGTTGTACGGTATGTACAACCGCAACAAACCGCATTTAAAATGTGGTGAGCAAAACAACTACCGGCGACCCAGACCGGTGTGTCCGGTGCTCGATATAAGTCTGCTGAATGCGCTCAATAATTTACTCGTTATTTGCTCTAGGAGATGCGTTCAGGAAATGCATTTCATAGGTAGTAGTAATAGGTGCGTTTAGACTAGAGGATTAGGTTGTTAATGAATTGAATTGTTTATAAATCTTGTGATTAGCTTATTAGTCCAGTCAATCTGCCTGAAAAAAGGGCCTTAAAACCTTAAAAAAGGTTCTGATTTTCAGATATGTTTTGTATGTTGGGGGGTCCTTATTTAAAATCCAAGTCTTCAACCTTTGTGGGCTGCGGCGCACGCAGCCATATTGAAAAAACGATGAAAATTCTGACCTTTTTTTTGTTTTCGCAGAATATGTCACAAAAAGTGACAGTAACAGAAGAAATTTCTTCTGTCGGTTGGAAGGACCAGGAGTGACCTCTTCAAGTTTTCTACTCGCTGTATCATCCTTAAACTGTTTAATTTCGAAATCATCGCTTTCTGTTTGCTCATCTAACCTACATAAGGGCTGGATCATTTTCTGTTGGGAAAATGCAATATGGCTGGGGGTAACCTATCCGACTCATCTCCTCAGAAAACAGAAAAAGCCCCTGAATACCTTATCAAATTCATTTCATACAGCTGCAAAAATAAACGGAGCAATACGTGCGGGTGCAGATATGCAGGGCTCAACTGTTCAAGTTTCTGTTTTCTGTTCTGTTTTACAAAGGACAATCGTGCGGAGATGTACCCGAAGTTCTTCTCGATAGTGACACCGAAGACGTAGAAACTCCATGAACGGTTAAGCAATTAGATGAGCATTTCGAAACTGAACATTTTGAGGATGATTTAGTGAGTAGAGAACTAGAAAAGATCATTCCCTTCCAAGCGACTAAAATTGTAATTTTTTCTGTTACTCCGGTCGTTTGTTATATTTTGATTATAATCTTTTTTAACTATTAAACCGATTTATTTCAAAACTACCCAAACTTTAAAGAGCTGTATCTCGGCAACTATTGGGGTTCGCAACGTCGTTCTTTAGTCAAAGTATAGAAAATTTAGTCTACTTTAAAATTAGTTTAGTTTCGTTCTAGACTACGATATTTAGGGCATTTTTGTGACATTTTGATTTCCTGCTGTAAGCGCAGTTTTAAAGAAACAACACTTCCAATCTTCCAAAATGTGCAGAAAGATTACCCCTTCTTAAATATACCTGAAATTATACTGAGTATGATACTACGAAAATTAGCCCCGCTGCGTTTTGTTCTATACTACGATATTTGGGCCATTTTTGGGGCATTTTTGTGGCGCATTGATTTCCTGCTGCAAGAGCATTTTTAAAGAACGAACACTCTTCATCTTCCAGAATGTGCAGAAAGCTCACCCCTTTTTAAATATACCCGAAATTTTACTGTGAGTATATACTACGAAAATTATCTCCTCTGCATTTCGTTCTAGACTGCGATATTTCAGCCCATTTTTAAAGAAAGAACACTCCCAATCTTCCAGAATGTACAGAAAGCTTATTCCTTCTTAAATATACTCGAAATTTTACTGTGAGTATGATACTACGAAAATTAGCTCCGCTGCGTTTCGTTCTTGACGATATTTAGGGCATTTTTGTGGCATTTTGATTTCCTGCTGCAAGCACATTTTTAAAGACAGAACACTCCCAATCTTCCAGAATGTACAGAAAGCTTATTCCTTCTTAAATATACTCGAAATTTTACTGTGAGTATGATACTACGAAAATTAGCTCCGCTGCGTTTCGTTCTTGACGATATTTAGGGCATTTTTGTGGCATTTTGATTTCCTGCTGCAAGCACATTTTTAAAGACAGAACACTCCCAATCTTCCAGAATGTGCAGAAAGCTTACCTCTTCTTAAATATACCTGAAATTGTACTGTGAGTATGATACTACGAAAATTAGCTCCGCTGTGTCTCGTTCTAGACTACGATATTTGGGGTATTTTGTGGCATTTTGATTTCCTGCTGCAAGCGCATTTTTAAAGATAGAACACTCTACATCTTCCAGAATGTGCAGAAAGCTCACCCCTTTTTAAATATACCCGAAATTTTACTGTGAGTATATACTACGAAAATTATCTCCGCTGCATTTCGTTCTAGACTACGATATTTCAGCCCATTTTTAAAGAAAGAACACTCCCAATCTTCCAGAATGTACAGAAAGCTTATTCCTTCTTAAATTACTCGAAATTTTACTGTGAGTATGATACTACGAAAATTAGCTCCGCTGCGTTTCGTTATTGACGATATTTAGGGCATTTTTGTGGCATTTTGATTTCCTGCTGCAAGCACATTTTTAAAGACAGAACACTCCCAATCTTCCAGAATGTGCAGAAAGCTTACCTCTTCTTAAATATACCTGAAATTGTACTGTGAGTATGATACTACGAAAATTAGCTCCGCTGTGTCTCGTTCTAGACTACGATATTTCAGCCCATTTTTAAAGAAAGAACACTCCCAATCTTCCACAATGTGCAGAAAGCTCACCCCTTCTTAAATAGACCCGAAATTTTACTGTGAGTATGATACCACGAAAATTAGCTCCGCTGCGTTTCGTTCTAGACTATGATATTTGGGCCATTTTTGTGGCATTTTGATTTCCTGCTGCAAGCGCATTTTTAAAGAAAGAACACTCCCCATCTTCCAGAATATGCAGAAAGCTCACCCCTTCTTAACTATTTTTGCCGTAAAACACATCGTTGCTGAGATATTCCGCGAAAACCAAAAATGGTCGAGATTTTTATCGTTTTTTGGTCGAAAACTTGGGTTTTTAATAAGGGCCCGAACATATAAAACATATCCAAAAATTAGAACTAGCTGATCTTTTGCAAGGTAAAATGTATAGATTGAATGGACTATGTGTTTTTGTTGATTGATCGAATGATTTTGAAAGTCGAATTTTAATTTGATATTTACGCAAAGGCCTTAGTAACCTCTGATACTTTCTTTTTTTTATCGCGAACGTTAATTGTTAGATTTGAACGATTGTGGGGTTTCATAAGGGATTACACTTTAAAATATTTAGTCAGATTTATATACATACAGTGCTGCTAAAGCTCGGTTTTGGGTTTAAATTTTCGAGTGTAAGCAAAAGAAATACGATACGTTGGCAAGTAAGAAATGATATCTAGCTTTCTCAGATGAAATAGAATTTGCTATTTTTTCTTTGCTCCCACGAAAATTCAACTACTATCGATAGTATATTTCTAAGAGCGTCATTATACCCGACGCGAGTCTTATGTAATACCGGAATTTTGCAATCAAATAGGGCTTTTCTCTGAATAAATGAAATTCGTTAGAATGGTATAATCTAGTTACCATATTTAAGAATTATTGTTTGATTTGTGAATATATTATTAAACCTTTAAGACTTATTATTAAGGCTAATTCTCACTATACGGCAGGCTACCAACAGTCACCGGACCGACAAAACATTGTACTGTACATTTTATATGAAGGTATTCACATCAACCATCACAGATACGGACCGTCGCGACCAAATAAAATGTACAGTACAATGTTTTGTCGGTCCGGTGACTGTTGGTAACCTGCCGTATAGTGAGAATCAGCCTTTACTTGTTTTGTTAATAATCTTTTTATTGACATCTAAAATTGACGAAGTTTTATAAGCTATATTATTTTTGCGACACCACTGTAAAATAAAAGAAGAATGAAAATGGCTGAAAAGTATTTGTGTCGCCAACGTGAAAATAATTTATGGTGACGGTAAATTCAAACTGTCTTCAATCATTTTGGATCACCCTGTACATCAAGCCCTTAAAAATTATTAAATTAAATAATAATTTTAGGTTGTTTAAATAATTAAATGATAATAATTATTTATTGAATTCGAAAGGTACTTCGTAGGTTTTAAATCTGAAAATGGCTAATTCTGAAAAATCCGCCTCTATGTACTTCGTAACCCTGAAATCCGACAACCGATTGATATAACATCCTTTAAAAGATTTAGAACAAAGTATTTCGTCAACAACGGTCGTATGCTTTTACCGCATAGTGCAAACAATTTGAAAACCAGAATTCGATTTTCACTCTATTAATACTTCTATCTATCACTGAAACTACCCTGATGTCCTGAACAAATATCCGTTTAGATATTTCGTAGAACCAACTAAAATCCAATTAATCACTTCACATATTTTTAATAAAATATTTATAATACGCTGAGAACTGTTTGAATTAAATTTCTGTGTTTACAATGAATGATAACTTTGAGAAATCCCTGTTCATTTTCATTCATCGCCGAGCAAAATTTTTCCTTGTCATTTAAGATCAAAGACCATCAACTTTTCTCTTACCGTAAATTGAACGTATCTGATGCGAAATATTAAAAGCATCCGCAATTTCGAGGTCATGATCAAATATAAAATTAGTTTTCAAGCATGAAAATTCTTGAGGTTAACCAATGCATTTAAGTATCTAACCTATTTCGTTGGCCCAAAGTCATTACTGGCCAGTCCGTAAGATGTTAGTTTAATATCAAGCTTCTGTCTTCTTTTATTTCTTTTTCTGTATTTATTTTTCCCATTTTTGTTTTATTTTCTGGTAGGATAGGTACCGTAAAGCGGGGTTACTTTGGCACCTTCGGCCTACTTTGGCAGTTTGGTTATTGATATTTCAAATGTTTTTTTTGTTTCTTTATATATATTTTTTATTTGTTTTTTCGAAGATTCTCTTTGTTACAGGTATAAATTGACAAACAATGCCTAGAAATTATAAAAAAAAGTTGGGGTCGCGTACCTACAAGAACTTCACTGAAGCTGACCTTGAAAGGGCGTTGGCTGCCATTAGGGACGGCATGAGTCAGGCGGCGGCAAGCAGGCGCTTTAAAATTTCACGTGGGACCCTTCAAAACAAGTTGAAGGGCGAGCATACGCGTCCCCCAGGTCATCCAACCGTATTTACACCTGCAGAGGAGCAGTTACTGACAAAAACTTTAGTGACAGTGAGCAATTGGGGATTTCCGTTTACCAAAGTTGATATTCGCGAATTGATCCACAAATACTTACAAAAAAAGGGTCGTAACGTTAAGGAGTTTCATGACAATGTTCCTGGACATGATTACCTCGAAAACTTTATCATCCGAAACAAGTTGAGTGTCCGTTTGGCTGCAAATATAAAACGAACACGTGCGGCGGTAGGACCAAATCAACTTGTCGAATTCTTCGACAACATTAAAGATGTTTTACAAGATCTTGATCCTTCTTTGGTTTTCAATTACGATGAAACCAATGTCCAAGATGACCCTGGAGCCAAAAAAGTCATTGTTCCAAGAGGAACCAAACGCGTGGAGAGAGTTCAACAACATTCCAAAGCCTCCATCAGTATCATGGTGTGCGGAAACGCTGCAGGAGATTTATTGCCCCCCATGGTGGTGTACAAGGCAGGAAATCTATACGAAGGTTGGACAAAAGGAGGTCCTCCTGGAACGGTCTACAGCAACACACCCAGTGGTTGGTTCGATATGGACCAGTTTGAAAAATGGTTTTTCCAAATTTTGCTGCCCAAAATTAAAGACATTGAGAATCCTGGAAAAAAACTTGTTATTGGGGACAATCTAGCCTCTCATTTTTCACCTACTGTCATTGAAGCTTG
This sequence comes from Agrypnus murinus, assembly GCA_929113105.1. Classification (NCBI taxonomy): domain Eukaryota; kingdom Metazoa; phylum Arthropoda; class Insecta; order Coleoptera; family Elateridae; genus Agrypnus; species Agrypnus murinus. The sequence continues at coordinate 47,578,563 of OV816031.1, forward strand.
TGAGGAGAACAATATATATATGACAGCGCTTCCACCCAACAGCACCCATCTCATGCAACCATTGGATGTGGCAGTGTTTGCCCCATTTAAAAAAAAATGGCGTCAGATTCTAGACAAATGGCGCAGTGAAACAAAATCGTCTTCATCCATTCCAAAAGAATATTTTCCGACGCTCCTAAATCGATTGTGGCTTGCGGTCAGTGAGAATGTGTCCAATAATTTAAAATCTGGATTTAGAGCCACAGGGCTCTGTCCATTTAATCCACAAGAAGTTCTCAAAAGAATTCCAGACCATCAAGACGACGCAAATGCCCAAGCCGCTATCCTAAATGAGAGCCTGATTGATCTGCTTCAAGATCTACGCGGATCAAATAAGGAAAAGGTCACTAAAACACGTGGCAAGAAAATAGAGCCTGGTAAACAGCTCAAGGGTGATGCACCTCAATCAAACCTATCTACAGATGAATCAGTCGCTGGCCCTTCAGGAACCCAGAGAAAGATTCTAACTAGTAGCGACGATGATAGTGACGACGAACCCGTTGCAAGTTTAGTTGTAGTTCCTAAAAAAATGCCAATAAGAAAGCAAGCAAAAAGGGTTGTTAAAGCTACAGATGACGTCTGCGCAATTTGCTCTAGGAAATGGAATAACTACAGAGGTCCTGATTGGATTTGTTGCAGTAAATGCAAAAAATGGATTTGTGGCTTTTGCAATGAGACGAGCACGGACCCATTTTTTGTTTGTTCCCTCTGTACAAACGAATATTTTGACAGTGATGACTCTTTAAAAGATGCAAATTTTTCTCTGTAAAAGGAATATTTTGATTCTTTCTTTGTTTGTTTTTGTGAAACCTGTAGATAATTTATGTTAATTTTACTATCAGAATTTGTTTTGAGTTGTTCTTTGAATCTTGGTGATAAATAAATGTATTATCAAAAAAAAATGCATTATAACTTCCGAATTATAAGACTAAACTTTAAGCTGCCCCCATAATTTACCATTTTTGATGCCAATGAAGGCTTAATACAGCCTCTACATTGGCGCAAATTCGATTTGCAGGTGCTGCCAAAGTAACCCCAAAATTCTGCCTACTTTGGCACCCCACAAAAAAATTTTTTCCTGCATCATGTGTGGATAAAAACCAACCATATTTGGGTGATCTACTGCCAATTGGGCACAAGGCACGATGGAGTCTCAAAAAATTTGATTATGCAATAGGTTTCTGACTTAGAGTACCAAAATAGGTCAAAACCTGCCAAAGTAACCCCGTTTTACGGTACGTTGTATCTGAGCGCAATGTTGAGATTATGAGCTGGATGAACGCCAAGTGGCCCAAATCGGATACTCTTCTTAAAGTACGTTACCTTGTCCTAACACTACCGTGTGCTTAATATAAAAATTATTTTTAAGACTGGGTTACTGGAAATTCGTAGTAGTACAATAGGTAGATTTTTTGGCCCAGTTTATTGTTTTACTAAATGAAAGAAATAAAAATAGACTGTAGTAATGTAACGTATGAAAAGGATATTTTAGGATGATCTGATGACTCAATTTTTTGCAGATTTAAGATCAGCAAGAAAGGAATGCATTTTTCTGCGCTTTTAATAGAAAAATATAAGTTTTTTTTTTAATAAAAAAGATACAGCTGAGCAACGAGTAGTGCATATAATTATTTTGTAATAGATCCACCCACGCAATATAGTCGTTTGATGGTTATAATATTTTTATACACAATCTTGATGATGGCGTATTTGTTAGGGAAAGCTTGTGTGGTGTGTTAATGTAACGGGTGTAATTTATTAAAAATGGCAGAAAATTGATTGCAATTGTTGGGAAATCAGGAAATGAAATAAGAAAAAAAAATATATTAGATAGATGAAAATTATGCTATATATTGTGAAGTTATTATTTAAATAAAAAAAATTAATGATGTTAAAATTACTTTGGCTACCTTCAATGAAGAAATTTTAAATAACACCCAAAATTTTCTTTTACCCAAATAGGCTGACTCAGGTTTAATTCGATAGAACATGAGATAAAAAAATTTACATTGATCTTATTAATTTCTGTACCTGGAAAAAGAAACTTATTACCAATGCACTTGGACTTCTGCAACTGGACAAACAGCAAACTTAAACTCTGTATGTGAAGAAAATAAATGGATGCTTGCATAAACATCAAATAAATGAACACATAGATAAATTGAAACACAGATCTTTATTTTTATTATGATAAATAAAAAATCTATTTCAAAGAAGTAAATAAAAAAATACTTAAACAGAAAAGTTAAAAAAAATGGAAAAAAATCTTTCTTGAGCTTGCTCAAACGTGTTAAATATTAGTTACCAACTGGTCTGGTTGTAACTGGTCTCAACTGTAATTTGAACAAACTGACATCAAATAAGTTTATCAGATAAGAAAAATATTTACAATTGCTAAATAAATTTGTCAAAGGAAAAATTAATTATTTTTGTTAATAAACAAATTGAAACTGTTTAAATGTTACAACTTTGTTATTGAAAATACTCTCAAATAAGAAAAATAAATTCTGAATTTATTAAAAAAAATTGTTTTTATGATTTTGTTGTTCCTAATGTGAACCAAATCCTTTTATTTTCGATTTACCTTGTATATAAACGTCAACGAATCCACTCAAATGTATTTTTTACTGTATTATCGGTAATACAGACAACTTCAATTCAACAGCTGATCCATATAATGTCGATAATCCAAATCGATAATAATTGTTAAAATGAAAACAACAAAATTATCTTCTTATTGATTTAAATAATAAATCGAACACAATTTCATATAATTGTTGAAAAACGAAAATAAATCTTCTTTGATTTAAGTATTCAGGTAACTATTCAATTCCATAAAAACTTTGTTAAAAATCGTCGTTTGTTTACAAAAAAACCTGTGGTTATCACTTAACCTTACTTTATTTTGCAGATTTTTGGTCTGGAGTCGAGCATGGACACTCCCAATGCGTTTTATTCACTGAAATTGTTCTTTTTCCATAGGTTTCACCAAAACAATCGCAAAACAACACAAATTTTCAAAAAAATCGCACATCAAAATGTTATCATGACGTCACTAACGAAAAACATGTGTTCATAATTAGATATAATCTTAAATCTAAACAGACAGTTTTGTAGCTGGCGAAAAGACAATTAAAACAGTATAACACACTTATGGTCTAAAATAAACGATAACTGAGAAAATCAACGAAAACGACCAACGGTCAAAAATAACATTAAAACTTGATTACAATGAAGACTCATTAACTCCAGCTATCCCTATACAAGGAATGACTACATAGCTACCCAAGGTAACTCATACATATGCAGTTTACATAGAAAAATATTTACAACAAAAGAAAAACTAAAATAAATAATCTGTTTACACGTTTTTAAGGTTAAACGATGCTTTGCAAGTTCTGATACAAATGACAACATAAATGAAATCAAACTATACTCACTCTTGTCCAGAACACAGTACTCCAAGTGCCTGCATTCATACAACGGTGTAAAATATTATAATAAAATCAATATTTGGAAAAATTGAAACATGTCAGCAAAGCCAATATCTTTACAAAGATTAACACAACTTTTTCTAATACAGATACATAGACATTACAATAATAACCCGTTTTACATATTTCCAGTGATATATTTTCCTGAAACTGGTTCAGCTTAGTAGGATCAAGACTATTCTCTTTAACGTTAATTATCGTCAAACCCCATATAAAAAAAAGAAAATAAAATCCTCTAAAAAAATGGATAAACTATCCTGAACATGTAACATGGGTTACATAAACCATGTTCTACTACAAAAATAATCTAACTGATTGATATGCCTTTTTATATTTATAAACCATTTTATAAAGTGAGGTTAAATGTGTATTAAGACAATCGTACTCCTATTTTCCTGCTTTAACTTAAGCATGAATAAAACTAATATCCCAGCATGAGTATATATTTCTTTTATTGCACGAATATTACGTATAAGTGCTATTTGACTATTTGAAAGCTTCCGGAGCCTATCGTAGCCTATTAAATGTTCTTAATGTGTTACAAACTAAACAAATTTTCAATTAGATGATATGATATCATCTTAATATGTATATTCTATATAGCTTTGGTAGTGTAGCGGCTAGCGCGCTAATCGTTCATCCAAGCGGACCGGGATCGAATCTCGGTGCCAGTAGATCTGGTTAAAGTTTTCTGCAGTTTTCCTTTTTAGAGGCGAGTTAAACCGGTAGAGGCGGTAGAAATTTCGAGGCCCTTACACCAAAGCACCAAAACAAAAAGACTTGACTTTTTCGGAAATATTTCAGTATTAGACTTTTGATAAGTTCCATAAACCTGCAATATGTAGCTGTAAATTTAATAATAAAACTCAAAATCTTTGCGTTAACGTGAATCCCTGCTCAAAAAAATTCTAAGGTACGACTTTTTTTATACTCATAAATTAAGTTTGAGGTAAAATATAAGACTGAAATAGAATTACTATATGAAATCTGAAAGTTAATATCCATATTTTTGAAAATGTTTACTTATAATTTTATTTAACAAGATTATCTACAGTGGTTTTAATTGCGTTAATTACAGCCTGGCATCGCCTCGGCATGCTGGAAATAATGTGACTGATTTTTATCTGGCGGTGTTAACACCCATTGCTGTTGTAAGGCATCTTTAAACTCGAGAGTATATACGGCATCCACGATGAGATTAAGTTGTTTTTGGAGCCTGTTCTAAACATGCTCGATCGGATTAAGATCCGGAGACGGTGATGGCCAATTATAAAAGATATGCTTTGCTCTTGAAACAATTCCTGAACTACTCAAGTCGTATGAGTGCGGGCGTTGTCGTGCAAATAAAGAAAAACCTTCCTCCCTGTTGAGCAAATGCACCACTATGGGCGAAGGATATTTGTGATGTATTGATTTGCACCAAAAATCCTTCGGTAAAAACGAGTTCCGTTGTCCGCGATTTCCTGGACGCAATCCAGGAACTCTAGGCATTAAGGTAGTTTCTTGTGACAACGACTTTATTTTGAATGGCGATTATGTAACCCTCGGTTTCCGGGAATATGTTACCATGTTTTTGCCGTGCCAAAAGAGGCTTCGTGATCTACGTGGTTTTGTTTCAAGTTGTTTAGACGTTGTCCATGTAGAGGTTTTTCCATCCATGTGTTTATCTTTCCTTTTGCGATTTCATTTGGTGTTAAAAGTTAATTGTGTGTGTGCGTGAGACAGGTTAAGAGAAGTATATGGCTTGTCCGCTTCTAGAACAGCTTTCTGTAAGGTGCTTGATTCGCTCATATTTGTAAAGTAATCCCGTAGATTCTGGACTTTTTGTATGTCTAGTACTTTTAGATCTACTATTCTTCTTCCTCCTTCGGCTCTTGGTAAGTAGAATCTTTCTACGGAGCTCCTAGGGTGGTGAGATCTAAATTTGGAGCACTGTTTTTATCGTTCGGTTGAGTTGTTAAAGTCTCGTCTCCGTCCACTTTACTGGTCCAAATGTGTATGTGGCTATAACTAGATAACGCAAAAGTGTTTATTGCAGTGGCTATGTAACGGGCGGATAGTTTTGTTTTTAGTATATCCTTGATACGGTTCCCTATCTTCTCTTTTACCCTTTGCTTCACTTGTTTGTGGTTGTTCACTGTGCTTTGGTCTACTCCTAGATATTTGTATAATTCACTTCAATTATTCATCTGTTTTGCGGTATTTATCCTTCTTGTTCAGTTCATTTCCCATGTTTCATGCTGTCCAGTTTACATTTGTCAAGACCGAACGACATTTTGATGTGTTTACTAAATATGGTTGTTGCTTTTAGTAGTCTGTCAAGATCTTTTCGTGTTTCCGTAAATAGTTCGATAGCAATAGTCTGTGTACAATAGATGGGACAGATGATATCCCTCTTTGGTTGCTTTTAACATGTGTGACAAGGCTAAACAGAACCATAAGGCACTTAAAAAGTCCTTTGCGTATTTCTACGGCGTCGGGAACTATTTGGTTGGTAGTTGGTAATTGCAATAGGAGCTCGGTTCTCCATTGTTCCATTATTGTGTTCCAAGAAGGAGATTATGATTATGAGAACTATTTTGTTTACCTTTAAGATTTCAAGTAGCCAAGAGTGAGGAACACTGTCAAACGCCTTCTGGTAGTCGATCTAGCTTATAAACAGATTTTTAATTTTTTTTACAGTGTTTAGAAAAACTGTGTTCATGGTAAATTGCTCTCGGCATCCTTGCGGCTCTTTTTAATATCCTTTGTGTTCTTCAGTTAGTAACTTGTGTGTTCCCAGGCGGTCATAAATCTTATTGGTAATTATGGACGTAAGTATCGTATACATCGTTGTCAAGCAGGTGATCGGCCAATATTTGCTTGGGTCGGATCTATAAGATGTTGTTTTAAGTGTAAGGTAAGTACCATGTATGATTAACGAAGGCATGAGATCTGTAATGGTTATTATGTTGGTAATGTCACCATCACCTCCTGGTCCTATCCAATTCAGTGTTCTGTATTTCCTTTTGGACTTCAGTCACGGAGATATCGTTTGACTGCGTTAGCGTATTTTATTATTCCGTTTCGTTTCATTTTTGAACCATATGGTTTTACGGTTATGAGTAATTGGTTGAATACTGGAATACTGTCAATGGATAGTTTCTCGTTCAAGTGAGGTTACATGTATCTTCTTTCAGTATCATTTGAAACAACAGAAGACAATTTTTACTACGAATAGTTGTTTTTATTTGTCTTAATTATTTAATTAACCTTGATAGTGTAGGGACTAGCGTGCTCGTCTCTCACCAAGCGGTCCGAGATCAACTCCCGGTATCGGTAGATCTGGTTAAGGTTTTCTGCAGTTTTCCTTAGCTGTAACACAGATGTGGGATTTGTGCTATACCATATGTTAAGTCGGCTGCAGTCGCATTTGAGTCTGCGTCATAGTTCTAATTGTCCTTCCCTCGCACACAAGCTTCATAGCTTCTGGGGTCTTCTACATATTATATCTTTCGTAAACATTTCTATAAGACTAATCTTCTACTATGTAGTTTATTATCCATCTTAAATGTCGTTTGGATTAGTATCAATGGGCGTCGCAATTCATTGTCACTAATACCTCTATTATCAACTTCAAACTTCTTTCTACAAAAATACAATCAATCGCGGCATAGTAACTCATTAAGATTTGTCATCTCTCTGTTTTTAACATAATCCATCGTAATTTTGTAGTGTTTTTTGGGAACGTCTACTTTTTTTCTTAGAATATTCATTTTGGAACAGTGCAGAAAAATCCAATCAGCTTCCTGTATATATTAAATAATATCCTCTATATATTAAATAATCACCAAATGGTGAAGTATTTAGGTTTTTCCAGGGAAGGCGTTTCGGCTTAGAGCAAACCGAAGAACACCCATAAATGTTTATAGTGTTCATTAGATGTTGGAGTTGTATTTCTTGGAGAATTGCTTATATACAGAAATCTGATGAGGCCTAGAGGCTACATAAAGACTTTCAGTGTGCTAAAAGTTCATCTATTCGAGGTAGAAAATATTAATTCATTTACTCAATTATATTAATAATGTTGGTTATAATTAACATTATGTAACCACCGAAGTATGATACTTCTATACTTGTATACTATCTATATTTGTGTCTTGTATATGGCGGGATATTATTATTAAATGGTAGATGGTTGCCGGGATTGACTGCTTAACGTGCCCTCTGACAGCACGGCGAAGTATACTGAACCTGAGATATACGTCAACAAAATAATTCTCTAGCCGATTATGGGGATTCAATCCGGTCTGCCTGCTTAAAAGTTAGGCTCTTTACCGTACGGCTATCCACTCTACTAATTAATTAATGGCTTAATTACATAGATCTCTAGGTTATTAATTAATTAACAATTAAAATATTTTAATAAATATTGTGAAACTTTTTATTAATCTTTATTTATGTATTTCATGATTATGGAGTTACACAAAGTAAGGCTAGAAACAATAAACAGCAAATTAATCTTTTACGCGGCAAGATACATTGTCAAAAAGGTAACCTTTTACAGAAATACGTACTGGCATAAGACACCAGACTCGTTTAAAATACAGTGCTGTGTTAGAACACATTCCTTGCTGCGCATATTCAAATCTGTTATTAGGATAACGCTAATTCCTATATTGAATACAGGAACGAATATTGAAGGACGATTTTTTTACATTACTATTTTAAAGAGCAAGAAAGTCTTGATTTCTGATATGTAACGTCAAGAATCCTTTTTAATAGCCTTATCGTCTGCAAGAGATATGTCAGCGATTTTGTTGCGCATGACAAGGTCACACGTTCTACAAGTAAATCTTTTTCTAGCATGTGCGCAAGACAGCATGCATAGCTTTCATAGCAGCTCTGCTAATTTTAGTTGCCATTTTTAGCAGCAGGCTTTCATTTTATGCTATATATGTGCAATCTTGATGAATAGATACAATAGTTGGAAGTGCATATCGATATAAAATAATTAAATAATTTAACTAAATTTTTCATCTCCAATTTTAAAATTCAAAGTAATTTCCATATAATTAATTTGCAGTTGCCTAAATCTTCAATGTGTAAAGATTTCTGCTTTAGCCAGAAAGTCGAAATTAAACATGAATCGTGAGTCTAGCAGTGAAAAATAATGTAGAGTATGTAGAGCCCAACAGAAATAATAATTTCTTTTTCAAATGGTTATTGACTCTTGATAGCTTATCAGAAGTCAAAAACCATTTGGAGAAAGCGCTTTTAGTGACGAATTGCGATCTCTATATGAACCATCCAGAATTATTAATAGAGGTCAATTTCGACAATTTCGCAAGACGGTTTGGTAGCGACATATTATTTGTATATTAATTCGAGATTAAAGCAAAGTTGTGCTTAATATTATTAGAATCTCCAGAATGTCGTTTTTCAGCGCAATTAAACAAACCTAATTTTAATAAATTCATAAGTTCGTTTTTTTGCGAGTTCTTGTCTAGGAAACTTCATGCCGAACTTCAACATTCTAAGTCACAGGAAGGCGAAAAATTTCCGACTGTTCATTTTTTAATTCATCTACGCAAATAATAAACTACACGATATTTAAGAAAAACAGGAGCACAAAAAGTGTTTCTTTCAGTTTCTGTAGGTAATGCTGATTTTATTCTTTACTAGTTCTAGGCATTCTACAGGATGTTTCACTTAAAATTCGTATCCTCTGAACAGGTGATAGTACACATAAAATGCAATATTTATCATTAGTGCCTATCTTTCTTGATAACTGAGAAAAAAAATGTAAAAAAATGTAATGTCACAGTTTATTTTGACTATTATTTCCAGCAGTTTCCAAAACTTGACCTTTTTAGCAAATTTTTTTGATGTGCTTAAAATCAAAAATGGTATTAGGATTTTTTATGGTATTAGGCAGTCTGAGGTGGGCCTCAGACTGCCTGTTCGTCCAACTATCTGTTAAGTTGATGTATCTGAAAAACTGTAATATATGAAAGCTGGCAATGGATATGTATCAAATCGATCTCGGAGAGTTTGTCATTGACCGCTGTGGACAGGCCATAGAAATTAAACTTATTTCAATTGTAACAAAGACCATAACAGTATCCGTTTGATTTGAAATATGACCCATGGATCTACCCCAAGGTTAATATAATTCAGGTCAAAAATAGAATTACTGAACTTCTTAAAAAAAGGTTAACGATTATGCAACGCCTGCTTCCAGTCACAATGGCAGCTGGCTTTCCTAAATTTTTACTAAGATTGTGATTTTGTTTTAATAATCCTGAGATATTACATAATATATTTGTCTACTTATTGGAATAATCAATTAATTCATTTTATTTTTGTTACAGGAGCAGTAACTGCTATTAACACGTAGATTTCATTATATGGATGAGCTTGCAACAGGTTTGTTTATTTTTTACCTTTACACGCCCAGGAACTCTTTGAACTATCCTAATATTATTTGCAATCAGATCTGGGCAAGCTATTTACTGGAAAAAATGAGCATGAGCTGCTGCTACTCTAAAATTAGGATATTTAAGCTACCGAGTAACTAAGTTACTTAAATTAAAAAGTAGCTAAACTACAAGCTAGTTGATAGCTGTATTTAAATGAAATCAATTACTTTTTAAGCTATTTTTTCGATTAGTGTTTAAAGAAATGATAACAACAATAAAACGTAACCCAACAGAAATTATTTGAAATATTCATGTAGTCCATATCAATAGAAAATTTCACTAAATCCTCAGAACATCTTTAAATTTGTTTTGACAGATACATATCTGAAAAAGTGGTATAACTAGATATATAAACTTTTTCGCTTATGTACCTAATTCGACATCTGCCACAGTCAACTTCAAAATCTACAATAAATTATTGCTTTTTACAATATTAGACGTCTGCTAGTTACATAGTGTCTTGCTATTTGACACATGGAAAAAGGAATTCATCCACTCAACAGTTTTAAACAAGCTTATGTATGAAATTTCAAAGCGACACGTTAGATTGGTTGCATAACCTCAATTTCAAAATTATAATTTTGAGAAATTTATCTTTTATGAAGATATGGTTAATTATAATTAACATGCACACTAGTACACAATAGTCATATATCAGATAAAGTATATATGTAAAGTTAATTTTTCCATAGAATTTAGTTAATTTTCCTTACCCATTAACGTTGTTGGAAATGATTATCTAATGTTGCATTTAAATTAAGTTTAGGCCAACTTTAATGTAAGATCTAACCTAAAACAGACAAGGTCTGTTGTAATGGGGAGGTATACAAGTATTTACTGCCTTACCTAAACAATTAATAAAAGAAAAATGTGTTTTCATGTTAACTAGAGAAACCCCGTCAAAACATGATGGTAAAAAGGCTAGTTTATTGAAAAAAAATTCTTGTACACGTCTATTACTTCAAAAACATGACATAAAAATAGTGGTGGCAAGTTTCCTGAAATTTATTTTTAGCAACTTTCCATGGAAATATATCCGGAAACTTTCCCTGAAACTTATTGAAATGGCAAATGTCAAAAAACCTCATGAAATTCAAACGCAGTGTGGAACCCTGGGGTTTTGTACTAATATCTTGGGGTTCCGCGGGACCAATTATAAGTCCTGTAATATAACAAAAGGATACAACTTGCAAACCTTTAAACGTTCCTACAATAACGACCTAATTACTATTTTATTTGTTGGTGCCTTTTGCTACCACATATTTATGTGAAATACAAAAAGGAAATATCGCAATAAACTGTATGCTGCACCAGATATACGAATTCGCTATAAAATATTAAATCAAGTTTTCATATACGTGAATGTTTGAATAAATTATTTGTAGGTAATCTTTATTTTTATAATGCCCAGTTACGATTAGGATGTTTGTAGATATAGTTAGGGTTCCGCTATATGTAAAATATAGTATAAGGGTTTCGCGGAAAAATAAATTTAGGAACCATTGATCTAGGTGAATCAATAAATGACTGAAAATTGCAAAAAAAACAAAAACGAAAAATCATTCCAAGGAAGAAAAAACGAATAATAATTATTATAAGACTTAATATAGCACACTAACACTCCTCATGAAATTGGATGAATGATTATTTTTTTAATTAATTTTTAATTTTAATAATTTTGGTGTTTTATCGTTTTTGGTTTTTATCGTACATTAATTTAAGGAAATATTTCCAAAGTGAAAATATTTGGAAATATTTGAAATATTTGCCAAGACTACATAAAAACGATAAAAACTCAAACTTTGGTGTCTTAATACAGAAATAACTACATATATTTGCTATTTTAAATTGATTTTTGTCTACTGTTTTAAGATTTTTATATTTTTTGAATACTTTAAAATATAACCACTGAATAGCTAAACTATCAAGGTGAGAGATTAATATAATGAGATAATAGCCGCAGCTCATATCGAATGTAGTGATGGAATTGGTCTGTTTATAAATGTAGTTCCAGAAGTTGACATGCTGGGTTTTGAGATGGCGCCCCAAGTGGATGTCCGATGTCACGCGTCTTGAATTAATCATTTTAAATTTGTTTAATTTAAAAATATAAAAATTAAAAATATATAAAAATGAAATAGTGTTGACTAATCTACACAGCAAAAACTTCAATTTAAAAAAAGAACCAGGTAAATCGATCTAGTGGAACTCTCAAATGAACTGGAACAAAAATAAGTCTTGTGTTTAAAATTTATAGACGAAATATCACAATTGTAATAAGTTTCTTCTATTTAAAAATTTTACAGCTTTTGGGTAAGTAGTTTTGGTGGAGGATTGCAAGCTGCTGCATTATCACATAATTGTAACTATCTTCAATGTAGGGGCTGATTTTTATTAATGATATCAGTTAAACAACATATAATTATGTTGCGCTTTTGGATCGTGCATTGAAATACTGTAATTGTTTGCAGTTTTCATATTGTTGATGACTGAATCTATGCAAATAATGTTTGTTAGCATATAATATTAGCATATATTTAATAAATAGTTGTGTGAGAATTAGGTTCCATCGACACAAAACATAAGTGTTTTATACCATTAGATTGGGAATTTGTTAATCTATAAGCTTATCTAATGAGTTTTTGTGTTAATTAAAATTTGTAAACAATAATTTGGTTATGTTAAATTGAGTTGTCAAAATTGCCTTTGTTTTATGCAAAATCTACAGCACATGTAATTATATTGGCAAAAAGGTGTATAAATCTGGCCATTTTTGTAGCAAACTTTCTTCCAATTTTATCTTTCAAGAAGAGCAGATATGTAGCAGAGCATAAAATAAATATAAGGTTATGTGTTGAGTTAGAAAAATGTAAACAAAGGAAATGTAGAAATTTTGAGGATATTGTTATGTTTGTGAAAAGTCAAAGTGTTTAAAGTTTTAGCAAAGTTCAGTAAATCTAAGTGATTTTTTTATAACAAGTGCTTCAAATTAACCAAGTATCAATTTATTTTGCGATGGAAATTTTATAATTTGATAATATAGAAATAATTATCAATTGTTTAGGACTGGATTTTATAAATGAATGCGGACTTTAATTAACTTACCACAATTACACAAATAATTGGATTTGGAATTTAAATTAGTAAAGTCATTTATATGGAAATATTTTAAATAAGTCAATGACATATTTTCTTCATTTCATTGCCGAGACGAATGAAAAGAGAGGACAGATACTTGGGAATGTATAACAATACAGTTGGCAAACATAAAAAAAGATTTAAATATATTGCTGTGGATTTTAGTTCCAAAATTTTGTAAATTTTTTAAAAATTTTGTAAAATTTTTAAATCTTTATTAAAATCTAACACTTTAAAAATATTTTTATCAACTTTTCCAATTAAAAATATATTTAAGTTATTTAATGGTGTGTCATTGATTATACAATCAATGTGCACTTTTTAATAAGATTAAATAATACATGTTTCTTTTTTGTTATCAAATAGTTTACTCGCCAAATACTTAAGAATACGTAACATCCAGTTGTGCGCAAGTTATTGTTATTATGTAATTAATTTATGATTAATTTCAAATGAGTAATATCACCGGGAAATGAGATTCTCTAAAGGTTTTTGTTCACGTAAATAGATCATTATTTTGCATAAAGAGTTGTGTAATAATCTGTAATAGATATGTGTCACTTTTAAAACAAGGTTAATCTGCTATTATGTATTGTATATAATGTAGTCATTGTATTAGTTGGTAAGGTGACGTCAAATTGAGTAATGTGATTATGTAAATATTAGTATTTAAGCGGAAGAAATATTATTGTTTTAAGGCAGTCTTTAAAATACGACGAAAGAGAATGTATGTTCAGTTCAGTAAATAAAGCGACAAAGTAAAGTCGTTAAGAATTAATATAGTAAAAATGTAAAAGTTTATCGATGAGATAATTATAAAGTTAGACACTATATAAAGTGTAAATTATGGTAAAGGTACAAACCGCAATTTATCAAATAATTATTAATACTTGCTAAAGTTAAGCAAGTGAATAAACCTTCGCTAAAACCATAAATTAGTGTTTTAGTTATTTAAATAAGATAAAACAAATAATAATAAATAATCTACGAATAACGGAAAATTACCCGCAATTAATTAAAACAAAAGTGTATTATCAAAGTGAGTTAGCAAAATCAAGTGTTGGATGGTGTTACATGGGAAGTCCATCCATAGGCCATTAAACCGAAATTGGAATTCAGGAATGGATCAGCATAAGGTGACATACGCTGCCAATGGCTTGGAAAAGACGGTTATACCTAAAAGGAAAGAAGCAATTCTCTATAAAAAGGTAGGAAGTTATTTCCTTTCCATAACTGGTACCTTGAGAAAGAAAAGACAATCTTTGTGAGGTGTAATTAAGTGAATTGAACAATTTAGTAATAGTTAAACTTAATTAAGATTTCAATTTTAAAAGTGAGTTCAATTTCAATTTGTATATTTTTTAAAACCACAAGAATCCACATTCGCTTTGAGATGAGTCTTTCTTAATAATTTAATTCAGTTATTTTAAGTTATTTTATTGGCGCCCAACTTATTCTTACGTAAACTTGAGTTAGTCAAGAACTCACGTAACATTATTGTTATATAACTATTGCATTATTAATCTATTAAAAGGTATTTTCTAATCATTAAAAAAATTATAAAAGGGGGAAGTTGAAAAGCATTTCCAAAGTTCACAGTCATTTTAAAAATAAATTCAATTATAAATTATTTATCTACGATCTAACAGCAATTATTCGTTATTTGAAAGTATTTGATTGAATATAATTAATTTTTATTTTTAATTAGCCAAATATCTCAGCATATATTTATGGTTTGTCCCAACGTGGGGCAAAAGAAGTCAAATTTTTCCATTTATGCAAATTCATCGCAATATATATTTAAATCTTTTCTTTTTGAGTTTTTTTTAACTGCAGTTAGTTTTGTTTGTAGTAAGTAAGAAATATGATGATGCCAAAAGCATTAATCTCCAAATAAACTAAATTAAACTATTTCTGGATTAATTTAGGTATCTGGTTAACATTTTCGTTTTGTTATTTGTTAAATTATAAAATAAATTTATGGTGTTATTGTTAAAAGATTGCTTTGTGTATCAGTCTTATATTATTGGGTTCCTTTATATGTAATAATCTAGTGCCCTATTGAAGATACCCGTCAAAGAGTCTTAATTTGTGAGGAGTTAGACTTTTCACAACAATTTTATTTAGCCGGAGCAATTATTTTAGTTAAAGGCAAGAAAGTAGTGAGTTGTGTTTAGTAAACCAACCCTTTATTAATCGTCCCTGTCTGCAGTAAAAATATTATAATGATAGATAATAGATTAATATGTAAAATACGTTATGTAAAAGATATAAAATGCTTTATTTAAAATATACGGTATCTATTTACATGTATGTAATTGTATTTTTGTCCTTTCACATATTTTAAATGTAAAACAAATTAAATTAATTCGTTTTGAATATTTAAAAGTAGTATAGTATTTGAACGTCGCAAGTTGCTTTACAGTACCAAGGTACTTTTAAGCGAGATAGTAAGTAGCTAAAACTTTGCTTGTACCCAGTCACACCTTACATGTGTAACCTCAAGACGTAGGACTTCTAAAAGTCAAACTTAAAACAACGGGAATGACGTGACTCCACAGAACGTGTAAAACAAGACGAAAACCCAGTCGGAGCTGGAGTTCTTCATAGACCGAAGCAAGCGACAACAACAAGTAAACATCTTGCCAACTGCAAAGGTTTATTTTTCAACTGGTATTTTGGGAAATTTGTATTTTTCTAAATAAAAATACTTCAAACAATTTAAATTTCCAAATGGCTTCTTGGCCTATTTTAAATCTCGATGTCGAGCTTGAAAATTGATGTGAGAGCGGTTTTAGTAGACAAAAAGAACTAAAGCTATACAAGCTACTTTATTTAAAAAGTAGTTTAAGTCTAACTACTTTGCTGAAAAAAGTAGTTAAGCTAGTGGCTTAGCTACTGATGAGTAGTTACTACTGCCGATCTCTACAACGCATAAATCTATACAGTATTCTCAGCAATAGGCACTCCTACTTGAGTCCGGTTTTCAAATCCTGGTCTAGAATCTCCGATTTATATCGAATTAGTTTTAGTTTTCGCGTTGTCTGGAATCTTTATAATAGTACGGACTTTTTGAATGATCGGACTAATCTGATCAAAAACAAATTTTTGCTAAATATGTCATCGAATATTTTTGAGATGAGATAATTCTGTAAATAGTCATGTGATACAAATATTTAATGTATTGAAAATTGCTTTCAGGATAAACCAAAACTAAAAAATTGCCATAATTACAA
Organism: Agrypnus murinus; assembly: GCA_929113105.1. Taxonomy (NCBI): domain Eukaryota; kingdom Metazoa; phylum Arthropoda; class Insecta; order Coleoptera; family Elateridae; genus Agrypnus; species Agrypnus murinus. The sequence goes on from OV816031.1 coordinate 47,594,931, forward strand.
CTCCCATAAAGGAACACCATTACCATTTTCAGCTACTCCAAAAAGCATGAAACATAAAAAAGCACGTATTAACCTAATTACAAACAATTTTTGACGTTTTTACTATCGATCCTTCGTTGCGTCGCAGCTGTTAGTAGATAATAATCATTGAAAAGATATTATCGCCAGAGACACAAAATGAAAAGAAAGACAACCCTATGTTTCTGTAATATGATACAGCATACCCGCTTAAAGATATAAAGATCAAAATACCAGCCATGAAGTGCTCTCCAGAGACCAATAAACCATCAGGAATGCACACAGTTCATTACAGCAATCAACAACCCCTCGTATTTGACTATTAGGTACTGCAGGGTCGTTTGTTGTTTGTTGCTTTACATACTGTTAGGATATTTATTAAGTGATTAGAGTATGAAAGCAAAACGTAAATTATTGATAGGTAAAAACAAACCTGTATTTACTAAAACAGAAAGCTACACAGTTATTTGTAAAGGAAATTCGTCTTTCATCGTAAAAAATATCAAAGTGGAAATGTACTCGTTAGTAGATATAAGTACTAAAGTTTTGTAATTTAATACGGTAATATTTCTTTAATGAAGAATTTCAAAGAGGAACATTATAAGGAAAAGTTTGCAAGGCAAACTCTAAAAAAAACTTCCATCAATCAAGATTGCCAAAATATAAATTAATAACGCTCTCTTAATTAATCTTTGGATAAACCAATAACTCTTGGTAAGTTGTTTTAAATAAAGCGAAATTATTTAAATAATAAACACTAGACACCGGGTAGATTTATGTAGCGAAATAAATAATTCTAAATACCAGCCCTTCAAGGGCTGTAAGTTAAATCATAAATAATAAATAACAATTAAGCAGGTTGACTTATTTATAAAAGATAATAACTCTAAAAACTTCGAATTATTAAGGTAACAAACAACAACCAAGCTTACAACCGACAATTGCGCCACTAATGTATTTGAAACAACAAAATAATAATAAAGTTACTCTATTACATAGCCTAAAAAGAATGAAGAGAGGAAATGTTTATACAAACAGTTATAGATGGATGGTAATTCTGTGTTAGAAAATGTTGGTAATACACTAATCCTTTTAGTTGCGGCAACAAATGGTAGTTGACGGATATAAATACCCAACGTTTTGGAGGGTATTTTGCCAATAAGGTAAAAATGTAACTAAAGACAAGAAAGAGCTTAAAAAAATTCTGCATTAATTAACCGGAATAAAATGTTTTCATCTTCTTAAAAATAATAGAGGCACAGAGGGAAGATTATTATTTCTTGTAAATATATAGTTGAAAGGTATTTATACAAAACAATGAATTCTTCAAGATAATAATAATGAATAAATTAGTTAAGAAGTGTACCTTGGTAACAATTAAAGACCAACAAGTTGGATCCCTGTGACACTAAACTATTACCTTCGTGAAACTAACTAATCACCAGAAACTATTATGTACTTCATTTAGAAAGAAACTCTTAAAGACGGAAATTAACAAGATTTCCCAATACAGGAATAAAGCACACACACTACTTGCAAGATAACTTACAACTAACTTCACAAAAGGAGAAAAATGGTTATCTTATCGAAAGTTCCTAGAAGACAGTGATAAAACCCAATTTTCCAATGAGGGAGCCTGAATAGAAACATCACCAAATAAGGAATAAGCAATAAAAATGTGTGCCCACAAACACAACCATATTTGGAGTGACAAAACTGATATTAACACAATGGGCAAAAGCTTTTTAAGAAGAAAAATTTTAGGTTAAACACTAATGTGAATTTGAACTGGGGAAAAACCAAATAAAAATTGTAACAAGCTAGAATTGGTATTCAAATAGCCCATACAGAGCAGTCGTTGAATGGGTGCCGCAAGAAGACAGTCGTTCTAATGCAATAAAATCAATTGAACGTCAACAGCACTAATGCTCCAAAAAGATCTTTTGAAAGTTTGGAAAATAGTACGATCGTCCCCATTTTGTATAGAGCTTAGTAAAGTTGTTATTTAGACAACAAATACTAAATAGGAGGGTAGAGAAATGTAAGATTACGAGACAGGAAGAGTATTATGCAAAAACGTTAATTGTGGCGCGCAAATCTCTGAACGTACCTCATTCTACAACATTCCGAGCAATATCTTCAATCGGCATCCTTCAAAGTAATGAGAAATAAGAAGTGGATTTGTTTATTTTACTGAAAAGAATTGGCCAACAAATGGATTGCCCCACGTTACTCCAACCAACACTTTATTTTTTTAATTAGAATTTTCTTTTTTATTTCAAGTCGACAATTTCATAATAGTCATAATAGCTGTGAGGAGCAAGAAACTCAACCTGCAACGTGCTGCGCTGATCTAAGGGATAACACGGGTTACATTACAAAGAAGAGCAAGATCTAACAAGCCAGAGATTCTTCTCTGGCTTCTTTGGCCCTTAACTGTGGCTGAAGTTAATTGCATTCAACGTCACTTCTCCAAAGAATGCAATATAGCAGGCAAAAGATGCATTTATTGCTCTCAAAAGGCATCTTAATTCTTCGACAACCAGAAAATTTGTTAGAACATCTAGGTTTAGTAAATACGTTGTGATAAAGTTCTTTAAACTACTCGGGGACTTGATGAATGCGTATTCATGTGACCGTCATTTCGCCATATTTATCGCATCGACTACAACTGCTAGATGCAGCTTTTATGTTTCCGTTGAGCAACTATTTTTTACAAGCATCCAGAAATTGATTTCGAAACAACCCCGGCAATGACACGATGTCATGACCCTCTCAATAGGGAACGCCTACCTAAAGGCGGTAACAGTTCCATTTCTGGGAGCACAGGAATCTTAGTATTTAATCCATATATTTCCCCGAAGACATCTTCGTAGCTTCTGAAACCACACACAGACCAATTTCTACTAAACAAAAGGAATATGGTTCCAAAAGCTGGGTCCCTCTTCTGCATTTGTTGTGTCTACGCAAGGAATTCAGCCTACTCCTAAAGCTCCTGTCAGGGCAACTTGACTCAAACGCAAAAACTAAAGAAAACATCATCTTTTTTTGTATTGCATAAATCTTCGTTGTAATTAACATTGCTAAACCACTAAAGTCCATACATACTTGTTGGTAGTATAGGGCGGTGTTATTTTTAACGACAACCACAGACAGATGTTGATTGTCGAGAACGACTGCTTAACGTACCCATCTGATAGCACTGAAATGAATAAGATGACTCAAATGTGTATGTCAAAAAGTGAATTTTGCCAGGACTCCGACTCAGACTGGGTAGAGAAATTGAGTAGTGATGAGGAAAAGTTGGGAAAGGCTTTTCACTGAATGATAATTTTATAACAAATGATTTTGTTCTAATGCAACTGAAGACCTACACTGTGTCTCGAGTAAAATATACTGGGAAGGTGATTAATAGATCTGGACGGCGATATTGAAGCCAGTTTTCTGTGACAGTACAGGAGATACAGAGAAATCTTTGTATTTCTCAATGCTTCTGATACTAGTACCCCGCATCAAAATAAAGAAATTCTTCGAGAACTCAACAAGTCAGAAAATGAGGAGAGATCAATTGCAGGTCTTTTAACTCCAGTGGTTGTTTATAACAGTACTACTTACAAAGCTTCCACTTGTCATTTCAAATAATAAAACAATAATTCGTTCTTTATTTTTTATTCCATATTTGCCTTTGTAACAACTTTATTTTAACACAAAAAATGCCTAGCGATCAGGCATCATTTATAACACTCAAAATTTCTCTAAACACAAAATATTTACTACTTACTGTAGAACTCAAAAATGCACCGGCTGTTGAGATCTCTTTTATACAAATTTAAATACAGGTGTGGGCGTTAACCTCAAAAGTTCCTAATTAAATAATGGAATCAGGAACAAAATAAAAAAAACATGTTGAGCGCCACCAAATGGATAACAGAATCTAGGAATCTCAATTTGGAAAAATTCCTCTTTTAAAATTGACGTTAGTTTAATCAAACACGTATCAATCGATACTACTGAATTTTAATAAAAGACAAAAAACATCAGCAATTTGTTGGGCCAAACCATATCATACGATAAATTAATTTCAAATCTGTATAATAAAACATAAAAAAAAGTTGAAATAATAAAAAAATTAAAAAATACAAAATTATTATTATCAAAAAGTTATCATACTAAAAGTAATTTAAATCTCGGGATCCCAAATGGACTTTCCATAAAAACTACGTTAAAAAAAATTAATACCTTACATTTCCAATAATCCAACAAAGTTCAAGATTTCTTACACAAATAACTTCAAACACTAGAAGCACAATAATGGCATTAACTTAATTTTCACAACCAAATTGCTGACCTGGAAAACCAATACGGGAACAATCTTCTGAATTCTGAACTATTATTATTTTCCTCGATTAACGACGAACTTCAACATACGATAATTTCCAATAACTAATAATTCTTTATTAGCACAATCGTAAATGGAACGGTAATTATTTTATTAACAGTAATTTCCGAACGCAACAAATTCTCAAAAATTATAATGGTAACTGTACTAAAAGACTGTATACTTGAAGATTACTTAATAAATCCTTAATCGGTAATACGGGATTATAATTAATTTTTAAATACTACAAGACGGTATTATTGTCTTCGTTATACTAACAAAGCTTTACGAAACTATTCTTATTTTGAATCTATCTCCAAACAACGGAATCGGTACGATACAATACTAACTTAGATTGAGGCATTAACGATAGTACGGAATCTTTTGTCAAATTCTTTAATTCCGAACTAAATATTTGTTAATAAGGGCATACATTCATCGTAACGACCCTCTTTGTATCATTGGAGCGCGAAGCGCCCTGAGATGCCTTAAGGCATCAGTCTTCTCGATGATGGTCTATTGCAAACTTTTAACTAAAAAAACTTTAACTGGAACTATTTTACTCGATAACACAAGAAACAAAATACTGGGACAAGCCCGCTAACTTGGGGTGGAACACCCACTGTCCGAACGGACGCCACTTCAGGGTACGAGACCCGTTGTCTGACTGACTGAAAAATTCAACTCAACTAATAGATCCAAATTCTTAAGGGGTAACTACGTCATATTCTTCTAAAACAGATTATATTTTTGTCTACCAAACCTTTCTCATGTTAAAATCTGCGTCGTCGGGATAACTCAATATATTTTTACACGTGTTTATCAGTATGTTTTTATAAGTCTGAACTCGGATGAATTTGTTCAAATAACACGTACAGGAAACCATAAATAAAAACCTAATGCATTTTTATAATGTATTTTTCAAAGAAACTCAACTTAACTATATACATGGGAATAATGAAAATATTTGTTTGCACCAGCCAGAATCACTGACGTTCTTGAATATAGAGGGTAGATTTGTTCGAGAATATTCTTTTCCGCAAGAACAGCCGCCATTGTCCATCGGAACATGAAAAATAAACTTTTAACACGTGCAAAAGCGGTGCTTTTAAAACGAAATCTGCAGATTGTTCTAAAAGCAAATTTTATTAGTCTGGAAATGTTTCTTTTATGGGACCTTTTATATTTAGTAGGACAATTATTTATACAGAATACCAGCGTAATTTTAAACCAAGAAGAATATATATATATATATATATATATATATATATATATATATATATATATATATATATATATATATATATATATATATATATATATATATATATATATATATATATATATATATATATATATATATATATATATATATATATATATATATATATATATATTGCAGTGATATTGGATAATTAACAATAATAAATTATTTTAAAAATTTTATTATATATTTTGAAACTGTGAATAATTGCCGTTCGATCGTAGATAATTATTTTATAAGTAAATTGATTTTTAATTTAACTGTGAACTTTGGAAATGCTTTTTAACTTCCCTCTTTTATAAATTCTAATATGATTTGAAAATACCTTTTAATAGATTTAATAATGCAATGGTTATATAATATTAATGTTACGTTAGTTCTTGACTAACTTAAGTTTACGTAAGAGAGTTGGGCGCCAGTTAAATAACTTAAATTAACAGAATTATATTTAATAAAGACTCATCTCAGGGTGAATGTGGATTCTTGTGGTATTAAAAAAATTATACAAATTGAAATTTAAAAACACTTTTAAAATTGAAATCTTAATTAATTTTTTAACTATTACTAAATTGTTCATATCACTTTACTACACTTTACAAACGATAGTCTTTTCTTCAGCAAATGCCAATACAAAAAAGGAAATAACTTCCTACCTTTTTTTTTATATATTTCTTCTTTCCCTTTACTATAGATGTCCTCTTTCCCAAACCATTGGCAGAGTAGATCACTTTATGTTGACCCAGGGCTGATTTCCAATTCAGGGTTGACTTTCTTCCTTTTGCATGGATTTTCCATATAATATCATCCACACACTTGATTTTGGAACTCACTTTTGTTTATTAACTGCGGGTATATATCCCTTTTTCGAAGAACTGGTATTTGCCTTTTGTGTTTAATTAAATAAAACACCGATTGATGGTTTTAATCGAAGATTTATTATCTTGCTTATTTAGCAAGTAAATTAACTTTAAAAGGTGGTTCTTTATACACTTTTACAATTTACAACCTTTTAATACTTTCGCCGTATTCCATACATCAACCAACTTAACTATTTATTTACAATATTATCAGCCACGACTTTACTGGATTTACTATAATATCTTTACTCTTTCGTCGTTTAACAGTAAGTGATTATTTACATATTTACTATATTTCTTACACGACTTTACTGCGTCGCTTTCTATCAGGAACCCCTTAAAATTATGATTTTCTAAGCTTAAATACTATTTCCTATTTACATAATTTGACGTCACCTTATGATCTAATACAATGACTTATTACTCTTTATAAAAGTGACACATCTATTACAGATTATTACACAATACTTTTACGCAATAATAACGAACTATTTACATAAACAAAACCTTAAAAGAATCACATAACCCGTCGATAATGCTCATTTGAAATTATACATAATTGAATTACATCATAACAAAAACTTTCGAACAACTGGATGTTACGTACACTTAAGTAATCGGTGAGTAAGCTATTTGATAATAAATAATGAAACATGTATTATTTAACCTTATTAAAAAGTATACACATTGATTGTATAATCAATGACACACCATAAAATAGCTCAATTTATTTTTAACTGGAAAAGTTGATAAAAATATTCCAAAAGTGTTAGTATTTAACAAAGATTTTAGATTTTCACAAAATTTTCAAAATTTTCCAAAATTTTGAAACTACCATCCACAGCAATATATATATATATACATACAATGAAATACAGGACCGCACCAAGGGTTTTTTATTTATTATGCATACAAAATGATATTTAGTAAAATTAAAAAAAGTAACATTACACCTTTTAGTATTGCTCTTATTCTAGTTTGACCTACGGCTAGTGGGACAAACTAATATTTATTTTACTTAACGAAAAAAAATAGTTCACTCAGAAACGATTTTGTTAATGACTTAATTGCCTTCGTGATATTTGTTGGAAAGTCTGTAGTTAAGCATGCATAATTAAAAAAAACGTTTTAGGCATTTTTGTGAGGTGAATAAAGATACAAACGTGAGCATGTTCACTTTGCCCCACCCTTCCCTACTGGAGCAACAATTCTTTTTAAAGAACAAAATTACAATAAATAAGAAAACAGTTTATAATTTATGAACTTTTACTATCTCGAGCCTTATTACTTCGTGAAAAGTTAATATTTATTAAGATTTTTATACCCGACAATTATTTCTATACTATTCGTATCATTTCAAAATTCAGTGACAGAAAACACTTCTTTAAGGAAGATTTTGGCTTTTAAATGCGAAATTATATTTGGGAAAGATTGTAATAAAAAATGTAAAAGTTTCAAATCTCGAATCTGTTGAAAGATATGTCTTTCAAAAAGAACAAAACACAAATAAAATATTCAACCTGTCACTATTCACTCTATCAGACACAAAATCAGAGAAATTATTTAATTTCTGTCAAAACATATAATGGTAACACTTTGGTAATCGTTTCAAAGATGTTTATACACAAAAAGTTAATGAATTTATTGATAAAGAAACTTAACAAAGATCCTACTACAAAATTCCAAAATAAAATAACATTTACAACATTGCAGTATCTTCTTTAAAGAATTTAAAAAACAACAAACTATACGGACCCATTAAAACACGTCATATTGTGTACTAGTAAAAAAAATACAAAACTTGCATCTTCCGCCACATTTCAAATTTGTTAGCTTTGACGTATCTAGTATGTTTTCCAAAATATTACCTCAAGAGTGCATTCCTTTGTTAGATCATTTCTAATTTAATAGTAGTGTAGAGTTAGTAAAAAGATTACAGTTTACATACGTTATTGCTTGGTTTGATTATGTTGTTGACATTTTAGCTGGTTTTGGGAATTTCCTTGAGGTTATCAGCAAGTTTTTAATTTTTATTAACACTCTTTACCCAAACATTAGTTTTACATTAGAAAAAGAACAATATAGGGCTATTAACATTTTAGACTTAACCATTAGAATTAGCCCACACAATGAATTTAAATTTTCCTTATACAGAAAACCTACACATACAAGCATCACTTTTCCTGATGAATCATGTCACCATAAAACTCACAAACTAGCAGCTTATAGGTCTTCAGTATCGAGCTCTAACCACTCCAATGAACGACCGATACCAATTTTATAAAGAAATTGCAATCATTTAGCACACGCAAATCATTATAACCATAGCTTGATTGACACATTAATTACGCAAAAAGATTATAGGTTAGCTATGAAGATAATATTGTTATTAGATACTATTTAAATAAAATAACTCAGTTGGAAATCCAATTTTCAAAAATAGGTTGATTTTAAAAGTTCTGCTAAATTCCTATTTGGACATTTCCAACTAAAGGACTTAAGATAAATTTAATTTCTTTTACATGCTCTGCAAATTGAAGAAGCGGGCGTCGTCAATATTGCTAGCTGGCGTCGCGTCGGTTAAACCCTCATGTACGGTCATATTTCTTAATGAAACCCGCCTTTTGTCTGACCAATTTCTTGCAAACTTTGAACGCATTTTAAAGGCTTAAAACTCGAATTAAAGCGAAGTTTAGAATTTTAGTTAGTAATAGAGACGGGGAGGGATATAAAAGTAAAATCCGATGCGTTTATTGTGTAATCCTCAATTTACTTAACGCAAAAGCCCCAATTAACTAAAGTGCTGCCTGTCAAGTTGAGTTCGAATAACCACAGGTCCAATGAATTTTAATTGAAAAGAACTGTAAAGTCTTTGGTGTAAACTAAATTAGCAAACGAACTTTAAATGACTGTTTTACTTATTAAAATTAGACACTAATTGCATTATGTTGGCGCATCTCCAAAATACCAACTTGTTTCCCGAACTATACACGTGTCAAAAACCTTTTAGTTCTTCAAAGTTTAATACCATATTGTTATGAGGATAATAATAATTGTTAAAGTTTTGCTGCATTAAACCACTGTGACCGCAAGGATGTATGGATATTATACTTGAGTACCTATACATGAGTTGTTTGACCCAATTCATGTTGAAATGTTGGAACCAAAACAACAATGTACATATATGCAATATAAAAGTTTCTGCAACTCTTCGAACTGTAAGGCTCTTCCGGTACACTGCCAGAATTCTTATTTTTATAATCGTTACATAGGGTTGTTACAATAATACGCAATCGTTTTGTTTTGCAACTTTTAATGGTTGGCAATTCGCTTCCAAATGGTTTAAATATAATTTAAATAATGGCTTGAACTTTATGTCGTTTCATAAACAAATTTATCTCGTACTACAGTTAGTTTCAGTAGTTAAAACTTAAAAGTAGTTATTTTAGAAATAAAAGCATATAAGAAAACTTGGGGATGAAATTCATTCAAATTTAGTTTAATTGTAGGAAGGTGGATCATATGATTAAAACAATTGGTGACCACTTGCCTAGGGGTACGAAGTTCTACCATCACGATCTTTAGCTCAAAAAACTAAATAAAGCATGTAAATAGTACTTAATATACCCGAGTAAACCTAAGTTATCTATCTACGAGAGAGTTAATTTAAATTAATAGCCAGCCTTAATTCTAGTTCATGAAATAAAAAGCATACCTAAAATACACATGCGTTCAAACTACGAAACGTTGATTTTCTAAACCAAGTGAACTCTAATTAAACTATGTAAAATCAATAACTCAACTGCTTAAGATCGACGATGAACTTCATGTAACGTAATGCAAAGACTACAATAGAACACTGTCAAATATGCGCTTACTGATTTTGGTCTTTTTCTATAGATTTTCACATTTCTTAATTATATATTAAAAAAATATATATAATTTTTACTTCTCAGAATAAAAAAATTCAGAAAAATGTATTATAATGACATAAATAAGTGCGTGCTTAAGGTGGAACTTTGTTGCAGACTTAATTTAGTTTTAAATACATCCGATTTTTCTTATTTTATATTTTTGGGTATTTTTATTAGTACCTACTAACTATATAAACTTTTAACTACCTGAACTAACTTTTATTCTGTTCCCTGCTTAATTATCGCTTTATTTTTTGTTATATAAGCATGACAACTTAAATTTGGCACAAACTTTAATTTTCGATTTGGAACTTGAATTTAAGAGCTTTTGGCTCATTCAGCAGAAATATTGTTTTTATGACAATAGCTAATTTCAAACAAATGTAAGAAGCTTCGTAAATTGTAACATCAGTACAATGGAATCAATGAAACTAGATGGGCGCCAAAAGATTATTATTACTAGGAAAACCCCGTCAAAACGTGACGGTCAAAAGGATAATTTATTGAAGGATTTCCTTATATATAACATTCGTTGTGTGATTACAATCCTTCGGGTTTCCAAGCGTGATTATTTAATATTAATATTTATATTAATAATTAATATTTATGAAAATACTAAGTTTACCATGCTCAGACGACGTTTTGACCGCGTTATTTACAAACACTCCCGACTTACCCCCCACCAACCCCGACTTTCCCTTCCTTCCTACTTTAGTTACCTTCGTCTGGCTTACCGCCCCAACTTATCTTTTCTTCAGACTTACCTCCCCTCTTCCGGATTTGCTGTACCCCCCCGGCTTATAACGGACACATTGAGAGACAGACAAAGATATCGAATTACGTGAATATGCTCCACATACTATGAAACCCTAACGAAAAATGTTGGTGGCATAGTAAGCAGGTATAGGGAGGATGTTTAATTCCAAAAAGCGAAGCAAGCTGTACATAGACAGTCGGCCTAATGCATCCACTACAAATAATGTTTTTTAAATTAAACATATAAATAACTAAAAAACAGTGCTAAAGCTCCACAGACTACAAAAAAGAACGGTTTTAAAAATATATACATTAAATAAAAATAAAAAGTAGAGTTGACTAATCTACTGCGCCAAAAAGTTCAATATGGCCGGTGTATTCACTTTCGAAGTACATATGATTTTTGTAATCTAAAGCAGCGTTAATGGAAACACGATAAGTTTGATCACCAATAATAAAATCTTGATAATAATCGCTCCAGTCATTTACAACTTTTGTAACGATTTGCAAACTTATCTCACGATGAGTTGTTTTGTCCAAACAAGAAATGACGCCGTTATAAATAAGCAATTGCTATCAGGACATCACCTAATATTTGTATAATTTACGAACGAATTATATTTTTACGAGTAATTGCAAAGAAAATATTCAATTAAATGTAGAAAATGTTACTTTTTGATAAACACGCTACCGCTTGGCCAGTCCGCATGCTACTAGCATGCATCTTACTTTCCTACGCAGCTCCATCTCAATCGATCGCGTCGTCTTAAATGAACATGTTCAATTTGCATTCTTTTAATTTGTTTTCAGTTTTAAATTTTCAGTATTGGTTATTTTATTATTGAATTTTCTACATTTAATTGAATATTTTCTTTACAATTACGCGTAAAAATATAATTCGTTTTACGGCCATGTACATATATCTCGAATTTCGAGTTGAGTGCCGTTTTCCATGGTCCAATTTTTGACAAATTTCGGATTTAGAACCATTAGGACCTAAACTTCAGTCGGTATAATTTTCAGCTTGTAACCTCGAGGCCCTCACAGAATTCATTTTTAAGCGAGTTTCAAAGCATGCTCACTCTACTATTAGTCCGTGTATAGGATGCTTAAGTTTTATTTAAACTAGTAATAGATGCTGAATGACAAAGATTCCGACAAAGAGTTCCTCATACCAGAAGTCATACTAAAACCATAAGAGCATACCCAGGCGCAGTGAACCAGAAAAAATATTTCTTCTTTTCCAGTCAAGTTTTATTTAGATTTGTCGTTACTAAACACTGAACACAATAAATCCTAACAGCTGATTAATCTTCTTTCATTGCCTATAGTATTATTAGTTATAGCTTTTGTGCTTAATTGTTTTAAAATGAGTTTGGGGTTAATTTATGTGACAGTGAGTTAGGACATGTGCTCGATCCGTGCGTTGTATTAAAATTGGTTCAGTCGCTTCCAAATGAATCCTTTAAAGAGTTTAAAGAGGACATTATCAAAAACAACTATCTATTTCGAAAACGTCGTATACTACACAGTTTTAAACGTGAAAATGTCATATTAGTTCGAAATATAAGTTATTGCTTACACAGAAAATGCAATAGAGATAGACATAGAAAAAGTTTGCAGAAACGTCTGGAAATTGGACTTCGGCGGCATGGGTTTTTTAAATTTAAACTCAAGCAATACTTTTATTCCATTAAATTCTAACAAAACACCCCTTTCGGGTTTAAAAGTGCGTCAAACTAAATCTCTTATTTATAATTCTATTACTTGCGCACCCTATCTCTAAAGGTCATGCAACACTTGGGTTATATTAAAGAAAATAGTTGTAGGTGGAAACTGACTTATTTCAATTTATAATGAAGGATTTTCTTAGTTTTAAATATACTGACAGTTGATGAAAGGTTAAAAGTGCTATTCAAACGTCAGTCTGAATTAACTTAACCATCTTTTGCAAAAAAAACATGCATAAATATGGTTTTCAGGAGTTTTCAAGCCTTGTATGATTATGATTTTTTTAAAATTGTGTTAAAACGTGTTAATTGTGCCAAAACGTTTCATGCTTTACCAGAGATACATATTTGAAGAATATCGTTGAAATTGTCGAAAATAACTTTATAATCAAGAAGGAAGGGTTATACAACACAAACGCGGTGACAGTGATCTATACAGTAAAACGAAGTGGAAAACAGAAATTAAAGCAGTCCTGCTGAAATATTTAGATTACATTAAGTATTTGTAAACAAGTAACAAAATTGGATTAAATTTAAATAAATGTCCCAGTCGTTACATAGAAACAACAATTTGAACTGTTAATGGAAATCTGTAATAAACTGCGTTTTATACATACAAATACCTAACATCTCAAGATAAACTAGGACTTATATCGTAAACTAAATAGGATCATAATATAATCAGCATCAAACTGCGCGAGCTCATATGTTTATAAACATGTCGTTAAATCAAAATCTAGAAAGTTGTTAAAACCGCGACTAAAAGAGTGGCTGTATCCATTTTGAAAGTTAAGATTACAATGTTGGTCTGCTGTTGATCCAGCTAGCTCGTCGTAGCAGGTAGGTTTTTTACAATATGTTACACACTGAATAGTGTCTAGAGTCGATTTAAGCTTCAAAGTTAAGCACAAAGTTAACATTTTCAATCAAATGCTTCCAAAGGATATCGCAGAACTACACAGACATAATAAACAACACAAATAATAATTTATTGTTGTAAAAAGCAACTGATAGTAGAAATTAATTAAAGTGCCATTATAAATAATATCAGAATCATTACAATAATTTATAAAACTATAATTACAGGTTGACAAATTAAACAATTGATAATACGAAAAATTATTAAAATTAATTATTTAATTTTAATTAATTAATTAATAACTAATTAAAGTTAATAATTAACTAATTAATTAATTAAAATTTAAATATTTTTTGCGTTTTATAGTGATGTATAAAATTGGTCAATCGGTCTGCGTGCTGCCAATTTAAAATATCATAAATTGAAGCGATTGAGTTTGTAATCATATATCATGTATTAAGCATAGAAGCGGTTTCCAACCTTTTCATATTTGTGACCTTCTCATATCAGTTTTAAGCGAGCCCCTTCTAATGATTTTTTGGAGTCCTAATATTTTTTTGTATATCTATTTTTCTTTTGCTGCTGATACGTGACAACAATTCTAACTGACGGCCAGTCAGACTGGAAAAATCATTTCTTGCATATTAACAATATATAACAAGGTTAAAATTCTGCAGGAATAGCGAAATTACGCCACATTTGGCAACACTGTCTACCCCACCGTATTCTTTCTCGCGTTTACACGACAAGCGACCCAATCTGTCTCGAAGATTCTACCGATGCTCCTGCTTGTAGAAATCAATTCATAAAGCGATCAATCTTCGCACCCCCCTGTCGTTATTTTGCGCCCCCGTAAGGAGGCGCGCCCCACAGGTTAGAAATCACTGATATACAGGCAGCTTTGAATGCACACAGCTACGTACAATGAACTAACTGTGTTTGATATATTCTCTACTCTTAGACGGTTAATTTCGATGTCGAAGAATAGTTTATAAAAGTTAACCAAAAACATGGTAACGCCTTGATGCAAGTGCAGATGCCTGGCAAGTGTATTTAAAATGTTGCGCGTTTGAGGTTATTGCGTCGAACGTATTTAGACTATACAGTCTTAGAACTATATCTCTATTTTCTGGTACCAGCAGATCTGGTTAAGCTTTCTGCAGTTTTCCTTGGGGATAACACAAATGTGGGATTCGTGTCATACCATCTGTTAAGTCGGCTGCAGCCGCCCAATGTACTTCCGTTATAATAATAATCGCATCTCCCTCTCTC
Source organism: Agrypnus murinus (assembly GCA_929113105.1). NCBI lineage: Eukaryota > Metazoa > Arthropoda > Insecta > Coleoptera > Elateridae > Agrypnus > Agrypnus murinus. Next base: position 47,609,979 of record OV816031.1, read on the forward strand.
ACAAGTTTCTTAGCTTGTGAGACCTAGTTCTCCAATTAATGGGTAGTAGTAATTAGTATTATTATCACGAAAGATAGGAACCAGCCCTTTTCGAACTGTTTCAGTCCTGGGGGAAAGCAATATCCTAGAGCAATTAATGATAACTTTTTAAATTTTGGAGCAAAAGTTCTCTGGTCATAATGTGCTCGACACTTTAATTGTGATAAAGGTATAGCAATCCAAAATGTTCAACTACTAATCTTCTAGAAGCCACTGCGTTGATAAATTATTTTATCAACGCAATTTTATTGCGTTGTGTGTGCGGTTACCAACAAACATCCGATGGCTACAAAATTAAAAATTTTAGATTTTTAAAGACTTTTAAAATTTTTTAAATTTTAAAACAAGATGTTCGCCTTGTCTGGCCATAACTGTGTGTCACTTAAATTGAGATAAGAGTGTCAGCATCCAAAATGATCAACTAAATACCGTTTTTTTAGAAATCACTGTGCTGATATTAATCACCTGGAATTTATGAGATCGGAATTATCAAGAACTAAATGCCTTTTTCGCAGTGTTAGAAACTCTGTAAAATGTGTAAAGATTCCTCTTAATATTTTTAACCTCATCAGGAAGTTCTTAGTATTTCGTTCTATATCTTTTGGATGGAGTACTTCTTAGGTCTTGGACTGATGGGTATTAATGGACTTCTTCCTTGATTTCAGCCTTCCAGGTATTTAAACTTCGTAAGTTAAAAACTGGTTAATTTTTGAAATTGTATTACTGATCTTCCTAATAAATCTTCAGCCCATCGGGCTCTGCTTCAGGTTTATCAGATGAGGTTTTTAGCAAGATGAAACATTTGTTTGTTGGTTTTTGGGCGAGAAATAGAGGTGGCAGAACATCCCTTGTATTTCGTGGCACCGATTGCTATAACCATATGGCCGAATCTACATACTAGAATTTAGCCAAATTCGGGGGAATCCTATATCCAGTAGGACTTTTTATCGTGCCAAACATCACATTGATACGGGATTTGCGGCTTCACTGCCTTATCCGATGAAAAGACTTTAATTTCTTTCCTATGGAAATTTATCCACTCGACCGGAGATCGATCCGGCAACCGCTAGATTGTAAAGTCTACTTTACAATTTTTTGTCTTCTCGCTAGTACGATTTCACAATGTATATCTTAACCTAACTAAAAACACATTATATTAAAAGGTTTTTGTTCACTGTTTTGTAAGGTTAATCACATCAATCTAAATTTAAATACTTATTTAAACTATGTAACGAATCAAAAATACTGAAAACAAAAGCCCCACTCATGAGCGCCAATTGTATCAAACTAAAAATACTGAAAACAAAAGTCCAATTGTAACAAACTCAAAATATTAAACATTACTTACTGAAAACCAAGAACGATACTTCCTGTACTTATGCACTGACGGAGATCTCTTTTTGACGAATTATCAGTCAGGGTAGGTACTGGTTTCTTAAGCTCATAAATTGTAAAGAAAAAATAAGGTTTATGGAAATAATAAGAAATATGGGCGCCATTCACTTGAAGTCATTACAACACATGATTGGAATCCACAAGTGAAAAAGGATTCTGGTTAAATTGATTGAATTAAACAAACTAATCGTAATTAGTCAGGTTGATGTTAGCGCATGTTAATGAATAACTTCAACAAATGATTGGTCCAACATCCAACAACCAAGTCTAGTTTAAGTTTCATTTATTCGGAGATCAAAAAATTATTGTTTTTGTAAAGCAATGGAACCATATTTTATTTAATATGATAAGAGGGATCCCTTTTAACTAATATGAAGGATAATCGGTCATAGCAATAGGTTTTAATTTAATAAGTAAATATAAAATCTTATTAACTAAAAGACGACATACTTAAGAAACATTGTTCATCAGCTAATCCTAGATAGATTTTCCGTTTTTTATTCACATTAAACTACAGGCACCAGGTGCCTTACATTTGACACTGAAGGAAGAATTATTAATCCTGGTAAAGATGATGAAAATAGTAACTGGATTTAAGAACTGAAGTTTGCTGGAATTATGTCTTGCATAACTTAGCAATTGTCTTTCAATAATATAATTTTAACTCATAATGTTCCAATAGTAACGTTACTTATTTACAAGTTTTCATTGTTAACACAAATTTGATTGCCAGAAGTTTGCATTGTTTTAACTCAGTAATATTTAGATTCGGCACAAAATTTTGCAATCCCCCTATATTAATATTGCAACGAAAAACAACGAAATGAAGTTTATTTAGTTTTAGAATTTAAATTATTATTAAATTCTCTTCGCAAAATGTCTACTAACGACACACTGTATTAATTGGTAAATTTTATTAACACGAAGGACTAAACTGTAATATTTAAGCACTTAAGCTTTTATTTACTATAAACGGGACGAAAAGAACACTAAACAATATCAGAAACCAACTATTTGCACTTGGCGGACAGTATCAGAATTTCACGTCTACTTGGCGAATTATCGAAGACCTACGGACGTTCCGTTTGACGAATTGTAAGCCACCTCTCCTGAGTGCGCCCCGCTTAGCAAATTGTCAGCGACTTTTTTTTTAATTCAACTTCTCCCCGAGTAACTAATATTTTTAACAAAGGGAAATATATAGACACCCTATCAAGTACCAAAGTGACACATTTCGTGCCAATGAGACAAACCCTTCTGGAATATTCCAGCAGTATTTACCGAAGCAAGAACTTGTTTTCTAGCATGAAATCTGATATTTAAAAGAATATTGCAGGCTTGTTTTTTATCTGTATGTTTTTAAAGAACGAAAATAAGCACGTAGAGGAAAGAAATTTGATTTAAATGCCTTTTATACGTATCATTTTATCTAGAAAACAACTTTATCTTAATATTCTCGTTGCTAAAAACAAATTTGTCTGTGCGAGAACGCCTTTTTACAGCTGATTCTATGTTAACGAAAAACATTAGGTTCGGAATAAATTCTGCAATTTTAAACTGACAAAAATATATTCATATATACCGGATTTTATATAGGACCGTTGGGATTTCTATCGTGCCAAACATTCGATTGATTCATCCTTATCCGAGAATAAATCATGTTTTACATTTTCCTCCGCATTGAAGAATTACCAATTCGGCAAGGGATCGAAGCTGCGACCTTTGGATTATGGATTTTTCCTTCTTATACAATCTTATTGTTAACGTAGCCAACTAACTTTTATTATGCATTTACTTGGGGGTGTGCGGTGCAGACCACAAGGCGTCCATAGAACTGGGTCGGCCTATCCAATCCCAGCTGTCTGGGCAACAGATTACTCAATGTCAGGATAAATGTGTGATAGAGTTATATGTAAATGTCACTCGACAAATACTCATAAACGTCACAGAAGAAGTACTGCCAACATGAAGACCGGTGTGGGTGAAGTAAATTATTACCTAAAATAAGGTATTTTATGGTGCAATACACTTGCTGACTGTCTGAATCTTACTGAGGAGAATTGAAATGAGGTTCATCTCGGTTTGAAGGGGCAAATTCTGGCCAATGGAAGACCTCTCAAGACAATTTCACTCTAACGGGTAAATACTGAGAGTCTAGAACGTACGTGGAGAGTTATAAACGAAGTGCTGTCAAGGGTTCACCAAGTCTATAATTTGGGAGATCGGGGTAGCAAAACCATAAAACCCAGTCTTGCCACATTGAGGTTGGATCGGGCAGTCCCAACATGTTCCAAACATGTTGGAAATGCTTCAAAGCTGGGCGGGGGCCATCTCCTCGGAGAAAGCACCAACGGGTGAGTACGTTTATAGCTTATAGCGTACTAGCCTGGAGAGCTAGCAGAGAATGGATAGTAACCTCGCTCCCATCAGTGCATACTGATAGCATTTCCACAGCAATGCGCGCTAATTGAGTGTATCTCAAAACATTCGTGTCTTCGGAGAGGAAGTGAACACCTGGAAGTTCAAACAAATAAACAAACCAAATACCAAGTACCAATAGGGCCTATTTTAGGCATCTAGATGATAGGCTATGAGAAGGAATGCACAAACTGTTACCTTTTTACTGTTTACCTTTTTCAAAGAATGATGTAATCTTTGTAGAATTTTCCTAGTGTTTTCTCTTAGTGGGTCATTCTACCAAATGCTTCAGAGAGACTACAGACAGTTGTTAATGATCTATTGTTATGATCTTTGTCGAAATAATAGATTAAAACATCTAAAATAAAATAAGCATTGAATGGAAAGAATCTCTAAAGAATTGTACTTTAGTAACCTTAGATAATGTTACAAAGACGACGTCGCCGTATTAGTGGGTATCATGGTACATTTTATGTGCCAAGCAAATACTATGATAAACTGATCATGATTGAAGAATTTGAGAATTGACTTAACTGGTGATTGCGATAGAAAAGAACTTAAAATTAAAACATCCTTATATTAAATTAGTCGATTTGCTTCACATTTTCCTTTTTTTTCTGAATAACCACTAGGGTGTATAGTTTCACATCATTAACGCAGTTGAAAATGCCCTTTCCATAAAGTGTAATGTTTTTTTAAACAATTATAGGACAATTGTTTAAGCACGTTACACATAATTATACTACATAATAATACTGTAAGATATCGCATGAGGTAAGAAATATTTGCATACAGCAATGTTCAGAGTAATATGCCCATTGTATGCCGAGCGCGCAATTACAATTACCTAGTTTACGTTTGTAGTTTACATTATTGAAGGTTGTCGGTATACCTCAACGGGAGACAATGTAAAATGGTTGTAAAAGCAGAATTAAATGCACTGTACAAACAACACACTTCCGGTGGGGCTACAGCTAGCGATTAAGAATAATTTGATTATAAATTTCAGGCCTGTTGGGTAAACACGTTGTTGGTTGGGCTCGGGAAGCTTCTACATTTATCCTCCTAATAGTTTTCATTCAGATGATAGTGATAGATGGATGGTTTTTAGGTATAGGATTTTCTGTTCGGAGGTATTTTATCTTAATCCGCTTTCAAGTTGGGATCATTTTGTGTTGGCGGGGTTTATCGAAGTTCAAAGTTGAGATATCCTTCAAGAAATATCGATTTTTGATTAATATGTCCTTCAGGGGCCTGAAACACCGGGGGTACTATAAGCAAGTTTCATACTGATGAAGTGTGCTATTTAATTTCAAATGCGCAAGACGGCTTCTTATAATTTTCAGCGTTACTTTTTTTACAAGTGTTAAGCTGTAAAACAAATGAATGTAAAAATATACTTCAAGGGAGAATTCATTGCACTTCATAAGAGAAGTTATAAAAATCTGTGTTGAACTCTGGAATTTCTTAACCTTAAGTTAACCGAGGCGGATCCTATTTGCGAGCAATTACTGTAAATGGAGTCCCACAATCTGAGGTGATTGTTCCAAGCTACTTGCATCTCTACTGCAATTAAAAGCTCAGCGACTGACATGTAAACTTCATTTCTAACTTACTGATTGTCGTGACTAGGGACATAGCTAAGGGTAGAAATAAAATGAAACATAAAATTCAATTTAACAAAATAATGAAAATAGTGGACTACATACTAATACAAAAGCATTAGGACGGTCAGGTAACCTCTAACATTAAAATTTCCAATTCCTATTCTAATTGTTTGGGATTCACTGCTTGAATTCCCTTCTTACTGAAAAGTATAGCACCGCTGATGTGCGTGCGCCAACGTTTGGGGAGGAGTTGAGATTAACAAGAACATTTAACATCGCGTAAATAGCTACTACGCAGTGTAGATTTAGAAATTTTGCCTAAAACGCCCTGGCGGATTATAATCACAATTTGCTTTAATGAAATTAACCCATTTGATCTGTTATGTTGGTGCAAATTCCAATCGCTTTATTGCGGAATAAATCTGTGGTGGAGTGTTTTTTTGTCAATCAAAACAATGATAACAATTGATCAACGTCATTGATAACAATGTTATCATCTTGCACAATATCCTAAGTTGGATATGGGTTCATTTTAGGCAACACATATAACCATTTATCGTTGATAAAACTATATCATATCATATCGTTGTATTAGAAAAAAGGAACTAGAAGCTTTTCATAGCATAAGAAAGGTAAAGTTAATTTGAAATTTCTAAGATGAATTCTCTTTCTCGGCTTTTTGTTTAGGAAGTTTCTATAGGAACAAGCTTTAGTTGTTTAGAAAGAGGTTTCTTTCTTGTTCCTCGTCTTCATGTTTGTACGTTCAGCCACATACAATAATCAAACAAGTCATTCAGTCAAGATGCTTATAATGAGCAATATCACCGGAAGACAAACAGGTCGATCAATCAAGTAAGCACTCAGATTTAAGTTACAATCTTTTTAAACCGATAAATGTCAAAATCAATTAGTAAGGTCTATATTTTACCCAAATTATTTATTGAAAACATTGTTGTGTCGTTTGATGTATTAGTGAAATTTTATCTATTGCATGCAAATTATCATCAATTATCATTAAACTTAAATTACGTTATTACTAGAGTAGGGTAGCGCATGATAGTTTAAATAAACATGCATAGAATACAACTGTATCAACATTGTAAGGCCATGTTCTATTTAAATATTTAATTAATAATAAATCCATTAACTACAGGATAAATCCGGGAACAATCAATGTAAATACATAGGATAAACTAATAAAAAATATGAAATAAATAAAGATTAGTAAAAGTTTCACAGTTTTATTAAAATATAACCTGACAATATTGTTTCGACAGCTACGCTGTCATTATCAAAGGTAATATAATTATAAACAAACACGTCGCTAAGGTAGATACAAAAATAGGTAACTAGATAAAATAATAATAATAATTAGAATTAAATATTTAATACTTCCAGTAACGGAGAATTACTGAGCTCAAGTTGTTCATTCATTAAAGGAAATTTGACATAAGATATAAAGAACACGTACGTCATTACAAAAATAAACATCCTGAAAATCTAATTATGCCAAACACCTTTTAGAACAAAATCACACAATGACTCCTCAAAATAATATTAAATTCCTACATTTTTGTAATAACAAACGCAAATTAGACATTTTAGAAGCCTTTGAGATATACAAACACAAACTCAGGGTACCTTTAATGAATGAACAACTTGAGCTCAGTAATTCTCCGTTACTGGAAGTATTAGATATTTAATTCTGATTATTATTATTATTTTATCTAGTTACCTATTTTTGTATCTACCTTATCGACGTGTTTGTTTATAATTATATTACCTTTGATAATGACAGCATAGCTGTCGAAACAATATTGTCAGGTTATGTTTTAATAAAACTGTGAAACTTTTACTAATCTTTATTTATTTCATGATTATGGAGTTCCACAAAGTAAGGCTGGAAACAATAAACAATAATAAAAAATAGCATCGTATTAGCCTTGCTGTCTTAGATCATTATGAAACCAATAGTACGGTGTCGCACCGAAACTGTGGAAGTTTATGAACATATTTTTTTAAATTGGTTCTCCGTTAGTTGAAGCTTGGAACTTTAGTATTTTGTTTTGAACGGAGTGGCACTTTTTAGTCCATCCAGACATTCTACTGAGATTTATTTTTGAACTTGGAGACTTTGGAGATCTTGGTGAGTTTAGGTTTAGCCCCTTGCAGTTTTACAACTTAAAGTTTTACCTGTTATAAACTACCAAATCAACTTTGGCAGGTTCTAGATATAGCTAAGTTAGCAATAGGGAAATCAACACTGTGTCAACCACAGCAGTTTCTAGACTTTCCTATAGGTAAAAAACAAGCTAAGTAAAATAAAGTAAATGGTGGGTTCCCGAAAGAAATTGTGTTTTCTTAAAGATAAAACCTCGTTTATATAGGATTCGTAAACGCAAGCTCAGCGGAAAAAGCGAGAAGGAGATTGCAATGTGGGCAACTTCGTGTGTTCCAGATTACACGTGTACAAGTAGCTCTCATTTTTGTAGACAATGTTACGTGTCACTTTTTCGTTAGCATTGGAACTAATGTACTTTGATTTATTGCATTTTTCTCCTGTAGATTAGGTTACACTTTATACTTTTATTCCGGACTTTAATTATATTTTTGCGTTAAAACTTTTGTTCTGGTCATCCTGCATTTTTCTAGTGGAATGTTGATAAAAGGTGATTAGCCGTTCTTGTTTTTTGGCGAATTTTGGATAAGATTAGTATAGTAAAATCCTATGGCATAGACGTTTTGGGTTTGGCGTCTTTGGGAGGGATCTATTGGAAATGTCTGCACCTGCTGCAGAAAAACCTATAGTCGTTTAATTTCTAAACAAGTTCGTCGATTATCTTTGTGTTTACTTTCCATTAATTCAAGTTGGTTATTACAAATTTTATTTATTTCAGAGGCTTTTCTTTTTCTCTTCCTTGTCTGCTTCGTTTTCCTGGTTGAGTTCTTGTCTACTTGATGTTAGTGGTATTGGTTGGATTCTCCTTATAATCTGGTTAAGGATACAGTAGCTGCACCAGACGTGGATTGAATTTAAGATACCGTTAATCCAGTTATTTAATAACACCACTCTGGATTTCGACAACCTGTTGCGGGGAACTGGTCAGATAAGTGCTATAGATTAAAAGTGGAAATTAAAGAATTGTTACTGTCAAGTTACCTTTTTATAGTAGAATGTAATTAAATTATTCAGATCACAACACATTAATTTAGACAAAATCCAGTGCTCAAAACCAAAATAAAACACATAAATATACAGTATAATAAATCAAACAATCATAAATACAGACAAATAAAAATTTAATTAAGGCATTTGTATCTCTATATATTAAACAATATAGTGTGGGTAATCATATTTTATCTAAGATGCTTGAGTATCATAAATTATTGACAAAAAGAGTTAAATGTGGCCACTCTTGGATTCAGTCATTCAGTCATTTCACACACAAAAGAAAAGCTAAATGTAATTGTTTTTGAAAGGCTATATGAGATTTGGTGTAGATATCGGGACATCTTTAAGCACTTTCGTGATTGTAAAAACCCCACGACTAGCGACTCCTTCTGGGCTACTGAATACTATCTGGGAACAATTTCACACCCTACCTAAATATTCCCAATTTTCTTTTAATAAAGAAAAAGGGTGTAGCAACGGGATGCAAGTATTCATTGCAGATTGCTAGACTGGTTTTAGTAGTAAGCTTGCACGAGGTTGGAGATATATGTGCAACCTTGATGAGCATTTATTTATACTAGTTGAAATGCACTTGAGAAATAATGAATAATTCAATTTTAAATTATGACAATAGCAGGAGTAATATTTACTATAAGCTTCAGTTTACTACTACGGCTTTGCTAGTCCAAGATCGACTGAGAGAATTTCTTATTAACATTCTTCTTGGACATAGAATGACTGAAGGATTGGCTGAATCGAATGGAACGATAATGATGATATTATTGATTCATAATTTTGAAGACCCTTATTAGAAATATTCTAAGAACAAGCTATTGATTTATTAAATAATTTTCTATTATATTATCATAAAGATATAAAGAGTGACTTCAATAGCAGAGTTATCAAAGAAAGCAAGACCCTACGTTAAAAGCCATACGTTCAGAGTACTCTATGCTCCACGTTCCAAAAGCAAACAAAACCTTTAAAGAACGAAACTCACTTAGTATGTATTAAAACAATAACTTACCCCCGAAAAACGACCCAAACAAATAAAAAATGAAGTTTTGTTGATATTGTGTTATAGATAACAAAACAAAGGACTTTTCACCTTTTATCACAATATTATCGCAAGAAATCTATTATACTATATGCAACGAGTATTTATTAAATTATCTACTATTAAAGAGTGGATATACAAAAATGATGGTCTCACAATTTTCTAAGTTTGTATCTAAGCCCTAGGTTTATGTCTTTCGATGCCAAAGAAATAATAATAGTGTTAAATTCCCTATTAAGATGATGTTATCGTCTTGGGGAAAATGACGAATATGGACAAAAATCAACCAGATTGGCACATTTGCAAGATGCCATAAACCATAACATAAGGTCGCAGAAGATAACTACAAATTCCCTCTTATTAGAAGGGCAGGTTATCCTTGTTACCTTATATAGAAAGGCTAAATTTGACCTTAGCACGTAATATGAAATTAGGGGGCGTTGTAGATAAATTTTAAAATTCAAACAAAGAGAAAAAATTGTAATTGTGGTAACTAAAACTGGTTAACTTGGAACCTAATTAGATACCATACCTTTGACGATTATTTGATTTATGGAAATACGCACGCTTCTACTGAAGAGTTTACCCAGCACTATCATTATTAGCTTTATCAGCAGTGGCCCCATCTAGCTACCAATTATCGTCATGTGCTTTATTCATGAAAACACTTTAATTTAAATGACGATATCAACAATCTAGATTTAAAAATCTTAAAATTAAAACATTTGCATTGCATACATGTGAGTAAATTAATGCCTCCCAAAGCTCTACAGTAAATACGATTAGATCTCTTTAGAATTTTTAAAAGCATTTTTTTTTGTTAAAAAATCATTTCTAATTACAATTTGTCTGTTCGAATTTCTTCTTACAATAACTTCGATAACGTAACACACAAAATTGACTTAGTCATTTAAATTGGAGGTTTATTCAGGTGGATTTCACTAAGGGTAGTAACTCAAACAGAAGCGTTTCCAAGTTCCTACTGAATGAAAATACGGCACAAATTAGAGACAGCAAAACTATTCAAACTTTCTAGATACGTTTAAGTATGCACAGCTCTTCAGCAAACCTAACCGGAAAATAAACAAAAAGAAGGTAACACACGAGCGCCTTTCCTTTTCTCTGCAAACTTATTTTAATGAGGAAATTCTGTAGGATGTATTGCAAACAGGACTACGGTAACTGATTATTGTTTCATTTACAAATTTAATCAAGCTATTATTTTTCAGGGAATGTTTCATCATCTGAAATTTAAAACTTTTGATTGGAGTTGGTGTATCGTAGAGGGATTTTTGCGTGAGCTTTTAGACATTGCGTGCCCTACACATCACAACGTGTGCGTGTGTTTTGTGAATTATGTGGGTTTCTGTTATAGTTTTCTTTTTTCAGGGGCTGATAATACACTTTCATAAAATATTTATAAAGTCAACATTAAAAAAAATTTAGAAAGTTTTAAGGTATAGCTACGATATCAGTCTACCTAGTTGTACATACATTACATGTTTGGATATTTATCTTTGTATAATGTTGTACAGTGATTTAAACATCGTTTTGGCCCAAACTAAGAAAAACCAACCTTGGGTCTTTTGTGTTAGATTCATCTAATCAGATAAAAGTATATAATTTGTTTTAATATAATTTAGAATCTCCCACTTGCTCTAGTGACAAAAGACCGTTAATATATATTATGAATAAAATGGGCCCTAGAACGGTACCCTGAGGTACTCCATATAGCTCAGCTCTTGTATCACTTAGTGTTAACCCATTTGTACTTGTTGCTTTCGTTCAGCCAAATAACTCTGTAAGACCTTAAAGATTTGGCCTCTTAGACCGATTTTTTCAAGCTTTATTAATAATCGAGAATGGCTAACAGTGTCAAAAGCCTTTTCTAAGTCTAAAAACAGTCCCAATATATGTTCAGAGTTGTCTAATTTATAATAAACTTTCTGAAAAAATCTTTCCAAAACATTGTTTGTACTCTTATTTACCCGAAAACCAAATTGGTTTTCTGATAAAAGTTGATTATTTTCAAGAAAAGAACAGATTCTGTGTTTTATGGCTTTTTCAAATATCTTTCCCAAGTTCGAGATGAGTGAAATCGGCCGATAGTTCGTCGCATCTAATTTTCCAGCTGATTTGTAAAGTGGTTTTATAATTGCTTGCTTAAATATATTAGGGAAGTGTCCTTATTCAAAACTCTTATTTATCAATATTTTTAATGGAGTAACTATGTTAGCGGCTATGTTTTCTTCAAAAGCATTGTAGTAATCTTGTCTTTTCCAGGTGCTTTATGAGGTTTTAATTCTTTTATATATCTTGAAATTTCATTTTCATCGATAGGAAATAGATACATTGTTTTTTTCAAAGTTCTTTATATTAATATTTCTTTCAGGGTCTATGTTATGCTTGTTTATAATTTCTTCTGCGAGTTCTTTGCCAATATTTGTAAAGAAATCTACGATAGTGTTTGCAATTTCTGTTTTATCTTCTACTTTTCTTCCTTCTTTATTTATAATAGTTTTAATGTCGGTGTCTTCTTTTTGCTTTCCGATAATTTCATTGGCAGTTTTCCAGAGATTTTGTGTGTCTGATTTACCCATTTCAATTTTATCCTTACAATAATTATTCTTTGCTTCTTTAACTAACTTGTTTATCCTGTTTCTGTAATATTTATTGCGGTGTCTTTGTAAAGAATAAAATATAATATAATATCCTATCCACCGTTCCAATTATAAACATAAATTATATACGGTGGATTAAATTGAAAAAACACCACAGGATATTCTTTATTCCTCTCAGCTAGCTCAGGTTTGCTCAGTAAAGCATAAATTATTTGAATTGCGAGACTCTTATTTACTTTTATGCCTGGAAAGAAGGAAGAACTTATATCATAAGCACTAAAGCTCCTGCAAACTGGACAACTGCTGCTAAACTCTGAATTTAAAAGAAAAGAACGCTGGATGCTTGTAATAACATCAATTAAACACATATGTAAAATTGAAAACACAAAAACTTTATTTAACAAACAAAATAAAATCAAATAGAACGTCAAAATAAAAATAAAAATGTTTTTCAAAATAATACAAATGTTAGATTGAGAAGTGACTTCTCAGGTTTTCTCAAACGTTATAAATAATTGTAGAGATCTGACATAGGATAACTACGGTCATTCGTTTGAACAAACCAACACAAATAAAATTTGTTTATAAATAAATATTTGTCAAGTAAAAATAAATTTTTTTTAAAAGAAATGTCGTTTTATTTAACTGAAATCAAATAAATTCTGAAAAGAACTTATTAAACTAAACCAAATAATTTTGTATTAGAGAATGAACTTTATAAAGTAATTATTATTTATAAACTCAACAAAGATCATTTATTTTAACCAACCTGGTACGTTATAAAATAGTTCCCTTTTATAAAAAAAATCCTTTTAGTGGTAACACTGCGATAAAACCAAACAGCTGACTTCTTGTTTATAAAATCGATACAAAGATCGATGTCGAGAAGTAAATTCACTTGAATTTATTTAAATAATCACTTTCACTTTTAATATTGTTGCACAATAACTTTAATCTTTTTAAAAATGTTCAGGTAACACTTCAATCTATTTTAACTTTGTTTATAATGTGACATGTGCGTCAAAACCATATGGTTAAAAATCTAACCTCAAATTTATTACAGATATATTATCTGGAGCTTCTGCCTTCTACGTTTTATCGACTGACTTTGTTCCAAATTGCCCCAGCTTATACAGTTTCTGCCAGAACAAATGAAAACTATGACACTTTTTCCAAAACAGCGGAACATCGAGTAAGTTTGTGACGTCATTAATTCGGCACTGCTGATTTTAATTGTCACTAATCCTAATTCTATTATTATAGAATTGTAGGCCTTAATACCAGGATCAAAAAAGTATAGTACATCTATGGTCCTAAAATGTATCGTAACGATGATATTCGAGAAAAACGTTTGACAATGTACGAAACTCGTTACGATCTAATTACATATACAATTTAACAAATCAAGGTTCATCCTTTACAAAATAGCTACAGGAATACATGATATAAGTAATACAATTTGTTTATCCATAGAAATATCTTTACAATTTAATATAAACATAATTTTTACAGTACGAACTACTATAAATAAGTCAATTAATGCTTATACAAGTGCCAGCTTAAATATGAAGTCAATATAAATCAATTTATGCACAAAATGTCCAGCATACACTGCTCCAAACACTTGCATAAAAACAATGGTGAGGAAAAACAGGATAAAAGTCTATAAGAGTCAGTTAACACGAAACGAGAGGATTTTATACCTTCATTTAGTGATCATAAATCTTGTAAACAATTTCAAAGATTAATTGTATTGTATCAGTCATAGTAAGATTGACCTAATTAATCTATTTTCAGCAAACTAGCAACATAAACTTGAGCTGGCCTTCTGGAAATTAGAAAAATCTATTTTGACGATAAGCATCGTAAAGTGTAAATTTCAATATGGAAAATACTTCATCCTAACAAGCGGGAAACTCACCTAAAATGTAACTTGGGTTGCATAAACATAATTATAATCGAGCAATCTAACTAATTTTATATCCTTTTTCTAAAAATGAAACCTATTATTATGCATGAAAAAGCTAGGTTATGTTTGCATGAAGTCTTTATTCTTAAGTTTTAATTTAAGTATTAATGAATCTAACTGTGGTCGTATCTATAGCCTTTATTAATTATGATTATGACATAACATGTCCCTCTTTTAATTTTAAATCCGATATAAAATATTTAGTATTTTTGACGTTCACGAACTATCGTTAGTAAATTTTCAAAACGGTGAAATGATTACACCGCATTATATTGTTTTTCTAAATCTTTGTCATCTGGATCGTTTTGTGACTTTTCCCGAAGTTTATCTCTTAATTCAATAGATTTTATCCAACCTTTAGTTATCCATTCTTTACGTTTTCTTTTATACGAAGAAATGTTCTTGATTATACTGGCTTTTTGTTGCAGTTTGTTAATATTCTGCAAAAATATTTCACTAGCTGTATCAGTTTCTTCATGCTGGGGATCGTCCCAGTTTTATTACGTAAGAAGTTGTTTAGCTTGTCATAGTTGGTTATTTTAATCTGTATCTTGCTTTTGTGTCTCAATTTATTTTCTTTATGTTCTTCAGTTTTGGTTTTTTAATTATAGGGTCGTGGTTAGTAATTTTACTTTGAAGTATAATTGGAGTGATATCATTTTGGCCATTTTTAGGTTTGGTTGTTTTAATAAATATATGATCAATGCAGGATCCACCATTTTTTTCTCTTCTTGTGATGCCATTTATGCAAGAACCAAAACCGAATTCTGCCATAGTGTTGAGATAAGAATTTACGTCGTTATCGTCTTCTTTCAATATATCTATGTTAATGTCACCTACTAACAAATGAAATAATATCATTTCTAATATATTTAAACGTTTTATCTGTACATTCAATTTTGGACCTAATACGTTCACCTTCAATTTTTATCTGCTCCTTTACAGTTGAAATGTCTGCTTTAATTTTATCGGCCTGTTCATTAAAAGCGATTACTATCTTTGTGTATAGATCAGTTTCAGTCTCAGACATAGTTTGAGATACAACTTAGTTGTAATTATTGTAATTTACTAACTCCTCACGTATTCTGGTGCGCGCTTATCATTGTTTTAAAGTATATTTAAGTAATTTAAACTTTTTACCTTCCAAAATCTTCCCTATCCTTTCTTTTATTTCTTGTTTCAGAATGATTTTAATTAATTTTCTTATATAAGAATAATTTACAGCAATAGGATAGTTTAAAAATTACAAAACGTACACCACACGTCTGCACTCTATGACATTCCACACTCTACTGTCAAGCGAATTAATCGCAAACACATAAAAACAAATTAGTACCTAAACAAAAAGTCGAGAAACTTCAGCAATAAGTTTCCGCAATTCTGTTGCACTTATTTTCTTTCATCATCTCTGTTATTTATGGAGCTATTGATATGCACTAATTTATTCGTCTTGTTAACTACTTTGTTGACTAAAGAAATTCAGTAAATCTCAGTGTGGAAGGACGTCGGTCTCGTCTAGCGATAGCAGTTGAAACTTCATACTCACTCTGAGACAAGCAGGTTTTCGTACTCTCTACCCGTCTTCAAAAAGACGTCTTCAAAACGACGTCTTTTGGACGTACAATACAATACGTACAAGTTTCATTAGATATTATTTTAACAGAGGCCAAGGAATATGTATGCATTTCCAATGTTCAATTATTTATTTATAATTTATGTCTTAGTCCTCGTATAGGACGTTTTAATGACGTCTTGTATAGACGTCTTTGGGCTGTGACATAATGATGTCAGTTTTACGGCAATTTGATGTCGTTACTGCCGAAAAAACGGCGACATTATGACGTCAGTGTGCTGGCTGGGCTATGATGTAACAGACAGTTCTTTTGTTTAGAAGACACTCTGCATACTTTATAAAATTCGATTTCAATGTTTATTTGCAACGCCATCTAGGCTTGGTACTATTGACCGTAAAATTATCGATCTTTTCTTTGTGATAACCTAATTCCTATAGTATTTTTCTCCTCTGTTAATTAAATTTAACATTTGTTTTGCTAATTATCGATTTTTTTAAATTACTTTGGTTGTCCGTTTCTATTAAATTACTAATATTTTTCTAACGCCATCTAGATTTGGCATTTCTTTACAAAATATTGATTTTTCAATAATCTCTATTCGGGCATAAATGTTTTCTGGCGTTCTAATTCGTTAACAAGCTATAAAATAATAGACGCTTCTTGTAGCGGGAAACAATTTATCCCTGCGACCCGTGGGTATTCTACAACACGGCCAGTCTTGTAGAATACCCTTGATAATACAAGACGTTAGTTTTGTGATTTAATTAAACTTTTGGTTGAAAACAAACTTAATTTTATAGAAATAACCAGGTGGGTTTTTTATAGCCTGTTTTTTATGTGGAAGCGTTAATTAGTTCATTTTATCCAAATAAAATTTTTATAAAATAGAATTTTTTAAGAAAACTTTTGAGACGATAATAATTAAATTTCTATGAGATTCTGAATTTAATTGTTTAAGTAAAATTTATAAACTTTAAACCTAATAACGATCATAGTACGAATTTTTAAAGCTTTTTAAATTTAGTTGTAAAATTATTATAATCCGTGTTAAGATATTATTTAAATAATAACTGAAGGCTTTTCAGTTCTTTTTTACAATTTAATGATTTTTTATGTGAAATACATAAATAACTGGCATTATTTGTGTTATTTATTGGTTGATATTCTTGTGCTAATAACCGAGTGATTGAAATCGGTTCTTATACGGTTTGAAGCTAATTGATGTTAAGATCTAAGACTTCGTTATTAGGAGCTTTAATGCTAATATTTTGTTGTTTAAAACAATCGTGCTAACGCCCGTATCCATAGCTCCTATGAATGCGATGATGCTCTAATCCACCTATGACCTGCCTTAATCTCAAAAGAAGGAGAGAGTTTTCATTTATGATATTTAAGCTAAACCGAGGCTTAGTTTTTTTTGCATCGAAGGTGTATGAGTAAGATTGAAAGAGCAGTGAGAAGTATTTTTAAAAAATATTCGAAGACATCAAGATCAACCTTTTGATTATCAAATGTACTTCGATGATTTAATTGTACGTCCTCCTCTCCTGTGGAAGTTTAAGGAAAAACCTTCTTCAACAGCTTGCTGGTTGGCGGTCGTGACCTTGAAGATTATACTATTTAAGAATTTAATAAAACCGCGTACGTACAGTTTCAATACCTGTTCTGAAATTCCTGTTCTAATAAAAGAAAATGACTAATAACGCATAAGATTCAGCTGTAGGTTAAAATAAGAGCCGTTTAGAATCTGACTAATTATTCAGGCAATTGATGTTGCCAAATATAATTCCGAAATGTATAAGGTTTTTAGCACTAGATGGAATCGAGGTGGTGTCTTGGAGACATTTTTTTCAAAATGTTCTGATTATCTACAAATCAATTGCCTTCAAGTTCAATGATACGTATCTCCTTTGACCATATCTTCTGGGAATGTCAATATGTTTCTTTATATGACTGGACTGGTCTTAAGACTTGGAGATGGGTAGGCGCAGATTAAGGTTGGACTCTAGTACGGAGAGTAACTAGCAAGGTCTATTCCGTCAGCGAAGGCTCAACATATCCAAACCCAGCAAGACTATTACTATACTAGGCCAGGGTGGGTAAATCCTAAGTTATCCTAGATAGGATAGCACTTCAGATTGACCTCCTACCTGGACTGCCAGGCAGTGAAAGTTCACCATCTGCACTAAGGGTGAAGGGTCTCCATCAGGAGACGGACACCGACAGCTAAGGGAGAGTTAGCAGAGAGTGAATAGCAACCTTGCTCCCCGAACTAGTAGCACTAATTGAGCCTAGATTCGTGTCCAATAGAGGGCCGTGGCAATAAGTAAATTAGCAATAATGGGAGACCATTGTTTCTGGCATCAACAGCTCTACTTCATCAGGATATCTAGGAAAGTAAAGGGTAACAGCTTTTGTTGGTAGATATAGGTAGATCATCGTCAGAATTATATTCCCATTGGTTTCACCATTTTTGTTGTGACCCTTAAACATTAGTTTGTAGTGGAGGTAATTTGTTTTTTAGATATGACGTGAAATTCCACACATTGGTTTTGTTTGTTATACTATACATGTTATTTCTGGGATATTCCTTATTAACGGAACTTGTTGAAATCTCTGGAAACAAATGGTATTATGATCTTTTTGAATATAAATATAATTTAAATTTCTGGAAATCCAATTTGCCGTTTCGCATTTTTATTCATTGTTAAGTGACGTGTTCATTGAGGGGTTATGAAAAAGTGATCACTAAACAATTAAATTATTATTGAACAACAAACACAAAATCTAATTGCTTTCATATAATTTATAATTATTATGAACAAAGATACACATTTATTTATTGCAATAACCTGTCATTCACTTATTTAAAATAATTTTGTGGAATAAATCGATAAATCAAAAACTTCATATAATTGGCAATGAAATTAACGATTTTCAGTTAACGTGCAAAAGTGATTTGTTGTGATGTATACTACTGAAAAAATATAATTGATGTGGTTATTGATGTGCTATAATGACAGGCCGTTATTCTGCAAAATTATAAAATAAACCAATATAATTACTAGAATTTCTAGAATTCGTCAAAATCATGTAATACTTAAATTAGTGAATTATTAGAATTCGATTGTTTAGTAATCTATAATGTTAGTATGTAAGAAAAATAAGAAATAATAGGAAAAAAAAGAAAAATTAAAATATTTATTTTCAGCGTCATTGCATACGTTTATGCAATGTATTAATAAATAATGTCAGTGTTTAATAAATATAGACTATTATGTATAGATGTATGTTATATTATAGATGCATAAGCCTTATACATTATTACATTTTTATACATTATACATTTTTTATTGATACATGATGCAGACGTAATAAAGATGCTAAAACACAACTCACTACTTTCTTATCTTTAATTAAAATAATTGCTCCAGATAAATAAAATTGTTTTGAAAAGTATAACTTTCCACAAATTGAGACTTTCATGCGAGTCGCTTCAATAGGGAACTAAATTGTAATTAAACAAAAAGAACATTCTTTTCTACTACTAAAGTTTTCTTTATACTAATTCCAAAATAGTTGAATAAGCTTCATTTGAGGATTAATACTTTGGCATCATCATATTTCTTAGTTACTACCAACAAGACTAGATACTGTTAAAAAAACTCACGTGTATATATATATATATATATATATATATATATATATATATATATATATATAATTTCGTGATGTTAGGTGATCATTAATAAGTTTCTGTTATGAAAGAACGAAAGATGAATTTTCTTTTTGTGACTGTGTCCAAATTTATGTGACGCCATTGGTTTTGAAATTTATTGTACGCAAATTTTTATTATTTTGAAATTGTTAGTTTCAAATTACTATATTGGAAACTATCAGACTAATTAAACATTTATAAATTGTGTCATTATCAATTTAATAAGTTATTCTATATTTAATTTTGTAAATCAAAAATATTGTATTAGCTTCTATATTAAGAAATGGGAATATTTTGAAGAATTTTGAAAATTCTACTAGAGGGCACTTTATGTGTCAGATTTTTGGGAGAGAATGGAAATGTAGGGGACTTGGAAAAATGATGCTTGAGATGTAAACAGTTCACCGTAGTATTATTATATTTTGAATAAAAAGGTGTAAACGGTAAAGTTCACCATAATAATCATAATAATTATAATAATAAGTAAGATTAATGTATTGGACTTGATTTTTGATGTTTGAGGCGTAAACAAATAAGTTCACCATAATTGTAATATTTAGAATAAAAGGATTAAACAATAAAGTTCACCGCAATAGTAAATTTAGATATTAAAAACAAGAGTGTAAACGGTAAAGTTCACAAAATAAATTGATAATAATTATGATTAATGTAAACAATAAACGTTCATCACAGTGATAGCCTAATGTTTGTAATTTGTTTATGTGGAAATAATATTTTTGTTTGGAACATCGGGAAATAAATACTAAAGTGTTATTGTGTTTTTATTTTATTAATAAAAAAACATTAGATACAAATTACTTATACAATACTACAATAAAAAAAATAAGAGAACAAAACAGAAAGACTTAATCTATAAAATAAAAGAAATAAATCAACAAATCTTCAAGAACGGTAAGCTCGTTCCATGTTCCATATTACTCCAAAGCATTCTGGATGGCAGCTTTCTGGTAATCCTCCGTCCTGCATCAACTATGAGCTCTTCAGCTGCTGATGTTCCGGCGAGCTTCTCCAGGTAGGAAAATATTGTGTGGTGAAACATTATTTTTTTGGTTTTGTGTGTGCAAGAGAATTTTCAGCTACAAGACAACAATTTAGAGTCTCAGCTTTATGATAGTCGTAATAGTTATTTTTTTTTGTTATAAGACAGAATGTAAAGTCTGATCGTTATTTGAATCATAAAAGTAATTTATTAATTTTTCTTAGGAAAGAAGGAATGCGAGAACTTTTCATAACACGACCTGAGATCAACAATTTCAATTAACTTTTTGAAATTTGTAACATGCTTATCATGCTCAACTTTTGGTTTTTTTTTATTTTGGTCGATGTTTTTTGGTAAGTCGACGAACATCATTACTATATATATATATATATATATATATATATATATATATATATATATATATATATATATACACATTAGGCGGCATTACCAAGCCTAAAACAGAGTGTTCTCCTATCTATACGAAGCCCGGCACCAACTTACGCAGCCCGGTTCTGGGCTTCGTAAATTTTATGTGTATAATAGTGTTTTCTTGATTAAGCATCATCAGGAGATGCGGAATCTCGATTTTCGAAATGGCGGGTAAAGACCGTCATATATCTCAAAATACACACGTTTAGTTCAAGGGAAATAAATATAGGGGGCCAACGATCGGTGTTGTATATATACTGTAGACATCAAACTGACCTTACGCGCGATGCAAATTACACGTATTATACGAGTCCCAGCGATCTGGCAATGGGGCTTGAAAGTCAAGTGTTTGGATTATTGATTTTTCTATAACTTTACACATTTTTATACCATAAGAGTGGTTAACGTATGTAGGGGGACTGGTTCCCACGCAAATTCGTTTCCTGCATATTTGTACATTTGCACACATTTAATATTGATTTTTGTAACAAACTTGTATTTTCTTTAAAATTATTTCCTAAGTTTCCGTTTCTTCATGAAAATGTTTAATTTATTATTATATTAATTTGGTAGTTTGTATAGCTATTTATTATAAAAACAAAACCCACGCTATAGTATTTGTAGTTGCAGATAAGGAATTTTTAAAATTTCTAATTATACATTTTATATTTTCGTTGATTTTTTGGTGATATTAGGTACATATTTTATTTCTTGAACAATATCTCTCATAAAATAGGGTGATGTAGGCTTTTTGTAAGAATTCTACAATAATTAGTTATAATTAGCTACGTAGATTTTTCGCTGTAATTAACTTTTTAAATAATAAAGTGAAGATTGAAATGTTTTTATTTGAAAAAAATACCTGATAATTTATGAAAATTGGTAAATGGGTAATTATGAAATAAAATTGAAGCTACACGCAATTTGTTTCAAAGATTGATTACAAAATAATGGGTCATGTGAATAAAATGTAAGGTGTTTTTACTATTAATAAAAGATAACAGTTATGATTTTTAATTATTAAGAATAAAATAGATGTATGTATAGTAAAATAAAAGCTTTTGCCACATCTTATTCGCATTAATTACATTTTAGATTTCAGATCATGTTCTACATGCGTGATTAAATGAATATTAAGTTACCTAGGAAATCGCCTTTTGCGCACCGATTTTGATGATTTTTTTAAATTGTAGGTAATCGACTATATTTCAAAGTCTAAATGTTAGATTTGTCCGCTAATGCCCTGTTTAATTGTTGTTAACAAATTTTTATTTTTTCCATAAGGGGCTAATTAATAATTAAATATTTTTTATTATAATTGAATAAAGTTGGCTACTTATAGGTTTTTAGGGTCGTAGATTACGAATCCGTGGTCCAAATTGGTCCAAAGTGCAAAATGGTGGCTATAAAATGGCCGCCGGTGTCAAAGCTTAATATTTGAAATTTCGTATGAAAAATCGTACCAGGGGGTTTTTAAAGTAGCAAATTGTGCTGTTAAGCTAAAAACTGACCCAGATGCAAAATGCTTGTCACAAAATGGCCACCGAAACTAAATATGAATAAAATTCAAAATGTTTAATCTCTACTACAAGTTTGTTTAAGATGGATTAATATAGTAGTTACAATTTTAAGATTGTTGCAATTATTATTTAGTTAAAAGTCAAATTGATGGAATGGAATTCCATAATTTAACCAGATTCCGTTTAAGTCTGAAACTTTAGTTATCGTCAGATTTAAATAAAGAATATTGTATTATTATTTACTTGTGTTTCTTGTGTAAAGCACTGTTAGTTTCTTCATCTACTTCTGGCAACGTAAAAAAAGAATGTGCTCTTTAATTTTTGAAAACTGATTAGTAAGCTTTTTTTTGGAAGACTAAATTCTTTATTACGTGCTCTTACTAGTTGCGACACTTTATCAGCGTTTTTCGGCAAAGGGAAAAATAAATTTTTCTCTTTGCCCCTAAAAAAAAACTTTTTGAATGCAAAACTGTTTCTTCTTATTATTATTTTGAAAAGCATTCTTCATCAGAGAAATTTTCATCTAAATCTTCTTTTTCATTAATGTTTCCTACGTTTGGATATTTCCAAAGATTTGAAGATTTCAGTTTTGTTTTCGACTATGCTTCAAAATTGGCTATAAGTGGATTCGAAGATGCCAAACATAAGTTGAGAATTTTCTCATTAGTTTCTTATCTGGAAGATTTGCATGGATGACCTGTTCTAAATTAACTAATCAGCTTTATTTATTTCTTCTAAATAGCTTGAAATCTTTTTTCTCGCTTCTTCGCTAACTGTTCATCTGTATCTTTTTGATGGATCAGCATTTTATGCCTCGAAGGTTAGTTAGAGTACCATAAACATTTTCTGCAGTTTCCTTGGTTGAATGGTCTTGAGCTTTTCAACATTTATTTCATATCAACATGCAACTGTTTGCATAATATCAAATCTATTAATAAATTATCTCTGTCTTAATTTCTGTAATTTCTGCAGAAGTCGCAAGCGCTTTGAAAAAGCACCTGGCAGTATTACTGTCGTTGGTACTATGTCTCTCAATAGCAGTAGAATTGACATTAAATAATGTCATGTTTTATGTTATTATTTATAATAATAAGTACCCAATAAAACATGTTATTTAAATAATTAATTTATTAACGTGTTCGATTTACTAATGTCAAACTAGTACAATGTTTGTTTATCTATCTGTAACTAGATCCCTGTATTACATCTCTCTTTTACTAATAAAATAAATAAATTACACATCATTCATTTAACAAATAACATATATCAATCACAACACATCAACTAATTCTGCAGTTATAAATTCAGTCTGTTTGGTTTCTTAATTACTCTACCATATCTTGATATAAGTATATTGTTGTTGAAGAAATTGATCATTCGTTGCTTGTGCTTTTGGTTCTTGATTTGACACACTACTGTCAACTGCTGTCAACATCATCGCCATGATTTATTTATTGTAGCTCTGGGTGATTTCTTTTGATGAACCATGAATTTCTTCGATATTGTGTACGATCTGGTGTTTGTACAATAGGGTGGTCCAACAAAAAAGCAAAGTCGGAAATCCTATGCTCTCACCCCCTAGGATTATTGTATATCGAAAAAAGAAGTACCCCTATTTTTTATTTTGAAATCGAACGATGTTTAGGGGTGCCTCAAAGCCCTTAAAGTTTCCCATGTATTTTATATGTGAAAAAAAACACGTTTTCGTAGATTTGGCATAGAATCCTAGAAAATCAATATTTTTCAACCGGACTACTGTGTTTCTCTTCAGAAATGTTTAGAGAATGACATCCAATAATTTATTTGTTAAATTTTTTATATTAACTATTTTTTACAGACCCGCAAAAAACCCCATAAATGAAAGAAACAGAACAATCGTTAAAAAATATTTATTACTATTTTTTAATATAAAATATTTTGATAAATAAATTATTGGATGTCATTTTGTGAACATTTCTGAAGAGAAACAGATTAGTCCCATTGAAAAATATTGATTTTCTAAAATTCTATACCAAACCTATGAAAGAGTTTTTTTTTCCCATATAAAATACATTGGAACCTTTAAGGGCTTTGAGGCACCCCTAAACATCGTCCGATTTCAAAATAAAAAATAGGGGTACTTTTTTTTTCGATATACAATAATCCTAGGGGGTGAGAACATAAGATTTCCGACTTTGCTTTTTTTGTTGGACCACCCTATTGTACAATCCACGAGCTTGGTTCTTCTGCCTTCTTTACAACTGTTGCAGGAGTCCATTCCTTGCGTCTCTTTCTAATTAATACTTTTTCATCATTTTAAAATTCTGGTAAATTTGCTTTTGCTCTATCTGCACATTTCTTCTCTTTTAGTTTAATATTTTTCAACTTTTCAGAAACATTTTTAACTGTTTCAGGTAATAATAACTTTGTATTAATGGGAATGAACGTTTTAGTTCTTCGACCCATTAATCTTTGCATTGGAGAACCTAGGGTGTCTCTTGGTGTGTTTCTGTGATGTAAAAGGGCTAACTGGATATCTGAACCTTCTTCTATACATTTATCTAGTATCGATCTTGCTTCTTGTACATATCGCTCTGCTAAACCATTCGGTCTGGGAAACTGTGGACTGTAAACTCTATGTTCAAACCTCCATCTTCTAGCAAATTCTTTAAATTCTTCAGATACATATTGTTTTCCTCCATCTGTACGAAGAATATCAGGTATTCCAAATGTAGCAAACCAACATCTAAATGCTCGAGTTATTGACCTGCTGGTTAAGCTTGATAATTGCACGAAGTCAAAATAACCTGAATAGCTATCTGCCATTAGCAAGTATTCCTTGTCCTTCAAATGATAAATATCAGAAGCGAATATTTGCCATGGCCGTTCTGGATACTCTTGAAGTAAAATTTTTTCTTTAGGATTCTCTTTTTGTTCCTTCGTACCAATCTTGCAGTTTTGCACCAATTTAATAATGTCTACAGACATTCTTGGCCAAAATACGCAAAATCTCTGGCCAATCAGAGAGTACCAGTGATACCTTTGTCACTAAAGTGACAACATTTGAGAACAACTTCTTGTAGTCTCGGAGGTATCATTATTTTATCATTTTTGAATATGATATCTTCATAAGTTGCTAGGTGCCTGTAAGACCAGTATTTTCTTAGAGAAGCCGGAACTTCGCTTATTCTGTCGGGCCATCCTACAAGTATTTGCTGTTTTAATTCCACCAATTCTATATCTGTATTTGTCTCTTGTTTTAACTGCTGCAATCTCGTTTTACTCATTGGTATTATTACACATGTCTCAAATGAGTTTTCATCCTCGTCATCATGAACATTTTTTGCGCAGTCTCTGCTCAGTATATCAGCTATGTACAACATCGTTCCTTTTTTGTACACAATTGTGGGATATGGCAGTATTTCAAATAGGATTCTCTGTAGTCTGGGAGGCGCTTCAGTCAATGGCTTCCTGAATATGGTTTCTAACGGCTTATGATCTGATTCTACTATCAGATTTTTGTTTCCCCATATATAAACAGGAAATTTCTTGCAAGCCAGTAATATGGCCAATGCTTCTTTTTTAATTTGACTATAATTGATCTGCGTTTTAGTTAAAGATTTGGAGTAATAAGCTATTGGGTGACCATTCTGAATTAATGTCCCACCATATGCAGTACTAGTAGCATCTACAGATAATAAAATAGGTAAATTTGGGTTAAAATTACCAAGTACTGGAGGGTTTTTTAATATTTCTTTTAATTTACAGAATGCTTCTTTTTGTTCATTCTCCCATCTCCATTCATCATCTTTTTCTAACGGCACTCTAAGTGGAGCTAATAATTCTGATAAGTTCTTAAAAGAACTTAGATAAATAAGTAATTAATCCAAGAAAGCGTTGAAGTTCCTTGACGTAACTATCTGAGAACGATAGTTCGGAAACATATGTCTAGCTAGTTTACCCGTAACGGAACCAGACTTAATGCGCAATCACAGAGACATGAGGGCACTAGACCAGTCCAATTCTGAACGAGAGTCACAGATGCCTCGCCTGACATTTTTTCTATCGTTAGGTGAAGTTGGGGCACGCTACTTATTATGCAATAGTAGTCAAACACGATGCAAAGCTAAAAACTAATAGCAAAATTTACGCACCAAGCGCCAAAGCAAAAAAGCTGTAGAATTAAGAAACGCCAAAATTGTCAACCCTGTTTATGTGGTGTATGCATGCTATTCTTCTATTGGCGTTTTGCATTCGTAAGGTAAAAAGCAATTCCTGAGAAACCCGGTTTGAGTTAAATTCATGAGGCAGGTATGGGTTGGCTGCATGGCGTACGAATGAAATTCGAAACAACAACATTTGACCTGATTGGAAACAACCAACATCAGATTTGTAATCTTCATACCAAAAAGTTCTAGAAAAGCTATATGAAAATCTGAAAATTTCTTCTGTGCGTACCGTGTTATTTTTTATCATTTGTTTTATATTTTGCCAGTGTAAAATATGTATTACATCAGGATCCTTATGTTGTTCAAAAAAATTTAATGACACGCCTATGGCTTCAGCAGTTTGTCCATAAAGTACTTTCTTCATGTTTAAATCATCATCACCATCACTTAGAATTTCTTGATCTACTTGAGAGGTGTCGCGTGGAATTTCCCTTTCCTCCATTATTGCATCTCCTGTCAGTACTTGGTAACCTTGTTTTTTACGATCACAATGCATTTAAGCTTCAATGTCGGACTTTTCTATCTCTTTCATATCCTCGCTCTGATTTGCCAAACTACCAATACCTTTAGAACAAATCACGTCTTCAGTAACATCTTCGCCGTTAACTTCTTTTCCATTATTCATAATTGTAAAAAACGTTTTCTCGATTGTCAGTTGTTTAACATTGATCCATGCAATAGCGAAAGCAAAAATTGCATCTTTGATATTAGAGAACTTTCAAAATAGCATCATATCAAATGTTTCCAAGAAATTAATCGAAACGATACGTCTGTAAAATCTCTTAGGTGTTTCTTATATATTCTTGGTCCGTTGGTTGAGTGATAGCAGTTACATTAGGTGAAAGAAATAGAACAAAGTTGTTCTCATCTGCAGATCTTAACACTGTCTCATTTCAATGCGAAGGCTGGCTGTTTTACACGAGAGAATTCCTTAAAAAAGCTGTCCGAACTGTAGGATTAATGCTTACTAAATAGTAGTAGTTTAGAAATAACAATGGAATAATGTTAGTAACCTAGTAAAATAGTAAAAAAATCGTTTTCGTAGATAATAACATTTTCTACAACTTTTATTTGAAACTTTTTTCTGTATAGTGCATAAGTTTATATTTATAGCGCGCCAAACTTTTTTCAATATGGTTATTGCTAAATATATAGTTAACGGTTGATGATTTTGTAGAACACAAAATTTCCGATAAAATTTATTTGAAGTTTTTCTATAAAATTGATACTTTAAGACTTATAACGCTGTAAATGCCGAGTTTACGCACAATAGCCACGAAATTATACACTATATATAATCATGCGCCTCTCAATGCGTCCATTAACTCTCTTCGCTAAAAATGCTTCGCCAATTTGGCGAGTAACACCAAACTAAACCTCTCACTTCTACCTCCAACCCAAGATACGGCACGTTACCATTCTTTTAGAACCTACCACCAGGTTCAAACTTGGCTTGGATTTTACCATGATCCTGAAGAATGGGATTGGAAGCGGACTACAAATGGACTTCAACCAATTCGAACTACTATGGCTCCAGCACCCTCAAGTTTGCTGAAAATAATATCTTGCAAATGCACAACAAATTGCGGGGCTGCCTGTGTATGCCGAAAAGCTGGCTTAAAATGTTCCATTATTTGTTCGAATTGTGGTGGATGCACATGTGCCAGATACATTGGAAACCATCGAAGACGAAGTCGATGAAAATGAAATTTTCGATTCACCTCCTACGGATATATCGGTGGCAGAAAACAAGGATGTGGAAGACGATGAGTGACTTCCTTCATCATCCAAACAGATGAGACTTATGACGTAAAATAACTTGCCACTTTTTGTATAAATAAATGTTTTAATCCGTTTTTTATTTCAAAAAATTAATTTGCATTCTTTGAACTCTGTTATCCTTTTCTCCACCTTTCCCTTCTCATGATTATTATTATCATCATGATTATTATTATTTTTTATGATGTACGTGATGTACGTGACAAACTATTATATCTTGCTACATTGACAGTTTTTTATGATAATAGGTTCTACCCATGCAATTTAAGAAAGATGTATAAATTATGAGTACTTCTTGGCACTATTTATAAGATTAATACATTACATTCACTACACACTACACAGTACTGTCATTTTTCTGAACACTTTTCGCCGTTTTATGTGTTATGAAATGTTTACCGTGTACTATGACCAACATTACCACAGATAATTCACGCGGTGCAATAGTTTACCAAGCTATAGCTCTTAAAGTATCAATTTTATAGAAAAAAAACTTCAAATAAATTCTATAAGAAATTTTGTGTTCTACAAATTTGGTTATTACCATTTTTAATGTATCATCAACCGTTAACTATATATTTAGCAATAACCATGTTGGAGAAAGTTTGGCGCGCTTTAAATATAAAGCTATGCACTATACAGAAAAAAGTTTGTAATAAAAGTTGTAGAAAATGTTATTGTCTACGAAAACATTTCATTGCATTATGAACCTACTTTTTTGCTCTTGCTCTTGGACTAATAATTTAAAAGCCATATCATAATTCTTTATGAAGTATTAAATAGCAACTTAGAGGTACACTGCCGCCCATTTGAAAGTACACGATAGACCCGATTTACCTCGGTTATGTTTTCTATAACTTACTCTAAGCTGATAAATTATTTTAAACAAGTATTTGAAAATAATAATAATAAACCTTTCATTCCGCTGCAGCTGTTATAAACACAGCCCATGGAATCCTGACTTACACGATGTCATTTTGGAATATTACATATAAAGAGTCGTGCACTTTCAAATGGGCGGCACTGTACATGGTTAGTGAATAACATAACACGAACTGGGCACCTATCTGTCAGTCTTCCCTTAGTTCCTCTGTCAGTTTGTGGATTTGTTTAGGTCGTTCTTTTTGGGGAAACGGATTTACAAGATGAAACCTTTACTGATTGAAAGCTCATATCATAATAAATTAATCTAAATCCGAAAGTCATCAAAACTTGGAACGGACAAAAAGGCAATACTGTCAAAAATTTAGACTATTCCACCGTCTCATGTAACGGGATTTTGCTTCAAAAGCTGACAAAATGTCGAAAGAATTAAACGGCTAAACTAGCGGTCTCTAATAGGTATCTCAGACATGTATTCACATGTTCTCAGCTCAGTAAGGTTTGCAAAACACCCAGTTCATTCATTTTTTCTTAAAATGTTTGCCAGTGAATCACAGTTACTTGTTTATTGTTTGATACACAGATTCACGTTTTTTTCCCACATGGTTTACAGTTTTAAAAACAAAGAAAATATGAAGCAATGTGCTTTTTCAAAGCGCTTGCGACTTCTGCAGAAATTACAGAAATTAAGTCAGAGATAATTTATTAATAGATTTGATATTATGCAAACAGTTGTATGTGGATATGAAATAAATGTTGAAAAGTTCAAGACCATTCAACCATAAAAGCTGCAGAAAATGTTTTAGTAAAATGTACCTACGGTACTCTAACTAACCTTCGAGGCATGCTGGTCCATCAAAAAGATACAGATGAACGGCTAGCGAAGAAGCGAGAAAAAAGATTTCAAGCAATTTAGAAGAAATAAATAAAGTTGATTAGTTAATTTAGAAGAGGTCATCCATGCAAATCTTCCAGAGAAGAAACTAATGAGAAAATTCTCAACTTATTTTTGGCATCTTCGAATCCACTTATAGCCAATTTTTAAGCATAGTCGAAAACAAAACTCAAATCTTCAAATCTTTTAAAGTTTTGGAAATGTCCAAACGTAGGAAACATTAATGAAAAAGAAGTTTAGATGAAAACTTCTCTGATGAAGAATGCTTTTCAAAATAACAAGAAGAAGAAACAGAACGCAATGACTCTGAAGATGATATTATACAATATGGGATTTGTCAAATAAAATAAAATTAAATCAATTTCTTTTAGTTGTATTTTCATGCAATTTCTAATAAAAAAGTTCCATTTTATTTATTTTCTATATATCTTATCTTGTCTTGAGTAACCCTAACTATTTCTAAAAATTATAAAAACACCTATAAAATTTTGCATTCAAAAGTTTTGAAAAATTTATTTTCCCCTTTGCCGAAAAACGCTGTTGAAGTGTCGCAACCAGTAAGAGCATGTAAAAAAGAATTTATTCTTCCCAAAAAAAAGCTTACTAATCAGTTTTCAAAATGTAAAGAGCACATTCTTTTTCTACGTTGCCAGAAGTAGCTGAAAAAACTAACAATGCTTTACATGAAACACAAGTAAATAATAATTAACACAATATCCTTTATTTAAATCTGACGATAAATAAAGTTTCAGACTTAAACGGAATCTGGTTAAATTATGGAGTATTAATTTATTTTAACACTATTCATACGGAATAACTCCATTCTATCAATTTGAATTTTAAATAAATAATAATTGCAACAATCTTAAAATTGTGTTAACTACTATATTAATCCATCTTAAACAAACATACAGTAGAGATTAAACATTTTGAATTTTAATCATATTTAGTTTCGGTGGCCATTTTGTGACAAGCATTTTACATCTGGGTCATTTTTTAGCTTAACAGCACAATTTGCTACTTTAAAAACCCCTTGGTACGATTTTTCATTCAAAATTTCATATATTAAAGTTTTGACACCGGTGGCCATTTTGAATTTTAGACCAATTTGGACCCCGGATTCGTAATCTACGACCCTAAAAACTTATAAGTACCCAACTTTATTCAATTATAATAAAAATTTGATGAAATGATTTAATTATTAATTAACCCCCTATGGAAAAAATAATAATTTGTTAATAACAATTAAACAGGGCATTAGCGGACAAATCGAACATTTAGACTTTGAAATATATTCGATTACCTACTATTTTAAAAAAATCATCAAAATCGGTGCCCAAAAGGCGAATTCCGAGGTATTTTTTTCTAGGAAACCGTCTAATATTGATTTATCTTTTTTTAGAAATAATATTTTTATTTATATTAATTTAATTGAAAACTGTAATTTTGTTCTTGCCATTTTCTTTCAAACTAAAATATTTAATTGGTAAAGTCTGTACTGTCAAAGGTTTGAAAATTACTGTTTAATTGTTATTAACAAATTATTACTTTTTCCATAAGGGGCTAATTAATAATTAAATAATTTCATCAAATTTTTATTAAAATTTTGAATCTACGACCCTAAAAACCTATAAGTACCCAACTTTATGCAATTATAATACAAATTTGATGAAATTATTTAAATGTTAGTCCCTTATGAAAAAAGTAATAATTTGTTATTAACAATTAAACAGGGCATTACAGGACAAATCTAATATTTAGACTTTGAAATATAGTCGATTACCTACAATTTAAAAAAAAATCATCAAAATCGGCGGCCAAAAGGCGAATTCCGAGGTAACTTAATATTCAGTTAATTATGCATGTAGAACATGATCTGAAATCTAAAATTCCATCTTCTTTTCATAAAGTTCGTTGTATATAATTGTCTGTGTTACTATGCCGCGAGAAAGCTAAAATAAAATCGATAATAGCCAGACGACCAGCCAGTACGACCTTGACTCAGGCTGTTGGCGAGAACAAAAGTTCCGCTAGGATACTCCCAACTCGGCATTACCATCACATAAGAACGAAAGCATTCGGGAAGTCTCGGTGACTAACCGTGGTTTGTCCGACATTCACAGCCGGCGAGACAAATTACACGATCAATAATCTTACGTTTTGCTGGTAACAGTAGCGGCAACCCTGCGTGGCTTGGTATAATGCGTGAAATATCTATTTTTATACAAACAGGACTGCTACAGTACCAATAATATATGCGGTCTCGTAAAAGCTGTACAGTATATATTCATTTGTATGTAAAAATAACTTACCCCTCGCAGGTTGCGCTTAATAATATGAAATTATCGGTTCGATAGAGGTAGAATATACAGCTGAAACTCTACAGGAAAGCCCGGGCTTCTGAGTGCCTGCGTAACATAGCGGGCTTGGTATGGATAGTTGGGCGTGTATATATATATATATATATATATATATATATATATATATATATATATATATATATATATATATATATATATATATATATATATATATATATATATATATATATATATATATATATATATATATATATATATATATATATATATATATATATATATATATATATATATATATATATATATATATATATATATATATATATATATATATATTTACGGCCACTTATCAAAGTGAGGACATATCATGAACCATAGTTAATGAGGACCACCCTTATAAATGGTCACAGCTTTGCAAATTTTTTTGTCATCACTTGTTTACTTGTTCTAGTTATGTATCTCGCAAATATACACAGATTTCTTTGAATTTAAAAAAGTTTTATTTGCTGTGTATAATAATACCAAGTGAGGCTACACTATACTACTGACGACGTGAGGACCATATAATTAGATACGATTTAATCGCAAAGTGAGCCCCAATATCAAATTATACACAGGTTTTAAGTATAACATGAGGACCGGCGCTGTTGCCATCATTTGCTTTCATTATCATCAGCAAAAAGGCATGCTATTCTATTATTGGAATTTGTTAGTTGGTCGGTCGTCAGTATAAAACTAATTTGATGTGGCGGAGACGGGTATGCTTCCGTAGCCATTTTAACAAACCCGTTTTTGAAAACATCTCGAGAACGGTTGGTTCTACGAAAAAAAATATAACAGACTTTTTTGTAGAAAAATAAATTATCTATCTTTTTTATTAAAACAATTTTTTAATTGCTTGCAAATTAATGTTTTAAGAGTTATTACACAGCAAAGTTTTCACTTTTTAGTTTAGCTAAATAATTCGCAAACGGCTAACATCTCACTGAAACAGGAAAACATTGCAGTGTAATAACTCTTAAAATATTAATTTAACAAAAAAATTGTTTAAATAAAATAGATAGATAATTAATTTTTCTATAAAAAATGTCTGTTCTGTTTTCTTCGTAAGACTATTTCTCCAGACTATTTGGATTATTTACTGGCTCCCTAACTTAACTATTTCCTGTTGGCTGTTCCATTGCCTTCTAGAATGTTTAAACGAATGCTTGACCGCTTAGATCAATTAAATTTAGACGAAAAATTAGATTTAACTATTGATTAAGATTCTGGTGTTTCTCATCATTTTAATGGTAATTGTGCTAGTAATATTAAAAGCCTGCTATTAGTGGGACAGATTAGTGAATTGATAGCTAAGTACCACATACTTTACTTTAAAATCTAAATGTATTACTCCTAATAATTAATTATTATTAATAGTTAGATTAGTTTCACTAATAATTATAGATGTAAATCTGTATAATATGTTAATTATTCTGAAAATGCTAGTAAAATCAGTAAATATTGTCGCCTAATTTAAAATGCTGAGTTTGTTCCATCTCATTTTTAATTAAATTTAAAAATTTGTCTGTAATTTCCTTACGGTACGTGTTAAAAAGAATATATGTATTTATCTTCCTACCTAAACCGATCTTGGCTTGTAGCAAAGAAAAGTGGTTATTCTATATTTAGGGTATTTATTAGGCCAAAAAGAATGCATATAAAATCTATATTTCCGTGTAAAAAGATATAAGATTAATATCGCTCTTGGTATTTTTAATATTTAATTCTAGTTATTTTTTAAATGCTTGTAATGAACCGTATGTGAATCTGCCATTTAAATTTAACCAACCAATAATTATTGTGAATGACTTTTCAGCATTAACTGTGCCGTCTATGAACTCAAATCTTACTAATCCTCCAGCTGACATATAGGTATAAATCATTAGGCCTTGAGGAAACTTAACATTAGGTTTCAAGCAGTATTTATGGAATGCTTCTTGTTTAGCTCTGATTACTCTTTTGCGAGAGTAAAACTAGAACAAAACTGCTTAATGTTAAGTTTCCTCAAGACATAATGATTTGAGGCTGTATGTTATCTAGAGGATTAAGAAGATTTTAGTTCATAAACAGCATAGTTAACGATGACAAGTATCTGCAAAACGACGAGTAGCATGGGCTAAAACTAAGTTGTCCTGGGCAGAAATGCTGGTCTAAGGTCATATTCATCAACTAGTTAAAGTCTGGTGTATCCGTTAGTTACTCTCGCAAAAGATTGATCAGAGCTAAACACGAAGCATTCCATAAAGACTGCTTGAAACGTACCGTTAATTCTCCTTTTAAGGCGTAATGATTAGTACCAAGAACTTATAAATAAAGGAAATTAGGATATCAAAAAAGGCGAAACACCTTGTGCATATTGGGTTAGATTCAAAAATTCAGTAGTGCAGGTACTCTTCTAAAATTAACTTGCCAATACGAATTTTTCAGCCGACTGCTATCAAGAATATCGATAATATCGCCTGATGGATTTTGCCGAAGAGATGCTAAGATAAAGGATGACTATACCACGATCGCGTCCGGTTCTCAACGAATTTTTCTTAGCTACTTTATGGCAATAGGGGACCATAAAAAGTTACGCCAGAAAGTTCCTTGAGCAAATTTACTGGTGCAAATTGCTGATCCGTGTATGACATATCTCCTTTCTTCGATAACACAGAAAGAAGGCGAAGTACGAAAAAAATTCGAACACTTTTGGTAGGGCTTTAAATAAGCTTTATCTTACCTAACCTCCTTTATCTCGATAACCCTAATGGTTTCCGAGAAAAACGACAAAACCGGTAGGGGGCGTGGTTTATCCTCATTATTTCTTCGAGCTCACCACCTACAGGTGTTGACTTTTAAGGAGTTGTTTAATAACCCACAAGGAAACCGTATGCAAAAATCCATGGACTTACCTCAACTTTCCGCTATTTTTTCTAAATTGATTAGACTAATTATAGCAGTCCAACATAAAGCTTTGTATGCAACTCGTACCTTAATCTATCTATCTGAGAAATCGCCAACATAAAGTTTGACAAAGTGGTAGTATCGATTGGCTTTATGGTAAGGTCATTTCAACCGAGGATATTTTATTTAACTACAATAGAATTGGTATAGGCACAAGTGAAACATGTAGTTGCTAATAATACAACATATACATACACTTGCTGATCTAAAAGAGCTTCTATCAAGGAATTTCTACCGTCACAAATATCATAAATTTAGGATCGAAAAGTTCCAGCAAAGAATTAACAAACGCATCTGACATACGGATGTTGATACGAGGGATGCTCTGTTAATAGTTAGTAGCAGGCCATGGAAGCTCAATTGGCTAGAAACAATTGCAACAATTGAATGTCGCATTAGTTGGCATTCGTTACCCACAATTGTCAAACGTTTCGATTTCTTGTGAAACGTAGTTAATTTTGTAAGGTAAGTAGTTGTGCATTTTTAATTCAGTTAAGATGAGCATTCCGCGAACTGCCTTTAGAGCTATGATTTTCTACGACTATAAAAGACAGTTAGGATACCAGCAAAGCCATGAAAATTTGATAGCAGATTTTGGCGTTGCTGCCCCTCCATTATCCGCTGTTAGTCATTGGTTCCGCGAATTTCGACGAGGGCGAGAACGGCTAGAAGACGAAGCAAGACCTGCAGAAGCTGCCTGTTCAGAAAATGTTGATCGTGTGGCAAGCTTGATTCATTCCAATCGAAATATTACTTATAGGGAGATTCAGTAGGAAGTGAAGATTGAATCCTCGGCGGTGAATACCATTTGGCATAAACATCTTGAAGTAAGAAAGCCAGCAAGCCGTTGGATATCGCATTTGCTCTCAGAAAGTCAAAAACAGGCTCGAATAGACTGGTGTAAATTTATGTTGCAAAAATTTGACGGAGGGGCTTCCAGGCAAGTGGCATACATTGTAACTAGTGACGAATCTTGGGTATACAGTTACGACCCTGAAACTAAACAGCAGTCTAGTGTTTGGGTATTCGAAGATGAAGACTTGCCCACAAAAGTAATTCGTGGCAGAAGCTTCAAGAAGAAAATGATTGCTGTTTTTTCCGCCGATGTGGTCCTGTTGCTGTTATTCCACTTAAAGATCGCAGAACTGTTAATTCTGAATGGTACTGCGAAGTGGCTTTACCACAGATGTTTGCAAAATTACAGGCAGGTCGACAAAGGACCGGTTTGCGTAACTTCTTAGTCCATCATGACAACGCATCGTCCCACACTGCTGCCAGAACATTGGATTTTTTGAAAGATACGGAAGTTCAATTGGTAACTCATCCGCCGTATAGCCCAGATCTAGCGCCGTGCGACTTTTTTTTGTTTCCAACTGTTAAATAAATGATGCGAAGTAAAAGATTTTCCAACGCAGATGCAGCAGTTACAGAATTTCAAAGAATTTTTGAGGACCTTTCAGAAAATGAATCTTCCGAATGTTTTAAAAAGTGGTTTCAAATAATGCACAAGTGTATTAGTCTGAATGGAGATTATTTTGAAAAACAATAAAGATTGTTTGTTAAAAAATGCAACGGTCTTTTTGCTAATAACAATTTTCAGCGCAACCCTCGCATTGTACCAATATAAAATACTTTTTAATGTTTTTAATGATAGTGTTGCATTATGTCATCAGTCATATTTATAAATTGTTCACAACATAATAATAAAATAATAAATAAGTACCTACTAAATAAACTATATTTAAAAATATATATGTATAAATATATATAAAATTTTGTATTTCTTAATTTTCTCATTGAATTCATAATCAGCAACCCCAAAAACCCTTCAACATGAATTTCGCTCAAGTTGATGTAAAACTCCCCGAGTTATTAAATTGGGAGTGTAAAATGGGGGTTTCAACCCCACGAGGGGGCGTGTCCCCATTTTAAACAGATTACATTTTATATTGGTCCAGTACTGAAGGCATTACAAAAGATTTCAAGTCGCTATCTTTAGATAGTAAAAACTAAGAACGTAATGCAAAAATTTACTCTACTACTAGGGCAGAGAGAAAGGATTACATAATAAGGTAACCAAAATGGTGTATTACTTTGCAAAATCACATATTAAACACTTTTTGACTCTTTGAGCTTTTCTCTAAAATCAATAGAAACGGCGTAAATCGCATTCTCAATCTCAAATGCCGTTATTTTAGGACCGCCATTTTGGTGTCCGCCACTTTGAATTTTTCAATTTTCTCATTGGATTCATAATCAGCGACTCCAAGAACCCTCCCAACATAAATTTCACTCAATTTGGTACATATAACATTTTATATTGGTCCAGTACTGAAGGCATTACAAAAGATTTCAAGTCTCTATCTTTAGATAGTAAAAAATAAGAACTTAATGCAAAAATTGACTCTACTACTAGAGCAGAGAGAAAGGATTACATAATAAGGTAACCAAAATGGTGTATTACTTTGCAAAATCACATTTTAAACACTTTTTGACTCTTTGAGCTTTTCTCTAAAATTAATAGAAACGGCGTAAATCGCATTCTCAATCTCAAATGCCGTTATTTTAGGACCGCCATTTTGGTGTCCGCCACTTTGAATTTTTCAATTTTCTCATTGGATTCATAATCAGCGACTCCAAGAACCCTCCCAACATAAATTTCACTCAATTTGGTTGCGTTATTAAATTAGGGGTACAAAATGGGGATTTCAACCCCCCGAGGGGGCGTGCCCCCATTTTAAACATATAACATTTTATATTGGTCCAATACTGAAGGCATTACAAAAGTCTATAAGACTATAAAGTTGGGAACGACCTCATCATCCATCATCACATAGTGAATAATAAATATAATTGATATTCTAAATCTGTTCTAATAAATTATTCTTATTGTTAGTTTTATTAAATATTAATTTAAAAAGAGACGTTTTGATTGTAATATTTGGTACTTATAGTTATCAATTTTTATAAGCCTGCCTTGAGAAGTAAGAATTAAATTCATTGCGAGCTTTTATAATACAATGAAAGTTGAGAACATTTAGTAGTTGTGTAGGAAAGCCCTCATCTGATCGTCACCCGGTGATCAGTTTGAGGTTACAACTTATAACAGAATTCCACTTAATATACTATTTTGGGTTACCTACCGTTATTTATTTGTTCATAATGATTACTATTTCCATTTAAAGATTAAATCTGAAATGAAATTTTTTTTCAATGAATTTAATAAATGACTTATTTAATTATTGGGTGTATTAAATGCAGAAAAATAGTCTGCAGAGTATGTTGCGTCTAACTTTTCTTTCTAAAAGCAATAATACAAACAAACTTGCCAGCCTCGGTGTGGTCATAACCACAACGGTCTCCGTGACCATAACGGCCAACAGCCACAACGGCCAATTTGACCATATCGCCCAACTCGAAACTTGACCATAACGGCCACCATGACCACAACGGCCAACTAGAAACTCCACCCCATCCGCCATTTTGACCACAACGGCCACCGACGCTTATGTATTGGCGTCGCTGGTGACGATGACCACAACGGCCAAAATGACCACAACGGCCAACTAGAGTGAGTGACCACAACGGCCAAAATGACCACAACGGCCAACTATGGAGCGTGACCACAACAGCCAAAATGACCATAACGGCCAACTGTGGCGAGTGACCACAACGGCCAAAATGACCACAACGGCCAACTAGGGTGAGTGATCACAACGGCCAAAATGACCACAACGGCCAACTATGGAGCGTGACCACAACAGCCAAAATGACCATAACGGCCCACTGTGGCGAGTGACCACAACGGCCAACTGTTTTTCATACTGTTACTTTGGTTTAGTTAAAGCTCATTTCTCTCTTTTAACTTAGCCTGTATTTCAATAAGGTACGTCCAGAATTTAACAGCGAGGTCTGATGTCAAAGTAGCGCCGATTTAACGTGACTTACCTATATTGAAAAATGCTTTTTCTATATATGTTACAACTGCAGCCCTATGCAGTTGACGACATTTTTCTTTCTTATTTTCTCGGCAAGTATCCCAGGCAGATTAAATTCTGAAAATTTGATACAGGTACACTATAACTATTTACAGAATCATGATACTTTAGTTCACAGGGTAGTTTATCTTTAACGACAAAAGAAGTTTTTTTTCTATTACTTGTTTACCTACAGCAATCTTTTCATTTTGGGGACGTTTAAAAAAGTACGAAATAGAACTATAAAACAACACGTTTGACGTTTTATTTATAGATTTCCATTGCATTGAATTTGAAGTACGTAATTAGCTGTTTTTATCAGTTTTAAAATTTAAACTAAATGTAAATCTTCTCCTAAAAAATAAACACGATATCTACGAATCTGCCCAGTACTTAATAAAATCAATCTAGGGAGCAGCATGGGACGTAACCCCAGAAACAAACCGCAATAATCCAAAACAGTATTGCTCCATACGTATCCGAGAAAAAATACAAGAAAACGAGCTCTTAGAAAGTAATGACAGATTACTTACTCGCGTACCGGGCGATAAAACGTAGTTTAATAGGGCCGTCAAAGAGTTTAAGAAATTATTAGATGAGCAGAGAAATCAAGATTTCCAGAACTATTTCCACTGCCTAACATCAACTAAAGCAACTGGCTGCATTATAGAACGTCATAAATATCGTGTTTACGCCTCTCTTACCATTGAAGAAGAAAAATTCATACGGGACTTCCTTCAAGCGCGAAGTAAGGTCATCGAAACTGAAATAAATTCGAAGAAGTCCCCAGGTTTCGACGTAATAACTGGAAAACTCCTAAAGGAACTTTCATATGAGGGATTTCGCATGATAACTGTAATCTATAAAGGGATATTAAGGACGGGATACTTCTCTGGCCAATGGAAGGTGGCCCAAATAGCAATGGTCCCAAAACCGGAGAAACCGCCATCAGATGTGCCCTCATACAGACCTATTAGTCGTTACCCTAACTTCACACACGAGCTTTCACCATATCCTCTGTCCCTACTAACACAGTAACATCTACTTTCAGAAGTGCGGAAGAGGTAAAATACCAGATGTCCTCTATTCAACCACCTCGATATCTTCTTACCGTCACCTCAAGCCCTTCACCCATGCCTTTAGTGGATGTGATTCTACGTCATGCTTCTTTGGTCAGGGATAAAACAAGTTGTTATCAATTGTTAACAATGGGGGTGGGTTCTTACAGCTCACGGCCTTTATGATATCGAGGGATGCGGCCCCTTCCCACCTCATGCAAATGATCTCCTGCAACTGCAAGAAAGGATGTGACAATGCATGCTGTTGCAGAAAAGCAGGCTTGAAGTGCTCTATTGTATGTAGCCAATGTAGTGAACAGTCCTGCGAGAATCGGCCAGATATCATCGTTGACATGGATACTGCCAAGCTCGATGACCTACTACATGACGATGAGCTAGATGGACTGCTTGTATATCCTAACAGCCCTCCAGATAAGGAAATTGACCAGGCTGAAGAAGTACAGGAGAACATGGACACAGAGGCTGAAGAGTATCTTGAACCTGGACCTTCCAAGAGGTTTAAACCAAATTGAAAGGCGTTTTCCCTGTCGCCTTTTCATATTTCTGGTAATACCCACTCGACAACATGAGCCATTTACGAGGGATTATTTTTAAGATTCCATTGTAAAAAATGATTTTGTTTGAATAAGACTAAAGATTTTCTATTCTATTCAATTTTATTCTATTCTTATTTTGAACCTTTGAACTCAATTCTATAGGTTAATACTTGAAAAATAGCATGGGTGTAAATTTCAACCAATTCTGAGGAGCGATATTTCGGAAACTATTAGACCTTAAGGAACCATTTTAGTCTTAAATTGTAGCAAATTTAATGTGCTTTGTGCCCGATGACTGGATTTTAATAATATAATATAACTTAAGCTCGTGTTTGGTTGCTACCTACAATAGCACCCAATATAACCAAGTAAATATCAATTTTTAAATTTAGGATCAAAAACAACTCATTTTCTGTAAATAAACATGCTATTTAAGCTACTGCATTATAATATTTTAGAGTCTTTTAACGGCCGCAAGAAAAATACTTTATGTAACACACCCGAAAAAATCGATTTAAATAATGAATAGAATTGTCTTTTTCGGAAAAGTGTTCCTTCATGGTCAAAATTGGCCAAATCTAAAAAAAGTGCTTTTTTTCTTCGGTTTTACCTCTTTTTGGCGGTGATCCGGAAGGTCGCGGAGGTCGAAAAATTGGTTTGGCATCTCGGTACTATCACATACAATATAAAAAAAGAAATCTACTACCACATTTCATGCAAGGTAAAATGTACTAGGTTACTGGGCTAATAGGTAAGTCACGTTAAATCGGCGCTACTTTGACATCAGACCTCGCTGTTAAATTCTGGACGTACCTTATTGAAATACAGGCTAAGTTAAAAGAGAGAAATGAGCTTTAACAAAACCAAAATAACAGTATGAAAAAAGTTGGCCGTTGTGGTCGCTCGCCATAGTTGGCCGTTATGGTCATTTTGGCTGTTGTGGTCACACTCCATAGTTGGCCGTTGTGGTCACTCACCCTAGTTGGCCGTTGTGGTCATTTTGGCCGTTGTGGTCACTCGCCACAGTTGGCCGTTATGGTCATTTTGGCTGTTGTGGTCACGCTCCATAGTTGGCCGTTGTGGTCACTCACTCTAGTTGGCCGTTGTGGTCATCGTCACCAGCGACGCCAATACATAAGCGTCGGTGGACGTTGTGGTCAAAACGGCGGATGGGGTGGAGTTTCTAGTTGGCCGTTGTGGTCATGGTGGCCGTTATGGTCAAGTTTCGAGTTGGGCGATATGGTCAAATTGGCCGTTGTGGCTGTTGGCCGTTATGGTCACGGAGACCGTTGTGGTTATGACCACAACGGCCAAAATAGCGATTGGCCGTTGTGGCCAGGCCCCGCAGATTCGATCCCCGGCTGAGCTGGTAATGTTTAATAGCAGAGAAAAATTAAAAACATGCCTTCTTCTCGGATAGGAAGTAAAACTGTAGGTCCCGTGTCAATGCGATGTTTGGCACGTTAAAAATCCCTACTTGGGGTGGAATTCCCTGAGGGAGTAAAGTGTTTCCTTGACAACAACAACAAGTAAACAACAAAAAAAAGTAATCGCGGTACATGTTAGGATTTATTATCCTGAAACTATGTGATTTTGGCAATTGTCCGAATGACATGTAACGAAATTTTGAATTTTTGCGATTAAGTCCTTTAGACGTGCAAAAAATAGCGTATATACCACTGGACTAAAAGTGTTTTTTAAGTGTTAATTAATAATTTAAAAAATGCATTTTAGTCCCTGAATATATAATATACATTATGTCCGCTCGGGTGATTATGACATGATTATGACCTATTTTGCGGACTGTTTCTAGAGCGTAAATCGCTAAATTAGAGCACCCCCTTTTACTACTCTTGTTTACGACGTCTCCATAGTAATAAGAATAATTATTTATTTATTTATTTATTTAAATCCAAACAGGCAAATCTGCCTAATTACATGAATTCAGTACAATGTGTTAGGATACATATATACAGATCAATTCAATACATTATTATTATATAATATGTTATAGACACACCAAGGGCTCAACCAGATTAAGATGATTCATTCATTCATTTTATAATAGTCGATCACACTGCATCTAAATTTAACATATGTAATATGAAAAATGTCAATTCTTAAATGCAAATGTACATAATTAAGTAATTTTAACATTTTAATCAACGGTTTACTATGGGTTATTACTTTAAAAGGTATATGAAATAAGCTAGTTGTTCTGACACTTCTTCTGGGTACTTTCAAAGGACACATTGCTAAAAGTTCGTTACAGTCGATGGCATTATTGACAATCTTAAATCCAAAGGACAGCATAGAACACTCGCGTCTGTCATGTAGTGACGGTAAATTGAAATTATTCCGTAAGTCCACTGTTCTTATTGTTCTGTAGTCAGGGTAATAACCAAACTTTTTAAAGTATAGGAAGCGTAGGAATCTATTTTGAATTTTTTTTTTATTATTATAGACCAATTATAGACCATAGCACCTACCTACTTGAAGTTTAGGACTTTTTAAATTATTTTTATTTTAAATTAAACTTAATTTAATCTTAGACCGCACATTTAAAGTACGCATTTCGGGCTTAATTAGTGTTTTAGAGCTCTTTATCGTCTTAGCGCCTTCGGTTTTCGCTTCAGGCGCTAACTGACTGCACGGGCTGTAAGACACTCAATTAAGCCCTTAATATACTATTAAAGACTAGAAAAAGCCTAATCTTGATTAGGCGAAATGTCATTCGAAAAAAAATTATTT
The DNA here is from genome assembly GCA_929113105.1 of Agrypnus murinus. Classification (NCBI taxonomy): domain Eukaryota; kingdom Metazoa; phylum Arthropoda; class Insecta; order Coleoptera; family Elateridae; genus Agrypnus; species Agrypnus murinus. The sequence goes on from OV816031.1 coordinate 47,653,917, forward strand.
TATTCTTAATTAATACAAAAAAATAAAAAGGCTGCAAGTCCTCGAAGATTTATTAATCTCTTTTACAATGTATTTTAGTTTTATTGCCTAATTACAAATAATCAGACGTCGATGAAATTAAATCTAAAAATTTCCCTATCGAAATTTTGTAACAGCACAATAATACAACTTTTCTAAACCGATTTCCGCTCGTAAGAAATAAAATCGGCTATTTAGGGTATTTCCGTTCTCTTCTGTAATAGAATTAAAATCAATATTGTATAACTTTCATTTCCATCGTTGCCACTTGTTCGGATCTCACTTTGCGCATCATTCATACAAGCTTCACACAAGAAATTATACGTCTGAAAAATATACATCTGGCGCAGCGACTCCAGGCGTCAACTCCTTGAACTAATCTGTATAATTCTAGCCGTTTTGGCAACATCTGAGGTCCAGCCCATTTTTTCAGTATCGCCAACTTATACCTTCGAAAAGCTCTACACGAAATATTATCGAATTTCAAAGTGAGGTCCGTATATTTGTCCTCACTTTGTTTGTGGACCTCACTTGAAACGTGAACTTTGTTCATACGGACCTCACTTTATACACTGGCCGTAAATATATATATATATATATATATATATATATATATATATATATATATATATATATATATATATATATATATATATATATATATATATATATATATATATATATATATATATATATATATATATATATATATATATATATATATATATATATATATATATATATATATATATATATATATATATATATATATATATATATATATATATATATATATATATATATATCTATAGGGCACCACTATGCGTCCCCCCATGTAAAATCTTAGGTTCAAGCAGCGTCCGAAGTCACTCGGCGTCCGGATATACGGACGCTGGGTGACTAGTGCCTCAAAATTGCACCATATGAAGCTTAAAGTGTCTAGATGGCGAAAATGTAAAAATTAGCTGTGCGCAGTTTGACACCCATTCCTGATTCGTGTATAAAATCGTAGTTCGAGCGTTTGCCACACGCAGCGCTAATAGCGCGGGATTTGTATACATTTGTATACAAATTTATGGCATAGGTTTACCCTGCGTCCGCATATTTAACAAGAATTGTGTTGGTAACACTGATTCCTTTGTGGCTAGACAGTGACGTCATTTCAACGGGACTTCACTTTATGCATTGTATTTCTTAGTAAAGATTGCGTCATTTAAGGTGACAAAAATTCGTACATATTATATTTTGTTAAAGCTATTTAAGAAACACTTTTAATACGTTTCATTTATGCGTCATGTAAATTTCGTTTAAACCGGTTTTAATTGCTCCTACAAATGGGCGATAATTTTAATAAAATCGTAAGATTTAATAAGATTTAATTCAAAGCTCTATTGATTTAAGTGAAACAAACGTAACCATTATTATATTATCATTCAGTATTTAATCAATCACTGATGCTGTTAGCTAGTAATAAATCTGGCTGTTTAATCTTATCCCATATTATATTTTAAAATTTTTAAAACTCATATGTTTGTGAGGCAGACAGTGACATCATTTCAAACGGGACTTCTTATGCATTAAAATATTGAAATTAAATAACTTTTACAACTTCTAATTTGTTAGATGACATACAAACTTGAGATTTGGCACAATTATAGGAATTGGGATTCTTGTAAGTAGGAAAATAAAAAAATATATTTATGTCAACCCTCGCACCCCCTGTTAGGAGTTGTAAAACTTCTAGATGACTTAGAAACTTGAAATTTGGTGTAATTATAGGATTTAAGATTATTATAAAGAAAAATATAAAAAAAATGTTATGATGTCAACCCCTGCACCCCGTTCTGGGGTTGCAAAACTTCTAGATGACATACAAACTTGAAATTTGGTATAGCGATGGAATTTAGGACTATCCTAAAGAAAAATTTTAAAAAAATTATTAAATCAACCCCCATCTTCCATTTGGGGGTTGTAAAAGTTCTAGATGACATACAAACTTGAAATTTAGTATAGCGATGGAATTTAGGACTCTCCTAAAGAAAAATTTAAAAAAATTATTAAATCAACCCCCATATTCCATTTGGGGGTTGCAAAACTTCTAGATGACATACAAACTTGAAATTTGGTATATTGATAGGGTTTAAGACTCTGGTAAAGAAAAACATAAAAAATTTTATTAAGTCAACCCCCGCACTTTATTTGGGGGTTGTAATACTTCTAGATCACACACAAACTTGAAATTTGGTATATTTATAGGGTTTAGGATTCTAGTAAATAAAAATTAAAAAAAATGTTATTATGTCAACCCCGCATCCCCTTTTAGGGTTGTAAAACTTCTAGATGACATACAAACTTGAAATTTGGTATAGCGATGGAATTTAGGACTCTCCTAAAAAAAAATTAAAAAAAATTATTAAATCAACCCCCATATTCCATTTGGGGGTTGTAAGACTTCTAGATCACATACAAACTTGAAATTTGGTATAGCGATGGAATTTAGGACTCTCCTAAAGAAAAATTTAAAAAAATTATTAAATCAACCCCCATATTCCATTTGGGGGTTGTAAAACTTCTAGATGACATACAAACTTGAAATTTGGTATAGCGATGGAATTTAGGACTCTCCTAAATAAAAATTTTAAAAAAATTATTAAATCAACCCCCATATTCCATTTGGGGGTTGTAAAACTTCTAGATGACATACAAACTTGAAATTTAGTATAGCGATGGAATTTAGGACTCTCCTAAAGAAAAATTTAAAAAAATTATTAAATCAACCCCCATATTCCATTTGGGGGTTGTAAAACTTCTAGATGACATACAAACTTGAAATTTGGTATAGCGATGGAATTTAGGACTCTCCTAAAAAAAAAATTAAAAAAAATTATTAAATCAACCCCCATATTCCATTTGGGGGTTGTAAAACTTCTAGATCACATACAAACTTGAAATTTGGTATAGCGATGGAATTTAGGACTCTCCTAAAGAAAAATTTAAAAAAAATATTAAATCAACCCCCATATTCCATTTGGGGGTTGTAAAACTTCTAGATGACATACAAACTTGAAATTTGGTATAGCGATGGAATTTAGGACTCTCCTAAATAAAAATTTTAAAAAAATTATTAAATCAACCCCCATATTCCATTTGGGGGTTGTAAAAGTTCTAGATGACATACAAACTTGAAATTTAGTATAGCGATGGAATTTAGGACTCTCCTAAAGAAAAATTTAAAAAAATTATTAAATCAACCCCCATATTCCATTTGGGGGTTGCAAAACTTCTAGATCACATACAAACTTGAAATTTGGTATAGCGATGGAATTTAGGACTCTCCTAAAGAAAAATTTAAAAAAATTATTAAATCAACCCCCATATTCCATTTGGGGGTTGTAAAACTTCTAGATGACATACAAACTTGAAATTTGGTATAGCGATGGAATTTAGGACTCTCCTAAATAAAAATTTAAAAAAAATTATTAAATCAACCCCCATATTCCATTTGGGGGTTGTAAAACTTCTAGATGACATACAAACTTGAAATTTGGTATAGCGATGGAATTTAGGACTCTCCTAAAGAAAAATTAAAAAAAATTATTAAATCAACCCCCATATTCCATTTGGGGGTTGTAAAACTTCTAGATCACATACAAACTTGAAATTTGGTATAGCGATGGAATTTAGGACTCTCCTAAATAAAAATTTTAAAAAAATTATTAAATCAACCCCCATATTCCATTTGGGGGTTGTAAAAGTTCTAGATGACATACAAACTTGAAATTTAGTATAGTGATGGAATTTAGGACTCTCCTAAAGAAAAATTTAAAAAAATTATTAAATCAACCCCCATATTCCATTTGGGGGTTGTAAAACTTCTAGATGACATACAAACTTGAAATTTGGTATAGCGATGGAATTTAGGACTCTCCTAAAGAAAAACAAAAAATTTTATTAAGTCAACCCCCGCACTTTATTTGGGGGTTGTAATACTTCTAGATCATACACAAACTTGAAATTTGGTATATTTATAGGGTTTAGGATTCTAGTAAATAAAAATTAAAAAAAATGTTATTATGTCAACCCCGCATCCCCTTTTAGGGTTGTAAAACTTCTAGATGACATACAAATTTGAAATTTGGTATAGCGATGGAATTTAGGACTCTCCTAAAAAAAAATTAAAAAAAAATTATTAAATCAACCCCCATATGCCATTTGGGGGTTGTAAAACTTCTAGATCACATACAAACTTGAAATTTGGTATAGCGATGGAATTTAGGACTCTCCTAAAGAAAAGTTTAAAAAAAATTATTAAATCAACCCCCATATTCCATTTGGGGGTTGTAAAACTTCTAGATCACATACAAACTTGAAATTTGGTATAGCGATGGAATTTAGGACTCTCCTAAATAAAAATTTAAAAAAAATTATTAAATCAACCCCCATATTCCATTTGGGGGTTGTAAAACTTCTAGATCACATACAAACTTGAAATTTGGTATAGCGATGGAATTTAGGATTCTCCTAAAGAAAAATCTAAAAAAATTATTAAATCAACCCCCATATTCCATTTGGGGGTTGTAAAACTTCTAGATCACATACAAACTTGAAATTTGGTATAGCGATGGAATTTAGGACTCTCCTAAAGAAAAATTTAAAAAAATTATTAAATCAACCCCCATATTCCATTTGGGGGTTGTAAAACTTCTAGATGACATACAAACTTGAAATTTGGTATAGTGATAGGGTTTAAGACTCTCGTAAAGAAAAACATAAAAAATCTTATTAAGTCAACCCCTGCAATTTATTTGGGGGTTGTAAAACTTCTAGATCACATACAAACTTGAAATTTGGTATAGCGATGGAATTTAGGACTCTCCTAAAGAAAAATTAAAAAAAAATTATTAAATCAACCCCCATATTCCATTTGGGGGTTGTAAAACTTCTAGATCACATACAAACTTGAAATTTGGTATAGCGATGGAATTTAGGACTCTCCTAAAGAAAAGTTTAAAAAAAATTATTAAATCAACCCCCATATTCCATTTGGGGGTTGTAAAACTTCTAGATCACATACAAACTTGAAATTTGGTATAGCGATGGAATTTAGGACTCTCCTAAATAAAAATTTAAAAAAAATTATTAAATCAACCCCCATATTCCATTTGGGGGTTGTAAAACTTCTAGATCACATACAAACTTGAAATTTGGTATAGCGATGGAATTTAGGATTCTCCTAAAGAAAAATCTAAAAAAATTATTAAATCAATCCCCATATTCCATTTGGGGGTTGTAAAACTTCTAGATCACATACAAACTTGAAATTTGGTATAGCGATAGAATTTAGGATTCTCCTAAAGAAAAATTTAAAAAAATTATTAAATCAACCCCCGTATTCCATTTGGGGGTTGTAAAACTTTTAGATGACATAAAAACTTAGAATTTGGTTTAGTTATAGGGTTTAGAGTTCTCGTAAAGAAAAATATAAAAAATTGTTATTATGTTAACCCTCCGCTACCCCTTTAGGGGTTGTAAAACGGGACTTCACTTTATGTATTTAAGTAATGAAATTAAATAGTCTTTATAACTTCCGAATTTCTAGAGTACATACAAACTTGAAATTTGGTATATTTACAGAGTTTCGGATTCTCGTCTAGCGAAAAATTAAAAAAACGTTAAAAAAACCCATATTTATATTTTCAAAATTTTTTTCTGTTTTGGGTAGCAGCCACCTCTTAGAATTTCTACACACGGGAAGAATAGTAAACAATCTTTGCGTTTGATTTTCGAACGGGTGCCGTGAAAGAACATAAAAAGTCACCTATTTTATAGATTTTGCGAAGTTGAGGGTCTAAGGGGGTAGCAACCAACCCTTAGAATTTTGAAATACGGGAAAAATAGTAAATAATCTTTGTTGCGGTTCATATTTGAATGGGTGACGTGAAAGAACATAAAAAGTTACATACTTTACGGATTTTGCGACATTAAGGGTCTAAGGGGTAGCCAGCCATCCCTTAGAATTTGCAAATGTGGAGAAAATAGTAAAGCAGTTTATTTGCGTTTCATTGTTGAATGGGTTGCGTGAAAGAACATAAAAACGCACATGCTTCACCGATTTTGCGAAATTCAGGATATAAGGGGGTAGCAGCCAACCCTTAGAATTTCTAAATGTGAAAAAATAGCAACGATTTTTGTTGCGCTTCATTTTCATGGTTATCATGAAAAAACATAAGAAGTCGCATATTTTATGGTTAATAATATACAAGATACTTTTTAGATTTTGCAAAATTCAGATTTCAAAGGTGTACGAGTCACCACTTCAAATGTTTAAATGTGAAAAAAATAGTAAACACTTAGCCACTTAACGGGTTCTGGCCTATTTAACAGTCTACACTCAATCATCCGGACAAGCTTTTGGTTATAGTAATGGAATTAAAAGAACTTCGTAGATTTCGGCTTCTTGTTTACGAAAACAGTATTAGAATACATTCACTTTATTATTTCATTATCATTCACTTTAAACCTGTAGTACCTTATTACTTTTTTATTCAGAATCCCACTTGCTATCGATTTCCATACTTCAAATCTAATCGTTCCATTTAAAAAAATCCTGATGATGATATCCAGCACCAGCACAAGTTCTAAGATGTGTTCTGATTTCGTAAACTAGAGGTCAAAGGATACAAAGTTCTTTTAATTCCACTGCTATAGTCACAAGCTTGTTGGAATGATTCAGTGTAGACTGTTAAACAGGACACCCTGTATAGTCTTCAATATCTTCCTCTGAATCGCCGGAAAATTAATTTAGTGACAAGCGGTTTGGACAAAAAATTGGTTTTTATGTTATTGCACTGTTATTGTTAAAATTAGGAACATTTCTTTGAGAAAAATAATGCCTACATGAAAAGTGTTCATTTAACCAAAACGAAATCAAAAAATTAATAAACAAGAAAACATAATTCCCTATTTTTTATATAAATCTTAAATGAATTGCTTTTTGGTCTGAAAATTAGAACCCAAGGTTTCTTTCTATAACCCCTACAAAAATTTCATAGATATATGGCATGTACTTTCTGAGATAAAAACTAATTTGTTTTTAATAAAATTGTCCCTAAAAATGGATAACTTTTATTACCTATTGTCTGATAAAAACAAAAGTAGCTATAGCATTTAGAAATATAATATTTTACTAAAGTTAAGCTTTATTAAAGTCAGAGGACTCGAGAAAAAAATGGATATTAGATAATCAGGAATATAACTCAATATTATAGTTTGAAAGACGTCCTTATAAAAAGTTAATGTTGTTAGCAAGAGAATATTTCCTTGTAAGCATGGATTAAATTTCATTGCAGGTGTGCAAGTCTATAAAGTGACGTAATTTTGTGTATGCTATAACGCACACGTAAAAAACAAAAGCTAATTATTGTGTAAAATGACACTTAATTCGAATTCTAGTTAGCGAATAGATTCTGATATTGGGCTATTGCCAGAAATTCCATTTTTTTCAAATTATGCACGATGGTACATTTTATATACTAGAATGATTGCTTGAAGCTGGAAAAAGAACTTAAAATTGTCTGCTAATAGACCCAACCTGTGTATTCTTGTATATAACTTTTTTCGGTCAGTTGTGTTTACAAATTTTTAATCGTGTTCCTTTTAACACTCGTTTTTCGGGGATTTTCCAAGGAGTAGAGGTTCTCTTTTGCAATTATGAATTTGATAACGGTTACAGCTGTACATATAAGTAAATGTAAAAAACAATTCATTTATGCAGCATTCATTCGGAGCATTTAAGAATTAAAGTAAACATTTTAGGTTCTCAGAATTGTATGATGAACAATTTGACGTCGCGTCATCAAACATCGTATCAAATATCATGTTACTGAAGATTTTAGTTGCCCATTGCAAAATCTTAATTATTTATGCTGCCAGATTTTAAATTTTTCTTTATATTCTTGAATCTGAAATTTTTTGAAAATATTTTAAATGTTTACACTTGAAACCACCAAAACAAATTTTGGTTAAAAAGTCTTGAATAATTATTGTTTTAAATGCGTTAATAGGATTGAATTAAGATTATTATTTTTTGTTTAAAAGACTGACATGGAATTATAAATTATAGGACCTTCGTCCAGCTTCAAGCAATCATTGTAGTATAAAATGTACCATCGTGAATAATTTTTTCTATCAAAGAAGAAGGAAAGTGGCAAACACTCTCTTATACTGCATGCACGCAGGCCCCAGTTTTTTTCTGCCTGTCATTTTCTACGAGTTTCTCAAAATATTTTTTATGTCACTATGTGTAGTTTATAGCAATTTAAATTTGTCCAACAAGCGTTGATCTTCGTACACTGGTATAACACCGTAAGCGTTTCAAAATGGAAAACAGCATTCCAATTATACTGTCTCAACAAGGATTTTCGAAGCTCCACTGTCTTTGAGGTATAGCCCAATGCATGAGAGTACCACTTTTAGGAGATGAATCCCTCCAAGACCAAGCAATAGGTTGGGATTTTTGTTAGACACACTGAATTTATTTGAGCATGTGATGTACTTCTTCATTGCATCACAATGAACCCTTTAGTTCAGTTACATTTGATTTTCTAAGAAATAGAGAAACCATACAAGATCCTTGGGAAGGTTTTTACTTCATTTTCTTCGTTAACGTCACTATTTCCTTTTGTTTTGATAGTACAGTAGCTTTTGAGCAGTACAGTAGTTTTTTCTTTTCCTTTGTGTCATAATTTTTTGCAGTTTTCAATTTTCCAACACCATAGTGTGTTATTGTCGAATAATTTATATGAAGAAAAGAAGTTGTCAAGGAAAATATTATGATTAGGGTTATTCTCTACAATAGATAGTAGATAAAAAACAAAGTCACCTCCCAACCCAAGTCTGGATTTTTTATTATTTGGAGGATAACTTGTATAAGTACCCTTCATCTGAACAGATATACCATAATTTGAAACCGAATCTTACCGGTTTCACTTTTAGAAGCATTTTGTTGCGAGTGCCGTTCAAAATATGGAACTATCTGTTCATCTAGTAATATAAGTTGCACGAGAATACTCCATACTGCATGAGTTTTTCATTCATGATGTAAAAATTACCTACTAAGATTTACCAAAAAGATTGAAGTGAATATAATCATGGGTGACTTCAACGGAAAGATAGGTAAAGGAAGAGTGCAATATATTGTTGAAGACCATGGTATTTGCAAACGAAACGATAGTGGGGATATCTGGTACAGTTCTGTAATGAAGAAAACTTAATGGTAGCAAACACCTGGTTCCAACTTCCAGAAAGGCGATTGTACACTTAGAAGTGTACTTAGGACCAGGAGACAATGAAGGAAATATCATAAAAAATCAAATAGATTATATACTGATTGATAAACGATATAGAAACGGAATTAAAGTTGTAAGAACTTATCCTGGATCAGACATATGATCTGATCAGAACCCCGTAGCTGAAAAACGTGAGATTAAATTGAAGAAAATCCGGAAGAGAAATAAAACAAGACCTAACTTTGAGAAACTGGGGGAACCACAAATAAAAGAGGAAATAACACGAGTTTTGAATAGTAAGTTTAGGGAAACGGTATAATTGGAAACAGAAACAATGGAAAACTTTTGGCAGTCTGTTAAAAATGTAAACATGAAGTACAAGAAAATGAATTGGAAAACCAAGAGCAGAGAGCAAAACAGAGATGGATGACGGAAGAAATCCTTTTATTGATGAACGAAAGAAGGAAGTACAAACATAAAGACTATAATAAATATAAAGAAATGCATAAAAAGATTACAAGGCTTATAAGAGAGGCAAAGGAGACCTGGACGGAGAAACGTTGTCAAGTACTCGAAGAGCTGCCAAGAAAGCATGATTTCTTTAACACACAAAAAAGAAGATAAAAGAAATAACTGGAAATAAAACCCATCAACACGATATCTTAGTCACAGATAGTAACAAAAAAACAATAGACCCAAACGAGATAGAAGAGATTTTGACAAGCTATATACAAGAGCTTTTTGATGATATCAGAATGTAACCAGAACCAAGAGAAATAGATCAAGAAGATTAGCCATTGAGAATTATTATAGCAGAAGTGAAACACGCAATAAAACTATCAAACCACGTAGAGTCTCAGGTGAAGATAACATCTATACTGAGATGCGTAAAGTATTAGACGATGAAAGCCTCAACATCTTAACATCTTTCTTAAATAGAATATACTATACAGGAATCGTACCACACCACTGGACCCAACTTACTTTTATTCCGATACCTAAAAAGAGCGGAGTAAAACAGTGCTCACAGTACCGATTGATTAGCCTGATGAGCCATGTACTGTAGATAATGCTAAGAACATGCATCAACGAGTACACACAAAATGCGGACAATATGTAGGAGAAGAACAATTTGGTTTTCGCTTAGGCATTGGAACTAGAGAAGCAGTTCAAGGTCCTAGGACTAGCAGAAATACATAAAACAAAATTAAATAGCTTATTGGTATCTCCAGTGTAAGTGACTCCTGCGTACAATGTTGCTTCCTCACGGCTTGCTCCAAAATTATAAGTCTGGATTTCTTCAGCTAGTTTGCAAGCATAATTTTCAGAGAAGTCTATATGTAGTAACCCTTCATTCTTACTAAGACTGTTTTTCAGTGTGTTCTAAGCAGCATTTTCATTTTTAATGTTAAATTTATATTTATTTTTAAAGTTTTCATTTCTTCTTGAACCTCTCCCTCCAACTCTCGGACAGGTTTAGTAACATTGATTTTAGCTGCAATCTTAACATTAAATTGAACCTTTTCTTCATTTTATTTTGACATTTCAGAGGCCTGCCATACATATGCAATGCGGAAGCCTTACTACATGTTACAGGAGTTCATATGAATTATCATTATCTACAAGTTTTAGTGGTTTTAGTTTTTGTGGTTTGAAGCTTATGTTTGCACGTTGTTTGTACAAGCAGGTAGCTCTGTTTATTTCATTAGGTTTGCATACATAATATAGACGGTAATAACATAGGGATGGCATCGAGAGAATGTACTGTAGGATATTTTTGTTTTGTGTGCAAGGCCAATTGTTTTATTTGCTAAACTATAAAGACGGTAGTGTCCTATATCAATGTACATCAACAAAGCATTTAAAAATATTTTCCGTTGGTTTTTTTGACCTCCAGCAACTCTCCAAGGTTTCACCAGCGAGTCATGCAAAACTAGAGTACGGATTGCTTATTCCTCATTGCTTTTTCCTTTTCCAGGTCCAAGTCCAACAAAACGTTTCCCTGCAGTTTTTTTTTATTCAGAGATGGGCATTAGTTTTTCTTCAGGTGTTTTCATAACTGTATTGTTTTCAGTTTTTTTCTACTTAAATGCTTTCTTCTTCTTTTCACATTCTCAAGTTTGCTCAAAACAAATAGCCAGAAACCCAAGTGCAGAGAGGTTTCTTTTTGTATCTGAACTTGCCCGACGAAGAGAACACAAAAAAATTGAACAGCTAAAAAATCATTTGGCAGGTCAATCACCGCTGGATATTTTTCTAAAACTTTTTGATGATGAAGTTCAAGATATAGTATTGCGATTTTTTGTAAAGTAGGCTCATGATAAATGAACTCGCTAAATGCAAAACTTTGTAATTATTTACAAAAATAATTATAACAATTTAGATATCGATATTATTGGTTGTCTTGTTTTATGGACTTGCAGTACTGATAAATGTATGAGATGCAAACTTTGGTGTTTTATAAATGTAAAACTTCACGCTTATAAAATATAATCATGTAAAAGTCATCATCAGATGCAAAACTCACGGGAAATGTGAGATTGTTAGGTGCAAGACTCAAGTTCACTAACAATGTAAACGCAGAGTTTTGTATTTAGTGGGCTCAAATAATACACACGATTTTATATTTACAAGGGAAAAACTTTTCAGTTTTATTGGCATCCTGTTTTTATTAGGCTATCATACGTTGCCCCAAGCTAATTTGTGTTGGTATGTTGAAGAAGGCAAAGGAGTCGATATTGCATAGAACTGCATGACGAGAAACAAATTCAGAAATATTCAGTAAGCTCGATAAAACTGTTACATTTTCTAACTTTGCGGCCTTTTTTACATCTTCTTTTTCTTAAGGTGCTGTCTTCTTATAGAAGGTTAACAACAACTTCGGCAAATCGTTCACTATCTTTTGCTATTCTTAGTAATAACTGTGAGTTTAGGCCAGTGCAGTCTCTCACATTTCTCAACCATGAGCCTTGTCTCCTGCCAGTTCTCTTCTACCCTCAATCTTGCCCTCCATTATCAGTCTTAGGTATGGCTCAGCAGAAGTTCAAGAGTTGCAGGGAGAGGTTCAAGAAGAAATGAAAACTTTAAAAATAAATATAAATTTAACATTAGAAATAAAAATGCTGCTTACAACACACTGAAAAAGAGTCTTAGTAAGAGTGAAGGGTTACTCCATATAGTCTTCTCTGAAAATTATCCTTGCAAACTAGCTGAAGAAATCCAGACTCATCATTTTGGAGCAAGCCGTGAAGAAGCAGTCATTTACGTTGGACATACCGATAAGCTATTTAATTTTGTTCTATGTATTTCTGCAAGTCCAGATCATGTCCTGCAGCTATTTGGGCACACTTAATCCTGTCTTTACCTTTCTGTCGCAACAATTGCCAAGAATCCAAACAGTTTATTTGTTTTCAGATAGACTCTCCATTCTTTAATAAGGTAATTAGTTATCTTTAAACTTTGATGCATTGAGTATTCCTTAACTATCTTTGTAACATAAACGGTTTTTGTATTTAGTCAAAGTAAAACTTCTAACCGAGAAACAAGAACAACGACGAGTGACATGGACTAAATATGTAGTTGTCCTAGACAATGTTCCAGAGAATGACTGGTATAAGGTCATATTCAGCGACTAGTCAAAATCTGGTGTTTTCGTTGGTTACTCTCGCAAAAGACTGATCGGAGCTAAACATGAAGCATTCCATAAGTACTGCTTAAAACATACGGTTAGGTTTCCTCAAGGTGCAATAGTTTAGAGCTATATGTCAGCTGGAGGGTTAGAATGATTTCAGTCCATAGACGGCACAGTTAATGTTGAAAAGTATCAGCAAATTCTTAACGCAAACTTGTTACCAATCGTTAAAAATCGATCTTGACCGCGATTTAATCTTTCAACAAGATGGTGCTTCTTACCACACATCAAAAACGACCAAAAAATGGTTTGAAAATCATAATTTCAAAGTTGTTGAATGATCCTCAAGCAGTTCGGATCTTTAGTGTTATTGAATTTGAAATTATCAGCAAGTGGGGCATTATCCAATTTAGATAATTGTAATCCCCAAGTTAGAAGTATGTCAGCCAAAATTTAAGAGGCGAATAAAGCAAAGCGAGATGTTAAATCTTATTGAATTGTATTTATAAACTGCTATCTGAATATTTAGTTGTCAGCGAGTTTTATTGAATTTTTGAAAATTGTTTTCTGCAGATCTTTTTTTACAGAAGTTAATGGTTATTGTTTGAAAATGGTGTAATTTGGAACACTAGTAGGAAAAATAAACACAGAATTCATGAAACTGTCCAAATACATATTTAGTTGTTAGGGCTCGTACATGTTTTGTAAATTTCACAGAGGAACATCGATAACTTAATACCAGAATGTATATTTAAAAGGTAAATAAAATAAATAAAGGTTGCTCATGAAACTAAAATTTGCAAGTAATAAAAATTTCTTTCTCAAAATATTATTCCAAACACAAATGAAAATGATCCGAAATAAACAATTATATATAACAAGGTTACAAGAAATGTGTTTAATACCAAAAATAGGTGAATAGATTAGCATGATCTTACATTTTAGATATGATATTATTTACTACGTATTATGAATGCACAGCTGTTTTCTTCTGAAACTAATAATGGTTTCAATTTATAAAAAATCAGTAATTGATTAAAATAAAGTAAGCACTAATAACGAAAACAAAAACGTCATTTTAAGAGATTGCTAGTCAATAATATTTTTGTTGCATCTTTATTTAAATATTTTTAAATTACATAAAAATACATCTGCACTGACCGCTGGACCTTGAAATTCCCTTCTAAACTACCTTTATCACTACCCAAACTTTTTTTGTCAAATTTCTCTTTAGGCAATATTTGATAATATTGTTGCATGCGCTCATTTTTAAGGTTTAATTTAAAAAAAGAATCAGCTTTCTAGCTCAAATATGTTTGGAGATATAACGATTTAAACCACTGGAAGAACTTAAAAAACTGAAAGCTCTAATTAACACATTAAATCGCTCGGCTCTATAAAATATAGAACGAGAAAATGTACTACAGAATGTCAATAAGAAATAAAACAACGAATCTGATATTTTTAATTAGGTATTGAAATTAAAATGCGTTCCCAATAAAAATTAACAAGTCAATCAAAAATCAATATATTTCATTATTTCATAAAATCAATTATTAGTCGTTATAAATAACCAATAAGTTTTACCTTGTGCGATCGAATAGTAACTGTTTTGTAAAACAGTGACAGAAAGAAGATAATTTAAGAAGAACTACAAATTCCTTTTTATAGTTTGCTTTAATAGACATGTAAAACGTAGTTTCTAGTACATAAACAAACATAAATACAAAACAATACATCTGCACTGACCGCTGGACCTTGAAATTCCCATCTAAACTATCTTTATCACTACCCAAACTTTTTTTGCCAAATTTCTCTTTAGGCAATATTTGATAATATTGTTGCATGCGCTCATTTTTAAGGTTTAATTTAAAAAAAGAATCAGCTTTCTAGCTCAAATATGTTTGGAGATATAACGATTTAAACCACTGGAAGAACTTAAAAAACTGAAAGCTCTAATTAACACATTAAATCGCTCGGCTCTATAAAATATAGAACGAGAAAATGTACTACAGAATGTCAATAAGAAATAAAACAACGAATCTGATATTTTTAATTAGGTATTGAAATTAAAATGCGTTCCCAATAAAAATTAACAAGTCAATCAAAAATCAATATATTTCATTATTTCATAAAATCAATTATTAGTCGTTATAAATAACCAATAAGTTTTACCTTGTGCGATCGAATAGTAACTGTTTTGTAAAACAGTGACAGAAAGAAGATAATTTAAGAAGAACTACAAATTCCTTTTTATAGTTTGCTTTAATAGACATGTAAAACGTAGTTTCTAGTACATAAACAAACATAAATACAAAACAATACATCTGCACTGACCGCTGGACCTTGAAATTCCCATCTAAACTATCTTTATCACTACCCAAACTTTTTTTGCCAAATGTCTCTTTAGGCAATATTTGATAATATTGTTGCATGCGCTCATTTTTAAGGTTTAATTTAAAAAAAGAATCAGCTTTCTAGCTCAAATATGTTTAGAGATATAACGATTTAAACCACTGGAAGAACTTAAAAAACTGGAAGCTCTAATTAACACATTAAATCGCTTGGCTCTTTAAAATATAGAACTAGGTATTAGTAGCAATAAGTATCATCACAATTTTTTATATGCATTTAACCTATAATAATAAATTAACCTACACAATTTAAATAGTTTTCATCTAGAAAATACATATTAAAATCAACTAAATTCAACTGAATTAAATAAAATTCAGACACAATTGAATGGAAGTGAAAGATTTATTAAGTAGCTTTAATAAAATTATTTTTGTCACTTTAAATGACGCAATCCTTACTGAGAAACACACATAGTATTTTGGCAACGCAGAGAGTTTCGAATATACTCCCAGATGTTAAGTTTTATGCAAATAAATCAAATTTTAATTATTATGGCAGCCATATTTCATCCGCGCTTTAAAATTTGCAAACGTTGACATCAAATTTGAAATCAGCGACCTGAAAAACCCCTTTGTAGAAAATTTCATACAAATCCAATAATATTTCGAGTTTTATGATGTTTTTATGCATATAATATTTTAAATCTGAAAGCCTTTTAAATGAAATTCATACACATACAGAAACGAAACTAAAAGTATTTATTACATAGCGTTAATAAAATAGAATTATTTTTGCCAGTTGAGATGACGCAATCTTTACTCAGAAATGCAGAGAGTAACTCGGCACCGCAGACAGGCAAAGGAATTCAAGCAGGCTGGCCAATACTGAAAAAATAAATGGACGCTGTATAAACCTATAGGTTGCATAAAATAAACAGACGCTGAATAAACCTATAGCTTGCAAAAGACGCTGACTGATACCATCATTTATATACACTTATATACGCCGGACGCTGGGCGCTACGCTTTTGGTCCGGACGCATGGTAGGCCTCTATAGATATATATATATATATATATATATATATATATATATATATATATATATATATATATATATATATATATATATATATATATATATATATATATATATTTTTTAGTTGAAATTAATTTTTGTTAAGTTGAATAATGATTTTACATTAAATAATATTTAGAATGCAAATTCATATAGAAAAATTTATCATCGACTCTGCTGGGACTCGAACCCAGGACCCTCCACTGTCTAGGTGGTATCTCTACCAACTGAGCTACAGAGTACGACTACCAGCATAGCGAGAAATTTTCCATATGAATTAGATGTTTAAGCAGACATACAAAGTAACTAGAAATCTTTTTTGAATATTATTAATGAAGATCAGCAATTCGCATGACAACAACATCAATATTCAAAGTATCTAGATTATTTTTAATCATTCCGAAAGGAAATTAATTATATATAAATTTTAGTTGAAATTAATTTTTGTTAAGTTGAATAATGATTTTACATTAAATAATATTTAGAATGCAAATTCATATAGAAAAATTTTTTTATCATCGACTCTGCTGGGACTCGAACCCAGGACCCTCCACTGTCTAGGTGGTATCTCTACCAACTGAGCTACAGAGTACGACTACCAGCATAGCGAGAAATTTTCCATATGAATTAGATGTTTAAGCAGACATACAAAGTAACTAGAAATCTTTTTTGAATATTATTAATGAAGATCAGCAATTCGCATGACAACAACATCAATATTCAAAGTATCTAGATTATTTTTAATCATTCCGAAAGGAAATTAATTATATATAAATTTTAGTTGAAATTAATTTTTGTTAAGTTGAATAATGATTTTACATTAAATAATATTTAGAATGCAAATTCATATAGAAAAATTTATCATCGACTCTGCTGGGACTTTTTTCTATATGAATTTGCATTCTAAATATTATTTAATGTAAAATCATTATTCAACTTAACAAAAATTAATTTCAACTAAAATTTATATATAATTAATTTCCTTTCGGAATGATTAAAAATAATCTAGATACTTTGAATATTGATGTTGTTGTCATGCGAATTGCTGATCTTCATTAATAATATTCAAAAAAGATTTCTAGTTACTTTGTATGTCTGCTTAAACATCTAATTCATATGGAAAATTTCTCGCTATGCTGGTAGTCGTACTCTGTAGCTCAGTTGGTAGAGATACCACCTAGACAGTGGAGGGTCCTGGGTTCGAGTCCCAGCAGAGTCGATGATAAATTTTTCTATATGAATTTGCATTCTAAATATTATTTAATGTAAAATCATTATTCAACTTAACAAAAATTAATTTCAACTAAAATTTATATATAATTAATTTCCTTTCGGAATGATTAAAAATAATCTAGATACTTTTAATATTGATGTTGTTGTCATGCGAATTGCTGATCTTCATTAATAATATTCAAAAAAGATTTCTAGTTACTTGGTATGTCTGCTTAAACATCTAATTCATATGGAAAATTTCTCGCTATGCTGGTAGTCGTACTCTGTAGCTCAGTTGGTAGAGATACCACCTAGACAGTGGAGGGTCCTGGGTTCGAGTCCCAGCAGAGTCGATGATAAATTTTTCTATATGAATTTGCATTCTAAATATTATTTAATGTAAAATCATTATTCAACTTAACAAAAATTAATTTCAACTAAAATTTATATATAATTAATTTCCTTTCGGAATGATTAAAAATAATCTAGATACTTTGAATATTGATGTTGTTGTCATGCGAATTGCTGATCTTCATTAATAATATTCAAAAAAGATTTCTAGTTACTTTGTATGTCTGCTTAAACATCTAATTCATATGGAAAATTTCTCGCTATGCTGGTAGTCGTACTCTGTAGCTCAGTTGGTAGAGATACCACCTAGACAGTGGAGGGTCCTGGGTTCGAGTCCCAGCAGAGTCGATGATAAATTTTTCTATATGAATTTGCATTCTAAATATTATTTAATGTAAAATCATTATTCAACTTAACAAAAATTAATTTCAACTAAAATTTATATATAATTAATTTCCTTTCGGAATGATTAAAAATAATCTAGATACTTTGAATATTGATGTTGTTGTCATGCGAATTGCTGATCTTCATTAATAATATTCAAAAAAGATTTCTAGTTACTTTGTATGTCTGCTTAAACATCTAATTCATATGGAAAATTTCTCGCTATGCTGGTAGTCGTACTCTGTAGCTCAGTTGGTAGAGATACCACCTAGACAGTGGAGGGTCCTGGGTTCGAGTCCCAGCAGAGTCGATGATAAATTTTTCTATATGAATTTGCATTCTAAATATTATTTAATGTAAAATCATTATTCAACTTAACAAAAATTAATTTCAACTAAAATTTATATATAATTAATTTCCTTTCGGAATGATTAAAAATAATCTAGATACTTTGAATATTGATGTTGTTGTCATGCGAATTGCTGATCTTCATTAATAATATTCAAAAAAGATTTCTAGTTACTTTGTATGTCTGCTTAAACATCTAATTCATATGGAAAATTTCTCGCTATGCTGGTAGTCGTACTCTGTAGCTCAGTTGGTAGAGATACCACCTAGACAGTGGAGGGTCCTGGGTTCGAGTCCCAGCAGAGCCGATGATAAATTTTTCTATATGAATTTGCATTCTAAATATTATTTAATGTAAAATCATTATTCAACTTAACAAAAATTAATTTCAACTAAAATTTATATATAATTAATTTCCTTTCGGAATGATTAAAAATAATCTAGATACTTTGAATATTGATGTTGTTGTCATGCGAATTGCTGATCTTCATTAATAATATTCAAAAAAGATTTCTAGTTACTTTGTATGTCTGCTTAAACATCTAATTCATATGGAAAATTTCTCGCTATGCTGGTAGTCGTACTCTGTAGCTCAGTTGGTAGAGATACCACCTAGACAGTGGAGGGTCCTGGGTTCGAGTCCCAGCAGAGTCGATGATAAATTTTTCTATATGAATTTGCATTCTAAATATTATTTAATGTAAAATCATTATATATATATATATATATATATATATATATATATATATATATATATATATATATATATAATACCAAATTCCATGAAGCTGACGTTCCACAAAAAGAACAACCAAACGAGGAACATCTTGAGAAGAGCAAGCCTAGCATTGACAAGAGAAGCAATTCACGATACCAGAAGGGCGCTAAATAGCATCAACATCGAGCTACTACACTTACACCTACGTTTAAGTAACACAATTCATCCAGCTCTATGGTCAACACTAGATAACCTCACGGAGTTTCGAGCAGAAACTGACGCTAATTTGACAACTTCTAACCAGAAGAAGAAATTTGAGAAGCTACAAGCCGAACAACAGCCCAGGAAGTACATCAACCACCAAGTTGAACCAAAGAAGGTAGTTTTCAATATTTCAGATGTACCGCTGGATGAAGCGACACATAGCGTGCTATCGAAAGGATTTAACTATGCAGTAGCGCCAAACCGAATTCCAATAGAAAACATTGCGGAGTCGAAGCATCAATAACAGGGATCCCAGGAAATACCGCCGAAATTATACGTCAAGACGTGTCACGTATACTGAGAACAGCCAAGCCACCGAAGAAGAACTTATCCCACGAAGAAATCCAAGCTTTACGCGACCTACGGGCGAATACTAGCGTAATCGTGTTACCAGCAGACAAAGGCAACGCAACCGTAGTTATGGATAAGGGTGAATATGAAAGAAAAATAGAAACCTTACTAAATGATCCTGGATACCAAACAATCTCAACGGATCCTACAACATATTTGGAAAAGACCACTAAAGCCAAAATAAAAGCCTGCAGTTTCAGTCAAGAACAACAGTTACAACTAATTCCGAGAGAGAAGTCGTCATCATGCCCTAAGCTGTACGGATTACCAAAAGTCCACAAGGAAGGTGTACCACTAAGACCCATCGTAAGCTCCATTGGATCACCACTGCAACCTCTAGCGAAATTCCTGGCCAAGCAACTGCAACCTTATGCCGAAGAAGCCGAATCTTACGTAAAGAACGCAAGCCACTTCATCGAGCGTATAAAAGACATAACAGTGGCACCAGGAGATCTGCTAGTAAGCTTTGATGTAACCTCTTTATTCACGAATGTTCCAGTAAAAGAAGCAGTAGATATGATACAACGGAAATACCAAGTCCCAAATGAAATCATCGAGTTAACAAGACACTGCCTAAACAACACCTACTTCATCTACAAAGATCAACGGTACAAACAAGTGGAAGGAGCACCTATGGGATCACCTTTATCGCCGGTAATAGCGAACCTATTCATGGAAGAATTAGAAGTCCGAGCAATAGAAACGGCAAGTGACAAACCTAAACTATGGCTAAGATACGTAGACGATACTTTTATTATATGGACCCATGGAGAAGAGAAACTGCAGACCTTCTTACAGCATCTAAACAACATACACCAGAAGATCAAATTCACAATGGAGGTGGAAAAGGACAATCAACTACCTTTTCTAGATGTATCTATAATCAAGAAGGAAGACGGCAGCCTGGGATACACAGTATACCGAAAATCAACCCACACAAATCGCTACCTGAACGCGCAGTCACATCACCACCCAGCGCAACTACAGTCAGTAGTCAAGACATTAATAACCAGATCACAACGATTGACTGATGACGATAATAAACATCAAGAACTAGAACAGGTGAAGTTGGCATTAAAACAAAATGGTTTCTCGTCCAGAAATATCAAGAAAGCGTTAACACCAAGGGACCCAAAGCCAAAAGAAGAAGAAACATCGGTATCCAAAGCACACTTACCGTACATCAAAGGGACCACGGACAAAATAAGTAGAGTGCTGAGAAAACACAACATCGATACCATCTTCAACACCGATAAAAAGATTGGAAACATGCTACCATCCGCAAAAACAAAAATACCACTAGAAAGCCAAGGAGTATACGAGATCCCATGTAAAGACTGCGGGGAATCCTACATAGGGCAGACCAACAGAAGAATTCAAGTAAGAAGAGAAGAACACCGAAATGCAGTCAACAAAAATGAGAGAACGTCTTCACTAGCACAACATGTAAGTGGTACATCTCATAACATAGATTTCGAAAATACAAAAGTTTTAGCGAATATACAACATAAGACCCGACGAACCATAAGAGAAGCCATTGAGATCGAGAAACGTCCGAACAATCTTAATACCAGGGACGATACACAGCGACTACCATCAGCTTGGAAACCAGCTATAACCAGTATCACCGTCAAGAAGCGAAAACCAGCACAGCAGAACGATAAAAGGGAAAGCGAGAGAAAGCCACCGGATCAAGCGAGACCAATGACACGCAGCCGCGCCAAAAACCAGCCGACCGCAACCATGCGCAACACCGTAACCGTATATAAAGACCAACCGCTGCAACAAGACGTCAGTCTACATCGTGTAACCACACGAAGCAGAAGGAAGTTAGAAGTGACCTGAAGATGGCAAGTGTGATCTTGCCGAAACGTCGTCAACCATTGTCTGGTTCCTCTAGGAGCCGAATAGTGAATACGCGGAGTGAAACCCGGAAAAGTGGTAAAGTATCATATATATATATATATATATATATATATATATATATATATATATATATATATATATATATACTTTTTTTTTAATTTTCTTTTAAATATTTGCCGCCACAAACTTGCCAACTGTATTGTTATAATATCCTCGCTCTGTTTTCATTCGTCTCGACAATGAAATCAAGATAGTATGTCACTGGCGTCTTTCAAATATTTCCATATAAAGGGCTTTACTAAGTTGAACTCCAAATTCATTTGTTAGTGTAATAGTAGCAAGTAAATTAATTTTATAATTAGAGTTCACATCCATTTATAAAATCCAGTCACAAAAAATTGATAATTTTTTTATACCAAAATATAAAATTTCCATCGCAAAATAAATTGACACTTGAATAATTTAAAGCACTTGTAAAAAAAACTTAGATTTACTGAACTTTTTTAAAACTTTAAACACTGACGTTTCACAAACATAAGTAACAATAACCTCAAAATTTTGATGTTTGCTTTGTTTACATTTTTTTAACTTAACAGTATAACCTTAAATTTATTTTTTTGCTCTGCAACCGATATGCACTTTTAGAAGTATGAAATTAGAAGAGAGTTTGTTAGAAAAATGGCCGGGTTTTATACATTTTTGTCGAAACAAAAAAATGTGATACATTTTTACATGAAACAAAAGTAACTTTGACAAATCAATTTAACATAACCAAATTAGTGTTTATAAATTTTAATTACCACAAAAACTAATTAGATAAATTTATCGATAAAAAATTCCCAATCTAATGGTATATAACACTTATGTTTTCATTACACAACAAGGCCTCCATTGAATGTCGATAAAATTTATTAACATTTTTTACATAAAAATACCTTTTCACACCTTCCTATCTTCACATACTTAAACATTAAATGCTAATAACATTATTTGCATAATTTCAGACATCAACAACATGAGAATTTCAACCAATGACTGTATTTCAATGTACGATAATAAACGCAACAAAATTCTATGTTGTATAACTGATATTATTAATAAAAAGCAGCCCCTACATTTAAGATAGTTAAAATTATAATTATTATTATTATAGTGATAATGACGCAGCTTTACAATCCTCCGCCAAAATTCTTTACCCAAGAACTGTAAAATTTTGAAATAGAAGAAATTGATTACAACAGTAATATGAAAACACATTTTTTTTTTATTAATTGCTCAGGTAAGATAGTAAATACTTGTATACCTCCCTATCACAATTCCCCTTGTCTGTTTTAGGTTAAATCTTACATTAACTTTGACCTAAACCTAGATTAAATGCAAAATTAGATATTCATCTTCCACATCGTTAAAGGACAAGGAAAATTAACCAAACTCTATGGAAAAAAAAGTTTTAAAGATATCCTTTATCTGACTATAGTATGCATGTTAATTATAATTAACCATATTCACTTGATAAAAAGACAAATAATTCAAAATTATAATTTTGAAATTGAGGTTATGCAACCAATCTAACGTGTCGCTTTAAAATTTTGTACATAAGCTTATTTAAAACTATAGAGTGGATGAATTCCCTTTTTAATGTGTGTCAAGTCATGTGTTTCATGTGTGTGTCAAGTATCACGGCAATTCGTAGATATATTGCTTACTGTTAATAAACAATTAATAAACAGCTGACAGCGTGTTTTTTTCACTTGATACTTTTTTAAGCTAATGTGTTCTTAATAGCTGATGGTTAAATCATATAAGATTATCTTTTCCATTATTGAAAATTGCCTTTTCTTTGTTCAATACAATTTAACATTTACAGTTCAACATTTACACTTGAGTACACTTGCATTTACATAAGTTGCATTTTATTTCATGAAAGCAAGAAATTTTATATTACTTATTCCTGAACCGTTCGATCTGATATAACTTCCACGATTTTCAATAATCTCGTATAAATTTAGAAACTTCAATTAAAGTTGCATGAAGAAATGTACCATTACCCGTGCATACATTTTCATATTAGGTGACGCTGAAACTTTTATAGTTTCTTAATGGAATAGACTGAATTGCGTTAGGAAACGCTTGCAATCACAAAAATAATCTAATGCCATTCCGATTAAGAAAAAAGGCCACTTGTAATATTTCGTTACAACATAAAATGCTATTTATATCTCTAGTTTTATGTAAGGTCATTTTGTGGTCGTTTTCAGGGGCGGTTTAACTTTGATCTCTCAACTTTTGTAGCATTTTGATAAAAGTTGAAATTGTTGGAGTTGTGGTTTTATTTTACTCCGGTGATAATTTAAAATTTTTGTAAAAGTTGTACATTTCATTTGGATTAAATTTAATCAACTTTTGCACGAACTAACATAAATGTAGTATAAAATGTATGTTTAAAATAGCATGTATGCGTTTTACAACTTTAGGTAGGTATGGTATTGATCATTTCGGTTTCCCCTTTTCCTAAGATGGAATAACATTTTCTGAAAATCGCTGTTTGATACTTGAAAAGATCTTAAAAGGAAATGGTTTACTATTTTCAAACGTGAAACAAACGGTTATATAGGGATGTATAAAAATAAACAACCGCGAAGAACCCTTGAGTTTATGGTATATTCTACAAAAACTTCACATTTTTTTGCATGTTACACCTTATGTTTCGTTTTTACACTTTTAGTTTAGGTTAACTAAAAACATCCTGTGAGGATAGCAAATTTCTTAAATTATTATTATCAGGACCAGGGAAACCTTGTTAAGATATGACGGTCAAAAGGATTGAAGGATTGATTAATTTTTATTAATTACAATCCTTGGGCATCCTTGGGACATTCCAATCCTCTCTTTTCATGAGTGACTATTTAAATAAACGCAACCAAACATAACTAGTTGAAAATTCTATGCCTAGCACTCCTATCTCCCAGCTTACCCTCCTCTTTTCTGACATATCTTCGTCTCTGGTTTACTCCTCCCCTCCAATTTATTCTACATACATACAAAATTCTACCTTACGAAATGATAAGAATAAAATCGATCTTGTTTAAGAAATTCTTGAAAACGTCTATTAGTACATATTTCAATTTATTCACACATATTTTTCAATTTATGTTGTGTTGGCAAATTTCCGGAAATTTATTTTTTGGGAACTTCCCATGGAAATATTTCTGGAAACTTATTGAAACGGCAAGTAACTACTTGCCCAGGAAAACTCTCAAACCAACTGAACCAAAATCAGCTTTGTGTTTTAAATAACTATATAGATAAGCGGGAGTAGTTACAAAACTTGCCACCGTGCAAAGTGAGATGGCGCCCCAAGTGAATGTCCAATCTGTGCGTCTCAAATTAAACATTTTATATTTATTTAAATTAAAAATATAAACATTAAGAAATTTTAAAAATGAAATGGTGTTGATTGATATGTACGGCGAAAGCTTCAATATAAAAAAAGAATGACGTAAATCGGCTCAGCAAAGCTCTCAAACGAACTGGAACAAGAATAAGCCTTGTGTTTTAAATATATAGATAACCATTATACCACACTTTTCCATTTCATACTTATTCAGTTTCCTCACGTCCTCAAAATAATTCTTTACAAGTATTTACTAGGTGCTTCAAAATTACATCAATTAGATTATAATATTCTGAAGCCAGATAGTCTTGATTTTTGTCTGTGAAACAATGTTCAGAACCGTCCGAATATATCTTGTAATAAGAGTTAACTGCAATCATTCGAAAATATCTTGTAAAATATGTTGTACAAAAGCAGCATGCGAGAGCGATTACAAACCATGATGCAAACGGCCGAAATAAGCAGCTTATTACAGCTTTAAACACACCGATTCACAATTTTGCAGTACGGATAGCGGAGCAATAAGTATCCCCTCTCAACATACAAAGGTAAAGAGGACATTTCTTCAACTGTGTCACAAAATGTGTGCAGTTTTTAGAAGTACTTTTTATCTATAAAGCTTAGTCAATCCTAAGCAAAAAATAATTCATTGAAAACATAACGCACCGATGATAATTTTACATCACAATCAGCCTTTAAAACAGACAAATAAACCAAAGCAACTCAAATCTATGCGACCTTGAACAAAGCATAACCCTCTTAATTCATCTCACTAATTCATCATTTACAAGCAAATAACATTTACTAGCGCCATCATTATGCGTCTCTATAAGAATCTGATAATGACAAAAGTTAGATAGGTACTTGTAATCTATTATATTCAGGATATTCAAGATTTATAATTGCAAATCTGTCGAGTTTCGCAGTTCCATAACTTGAGTATAAGGCTTTCAGGCAGCTTCAAGATCGCATAAGTGGAGGAAGTAAATAGTAAAGTTTCGGAATCCGTTATTGGACTTCGGATTTCACATATGAACTGTCTAGCAGAAAATTTAAATTCTTGTTTTAAACTAAGATGTATTTTAAAGATTCATAGAAATAGTGTATCCTCTATTTTCCGTTACAACAATAAATTATGATCAAGCTTTAAACATTGTTTATTGTTTCCAGCCTTATTTTGTGGAACTCCATAATCATGAAATAAATAAAGATTATTAAAAGTTTCACAGTTTTATTAAAATATACCTGACAATATTGTTTCGACAGCTATGCTGTCATTATCAAAGGTAATATAATTATAAACAAACACGTCGCTAAGGTAGATACAAAATAGGTAACTAGATAAAATAATAATAATAATAATAAAAATCATAATTAAACATCTAATACTTCCAGTAACGGAGAATTACTGAGCTCAAGTTGTTCATTCATTAAAGGTACCCTGAGTTTGTGTTTGTATATCTCAAAGGCTTCTAAAATGTCTAATTTGCGTTTGTTATTACAAAAATGTAGGAATTTAATATTATTTTGAGGAGTCATTGTGTGATTTTGTTCTAAAAGGTGTTTGGCGTAATTCGATTTTTCAGGATGTTTATTTTTGTAATGACGTACGTGTTCTTTATATCTTATGTCAAAATTTCGAAGTGTTTGTCCAATATATACCGAACTACAAAAAGAACAATTTAAACGGTAAATGCCCGATTTCATGATATCATGTGTTCTGTCTTTAGCATTAAATAAAAATGAAAAAGTGTTAGTGTTGGTTTTAAATGTTATTTTATAATTGTTGGTTTTTCTTAGTATATGTGCAATTTTTTCTGATATTTTGCCAAAATATGGTATAGATATGTAATTTGTGTCTTCTGTTTGATTGTCAATGGGATATATTCTTTTGATAGCTAACCTATAATATTTTTGTTTAATTAAAGTGTCAATCATGTTCGGATTATAATGATTTGCATGTGCTAGTTGTTTAATGGTTGATATCTCTTTGCTAAAATCTGATTTTGTTAGTGGAATAGTTAAAGCTCTGTGTACTAATGATCTGTATGCTGCTATTTTATGTGTATTGTGGTGACAAGATTCATTTGGTATTGTTATGTCTGTTTGTGTTGGTTTTCTGTATATGGAAAATTCAAAAAGATTGTCTGCGTTAATCTTGATATTTAAGTCTAGAAAGTTTACAGCCCTGTTTTGTTCTGTTTCTAGTGTAAATTTTATATTAGGATGGATATTGTTTATAAGAATTAAAAATTCATTGATAACCTCAAAAGAACTGTCAAAACTAAAAGAAACAAAAGAACTGTAAAGTCTGTCATTATACTTACCTAATATTCAATCAAACTCCAACTTATAACAAAATTCATAATTCCCAAACTAAACTATACAGCTCCATTTATCTCTCCACTGTTGAGAAGTGGGTGTCTTTTACCCAGTCCCCCACATCATTAGAAGCCTTTGAGATATACAAACACAAACTCAGGGTACCTTTAATGAATGAACAACTTGAGCTCAGTAATTCTCCGTTACTGGAAGTATTAGATGTTTAATTATGATTTGTATTATTATTATTATTATTTTATCTAGTTACCTATTTTGTATCTACCTTAGCGACGTGTTTGTTTATAATTATATTACCTTTGATAATGACAGCATAGCTGTCGAAACAATATTGTCAGGTATATTTTAATAAAACTGTGAAACTTTTAATAATCTTTATTTATTTCAAGCTTTAAACAAACAAATTGTTGAGTGGTTCTGGCGCAAATATAAATTTGTATACCCACACAACATACCTACTATTATACAATATACACCTACCAGGGACGAACCTAAAGAGTTTTTTGGAGGGGGGTAACCTTAAAATTGCCAACTTATTACGATGAAAATACCAACTACTAGTAAGAAAATATTTTTCTTTGTACCTAACATTATATGAAGCAAAATTAGTATTTTACACAAATCTTAGTTTTATTTAAAACTCTCCAACGTGTATGCATGGCAATTAGATTAAATTTTAAAAAACAAATTGTTTTGGACACTTTTTCTTATCTTCTCATTTTTCTCAAATTGTGAAATTGCCAACTCTCGCTCAAAATTATCAACTTTGAGGGGCGAGCTTCCCCCCATCCCCCCCATGGTTTCGTTCCTAACACCTACTACTTTTTTGATAGCGTACACTCCACGCTGTTGGCCACCATTTGGTCTATGCGTTGCTCGGTATGATTGTTGTACTTACTATCGAATACAAAAGTTCTGAGCCCTGAGTTTGAATGCGCATAGCAAAAAAACTAACCGATCAAATTAATTCAAACAACAACAGTTCGATAGACAATTTATTTTTGTATAAAATATTAAATTTGTAAGATTATCTGATTTTAGGTTTTTGAATTTTTGCGAATTATGTTATAAAAAGTACGGTGTTTCGGGAGTTTTGGCATAAAGCGTGCTTTTAACAATTAATATTTCAATAACTACTGGACAGAATTGAATGTAATTTATGTAATATATGCAAGTAGCTAATAGTGTTTTATGTATGTGAAAATTTTTGTAATTTGATACCTGTATTATTTCTCAAGTTATTTTATGAAATAGAGGGTAATGCATTCTGGTCTTCTGGTGCCTTAATCAAGATCTTTTCTTGCAAGATTTTTTAATAAAAGAACAAATACGTTCAGAAATTTTGAAAATATTTACGAATTAATTGATAAATACTGATTTAAAGAATTATTTATTAATTAATTTGCGAATATCTTAAAAATAATTCTTAAAGAATTATTTATTAATTAACTCGTGAATAATTTCAAGATTTTTTGTCGTATTTGTTTTGTATTAACAAAATACTATCTTTTGTAAAAAAAGATATTGATTCAGGCTCCAGAAGACCAGAATGCATTACCCTCTATTTCATAGACTAACCTGAGGAATAATACAGATATCAAATTACAAAAATATCCACATACATTAAACACTATTAGCTTCTTGTATATAAATTCAATTCTGTCGAGTAGTTATTGAAATATTAATTGTTAAAGGCGCTCTTTTTGTCAAAACTCACAAAACATCGTACTTTTTGTAACATAATTCGCAAAAATTCAAAAACCTAAAATCAGATAATTTTACAAATTTATTATTTTATACAAAAATAAATTGTCTATCTAACTGTTGTTGTTTGAAATAATTTGAGGGGTTAGTTTTTTGCTATGCGCATTCAAACTCAGGGCTCAGAACTTTGACATTCGATAGTAGGTATATGCAGATTGCTTTGTGTAGCTTTCTTTCATACTTATGTTTGTTCGTTAGCTCAACATAAATAAAACACTAAATTGACTAAAAACTGTATTGATTTACACGAACGGACATTGATTTGCGATCGAAATGCAATATTACATTAATTACTTATTAAACATTTAATACATACATTATTCACTAACAACTTACGTCGCGACGCGTCACGAGAAGAGAATGAAGATTCTATTTGCCGACTCTTATCAACTGGTGTTTAAAACGCCCTTTTGATTCATAAATTATATGAAACATAGTTTCCCAAAAACCAACGAATTAATTTTAAACAAGGAAAAGGTTATAGAAGAATCAATTATGTCCTTTTAGCTAACGTGACCAGAATTTTCATTATCATGCAATATATTAATGCAAATAAGTAATATTAATATTTCATGAGCTTCAAACAGGAAACAGGAAAAATCATTTTTAATAAAAATTGAATTATTTTCAATACAATATGGATCATAGTTTCTATACTTAATTAACTATATCTACTGAGATGATATGGAATCATCTGATTGAAAATTTACTAGACGATTTAAAATTTTAAAGTATTTCGTGACAACGATAGATCGTAAAAACAAATATGATTATTCCATGCATTAAATAAAATAAAATAATAGACATGCTAGGATATTAGGTTTATTTAATCTAAAAGCTACATGTTAGGTTACAGATAAATTTATCGATTTTAAATAGAAATTATTGAAGGATGAATTTCATGCAGACGTAACCTCAATTTTTACATAAAAAGTTTGATGTATAAAAAGGTATATCAATTATTTAGATTGTTTTCATAATAATACATGTTTTATGCAACCCAAGTCACATGTTAGGATGGTTTTCCTTTTTTCTGGAAGATTTTATTTTCCTGAGTTTAACGATGGGTAACGTAGGGCAACTCTTTCTGTTTCCCATGCGACTGATTCAGTTTCGGGAATAGTTTACTAAAAAAAAATGTAAAACGGATTATTTTTGTAATGTCTATTAATACAATAGTATATTAAACTTACAATCTCCTGAATTCTAATAAAATGTTTTAATCCTAATGAAGGTATTGGCTTTGCTGATATGCTTCGATTTTGTCAAATGTTGATTTTAATATAACATTTTACACCGTTGTTTGAACACAAGCACTTGGAGGACTGTATGCTGGACAAGCTTGACTATAATTTAATTTCATTTGTGTTGATATTTGTGTAGGAGGTTGTATAGCATCATTGGATTCATAAAACGTATAAACGAATCTTTATTTTTGTTTTTCTTCTATTGTAAATATTTTTCTATGTAAATTTTATATGTATCAGTTACCTAGTGTAGTTATGTATTCATTTTTGTAAAGGTAGAGCTGGAGTTAATGAGTTTGGTTTGTAATTAAGTTTTAACGAGATTTTTCATCGTCAATCGTTTTTGTTAATTTTCTCAGTTGATGTTAATTTTAGACTATAAGTGTCTTATGTTGTTTTAATCGTTATTTTGCCAGCTACATTTCTATCTTTTTAGATTTAAGATTAGTGCTAATTATGAACATTTATTTTCGTGAAGTGACGTCACGAACGTAGTGTTTAGATTTTGTTTGTAGAAATTTGTCATAGTTTTCAATTGTTTTGCTAAAATATATAAAATGGCCAGGAAAAATTAACAAATTTAGTCGATAAAACGTTTTGTTTGAATCCACGTCGACTCATACAAGAATCTGCTAAAATAAAGTAAGGTTATAACCATATGTTTTCATAAACATACATCAAATGTAAACAAACTATTTATGGAATAGTTACCTGGATATTTAAATCGAAGAAGATTTATTTTCGTTCTTCAACAATTATATGGAATTGTGAACGATTTATTTATTAAATTAAATCAAGAAGTTTTTTGTTTCCATTATTGATTAGGATAATCGGCTTCCCTTCAAAATCAGCTGTTTGAATAAATGCAGTAGTACCAATTATAAAAAAAGATCTGAAGTGGATCTCGACGTATTTTATATACAAGGTTGGTCAAAATAAAAGGATTTGGTTAAATTTTTAATATAACAAAATCATAAAGACAATTTTAACAAATTCAGAATTTATTTTTCTTATTTAAAAAAAGTTTTTCAACAACAGAGTTGTAACAAATAAACAATTTAAATTTATTTATAAAAATTTAATTTTTCATTAGACAAACTTATTTAGCAATTGTAAATATTTTGTTAACTGATAACTTTATTTAATGTCAGTTTGTTCAAATGGAGACCAGTTATAGCCCCCATGTCAGGTTAATAACGAATATTTAACGCATTTGAGCAAGCTCAAGGAAGATTTTCCATTTTTTTACTGTTCTGTTTAAATAGTTTTTTTGATTTTCTTCTTTGAATTACATTTAGTAATTCATCATTTATCAAAAATAAAAATAAAGACTGTGTTTCAATTTATCTATGTGTTTATTTGATGTGTATGCAAGCATCCATTTCTTTTTCTTTTCACATATAGAGTTTAGTTTGCTGTTGTCCAGTTCCGGAAGTCCAAGTGCTTAGGTAGTACTGTCTTTTCTTCCAGGTATAAGAATCAATAAGATTTTTTTATTTCATTTATCTCATGCTCTATCGAATTAAACCTGAGTCAGTCTATTGAGAGAAGAAACAAATATTGGGGTGTTATATATTATTTTTATTTATTAAATTTCACCTTATATTTTAATGTCGCTGTCAACGTGAGGCAAAATTCTACTTTCTATAAAATATCACCTCACTACTAAATCTAACTAAAATCTACTAAACAATGGTTTTATAACCATAGATTTACAGTCACTCTAAATGCAGCAAAAACCGGCAATCAAACGAAGTATGTCAGGAAGTAGATTCAACGATCTGCTCAGATTAAAATACGTAACGTTTCTAATAGAAACTGTGATGGCTCTTCAACAATTATCCGTATTTTGTTTATGACCAACGCCTAAGTCTAGTAAATAGCCAGAATCACATCCATTGTCGTTATATCTAAATCTAAAGAAGTGACACACCCGACTTAATTTATTTTCAAACAATTAAAAACCAAACAGTAGATAACGATAATCAGGTTTAGTAACTGTTCATTATCTAATATTATTCACGTCAATAATAAATTATTAAAATTTATTTATTAACATATGAGCAAACCCTAAACAATCCATTTTAATTGATTATAAGGAGGGTTTCAAATTAATTAGTTAATTATTTAACAAATTTGTGACTTTAATTGGCTTTGACAATAATCTAAATTAAGATCTTTATAAGTTTTTTTTTTACTTCGAAAGAATTGCTCAATAGTGTTAATAACAAAAAATGTTTAAAATGATGATTCCAATAATAACCAACAAATGACCAATACCATAAACTAGGGGGCTTAGTTAGTTCAGTATATCTAATGTTTGTCTAAAAAATGAATCTTCTGGTTTCGGTTTTTTGATTTTTCGGATTGCCCTAAAGAAGCATGTCTTTATAATAAGTTGATAATACTGCTTTAGAAAGGGGACTGTTACATTTATAAAAGTAAGAATTCACTATGTAAAAGATACACTCATCTCCTATTTACAAATTTATTAAAGAAGAGACTATAGATGCTACGGTGCCAAAATTAAACAAACTAATTAAACTATTACTATTAATTAAACTATTTTTTAGAACAAGGCAAAGACGTTTCTGTTATAAATTGTTCTTTTCGAAAACACCAGTTAACATAAAAACAATATAAAAGGTATATTACTTTTGAATCTAACTAACACAGATTTCTAGATATTTTCGGATGAAAATTCTAATCATCACATCATAATGACGCTGACAGCTTAAAATCGGAAGCTGCAATAACGAAAAAGAACGTTAGTGCGCTGTGCGCAAGTGAATGATGATAGAACTTGATTCCAAATGGGCAGAAAACTGCATTACAAAATAGTATGAACTACTGAACTACTTTTTATATGCTGTCTCGTGTATAACGTCCTGATTGGAGAAAAGCTAGAGCGGTGGATACATAAAGAACTACTGCGGTATGGCGCGAAATATTATGACGAAGGTTCATAATTCACGCAGTCGGTGGCTGTGGAATTTTAGAAGGTCTGAGAAGCCAATGGCCGTCTTCACAAAGCTTGATTAAAATCATATTAACTTAACTGTGATTAAATTTGAAATATAATTGGATAAAATTCAAGGTCTGTTAAATCTCAGTCAATGAAATTTCTGAATTTCGAATTTAATGACAATTAAGTTAATCAGAACTTAATCAAACTTTGTGAAACCGGCCATAAATATAGTATGTAACTGTGCTTATATAACAACTCCGTGCCTTTAGCATCAAACAGTGTCACGTAGCTACACGGTAGTAAAGACAATTATTAAACTGACCCGTTTCTGCTGAAATAGGCTTAAATATTTTTACACAGTGCATGAATATACAAATAAGTAAATAGACATAAGAAGCAAACAAATAAACCAATAAACCAAGACTAATAAGTGTTTAATAAGTAAAACATTGAAAAATGCTCCTCAAACTGTATTTCAGTGCAGAATATGTTATGCATCATATTCTTCATTGTCTACTTCTGTAATACTGTGAATGTTCAAAGCTTGCAAAAAATATATAAATAAACGTTATTTCGGTTAACTCTCCAATTAATAAGAGCCACAAGAAGGTAAGTGTTTAACTATGAAGTAAGACCGATCGCAAGAACTATTGCTCTTTAATAGCTCACGGGTGTAATATTTGAGATTTAACGTTGATTTTCAATAATTGGGTTACGTAAAACTTTGCCATGTATTCTGGATACTGAATTTAACCTTCATGGATTAAAGGTAATTTAGCATAACCACAAAGATGTTTAGATTGCGACGTTGTGACAGAAACGAAACATGGTCCTTCAAGCATCACACTCAAGAAAGATGCCATAACGAAAATATAATCTATAGTAGATAAGAACAACCAGAATTTGTAAGTAACTACGCAAGGGAAAGAAGGTTCGAAAATAGTAATTTTCGTTTGTTAACACACAACTTTGTGAAATGTTGAATGGAAGTGCACTTACAAAAGTTCTAATGTCCTAGCAGAATTTGCATGTGTGTGTTTCACCGGAGATCCATCAATATATCCTTTCCAAAACAAAAACAAAAATACTTAAACGAAAGTATTTTAAAACATTCAGACCGTATCGTCGACACAGGATCTTTGTATGGGAAACCAGAAGACCAATGTAGCGTCCAGAGATTTTCAAACATAGAGAACTTGAAAATGATGGCCGACACAGAGTTTCACGTTTTGTTGTACGTTGTACGTGCCGGTTCCACTGGCTCAACCTCTTCATTGGTGCGATTTTACAAACGGCATCACGCCACTGGGGTCAGACAGATTAAGCAAATATTCAATAATTAAAAAATAATGCTCAATTAACTTATTAATGCAAAATAAGATATATATGTACACTTAATTATTCAAATAAGTACATATAAAAAGCAATTGTAAAAGATTAACTTCTAATTTAGATCCCAAATTCTTGTTCAAAACAACAACTTCGGACTAGATTATTTTAATATCAACTAAACTATCTTCTCAGTTTATTAATTACTATTAATTTTATTAATTACATTAGTTGGTGCAGAAGCAAATAAACGTATTTAGTATGAGCTGTGGACACCTTAGGTTTACGAAATATAACCTGTAAACTGATTAGTACCATGATAATAAAACAAAAGAATCTACTATACTACTATCTTTAACGCGCTGTCCTGCGTGAACAGCCAATGCGGCAAAGTGGACGATACGGGCGAAGCGAGCGAATGGCGCACCGGACAAAGCGAATTGAGAGTGTTCTATGTAGCACATTTTCGTAATCACGAATCACGCGAAATAAAAAAATAATGAAAAGAACTATACTACCCTAGTCTGGTAAAAATGGGCTGGTGGAACAGACGCAAAATGTCGGAGAATACATTTTAAAAATTACGCTACTATAGAAATAGAAAACATGTATTCGTGAAAAGGTCTTGCCTAACTGGTGAAAACTATTGTCTATTCGGAGGCGATAAATAACGGACCCCGCAGAATCCTTATGGTAAATGACTTTCACCAGATTGCTTTGAAACTTTTCTGAAAGGTAGATTTCGATGAAAAAGTTTGGAAAAAAGCCCAGTTTTCGAATTGCAGCCTTTTGAAGTTAACAATTTTTGCACCCCGCTGAATCCTTAAGTGGAAAATGGATCTGGGATAAAAATCTTAAAACTTTGGTAAATGATAGTCCCTAATGTATACATCAAAAGTGTCAACGGTTACAAAGTCCAAGAAATTACAGTTTGTAAATTACAGCTGTTTCAAGAATTTTGGCCAAGAGCTATTTTCCATAAGAATTCAGCGTGGAGCAATTTAAAAATTGTTAACTTCATTCTCAAACTCAATTGTCAAACTGCTCTAATTCGAAAACTATAATTTTTTGGACATTCTGCCTATTAACACTTTTGATCTACAGTTTCAAGAATTTTCAGGGGTTCAAACCTCGGTTGCGACTGAATTTTAAAAATTTAGTACAATCGGGTTTGAGCTCCTTAGGATAAGGTATGAAAGTTGTATGAGTGAAAAAGTATGGGGGAGCGTAATGTACTTACTACAATAGCTCCATTACCTCCGTTGCACTCCCATAAGAGTTTGTGTGGAACTCCGACACTGCAAAATGCGGTAAAAGGGGAATGGATTATGTATGTAAGTATATAAGAGATTAATAAGTTCTTCAAATTTATTTCACAATTATTTCAAATGAATAATTTTATTATTAGTTTTCCCTTTTAAAAGTAAATTCAATCTAACAAAACCACTACCTGCTATGCCGACGATTCAGATGCGGCTAACGCGGTTAAGGCGAAAATATCAAATAATTTGATCGCGACAACCGCCTGAAATTCGCGACTAATTATATAAATATTAGGGTAATATGGACCGCTTCCCACTTAAATATCAAACCCAGACTGAAGTAAATTTTCGTGTATTTTAACGGTTTGTTGATGGGTCTGCTTCCCCAAGAAGTTGCTTGTCTTTTGATAATCGCTCAACTAAAAGAAAAGCGGAAAAAACCGAGAGAAGGAAAAGGTCCTGAAACAATACTTCCTTTCTTTACTGGATTTTTAATAAGGAATAATATATACTATAAGAATAAAATATATACTAGACGTTGTTGAATAGCATCAACTTTCAAAATTTTTCTATACTAAAGTAGGATGCGGTTATTTATGATTAGCATGCACACTAGTACACTATAGTACTAGTAGACAGATAAAGGCTATTTGGAAAACTGTATATTAAAAAAATATCTGGAAAATTCTCCTATAGAATTTAATGAATCTTCCTTGTCTATTAACGATGTGGGAGACGATTATTTAAATTTTTCCAATTTAATGAAGTTTAGGCCAATTTTAATGTGAGATTTAACCTAAAACAGACAAAGTGTTTTGTAATGTGGAGGGATACAAGTATTTACTATCTTAACTTATCAATTTATAGTTGAAAATGTGTTTTCATGTTAATGAGATTCTTCAGTTGTATAAGATTCTTGTGTTTCAAAATCTTACATCTCTTGGTTAAATAGTTTTGGTGGAGGATTATAAAACTGCTTCATTATTACATAATTGTTACACAATCTTAAATGCAGGGGCTGCATTTTATTAATGTTATCAGATAAACAACATATAATTATGTTGCGCCTTTGGAACGTTCATTGAAATAGTGTAATTGCGTTATTATTTGAATTTGTTGTCATCTAAGAACTTGTAAGTAATGTTATTAAGATCATGTTGTTTAAATTTGTGAAGATAAAAAAGTGTGAAAAAGTAGTTTTGGATGATTAAGTTAATAAAAGTTTAAAGGAGATAGGGATGTTATTGACATTCAGTAAGCAAGGATAATTTTGGTTGTTCATACAACTATTATATATTATTGAATTTGGAATTTTATTGTTTTATCTAATTAGTTTATCTAAGTTTATCTAATTAGTTTAAGTATTTCTTAAGATTTATAAATAAAAATAGGGTTAAAAATATTTAGAAATGTTAAGAGACATTTGTTTTCTGCAAATATCACATCACATTTCATTGTTTCGGCAAAAAGATATGAAAACACGGACATTTTTGTAACAAACAAATTTTCTTCTAATTTCGTCTTTCAAGAAGTGCACAACCTTTTGGAGAGCGTAAAGTACTTTAAGGTTATGTTATAAGCTAAAATGTAAACAAATCAATGTCGAGATTTTGAAGTTAGTGATATTTTTGAGAAACGTCAGTGTTTAAAATTTAAAACAATTATAAATCAGTGTTTAATTAACAAGTGCATAATTTATTCTTCGGTGAAAATATATTACTAAAAAGAAAAAATTGACAGGAATATAAATGTGTTTGGACTTCAATAAAAATTAATATACTTACCACTATATTACAATTTAATGGATTTTGAATTCCAATTACTAAAGTCCCTTATTTGTAAACATTTAAAAAGCTTCGTTGACATCTATTTCTTAAATTCTTTGTCAAGACTAATAAAAGCAGCCAAGCAGACAGAAGGGGAGTTAATAAAAATAAAGCTGACAATCTTGTGGCGTAAAATATTTAAAAAGGAATTAAAATATAAATGTGAGTTTTTAATAATAATTTGTTTTTAATCAGCTTGTTGCTGAATCAGGGGGCTGACGGGTCGACAATTCATACAGCAAAAAACCTCCAACTGTCAACACAACTTATTAACAGTCAAAGCACCTGAGAAAAGCTGTTAGAGAATTAAGAATATTTTAATATTAACCACAGGAATAAATAACTGCAACAAGTTAAATTAAGATTTCCATATATACAACCACCGACTGTAAAATCACAACAACCACAGCATAAACCTTAGAAAACGGATGCATGTGTCGTGTAGACTCGAATTTTAAATTGAAGCTCTTTTATGAGAAATGTTTTATTCATAACTAATAAACCGTCAGAGCATATACAAGTTTTGTAAGTATATAGCCCACAAGTTTGTTGCTAGAGAAAAAGAAAATTGATTTAATCTTCGTTATGTCGAATATTATTTTAAAAATTTACATGAAACTGTAAATTACTTTTATGGTTACTAAAGCGCGTTTAAATATAGCTTTAGAAAAACTAACAAAAATCACGTATAAAGTTGACAATAAAATTGCTTTCAACTGTATTAAAGGGGCGCGTTTTCATCCATGCAATTTATTTCTTTTGTATGAATGTGAGTGTGTATGTTGGGGGTTGTAAATTGTCTGGTGTTACACGAGACCGTACAACTGATTCCTGAATGGACACAGCAGAATTCACGTAGTATATTGTAAGCAATTGATTTTGATGGAAATGTTGATCGCGTGAATTATATGGTTTGAATAAAAGTAAGCGACTTTTACTTTTCTTTTTTTCAAGAATTTATATACTGTATAGGAAATACATCCATGAAGAAGAAATATTTTACGACATTCCGTGTCGTAAGCAAAAAATGGAATGAAATAAAAGTATGCCCGGTTCTATGGTATGCAAATTTTACAGAAATGGTACATAAACTGGACAAATGTGTCACGAGTGTTTCACGAATATAAAATATACAGTTGGTCATATTTTTATTACAACAGGTTATCTTCGGAAAATCTCTTGGTGAATTAGTTTTATAATTTCTTTGCTGTAATAAATTGGCACAAGCAGTAAGCGTCGCACGCACAGAAAGTCGTTAACTCAGTTGAGATTACAGATCTTGATCATTTGATTGAATTTACAGCCCAACCCTTTGGTTTTTTTATGATACAATTTAATGTTTTGTCTCGTTTAAATTTTGACCTACTTATATAATAGTCGCGAAAAATGTATAGATTCTGAAATGGAATAAAATAAAAGCAGACCAATAAGTAAATTGTCTTCAGTCTCCCATATAAAGATGGAAATTTGAACGATAAAGAAACTGAAATGTGCTGTGCTGAGGGAGATTATTAGCCCAGCAGATGTCACTATACACCCGATCAGTTGAATCTCTAAAATATTACTTATGAAAGGATTCTGTATTGAATCTTTATTATTTGTTGCATCATTAAAGAGACACCCGACTCAATACCTCAGGTATTTATTCTTAGAAATCATATTAACCTCAGATTTTTATATAAAAAAACAATAGCTGATGAATTATCAACAATTATTATCATAATAAAATTGTAAGATGACGATTAAAATTAACTTATTAACATCAATAACCTGCTTAATTTGGACTGTAGTGTAACTATCCATTTTATTTTTATAAAATCCACAGTTCACTTTTTGATCGCAATTTCTTCCAGTGGAATCGCGTTAATAAATCCTAATAAGGACGTTTTATGTTTTGTTATGTTTACATTGCTGATTTTGCAACCTGGAATTTGATTCTTTCACAATACAATTTTATGCTGAGGTCAGTCAGTCAGATGATAATTCCCAGAACGTCAATAACTAAGAAAAGGATATTGGTGTAACTAAAGCCTTTGTAAACGATGACATCAACGACGTAAAGTTAATCGCACATTAAAAACCTGGAGTACTTATTATTAAAATGTTTAATTCATGAAGTCAAAACAAGGCGCCATGCTTTAGTCCGGGGGATCCCCGCATCGTATTGTAGGTATTAGAATTCGTAAATGTAATTTCCTTATAAAGCTGTTTTTATGTTTTTTAAATTAAGTTAAGAATAAAAATTCCCTGTAATCTAATTAACTTACATAAATCACATGTTCTCTTTAAGAATCAGCAGATATTATCTTATAAATTATTTATTTTAATTTATTTTTGAATGATTAATTTATTTCAAGTTCAAGTCTCCATTCTTAATATTATTATACAGCATAAACGAGCTCGTGCTGTATTGACAAATTATTTTGTCTGACTCTAATTTCAGTTGGCACTAACTGTTGTTAATCATTTCACCATAAACGCCACGCGCGGATTTGCGGGGGGGGGGGAATGAGAGAAATCCCCCCAAATTTTATAAATAAATATACATAGAATAGAAACAAATACTGTTTGTTTAATTTTATTATTATTTATTAGAACAATTATTTTTCAAAAATCACCCCCAAATAATTCTCTGGATCCGCTTCTGATAAACGCGCTTATAATTTTACATGTACTCTTCTAAATACGTCGGTCAAAATTACTAAAAATCTTGACTTTCTCTAATCAGAAAACTTTACTAAGATTTTCTGTTTCAAATGGCGTCAGAAATGCACTGGTAAAGTTTGGTGCAGGAGATACGAACCACCATGTATAGCATTTTTAAAAGTGTCTATGACTTCTTCGACAATGTCAGCTGGCTTTGCGCTAGGAGTAGACTGCGGTGGTTCCCAGTAGGTTCCGTGGAACTCTGGGGTTGTATGGAAATATTTTGGGGTTCCGCGGTACAAGTTGCCACAGTGTTAGAAAGAGACACACCAGGCCTATAGCTGGGAGATCGGATGGCAAAACCGCGTCCTGCCACATTTGAGGTTTGATTCAGTCGGGCAGTGGCCCCAGCTAAGGCTGGGTGAAAGAACTTGTTAAGGCATGAAAAAGGGCTAGAGGGTTCTGATGTACCTAACCTAGATTGGGGAATAGTCCTAATGCTGGACGAGGAACCAGGCGTTTGTTTGAAATAGGACGAGAGGGTTCCGACCGGTGAGCACATTTATCGCTCCGGCACTGACCTGGAGAGTCAGTAGAGGGTGGATAAGTAACCTCGCTCCGACCAGTGAGCTACTGGGAGCTTACGCTAAGCATATGCACGCTGATTGAGCGTACCTCAATTACTTCCTTTTGGAAGGAACGTGGAGATTAACTCTAACGACAGGTGCTCCACGTAAAACACACTTGGAAAAAAGTATTAGAAAGATAAGGTACAATAATTTCATGAAACTAGTTTTATGAAATACATTTTTATATTATTTAAATTAAGATTGAAATATGAAATTATAAGTCTTCTAACAAAAGGATGCTACTAAATCTTTGCAAGAAAGCTTTAAACTCTCCTACAATAACCATCTAATTACTCTTATATTTATTGTCTTATCTTATATTATTGTTGATGCCTTTTGCTAGCAGATATTTATGTGAATCTGAATTTTCGAAATATGTAACTACAAAGAAATATTGCAATAAATTGGACTCTGCACCAGATACGCATTACTATCAAATATTAAACCAAGTTTTCAGGAAGTAGTCCATGCTAATATTTTAATAAAAGTTTGTTCTTCCCATCTATTAGGAACTTCACCGGTACGTCAGTCCACCAATAAACATTGTTTTTAAAATTTTTGACACGCGAACGTCAAAACGTTTGCCACCCCCCTGAATTGTACTTCATCATCAAAGCAGAAGACTCTTTGCAATAGAACTTACGACCTTGATCGATTTGTATGTGAACAGGAACCCGGCATTCTTTCAAGATAGAAGCTACAGCCTTGGTAACTTCACCTCTTTGTTTTAAGAGGCCGGTCCCATAGAAATCTTGAGAAGCAATTGATCACTAATACATACTTGCCTGGCAAAAGAATCAAATTCGCGTAAGTCCGTTTACCATAAATCGTCGAAGCCTTCTATAATAATGCGTTTTCTGGGAAAATCCTTCCTAGGAGGTTTGTACAGCTTACCTACGTACCAGCTGTTTCGTGATGCTAGGGATACTTTTTTTGATACCGCCTCCGATAGTATGCTGATGCTTTTCTGGTTATGATTTCTTAATGGTTCCGTTTTGAAAATTATTTTTTTCTTTGTAATCTTATCTTCTTGAAACAGAGCTCGGCCAGCAGCATGAAATTCTGCAAAACTTTCCTAATTTAACGTTCTTTCTATTTCGTATAATAATGGAGATATCAATGCTGATGCTATTAATTTGGGACATCCTGTATATGCTGATGAAGACGATCAAACAGACTATTCTTATAGGATGCTCTTAAATAAGAGGCTTCTCCCGTCTTACTCTTGACGCTTTTGCTAGGGTAATTCGGCGCAGTTCGCAAATATAATAGGTCGCAAGGCGGTACACTCATGCTCTGCAGACCTTATAACTGATATTTTCTACAAGACAATAAAGTCAATTCCATAAACAGTAAACAGACATTAATCTGAAAAAACATCAGTATTATTGCTTTTTAAAATAGTAAAAATAGTTGTAACAAGCAAGTTCTATGCAATATAATAAAGCAAGTTGATGACCCATGATTGAAAGTCAAAAGTATAACATAAGATCTATCAAAAAACTAAATACTGTGAAAGACAAACTACTGGGCATACAATTTTAATACTTGCGCTAAGCTTACAGTTGATTACCACGGCTGAGCTAATCTAAGCAAGCAAAAGGCAAGTTCTCATTCGAATTTTTTTGGGTATGGAAAAATTGAAAGGATGGCCGATTCGAATTGAACCATGGTTGCCTAAACACTGTTGGTGATATGGATAAAATGCTTTCTCAAACAAATAAGTGATATTAAAAAGAAAAATAAAGAAATGTT
The DNA here is from genome assembly GCA_929113105.1 of Agrypnus murinus. Lineage (NCBI taxonomy): Eukaryota > Metazoa > Arthropoda > Insecta > Coleoptera > Elateridae > Agrypnus > Agrypnus murinus. The sequence continues at coordinate 47,696,937 of OV816031.1, forward strand.
TCGAAAATTTTCGGAAGATATATTACAATGACTAAATTATTTACTATTATTAAATTCGTAGTCGTTTCAAAACTAATAAAATTGAATCAAAATAGTTTGACTCTATTAGTAGTATTAATTTAAATGGTTTAAAATGTTGTCATTTCTTTTACCGCAAACAAAATTTACCATGAATCTAACTTTAGTTTCGGTATATTAACTTTGAATCTTATGACGTAAGTAATAAATTAATTTCCTTTTATTTATAAACTTTAATTTTTTCATTATTGTAAACGAATCCTTATCTATTTGCACATAAAAATTAAAACAATTCAAAAACCGTCACTTAAGTCTTTAGTGTTCAGCCAATAATACTAATAATATCTTGGATAAATACTGAAACAGTTCGTTGCACGAACCACTTCAAATTCTGTTCAAATCTTCAAATTTATTTTTAAAGCTACGTAGATTTCCAGTCCATTCAAATGCAAAATAAAACCAGGTAAAAGCGAAATCTCAAAAACAATGTGCTCGGTGTGTACCAAAACTCCAGGTAAAAAACCTTTAATAAACGAGTTTAAATTAAATTTTGACCAAAACAAAGATTGACACTCCTTAACTATTTAAAATGAAGAGTACTACCGAAACTTATAGAATGTTTAATTATTTTAATGCTCCATTCGTCTGGGGGTAGGTGCAAATTAAGGAGATTTTATGTTCATTGAAAAATCTTTCAAAAATATGACAACCAAACTTAAAACAATCCTTAACCAACAGATCGTTGTAATTCAATTTTTGAATTTTAGCAAGAAACAATTATACTATGATGACTTACATAAATTAAAAGATAGAATGCCAAATTATTAAAATATTTGTTTATCAAAATACAAGACAGATTTCCTAATTATAATCAATAATAATAATAATAATACAGCCTTATATAAAAGATTTATTAAATATATACAAAAATACGAAGCCAGATGAGTATGCACGGAATGATGTGTTTTATAGCGCCTGAAAATGGTTCTTCTAGCCGAGACCGTTAGGTCGATGCAAACAAGTCATTCAAAAGCGTCAAAACACACTTCGCACATGAAAAGTTCTTTCGAGTTTTTCTAATCACTTTATTATTTCTTGTTATGTTAAGAAAAGTCAAAAATAGGGTGTTTACAGCAAATTATCAAAAATCAACCGTGAAAATTGAATTTTATAAAAACTAAAAAGACGCTAGTAGATAAAAGAGAACAAAATCTGATAAAATCGATAAAAAATAAAAGATTAAAAATCGTATCACTTACGGCGTTGGCCGCTGCTTGATAACAGTACTTGCACGGATAGTATGGATTTTATAATCAACACAATTTCATTAAGATATCATATACCTACCCTAATTACCTCCAAAACTACTAAATCTTAATCAGAATGAATAATTATTTGCAAACATTTAATTGTGGTATCATCAAAATTTTGAAACTTGCCCCCAGCAGTCCCAATTTCAAAATGTCAATTGACAACAGTACCTTTGTTGTAAATTATCACTTTTTTAAAGGGTGAGTGAAAAGGTGAGATGCACAATTTTGACTATAATACAATTAAATGCCCCCCCCCCTCGAAAAATCAATCGATGGGTTGTATCGATTGATTGTTTATAGAGTTTAACAAATATTCGAGGTGGAAAGGTTTCAAATGAAGACACTGTAGATATATACAGGGTTCATAACAATATTAGGGTTCCTGACTTTTTGCATTCACATTTACAATTTCACAGTTTGGAATTTGCAGCTTTTATCACTGTATTGTCGAAAATTCTTTGGTACGACAGTTTAGATTTTAAGTATTCATATTTTAAGTTTTAATATTCAATTAAATATTCGAAGTTTCAGATTTCAGGATTTTCTAGTTTTTAAACTTTCAGAAGTTTCTGATCTTTAGTGTTTTATATTCTACTAGAGTTTTAAGTTTCGGTTTACACACATAAAACGCTCAAGAAAATGTATCGAAATTAAATCGATTAAACAGTTGCTAGGTTAAAAGGTTTGGATATCCAGTTTTTAAAGCTTTAAAGCGTCAAAGTTTTAGAATGTTTTAATTCCCGGAAAATCAGTTTTAAAATTAAGATCTGGACCTCTTTATCCCCTTCCCTTTTTAAACCTATTATTTTTCTATTGTAATTATAAAACTAAACAATTTTTATTGTTGCAGGAACTGTACATCAACTGCTGAGAATGTGTTTGAAGTGTCTGTTACTTCTTTGAGTCGCTCAGCGTTCCTTCATCAATCAAGACTTATGCCTTAATAAGGTACGTACCTTCAACAAACCATAATATTTTGAAATTTCATAATTTTTAAATTGACAAATTAAATTTAAGCGAGAATGGAAAAAGCTTATGCTAAAACGTTTCTCATTCATTGTTCGCTCCCACCACCCTTCTAGTTCCCGCCCGCCCACACTCTTTTAAGAACTTGAAGAAGTCATAAGAAATGTGAAAGTTGATCCGCAAAATTGTCACTTAGCCAAATGGGGTGTAAAAATATATATATCGAAATATTTTCAGAGCAAATGTTGATTCTTCTTTTTCTCCCTAAAATATGCATCTCGAGAACTAGAAACGTCTTTTGAATTATCTTCAACGTTAAATCGCAATTTTACTGAGAAGCTTTTAAAAAATGTTTCCCATCATTAAATCATGAACTTTAATTACTCTACTAAGAACTTTATGAATTATGAACACGTTCAAGGTTTAAGCAACCCTCTCGAGTTTGTACCTCCCTTGAAGCAAAATCCAGGATTCGGCACTTCATAAAGGGTTATTTTCCAATTTACATATCCTTTCACGTATTTTATGCCTTTCCCGTGATTTAGAGAACGGAGCAAACGTCTGATGCGTAATAGTAGCGTACAATTTAATAAAGTTTTGATGAAATGTAAAAATCCATCCTTCGTCGGGGTTTTAATGAATTCCTATACAATTCGCAAGGGGAAAATTTGAATTTTCATAATTATTTTTGAGTAAAACGGTTACTATAGAAATTTAACTGAAAAGAATCTGGATTTTGGGACAAGTCTTGGGCAAATATTAAGTAATTAGATGTCTTTCTACTAAGGAAGAATAAATACATGAACTGCTTTAAATAATACAAAAGAAGAGAAATGCGTTTTGATATGATCGATGAGAGCTTAGAAAGTACAATTACCTTATCTAGAAACAGAATAAAAGAGAAACGGATTTCTCATTTGGGGTAAACCAAATCTACAGTCGCGAGAAGGAATTACCACTTACACAACTCTTTGACTTTAAGAAACTGCATCTAATCACCCTTATCTCCCTCTTCGGCTTTCTGAGATCTTCTTATCCTACAGCATAGAATTTAATGGCATCTTAGAGTTTTCGAGTTTTTTCCCGTTCGACCTTATACTTCATCATTGCAGACTGCTAGTTGCTCGAACGGCATGATTAGGTCTATACTAGATCATTCAATTTTCCGCATCTGAAGGAATCTCCACAGTAAAATTGTAGTCTCAGACACTGTATATGGTCCCGGATGAAAGCTTTGAATTTATAGACAAAGTTTATCCAAAGTGGTGTTTTTGAGTCTTATTTTGTTTTGTTTGCGGTACTCTACGATTTTTTTATCCCCAGGAATTATTTGACGGTAAGTTTTAAGTGACTGATATGATACTTATCATCATGGTTCAGCCAGCATATGTATTATTTCAAAAATTCATTTGAAGTTGCAAAATCAATAAAGTTTTAAATACATTCATTCCTGTAAACCACTTTTCTAATTACTAGAAAAAGGTACCTGGTATTGCACCCACAACTTTTATTATTTCTGGTTTATTGAAAGGTCATACATGTTTATAGCTTTGCAATTTTAAAGCCTCTAAATTTTCTACAACCCCATTTTATATAGACCTGGATTATTTTTAACTGTTTTTTTATAAGCTCTGGGAACTCCTGGGTACAATAGTAAAAAATAACTTTTTAAATAAGCAGTAATTTAAATCAAATAAAACATATTCAAAAATGTAATGAAAACGCAGTACAAACAATTATAAAAGTACATTATTATCTTGACGATAAATTAATAATACAGTGTAATGGAATCTATAAAAATATATCACCTAGATAATGAGATAATTTGGAAAAATATCAAGACGTTGTTGTTGTATTAATACCTGTTTATAAATAAATAGAAAATTGAATGGAAATAATTTTATAATATAATTGAATAAAAAGTAATTAATTAATGAATAACAAGTATCTAATGGTAACTTCTTACTGAAACTACTCCTCTTTTTTTCTGGTCGATTGACTATTTATAGACAGATTGGATAACTGGATAACAAAACCTTCTGCGTAAAGCGACCATCTTGTAAAAAACTGTTTTATCTAATAATTTGCTTAAGAAACTGAAACACATATAAAACTTTTATTATGAAGTAGGAATTTTAATTGAATAGGTTTTATACAAAAGTCTCGGATCTCCGATTAGTTTTCCCCAGATTCAAGACCACAAGAAATTGTGCAATACTTGAACTTAAGTCTCGGAAACTTCCAGAGCCAAGAGCCAACACTAAACTCAATTGGGTTTTGACGGATACCCCAATGTCAGACTAAGTATGTTAGCAGCTGATAACTTAGCTAATGAAGTTCCGCTACAATAATTCCGCAAATTCTAGATAGAAACTGTAAATCCTTGTGTTTCGTCATTTTAATAATTATTTATTATCATGGTGTTTTTTATCACCAATATCTTAACCTATTTGACTAAAAGTTAATTGAGCTGTAACTATCTGATGAGTTTTTCTCTTTCCTATTAGTATCATTATAACATGGTAATATCTACCAACAGTAGCGCCGCACGCACGATTTTGGCTTGGGGAAGCTGCACACTCAGACAATACAATTTTTACATAGTCATACAGTATTGTCATTGCCATAGCCCCCCTTCGGTGCGCCCATAGAACAGATAGGAGTAATATATTTACTTTTCTCAAAATTTCTTTAAATATCCAACAATGTAGCAACTGGTTGAAGCAATGATTGGATACTAGGTATTAATCCTGTTTTTGAAATTTTATAACTTTGTCAGTTATGCTATTTTAGTCAGTGATTTAGTTACTTTAAAACATGATGGAAAATGTTAAGGGGGATGCAAACAATCAAATAGGCCTCTCAGATCGATTTGTTCTGTCATAGGGGGTTACAACTGAGGATGAAGTATTGAATTGACACTAAACATTAATAATATTTTTAAAATCTTATTAATTTATTAGTTTTTCAATTGATGAAAAATGTTAAGGGTGATGCAAGAAATTTCATAGGCCTCTCCGATCGACTTGTACTGCTGTACCGGGGTGTCAACTGCGGTTCAAGTATTAATTGACACTATCGTAAATCATTTTTTTTTAATTTCATGACTGTCAGTTTCTCGCTACAACAAAACGCGATTAAAGATGTTAAGAGGGGTGCAAAAAATCTCATAGGTCTACCAGACTGACTTGCACTGCTGTTTTAGGGGGTTGGCAAATGGGTTCAAGTATTAATTGACACTAGTATGGATCATTTCTTAGAATTTCATGACTTTGTCATCTATTTGTCACTTCGAAACATGGTTGAATATGCTAAAATTGATGCAAGAAATCACACAGACCTCTCAGAGCGACATGCACTGCCGTAAAAGGGTAGCTACTGAGGATCTACAAGACCCGTTCGATTTATTTCCCCCTAATTTCATACCATATTATTATTAAGTGACGAAAACCTGGTAAAGTCATGAAATTTCAAAAATATGATTCATATCTAGTGTCATATCATGTGTCATATCTAGTGTCTTTAATCTCATCAAAGCGATGGCTAGAATCCTATTTAATATTTCTCACCGTGTTCGAAGTGACGAAAAACGATAAAGTCTGAAAAACTTGAATAATTACCAAGCCTATCGCCCGTCCTAAGACTTTAAAGAATAGGTATCTGTATATGAATATAATGCCAATGAAGGTCTGTTTTCGGAATTTTGGCTAGCTTCTGGCTACCAAATTCGCACCGGGCAAAATTGCGACTCTTTTTACTAATTTAGGTCACATTTATTCGATCGTGCATGTAATACAGGGGGTTTTTATGACAAGCATTCAGCATGAGCGCTCCCAGCGGTAAAAAGACCACTAATAGTCGCGTGGGTTACTTATACTTCGGGCCAAAACAAAAGCTTCAATTGAGATCCGGAACCTTAATAAGGTATCAACCGATTTTAAAACTCTTCAAGTGGTAGACTATTGCGACCAAGAAGTTATTGATGAGAATCCACCAATTTCGAAAAATTTATCCCCAGCCCACTTTAATCGTATTACTAATTCTTTACCAGGTTCAATGAACGATGGCGATCGCTGACAAGGCTCTCGTAGAGCAAATCTTTTAAAGGCCAAGCGTTTGGTATAAAAATGTTTGCTGTTTATGCGTTCACTGTTCATTATAGCCAGGAAGGAGGCTCCATAATGATTTGGTTTGCCTCACTTTATTGTAAAAATCTTTTGATAAATTGTAGAATTTCTTTAGGCTTTTGTCTATCTTATCCTGAACTTTTGGACGTTTATTCTCTCTCGAATTTAGAACACCAAACTCTTTAAACAGTCCAACGAACTTTATTAACGTCAGAAACAAGGCAGGGTACCTTTCACTTCCTATTACTATTATCTTTTATTTACCTACTGTAACAATTGTAAATCTTTCTTTTTTTTAAGTTGTTGATATAATCAAAGCTTTTGAATTACAGTTGAATAGAAAAATTTACATTGTTGCACAATTTCATTTAATGGTACCTTTTCTGCAGAAAGTATTCATAAGTACTATTTAGTTTTCCATTTGTTAAAAAATTAAGATACAGTTTCCTGTTTGATAATGTCTGAATTGATTGATTATTGTTTATTATTTGGTATAAAAGTAGTTAGTATAGATGGTATAACATAGGCAAGAATCGCAAGAAATTGATACCTAATATTGCCGTCATATGAGATGGTAGCGCTAGCATTGGATTTTTAACAAATCCAATGTTATTTAAAAATTTACACGATGATAAGTTCAAGTATTATAGAATACTAGGAAAATAACTAATTAATACCTAAGAGTATTAACCTAATCAACCTATGTACCTACTATCCAAAACAAGAAAGAAATTTAATCAGAATAAATAAGTATTGAGCGAAATACTATAAACACTCTTTTTGATAAATAATGCAATAACATAATTGCAGGTGAAATAACAATAGGTAATAAATAAAATAAAATTTTATTAAATCTGTTTAAATTAGATTTATATAATTATATATAGATTTTAATATGATTTTTTAAAAATTATTTTAATACTCATTATACAACAGTACTACGAATGGTAAAAGCGATATATGTAACATTAATAATTCTCGATTATGCATTGCATATGCCAAGATCAACACGTGTAATTTCTGAATACAGTCTACACGCGAGAATCAATGCATTGAGGTGCATCACAATTGGTTGATAGATTGGTCCAGTGACGGATAACTCATTGTTATGTGTTGATTAATCTGTTCTGGTTACTATCGTTTATTAATTATTAATTATTAATTATTAATTATTAATCACGAACAAATTATTACGAAATCCCAATAATAATTACGGCGTAGCTGCTTGAATTTGTTATGATAATAACGAGAGTAAAATTATTGAATTCCCATTTAAAATGTTACCTTATAACGTCAGTTTGTAAATGTAGTATATGCGCAAAGTATGTGTAAAGTATATGCGCCCATAAGCATGCAGGGGCTAGTTTCAGAAGGACTGAGGTCGAGGGTTCTCACAAAAGAGCTCTGTTAATAGTCAATTTATAAAATGGTTATGCAAGGTGTACTGATTAACACAACAGTGAAACTGAGTAGGGGACGACAAGAGAGTGTTGATTTTGAGATTGCATTAATATTGTGTGCACGCCACTGAACAGGTTCGAAATGCTAGTGTATAGTACACGATCGCTATTGTTTTTATGTCTCAAATAAATTTTTAAAATGATAATAATGATAAAAATGATTATTCAAATGAAAATATGTGCCTACGTTAAGCTCTTGTTTATAGCTTAAAATATTGTTGAACTGTGGTGCAATGGACAGTCCCTAACTTCAACTACAGACGATGTTCATGTTGAAAATGTTTTACATGCTCGTGAACAAGATATGGGTAGAAGAAAAATACCAGAAAATTGGCTACAAGGTACAATAATTACACCACCAAGAAAATTGGCGGCCTATAGTCTTATTTGGAGTATCTAGTTAAATCTTGACGAGGAGTTAAAGGAAACGTTTACTGTCTTCAGCCTTACTGTGTGGAACTCCAGAATCATAAAATATAATCAAATTAATTCAAAGTTTCACAAGTTTTATTAGTTTATCTTAACCTGACAATATTGTTTCGACATTAAAATGTCATTATCAAAGGTAGATAAGATTGATAAACAAACACGTTGCTAAGGATAAATACATACAGAAAATAGGTAACTAGATACAATACATACAAGAACTAAACATCTAACACTTCTAATAAAGGAGAATTACTAAGCTCAGTTTGTTCATTCATTAAAGGTATTGTGCGTTTATGTTTGTATATTTCAAAAGCTTCTAAAATGTCTAATTTGTGTTTGTTGTTGCAAAAATGTAAGAATTTAATGTTGTTTTGAGGTGTCATTGGGTGGTTCTGTTCCAAAATGTGTTTGGCATAATTCGATTTTTCTAGATGTTTAAGTCTATAAGAGCGTACGTATTCTTTGTATCTTTTGTCGAAATTTCTAAGTGTTTGTCCAATATAAACCGAGTTACAAAAAGAACAATTCAAACGGTAAATGCCGGATTTTATGATATCTTGTGTTTTGTCTTTAGCATTGAATAAAAATGAAAAAGTGTTGGTGTTAGGTGGTTTTTCGTATTATATCTTTCGAATTATGTACTATTCAAATTATATTGGAACAATCAACTGAAATGGAAAAAAATGTATATATCAATGTTATTGCTGTTGAAATGACTTTCCATTCAATAAATTGAGAAGCGATGTGAAAATCTGAAACACTACATGGTACAAGAGAAATACATAAAGTTTATATACATGTTGTACAACGATTATACAGCACGACTGTAGCATGGGCAGTTGTTAAAGGTGTCGGGCATGACTAGGATCCGAGACTAGCAGCAGACTGCACCCGTAGAACTGGCTGCTGTCTAGCCAATCCCAGGTTTGTCTGGGCAACGAATGACACAGTCAGAAAGTAATGTGTGATGGGATTACACACAAGTGTTTGTCGACGATGACTCATAAACATTGCAGAGCAATTTCTGCTAACAATGCTAACATAAGGGTCCGGTAGGGGTGGATGTGATTCTTACCGGACGTCAGAGTCGGATATGGTGCTAGTTACCCGTTGCCTGACCTAGACGAATAGAGAATTAGAGTAAGTTTTATTCAGGTCAGAGGATGCGCCCGCTGACCTATGGGAAACTGCATGCCACCGGGTAGTGTCTATGAGATGCAGTTCCAGTCGTTTGATCCTCAGAAACCGTCTAGATCACTATACTGGCAAATATATAACCTCTCACGTTCAAGACAACTTCACCTTAACGGTTACATACCTGGATTCTACTTCGGTAGACTCGAAAAGAAGCTTTGCCAGGGGCACCAGGCCTATAACTGGTAGATCGGGTTAGCAAAACCATTCAAAACCAAGTCCCGCCACATCTGAGGTTGGATTCGATCGGGTTATGAAGTCCCACGTAGTGGGAGAAGTTCTAATGCTGGACGAGGGATTTGTCCCTTGGGATAGGTCCCGACGGGTAAGCACGTTTATAGCTCGGTACTAGTCTGGAGAGCTAGTGGAAGTTGGATAGGCAACCAGTGAGTTACTGATAGTCTTTGCAAGCCAAATACGCGCTAATTGGGCGTATCTCAATCACTTCCTATTAGAAGGAACGTGAATATCAAGTCCTATGACTGGTGTCCCACGTAAATAAATTTTCAGAGTCTGTAGCATGAAGAAAAGCTTTCTCAACAAATAAAAGTGGACAAGCAAGTCCACCAAGCATGCAGTCTTTCATTGGTAATCTTCATAATAGTAATGAATTGGTTTATGGAGAACACATAGGACAAACACATTGGAAAGTATTTGAAAAATTAGAGAACTTAGGGTTTGCAGACGACATATACTCTATAATAGCAAGCAGTGGCAAATATTTCTGGGTATGCTGCAGTCCACAAAATGATTATAATTTATAATGATTATGATTAATATTGTTAGTATTTGTGTTTTATTTTTATACTTGCATGTGCCAAACCTCTTACACACATGGGAAACAATTTGAAACGTTCTTTCGATTACAAATCCAATTGTTCCTCAAAAATATGCCTTTTACTGGAATTTTCATGATATAATTCGGGTTTAGGATGAACTTGCTCTTTTACCACTAATTATTCTTGATAAATTAATTTGGAAAATCTTTCACTTCAATTAAATATAAGTCAATTTTCCAAATATGTATGTATTTCGTATATACTAATAAATTATTGAAAATCAATTTCGTTGCTAAAACCATTGCTAAAAAATCAATTTCAGTTAGAGCTCCTCTATTTTTCAACTTCTTGCTACTTAATGTAAAAACTATCACAAATCTAAATTTGTTTAAAATAAAAGCTAGAAAATAATACATGTTTAAAGAAAATCACCAACACATAAAAAATATATGAACATGTACGTATTGATTTCCGATTTCCTCTACCCTTCTATTAGTGTAGTAGTAATAATTTACTTCTGTATTTATTTTTTCTCACTATTTCTTCTTTTTCTTGTATTTTCTAAATTATTCGCGCCATAGACGAGCGTTAAAATGCATTTGTGGGTATAGTTTATTGTACAAAATGCAATATTTAATCAAACTGAAAATCCAAGTAAATGAAGTTATTATTTCTTTGTATTATTATTCTGGTCATTAGTTTAAAGAGTACTCATATCCAGAAAATGGTGAAAAAATTACTTTTCGATCCTTTTCTAAGGCAAAATCATTCAAATAGTGTGTTTAAAATAAATGTGGTAAGCGCTCGTGCTAACGTTTTTCCTTGCTCAGTTAGTTAAAGCGGGGTGATAATAAATTAAAGCCGTTGCCGCAGCTAGAATCTAACCTGGGGCTAGATTCTAGCTGACAAGTTTTTTATTTTTTTAATTTAATTAATTTGTTAAAATTAAATAAATATTTTAAAATGACAATATTGTTTTTTCGAAAATCTCTATTGCTTGTAGCTAGTTGTGCTAGTTTTATAAACTTATTGGTTATTTATAAAAAAAATTGTACTAACTAATTTGGCACTTTAATCGAATTTAATGCAAGATGAAAGATATGTATTAATGGTACAAGCTAATAATGACGACATTTATCCATGAGGAAAAGAGTTACAAGAGTTAGAATACAAAGCGAAAGCCGCGTGTCTAACTTCCTTGATTGGCATAAAAAAAATTTTAAATTAAAAATACAGATAAAAATCAAGACTATCATAGGGCTATAAATAACAGACGTGAAGTAAAGAATAAGTTAAAAATTCTTCTTGAAATACAACAAAACCACACAAGTAGTTGCAAAAAACAATTAGAAGCTTCCCAGCCAGCTCACAAAGACGTCAATATAAGAAGTCATTAAAACGTCCTATACTAGGACTAAGACAGGAATTATAAATAAATAGTTGAATATTGGAAATAACATTTATTATATACTACAGTCAAAACATCTCTATATTGTTACCACCTGCTTAATATGACCAGTATTCCTTGGCCCCTGCTAAACTCTTTTTGTACTTATTGTATTGTACGTCCAAAAGACGTCGTTTTGAAGACAGCTACGTATGTCTCATTATATGACGTCTTATGGACATCATTTATTAGTCATATGACGTCGTCGACCAATAATGACTTAAAAATAACGTCATTATAACCTCAGTGTGCTGGCTGAGTTACATCAAAAAATGTTAAATCCTGACAGTCGAACCCACTTTGATGTTGAATGACGAATTGAATAAACAAACCATGAGGATGTGTTCCCGAGAAAATCCAATTTTTTGTGAAACGTGGATCATTAGTAACCTAAAGAATAAATACGTGGATAGTGGATAGGGATTTTAGGTAATCGAATTATTGGGCCATTTTTATAGAAGAGAATCTGATTTCGGAAACATATTTTTCCCCGCTAACCAAAACTGTGTTTTCGGCAATTGATGAAGTAGCCTAAAAAAATCAGATAATATAGTTTCAACACGACGGATTTCTTAACCATTCCTAATTCGTGGATTGGCACCATAGGTTCAATCGAATGGCGCGCCATATGTACGGACTTTTCCCAACCGACTTTTTATGTGGCCAACATTCAAATATAAAGTATTTTAGAAAATATTGAATTATATAGGCAATTAAAGTTACATCAGCGTAAGAAGCTAAAAACTTTTGCCACAACAAATAGTAAACCGGCGATTTTACGATAGACTTGGGTATTGTCTAGCAGCGCATGGTGATTTGTTTGGAGAATTGCTACATAGACGTTTTGTTTATTTTTCATCTTATTTTTGTAGTTTTACTCAATGTTTTGTTTTAGTGCCTATTAAAGTTTTTTGTATCCTCTCCTACATTTTATAAAATTCTTTTTAATAAAATAAATAATTGAATAAGTAATTTAAACAGGAGTGTAATGTATATACCATTTTCCCAATAACAACATTCCACAACTTTAATAATTTCTCTAATTAAGTTCCAATTTAGGTTTTCAATGTAAAAAAGATCAGCATTTTTACATAATCCTTCAACACATTTTAAATGACATCGCGCTAACAATTTTGCGAATCAGAATTAGAATTTCGAAATGAAATTTGTTAAAATTATGCGGAAAATTCTCATCAAAGGAAAAAATGGTCATCTTAAATTTTAAATAAAAAAAAAAGTTACCTGGCAACTGAAATCGGATCTGGGACGGCAGCGACTTTAATTTATTATCACTCCGTCTTAACTAACTAAGCTAGGAAAAACGTTAGCGCGCGCGGCTACATTTATTTTAAAAGTAGTTATTTAAATTTTTCTTCATAAGAGGATCTAAACGTAATTCTTTTTCAAAATTTCCAGTATATGAATACTCTTTGATAGTATTTTGTGGCTCAAGGGCAGAAAGTTAGAATTTGTTTGGGAGTTGTTTGGAGCCCGAGCGAAGCGAGGACTGCAGACAACTAAGGGCTGTAAATGGGTTTCTGTCGGTGTGCAAAAGTTTTTCGCCTACTTGCGATTATACTTTAAAATGCAACTCCAAATTTTCAAGAGTAACGCAATTTACCTTAAATTAGAATAAACTTATGTTAAAGGGATGTATGGAGTGAATGAAAACTAATATAACGCCAGATTTTTTAATAATATTATAAATATTTTTGTTTATATAATAATAACCACAAACTTACGATCACGTGGTTCATATAACTTTAATTTATATAATTTAGCAACTGCAATATTTCTGTTTCCTTTATAAACACTTTCAAGTGTTTAAACGGTGTAGTTTATAAGATGAAAATATGTAAAGCTCAAAGTCTCACCCACTAAATGGAATAAATGTGTACAAATCACAGACGGTACTCCGAGACAGACTGTTTCGAGCTTATTTACTCTTTTCAGTCGGAGATAACCGTCTGATATATTAGGCCCAGGATGGTGCGTACAAATCACAGACGGTTATCTCCGACTGAAGAGAGTAAATAAACTCGAAACAGTGTGTCTCGGAGTACCGTCTGGGATTTGTACACATTTATTCCATTTAGTGGGTGAGACTTTGAGCTTTACATATTTTCACCTTAATACATTACACCCACTTTGTGTTAATTATTTATATTTATATTTTTTAATTTAACTTAGTTTATAAGAGTTTCGAACACCTTTTTAAATAATGGTATATAACTCTAGAGTTTATAAACGTTTAGAGTTAAGAAACGTTTTCGTTGCTACTATACAACCTTCAGCGATAAAATGAACTTTTGTATATATTGTTGCTAATCTTATAAACTTTATATATAATGATATTAGTAAGTTTTTCGATTATTAATGTTTCATTACTCGTCGCAATCTCGCAATCACATATTTTTCTCTTTTGGATATTTATTTGTAATATTATATTGTTTCACTTTCTTACATTTACTCATTTACTTACATTAATTCAATTAATTAATTACTAATAATTAATCTTAGCGTTGGTATACCGCCATGACGGAAGGCAATAGTTTTATAAACACTAGAAACTGTAATATCAAATTTAAGTAACACTAGGTATAACCGTAAGTGATATAATGTCATTGAAAGAGTTGTTAAAAATCTTGAAAGTCTATAGGTTGAAAGTTTTCTAAAAATAGTATAAATCGTAATTACCTTAGGTGATTTTACATACCCTTAATTACGCAAACACTGATACATACGAAAATGATCCAACTTAAATAAATGTTAGTCTTTCATCTTTTGTGCGGTTTTTTGATAACGTACTCGAGTACGAGTACTCGTGTGAGTACTCGCTAATAGTATTTTATGACTCAAGGACAAAAAGTTAGTATTTGTCGCGCGAAGTTGTTTGGAGCCCGAGCGAAACGAGGCCTGCAGACAACTAAGGGCTGTAAATGCTTTTTTGTCTGACTGACATACAAAAGTTTTTCGCCGACATGCTGTTATACTTTAAAATGGAACTCCAGATTTTAAGCAGTAACGCAACTTACTTTAAATTAAAATAAACTTATGTTAGAGGGATGCGATGGAGTGAATGAAAACAAAAATAGTCATCATAAGGTCATAAAGACGCAATCTGCCCCTGTTTGAGTGGTACTACTTCTAGAGCCATCACGTGATCACTATATCACCTATTTATTAACAAAATTTTACATAATATTAAGAGTAACAAAAAAACTAATAGCTAATAATAATAATAAACTTCTATTTAATGAAATATTTTAATTAATTACATCTATAGCTAGCAGTAGTGTAGAGGTTATGTATTTGACAAAAGAGGACAGAAAAAAATTTAAAAAAGAAAGCAGAAAAGAAGCCATAACTGCCCTCAAAACAGGACATTTACAAATCACTTTCTGTTCAGGTAGGCGAAAACTAAAGAACAATAAAATGGTTTTTCTAAAAACCATTCCACCAAAGTGACTATTCGTACATACACTCAATTCCGCGAATAAGAGGTCTTAATGTGAATGTCTATTAGATGATAGGAAACTTCAAAAGTATATCCACGAGGATAAGGATCTGAGGGATCACAAAAGCTGACTGCTCTGTCAATATAAAAATCAACCTGAATGTAAATAAACTTTTATGTTTAAACAGAAGTCAATGATTAACACAACCACGTACTTCGAGAAATTTCTTATAAATAAATTTATTGCGAAAAATAGACACTAGAACAGTACCCTTTCTAAAGAAGTACACATTTCTTTTTTTTTATTGTAGCTTTCTATTTTCATTAATTTTTACAAATTATGAGCAAAGTCAAGTTTTGCTACGCTACAATTATTAAGCTTAATCTGTACAGTTATGGGCACGAAATTTTGGACAACGGTACCATTCCACTAACATAAACTGCAAAACAGTCCTTACGGGGATTGAAAGAACGGTAAGGGTATTGTACTATAACGTATGGGTGTGTTGGTTTACCATTTAATACGTTACTGTAAGATTTCTTGTAAGAATAGCTCAAGCTCAATAAGAAAGCGTGTGTATATTTATTTAATCTTTATTTATTACTGTTTATTTATTATGTTGTTATGGCAATCCATATACTTCAATGCCTTTCTGATGGAAGTTTTGAATGTAGTGATAGCAACATATACAGCAAGATATTAACACATACTACATTAAAACAAATTCAAAATAACTTAGAAGGCATATACAATTTATTCAAAATAACGCATATCCAAGAAAAACAGAGAATCTATTACTGTCCTTGCATATGGATGGATAATAAATTCTAGCTACAAAAAACTGAGTGAATTGATACTTTTGGATTGATACAATTCAACTAATCTTAATGAAAACTGTAGTAGTCGGCACACGTATCTCTTGAAGGTATTATTTTCTTACTAGAACGAAGAGAGAATACAAATGAAAAAATTGATTTATTTAAAATAAGCAGGCCTAAGTCTGTCTGTCTATTGATATGGATTGACTTAACGCGTCTAGCATATTTAGCAGTTCTTAAAATACATAGAGATACCGACATAGATATTTCTAATGTTCAATTCATGTGTATAGTTTCTTATAAAAACGTGTGCAAAGTGTGTATTTTTTGCAAACGAAATAATTCGATTTACAAATCCTTGTGAAGAAAAGCTTCTGATTGTGCATACGATGTACCACTAGGAGAAGAAATTGAGGTATGCGGAAATCCTCAATGGCTTTTTTTCCTCAACAAAATTCCAGTTAAACGAAGAGCAGTTCCGTATAACATATTTCTGCTGATGAAACATCTAATTCGGATTTTATCGTAGCTCGTAGACTAAGTAATACTCATACTATATGTAACGTACTCATAGTATGCAGGTTATTCATACATACAGTGTGTACGGATAGTCACTCCGAAAAAAATACGTGTAATTTGGAATCGAACCTGGGACGGCAGCGACGTTAATGTATTATCACGCCGCTTTAACTAACTGAGCTACGAAAAGCGCGTTTTTGGGTATGAGTACTTTTAAAACTAATGAGTAGAATAATAAAAAGAAATAGTATATTCCTATTATTATATTTACTGGAGAAGATTTTACAAACAATCTTTTAAAAGCACGGTTAATATCTATATTTGATTTCTTAATCAGACATACGGCATAATGTCAATATTCAATTCTGCATTTATTTTCGATTATTAATTCTGCAGTTAATTCAATAATCTGTGTAGTAAAAGTTGCTATTATTCATATATTGGTTGTTTTACAGCACTTAAGGACCGACCGCCATTGACAGCAAGTAAACAACAAATACAGGGAAAAAAAACGAACAGACCTTTGAACAGTGCGAAAAGATTAGGTCTACAAATAAATGCAAAAAACGACAAAACTTGTGGAAAAGGATATAAAAGTCCGCCGTAGGACAGAAAGAAATAGAAATGAAAGAAATTTATTATTTAGTCAATACAGAATGGGATACGGAGAGCCGTAAGGGGATATAGACAGAAAAGTTAAATTGGCATAATGCTTTTTTAATTTGCTCAACAGAGTATGGTCGCCGACAAATAAATTCAGAAGAACATATATAAGGCTATTTCGAACAAATGTAAAGAGTGTCTTATTATATGAAACCGGAACATGGAAAAAAACTAAAAAATGCTCGGAAGGAAAACAAACATTTACTAATATACAGTGTGGTGATAAAGTAAGGAACAAAATTCATAATTGCGTTATTTAATGTTTTCAAGCAAAACGCTCGGACAGGTCAATTTTATTTTTTAATTAGCCACCTTATGACATAAAAAATTTACTTATGACGTCATGTATTTTTGCACAATGTCATCATCATTGATTTTTTTAAATGACAACCCCAATTTTTTGCTGGTTTTTATAGATGGTCCAACTACTTAAATGATGGTGTAAAAAATTGGTACCTTAGATAACTATTTTTTGAAAAAAATAAGACACCGTAAGAAATAGAAATGTAACTTTAATGGAAGAAAATCTTAATTAAACCCCAAAAACATTTAGCGCAAGTGTTCAAATTGCTCTCCGTCAACCATTTGGCACTGACCGACACGAGTGTAAACACTTTGTACACTTACAAGCAGCACGTTATTTGGACTTTTTGCGGTTTGATTTAGTGCCAGCTCTGACAGCAATGTTTCCAAATGATCACGAAGCAGATGTACCCCATCAGGATATTTGGTTTCAACAAGATTTAGAATAAACGTCCGTCAATATCTTGACGTCACATTTCCTGGAAGCTGGATAGAACGTCGAACAGCAGTTGAGTGGCCACCGCATTCCCCAGACTTGACTCCCTTAGATTTTCTTCTGTGGGGTTATTTATAATCAATGGTTTATTTTAATAGCCCAAATAATTTAGAGGAGCTACGGCAAAGAATTCGAGCTGAAGTGGAGCACATTACTCCTGAAGTCCTTGAGCGAAGTGTACAAAATGTTTACACTCGTATCGGTCAGTGAATGGTTGACGGAGAGCAATTTGAACACTTGCGCTAAATTTTGTTTGTTTTTGGGATTTAATTAAGATTTTCTCCCATTAAAGTGAGATTTTTATTTCTTACGGTAAGTGTGTTACTTTCTCAAAAAAATAGTTATCTAAGGTACCAATCTTTTTACACCATGATTTAAGTAGTTGAACCATCTATAAAAACCAATAAAAAAATTGATTGTTATTTAAAAAACCAATAATGACGTCATTGTGCAAAAATACATGACGTCATAAGTAAAATTTTTATATCATAAGATGGCTAAATAAAAAATAAAATTGACCTGTCCGAGCGTTTTGCTTGAAAACATTAAATAACGCAATTAGGAATTTTGTTCCTTACTTTATCACCACACTGTATAATTGCTTTGGCCGAATAAGGAACTACACAGAATTGCAAATGAAGAAGAAATAGACAAGACTAAATTACGTAAATTACTATAAAGCACTAAATTACGCTATATCATAAAAAGAGAGGGGGGGAAAGACAAATTCGTGGAATGATACAATATGGAATGGCATAGAATGAGGCGAAAAAATAGCAAGAATAAGGAAATAATAAAGGAAGCTGATGGATAAAATGGAAGTAGATTTATTGAGAGGTGCGCAGAATTAGCTACTATACCACCTAAAGCTTCAAAGGGCATTTCCTCCTAAAGTGTCCTTTGCTTTACTAAGAAGCTACAGGGCAAAATAAAATAAATGAAATGGGTCACTTAAAATTGTACGGATTTTGCTCTATTAGTTGATTTATTCCTACCACTATTTATAAAAATATTAACGAGCAAATGAACGATTTAGAAGAAACTTCTGAGTGGGTGTATAGAAAACCAAAATCGATTTAGAAAAAGACTTAAAAAGCTTATTGATTTATTGCTTTTGGTAATAAGTTATTAAAAAAAAAAGCTGGAAGCTGAACGCCGATTGGTGTAGCGGTTAACGCTTCAGATTCCTAATCAAGAATCGCGAGTTCAAACCCCATCATCTTATACTTTTTTTTTAATTGTATTGCTTACTAATTATTATTTTTAGAACTTTATTACAACGATCATTAATTTTTGCTACGGGGGTTTACCGTTATTTTTTGTACAATTTTAACTATCCATCAAAAAGGCAAATGAAAAAAGGGCATAAAACTAATAATCGTTATAATAAAGTACTAAAAATAATAATTAGTAAGCAATACAATTAAAAAAAAAAGTATACGATGATGGGGTTTGAACTCGCGATTTTTGATTAGAAATCTGAAGCGTTAACCGCTACACCAATCGGCGTTCAGCTTCCAGCTTTTTTTTTTAATAGCTTATTACAAAAAGCAATAAATCCATAAGCTTTTTAAGTCTTTTTCTAAATCTATTTTGGTTTTCTTCATAAAGTTCAATATTTTTTTGACGTACAATGAATTCTTCTTTCGATTGGTACCAAAATTTCTACTTACATTTGCAAGGGTACAAACTTACCAGAAAAATGATAAAATTCCATTGGATTTCGTATATTATCGTTTACAAAAAACACACTGTATGTCAAATAAGGCCAGCTAAGATGTATTTTTTATCTGTTTTATGTACTGACTTATATAAATTATAATTAACTAAAGAATCTGACCCACATTAAAATTATTCAGTAAGTAAGGCAGTTAACTAGGCAAAGAGTGACTTTAAAAATTGGTAGCAGATGCATCTGTCATTACTTTAACGGAATATTAAGTTTCAAGCAAGCTCGACTGCAAAACGTTAATCTTCTAAATTTAATTAATGTTGTTTGCTACATCTTTTTAATTTCCTTTTCTTTGTGTTGATTCAATGTTTTAACAATTCCCAGCTAATATTGACAAGAGCGTTCTCAAAGAAAGTAAAACATTCTCATCTTTGTTTTATTGCAAATAAATCTCCTCTGCTGTCCATCAACGTTTAGCAAATGCAAGTACAGAAATAGATTTTAAATGCTTTATTGAAATAATATTTATACAAACTTAATATTTCCATTTGGTAGCAAACGTGAGGGCGGCACCCACATCGTTGCTATGTGTTGCTCCGGATCGAAGGACTTTCGTGTTACTCCGGGAGCTTTCGCCCGGAGCTTTTGGGTTCGGCAGATCAGAAACACATCGGCGACCTAAGCACAGAATTTCATAGACTGATTGGTGTGAAAAATTGTTTGTGTATGTGTTCGTTGGTGTATCCACGTTGTTTTAGCGAAAGTTTTCTATGAAAAGCTTGCATAAGAAGTAAAGCGAGACCATGAAAGAGACTTGTTGGGGAATTTTAAGATTTTCAACAAACCTAACTTAAAACCCGGTCTTTGTTTCAAGTTCTGTGCCGAGTTCGGGTTTGTTAATTAACTATTCATGGTGCCATAATATGACTCACATGAATTTTTATGCATTATTCATATACTATTGTCTTAACCCTAATGATAATTATAAGTTTTTAATAATGTTATGATCAAAATTAATTTTTAAATGAAGAACATTGATTAATTCATGGTGTAAATAGTTGATTATCGATGTAATAGCAATAATAACATATCATTTGCCGAATATGATTACTCTGACATATCGATGACATAATGATTATATTTCTATAAAAAAAAGTGCTAAATCACAAAGCAGCTTGTTATCGAACATCAACAACAACAAAGAGAGGCCCCGATATAAATACAATGAAAAACAAGAAATCTCGGCAAGGATCCAGTTTGAGTTGCTCTGGTGCTGAAAATCAGGTGAGATAAATACTTTGTGAAATTGGTACAAGTTTTAAAGAGCTTTTTCGAGTTTAACTTTTCTTTGTTTTTATTCCCAGTATCCTTGACATCCTTTTGGTAGTAAAACGCACTATTTCGGCCCGACATTAATATTTATTCAGGCATGTACCTAGTACCGATTAATGACTTCACCGAAAACCAATAAGAATTAATAATTTACATTCAATTCCAGAAAATAATGATTCATAATGTTATTGTGTACTATATTGATAGATAAATTCAACAAAATAATAATAATGCAATTTCAATCTAATTTCAGTTTTCCTGAAATTCGTCTGACTTATTAGATCGTTAGTTAGAATTTGCAATTATTTAATAAAAAAAATAAAATGGAGGCTACTAGGAATTTTTAATCAAATTTCAAGTATTTTCTTTAGTATTTTCAGCGGCAACCGAAAGAATTCGAGGAATTCTATAAAAAACGTTTCAAAATTCCTTTATTTTTATTCAAAAGCGTTATATATGATCATATAAGATTTTCAGTACTGTAATTATCTTTGAAAACGATTGGGCGGATCGTTACTGAATATTTTCATTAGCTTCTCGTATTCCGATTGGTATTAATTTTACAGGTATTTACTGTCACTATCGTTAATTGATATAATTAATTCAATATTAAAAAAAGAGACACAAGATCAATTTGTAATTAGATCTTAAATTCTTAATCAGTTCAATAATATTCACCTAACCCAGTTTGAAATTAACTCTAATTAGATTTATACTGTGCTGTTATTCAACTCATTTGCGAAGGTTACAATAATAAACTTGTCAGGCTAAAGATGTTAATTAAAATATTCCCAATTAGCATGACGTAAAAATACACACTTCTTACATGAGTTTAATGATAAGACTACCCGCTTTGTTTCAGACATCTTAGGTTCGATACAAATTGATGCATATTGTGCTGTAAATGTGTTGAATTGGAGTGATTGATCTACGAGCCCAATAAAGATTTTTATTTATATATTAATAACCACAAACTTACGATCACTAAGTTTATATAACTTTAATTTATATAATTTAGTAACGGCAATATATCTTTATAAACCCTTTAAAAAACTTAAACAAAGCAGTTTATAATAGTTTCGAACACCATGTTACCAATAGTAACAGAAACGGTTTCGTTACCACTATATAACCTTTAGTGATAAAATGTACTTTTATATCTGTTGCTGCTACTCTTATAAACTTAATTTATAACGTAAATTTTGGACATTTATTTGTAATATTATATGATCTCACTCTCTTACTTTCACTCTACAGTTTTTCGTGAACATTTGATCTTGGTAGTTTAATAAAATAAAAATAACGGGCATGTAATATGTACATAACAACTTTGTGGAATTTTCGTAATCTGTTACTTTATAAGACTGCGTTAAGCGAATGCTGTCTTGAGTTCAAATTTGTTATAACAAGTTAAATATTTAATATAAATTAATTAAATTAATTAATTGATTCATTAATAAATAATGCTCATGTAAAGCGTGTCTTTCATCTTAGTGTAGGTAATACTATCATGGGTGGCAATAAATACTCGTATCATCACTGGAAACTATAATATCACCCGTAGTAATCGTATATAAAGTTAGGTAACACTATATATTTAAGTAGTATACCGTCACTGAAAGTGTTGGTATAAATCTTGAAAGTTTATATATTAAAAGTATTCTAAAAATATTACAAATCGAAATTACCATATACCGTTAGTTAGGCAACCCGTGATACATACGAAAATAACTAAAATAATAAATCAGTTAAATAAACTTGAATCTTTCATCTTTTGTGCGATTTTTTGATAATGCCATTTAAAATTGTACAAACGAAATAACCGGGGCGTTAGCTGCCATCTTTAATAATAAATTATGTTTTCGGCGTGGGAAAATGAGCGTACACTCTTTTGGTTTCCTGCAAAAAGAAAAAAGATAAATATTTTTGAAACCTTCCGTTAATATATATCGCTGTATTTAAACATTTTCCAAATTTTTTTATAGTCACTACCCATATTTAAATTGCACCATTAAAAAAATAAGGTTTTTGGACAAAATTGACATATTTTTATATAAAAATAGTCATTTATTATACTAAGAAAAGGATTATTGTAATTTGTACACACAAACACACTAAAAGTAACGTTAGTTTATAAAGAGAATATTGGTTACCAAATTGCTCACTAAAAGTTTTATAACATATACATAGAATAACTATTATCTCCTGGGATAAATAGAAGTAATTACCAATACCACTATATAACTCAACAAATATTAGTTTTATAACAAGGTAATGGCAAACCTTATATAAATCTGTCAATACAAACGGTTACTAAGTTTCCTAGGAACATTTAATTATATCACTCCATTATATACCTGAAGTTTGGAGTAATTTGGTGCAACTATAATAAAAACCTGACTTAATTTATCATTATCTAAAGTGCGATGGTTTTTTTTGACACTTTCTTTTTCCCATGTTACCGTGGTAACCGATCAAACCCGTTTGATGTTATAATTAATAATAGTATATTAAAGAACGAGTTTCATAAGGCAAGATTTATTGCACGAGTCCAAATTTAGAAAACGAGCCGCTTGCGGCGAGTTTGCTAAAGGACGAGTGCAATAATGATTTATGAAACGAGTTTTTTTATGCTATTTTTTCTATTTTGCGTCTTTTATTCCCTTTTTAAATAAAATAATCGCAATTTCAAAATTTAGGGATTTTTGGATTTTTAGCATTGAAAAATAATTGAAAAAACAGAAAATTGAGTGACGTTTTTGTCAATTTTCTGTTTTTTTCAATTATTTTTTCAATGCTACCAACTTTGAAAAAGTTGGGCTATTAAAGCACTCAAATGAGCTATTAACGCGCTGTTTTGTGTGCTTTAACAGCTTTATTATAGACGCAAAATAGAAAAACGTTTTTAACAGTTTTCGATGACGTATTTTCAGAATATTTATTTTCTATATCATAATACAGTTATAGAAAAAAACAATGACGCACACATAAATTTGGTTAGGGGGTTGATAAAATACAAAACAAAAAACTTAGTAGGAAAATACTATAAGAAACACTTGAGAAAATAAGGCTCGGATCAAATAAGTGACCGGAGACGGATAATTCCCCTGAACAAATGCGATGGATAATGTACATTGAATGAAGAAGAAAGGTGACTTGTGATTCGCATTCGTGGATAATACAAAAGTAGAACAAAAATAGTTATGGAAATTATTATGAAAAACTGATAGGGTGTAGTGTGGATAATAAAGTGCAATAAAGATATCTTATGTTTCACTTGCATATTATTTGTTGTTTATACCTGTGATACGAACTACATAAACAATTCCATAACAATCGGGCGTTATTCATAACGCCCGCTCATGGTTTACTTTAAAATCGGAGCCGGCTTTACGCAATATTAATTTGGATCATTAGGTCAGAAAGTATATGTTTGTGTACGAGTATGTTGCAGTACAACAAATAACAAATATTTGCACGTAGTTTCTGGGCGTGTGATTCACGAATTCTTTTGTGCCGACTTAATTATCGACAAAAATTTTTTAGCTGAAATGAATTTATTTTTTAGATGACATTAGTGCTATTAGGATTTTTTTTGTTTTTATGTTGGTAACTACAATAAAATACATTTGAATTTAAAGTGTCATTTATCTGTTTGACTTTTGTAAATTTAGTGAAAGTTATTACCATCCGACAAACAAAAATTCCTAGGTTTCTAAATATATAAACAACTAACAACAACTAAACAACAAATTAAAACTAATTTATCCAACACCTCTATATAAATACCATGTTTACTATGGTCATTTTAAATAAGGAAAGTGATTGTTTACTCTTATGGGACATTATAACCTACGTTACCCCTAGCAACGTGGGTTATTTTTAAAAAACTCACTCTTTGAAAGATAACAACCAATCACCAAGCCAGTCTCGGTGGATTAGTGGTTTGCATGTTTGCTTCATAATCCAAAGATCGCAGGTTCGATCCCCGGCCGAGCTGGTAATTTTTCATAGCGGAGAAAAATTTAAAACATGCCTTCTTTTCGGATAGGAAGTAAAACTGTAGGTCCCGTGTCCATGCGATGTTTGGCACGATAAAGATCCCAACTGGGGGTGGAATTCCCCCAGATTCGGCTAAATTCTAGTAGGGTCGGCCAAATGATCATAGCAATCGGTGCCATGAGGTACGACGGAAGCTCCGCCATCCTGATTCCTCGCCCAAACACAAACAAACAAACAAACAAACCAATCACCAGCTTACGTTACTTAATATTATTAAAATCCAGTCATCGTGCTAGAGTATTACCGTCAAAACTACAGACTAACTATACATTGCAAATTCGATGTTTAAACTTAAATAAAGAGGTGTTGGATAAAATTTTGTATGTCACGCGTGAGTTAAGGATATTATCCACTTAGAAGAATTAACCCTCTCGGGCCTGCCGGCCCTCGAGGGTAAATTTTTCGTTCGTGGATAATATCTTACTTAACTCACTTGTACCATAAATAACTATTTCTGCTTATTAGGCCAGTAAAATAGAATCCGTTGGTGGAAATAAATGTTGGAAAGCGGGAGATCGTTTCGATCGCTTCATTTGACGTCAAATATAAGTATCCTAGGTTTGGACGGTCACTCGACGCAAGCTTACCTGAGGGCATCAAAAGAACCACGAAATCTTCGTATATTTTTTAGTTTTTCGCTTATAACTTTAAAGCAGTGCTTTCCAACGAAAACTTCAATATTACAAGAATTAAAGAGCATTAAATTCTGCGTAGGAGGAGTATCCAACACTTTAAATTCGGTTCAGTGGTATGGTCGAAACCGACGGTCGAAAAACGACAATTTTACAAATTTTCGATTTTCCGTCAGACCGGACGCCCAGAGGCTTTCCTTATAAAAAACCCGTTGGACTCATTCTGATTGTTAATATAAGTTGAGAAATACCTAAGCTTTGATATTGTGGAGGTTGCCGGATTAAACTAATGGCCATTTCTTTGTCATCCCCTATTTCTATTTCTCGACTTATATTAACAATCAGAATGAGTCTCTGGGTGTCCGGTCTGACGGAAAGTCGAAAATTTGTAGGATTGTCGTTTTTCGACCGTCGATTTTGACTATACCACTGGACCGAATTTAAAGTGTTGGATACTCATCCGACGCAGAGTTTAATGCTCTTTAATTCTTGTAAGAATGAAGTTTTTGATCGAAAGCACCGCTTTGAAGTTATAAGCGAAAAACTAAAAAAGGTCCCAAGATTTCGTAATTCTTTTGATGCCCTCAGGTAAACTCGCGTCGAGGGACCGTGCATACCTAGGATAATTACATTTGACGTCAACTGAAGTGATCGAAGCGATCTCCCGCTTTCCAACATTTATTTCCACCAACGGTCCCAATCTGGTCTAATTTTACTGGCCTATATACATATTCTCGTGAAACATAAAATTTTGTATTCACCACGAGCGTTACTAGATGATAATACCCATCGGGCGACTTCCATCTCCAGGGCACTTCAGGCCCTCGGGCTGGGACATCGTCGCCCTCCTGGCATTATCATCATTCTAACGCCGTTGGTACATAAATAACTATTTTTAACGCGTACTTAAAAATTTGTTATATTATGATATAAGCTTTGGGTATGTTCGGAAGAGGGGGGCAGCCCGACATCCAAAATGTCACTAACTTATTCCGCTTTCCATGACTTAAAACCTTTTATTTTGTCTTACTCAAAAATCTATCATGTGCCATCTTAAGTATTACCCCTGGAGAAAGGCTACTAATTATCCCCACTATCCAGATTACTACTACTACTAGCCCATCGAGAAATTTGATTTCCTTCACAATTGTTTTTGATTTTTCTTTACCAAAGAGAAACCAGTTCCTTAGTGGATTACATTATTCAAAAGCTTTTAAGAGGATGACCCCTGGAAACTGCACAAATTTGGCTACATAAAAAACTTTGCGTTTTCCAATTTATTTCAAACTGTCGGGGATGTTTAGCCCATAAAAGCTGAAGAAGGCATCACTTATATTGATCAGCTGGGAGTAGCAGGGCGGTAAAGAGAAGCAATGCCTACTCAAATGCTATAACTCATTTTGACGGACTCGGCGAGTAGACCAACTTTGTCATTTGGTACATCCGGAAATTCCTACTGTGCGAGAAGTTGTGCCAGAAAACTACTTAAAAAGTGGAGTCTCCTGATTAAGCTTTTTTTTCATGGATTTAGAATGTTTCCCACCATGAGCATATTTCCAGAATCTACGATAAATCTTGCTTCAGATACACTTAGATGGGAGATCCAATTCAAAATGTACGGTACAAAACCACAACAAAATCTTCTTTCTTGTTTATTTTGACGAATATCGCTCCGAACTATGCAGTGTTATGTCATTCGAAGCATCCCAACGACAGTTACACCACCGTATATGGTTTTTGACATAATATGGTAATTAATCGCGAGAAATGTGTTTTTTGTTAAATGACCGGTAACTACCTTATTCCTAAGGGTAAGTATAACATATTATATATTTTCAGAATCCACTCGCCTAGGAGAATGATGTACCCCTTATCTGTGTACCCAAGCACTGCCTGAAAAGTTAGGTTAACCTATCTTCCTTCACGGTAGGAACTTTAGGTTAAAATTAGATTTAGGTTAGAGCCCTTAGTTACTGAAGTTATGAGGAAATATTCTGACTACTACAAATTTTAAAAATTAATTAAAATTAGGGGTTGGTTCCAAAGCACTTTGTCTCAAATCTTGTCATAGAGCAAATAGTATAGCAGATAGTAATAACATAACATTCTATCTTTATTGCTTTTTTGTCTTACAGAATACTTTAATCCCTGATTAAATATACCCTTTAACTAAATAAACCCCTATCTTTATAAACATTCTGAATTTAATTTAACACTGGGATAGTTATAGTTTAGTTAACTAGGTATGCTATTACGACTTAGATTGTAGATAATTTAAATCTCTTAATTGGGTTGACAGATCTTGTGTTTAATGGCAAGAATTTCCTATAATAATCTTTCTCTTTTGGTTGACAATAGTACAGGGACGACGTCGAAATTTATTAGTGTGGCTAACCTTCTTCGTCATTGCAACAGATCGTTAGCATATATATGAACTTATCAGATACCAGAACTTTGAATGTCCCAGAGCAAAGGAAGACGGTACAAAGAAATCAAATCATTATCGTCGCGACGATCATACACAAAAATTGAAAGCATACATTTCTAAAACTTTTTGACATTAAAATTTTGAAGTATTGAAAATCTAACACTTCGAACTCTTTGGATATACATAACACAAATTTGAGATTCACGGAAACTTTTCTTTCAACAATCTTGAGAGTGAAGTTTCGCAATCCAAGAATTCTGGAATTTCATAGTCTCAGAATTTCAAAGTTTTATGGAAATCTGAATTTTGAAGTCTTGAAAACTCTGAAACCGTAATGGTGACTTATGGTCTGCCTGTTGGCCTGTTTTCTGCAGTTGCCTTTCCTCGATTCTTTAGAACTATTTTGGACAATTACTTAATAAGTAAGCTACGTCTTAGCTAATACAGCTTCCTTATTTAGTTATTAATTTTTTACATGTTGTCATCTTATAGTCAGATGCGTGCTTTAGAGTTTTTAATATAGATTTTTATAACTCTTGGAATACTGTAGCAAGCATGTGGAATATCGCGTAGGGGAGCACTAATTCTATGTTTCAGTAAACCAGTATATGTGAATATCTCTTAAAGGAAACAGGGTTACATTAAAAGTAATACTATTCTATTTTCTTCAACTCAATGTAAGAATGTCAAATTGGAATATCAATTAGTAACGTTTTTCTTATGAAATAGTTGAGGCATTTTTTAGCCTTCCTACTTTGCTATTTAATTAATTCTGTTGACAGATTGTATAAAATCCAAATTTCTAGAACTGCGCAGCTTTGACTACGACTTTTTGAACCTTCAAAGCCGAATCTCTCCATTGTTTTTAACTTTTGAGACTTTACCGCCTCCAATTTATCAATCAATGATACTATCAAAAACTTTGAAACCTCAGAAACCTTTGCAAATCTAATTGAATTGAAAAGCTTTAAATTGAACTGAAACAGTTAAACTTGAAATTAGAGACCAACCCATAAAAATGCTAAGTTTATTAAATTCTGAAACTGTAAATTAGAAATGTCTATTTTTTAATGTAATTTATGGTAAAAATAAAAAACTAACACGAGGAGCTGATAATTTAAATTCTAACAGATTTTTTAAATTCTAAAACTGCAATATTGAAGTTATGAAGTTCTAAACATCTGAACTATAAAATCGTGACAAAAAAAAGTCACTAACTTTAAAATTATGAATGCCACTTACATTTACTGGATGTATATGCAACCAACAATACATAAATGCTCAAAATTCGCTAACCGTTTAACCTTTTCATTTCACTTGGGAATAATTTAACACTAATTAAGTTTATTAAAAAATATAAACGTAAATGAAAATAACATTTATTGTAAAATAAAACGTGCAAAGGTGTATTTTTCTAAAGCAAATCACGTATGTTCGTGGTAAAATGCCAATGTACTTGTAACAACTAGCCAATTTAACCTAATGCTTTTACTTGATTATTTTCAGATGCAATTTAAAGTAATAAAATATATTGCATTTTAATTTTATAGTACTGTATATTTCTTGGGGAGTTTGAATGAACATAGCATAAATTTTCTAAAGTCCATTAACCTGAAGTAGATTTTTTTTTACTTTTGTAGTATTCTCGTTTCTTTTAAGTTTATCAGTATTGAAGTATATAACTGTTTTTTTCTCATAAACTTGCAGTTTGTGGTTGAAATGATATTAGATTAAGGTGTATGTATACATGTAGTGTTCCGTATATGCCTTGTGAATTTTAATCATCCATTTAAGAATATCAGTTTGGAATTGACATTTCGCATTAGTATTTCTTGTAGGCAATGCAATAGTTCGACTCGTTGACATATATCTTCTCATTGTAAATTACACGAACCACGTTGGAGATTGATTCTACTTACTTTGATCAGTTATTATACAGGGTGTAACAAACATGATGGGATAACTATATACAGACGGCTTTTACGATTAAAAAATAAGGAAAAAAGTTTATATAAACCATATGTTCGAAAATGTTTCGTTACTGAGTTACAGCTACTTAAGGTTTTTCAGTTTTTTATTCAAAAAGATAACAGAAAACGGAATCGCTTAATTGAAATCATAATAAATGTTCAAACTGACCCCCACGGGCAGCCATACGCTGCTGAGCTCGTCGGATCATGGACTGCCTCACGCGCTCAAAAATTCCTGGTATATTCCGAATATGCTAGCATCCGCCTTTCACTCTCTGTCGAAGATCCTCAATGTCTTGAACTGGAGTACAATACACTATACAGATTCTAGATGTTCCCATACGTAGAAATATAGCGGATTTAGACCGGGAGACCGTGCAGGCCACGCTACAGGACCACCGAGATCAATCCATCTTCCAGAATATACTGCGATTAAAAAGACCAATCAAGAAGTCGTTGATAATTCCTACCCACACATTTAGAAAACTGCTATTGCTGCCTGAACTAAATAATGGCATGAGGGTTTTCATCATGCCACTGATGTAAATTGTGGAAATTGACGATACCATCTCTTGTAAAGCCCGCTTCATCAGTAAAGAGCACAGATGACAAAAGAGAAGATTGGCGTCGCCTGTCTGTAACAACCATGCACAATAAGCTTCTCGTAGTGGAAAGTCATTCTCACCAAGTCCTTGTACTTCTTGCATATCGTATGGATATAGTTGATTGGTTCTTAAAATCTGTTACACTGTTATGTGATCGACATTTTCTGTCAATGCAATTCTTTGAGTTCTCTCACCTGCATTTTCCTCAACATGGCCCAACACACGTTGCTCCAGTTCCAAAGTTCTTGTAGTTCGTGCCGTTCCTGGTCTGCCGCGATCTCGAAAAAGATCTTATTTCCCTTAATCTAATATGAAGCCTTTCGAATGTTTCCTCGTTTGGTAAAGGTTGGTTTGGGAAATGGTCTCCGTAAAGTCTTCTTGTTTCCGCCCTATTACAAGGTGCCAAACGGTACATTAAATGCATGACGGACATCTTTTCGACAGAATAATCTGGCATTTTTGTACAAGTAATTAGATAGCAAAACTAATAACTTAAATGACTTAATCAACGGTTACGACTAAAAACAAGAAGCAGGGATTACTTATGTACTTGACAATGGTCTGAAAAGCTTAAATGCGTGTAACCAATGAATTTCTTGAAATTAATTGCTGTAACTCAGTAACGAACCATTTTAGGACATATGTTTATATAATAGCATATTGTGTTACAAGTGCAGAAAAGTGCAAATTTCTCAAGAGTGTGAAGAAGTTGCGGCATGAGATGAAGTTGAATGCCGCAATCACGTGAGCGTGAAATTGGCGTTATTGCACGCGTTACACACTATACTTTATCTACGACAACAAAAAAAGTAATAAACCATCAACAGCTAAGAAAGATTTTTAGCCTAGAATTTATACTCGCATTCATATTTTTTACGTGAAATCTCTGGCAATAAATTAAGAGATGTAATGTAAGCCGCTTCCATGATGTTTGAAGGTGTACAAGTGAACACCCCATTTTTCCCATCATCGGATTCACTCATGATATATCTAGAATTTCGAAAACGACAGAAGTAAACATTAAATTTTTAAAGACAATAGTAATAATACGTTTACAATCTGTATAATTTCAGTCAATCTACTATTTAGTACTTATAGTTAAATAATCATACGTATGTACTCGTTTTTAAAAAATAATTTTATACAATCACAATTCATTTGTCAAGGTTCTTAACCCCTTTGTTGCGATATGTCAACATATTCTCGCATTATGTAGCAAATTATAAATGCTTTCAATGTTTTTATTGTAATTTAGCAATAATAATAAATAATATTACATTAACAATTATATAATAATGTAAAAAATTAATCAATTTTAAGTTTTAATTGAATAACAATCTTTGTAACTTTATATAATAAGAAATAACATAGTCATCTCAAGGCGTCTACGTAGCTCAATGGTTAAGCTCCCGCTAGTAGACAGGCGTTCCGGAGTTCGATTCCCCGCTCTGCCGTTGATATTTTTTCTAGATAGATTTGCATTCAAAATATGATTTAATGGAAAACATTAATTAAACAAAATAAATTAACTTTTATCTAAATTTTATATTTTAAATATTTTATAACATTGTAATTTATTGCATGTGCTGACATCTATGGCGTTTTAATAGAACTGCTGATTGTTAAGAAACCTTTCCTCACGGTCTTTACCGTTCAGTTTGGAGATTGTTTGCAATTGGTCTTTTTCACGGTTACTAGATTGTGCGGAATGTGTAACTTTCTATGGTCGTCGTAGATAAACTTTTTTTCTTATTTTTAGTCTAGAAACTTTTAAGTGTATTATTTAGAAACAGAACACCAACGTTAAAACAATAAATTATCTGAGTTACTTATTTACATATCTATGGATTCAGCCAATACCGCTTCTGTAAACGCCAGAGTAACAATAGGTCTGCAAAAAAACTACTGCACTTACTATAATAGTATATTAAAGTATTAGTTTCATAAGACGCGTTTTTAGCGCACGCGTCCGAGTTTAGAAAACGACCCGCGAAGCGGGGAGTTTTCTAACGGACAAGTGCGCTAAAACGCCTTATGAAACGAATACTTTATACTATTTTTTATACTTGCGTCGTTATTTCGTTAATTATTAAAACATAAATTAGTTTTAAATAAGATTTGTTAGTGAAATTTTGTTAAGTACTTTTGACAGTTGGCTACACTGAAAATTCAACTTCAGCATTTGTTATTTAAATTGTTTTGTTTTTATAAAATTAATTTAGTTTCGGTGACAAGAAGGTAAAATGGTCAGATATTCTCTCCCTCCATCTTATTAAAAAGAATTAACTTATCTTAATTAATCTTAATCTTATTAAAATATTGGAATTTAACCATATTGATAGATTTATAACAACTGCAGAAAATAACCAACACTTAGCTATGAAAGTAAGTAAAATTTTGTGCTAAATACTTTTAATTTTTAATATATTTCAATTATTTAAGGTTGCGTTAATAATGGGATTATGTGGTGCCTGCCGAAGAGATGAATTGACCAACATGTTATTAGACGATATTGTGGTCAAAGATGATGTGTTCACTGTGACTGTAACAAAAACAAAAAATAAAGTTCGAAGAAAATTCTTAATTACAGAGAAACTGTGGATTGATTTAATTAAGCAATATTTGAGCCTAAGGCCTAAGAAAATAAACCACAGGCGGTTTTTTATAACCTACCGCAATGGAAAATGTATTTCTACTCCTATCGGTATAAACACCATGGGAAAAGTTCCTTTTATTATTGCCACTTATTTGCATTTAGCCAACCCGAAGCTTTTTACAGGTCATTGCTTTCGACGTTCAAGTGCTTCCCAATTGGCAAACAAAGGTGGCTATTTAATAACTATAAAACGGCATGAGGTTGGAAGTCTTCAGCTGTGGCTGAGGGCTGTATTGATGCTTCAGTTAAAAAAATGGATGTAGCTGAATTGCTATCTAATAAGCTATGTACTTCCACTTCAACGGCTCAAGTGGTAATTGACCAGTCTTCCACTGCTTCATTTTTACATGAAGAATCACACACTTTTAGCAGCAACCCAATAACGAGTCAACAAAACATTGTTGAGGGTCAAAATTTACCTTCATTTAAGATTAATGCCCAGGACACTTCTGCTGTTACAATCAAAGTGTATAATAACTGTACTTTTAATACAAAAGATGTATAAAGAATAATTTGTGAATTTATTAAATAATTTTTAATTTAATTTATTTTGTGTATGTTTATTTTATATTTTAAAAGTTTGGCATTTTATCACATAACAACATAACCGCACTTTTAAATATAATAAGTTTGACATTTAAGAACAGCTGTTAGGTGCTACCAACTTTAAAAAACAAAATTTTGCTGTTTCCAGTACTCTAATAAATCTCATTAGGACACGCAAATGCGTGTCCTAATGGAGTTCATTAGGACACGCAAGTATAAAAAATACTATTTACATACATTTACAACAATTACACCTAGTAGTTTACTACCAGAAGCACTTTAGTGTACTAGTTCTAATTATGCAAAACGTATGGAAGCATGAAATCAGAGAGAGTTCAGTAAAATAGCAGAAAAATTGTAATAAACACATTAACAACTATGGGAAGTAGAATGGAATGAATGGAGAATGAAGAGAAGTAACGTTTTATGTATTTCTACATAAAATTATATAAAACTAGTAGTCACGCATAATTATAACATCATAATCATTTCAGGTAATTATAGAGATACAATCTACAATAATTACTACCATGCGCTATTTTATTAATAGGTAATTTAACTTAAACTGATACCTATCTACGATGAATCAATTGTTTTTTTAACAGGAGTTCTAACAGCTCGATTTCAGGAAAGAGCCAAGTGGACTATGAGATTCTAAACATGTACCACCGATTGTTTGGTGTTTGATCTCTTAATGAGATTCAGATCGAGAATATTTAGTTTCCTTAATTACTTAGTTATAAAGTACAAATGTGTCATGGCACCTAAATCTGGTGAAACTATCCGTATTGAAATCTTAATCAATATAGCCAAAAAGACCGCGAGATTTTGAAGACATTTTGAGACAGAAAGATACAGAATATGATACAGACAAAATCTAAACCCTGGTTGAGTGGTTATGTACGAACATAATTCGTACCCACAGCTACAGATATTCTACACTTACCACTCGTGGATTAAATGCAGCCCTCTCTGCTTTATCCGGCTGTCGGTAAGTACATCGATTTATGTACACATGTACACATTATAATAATAATTGCACATAATGGAAACAATTCCAAATAATGAATCTAAGGTAAACAAAATTTGTGTACTTTCATAACTTTTGGTATTACTTAAAAAGTTAGTATCAGACGCAGTAAAGAAAAGATAATATGATAACCGAAAGGTTATGGTTCAGCAGTGCTGATATTCCTTAATACCTTAAAAAAGTTTTAATGAAGATATTAGGTATGTTGACGCTTAAACTAAAAAAGATAATAACTAACTTAAATTTATACAATATTCTGCAATACCTGCAAAAACATTCTACTTAACATTATTTATTGTAAAATTAAAAATGTACAATATGAAACTCAGGCAGGCAGTTTCCCTAGTAGTAGTATCCAAGTATCCAGGAACGTTTTGAATAATAAATAATTTTATGATAAAGTCATGCAGCCTGCAACAAGTTTCTATTTTTCATGTTCAACCTAGAACAATCAGTTAATTCTGTCAGCATATTTTGTGATACAAGGGCTATAAATTTTACTACAATGAAAAGTTAGATAAAACAAGCGTTTTATACAACATTGGTATGGAAGCACCTAGTATGTGGATAAATTAATTTTAAGTAAATTTGTTTTATATTATTAGTAATGTGAGTAGTAAATGGTGTTGTCAACAACCAACCCCAAATTCCTTGCTTCGTTTATTATTGTCATTACAACATTATTGGTTTATAGCACCCGATGTTAAAACACGAGGCCTTAACTGTTCTAATTTTGCACAATTTCCAAATAATATCCAGTTATCATAACCAAATGATTAAAGGAGTAGTATATCTGTATAGCTAGTATCGTTAGCATACATATGGCATACATAAAGCAGTCGTTAACAAATTTATTTATTAAAACAACTGTACACATAAAGAACAAAGAGCCAAGAATTGATCCCTGGGACACACCAAATGTAATAGAACGGAAACCAGAGAAACTGCTGCACAATCTCGCCATTTGTTGTACTGCTTTACGGCCAAATCCAATTGATTTGAATATTGATAAATGAACTGCATTGTTGATCGTAACGAAAGCCTCGTTGAAATCCAATAAAATCTATATTGATATCATAGTTTGCACACTAGCTACTATGAAGTTAATAGTAATCTTCAACAGGTCTGCGGTAAAACTGTGTCCAGGTCGAAATCCAGACAGATGAAAAATGTTTTATACAAGAAATTCTCTAAAAATCATCCAAGAATAACTTTAAATTAAAGTTTTTGTGAAGCACGAGGGCTTATCTATTGACAGTTGACAATAAATCTTATTATGATCAGCGAATTTCGGTTATTTTACATCAAAGTCAAAAATCTATGTCTGAGTTATTAGATGATCTAAATCGGCTCTAGTTGCTTCTGTCATGACTTGTATAAGGCTATTGTAAGTGAATCTAACATTGAATTATAATATTTAGAGTCGGACTCGTTAGGTTTGAGAACATTGATATTGCTATCGCCTAAACATATAAGGTTATCAGGCGTAGCGGAAGCCTGCATACAGGCAATTTCAAAATGATCACAGAAGGATTCAGAATTCTGGCTAGGCGGTTTATAAATTTAACATTTATCCAAATTTGTTCTAACTGATATCTGAGAAAATTATTAATAAGACAATACATATTTCAAAGTCTTGGTTATGTAACTCCATAACTCCTGATCAGATCGAAGTATCTTATAACCTGGAATATGCATGATATCTTGTTTAACTAGTTCTCACTAATGGCAATTAGATGGTACGTATTTTACTCAGCAAAGTTCTTCAATAAATGTAATTTTGGAAAGAGACACCTAATGTTATATGAGCAATTTTCACAGTATTTCTAGTCATCTTTATCTGTATCATGTGTGATTTCATTGTTTTTTTTTCAGAAACGCCGTAAATTCGTATAGACTTTATCTCTGTTATATTTTGTTGTTCTTGATTTTTTTTCTTAGTTATGCCCAACTCGTTTTGCAATTGTCTGATTTTGCTGTTAAGTTGTTGTAGTTTGTCTCTTAGTGAAATCAATAATATGCTAAGAACACTTTAATATTTATATGTGAATTTAACACGTTTTTACAATTTTTGGAGGTTGGTTTCAGTGACGGCCTTAGCCCTCTTGGCACCCTCGGGCAGAGTCCTTCAGAGCGCCCTTATTAAGTTTAAAAAGTCACTGTTATAAAAAAAAATCGATTTTACGAATGACGAAAACCAAGAATTTTTGAAAATAATTTGAATTATTAACTAAAGTTAACTTTTCGGGACTTTTTAACGGCGAAATATGTAATTTGACCAGCAAAGTCTAAATCTTTGGCGATACCATTTTCAATTGCCAGAGTTACTAAACTAGAAAGTCTGCTCTGTGACACTGTAGACCTTAAATAGGTTTTTATTAACTTGCTACAGTAACAGGTATTGTTAATAAAATTCGCATAGCAATCCATACATTCGGATATAAATCATATAGATTGTGCTGTTCTAGGGATGCTGAATTTTTGTTATAGTATACTCACAGTATACAATATGGTGTAACAACTCGTAACAAAGGTAACCTCGAAATCCGTACCGAGCTCTGAAGTATCAGATTCCAGAATTTGGATGTTTTACCAGTTGGGTAAATCGTGTCGATTTTGTTAATTGTTTAATGATTTTACCAATGGCGCCTTTGGCGTTCCCAACAGTATAACGCCTTCGGGTGGTGCCCGACCTCGCACCCCCCTCCAAAGGCCGGCTTTGGTTGGCTTCATCCATCGTTGATCTTGTAGCCATCTTAATTTAAATTTAGTACAACTACCCCATATCAGACAACTACCTGATAGGCGACACACGATAAAGAACGAGGAAATTAGAGAAATAACACAACAGCGACCAATAATGAAGAAAATTGAAAACAAACAATGAAACCGATATGGGCATATTATAAGAATGAAGCAAGATAGTATAACAAAAGCAATAAGGGAAGCAGGATAACCAAAGAAGAAAAGAAGAGGCGGGCCAAGAAGAAAATGGATAGAACAAATAGAAAAAGCAGGAAGAAGAAAAGAAAAACAATAGATGAAATGAGAATACTAGCAAGGAATAGAAAGGCCTGGAAGAAATGGATACGGTATGACATGGAATCACAATTCAACGTCTGAAAAGGGAAAAGGATAAGGATAAGAAGAAGATGAACATGAAGACGTTTTAGTTTCATTGCTTATATAGATATATAGATATAACCATCAAACATATAATAATAGCCAGTTCCGATGTCCACCGAAAAATATCTCGAAAACTAGAAGACTTAGGAAGCCCACATTTTACAGGCAGGTGGGCCTTGCCCCAAAGGGGTGCATGAGTATATTTTTAATCCTAAAAACCCCGAGGGGGTCGCAGGAGGAGGCATTTCTTTAAAAAATCGTTATAGATATATAACTCTTGAATGGCGTAAGCTACAAACTTCAAATTTTCACAGATTATACTTGAAGTAATTGAACTGAAGATAAAAAAATACAGAAACTGCCGACATTTCATTCAGGGGCGGAGTAAGGCAACATTCCAGAGGGAGAAGAGTTTTCCGCAAAAATAACTATTATAAAAATCTTGATTGTTAGTAATCTGTAAAAGATACGTATATGCCATCCCGGGCTTTTGTGTAGATCTTTTTGAGAGCTACAATTTCGCTTACAGTTTGCCTTTATCTGTTACCATTTTCGCAGCGTAATGCGTAATTATTTGTTTCACACTTTACTCATTACTCGACTCTCAAAAACTCCTATAAATAATCTGTATATATAGAAACCTTTTCTAAGAAATAAGCTATCAAATGATGAAAACGGCATTAAGATCGATTCAGTGGTTTTCGAAATTCACCGGTTTTTACAAAAACTACAAATTTAATGGGAGCACGCTGCGCGCTGATTGCCTGTGACTGGCGCGTTTTCACAGCGGTGCATCCACACGCCGTTGATTCTCCAACGAATATTATGCTACTTTTTGAACACGCCTGCCATTCGTTTAAAGTTATTTTGAAAAAAGGCCAACTTATGTGTTTTTATAGCATTTATTTGAGCAAAGAAAGTTTGAGACTACGATTAGTAATTACGAGAAAAGGCATTATGAAGGCTAATTATGAATCAAACGTGATTATATCAAACATATAATAATAGCCAGTTCCGATTGTCAGCGAAAAATATGCTGGACTCACCCAAACGGCCCTAGGTCGATTCCCGGTGCCGGCAGTTCTGGTTAAGGTTTTCTGCAGTTTTCCTTAGCTGTGACACAAATGTGGGCAAATTAGGACACTTAGGGCCTACGTAATAATAATAATCGTCCCCTCCCTCCCGCACAAGCTTATAGCTTCTGGGGCCTGGTTTCCAGGCTATGGATTGTAGCAATTATTATTATTATTATATCTCGAAAACTAATATACTTAGTAAGCTGAAATCTTACAGGCAGGTGAGCCTTACCTCAAATGGGTGCAAGAGAATATTTTTAATCCTAAAAAACCCAAGGGAGTCGCAGGGGGAGGGATTCCTTCAAAAATCATTATGGCTATATATTTTTTTAATGACTTAAGCTACAATCTTCAAATTTGCACATATTATACTTGAAGCAATTCTAAAGGTATAGAAAGTAATACAGAAATTACTGGCGTCTCATTCAGGGGGAGGGAGTAAGACAACATTTCAGAGGGAAAGAGTTTTCCGAAAAAATAATTATTAAAGAAACCAAGGACTTTTTTGTAGATCTTTTTCAGACCTACAATTCGTTCGTTTACAATTTGGCTTTATCTATGATTGTTTTCGCACCGTAAGGCATTATGTGTTTGTTTTGCCAATTTTATTGATTATTTCTTTTACATGTTGCTCGTTATACGACTCTCGAAAGACCTTTTGAACAATCATTATATAACTATACATTCTCCAAGAAACACGCTATCGATTGGTGGAAACGGCATTAAAATCTATTCAGTGATTCTCGAAATTCAACATCTTTTACGGAGACATAAGTTAATAGTAATTATTCGAGTGCGCGTGTACCTACGAATGATGCGTGGTAGGTGGTATGCACGCACATTGCCGGCGCCGCGGCGGTGTTATCAGCAGCTCAACTTTTGTAAATCGATCTCTTTTCTTATTACATTGATAGCTGAAACGACCAGAGACGGGTCCGTTGATTTTTCAACGGGTGTTATGCTAGTATATAATATAGATAAGCTTACAAAAAACTGCTAGGGGACCACCGGAGGAATATCTTCTATCAAATGAATAGCTGAAAAATGAAAAATACTTCCTTTTCCTCTTTAAGAGTGGAATTTACTGGAAGTAGAAACTGTTAAATCACTATCGAAAATTTTTAAAAGACACCTACATGCCAAAATAGAACAAACACGACGAGTTCTGTATTAACTCAACTCCAAATTTAAATTGGTCCCTTTAGAAATTGATTAGGGGAAAATCTCCTATCTGTTTTCTTTTAGCTCGTATACGTTTTTATACATTTTTATGGGTAACCTTTTATGCAAAGAGCAAGTCGATATCTCATAACTCTTAAGAGATACATGAAATAAATTTTACACCTTTTCACCCCTCCAGGGGTTGAATTTCTAAAAGTCGCTTGTTAGTGAGTGCTTACGTCATGGAAGGAGTAACTATATGCGCGTACTTCATACTTTTAAATCCACGAGTTTCCGCTAGAAGTTAAAGTTTTTATATACAGGGTGTTCATTTGAAAACGACCCACTCTTAATAAGTCAGAAATGACAAGGATTGCAAAAAATCGCTCAGACTTGTTTATTGATTGTATACGGTTAATGCCTAATCTTGCCAAAACAGCTCTTCTTAATCTTTTTCGGTTACCAATTAAGGTGTCGAGATTTCCTGTCTCTGTTTGTAATACGCGCCCTCACTATTCACCATTACACATTTTCTTCCATTCACTTCTACCGTTTGAGAGTTTCTTTGCTTCTAGCCTGCTTAAATTCGTTTTATTTAATACACTTCCCAGTTCTTGGGTCCAGGTCTTAAGTGGTTTTCTGCCCGTTGATCTCGCTTCCCATATATCCTTCAACTCTCTCTCCCTGCTCATTCTGTGTAGGTGCCCAAGCCAACGCATTTGATTTTTTTTTCTATTTTTTCTTTTAGTGGCTTCTCATGTAGTCTTCTCGTTATTTCTTCGCTTCTAATTCTATCTCTCCTAGTCACTCCTTCTATTTTGCGCAGGAGTTTCATTTCGCTTGCTTGTAGCCTTTCTTGTTGTCTTTTTGTAAAGGTCCATGCTTCGCTATTATACGTTAGTGTCGGTACGTAGATGCAGTTATATATTCAAAGTTTGGTTTGCTGCGTGATTTCTTTTTTACTGAATATTATTTTATTTATGGTGTGGTAGAGTCTGGCTGCTGCGCATAATCTACTATTAATCTCGCCATCCATGTCTGCCTTGTAGCTCACGGTTGAGCCCACGCACTTGAAGGTTTCTACTTTGTTAACAGCTCATTTCCCAGCCTGTTGTTTATGTTTTTTGATTCCTTGCCCGTACTCTTTCCATATTTCTGTAGCCGACTGTTACTCGTTTTATCTTATTCATGCATTTTTTTGCTATTTCATCTACTAGATTAAAATAACTCAGTACTCCTTGTCTTACTCCTTCTTCCGTTCTGAATTTTCCCGATTCAATATTTGCCGTTCTTATGTAATTTCAGATGTTTTTATACGTACCTCTTATTGCATTTATTCTTGCCATTCTTCTTTAATAGCTACCAGATTTGTCGTCTTGGAGCTGCATCGAAGGCCTTTTCCAAGTATATGAAGCAGATGCATAACTCTTTATTATGTTTTATGTCCTTCTCCATGATCTGATTTAATCCAAAGATTGCATCGTTTGTACCTCTTCCAGCTCTGAAGCCGCTTTGGTAGTCTTCTATTTGATGTTCGGTAACTTTTATCAGTCTTTGTTCCAGTATTCTTTCGAACGTTTTGCTGGGAACACTCAGCAATGAAATGCTCCTATAGTTATCACAACAGCGGCTGTTACCTTTTTTGTAGGAAGGGAGGTTTATTGCTGGTTCCCAGGCTCTTGGGATCGTTTTATATTTCCACGCCAGCCCAATTACTTTGTGTAGCAATTCCCTGCCTTTCGGGCCCATCTTTTTTACCATTTCGTGACCTAATTTTTCTTCTACAGAAAAAACATGCGTAGCTTCAAGATAAAGGTTTATTTAAAGTAATTCATAAAAGATTAAACCGAAATATTAGATATAACATTAGTTTCGTTACGGTAGAAAAAGGCTTTTTTACTAACTGTTTTAGTTATATCAAGACCTAGCTGTGGTCTGGATATTTCGTGGTAGTATGCTCCTCTCTTCTGTAGTTTGTCCAGGTTACAATGCGATGGCCTTTAGAACTTCCCACAAAAGTATTGTCTTGTGTTGCTAACAATTTAAAAAATTTAAAACTTCTAATGAGGCATAAAAGCTACTTGTGACTAGTACAAAACCTTAGTGTGGTTAATCTGTTAACTACTAGTGAATAACGAAAGCTAATATTAACCATTTGTGAATTATTATTGCGCCAAATGGTAGGTAAACGAAAAATTATCGCCAGTAGAAATTTCTGAAACATACAAAATACATTAGAATCATGTTTTGAACGGCAATCATGTAAGATCGTTTATAGTGCCTCTAAGCAGTGTCTAAAATTACAGTTTACGTCCTCGATGATACGATGCGATTTTTACTGCGTGCTCTGTACAAAAAAAGTCCTAGGTAAGAAATAGTAGCGGTATAGTATAGGTGTCCTTATTAAAAGTCGTTAGTAAAAAATAAAAAACTCGAAAAAAAATTCATTTCTGTAAATTATACCAATAAGAAAGACAAGACATGAGGACTAGAGGACTGTGTTCATATTATGTAATAAAGATAGAGATATAAATATAGAGATTTTAAGGATTTTCGTCTAGTAATAGGTCAGATTTTCTTTTGATGTTAATATCTATAGTCTGCAAATTTTTCAATTCCTTTAATTTTTTTCTAAAGACTCCTTTTTTTTATTTGTTTTGTTACAGACGACAGCTTTCATTTCTTAAGATTGGTTTCTTTCTTGTATTGATTAAAAATTCTGTGTTTGACGTTCCAAGAACGAATATTATTTGTACTTTTAGTATGTACACAACAAGCTTTTCAATTTAATTCCAGAATTCCTTTGTCGTTTTAAATAATGATCGTAACAGTACACAATCTAAATTGAGATTTCAGTGTTGCCATGTCTATTCGATCAGTAATTTACAAGAATCTTTACATAATTTTAGAGATCTACACATGAAATTTATTGTTGAATAGATTAATAGGAATCACAGACTGTTTCAAATTGTAAAACAAGAAATTCTAAACGTGCAGAAAGTTTCAATAATTAAGTTGATCACGATGGTGTTTATAATAAAAAAGCATATTTCATGAAGTAAATGACAACGAGTAAAGTATATACAGTTATTATGATGGATAACGTTTGTTTACAACCTTCAAATGGCTACAAAAAATCAACTAACTTTTTACTTTTTTCGAAGTTTGAAAAATTATCAAAAAATTAATTTTTATGTGACAGTTGTATAAGTTTATGGTTTTTATTTGAAAC
The DNA here is from genome assembly GCA_929113105.1 of Agrypnus murinus. Classification (NCBI taxonomy): domain Eukaryota; kingdom Metazoa; phylum Arthropoda; class Insecta; order Coleoptera; family Elateridae; genus Agrypnus; species Agrypnus murinus. The sequence goes on from OV816031.1 coordinate 47,740,455, forward strand.
GTTGCCAAATATATTTTCTACATAGCAGATACTTTCGAATTTCATATTACATTATTTATTGTTAGTAGTGCCATCGAAATTGCAACTCTCAAGAATAACTTTGATATATTTAAAATGAATAAAGTCTTAAGATTTTCATAATATGAACATTAGAAGTAGGTTAATTAGTGCTGTAAATTGATACTTGCACTCTCCAATATACCATTTACTCCATTATTTACTTTATTCATTCATTTATTTACTCAACCGTTCATCTGATAATTTGATGATTGAGCTGGTTTAATAATTTAAATAAATCTATAATTTGTTTCCTGTTTATGAGCACCGCTTTTTCTATGATTCATCAAAAAGTACACTTTAATTTCAAGGAATCAATACTTGTATTTACCGTAGTTACATATACAGCTAATTTTTTGTAGCCACATGCATTATGTTTGTTTTTCAGTTATACATTTAATAGGTCTTTAAAAAAATATTACTACAACTAACGATGTGAGAGACGATGCTCTAATATGGCATTTAAATTAAGTTGAGGCCATAGAGAATGCAAGATTTAACCTAAAATAGAAAAGGTCTGTTGTAATAAGGAGGTAGACAAGTATTTATTACCTTGTTTGAGCATTTTATAAGAAAGAAATATGTTTCCATTTTAACGAAATTATTAATTTCATTAATCTTCTACTATTTCAAAATTTTATAATTCTTGGGTAAATAGTTTTGATGGAGGATTATGAAGTTGTTTTTTTACTACATAATTAAACTATCTTAAATGTAGGGATTGCTTTTTACAAATGATATCAATAAAACAACATACAAGTATGTGTGGTAATGCATCGGACACTAAAAAATGTAATTGGCTTGCATTTTTAGTTTGTTGATATTTGAAATTATGTAAATAATGTTTGTTAGCATATAAAGTTTAAATTTGTGAAGATAGGAAGGTGTGAAAAGGTATTTTTATGTAAATAAGTTAATAAAAAGTTGTGTAAAGATGATATTTCATCGGCATTCAATAAAGCCTTTGTTGTAAAAAAAAACATGAATGTTATATGTCATTAGATAAGAGCTTTAATAATCTATCAGAGTATCTAATTAGTTTTAGGATTAGTTAAAATGTATAAACAATAATTTGGTTATGTTATAAATCAAATGTCAGAGTTCTTTTGCTTCATGCAAAATTTCCAATAGAATTCAATTGTTTCCCAGAACAGTATAAAAACCCGGCCATTTTTGTAAAAAACCGTCTTTCAATTTACATCTTTAGAAAAGTGCACACCTGTTGAAGAGCAAAGATCAATTTTAAGGGAATGTTTTGGAGTTAAAAAACATGTAAACAAAGAAGATGAAGATGATTTTTAGGTAATTATGTTTAGAAAACGTTGAAGTGTGTAGATATTTAACAAAGTTCAGTGAATCCAAGTGATTTTCTTTTAATAACACGTGCATTAAATTTATTCAAGTGATAATTTACTTAGAGATTAATTTTTTAAATTTGATAATAGATTTATCAAATTTTCGTTACGATTGGATTTTGTAAATGGATATGACAAGCAACTGGATTTGGAATTCAATTTATTAAAACCATTAATCTGAAACTATTTGAAAGAGGTGAATGACTTTCTTTCTTCCTTTCTTCTTTCTTCCGATTTGCGCTGTTCCATCTATAAGTCGGCTGCAGCCGCACATTGGGCCTACATAATAATAATAATCGCCCCCTCCCTCCCGCACAAGCTTATAGCTTTTGGGGCCTTGGTTTAGGTTATGGGTTGTAGTAATTATTATTATTATTATTATTATTAGACGTCTGACAAAGCGACGTCAACAAAAACAGTTGAAACATTATGCGACTGCTTAACGGTAGATTTCTTGACACTAGTTGGAGTTCTATGAATTAGGTGCAGATTATTTAAGGGTCACTCGAGTGTGGAAATCGGCGTTGGTTGTTTTAGGTAAGCTGATTATGTCACATTGTGGATAATATTTCTGTGTTTCAGAAGAAGAATAAATAAAAGATATCTTACTTTAGCTGGTTCTTAAAGAGACTTACAAGGCTTTCCGATTGCTTTTCATCATGTACGAAATATTGTTTACTATTTATCAAACTACAGTTGCGTAAGTGCCCGTGAAGTGAGCAGTGCCTCGAATGGAAGAGCAACTGCGTGTACAGGTGCTGCTTCCACGTCCACTTTACGGTCGGTAACTCAGCTCAGTCAGTTTGGGTAGTGTTAAGTGCGAGGTCGGTAAAGCCTAGTTTCGGGATGGAGCCCTCTTTCTAACACAGGCTTATGGCACACCACTGGTGAGCTCAGTAGAGCTATTTGCTAACGGCTGTCTTCCTTTATTCATATTTTTCAATTCCGGGTGCTGCCGCACCACCACCAAGCGGTTAGTGAAATGAAACGCCAACGGAATCAATAAAGCAATTTAAACGGTTTATTTAAATACTATCGAAAGAATAGAAAGAATAAATATTATTTCTCATTTAAATGCGTAGATTGTATAAATAAATGGAAAATGTATTAAAGGCCTTCGGATATAATATTACAAAGATAAAATTTAGTTTTCCAATTTTAAATTCTGAACCGTTTCAGAACTGAATGTAATAAACAACGAGTGGCTAACAACATTTTAAAATGAAAAGAAGATGAATAACTAGAGAAATACTTTATCTTCCACATGATAGAAGGTCCTTTGATTCGCCATTCGCTTAAGGACATGTGCAAACAAATGTAATTTTAATAATTGCCAATAATTTTCCAAATAATGCAGGAATTATATTCAAAACAATCAATAACCACCACATTAAGTTAAAATGCAAGTAAATCGTTAACATTAACTGTTTTATTTAACCACCATAAAACTGGAGGAACACTATGGTGCACCCTTTAACCGAAAGTTTTTAAGAATGTCGCCATTTTCCAATATGATACATGCGAGTGGAAGATGCCTCTTCCAGCGAAAATCATCGCGATTATACGGCTCATGAAGCAATATGAGTAAAAGATTCCGTTGTGAAACCTTCGTTTTTGTACGTTTTAAGACACTTAGGGGCGTTGTAACTAGACTCTTACATTTTACCAGGAGAAAATTTATAAGAAAATGTAAGTAGCTTCTATAAATTAAAGAAAGTGAATGCGAAGTAATGCAAATATTTATTTTCTAAAATACAAGGTAGATTTCCTATCCAATATAGCCTCATATAAAGATTTTATTAAAAACAATATATCGATCGTAAAAGAATGCGAGAACAGATTTGTATGCACTCGAAGGAGAAGAGTGTTTTACGCATTAATATTAATACGTTCACCAATGAATTTTAAATGCGAACTGAATAAAATTAGTTTTAGAGAAAAAGGTTACGAAATTACGTAAACAAATAAAACTCGGGCTGATTGATTTAATTAAAGTTAAGTTAATAATATAAAGACTAGAAGAAAAATGAATATATGATGATTACAGCGTTATAATTTATATTCTTAAAACTATCCAGTTTAATAGGTTACAAAAAACTCGTGTGCAGTATGGTGTTAACTTTTCAGAGATGTTATAACTTTTCAACTGAACAAAATTTACAATAAAATTAATCTAAACAAATTGGATGTTAATCTATTATTTTTATACCACATCACTCATATCAATCAGTTGTATAACAGTTTAAGTATATGTAAAGAATGAGGTGCATCAAACTTCACTGATGAATTTCAGGCGACATTTAAAATTAAAAAAATTAATAAAGCCTTTTAATTAAACAAAGTCAAAACTTTGAGTAATTATGGTCGTTTTTAGAAAAGCATAATTATGCAGCGCGTATGATGATTCAACAATCATTCACGGAAGATCAATGGAGCTGTGCAAATTTGGGAACGGTACAAACATGTTCACGAATTTTAATGCAACATAAATAAACAAAGTGGAAATTTGTTTTTGAATATCATCTGTTATGACACGATTTTATTGAAATATAAGGTTTGAAGAGCGGAATATACGAAACGCATATCCGTGAGTTCCTTGATGAAGTCAAATCGTCTGCCATAGCAAATATTAACAAAAATATTACAGATACTCAAACGTTCAGGGTGAACTGACTAGCAGTCGTTCGAGGTGTCGGACGCACTAGAATCCGGGACTAGCCCAGTAGACGGAGGTCTGGGCAGTCGTTAGAGGTGTCGGGGAGTACTAATATCCGAGACTAGCTTGTGGGCAGACCACACAGCGTTCACCCTTAGAACTGGTCGTTGTCTACCCAATCCCAGGTCTGTCTGGGCAACGGGTGACGCAGTCAGAATGTTATGTGTGGTAGAGTTACACGCAAGTGTTTCTCGACGATTCCTCTAAAACGTTGCGGAGGAAGCTCTGCTAATATGAGGGCACGGCGTGGACGGATTTGATTTTTACCTGACGTCAGAGTCTGATATGATGCTAGTTTCCCGCTGTCTGACCTAGACCCTGACCTTACCCTGGTAACATGACACCGGTGTGGGCGGATTCCAGTCTCGCCTTGGATAAGGTCATTTATGGTCACCGAAGGAACCCGCTGCTTGATCGAGGTCATTTATGGTCACCAAAGGAACCCGCTGTTTGACTGAATCTTTTTCCGCTTTTTGGCCGATGGGAAAGTGCATGCCGCCAGGTAAATGTGCTTAGGAGCTATCCTGACCACCCTATGATCCGGACTGCAGCCGGGTACACTGATTGGGAGAAGTTCCAAAGGCCATTACACTTAAGGCAACTTCACCTTAACTGGTACACACTGGGAGTCTATAACGTGTAGACTTACGAACGAAGCTCTCTCGAGGGCCCACTAAGCCTATATTTTGGTAGATCGGGGTGGCAAAACCATTAAAAAACCAAGTCCCGCCACATCTGAGGTTGGATTCGATCGGGCAGTGGCCCCAACCCCTGTCTCGGGGAGGAGCTTATGAAGGTATGAAAGAGGACTGTAGGGCTCTCTCTATTCAACTGAGTTAAGTTGGGGGAATAGTCCTATTGCTGGACGAGGTAATTAGCCCCGTATGAAAAAGGACGGGAGGGTGCCGGCGGGTGAGCACGTGTTAAGTCAATCGCTCCGGTACTAGCCTGGATAGCTAGTAGAGGGTGGATAGGCAACCTCGCCCCGACCAGTGAGTTACTGGGAGAAATTTTTCGCAATTGCGCGCTGATTGGGCGTATCTTAATCACTTCCTCTTGGAAGGAACGTGGGGGTATGTTCACACGGGTACCCCACGTAAAACAATGACAATATCTTGTCTGACCTAGACGAATGGAAGATAATTAAAGTGAGATTTATCCCGGTCAGGGTGCTCTGACCTATGGGAAACTGCATGCCACCAGATAGTGACTCGGGGGTGACAGTATGTAGGTCCGGGTTTTGGCTGTGCAGTTCCAGTCGTCGGATTCCCAGGAATTGTCTAGATACCTACGCTTAAGGGGCGTTGATGCGAATTTATAGCCTCTCACGTTCAAGACAACTACACCCTAACAGGTACATGCCGGGATGCTACTTTGGTAGGCCTACGAAGTAGCCTCGAAACGAAGTTCAGTTGAGGTTGGATTCGATCGGGCATTAGCCCCAGCTTAGGCTGGACGAAGGAACTTATGAAGGCATGAAAGAGGGCTGGAGGGTTCCGGCGGGTGAGCACGTAATAACTTAATAGCTCCGGTACTAGCTTGGTGAGCTAGTATAGGGTGGATAGGCGACCTCGCTCCGACCAGTGGAGTAACTGGTAGTATTTGCTATGCTTATGCGCGCTAATTGGGCGTATCTCAATCACTTCCTCTTGGAAGCAACGTGGGAATTAAGTTATTACAGGTGCCCCACGTAAATAGATTGTTCAGATACTCAAACCGGGATTCTACTTTGGTAGACACGAAACGAAGCTCTGTCAGGTGCACACCAAACCTATAACTGGGAGATCAGGGTGACAAAACCATTCAAAACCAAGTCCCGCCACATTTGAGGTTGGGTTCGATCGGGCAGTGGTCCCCAACTTATGCTGGTGGGAGGAACTTAGCCCCGCATGAAAGAGGGCGGGTTTGTTCCGACGAGTGAGCACTTTTATAGCTCCGGTACTAGCCTGGAGAGCTAGTAAAAGGTGGATAGGAACCTCGCTCCAACCAGTGAGTTACTGGAAGGATTGACTTTTCAAATGCGCACTGATTGAGCGTGTCTCAATTACTCCCTCTTGAAATGAACGTAGAGATTAAGTCTCACGACAGGTGCTCCACATAGAAGACTCTTGGAGAATCTTAAACAGAAGATACGCATCGAAACTACTTTTAAACTGTGCAAGATTTATATAGACTAATTTAAAACACCTTAAGTGGTTGATGAAAAAAAATTAAACTCGCTTTTAAATTATCTACGAATGTAATAATGTGTTTTATTAAACTGACATTGAAAAATATTCAAACTTTTTAAAATACGAGTGGATAACCTCAGATTCTATTGCGGTGCAGCTGTTGTTTATTAACCCAAAAACTTGCAGTTTCAGCAGTTCTTATTTAAAAAGTTTGCATGTGCTAAAAACATTGCGCCCTCCTTCTCAAAAACTACTTGCTTTGTTTGATGTATGTATGTGTTATGAAACAAGCTGTCTAATACTTTAACTCTAGTAAAATATTAGATTAAAGTTCCTACTAATAGAAATGTACTAATAACTTGCTTGGAAAACTTTCCTATTTGATTAAAGTTTTCTCAATATCTACTACTTTATTTAATATAACTGGGTATGTAATTTCCTACTAGTCATGGCCAACTTTATGACATTGCCAAAGAAAATTAAAGATTGTTTGCTAGAATCTGTTTGTCCTATTAAAAGATAAGATCAATATAACCTACCACTATTAGGGTTTCTAGAAGATTGATAAATTATTTTATTCTTGATTAAATTTTTGATTTTCCCTAATATTAAAAAGTTAATAAAGTTAGAATACAAATAACGTAAAATGAATAAATATCCACAAATAACATACTACTCTAGTCAGCTTACCTCAATGACGTAAAACATAGCACAGTGATAATTTCTGTTTCCGGTGTTTGAAAAATGTGCCACGTTTTGCACACACACAACCATTTATGTATATTAATTTCTTTTATCTTTAACAAATATTATAGAAAAAAACTTTTATTATTTTAAGGGTAATCTTTATTTACACTTCACTATTCATACTGGCAAGAAGCCAAAAACAAATTAAAACAATCGGTGAAATTACACAAGAGAGATAAACTACTAATTCTTGGTTTAGTGCTTCCCCGAGAATCACAACAATGAAAACAAATAAATCACAAAAATGACATTGCATAAAGTGTGATTCACATTTATGGCTTTATTGAACGTTTTTATCATCATCAAGCACTCGCGTACTTTTTGGATGGTTTCCAGTAAGACATCCAGGATATGCCAAAATTTTTATTGTCATCCATTCTTGAGCCGTTCCTCTTAAATCAATGTCTAAAACGAGGTAGTAAGACTAATATTACGGATGATATATTAGTCTGTGACATTACAAAGGATGCTTTAAGATGTTTATTTTTAGGAATCTAATATCTGGCGTATCTATAGATATATAGTCTGCATTAATTTAAATATATTCGCAATGGGTAGAACTCGAATACTGAAAAATGGAAATGACAGTAAAATTGGGGGCTTATGGAAAAGCAACACGACATACAAATCAATTATTTACGAATAGTTCAATTCCAATATTCGAGGTTCCTCTGGACGCACGTTTAAAAAGAAATTAATGGCGGGCTTACCCAAAACAGATATTAAAATTTATATTATTTTATTCTAATATTTTGTAATTTCTTGAAGGGCTTGCATTATCTGTAGATCACCGTTCCCAACGGTACCATAGATAACGAGGATTAGAAGCTTACCTAAAATTTTTATTTTCTCCAAGGACATGCAGTTGCTGGAATATTTTTAAGAAATAGACCAAAAAGCAAATGCACGTTCAGGTTGAGTGTTTATCAAAACATGAACAGACTCTACATTGGTGTAGGAAATTGATGTTATAAGTTAAAAATATATTGATCATTAAATATTTAATTTTATTATATGTGCCAGATTATACGAGCTTGTATGTTACAAAGAATATCTTTTAGTTAAAATAAGATTATAAAGAATAATCTACGATAATAGTAACTATCGTAGTACTAGGTCCTAAATGTTATAATTGGTGACCCCGAACGAAAAAAGAGCTACTTCAACCCATTTCCTGAATTTCATAGTGTTTGGTTCTCCTGTCATCACATCTATTTTCACCGCTGGAAGAGTATAACGTATGTCACATAAATTTTGGGAAAACTTTCAAAGAGTTAAAAATAAATGTAACTGACTTTCAATCTAGTTGCCATGGTAAACAAATATTCATTAATACTTCAATTTATTATGACATTTCATAGCTGTCAAATTATTTGCACCGTTATGTAGTACAGGCTAAAAATTCGAAAGAGCTCTTACAACCCTGTTGGACACATGCCGAAGTATAAAATTGTAAACATCTTTCGCAATCAAAATATTTTTAAGATGATCATTCACAGTACAATTCTAGAATGCGAACATGGTATACCGTGCTTTAATCTTCCAAAAAGTGAACACCCGAAATTGCTGACAGACAATTGCGCCAGCAGAATATGTAAAAATGCAAAAAAAAAGTTGGTTAGAGTTGGTAAAGCATCGGACGGAAAGTTATCCAAAATATTTGCTGTTTCTCATCAGACTATAATAAGGGTATTGCAGAAAAAAGCCTCAAAGCATCGAAAAAGACGTAAGATGTTTACCGGGATTGCTTCAATTTATTAATACGACCCATCCACATGATCTAATATTGTTTTGAAATTATGCAAGAATGACTAGAAGTTGGTTCGAAGCTAAGAACATACCTTTTGTGCCAAAAGCTGACAATCTGCCAAATGTACCACAGACTCGACCGAGCGAGGATTTTTGGGCACTGTTGAGCAGAACAATGGGTGGGAAGTTCGAAATTAAACAGAATTAAGGCGTAGGCCATATAAAAAGATTGGGGAAATACATATCAACAACGTCCAAGACGTGATGGGGCAAATTAGACAAAAATTGCTCACTATTGTATACCATGGCCTTTTGTCATTATTTTAAATGTTGATTGCATTATCTTAAATGTAAGGTAAAATGTTGGCACAGTTATCATTTAAATAAATTACGTTAGACTTATTTTACAGTATTTAACTTTTTTCCCAAAACTTATGTGATATACGTTACCTTTTCTAATTCAACCCAACAAGTATCTTACATTTAATTGATTAGTTTTCAATATGATAGTACAATTCCCCTTTTTGACAGCTCCCATCTAAAAGTATACTTTGTACTCATAAATAGTGCGGTGATCTTTGAATATAAAATAAAATACAATATGTCCACCGTTCCAAATATAAACATAAATTATATACGGTGGATTAAATTGAGAATACACCACAGATATTCTTTTTTATTTCTCTCAGCTAGCTCAGGTTTGCTCAGTAAAGCATAAATTATTTGAATTACGAGACTCTTATATACTTTTATGCCTGGAAAGAAAGAAAAGCTTATATCGTAAGCACTAAAGCTCCTGCAACCTGGACAACTGCTACTAAACTCTGAATTTAAAAGAAAATAACGCTGGATGCTTGTATTAACATCAACTAAACACATATGTAAAATTGAAAACACATAAACTTTATTTAACGAACAAAAATAAAAATCCAAATGGAACGTCAAAATAAAAAAATTGTTATTCAACATAATACAATTGGTAATTGAGAAATAAATTCTCAGGTTTGCTCAAACTTTAAAAATAATTGTAGTGACTTGACATAGAATCAGTACGGTCATTCGTTTGAACAAACCAACACAAATGAAATTTGTTTAAAAATAAAAATATTTGTCAAATAAAAATTCTTAATTCTTTTTAAAAGAAATTTTATTGTTTTATTTAACTGAAATCAAATAAATTCTCAAAAGAACTTAATAAACTAAACCAAATAATTTTATATTTGAGGATGAACTTTACAAGTTAATTATTATTTATGAACTTGACAAGAATCATTTATTATAACCAACCTTGTATATTACGGTATATTTTCCTTTTTAAGAAGTTAATCCTTATTATTGGTAACACTGCGATAGAACCTATCAGCTGATTTCTTGTTTATAAAATATCGTCGATACGTAGATCGATGTCAAAAAAAATAAATTTAATCAGAATTTATTAAAACAAACACTTTCACTTTATATAATTGTTAAAGAACACTAATATCTTCTTTTAATCCTTTTAAGAAAACGTTCAGGTAAAACATATGGTTAACTATCTAACCTCAAATTAATTACAGATATTTTATCCGGAGCCGGGCATAGCTTCCGCCTTGTACGTTTTATCGACTGACTTTGTTACAATTTGCCCCAGCTTATATAGTTTCTGCCAGAACAAAAGAAAACTATGACACTTTTTCAAAACAGCCGAACATCTAGCAAGCTTGTGACGTCACTAATCCCGCACAGCTGTTCTGGATCATCACTAATCTTAATTCTGTTATTATAGGATTGTAGCCCTTGAAACGAAGATCAATAAAGTATAATACATTCATTGGTCCAAAATGTATCGTAACGAAGATATTCGAGAAAAACGTTTAAGAATGTACAAAACTCATTACGATCTAATTACATATAAAATTCAACAAATCAAGGTTCATCCTTTACAAGCTAATTACATGAATACATGACACAGGTAATACAAATAGTTTATCCATAGAAACATCTTTACAATTTACTACAAACATGATTTTTACAGTACGAAATACAATGAATAAGTCAATTGATGCATATACAAATGCCAGCTTAAATATAAAATCAACATTAATCAAATTATGCTCAAAATGTCCAGCATACAGTACTCTAAGCACTTGCTTAAAAACAATGGTGAGGAAAAGCAGGATAAAAGTCTATAAGAGTCATATCAACACGAACGACAGGATTCAATACCTTCATTAATTAAAGTTACCAGATATCTTGTAAACAAATTCAAAGATTAATTGTATTATATCAGTCATAATAAGATTGACGTAATTAATCTATTTTCAGCTAATTAGCAACATAAACTTGAGCTGGTCTCCTGGAATATAGAAAAATCTATCTAACGTTAAACATCGTAATATGTAAATTTTAATATGGAAATTACTTTTTCCTAACAAGTGGGAAACCGTCCCAAAGTAACATGGGTTGCATAAACATGATTATAATCAAGCAATCTAACTAATGTATATCCTTTTTCTAAAAATGAAACCTATTATTATTATTATGCATGAGAAAGCTAGGTTATGTTTGCATGAAGTCATTATTCTTAATTTTTAATTTAAGTATTAATGAACCTAACTGTGGTCCTATCTATAGCCTTTATATTAATTATGCCCATGACATAACATGTCCCTCTTTTAATTTAAATCCGATATAAAAATATTTGTGTTAACGTTTCTGTTCGATCGTTGATTAAATTTTCAATACAGTGATTTGATATCACTGCAATAGATATTTCGATTCTTTCCATACTGAAGACGAACTTCAAATATATCACATATTAACTTACTATTTAACGTTTTGAATGGGCATTATGATCTTATCGTCATAACTCCACAAAGATCGCCATACACAACCTTAAAAACAAAATTTAAGACCTTCATGTAGGTTTAGAAAAACTAGTTATGGTTAATATGACCTCCATGACTCATTTAGTCAATCTGAACTTGACCAAAGACTACGCATCTCTTTGGAGTACGAATTAGACCTACTGACAGAGACATTAGGTAATATCTTCAGTGATGTTTCTACAATCCAATATTCCAGTTGTAATAATATTTCAATGCTTACTCAAATAAACAAATTCTCAGACACCTTATCAAATTTTATCACCCTAAAGGATAAAGTAACTGATATTTCTTTCATTGTTGACAGAAAAAAATCATTTCTGTTTCTCTCAATCGCTTGGAAGTAGCAAATAATGAAAATATTCCATTCTTAGGTACCTTGTCACTGACAGTTGGCTAATTTTCAGCGACAACCCTGAAAGTCTTTTGTACCTAGTTAACATCGCATTCCTAATTTTAGAGTTGGATTTTCTTACATCATAACCTCCAAAACGATGTATCTGTCAAAAAATCATTGCTTTGCAACCGACTGGACGTGCGTTTTCTACTGACCATGATCCTATTAGGCTATCAGCTTATCACCTTAAGGCACTGTATTTTATTCTATCAATCATATGATTACTTCTTCAACAGGTCATTCACCTAGTATTTCTTCCTGAATTTCGTCCAAAAAACGTGCTATGAACCATGCTTCGTTTACGAGTTACCGTTAACAACAACTATATACATACTTAGGCTACTACTTATTTTATAGATTAAGTTAGAATAGGTAGGTATCTTTAGTTGACAAAGTTACAACAGTGGATCGTCGCAAGTTATCACTTGTTACCGAAAATCTTATTGTTGTTTCTTGGTTTTTTGTTGATGAGTCTAATCCTTGTCTCTCTTTCATTCTAGTAAGAATTTAAAGAATATCTACAGAGTGATACATGCGTTCACTGCTTGTAGTTATAATTAGGTTTAGTTTTACGATGTGATGAACCCGCATTATCTTTCTATCAACAGCCAAGGCCTTGTAGAAATTAATTTAGGTTATAATGCAATAATTAATTAGGTTCTTATTATCTTAATACAATCTAAGGTCCCATTAAAAAGATCAACCTTAAGATCAAGGTTTTGTAGCTGGAATCTGTTCTAGATCATAACTTGCATTGATATAACAGATTCCATTTTTCTCTACAGTCTATGTTAAATGTCGTCTACGTAATGACCTTCTGGTATAGTTTAGTCTTTTTTGTGCCGGGCTGTAAATATAGTAACCCCACTACATATTTATGACCAGGAAGGCATTTAACATACTAAAAGGTTGTCATGACAATAATTGTAAATAACAGAATAAATAGATTTCAAATTAAAGGTCTTTCATTATTCTATTAAAAGGTACTTAATTTATAATATATAAAATATATATTCAAACCCAAAGAATAATAATGTGAAATCCCTTTGTTTTGTGTATATTTACGAGCATTTATATTTCTATTCATAAAATAGATAATTATATAAATTTTAGATAAAGGTTATTTCTTTTTTGGTGATTAATATTTTACGTTAAATTATGTTTACAATGCAAATTCACAGAGAAAATTATATTGCCCCGGCTAGGAATCGAACCCAGAACCTTCCGCTATCTTTGCGGCATCTCTGTTTTTGAATATTGATGTTATTGTCGGAGAATTGTCAATCTTCATTAATAAAATAAAAAAAGTATCTAGTTACTTTGTATGTTTGTTAAATATCTAATTCATATGGAAAAATTGTTACTCTGCTAATAGTCGCCCGGTAGCTCAGAGGCAGAAATGCCACTTAAACAGCGGAAGGTCCTGAGTTCGATGTCCAGCCATTCTAAACTTAATTTAATGTACATAACACATTAAGTCCCAGTGTTGGATATTATTCTTGTGAAAGTAGTCGTTTTCTATATTCATTTATAATTCTATTTCTATTTCATACTGTCACATTTGTCAGTTTTACGTCAAACTTTTTAGTCCAGAACATGCGATTTTACGGTCTAGTATGATTGTAAAAGATTTTATTCACAATCGATACATAATGTGTTCATTACTGACGTTTAAAAAGTTAGAAAGTAGTTTATTATACACCATAGTCAATAATAAGTTCTCTTGGTTAGTAATGAGTTCTCTTGGTTAGTAATATCCATTACTTACCTTTTGCTCGTTCTAAATATTCTCAACAGATGGCAGAAGTTTTCGTATCTATCTTTACTTTTAGCAGGTAACAAACAGTCAGTCACTGTTTTAGCAACTTCTCGCAATTCCGGTGGTGTGAAACTTACATCAGTTTCAGTTTAGTAGTGACACGAATTTACTTTGACAATTGTTGCTGCAATTGTCATTTTATCGCCACCTGAATAAAAACGCTGGTGTTGTGTCCTACATATATCAAGTATCAGGTATCAATGTAAGAACATAATTATGTACGATTGTGAATAAAATAGTATACATACCTCGGCGGGAAGACATTACGCGTCGAGCAATTGCAGCCCTTGGCGCTTCGCGCCTCGGGCAGCAACATTGCTCTCCGCTTAATGTTGTACTTCCCGCCTCGGTAAGTAATCTACTATTACAGTCTAATATGACTGTAATAGTATATTACATGTTGAGTTGGTAAAGGACATCTTTACAAGCTAAGCAATAATTGTTTGACCGAGACGGTACGTCTAGGTCAAACAATATCGCGAGGCGTGGAAACTTTACCAACGAAACATGTATACTATTTTACTCACAATAATTAGACTTAAGACGTAATCAAAATAAAAAGTAATTTTAAAATTCAAAATAAATTTTTTATAAACTGTCATAATTTCAATCAGAGTCATCTATCGACCAAAAGAAATTTTAAGTATTTTAAGTAAGGTTTCATTCTTCGCCGCTATGGCAGTGTATGCGTTCAGTATTTTAAAATTAGAGATTAATTAATTTCATTGTAATTATTAAATATAAAATACGAAAAAATAAAACTAATATTAAATAAAAAATATGTTTTTAGCGTTAAATATATTTATAAAAACTTAAATTTAAATCGGATAAAACGTCCTGTTTTAAATTATTCAGAAAAAAAAAGTTGGCCATAACTTTACATGTCAGTTTTACAGACATGTAAAGGAAATTGTTAACCACTTTGGTGTTGCTATAGCAATAGCTTACTTTCCAAGGTTTTTACAACATATGAAATGTACCTATTGCAATATGATTGTGAATAAAAAAATTTACCGGACGCAAATACAATCAATCAACTGGACAATGTTTTAGTACGTGATCAGTTACTATGGATACTCGTTCTTCATAGATGTCCATATTTTACATTTGGAAATTTATTTTATATATATATATATATATATATTTTTAGATGAAGTTAATTTTTATTAAGTTGCATAATGATTTTACATTAAATAATATTTTGAATGCAAATTCATAGAGAAAAATTTATCGACTCTGCTGGGACTCGAACCCAGGACCCTCCACTGTCTAGGTGGTATCTCTACCAACTGAGCTACAGAGCACGACTATCAGCAAAGCGAGAAATCTTCCATATGAATTAGATAGTAGGCAAACATACAAAGTAACTAGATATTTTTTTTTTTTTTTTTGAATACTATTAATGAAGATCAGCAATTCGCATGACAACAACATCAATATTCAAAGCATCTAGATTATAATGAATCATTCCGAAAGGAAATTAATTTATATAAATTTTTAGATGAAGTTAATTTTTATTAAGTTGCATAATGATTTTACATTAAATAATATTTTGAATGCAAATTCATAGAGAAAAATTTATCGACTCTGCTGGGACTCGAACCCAGGACCCTCCACTGTCTAGGTGGTATCTCTACCAACTGAGCTACAGAGCACGACTATCAGCAAAGCGAGAAATCTTCCATATGAATTAGATAGTAGGCAAACATACAAAGTAACTAGATATTTTTTTTTTTTTTTGAATACTATTAATGAAGATCAGCAATTCGCATGACAACAACATCAATATTCAAAGCATCTAGATTATAATGAATCATTCCGAAAGGAAATTAATTTATATAAATTTTTAGATGAAGTTAATTTTTATTAAGTTGCATAATGATTTTACATTAAATAATATTTTGAATGCAAATTCATAGAGAAAAATTTATCGACTCTGCTGGGACTCGAACCCAGGACCCTCCACTGTCTAGGTGGTATCTCTACCAACTGAGCTACAGAGCACGACTATCAGCAAAGCGAGAAATCTTCCATATGAATTAGATAGTAGGCAAACATACAAAGTAACTAGATATTTTTTTTTTTTTTTGAATACTGTTAATGAAGATCAGCAATTCGCATGACAACAACATCAATATTCAAAGCATCTAGATTATAATGAATCATTCCGAAAGGAAATTAATTTATATAAATTTTTAGATGAAGTTAATTTTTATTAAGTTGCATAATGATTTTACATTAAATAATATTTTGAATGCAAATTCATAGAGAAAAATTTATCGACTCTGCTGGGACTCGAACCCAGGACCCTCCACTGTCTAGGTGGTATCTCTACCAACTGAGCTACAGAGCACGACTATCAGCAAAGCGAGAAATCTTCCATATGAATTAGATAGTAGGCAAACATACAAAGTAACTAGATATTTTTTTTTTTTTTGAATACTATTAATGAAGATCAGCAATTCGCATGACAACAACATCAATATTCAAAGCATCTAGATTATAATGAATCATTCCGAAAGGAAATTAATTTATATAAATTTTTAGATGAAGTTAATTTTTATTAAGTTGCATAATGATTTTACATTAAATAATATTTTGAATGCAAATTCATAGAGAAAAATTTATCGACTCTGCTGGGACTCGAATTTGCATTCAAAATATTATTTAATGTAAAATCATTATGCAACTTAATAAAAATTAACTTCATCTAAAAATTTATATAAATTAATTTCCTTTCGGAATGATTCATTATAATCTAGATGCTTTGAATATTGATGTTGTTGTCATGCGAATTGCTGATCTTCATTAATAGTATTCAAAAAAAAAAAAAATATCTAGTTACTTTGTATGTTTGCCTACTATCTAATTCATATGGAAGATTTCTCGCTTTGCTGATAGTCGTGCTCTGTAGCTCAGTTGGTAGAGATACCACCTAGACAGTGGAGGGTCCTGGGTTCGAGTCCCAGCAGAGTCGATAAAATTTTTCTCTATGAATTTGCATTCAAAATATTATTTAATGTAAAATCATTATGCAACTTAATAAAAATTAACTTCATCTAAAAATTTATATAAATTAATTTCCTTTCGGAATGATTCATTATAATCTAGATGCTTTGAATATTGATGTTGTTGTCATGCGAATTGCTGATCTTCATTAATAGTATTCAAAAAAAAAAAAAAAATATCTAGTTACTTTGTATGTTTGCCTACTATCTAATTCATATGGAAGATTTCTCGCTTTGCTGATAGTCGTGCTCTGTAGCTCAGTTGGTAGAGATACCACCTAGACAGTGGAGGGTCCTGGGTTCGAGTCCCAGCAGAGTCGATAAATTTTTCTCTATGAATTTGCATTCAAAATATTATTTAATGTAAAATCATTATGCAACTTAATAAAAATTAACTTCATCTAAAAATTTATATAAATTAATTTCCTTTCGGAATGATTCATTATAATCTAGATGCTTTGAATATTGATGTTGTTGTCATGCGAATTGCTGATCTTCATTAATAGTATTCAAAAAAAAAAAAAAATATCTAGTTACTTTGTATGTTTGCCTACTATCTAATTCATATGGAAGATTTCTCGCTTTGCTGATAGTCGTGCTCTGTAGCTCAGTTGGTAGAGATACCACCTAGACAGTGGAGGGTCCTGGGTTCGAGTCCCAGCAGAGTCGATAAATTTTTCTCTATGAATTTGCATTCAAAATATTATTTAATGTAAAATCATTATGCAACTTAATAAAAATTAACTTCATCTAAAAATTTATATAAATTAATTTCCTTTCGGAATGATTCATTATAATCTAGATGCTTTGAATATTGATGTTGTTGTCATGCGAATTGCTGATCTTCATTAATAGTATTCAAAAAAAAAAAAAAAAAAAAAAATATCTAGTTACTTTGTATGTTTGCCTACTATCTAATTCATATGGAAGATTTCTCGCTTTGCTGATAGTCGTGCTCTGTAGCTCAGTTGGTAGAGATACCACCTAGACAGTGGAGGGTCCTGGGTTCGAGTCCCAGCAGAGTCGATAAATTTTTCTCTATGAATTTGCATTCAAAATATTATTTAATGTAAAATATATATATATATATATATATATATATATATATATATATATATATATATTTTTTTTTTTTATAAATTAAACCAATATTTCAATAATTGCAGTATGAAATAAAACGCATTACGTCATCTTACTCATATGTAAAATTCCATTTCCAGGACTTATAACGTAAATTACTATTACATAACTTTCCAATATTGTATCATTTTCTTTCCGTCAAACTCTGCTAAGTCTCCAATTACAGTAAGTTCATTTTGTTTACTGAGACTTTTTATTTGTTCAAGCAGGATATCAATAATTTTATTTTCATGTGTTCGCACATCGTTATTGATATAATTGTTTTATTTACTCCTTTCATTTTCTTTTCTAACAACCACCCATTGACTTCTCGTCACGAATGAAGCATATCTCTCCATTTTTCTTAATTGATATTTTCCTTTTAACCACTCCTTCCATGGATGAATATAGTCTCAGTTTATTCCTGTCCTGCACTATTTCTTTTGGTTTATGTCAATGTATATCAAGAGTCATATTTTCAATTTATGTTAGCATTCCTTCCATTTTGTTGATAATTTTTGTGTATGCTCCCTTTCTAGTGAGTGTTTTTTTATTCCCATAGTTGCGCTTTTGCTTCCATAGAAACTTTTGAAGATTTAAAACTGTGTTTTATAAGCTCCCCCTATGTGCGGAGTGTATTTCTACCAGAATATTTTTACTGGGGTTTCATCCTGCAGTGTTAAAACCTATGCGTTTTCATAATCTACACATTGAAGAACCTTTCGATGCAGCCGCCACTCCGGATCAGACACTGTTAGCTCTTTTGTCATTAATACTTATCAGTTTGGTACTAATTACTTATTAGTAATTAGTACCATGTACCTACTTACAACAATTGTCCTAATTTTTAATTATAATCACAGCGAGGCACGACCTTGCTAATTGTGTAGTTGACACAATTGTGTAGTGCACAATTTCGTGCAATTGAAGGTACCTTATAAAATTACGAAAAGCTATTCATCACTCTCATAATTTTATAAGCATAACCGCACGGGACTGTGTACTCAACTACACAATTAGCAAGATGATTTCTTCGCACTGATTTCATTTCATTTTTCATTTCAATTTCCATTTCAATTTTTATTTCAATTTTCATTTTTCTTTTGATTTTTAATTTTCGTTTTTCATTTCGTTCTTAATTTCGTTTTCCATTTCGTTTTTCATTTCGTTTTTTATTTCGTTTCCCATTTCGTTTTCCTTTTCGTTTTTCATTTCGTTTTTCGTTGCATTTTTCTTTGAATTTTTTGTTGCATTTTTCGTTTCATTTCTCGTTAAATTTTTCGTTTCATTTCTCGTTTTATTTCTTGTTTCCTTTCTCATTTCATTTTTCATTCCATTTCTCATTCCATTCCTCACTTCATTTCTCAGTTCATTTCTCATTTCATTTCTCATTTCATTTCTCATTTCTTTTTTCATTCTATTTTTCATTCCATTTCTCATTTCTTTTTTCATTCTATTTTTCATTCCATTTTTTATTCCATTTTTCATTCCATTTTTCATTCCATTTTTTATTCCATTTTTCATTCCATATTTAATTTCATTTTTATTCCATTTTTCATTCTATTTCTTATTCCATTTTTCATTTCATTTTTTACTTCATTTTTCACTTCATTTTTCACTTTATTTTTCACTTCATTTTTCACTTTATTCTTCACTTCATTTTTTACTTCATTTTTACTCCATTTTTCATTTGATTTTTAATTTTATTTTAGTGTTATTTATTAAATTCTAAATTTATTTGGACTATATTTATTCATACTATTAATGTTACTGAAAACCTTTTTATTTCAATAAAATTTAAGTTTAATTCGCCCATATTCCAAAATTCGAATAAACGAAATGAAAATTTTGGCAATGAAATTTTTGCTCGACGTATTGTTTTGTATGCATCTCTTTTCATCTAAACTTTTTGAGATTTGGTTTCTCTTGTCGTCATTTACTTTTGTGTATAGAGCTCGGTGTAACTATAATATAAATTTGATGTAGTCTTATTGATTGTCTTATACATTATATTCGTGTAGAAGCTAATTTTATTTATTTAGGCAGCGTCGTTTATATCAGGATCACTAACGGGATTTAAGCTTGAGATGCTTGAAAATTCTCAGTACAAGTACAATTCAAATAGTAGTAAAAGACGGTCTAAATTATAAATTTTAGTGTAAATATTTCAAGGTCAATTAAGTATTTAATTATTTAGATAATCACAGTTTTTAAAACAGATGTATTACGACAGGTTTTAGTTTAAATCCTAACTACTTTTGCTATCAGTTTTTGACTTTTTGGATATTTGTTTAGTGTTATTAAATGGTCAGCAGTTTAATGAAAAGATTTTTAAATTTATTTTAAGAATATCGTCGATGGAAATTGGTTGATTGGACTACACGGGTTTCATTTCTTTAGAATATTCTATGAATTGAATAAATAAGTAATATATATTTACGCTGTTTTGCTTTAGTTAAAAGATTTATTTATTAAATTATTTGGAACATTCGACATCTATCAAACACAGTGGCGCTCAATAGGAGGCTCCATTAGGAATAGCTTTATCGGCTTTGATTAAACAATTAAATGCATAAGGGCAAAACTATTCTTGCTATGTTTATATGCTTCTATCCGTTTGTATTTTACTCTTTTCATTAGAAATAAAAGCATAGTCATACTATTTTTGAAATATTCTAACCATACTTTTTAACTAAATCCAGAATGCTATTTAAAAAGAAGATTGAAGAATAATTTGAATACCTAAACTTCCGTGTTTCAATTTTTACATTTTAGTTAATTTTCCTTTGAACTATTTATAAAATCCACGGCCTCCTTTTCTGATTAGTGTAGTATTCATACACTAATAAGTGAAAAAGAATAGGTTTTCAAAAGCAAATTTATAAAAGACTTCGGTTTACTTCTCATTGAAACCTATACGCCTGTGTAATTCTCCTCTAAAGAAATTACATAATCTTCAGTTGACTGGTTTTAAATATCAATTTTGTACCTCCTCCATTTACTGAAAGGGTTATTTCTGTTTCTTTAGAACTTCAAGGAAAATGAGAACACTCTTATTGCGGAATAGGAGTAGGAGGAATCTACTTATCTTCCACGTCTTCGACTATGTATTTTTGATTGAGGGTCTAAGGCAGAGAATTATATATTTATAAATCAATTTCTATTGTGCTCCGATCTACGTAACTGCGATTGTTTCAAACTGGAGAATAATTTAACTGAAATAGGACCATTTGTTGAGTGATTACAGAACAAATTTCATTATCTTGTCTTTTGTCACATCCAAACATTTTCATTAAATGTTGTCATAAATTGTATCTTCTAGTTTTAATCTAAATCGACTCGTTTTAGCCATTAAGTTCTACAAATCAAGATAAGACCCTAAGTGCGAGCTGTGTGTTTGGAGGAAACTTTATGAATATCGGTGACGTTACTTGCTATCTTTTCCGTTATATGACTTCTATACAGTCTTCTTGTTACATTAACAAAACATTTTAGACCCAACCGAGAAATTTAATTTTAACTCTATTAAAGGCTTTGCATTTGAACTGTCAAGCGAAATGAAAACTTTGAACAACCTACCATCTAAAAGTCGGCTTTGACCGCATTTCGAAGAAAAGAACGCAGAAAAAGCTTGACATCAAAAAGTGTTAAAATGACAGCTCTTTTTCGTTTTGAGTGTAAAGCACTTCAGAACAGAGGAAAATCGTATTGAAAAAGGAAAAAATATATACCACTTACCGTTTAATAGAAAAAAAAGTCTTTTTAAGTTAGATTTTGTTAATTTGTTTCTTTGGATAAAAATATCCAAATGTTGTTACGGTGTAGGCTTTTTTAAAGGTTTGTCTAAATGTGAATGCACTTGAAGTAATTTTTGGAATTCAACCGTCCATGAGTACTTTAAATAGAATTAAGGAAAAACTAAAATATTTAAGTCGTGCTAACAAAAATTCCGTAAGGATTTATTTTTTACCTGGTTTGGAGCGGGTGGATTGGACAGGTCGTTTAGACACCTGATCACTGGTTGGCTTCAAGACATGACACCTTATCCTCACGTCAATCACTCTAATATGATGTTACGTGTTCGTAACATTTTTATTAAATAAAAGGATTATTGTTGATTCTTTTAGTTTTGGCTCTTGGCAAGCTTCCTAGGGATTCCTATATAGTTATAGGGATTATATATCAAATTCGATGATACGAGGGTGGTCTGAAAAGTTTCCGACCTAACAAAGATACCAGACATTTTTTCTTTAAATTTATTTTTCTACATAGTCTCCTTGTAAGTCTACACACTTCTCCCAGCGATGCTCCCATCTCTTTAACCCTTCCAAATAGTACTCGGCGTTTTTCTCTGCAAAATAATTGTTCACGAAGGTGATTGTCTCCTCATTTGACGAAAATCTCTGTCCTCCGAGCGCAATTTTTAGATGAGGGAACAAAAAAAGTCGCTTGGGGCTAGATCTGGTGAGTAAGGAGGATGGTCAAGCAGTTCAAACCGTAATTCGTAGATTTTCGCCATGGCAACCGCGGAGGTGTGAGACGGCGCATTGTCTTGGAGAAACAGGATTTTCTTTTTCTGCAAATGTGGCCGTTTTCCCGCAATTTCTGCCTTCAGCTTGTCAAGTAATGATGCGTAGTATGCTCCTGTAATGGTTTTTCCTGTTTGAAGATAATCGATTAAGATAACTCCATGACTATCCCAAAAAAACAGTCGCCATCACTTTTCCAGCCGACATAACAGTTTTTGCTTTTTTTGGAGCCGATTCCCCCTTCGCAGTCTACTGTTTTGACTGTATTTTTGTTTCGGGCGTATAATGGTGTATCCAAGTTTCACATACAGCAATTAATAGGCGCCAAAACTCTGATTTATTGCGCCTAAACTGCGCCTGGAAATGTGCATTCGAACACGTTTTTGGTCTAACGTGAGCAAACGCGGCACCCAACGCGCGGACAGCTTTCTCATGCCTAAATCTTGATTCAATATGTGACAAACACGTTCTTTGGACATATTAATAGCCTCTGCTATCTCTCTCACTTTAATTCGACGGTCGTTTAGCACCATTTGGTGAACTTTAGCGATGTTATCGTCAGTGGTTGCAGTTTTTGGACGTCCCGAACGCTCATCGTCTCCCAAGCTGGTACGGCCACGTTTAAATTCAGCTGCCCAAAATTTCACTGTGGTAAATGATGGCGCAGAGTCCTCATACACAGAGTCCAACTCAGCTTTGATTTGCGTAGGTATATTGCCTTTCAAAAACAAATATTTAATGACAGCTCGATATTCGATTTTTTCCATTTTCACAGAAACACTCACATCGACTAACTCAAACGATTGTCAAATAACAACTGCGCGTCCAAAATGGCTGAAATTTTGGTGAGTACCTGTCAAAAGATGCACAACTACATTCCCTAGCTTTTATTGACGAGTGCTGCCATCTTCACGTTAAGGTCGGAAACTTTTCAGAACATCCTCGTATATCTTTTAATTGTTTGATCCCCATGTATTACTACATTTAGCTGACATTCTAAGAATTCAAATAAAAAAATGCAACTACCGAAAATGAACGACCTCTTTCTGAGTATTAACGGTTATATAACTTCTTCTTTGTCCACTCTCATCAATATTCTTAAAGAATATATTCTAATGCATTTCTTGGGTATATCTTTCCATATCTTTATAGTTGACTTCTTTTTAATTATTTTTCTAGTAGGTGTTGCATTTCACAACATTTTCTGCTCACCTCTAGAATTATTACTGCATTGCCTCTTGATTACTCTATTTATTTTGTTTTGTTGCCTTGTTTGAACCATCCATCGTGCTTTCTTATCTGTCTTCCGAGTTTTAATGGTTTTTAATGTTTAATGATCGTAAATTATAAAAACTGTTTTTCGCATTTTTGTTCTGGACATGTGCTAGTGTAAATGTTAATTTTGCTAATATTTGAATTGGAATGAAAACGTGTTAATTTTATATTTTTAGTAATTCAGCAAGAATTCTTATTTCATTTGTCGACTTTTTGAATTATTATTTACTTACTGTTCATATTATTATTAAGTTTGATTTAGACTGACAATTATTCGTTCAATTATTTCAGTAGAACTACTCAGTAGCGTTAAATACTTTGAAACTATTCTTCAGTATTATTTTGGTAGATTTGTAAATTAGTTCGATTGTACAACTTAATATTTCTTTCAATATGTTTGATATCATATGCGATTACAAAAGTTGTTTCAAAAGTGTCTTTTAATTACCACCTTTCAATTGCTACTTAACTGTTCAAAGATTTGTTACTCATAAGTTAAATAACCTCATTTTATAATTCTGAATAGATTATTTTGCAGATTACCGCTAATCTAGCTGCAATCAAACTATTAATCTCGCCAGCTTACCGTTCTTAATTAGTAACTGACTTACTTACAGCTATTTATTAATCTAGTTACAGTCGCGGTCGGTGAATACAAAACATCGGGCTGCTGCAATACGGCATATATCGCTATCATGCTCGTACGCATAAATACATTGGAGAAACATTACTACATGTGTTGCATTGCGGCTGCCCCGCGTATTCGTATGTTGCGATAGCGATTGTCTAATTAGCTTTATGACTTCTGTCATTGCATTTTTGGGTTTTAATGAATATATTTCCATATTTTCGAAACGAAACGAAACGAAACCTAACAAAACACAAGAAAATAAAATAAGATAAAATAAAATAAAATAAAATAAAATAAAATAAAATAAAATAAAATAAAATAAAATAAAATAAAATAAAATAAAATAAAATAAAATAAAATAAAATAAAATAAAATAAAATAAAATAAAATAAAATAAAATAAAATAAAATAAAATAAAAAAAAAAGTAAATGTTATCTTTGCAATTAGCGAACCTTTGTTGACGAACACATTTTTACATTCTCATTGTTGTGTGATAAATGCTAAGAAAATCGCGATTTTATTAGCATGTTTGCCATAGCTCGGATATGCAGGGATAGCATCTTTGACAACACTCTTAGGGTTTTGTGGTGGTATTCCTATGATTTCTATTTTGTTTCCTTCAAAGTAATCATGTGAGTAGTGATTGTGTAAGGAACCTCCACGGACAGCAGAAGTTAATCAAACCGTAATATCCTGCAATGTTTCCTTTAAGCAATTCTGTTCAGAACTTGATTAGTATGTAATTTATATTGGTGAAAGTGTACGTGGATGACACTTTTTTCAAAACAATTTTCAATTTTTTTCTAATGAAAAATTTTGCTAAAATAGAATAATAAGTATCTGATGAAGCGGGACATCTGAAAAAAATCGCTTGAATGTTAAACTACTCATTTAACATGGATGTGGGTGATAGAATAAAGTTATCTCGCTCTTTAAAAATTGGTTTTAAGACTCTGACCTGCAAAGTTCGAGGGACTGTAAGCTGATGGGAACGGAGAATGTCATTAAAGAATATAAGGAAAAGCAAAGGAAAAAGAATTGATACTTGAGGAACGCCAGATCACGGGCGTTGTAGACGCTGACGTTCACGATGGAAAGGGATAACTTCTAGTCTAGCAATTTGAGGTGTGAAGCAAAAGGTTTGAACAAGCTTTTAAAGAAGTACCTCGTTTCTCCTATTCATCGGCATTTATTTATAAAATGCAGATTGCTCAGATTGCCTGAAAACTTATTATGTTATCTGACGTAGACCCTTACGTTCACGATGGAAACGGATAACTTCCAGTCTAGCAATTTGAGGTTTGAAGCAAAAGGTTTGAACAAGCTTTTAAAGAAGTACCTCGTTTCTCCTATTCATCGGTATTTATTTATAAAATGCAGATTACTCAGATTGGCTGAAAACTTATTATGTTATTTGACGTAGACCCTGACGTTCATGATAGAAACGGATAACTTCCAGTCTAGCAATTTGAGGTTTGAAGCAAAAGGTTTGAACAAGCTTTTAAAGAAGTACTGTAGTATTTAGAAGACCAATGTGGTAATACAGGTTGCTTGTGTGGTCTTGTACACTATCTTATGAGTTATCTCTTCTAGAAGATAATAAAACACATGTAACTTCTATGAGATATTTATTTATACTCTTGTTGATTACTGTTGTTATGGCAATCACTTAGCATGCAATGCCTTCTTGAGGTAATATGGATGTAATGACTGATTTTATGATGAATATCATTACATTACACCCCGGGTAAGAAAAGGCTGAACATGTACCAAAAGAAATGAGCCGTGAGTCAAAAGGGCATTTAATGCATTCCTCAACAAAAAAAATAGCATACATTAATGTCGTACTTGTATGTATCGGCATGTTTAACGTATACTAGCTACAAAAAATTGAGGTCGTTTGCATCTTTTCAATAGTTCCTTACATGCTAAGACAATAAAACTTATGCTAAGTATTAGGTGCTAATAATCAAATAATTGAAAAGCCTTTGCTGCTGATAGCTAAGGGGTATCAATTGCTTAAGGCAAAAACATGAGTTGCTTATTGCAAGGTGTTGCTGCAAACTTAACCTAATTAAAATAAACTTGATGTACAGGAATCACTTCTTAGGACGTTCTGTAATTCTTATTAAAAAGAAAGAAATAAAATTTAGGAACGTGAACAAAACCAAGGAACAACATAATAAGTTTCGTGAACAAGAGATGCTTGCGTTACGATTTATTTGTTGTAACTTTTAAAATTAAAAACAACTATGCTAATTGAATCTAAAAGCGTTAGCCTAAGTAGTAAGTTTGTGGTCAACATTGATAAACGTAGTTGTATTCATTTTGTCCGTAGGATTGGAAGAAGTGGGTTTGATCTCATAAAACGGAGGCAGCATTCATAGCATTGTCTTACGGTTGTAGGAATTACTAGGTGAAATTGCCCGTTGGAGAGTATGATTAAATCTACTTGAATCCTATGATATTTGAGGAGAATGAATACTTGAAGCTTAATCCGGTAACACATATATTTGGGAGGTCCAAATGCTATTCAGGATTGATTAGTTGAATGTTATCAATGTATGATATCATGTAATGTCGAGTTGACAAGGCTCACGTGGAAATTTATAAGTCACTACTGTTATTTTTGCACTTGTGTTTATGGTATATAACTGGAAAGTTACACATGCACAGGAAACTGCACATAATGCCAAAGCTTATTAGCGAAATGGATTTTGCTATTATGATAAGATAATTTGAGTTCGGTCAATAGCAGTTGCACTGTTGTAATTTTCTCAGTTAGCAAAAAGTCGAATGTTCGCATTGTTCTAATTACGAGGTAATAAGGCTGTTTAATCGCGTGACCTTTGCATAAAATTTCGCGTTTTGACATAACAGAATTTTGTTGGTTAAGGTTAAGGTTGTTGCGAAGTTCGTTGATGGTTATCCGAGAAAACAACCTAAACATCAAAATTAAATAAAGAAAAAAGATATTAATCCTGTTATATCCAAGAACAATCTCTTCTTATGGCATCGTTCCAATGGCGAAACGAAAGATGTCGGCATCGTTGTGTCCGAGAATTGCTGAAGACATTTTTCAGGAACTGTTACTACGGGTGTCGTAGCTTTTGGTTCTTGAGGAACGTTATTGATGTGATTTCCATCACGAACTGGAGGTGTTGCAGCTTGTAGATTCCAGGAATTATTTTCTGGATACAATGAAGTCTTCATAGAAGATACGGCTGTTGATATCCCCAAACCTTCGGCCTTCGGAAGCCCTTGCATTTTCTGATTTAAAACACATTGGTTAGGATTTAATTTTAGCTGTACCCTAACTGACTGTGATGTTTTTTAATATTTGTAGGAGATTTTGATTCTGTTTGGATGTGGAATAAATGTACTTCTCGAATTAAATTATTTGTAATAGTTGCTGTAATGGAAGTATTAACCTGCGAAACATGCTTTTTAATAATTGAATAATTGAGTCAGGTTTATCAACACAGAAAGTATTAGTGGATGCATGTGCATCTGAAAGAACATTGCATTGATAAATGACGTTTAGAGTATCGTCACTTAATTTGGGGTTAGGATTACATTTTGTAGTTATGAAATTATGATGAGAAATGATTTCGTCTTTGAATAGGTTAACTAGTCCAAAAGATTCAGGTGAATCGTCTTGCTGTAACCAGAAATCTGTAATCTCTTTGGGAGAAGAGATAGTATTTGATTTTGAGTTGTATGGAGTAGGTTTAACTAAAGAAGTACCCAAGTAATATTTTAATAGTTCGTTGATGAACGTGGTGTATGGTTCCAATGAAAGTTTATTGTTATCAATAAATTTGATAAGATTCGAATGGAGTTGCAAAATGTTATATGGCAAGTTTGAAACTAGAACGTTATATTTCTGAATTTCGTTGTCAATATGTAGAAATTTAAAGTATCTATCGATTAGGACTATTGACATTTGTATATGTGAACTGTCAAAAATAGGAAATTTTACTAAATTTGCTAACTTTGCCATATTGAAATGTAACCAATATAATATAGTTTACTTATCTTATTTAAATGATAAAAAAGGATATATATAAACTTCTGAAAGTCGACTGCTTGTGTGAGATAATCAAATAACCAATTCAAGGAACTCCAGGTTGCAGGTTGCGTTTGTCGGCAGAGACAAAAAACCAGAGCAATGGAATATTGAAGATATGGTGTTGATCATCTAAGTTCTTCTTACGTAGCGTCGGAGGTCACCAATGTAATGTGTAGATGACCATGTGGGAATACTGGTTGCTTGTGTGGTCTTGTACACTATCTTATGAGTTATCTCTTCTAGAAGATAATAAAACACATGTAACTTCTATGAGATATTTATTTATACTCTTGTTGATTACTGTTGTCATGGCAATCACTTAGCATGCAATGCCTTCTTGAGGTAATATGGATGTAATGGCTGATTTTATGATGAATATCATTACAGTACCTCGTTTCTCCTATTTATCGGTATTTATTTATAAAATGCAGATTGCTCAGATTGGCTGAAAACTTATTATGTTATCTGACGTAGACCCTGACGTTCACAATGGAAACGGATAACTTCCAGTCTAGCAATCTTAGGTTTGAAGCAAAAGGTTTTAACAAGCTTTTAAGAAGTACCTCGTTTCCCTTATTAATCGGTATTTATTTATAAAATGCAGATTGCTCAGATTGGCTGAAGACTTATTATGTTATCTGACGTAGACCCAGACGTTCACGATGGAAACGGATAACTTCCAGTCTAGCAATTTTAGGTTTGATGCAAAAGGTTTGAACACGCTTTTAAGAAGTACCTCGTTTCTCCTATTCATCGGTTCGTTTTGGTATATTCTGTTACATTGGCACAATTAGAGTTTTATAAACACTACACGTGTTCCTATCATGATAAGTACGCTTTCATGGATGCCTATGCGGGCACCCGTTGAAATCAGAGGTAGATGATCGCTGAATAGAATTGGAAGTGGAATCACTAGCACGTACAGGACTTTCAGATTGATCACTTTTTATATGATGGTTAATATCCAACCGGTCCCCATGACTCTTTTATTTTTGGATGGACGGTTCTTGTTTGGCGAAAATGTCTTGCTCTAACAAGAGTAACCATCAACACTGAATGAATCAACTGAGAAAATTCCTAGGAGAAGAGAAGAGAAATAGGAGGAATTACTGACTCATTGTGAATCACTTCAGGGGGTAATAACTCACTAAAATGAAATTCTTTAATCTTGATTTGCCGTCATAGCTGATGTCGGCATAATTTGGCGTTTCCATTTACATTGTACATTCTCGATTAAATTGCCTGGTAACGTTAAGGTATACTAGAATTTATAAGACTAGTAGTACTTCTTCAATATATGCTACGGATCTTACCATGCATATAATATTCATATAAATGGATATTTTAATTTGTTGAGAATTTTTATTTAATTTAATTTTATAGTACAAATGACTATCCAAAACATCAAAATTACATATGCTGTAACAGAGCAAATCTGCTAAATGTAAGCATCGTTACATACGACCACCTGCAATAAAGGAAACTATCTTAATACAAGTTTTACTATAGTGTACATTAAAATAGAGGTTTCTAAGTATAGACAATTAAAATAATAATAAAGAGACAAGTATAGAACAACCTAGAGTCAGAATAATAAAAATAATAAGAAAATCTTGGAAATGATAAAAACTTCTTAAAATGTAAAACATGTTAAAATCTGTATAAAACTAGTAAATTTGACTAAAACTATTAATAATTATGTTATAAAACTTTCTCTTTGTGGAACTGTAAAAATTAAATAGTCACAATATAAAATATAAATCTCATGCAAGCTACTGGTCCCAGTGTTTCATTGTATAGTTAAAAAGAAGCAAATAAGAAGGAAGTAAATTTAGTAAGCCAGAAGAGGAAATATTGTGTCCAGGTAGAGTTATGTCTTCACGACAGTATATAGATTGTTTTAGTGTTTAACGAGAAAGCTGATATGTCTCTCAAGAGTTTTTGTTTTAGCTGAAACAAAAAAAGAAGAGAAGTGAATAGTTAATTGTGAGTGTGTACTGATTTTCCACCACAAAATAAATATAATATATAACAGGTTAGTAAAGGTGTAGTATAATGGTGTTTAGTTTTCATCATAAAATAGTATTTAATGCAATTAATCATTTCTAGTTGCATTAAACATAACGGAATACTCAGACAATAGAATTCATTTGACATTAGACAATAAAAATTTATTCATATGCCAAAATATTTATGGTTATTAAAATAAAAAGAGATTTTGAGTAATAAACCAGTAGATGGCGTCAATAACAATATAAGTTCAAATATAAATAAGTGGGAAATAAAATATTTTCATATAAGATATCCCTGAACCCAATAAAGACACTGTATTTATTACTGAAAATTTTACATAATCAACAATTATATATTTAAAACAATTAGAAATCTCTGAGTATAGTATTTCGAATGTTAGTTCGTTAGTTTCCGTTTTTAGAAAACTTTAAAACTCGGTTTGGTATTGGTGTACATAAGCTGTTCATATAATGCGAATCCATAAAGTACAACACAGCGTTTAATGGTGGTGTGCAGCGTCATTAATTAAAAACAAACGCAAGCGAATGGTGCCATACATACTGCACGTAAAGCATGCAGTACCATACGTGCACGATTGCAGAATTATTGATGCACTTTCTCCTTTTCGACTGTTTTAATAAGCATGTTGTACATGGTTTTCGATCGTTAAATTATAAGTCAAAGCAAATTTGCCATTATCGTGCGAAAAGTCGAACTGGGTATTGAACCCAGGAACGGCGGTGGTGGTGGTGGCATGAGAAAAACGGTTTAATGTCGGTGCGTGATGACTGTTTAATAGCACATTTCTTTTTAGTTCTCTGTAATAGACGGGTAATTTATTTCAAAACTTAGTTTTCGTTTGCAAAAGTATATTTTGAGGTTAGGGTAGTCAATAGGGTCAACGACTATGTTAAGCATACCGAACACATAAGTTTTACAAATTGAAAGATTGAAAGAAGGAATTTGTAACATAAATCAAGTTTTTTATGCCAACCTTTTATAATTTTTAAGCCACTCCTCCAATTCAACGACCGTTTCAGTATTCAAAACATCGATTTCATCATAATCCGGGAATGGCACCGCCAGCCAGTCTTTACGGAACTTTATAATAATAAAACTTAAAAAGCTTTACCTACTTGATTTAGATCCTAAAACTTATTTTCGCAAGACGTGTTTGTCTCCGTCGCATTTACCATCAGGTCAAACAAATGTGATTGATTGAAATTGACATTTGAGACTTCATTTTATATAAATATGGTTCCAATAAAATATCCTAAGCTCTTAACGCCGTCTACATTACCCCATAAGGGGGGATTAAGTGGCTAAAAGTTGCCATCTGTTAGTAAAATGAAGATGAATCCTCTTATGGGATGTATGTGTGTGATTTGTGAACATCCCCTATTCGTGGAAGGCTTTGCCTGTGGAACTCTCTCGAATACAAAAGCTCTTGATTCTCTTTTGCAGTGTGCAATCTACGGTCTTGAATTTATAACACACATCTTTGTGATTGGAACTCATTGAGGGAATATAAAAGGCTTGACAACACCGCCGCTGTCTTTTATCTTGACAGCTTTCTATCGATTACCAACTATCAGAGGATTTATTATTGTATGTCTATTACTGAGTAAAGCTTTTAAATATGATCATGATGGCTTTTGTTAAATTAATGTGGTCTTATCAAACTTATCACGATTACTAATACTTAAACTATAGTTATTGTTTTAATGTGATAAGATCAACAAGAAATAATGTTTACTGCAAACGGAATCTTTGGAAATCTAGAGACCATTACATGGCAATTAAATACAACCTAAGTTTTCGTATGTAAATAAGCTTCAAGTAAGCCATGTTATATTTAGACGCACTTGGTACAACCGCAACTATCCGTAATGAATTCTGTTTTACCCAATTGAAGCCACTGGTGCTGGTTTGGTTATCTATTTCCGAGTAGGCGCTGAAATGTATTGGATATCTCCAATTCAACAATATGTTTGTGATGGTAATGTAAATGTCAGTAACATGCTTTAGGGGATGCTGAAGCTGAACTTAGTAGGGAGTTAGCTAAAAGCTATTATTAGTGTTATTAAATTAAAATACAATATACACGCTATTGCATTTTAAAATAATTATCTCGATCCATTGCATTTACTGTATGTTTATGCAATCAACAATACAGAAAAGCTTAAAATGCGCTAGTCGTTTAACCTTTTCATTTCAATTGGGGATAATTTAACACTAATTGAATTATTAAAAATACAAATGTAAATGAAAATCACATTTATTGTAAAAGAAAAATGCAAAGGTGTATTTTTTATAACAAACTACGTCTCATTGTTATAAAATGCATACGTACTTGCAACAACTAACCAATTTAATCTAATGCTTTTACTTGGTTATTTTCAAATGCAATATAGAGTAATAGAATATATTGCATTTTAATTTAATAGCACTGTATTAAAGGGAATAACTCTTCTTATACAATTATTTTATTGCGAGATTCTTCTTATTATGCATGTATGGTAATATTTACAATAGAAATGATTTTTGTGCAAAACTTCAATTATATACCAAATTAAACACCAAAAATATATATAAGTTGAAATAACTCAAAATCTTTATTTTACAGATAAGGCCCCTTCTTCCTTAGGAGGTCAGTATAATACAGGAACTCTACTAGAAATTAGAGACCCTGCATATTACTGTTAAGAGTTGAGCCAACGCTAGAACAGGTGCTGATTGGTTGGATCCATGACGCATTCAGAATTTATAAATTTGAAGTTTTATAAATCTACTAGCAAATACCCGGCGCGCTTTGCTACGCTTTATTGAAATTACATGTTTTTACTTTTTGTAATTGTCAAATTACCAAATTTGACAATTGACAACATATCTATTCACATCAATCTCAGTACCCATTTTTAACTTCCATATATGGGTTTTTCGCTGTTATTTCGGACCACGATGGCCGATCAGAGTCCAATTTGGTCTTATTTTCTATTCTGGGCCGAGACCTTTCCAATGATACCAATTTCATCCAAATCGGTCCAGTGGTTGCGGAGAAAATCGCATACATACATATATACAGACAGACAGACAATCTTTCCCTTTTATATATATAGATAGATAGATGTAATTTAATTTGACACATAAAAAATGCTATTTAGTAAACTGAAGAATTTATGCATTCTATTTATCTAACTTTGTAGTAAATATAAATTATAATAATTGACCTTATATATATACAGGGCCTCTATTGGAAATATTCGTGTAGCCCCATCTATGATATCTTTATTACATAAACCTGTTTCCGTGAAATAAAACGCAGTTGATCTAAAATGCTTACTCTTTTTCTAAACAGGTTCTAAACCCAGTTTACGTTAACATATTGTTATATAATTTTTTTATTGTTGTACAGACACATGCGGTAGACTTACTAAAGATGCATAAAACTCAACTCACTACTTTCTTAACTTTAATTAAAATAATTGCTCCGGCTATATAAAATTGTTGTAAAAAGTCTAACTTTCCACAGATTGAGACAATCAGGCGGCTCGCTTCAGTATATAACTAAATTCTTATATTTAGGGACACAGTAATATAAAAACAGTTACACAAAGCAATTTTTCAACGATAGCTACACAAATTTATTAACAAAACTTGAAACAAAAAGCAAATTTAAACTAGGAACCAAAATAGTTTAATGTACTTTATTTGGTGATTAATACTTTTGGCGTCATCATATTTCTTACTTACTACAAGCAAAAAGAGATAAATGTTAAAAAACTCACGTTTCACGATCTCTTTCAAATATTTCTATATAAAGGGCTTATTATGTTGATTCCAAATCCATTTATCTGTGTAATAGTGGTAAATAAATAATTTTATTAATTATTTTGGAGTCCATATCCATTTATAAAATACAGCCATAAAAAATTGATACTTTTTTCTTTTTATCAAAATATAAAACTTCCATCGCAAAATAAATTGACACTTGATTAACTTAACTTAGATTTACTGAACTTTCCTAAAACTTCAAACACTTTGACGTTTCACAAACATAACAATAACCTCAAGATTCTGACATTTGCTTTGTTTACATTTTCTAACTTAACACATAACCTTAAATTTATTTTTTGCAGTACAACCGATATGTAATTCTTGAATGATCGAATTAGATGAGAGTTTGTTACAAAAATGGCCGTATTTATATACCTTTTTGTCGAAACAAAAGAATGTGATACAATTTTTGCATGAAACAAAATCAACTTTGACAATTCAATGTAACATAACCAAGTTATTGTTTATAAATTTTAATTAACATACAAACAAATTGGGTAAACTTATAGATAAAGAATCCACAATCTAATGGTATATAACACTTATGTTTTCATTACACAACAAGGCCTCTATTGAATGTCGATGGAACCTAATTTTCACACAATTATTTATTAATTTATTTACATAAAAATATCTTTTCACATCTTCCAATTTTCACAAACCTAAACATTATATGCTAACAAACATTATTTGCATAACTTTAGACATCAACAATATAAAAATTCCAACCAATTATAGTATTTCAATGTACGATCCAAAATCGAAGCATTATTATATACTGTATATGTAAAATTTAGAAATAGATGAAACTTATTACAACTGTAATATCTCGTTAACATAAAAACACATTTTGCTTTTATTAATTGATTAGGTAACGTAGTAAATACTTGTATACCTCCCTATCACAATACGCCTTGTCTGTTTTAGGTTAGATCTTACATTAGACTTACCGACTTACATCTTACAATGTAAGTCGGCTGCAGCCGCACATTGGGCCTACATAATAATAATAATCGCCCCCTCCCTCCCGCACAGGCTTATAGCTTCTGGAGCCTTGGTTTAGGCTATGGATTGTAGTAGTTATTATTATTATTATTATTATTATTAACTTTGGCCTAAACTTAAATTAAATTCAAAATTAGATAATCGTCTCCCACATAGTTAACAGACAAGGAAAATTAACCAAATTCTATGGAAAAAACAGTTTTATAGATATTCTTTTTCTGAATAGTCAAATTTTTATCCATTTCACTGCCAAAATTGTTTGACTGAATACTAACTCCAAATGTATTTAGTATTTAGTCAAAAGTTACTCAGATGCTTTCTAGACTTTGATAACAAATTGATTTCAAGGGAAATGGTAACACCGGAAATTCCGAGCAAGACACTACTTGTAGGATTTACAACAAACAAAAGATATTGGTGGCTATGGGTAATTTTATTGACAATCAGTGTCTATCACTGGGGAAACCTGATAGTAGGTTAGGGCTCATAACTAATTACAAGAATATGTTGCACAAATGCTGTAGACGGGATGGAGTGCAAAGAATAAGCGAACTTCAACAAATCAGTCGTAACTAAGTGCTTACTGTTTGATGCTAGATTAGAACCAGAACTTTGGGTAGATATGTAGTTCTGGTTCATAATCTAAAGAACAAGACAACACAGTGGCAGAGGAAAATCCTGCAAAATTATTTTAATAGGATACGTTAAAAATACTAAGGGATATCGAGTATATGATCCAGATTCTAACAATTGTACTTCCATCAAGCAAGGCTGTCGTCATTAGGTACAATGTATGCCACGAAATAAAGGTTGAAGCTAAAGCAGAAGCACAATTCAAAATCGAAACATATTCAGTGATATCCTCGTCAAAAACATAAGTTGCAGTGGAAATCGCAAATAGTTTCGAACAAATTAAGGACAGTCATGAAGCATAGAGATCAAATGAGAACCAAACCCCACCTAAAGCGAGGACTTTGTTACATATGTACATCAGTGCAGCGAATAATGTGGAACTGTATCAAAACCAGAAAAGGAATAATTGGAGTAAGCAGAAGGGTTCGAAACTGGAGAGCTGTCGAAATTGCTGGAGTGTATTGCTACAGTGAAGTATAATAAGTGGGTGCTTAAAAGAAAAATTATAATGAAAGTACAGTGCAGTACAGGAGGCGGGAGTTACGGCGAAAGGTTAGACGCAAAAATTAGGCGTTAGGTTCGACATTCTACTTTCAAATTATAATTAGCTATTATTTGTATAGTGTTTGGCTAGTGTGCCCCGACTGGACCTAATGACAGGTAAAAATTATGACACGCGTTCATTACCGGGCTGGTCTAACGCCCTCAAACTCGCCTATTCTTAACAACTGGGTAACCAGTTCTGTAACCAGGTAATAAGCTGCGTCGTTACCGCTTCTCGTTACCGAAGAACAAAAATTGTAGATTTCTGTGGACAAAAAGAATGTACTCGTAGATTTTCTTCGTTTCAAAACATTTCCATATCAACAATTAATTGATAGTCCAACTATTTAATTGTGTGTGTGTGTCGACGCGAGCGATTGCTCGTTCATGAGTCCGCGCGTGCGTGTGCATAGTACACTCTAGTTTTCCAAACATGTTTAATAAAGACAGACTATACAACGAGTTCCAACAATTTGCAGACAAATGGGATGTTTTTGCTATTATACTTGGGCAAAATTTGTTTTCGTAGAAAAGATACCATTTATTACCATTCGTTATCATTAAAAATACCATTTATGAAATTTTGACAAAATCTTTCCATGCACAAGAGATACACAAAAACTTAAAATTCGCTCAAGAGTAATTATCTTTATTTTGCAAAATACACAGAAATTCTATTAAGAGAAGTTGTTTAAAATTAAAAGTCATATCAATCACCAAATATGTAATCGCAGCCACACACGTCAAAAAAATTAATTTGAATTAGTTTTGTGAGATACTTAACCGGAAAAATGGTATATATATCTAAATGTATAAACTTTTTCGCATATGTGTATAACTGGGAAACCAAAAAAATGGAAACACAGCATTAATCAGTTAACCATTTGACAATTTTGCACACTGCTGGTGTAGTTTAGTGCCATAAATTATTTAAAGGTTATAAAAATGTTAGAGACTTTTGGTAATGACTAACAAATATATTAAAAAATAATATGACATCAGCTCGATTTTATCTCAATATGTCCATTTACAGTAGCAAGAAAATTGGTGTTTCGGTTTTTTTGGCCGCGGTAGTACCTAATTTGACAGCTGTCAAAGTTAACCTCAAAGTCTACAATAATTTAATGCTTTTTATAATTTTGTAATAATTACATTTTATTTTACTATAAACAAATACATAAAATATTGCTCGATAGGCGTGCACTGTTTATTTCCAAGCATCTGGCCTCTTTTAATAATTTGGCGTTTGGTGCATTTGTAACGATAATAACTATTTTATTTTTTACATTTTATTGTAAGTGCAATAAAAGAACAAAAAATAAATTGTTATTATTTGCTGATACCTTTTAATTCTAAACAACTTTTTTAATGGAATTTCCTCGTATCTTGCAAAACAACAGGACTACTCTTTGTTTTATCTGTACAGTGGAAAAGATTTTTCAAACTTTCACGACAGCTATTTTAGTTATAGAACATGCAGAACGAAGGGAAGTTTCGCCAAAGTATAATAGCAAATAATTTCCCATTTGTCTCCAATTTTTTGGGACAGGTATAAATAAAATATGCAATTACAACTTAAAAATTAAAGTTTCATTTAAGCAATGAACGATATATCCGCTTAGCTTTGTATGTATTCCTGCTAGAGTCCCTACATCTAGTCAGCCAGGCCACACTAGTTGATCAGAGTACCGCAAACGGACGAAGACAGTGCAAGGTTGTTCATTATCGTTATCTGTATTGAATTTCATTTTGAAGTCCACGTTTAGTTCAAAATGTTTTTCTAGTTGCAGTTTTGTTATGCTGACAACACTAAACCAAATTCGTAAATTGCGATTTCAATTGGTTCATTATTAGATTACACTTTTTTTTCGACCAGAAACATTCGATGTCGTACCTCAAACTTCGTCCTCATCCGATATGGTAATTGCGCTCAAGTTGTACAGTATACAATTAAGCAATTAAGAAATAGATCGTATGTTTCATTCAGATATCGAATATAGGGATTAACCCGTGGTTTTAAAACATAGTTTATAAAATTTCCATGTAACTGTACAATTTTAAAAAGATTTATTAAAATTTTGCAGAAATTTAACATTCTCAGAGTAAATTAATATTTTAAATTTTGTTTTGTAAAATTAATGTAAAAAAACGAGTTTTCTCGTAGCTGATATCAAATCTGCGGCGGCAATGACTTTATTTTACTACCACCTTGCTTCTATTAACTGAACTACGAAAACACGTTAGCGATTGTGTAAGTTGGTTTAAGGAGGATACAGCGAAATGTAAAAATGTAGAGAATGACGTGAAATTTAAACCTCGAGTTCTTTGACACTTATTCTATTCGGTAACTTTTTTTTATAATCTTCTTGTTTACCATTACCGAGAAAAATGGAAAATAAAATCCAGAATTTAACATGGGCTCTTATGGAGACCATCTAATCTTTAGCAGTTTTAACGAAAAATTATGATGAAGAAATGTAGGGAATCTGATAAAAAACTAAAATGACATACTCTCATATTCGAAGAACAATGCTGCCCAATATTTTTGAAATCTTGTGTCTAGTTAATGCACAATAATAATTTAAAGTAAACAAAACAAGAATTTTCCACGACATATGTGGAAAGACAGCAGAGATGTGACAACACCTCATAGCGCGCGAATTCAAATAACAGAACAGAAAGATGACATATAATGACTGTTATAATAATCTATATTTTACTGTATTAACTAATAATCATATATTTTATTAATCAAATTATGTTGAACAATTCAGTCTTCTGCGTTAATAATATCAGAATACAAATGTTAATTCGACGGAAATATTGCAAAATGTAAAATTACCTTTTGCAATGTGATGAATACAATTTAACATCACAATCAGAATATCCACGAAATCAGTAATACAAACACACTAATTTTAAAAATATATGTATTAAACCTCAACAACTTTTTATATATTTCTTGTATCTGCTTAGCAGATTGTACTCTTTAGACTATACAAAAGTTAAAAAATAGAATATTCCCATCTGTAATTGCATACAAAATTACAAAACATTCAACATCTTTCCACTTATATTTTGGGATTGACATTTGGAGGTTAGGATGTCAACTCAATCGAAAGCTGAAACCTAACACTGCTACCAACAAAATCGATTGATTTCTTTGAGGTGTTGCCACTATTCTTAACCTATTTACATTTATATTTACACTTTCAACAATTAAACAAATGCACTCCAATCGACTTAAATTATTTTAATATATACAAATAATTAATAAATGCATTATAGGCATTCATAATAAAACGATTTTGTGCAGTTTTAAAAATGTTAATTTATTTTTTTATCGATTGGTATTTCTTGTTAGAGCCTATGTAAAAGCATAGGAGATATCCCCTTGCCCTTCACCCTGCAAAGATCCGCTGTAACCTCCTTAATTATTATAGCAACAATTAAAACAATCTTTGCCTAAGATATTGATTTTACTTTAAACTTAAATTATGTTCATGAAATGCGTCCCAATTGTTTTGATTTTATGCACGACCATGTAGTTTTACAAAGGCTTGAAGCAATAAGCATTGAAAGCAATTCAGTTCAAGTCAGATTAAAACTGAATCTCATCGAACTTATATGGATGTGATTCTTTCGTCAGTTACGAATGTTTTTGTCTGTTTCAAAAGAAGACTTTATAAGCAGCTTCTTAGAAGAAAAATTAAAAAAAACAAGAAGAGAAATTATTTTGATGGTTATATAACATTATCCGAAATTGATATAGCTTACTTTAAATCTCTAAAGCTCAAGTGCCAACAAATTTGAAGAAAAAATTCTGGATTAAAGCAATGCCGTTTCCTAAATGTACGAATAAAATATTTTTCACATATTCAAAGAATGTTTTTATTGCATTTTAGGGTTTACACTTATATGTTCTTACCTTTATAGCCCACTTCTTGTAAAGCTTTCTTTCGTTTATTACCTACAGTAGATCAATTTTTATTCTAGAGTGTTTTTTAATCTTTCATAAATGTTGGGTTGCATACACCTTCTCAAATGTTATTTGATTATTTTTTAATTAGCTTTTAGATTTTAAATTATCAGTTGTCTGTTCTTCTAGAAAATTAAAATTGCAATGAGTTTTGTTAAATTTTGGGCAAGTGCTTGTAAAAAAGTGTTGACTATGGAAATGCTAAGATTTAGCAGGTACAGCGAATTGGTTTTATAGAGGTTAATTATCGTAGGTTGAATTATTATTTGAACGTGATTGTTAGTACTACAGTCTTGTAACAGGAAGCAGCTTGAAGATTGGTGGCTTCTGTTCGTGACAAGATAATGAAGTAATGGACTTATTAATTTGTCTAAAATCATTAATAAATGTAATGGAAAATATTTTTACTGCATAGATATAGTACGCGTATTGTTTGAATTACTAATTTCGTTTAATATAAGTTCTACCTAACAAATAAATTTATTTATTGAGTACTTTTTAATTTTGCAGGCAGTATTACTTTATTTATATTTTGATTCTATAATAATAAGTAAATGATCCGTTTTATTGTAACAAATTTAAATATAACACTTTCGGCTAGATTTTTTTTATTGGAGTCTGATGTGGTAAGCAGCTTAATAAATTACTAATCCCAAATTAGTAATATAAGCTTCGCTTAAACAAAATTGCTGAATTTGTTCACTTGCAGCTTTTCCTGTAAGTTTAATTTGATTAATATTGTACAGCCCAGCATGCAGTGCACAAACTTTATACGTATAGCCCAGGTTAGCTAAACGGGTGCGGTTATGAACTTTGCGATTAGAAAGAATGATTATAATGTTTATGCTAAGAGTTGATGGAAACGTTCAGATATTTTATCGTATCCATCAAAATGTCTTTTCCATTAAGGGACACAAAGAAATTCTAATACGTCTTTGTTATGTTACACTTTTTTCAAATTGCTGTACATGGGAAGGCTGACCAAACGTTCAGTCAAATTTCGCTTATGTGTCACAACACAGTCCCATGAAATCAATTTTAAGGCCAGCAAGAAGATTGACAATTAAATTTCCCATTCCGATGCCTCTCTGTTCGATTGGAAACGAGCAGATTTGCTGGCGCAATAAATTACCTTTAAAACTGGCGTGTAAAATTAATGCATTTACGTATAGCACATCCATTAATGACCTCAATCAAACACATTAGAAACGGCAATGCAATTGCACGGTTGAGCGGTCAAACTGAACCTTCCACCCCTGTATAGGTCAAGGTGATACAGCGAGAGGGCACGCTGATTTAGCTTTTATCTGTATATCAGAGTTGATTGATTTCCTGAACTGTCTTAATCCTTAATAGTAGCAGAGTGTATATTGTCTGAGAATCTATTCCTTCCTCAGTTTTAACGAAGGTGTTATCGCGATAATGGTTTTTCTTGTGTGTGCAGGGGTGTTGGTCTTAAAACACCCTTTAACCTTTAAGAAATCGAAGCGTTTCTATCTGTAATTAAATTTTTAAAAGGTTAAACTCGAAATTTGCATTTTTATTGTTCCGGATTTATCTTTATTTGTACACAGTGAGCGTTTCATATTTAAAGCTCTGTCAACTTACCCAGAAAAGCACTTAACTAAATAATTTATCGTCCTGCCTTATCTTTGATATCTCTGCAATTTGAGAACAACTCGTAACAGAAAACGACCGTAAAAAGCAAAACTTGAAAATATAAAAAATCCATTAGATATTCTCTTACAAGCAATGACATAACAGATTCATTATCATCTTTTATGAGATTCCTCCTTATAGATTTACCTGCTATAAGAAGATATTGGGAAAAGCTCCATGAACTTTGACCTTTCTTGTAATCCGTTCCCGCACCCTCATCCATACAACCTACATTTCCTGCCATGCCCGATATTCAGTTGATGGAAGTATCTAGTTCGTCTGGCGGATACATTTGTATATATTGGATATTTTATACAACTGCTCTGTTGAGCCCCTTCAACCCTTTTGTAATTATTTTGCAAATATTAACTGTAAATTATAATTAGATTTGGGAATACCTGACGACTGTTCTTCTAGATTGGTTTGGGTTTCAGTTTTCCAACAGATCTAATGGAGGATTCATGTTATATGTCAAATAGTAACTGAAACTAAAAATTAGGAGTCCCAGTTTATAGTTCAAA
The DNA here is from genome assembly GCA_929113105.1 of Agrypnus murinus. NCBI lineage: Eukaryota > Metazoa > Arthropoda > Insecta > Coleoptera > Elateridae > Agrypnus > Agrypnus murinus. The sequence goes on from OV816031.1 coordinate 47,783,155, forward strand.
CGTTGGCGAATTGAGGGAAAGAGGAATTACCGTGCTCTTCTCTTTTTCCTAAAGTAAGTTTTCAGGGACAAAAGTTGAGGGTTAAAGTTTTATTTAGTTATCAATTAATGTTGTTGCTTGTTTTTGTTCGATCGTTTGTTGTATTTCAAGTTTAAGGCTTTTCTGTGTACGTGAAAAACAAAGCTGCAGATGGGAGATTAACAAGTAAAGGTATTTGTTTGCTTCAACAGAAATTTATTTTTACGTAAACGAAGATTGAACTGTTCGCAATCACTCATTAGAAACGATAGCCAAGATGTTGTTGAGAGAAAGAATATTGCATTTAAGGAAAATACACAATGAGATAAGTAAAGAAAGACGGAAAAGCATAGTGATGCAACAGTGGAGATGACTAGTTTAGATCAAGTACTGACCTGCTAAATATCTCTCGTTAAGCTAAAAACTGCCATAGTGATTTCTCGTATAAGTACATTCAACCCTCTAAAAATTCCCCGCCACATGTTAGATAGTACTCATTTATCAACTCGGTCTGAATTTTGTGGCAAAGAACTGTTGGTTTAAATTTAAAATAGATAGTTTCAATATTTTAAAAGTTAATATAGAAAGAGACACATAAATACGCTAGAGGGTGCGCTAGGAGAAACGACGCGCGCACACAAACACGCACGCACACACGGACACAAACGGCTAGTTCAGGCCCTTTACCTGCTATATTAAATTTAAAGTTTCAGTATAGCAGATAGACAGCATAATATTTAACAAAAACGAAGCTAAACTGGGGATAGGACGTGAGTTCGAAACAGTATTCCTTTCACCTTGTTGTACATATTGTCATGTTGTTTAGGTGTTCATATTGTAACGTTCTATTTTAAATAATACTGTCACAAACGGAAATTATTTCCACTTGAATAATTTTATAAGTTCTACAACTTGCGCAAATATCGTGCAAGGCGATACTCAGTTGCCCACGTTAGTCAGGCTGTCGCCGCCACGCCGCCTACAACTTGGAGCCAGCTACACATTCATTCGAAGAAACGCAACTACAGCTGCTGCTGTGTCACCCACGTCTGGCCATTCCAATGCATTTTTGCTCTCATCTATGCTGAACAACCCACGTTCGTCCACATGCAGTCAAGCCAGAGCCAGAGCAGCTGCGCATTCCTTCAAAGAAATCAGCACACTTCCGCTCAGTTCACTTGCACACGCGAGCCGGCTATTTATTCGAAGAATTTCCACTCCAACCCACCAGCCTGCAACCAGGAAGCGTGAGCTTCCTTGGTTTCATACTTGGAACACTAACCTACGGATTCCCACTATTATGCTAATTTTTTCCGCGTTGAGCAGTATATAACCAGCTTGCTTGGAGTTTACAATTCAGTCAGTGAAAATGACTCCAACACTACATCTCCAAGCAAGATGGTGAGTACCTTTATATTTATTTTATGGTTAGGGGTTGGAACCTGATGTCCAGAGGCATTGGTTACCGTTCCCGTCACCTCGCTTAGTTATGGGGGAGTTGTACCCAGGCTCTCTCTCGCTTAGTTTGTAGATCACCAGGAGTTCGACTCCTACGCTTAGTTTGTAGATTTAGTGCTAGAGCAGGGTGGTTCCGACCACCTTTATGATTATAATAGTTTTAGGAGGACATGTACGTCCTCACGCTGTATAACCAACGTCTGTAACCTTTTGTATTCTATTGTTTGTTGTTAGTATATACATAGTTCTTTTCATGTCCTCTGACTACGTCCTCCAGTCACGAAAACCCCACGTGACAATACTAAAAATGCTGTTTTAATCGTCTATTAACCAAAAAAATATTATTACTAACATTAATTGCAAACACTATAATTATAAACTGTTAACTAACTTAAACTAGATATTTACAGACTATTTATTTACAATACAACATTTAATTACTACACATTTATATTTGACTACTAATTCACGACGCGCGTATCCAATTCACTAGTTCGCCAAAGCCTGACTCTTCCGTGCGCGGCGGCGATTTATATATCCCATATAATCCTTCTAGAACGCGCTAGATTAGAGTGGTTGGTGGATTTTGTTCCGTGCAGCTGTCGATCAGTCATGTTGATGAGTCATACATTCCGCCACCAGGATCGAATGTTTGACGGCGGCGTATAGGGGTTAATCCCGATCATTACAATAAGAAAGATTTAAATAAATAATTAAATTTAATTTGCCCTAAGTTTGGTCGACAAAAATTGCCATGTGGTTACTTATTCTTTATTTTTACTTTAATACTAAATATAAAAAAATAAATCAAATATATTTGGTAAATAAGATACATGTAGTATACAACTTGCTTACCTTATAAAAAATTTTATATAACGCTCTAGCTAAATAATTGTACTGTAGTTAGTAACATAATCCCACTAATATTGAGACTCCCTCTAGTTTGGGTTGCTGATGTAGAATATTCTTATATTTAAATATAAGCTAGTTATTGACAAATAAAATAACACAAATATACAAAATAAAGAACGTAAGTTTTTATTTATTTATAACAACATTAAACACATAAAAGAAACGCACCTTGTTAGTCTGATATTAAATTGCTACTTATTTGTTAAAAAATCTTTTTTATACACTATAATAAAACAAATGAATTGTTTGAAAAAATTCTAAAAAACAAAAGAATCTTGACATTTTTAATTTTTATTAAAAATTTTATTAACGTAAAAACTAACTTTAATAAACTTATAGAAAATAAAGTTTTGAATTCAATGATATACAACACTTAGGTCGAAAATATAATTAACCTTACAACTAAATGTCGATGAGATGACAATTTCTTAAAACTTAAAAATCACTTAATTACATAGAAACACCTTTTTACACTTCCTTTATTCACAAACATAAACATCAAATCCTTAATAATATTATCTGTTTTTTTCTAGATGCCAAATACTTTAACTTACAAGCCATTTCACATAATTCAATTCAAAGTTAGAAAGGCGCAGCTCAACAACATGTTTTTATGTGATTCCATCAACAAAATCTAGCATTTACATTTAATACTGTATTAATTCCGTGGTAATGCTACTACAAAATGAATATATCTTGTTAATATGAAATTAATGTTTTAATGTAACAAGATAAGTTATTATACATTAGCATACATCCTGAATACAACATATTTTGTCTGGTCCAGATGTTTTTTTACACTGAAAATGAACTAAACTTTATTAAATTGAAAAAATGTCATAACTACATCTAAATCGTTAAGTTAAAAGAAAAATTGTCTATGTTCTAAGAAAATTAGAATTTTCACATATATTATCCTTTATCTGTTTAAGTATTCTAGTATGCATATTAATGTTAATTATATAAATTTATTTTTATAAGGAAGAATTTTATTAAAATTTATTTAAAACTGGCGTGAGATCCGAGGAAAATTTCTCGACGACAGGTTTGATCTCATTGGGCTTTATGATCTTGATGTTGATGCCCGTAATTAAATAAAATATAATAATAATAATAATAATGAAACATACTACTAATAAAATGAACTAACAAAGTGCGTGAGTAAGAGAAGCACAAAAGAGATTACAGATAAAATAAGAACGTTATTTTAGGTTTAGAAAGTAATGGTGACTCTCTAAATAATATCTAGTTAAATATTAACTCAATTACTTAGTTGTACTTTTATAATTGTTAATAATAGCTGAATAAAAAAATTTAATAAATAAATCTTTAACTAATACAATTTTAAAAAGCAAAGTTTTTGAATGCGCAAATCTAGTAGCTGAAGGCTAAACAATTTTCAAATTATAAAATCAATAAATTAATCAAGAATTTTAATGGGTATTGGAAGATCAAATACGGCAGGCAATTAATCGCTTCCTAAGATTGCAAACGTCGAACGAACAATCAAGACCAGGTAATAACACCCTAGTGAATATAAAGTCTTAAAAAACCTAAATAAAACAACGAGACTTACCCGAAATTCTTTGAAGTTAATTCCTCGAAATAACGACAGTCCAAAATTGGCTAGATGTAAGAGTTCACACTTACCGATCAATTAAAGCCAGTAAAAGTAGATTTCCCTTCAGCAATCATCAAATGCGAAAGCCCAATTATAAACAACCACAACTAGAAAACTTAAAAAATGAAGGTTAACATTCTTTAAAGAGCTTGGGGTAGTGCAAAAGCTATTCCATTAGTAGATCATTGGAATAGGCCTACTAATTGTAAGCGGCTTCAATAGAGACACAGTATTCAGAAGTTCTTCGGTTGTAAACTGCAAATCTTATCAAGAAATAATTTTGCAAGCATCACTATATCAGATTTAATGCAGGAAGTTTATTGAAATGATGTCTTGTCTATAGAGCACGCTCTGTTTGATCTGTTCCAACTTGATCCCATATTGCTAATTTGTAAATCGAGATCTATGCATCTATAAAAAGTTCTCATCTACAGGAAAAATGAATACACATATAATAAAATAAACTTGAAATAAATTCAAGATCTAATAACAGTTCTAAAATAAATCTGATTTATAAGAGAATATCTTATTTAATTTTTAAAAGGAACATTTGATATCCTAATAAAGTAAGTTAGTTAGATTAAAGGGGAATTTTATTAGTGCGGGCTGCTTTGAATTTAATTTAAAAAACAAAAACCATTCGGCTTGATATGAAGATCACCTTACGAATTCGAATATCCGAGATGCGATGCGATTTAGTAATGAGTATTCCAGGTTTTAGGAAGATATCCACCAATATCTTCTTATTAATTATCGAGTTCGCGGAATTATCATCTGAGTGACTGACTTCATAAAATTGTAAGGTTTGCAGAATCAGCAACATAAACATAACAAAACATAAAACATCTTGTTTTGAAGGCATAACAAATCTACTGCATGTGCTAAAAACATTAAACCCTTTTTATTTGCATTTTTTTCAAAAACTACGCTTCTGAGAAAAAAAATGTTATAGAGATTTTTTGTTTGTCTTATCGAGCGACTGCTTGTCGCGTTTAATGTGCTTGTATATAGCAATGTTTTTAGATCCTTTATATGTCACCGGTTTCGGGACTGCCTGATTATGAGTTAGACTCTTTATCGAAAGGCTATCCACTCCACTTATTATTATATATTAATGGATATCTTAAAACACAGATAGGCTCAGTTCTGATTTAGTTTAGAGCGTAGAGGACTATGACTTAATCGTTTTATATTGCTTCGTTTTAAAGATCACGTCGAGAGCTTTAGCACGATATCATATACAGTTGTTTTGCACTCACGGTTGTCCAGATAAACCACAATTTGTCAAAAGTGTCCACTGGTTCACAAAAAACAATATTTGAAATATTCAGTTTAAACCACTGCGAAATGTTCTTTGCATATCTTCATAGAGCCCATTGAGAACTTTAAAACGATACATTTAAAACCGCGCTGGACTCATATTTGCCGAGATAGACTGAGCCAAATGCGGCGATACACCCAGAAATATTGCATGATTGCAGCTTGCAGATATCGAGAAGAGCGTCGCGCACTCTTAAACACTGTAATGTATGTCTATTTGAATCCGATGTATATCGCATTGTGGATTCTATTCTTAAAATGAGCAAAGGTGAAACTATTTGCATTATTTAATTCTATAATTAAACGATTGAGTGATGTCTGCTTATTAAACTCAAAAGTGAACCGCGTTGTAACTGTAGGCGTTAAAAGTTTCAATATAAGAAGGCCACCCGAGAGGAGATATGGCTCTTTTCACGACTTCTACTACTCCACGTAGTAAAAATGTAACACAGCAAATCTTACAGTATAATAAAATCATTAATAATTTTTAATTTGAATAGTTTGTTGAATATATTTAAATAAAATTGTAGATAAAATTCTAAACTTAATTACATTTTAACAACTCTTAGATGTGGAACATTGGATTAAAAATAGGAAGCATTATATAAACACATTTTTTGATAAATGTCTTCTACGTAAATCGTGAGTCTAGAATTACTTTTAGAAGAAAAAAAACTCCGTAAGTACTTTAACTTTTCATAGATTTTATAATTAACCAACAATTAATTCTAGAATGATGTTAAATACGAATCGCCTTCTCAACATGCAAACATGTTAAAAATACATTATTATGATGTAAATCTCTGTAATAACGCAAAAGCCGTAGTAAACATGATACAATTTTTAATTATGAATAATTTTTATATTTGTTAATCACAAACTAGGGAAATTTAAGATATTTTTATGTGTCCCGATGCCAATCTGTAAAAGCATTTAGATTATTACATAACCTTAAAACACTCTGAATGAAATAACATGAAAATCGTTACTTATTAATTATTACTAAACCAATATAATTAGATTTTCTAAGATAATAAATATTTTAGTTTTAATATCATTAAACTTATTGATTTCGAACAAATTCCAATAAAGCAAAAAGTATAAAAAAATACCAATAACGGACACAAAATGGAACAATCAAACTTCTTTCAAACTATACACAGAGATACAAAGAAATGTAATTCTGCTTTTCATTTCATGCTTTTGTAAAGTCTGAAAAGCTATTCGTTTTTGCAAATATTAATAGAAATTTGCTGAAGATTGCAGGTACATAGACACTTGACTTCAACAAATAATGACCCTTTAAAACTACGTTAAAAAGGTTTCGAAGTTAAAGGGTGTCCAAATTTAGGGTCTATAAACAGCTTGTTAAACGTTGGTTTGTTTACAAAATATATTTAGAATGTAACATTTTAAAAGCTTTATAAATAGAAGGAAGATTGAAACTGATAAATAAAGACACATTTAAATGCCTAGAAAATAGAAAAATGTTAATTGACAACAATGAAAATAATTTTCTTTTAACTGTGTTAACAACACTTAAGTGTCAATTTAACCTTTTTATGTTTAACATAAACGATTTTTGTTATTTTTAATTAGATCTAAAATAAAATTATTTTTTTTAGAAACTTTAATGAATCTCCATTATAACGCGAAATTGAATTTAACTTTTTATGTTAAAGTATTTAATTATTTCTGGAAAGTCTAATATCGGATAGAAACCTTTTTTGCAGCCTTTTGTGTTATTTAATTAAATATCAAAAATTGAAGCTTTATTTTGTTAAATACGAGTACAAATATGTACTAAGCTCGCTAGCTACATACAATAATTATATTTCTATATCAAAAAGTATTAAATCACGAGTTAGTGTTGATAAACTACAGAAGTATGCTGCTATGGTAGCTTGCCATGCATATAATATTCATACAAAAGGGTATTTTAACTTGTTGAGATTTTTATTAATTTTATTGTTCAAATGACCATCCAAAACATCCAAATTATAACTGATAAAATATTTGTTAGATATAATACAATTATATCCTAATACAAGGTTACTATAGTGGACATTAAACATAAAGGTTTCTAAGCATAGACAATTAAAATAATAATTTACTACTTACTGATAAGAGGAAGACATAAAGATAGAATAACTTAAATACTAAATAATGAAATTAATTGAAATAGAATAACAAGAAAATTTGAAATGATAAAAGTTTTTTAAAATGTAAATATGTTAAAAATTGTATAAAACTTGTAAATTTGTTTAAAAAGCTGTTAGAAATTATAAAACTTTCTGTTTGCGAAACTGTAAAATTAAATGGTTACAACATAAAAGTAAAATCTCATGCAAGCAACTAGTCCCAGTATTATTCCCATTATCCCATTATATAGATAAAATGAAGAAAAACAAGAAGGAAGTAAATTTAATTGGTCAGGAGTGGAAATATCGTGTACAGATTAAGTTATGTCTTTATGACACGTTTTAGATTGTGATACCAACCCATCGAAAGAGCTGATACGTCATGCTACAGTTTTTGGTTTATCTGAAACATATAAAGAAGAGAGGTGAATTGTTAATGGTGATTATAAGAGCGGTATAATAAACCTAAAAACCAATTAGTTCTTGTTAGTCACAACATAAGAATAAGAATCGGACAGTAAAATCAGAAAATAAAAATTTATTCATATGTCATCTGTCACAACTTAGGATTATTAAATAAAAAAGGGACTATGAGTAATAAACCAGTAGATGGCTTCAGTGACATTATAAGTAATATAAAATGTTCATATAAAATATGCCTGATCCCAATACCGCATTGCATTTATTATTGAAAATTCTACATAATCAACAATTATATTTATAAATCAATTTAAAGACTCTCGCAGCATATTTAATAAAAAATTTAATATATAACCATCACAATACATTTAATTTCCTGTTAGACAGTTCGATCAAAAGAAAAATCAGCTGTAATATAAAGCATCGATGGAAATAAGCGAAGCTTACTTACGAAATCTTCAGGCTGAACGTTTATGGATCTCCAATGCAGCGGTTTCCAACCTTTTTTGTTCGCGGACCGCCAAACGACGTAGCAATTCTTTCAGACCGGTAAGGTAAAAAATTAAAGAAAACATTTCGCAAAATAAATCTTATCGTAATAAATTTACTTTTACACTGTACAAAAACAATCTAAAATAAATAGATATCCATTCTTTATGATAACAAAAGTCGGTTTTCGTACCTCATCCGCTTCCCGCACACTAACCCTCGAACGACCAAAACGGCCCGAAATCGGCGGGTCAGAGAGGTCGGAGTTTTTATCTTTTCACCAAACGAAGAAACGATCGCAAAGCGGGAACACATAGGGAAATTCATCAGTAAAAACCAGAACAAGATATCTGGACAGGGAGCGGAGATATAACCAAAAACGCTGGCAAGTGGGTTTCGGGAACGGCGATCAAAAACGGGCATGGGCTCAAACGACCCAGGAGGCAATCATATAAGACCTTCAAAAGTGGTTTCCACTTAGGAGCTCGATTAGGCTGGTGACGGCGATATTACTTTAGCACGATTCTCAGGTGAAAAACAAATAAGAAATTTCCAGTTTTTCGGTTTTAACTTTTTTCTCATGGTTTTGCATTGCATTTGATGGGAAAATATTTTGAGATTACCCGTCGTTTGACGCCAAGATAGTCGTATGGGCTCCTATAGTTTCCGAGATACATTCTCACAAAAACGGAGCGGAGAGGGCTAGTGGTACGGAAAAACCAATCAATGCACCGCTCATAGCAGGCCGCGTGACATCGAATACCGCCAACACATATTCGATCACACCCAAAAACGTCATTCCACCCCTAGCTCCCGCCCCCGGAAGAGTATCGGCAAAAAAACTTTTCCGGTAGAAACGACTGCGGTACTGCGATGGCAAAGATTCCGTGGTTAAATTTTTGCTTCAACCTACCGTAAGGCGGGAGACAATTTTTTGCCGCTTCCGTCTAAACGGTTTACCGGAGACGGTCAAGACTATAAATCTGAGACGGGAACTACCCAACGCATCAACACACAAAAAACGATCCGGATCGAAGCAAGTTTGGCGGTCCCTGGAAACCGCGAAACCAGGATTTTTAATCGGGCACTCGAGACAAAGATTATATTGGTTCCTGTATGCCTAGACCCGTGCGCGCCAAACCCCCTTAAGAATTCTAAAGATCTTAAAGGAGGATTGATCTTATTACCTATTACTGGATACTACCCCACCACATAGGTACGGAGCCGGCGCGTTATATATCACGTATGTATGTACATAGCGTCGGCTCCTTATAAATTTACTCTTGAGTCTACTCTTGGTCAATTGCGATAAACCATTTGACCCTATGTTAGCTCCAGGATTAGAAAAGTGATTTCAGTAAAATTTTGAAAACTACTGATATTGCTTCGTGGACCGGTAGAAATTTTTGACGGACCGGCATCGGTCCGCAGACCGGTGGTTGAGAAACGCTGCTCTAATGGATACGGAAAAGATATACCACAAACTATTAATTCGAAATTAATTATTTACTGCATTTTTGTGTAATGTTTCAACATTTTAACGTGTAATATATGGAAGTGTATTTAAGTTTCATTGAGGTAATATTGTTTTATGTAGTCGTACATACATAAATATATAATTGCTACAACCCATAGCCTGGAAACCAGGCCCCAGAAGCTATAAGCTTGTGCGGGAGGGAGGGGGCGATTATTATTATTATTACGTAGGCCCTAAGTACGGCTGCAGCCGACTTACAGATGGAACAGCGCAAATCCCACATTTGTGTCACAGCTAAGGAAAACTGCAGAAAACCTTAACCAGATCTGCCGGCACCGGGAATCGACCGCGGGCCGCTTGGGTGAAAGTCCAGCACTCTAGACATTACACTACCAAGGCTAAAAGATCTAAAAAATATCTAAAAGGCTAAAAAATATCTTAAAAGACGCGTGAAAGGTCAAAAAAGCAATAACTTTTTTTTGCAAAACGAGAAATATTCAGAACATTACCCTTTAGTTAATTACAAAACAAATCCAAATCTCATAAACAACACCAACCTAATATGCAAATGCCATTTTTTACATTGCAAATTTGCATGCATATCGCGAAATACTTTTAAGAGCTGCACGAATTTTGGTAGTGAAACTTGAATGTGGTTTTATTTCCTTTGAAAAATTAGATGTATAACTATGATAAGTTTTATAAATCCACGTTTTTTTTTGTTTGTTCTTAATTACTTAATTGTTTTTTATTGCAGGTATGAAACATTGAGTAGCAAACTAATCGTAAGTGTTCTGTTTATTTATATATCTTTGCGAGTTTTCCTGTTTTGCTATTATCTTTTTATTTGAACTTCTTTATCATGAGTATATATTTATAATATCATTAAGCTTGATTTGTTATTCGTTAATAAACAAATATTAGTTAATGAAGTAAATACATGTATAGATAATTTAATCTATCTATTAATAGGTATTGTTATTTTTTATTGGAATTCTAAAAGTTCTTTTATTTAGTAATATTTGTATTCTTTTTTTATGTTTTGATGTAGAGACCTTGATGAATGGTAATTTGCATACATAGAAAATAACTACATAATATAAAAATAATGCATAAAAAATAAGTACTGTTACTGTTTTATTACTAAAAACTGCAATGTAAGGGGTTTGCAATACGTTATTATTGCAATTATTAGTCACCATTCTTATGAATGCTTAATGTTCTTTATAGACACAAATATTATCTAATTGTTAATTAATTATGATTCTAACTAATAACTACGAAAGTGAAAAGATGATTTGGAAAAAGGTTTTGTCTTTTTATGGTTTAACAAATGTGTATGGATTGTAGATAATAAAGGAGTAAAGAGTAAATTTAAAATTTCAAAAAATAGAACTAAAAGATTGAAAGAAATATAATATCACAAAGAAGATGGGCAGCTGTGTGACGGTTCATTGAAATAAAAATAACAAAACTGTACGTAGAGTATTTACTGCTGATTTATCTTTTATTACCTGCTATTATGCACATTTAAGAAAACAAATATCACAAAACAAAAAAAAACGATTTTGAAACAATATCAAACGAGAGATCTTTTCCCCAACATGTTTTGTTTCTTTAGCTTTGTTTATCTGTTCTTATTCTATGAAACACTTGGCTAAAATACAGACGGGTTTGTTACTTTATTACGCTACCTTGTACATTTTAGAAAACAAGCAATATTGTTTATCTGCTTGAAATTCAGAATATGTCAAAATCATGTGCATTTTTAATATTCAATTTGAAAACATTGAGCTGAACTTTGATACTGTTTTTCTTCAAAAGTATAGAAGTACGAGAAAAATGGTATATAAGAATTTTCTTTCTTTAATGATTATCTAACTACTGGAAAAGCTTGACTATTCTGTAATGCGTCACCGTGTATAGTGAATTCCTCAAAAGCTAAGTAAATATGCATTAGCATTCGATGCGTAATTTTAATCTATCCAGCATACACTGAAAGCTTTAATTACTTTTTTAATTATAATTTTAGGAAAGTGTGCAGAGTAACATCTATGTAGGTCTATAACAATTATAAGTAGACCTTAAGTAAAAAATAAAGATAAAATTATGAATGTGATAAAAATACGTATCTATCTTTTCATTTTCATATTGACTTTTACATAATAATATAATTTTTCGTTTCTTTTTATCTGTTATGTAAATATTGTAAGGGAAAAATAGATGGTATATTTTAACTAATGCAAAATTCAGTGCAGTGATATAGCATTGCCCCACGTTGGTCTCCAAATAAATATAAAAGAAAAAAAGTCAAGAATGTTTATAGCAATAAATATTTGTGAGATTCGTTCTAGTGTGCGTTTAATACAGCTTATAGTTTTATGTGCTTCTTGATTTTTGATTTCCAATAATTGTCTAAGAGGCAATATTGTCAATTTTACAATAGATGCTTTGTTAATTGTTTGAAAATTTTTGCAAACCATTTTATTGCATCTGTGTTAATTTTGTAACTGCAACTCACGTAGATGGCTTTCCAAATAATCTATTTTCATCATTGGTTGTCCCTAAGCTGTGTTTTGGAATATTGACTAAATGGTGCTAGAATTCTACAATACGTTCTGTCTACAACGGGATTATGCTTCTATTTTTCGCTTATACGAAATGTACAATACTCACATATAATCAACAATACTTGGCACTTTAAATCTAAATATTTGCAGTGCAAAATGTTATCTAAGACCTACTGTTTACATAATACACTAGTGCCAAAAACATAGAACAACACATAACAATGTTTATCAGAAAAGAACTACACGACGTAAAATACCTCGGTTAAACAATTAACCAAACAATTAAATTTTATAATTTGTATATTTAAAATTTTAAATTTAAATCGGTTCTATAAAAATAAATGCCTACTTTATAAAACCTATTATTTCTAGTTATTAATCAAGGTTTTCGGACTAATAACAATAGAAACGTATACTTATTCAATTAAGTTCTTCAGGACTAATGTTTAGTTACTTTCATTAATCAGAGAAAAAATGATTTAAGTACATTGATTACTGTTTAATTTAGACATTCTTTCGCAACAACAGCATGACAACCAACACTATTTTTATTTTATGCAAACTTCAACATGACATAGATACTAGATTATATGAAACAAAAAATAATGATAATTTATAAAATGCGAAATCTGAAGAACATTTGTTTAGTCTTTGTTAGTGTGATTAGTAAATGCAACTACCTTCACACGTGTAGACGATTTAAAGACCCTGACCGCATGTGAGTAATCTCATTGCATATCTAGTAGTTTGTTATGTCTTTCTAAAGAGGAGCTTTATCTCTAAAGTTTCCACGTCGAGGACAATGCCACTTTCACGACAGGTTGCGTAAAAACTGTTATATCAACATTATAAATGGAGGAAAACAGTTTGCTTTATGCTATTTTTAAATTTTTCCTTTCTTACATTGCTATCAAGTTTGTGCTCTTTATCGGATTAATTTTATTTATCATTATGTATGGCTTATTGATTACGTAAAGGAATAGAATAGGTATACAGGTCACGTACTAAGCGCGTTAACTCTCTGTAAGGGATACTTTCGTAATAAAGGAGTAACATTTGACACTCTCCGTTACAAGTCCGGAGTGAATTTTGGGATGAATCCTCTAAGGTACAAACCGATTAAAAGCGAATGAGACGATATCGGTTTAACCATCAACCAAGACAATTGAGCGTATCTAAAGCTTTATAGAAACATTATTAGTCTAAGAAAGAATGCTTATCTCTCAAAGAAAACATAAATTGATCGATAAATTAATAAAAGACAGAATTATATTAAATTATCAATACACACTGTAGCAGCTGTCTCTGACTTTGTGCGTCATTATTTCCTTCCAAATTAATGTTACATGCTAAAAGGACTGTTAAACGTCTAACGACAAAATAGGCAAGAAAGACATCCATTTCTGTATTAGTTCTCTTCCATCATGTATCAGAACGCATCTTTTCCAGACATCAAACGTGTTCTTGACGTACAATGCAGCGTAGTTACGAAATACGAAACAGCGTACCCCAAGATTCTATTCTTTCTCCCTTACTTTTAATATTACAATCGTATATATTTTACTGCCTACAAATCTTTTGGGTTGGTTGGAAAGTCATCTTGTAAGATCAATCGCTACAAACACATATGAGTACCCCATGAATAACCTATGAGTACTTTACCTACTTACTTAATATTTAGTCTTCCTACCGTGAGGTGTAAGACTATTGAATTGAGTTAATTTTCTTCCTCCACTCTTTTCTGTTCTGGACTAGCTCTTTCACCTCCTTCCATTGAATCCTTCTCTCTTCTGCTGCTTTTTTCACTTCTTCTTGCCAGGTTTTCCTTGGCCTACTCCTTCTGTTCTTTCCCGGTATTTTCGCCTCGTACACTCTTCGTGTGAGTCTTCCGTCATTCTATTTATATGCCCGAGCCACTCTAGTTGCCTCTCTTGGATTTTTATTATTACTGGCTTTATGTTTCGAGACCTCATTTCTAATCCTGTCTCTCTTAATCTTTCCCTGTATTTTTCTTAGTAATCTCATTTCCGTTGCATTTATTTGGCTTTTGTTTCTGTTTGTTAGTGTCCATGTTTCCTCATTATATATCAATGCTGGCGTCACTACTTTTTGTACCACTTGTGTTTTAACTTCTTTCGTTACTTCGCGATTTCCTAGGAATGTAATGCATTGTATAATTTACCAACTTGTCCTATTTTGTCGTTCACTTCACTGTCTTGTTTACCGTTTGCTTCTATCACTGTTCCTAAGTATTTGAAGTTTTTCACTTGCTCGATACTGTGTCCGTCTAAAGTATTGTTGCGTGTTTTTTCTAATGTTGTTATTATCATTGTTTTTGTATTCTGTACGTTTATCTTCATGTTAATTTTCGTTATTTCCTCATTTATTATGTTCATATTATGTTGTAGGTTCCTTTCTGAGTCTGCTTTTATTGCCATATCGTCTGCAAATAATAATTCTGTTACTGTATCTCCTCTAATTAATTTCCTATTTTTTCTCTTATTCTTTTTTCTATTATTCGAGTTATTATTTTGGCTGGTACGCTCATCAGCGTTATACCTCTGTAGTTTGTACATTCTCTTTTGTTTCCCTTTTTATATCGTGCCAGTATAACGCCCACATTCAATTCTCTTGGCACTTTCTTTTCTTTGATTATCATGCTGAGTAATGTTCTTAGGGCTTCTTTCCCTGATTCATCTATGTATTTTATCATCTCAGGTGTAATTTCATCTATTTCTGGAGCTTTAGCCAGTTTTAGTTTTCTTATTGCGTCTTCCACTTCTTCTGTTGTTATTGGCAGTATTTCTTGTTCTTCATGTTTCTCCTCCTCTTCTATTATTACTTCCTCATCACTTGTTTCTGATAGTTCTTTAAAGTATTGTCGCCATGTTTCCATTATTTTATCCTCGTTCCTGATTATATTACCATTTTTGTCTTTTATATTTTTCATATTATATTCTTTTCTTGCGGAATTGTCTTGGTGTGCCATAGAACAATTTTTGGTTATTCCTGAAATTGTCATTCATACTTACTCCATGATTCTCTTTTTGCTTCCTTCACTACTTTCTTTACTTCCTTTCTTTTTTCTTTATACATTTCATAATATTCTAACGTTTTTGTGCTTATGTATCTTCTCCATTTCTCTTTTTTCACTCTTACTCTTTTTTGTATTTCTTTACTCCACCATTCTGTTCTCTTTTTATTTGTGTTTGTTATTTTCGTTGCTCCACAGGTTCATTATTTTCTAAGTTCATTTATTCCCCTTGTATCTGAAATTTGTTGTTAAGCCTATCTTAGTATTCCTTTCTGGATATATCATTCTGTAGCTTATAACTTTTTTATTTTTTCTTCTTTTATTACTTCTTTTGTCTGGTTTTTCTATTATGTTCATTTACATCTTGAGTTTTACTAGGTAGTGGTTACTTCCTTTCTCGGCTTGTCTTGTCACTTATACGTCTTTTATCATTTTCCATTTTTGTTTCCTTACTAAAAAGTAATCTATTATTGACCTTTCTTGTATGTTACGTTCCCCCATATTGTACTTGTGTACATCTTTGTGTCTGAAGTTTATGTTGGCAATTATCAATTCATTCTCCCTACACATGTCTATAATTCTTTCTCCATTGTTGTTTTTGGTTCTTTCCCCTTCATTTCCGATTACACTCTCGTTTCCTGTCTTTTGATTTCCAACCCGTCCGTTCAGGTCACCCATAATAATCAAATTGTCTTTAGCTTCGTCTATTTCTTCTTGTAATGCTTCAAAAAACTCGTCCTTTTCGTCTTTCCTTGTATTTTCATTCTCTCCATAGGCTACGATTAGTGTATATGTTTCTTCTCTTGTTATTTTCATTTTTATCGTTATTATTCTTTCATTTATATGTTTTTCTTTTACTACGTCTTTCAACCTGCTCGGTGCCAATATTATGCCTACTCCCCCTTCTGCTCTTTCTTCTTCTTTTAGACCCGTCCAGAATAACCAGTATCCCTTGTGTGATCTAGTTATGCCTTTGCCCCTTTTTTTTGTTTCCGTTATGCTTAATATTTCTTATTTCCTGTTCTATCATCTCTTCAATTATTTCTTCTTCTTTTCCTCTTAAACTTACGTTCCAGGTTCATGATTTCAATTCTTTTCTTATATTCCCTTTTACTAATTGCATCTTTTTATTTAGTTTTCCTTTATTATCCCATTTATTATTTTGTTGTATCTTTTTATTTTTACTCGTGTCCTTTTCCATTGCTTTGTTTGTCTCCATATTTTCTTCCCCTGTGTGTGATCTTAGCTATCTACTACGATCCTTGTTTATTGTTTCCTTTAGTGTGTTTGTTTCTATATCCCATTCCCAGAGCTTGTTATTGATATACAATTTTCCATACCCCATTAGTGTGTTTTTCCCTTACTTCTCTCTTCTTTGGCCCTTTCTTTAATCTCGATTTGCATTTCTCTTTCTGTTTTCGTTAGATCTTCGTTTTTGTATACAATTTTATTCTTCACTTGCCTAAGTGTATGCTTGTTTTTCATAATTTTCATTTTATCCATTGTTGTTTTCAATTTTAAGACGTACTTTTTATTACCAATTTGTTTCACGCTCTTAACTTTGGCTTTTGTGTTAAATTTTTCTTCGATAAACTTTTGTATTTCTACTTTTGCTTGGGTTTTTACTTCTAAACCTTGTATTATTATGTTGTTTTCCCTGTTTCTTTTTCGATCCATTCTATTCTTTTATTTAGTTCTCTTATTTCTTGTTTGATTCTATTATTTTCTTCTATAATTTATGTTACATGTTCATAATATTCCCGTTGCTCTTTCTTGATTTCTTTTGTTTCCGTCGTGAGTTTTTTCATCACTTCTAACACTCCTTCCATCTTTATTATGCTTTAGTTTTAATTGGGCTTTAAAATCCTCTTTTATGTTTTCTAATTCTATTGGAATTATTTCAACGCCCCCTGTACACTTGTTATTAACCTTATTATATTCCGCTCTTATCGCTTTTCACTCCGCACTTGTGTTTATCACTCTTGACCTTGGTCGCCACAAGCCGCCGTGTGAAGTTTACTCTTCGTTCTCGGTTTTGTTATTCTTTATTTACGTGTTTTCACTTTGATCTGGCACTAATCACTTGCTAAATCACTCTAATTACACTTCAATCCTTTGAGTTCACTGATCGTTATTTCGTCGCGTCGTATATCCCGTGATTTTTCTTGAATTTCGAGGTTGAATATTACCAAAACCCAATCGAATCCAATCGAACTGTATCTATTAAACTCAAAACATGTTTACGTCTATTTTATGTAATCATTAAAAAACTCCATAACCGAATAAAACTTAAGTCCTGCAAACGGGCATCAATTTGTAACGATATTAATCACAATCAAACAAATAAAAGCATAAAAACCTATAATTACACAATATAGCTTCCGACTGAGATTGCTTGCTTAATAAGATTATGCTCAGGTGTCGTGGGTGTTAATTACAAAGGCTTACGAATTTCAGATTAGATATCAGAATAAATGATCATTGTAGAGGGCGCCACTTAAATTGTCTATTGTTATTATTATTATTATTATTATTAAGAAAAGTAGCGACGGGAATCTACAATTTGGGAAAAGAATTTCATCTGATTTATTTTGTTTTGAAAGGACCGACCACAAACAATTTGTTGAGCCAATCTATAACAGGTGGTTGTTACTTTTAATCTTCGTTTACAGTTCAAGATAAAATAGTTATAAATAAACTGCAGAAAGTAATGCATGACAAATATATACATGTTTTTAGCCTTTGAAACCCAAAAGGTTAAAAAAGAACCACACATTTTCAGCATTAAATCACCCAATATACTGCACGAGAAACTTTTAAGCTGAAGACCGAAACGCTTCATTCTTCATGCAGGTTTAAATAATAAACTCGACGATACGATAATATGTTTAAAAACTCTAAAGCAAAACCAAACCAAGAATAGAAATTTTTTGATATAATTTCACTAACAAGACAGTCCCTTTTTAAAATTTTAAAAGCGGCGATTGTATTTCCGAAGGTTCCAACATACCACACGTTGAACCTGACATTAGTGCTACAAGAAACAAAACTGATTTACATTTTATCTCCTTTCAATTAGAATTAGAACAAAATCTGTAAATACGGTACTAGTTGCGATTGCAAAAACACAAGTTTCACAACAGCAGGAAAAACAAAAAGCGCGTACGCTATTTCATTTCATTATGGAGACGTAGAAGTACTAGACACACTTGGCTTCATCAAAAATTCGACGATTCTGGAAGTAGAATTAAGATATTAGGCAAAAGTTAACGGTACGAAAATTTTCCAGGAAAAAAACTCTAAAGATTATAACTATGTTTTAGTAAGGGAGCTAAATAAATTGAATAAGTAGGTTATTACAAAAGGGAATTATTTAAATAAATCAAACGTATCTTCAAATTACAAGATTTTAAAATGGCGATACTAAAAATTTGTCAGCACACACACACACACACAAGTGTGTTGCTGCTCTTATAACAACCCAACCAAGTATGGCATTCTAATTCAAGGCTAGTGGGGCTTTGAGCAGGGCGAAAGTCACCTGACTACTCAAGCTTTTCTTTGATAGGATGGTTTTGAAAGTTACTTTTCTCAACTCGAACAAAAGCTATTCCCTATGTCCAATCACAGAACCAGAAAATCGTTAGTGCTTTATATGGAAGATCGAAAATGAATACTTTGTAGTTAGGTAGTAGTTTGCTAAAATAATTCCGTTACTTGGTGAAAAGTCATCAAACTGATAGTCGAGAAAAATTAAATTGTTCTTTTTAAGATGATTTATTTTAAACCTTTTTTCAGAGTTACTATTTTTGCACCAATAATAACGTGGGTTCACATTTAAAACCATTTTTTGCTTGTTGGTGTTTTCGTTTTTGATCAAGAATCGTATTAAAATAAAATTAACTTTTATTTAATTAAATCCTGGAGCAGACATAATATTTTTCAATATACCAAAGGATAAAGGGCAGAAATTAAAAAATTGACAACATTTGTTGTAATAAAATGAAAAGGTTAAACGTTAATTTATTTACCTTGTGGATAAATGAGCATACAGACAAATTCATACAATCAACAAACGAAATGTTGAGAATTAATCTTAGAAACTTTTAAAATTCTCGTTATTACAAAAGGCATAATTAGTCTATACAAAGCAAAATGTCGCTTTCTCGAAAGGGCTGAATAATCACTAACGAGACGTTTCGTGATAACGGCAAGCACATCCTAAATAACGTCTCAGAGTTTCGTTTCCGTCTAGAATTGCATTTTTCTTCAGGGTGTATGTGTTAACCGCAATTATTTCGCGTGACAGGTTAATGAATTTTCATTTGTTCCATTTTTGGCGCCTCGTTAATAGAGGTTGGAAGGACTGAAATCACGTAAAGTAATGGTGGCATCACGGTAGCTAGCGGTTCGTTAACTCGCTAGTAATTAATATCATTATGTAAAACTGTCGGACTGCCGCAGGCAGGTGAGACACGATGGCACAATATAACCTAGAATGGTTTTAGGGGATGTAATTTATAATGACATGTGCACTATTTCAGCGACACCTAGAGGCACGCCTAAAAATTTGTTGAGCGATTAATTCTGTGACTAGTTTACATATTTATTTTATTATAATAGTAACATCAACGGTTGCCTAATCCATTTCGGTGGCGATTTATATGTTTCCTAGGCAAGGGTAAACATGTTTAAGGTTAGGGTTTACCCACTACATCGTTTCCATAAAGTTTGAACGCTATAGATAAGTGTATAATGTTGTCCTTAAGCAGGTATTATTTTACTGGTAAACCTGACGTTAACCCTTGTGTTTAATCAGGCTCTTATGTACGTTCCTATATTCCTTCGTAAGATCGAGGCCATTAACAATGGGTTTTGAACCGGGATTATATAAAGAAAGTGGTTTTAAGATTTAAAAGCCTTTTAGGGACATGCTTGTGCATGGATAGCTGAGAGATGTATCTTTAGTTTTTATTTTTAAAAATTGTCTCTCCCTAATCATTTATTTCTTTTAATCCTTTTATCTCTCATATACCACCGAATATACTAAAGAATAAAAAAACAATTAACTCGGTTATCTCTCGCTAGGTTGCACGCTACAATAATGAAAAAAATCTATGTACATGTAATATACATAGATTTGTGTTATCGGAGTATGATTACTCCGTTCTAATGGAAAAATAAATCTTTTCTTCTTATTTTTTCTGCATATTGTTTTCTCAAGTGTAAGTGTAAGTTTAAGATTAAGATCGTGGATTATTATCACAAAAGATGGTGATAAGTATATTAAAGGTTGAGGATTCTCACTTGATACTCACCTTATGAAACTGAACAGGGCGGTTAAGTGATCTTATTTTACAGTACCAATTTATAATCTATAGTAACCAAAAAATGCAGTAATGTATCGCAATTATTAAACAGCATACAAATTTTCTTTTAAACAAATACACACTTATTTATAATATTATATTGTTTTGAATTTTATTTTGCTCGTTAAAAAATAAAAATAACGGACGTGTACAACTGCCTATTTTATTTGTGAGATTTTCGTACAAGTCTGTACAGGTCAAAATTTTATTGCGAGAAGTTTCCTACCTGGAAAACCTGACTAAGTTACCGATCGAAAAAAGAGGCCCTTAAAATATCAGGTAATAATAAATTTTATTTTACCGATTATAAACGAATACTAATTTCGAGCTCAAATTTAATATAGTAAGTTAAATCTTCAATTTTAAATAATAATATTAATTACTACCCATTGCCTGGCGTTTCAATTAAAGCATTTTTTCATTTTGGCATACACTGCCCAGCCAGCACACTGACGTCATAATGTAGCCATTTATTCGGCAGTAACGACGTCAAATGACGTATTAAAATAACATCAAATTGTCGTAAAACTGACAACATTGTGTCACAGCCCAAGGACGTCAATATAAGACGTCATTAAAACGTAGTTCAGCGACGTCATTAAAACGTCCTATACTAGGACTAGAACAGGAATTATAAATAAATAGTTGAATATTGGAAATAATATTTATTATATACTATTTCATACATAATTATTAAACAAAAGTAAACATTCAATAACAGAACATACATCTCTTCTATTAACTCAACATCTCATAATTATTAAGCAAAAGTAAACATTTACTAACTGAAAAGCTGCTAAACCAATATGCAGAACAATTGATGATACTAAAATAATTTTAGTAAGTACTAAGAAACCACTGCATTAGTATTAATTTATTAACAATAATAATCTCACAAAATCGTCGAACGAGTAAAATTGTATGGGTTATGTAGTATTGCGACGGAACAAGTAATTATTAATACTTACCCTTTGTGACAAATCACGCAATTATTATGCAGTAGTTGCACCTACACATACACTATAATTGTAGGTAAGTCAGCAACTTTAATAATAAGTAGAAACGTTACTAATTCAAGAGCAAAACAAATTCACGAATGACGTTGTTGCTGTTTGTATTGCGGCATGTGGTCACGTGCAGTTGAATAAAAAATAAAGTAAAACAGTGTTGGTAGATTTGTCTCTCGTGCATCAGTGGACCTGACAACACAAAAATAGTGCAATTGAATATTGAAACAGTAAAATAATAAAAAAATAAAATAATAAATAAGAAATATTTTATGGCGGAATATATCACATTTCGGTTACCCAGATAAATCATAATTAATAATATTAGAAGTCTAAAAACGACCTTATTGTACGTCTAAAAGACTTCGTTTTGAAGACGTCTACGTACGTCCCATAACATCACGTCTTATGGACATCATTTATTAGTCATATGACGTCGCTGACCAATAATCACTTAAAAATAACGTCATTATATCGTCAGTGTGCTGGCTGGGTGTCTTGGCGATAAGTAATAAGTACTCTTATAAACACAGGAAACTACAATATCACCCATCGTAATCTTATATAAATATAAGTAATATAGATGGCATTGTTACAGAACTGTTAGTTTACTATACATCCTTAAGTGATATAACGTTACTGAAAGTGCTATAAAACTTGAAAGTATTCAGAAGTATTTTAAAAATATCATACTAACCATAATTACCTTATAAATGGTATAAATCTTTAGTTAAGCAACAGTGATACATAGAAATATGATCTAACCTCAATACATTTTGGTCTTACATCTTTTGTGCGGTCTGTTGATAAATACTACAAACGTAAGAATCGGGGCGTTAGCTCTCATCCTTAACAATTGTGACTTTGGCGCTAAAAAAGAAGGGTACACTATTTCGGCCTACTGCAAAAATGAAAGGAATAAAAATGAAAAAGGAAAATGGAGGAACAGTTTCTGAAGCTTTCCGTTGAAATGTACTAATTAAGTTGCTGTGTAAGTTTCCAGTGGCGTAGCTAGAGGTGTCTACTCCAAGGGGCAACAAATCATTTGTGGCCTCAAACCTTTAAATTCTTTAAATGCCGAAAATCCATTAACGGAGGATGTGTGTGTGGAATGAGAATAAAAACTGTAGTAAAAAAACTATGTATACTTCATCCTTCTAACACAATACATTTAAGGTTAATATAATAATTAACATTTTAAATATCAGCTCTAAGTAGCTGTAATGATTTAGAACATATTTTCCTGATTATTAACATGTAGTCGTTTCCTGCTAGTTTTTGAGAAAATCTCATTTTAGATTTTAAGTACTTACATTACATTGATTACATTAAAAATACTTACGTATAAATGTACAGTTCATTCATCGAACAGAATCACCAATAAGATCTTAACAAATTCTTCGAATTTATAAATGTATGTTGATTTTTCCTCATTGCTTTAACAAAAAGCAAACTGCGCCCTATACCTCTGGTGCCCTGGGACGACTGCCTCCCTCCCCCCCCACAGCCGCCAAATAGTTACGCCACTGTAAACTTCTAAACAAAAAACATCGGCCATCTTTTATACTAAAAAGGAAGACTCGTAACATGGTTTATACGGTTTAGGACGTTTCGGCCGCCGTTCCGGGGACGCCCTTTCGGCGACGATGTTTCCGCTCGGGGTTGTTACGGCAGCAGAACATTTCGGTGTGAGGTCGTTTCGGTGACTGCTTTTTGGGCATAGCCATAATGTGTTAACACTGTCAACAATGACATATTATTAAATATATTAGATAACCAATATATGTTTTCATATATGCTTTTAATACTTTAGTGGTATAATTTGGACACTTTACTTCAAAGATTATTAACATTTATATTGTTAACGGAGATTAATTTAAAGAACTACAGAAAGATCCGAAATTTACGGCTGTAGGCGTCCAACAAGAATTTTACACCGTCATCAAATTACTTTTATCTTTTAAGGAAAGAAACACAAACTTCTAAATACCTACAGACATATGTACATAGAAACAACGCGAATAACAGAACTGCCGCCAAAACGACCTTGCGCCGAAATGTACTTTCGTCGAAAACGCCGGTGCTGAAACGGTCTGTAGAAGAGATGCCGTCGCCGAAACGACTGCGCCAGTAGGTTCGATACCGTGATGTATAATACGTAGGGCTGTGCATAATAATCGATTAATCGATTAATCGGACCTTAGGTTCATTTTTTTAAATAATCGATTAATCGATCAATGATTAAATCGATTAATCGATCAATCGGTTTAATCGATTAAATCGATTGTTCGATTAATCGATTGATCAATAACCGATTATTTTAAGAAAATAATCGTAGTACCGAATAATCGATTAACCAATCAGTCGATTTAACCGATTAATCGATTTCTTTTTTTAATCTATTTTTATTATTGATGTTTATAATCGCACAAGCATAGTTGCTTCTCAAACTTTGGTTGAAGTAGCATTAAGAACGACCACGAATTTCACAAATTGTCTCTCTACTACAGCACAACATTGGTGATGTATGATGTCGTATTACTCGTATTCGTACTATGTATAAGTAAAATGCATGACCAGAGCACTAGACCGGGACCAACCAGAACATACACTGCATGACTGTACACAAATCGAAATGACTTTTTAAAAATATAATTTATATAAAAATATACTTTAGCAAAATTTCAGTAGACGTTACTAATTATGTTAATTCAGAAAAGGCTTTATACTATAATATAGAAGAATTATCATAAGTGATTAATCGGACCTTCAATTATATTTTTAAATAATCGATTAATCTGTCAATCGATTAATCGATCAATTGATCGTTCGATTAATCGATTAATCACTCAAATTGATTAATCGATCAATCGATTTAATCGATTTATCGATTTAATGGATTTTTTTAATCGATTTTGGATTATTGATTTCGATAATCGCACAGCCCTATATAATAGTTATTTGTAGGCACTAAAAGTAACATAAGTTTATAAAGAAAATATTTTTTATCAATCTCTTAAGTTTTATAGAGGTAATTAACCATTCCACTATATAACTCTACAAATATTAGTTTTATAATGAGGCACTTATAAAAACTTATAAAAAGAAACTTCATATAAATTTATAATAATATATATTAAGACAACGGTTACTATAAGTTTTGCAAAATTGTGGTGTGAATACTTATATCGCTTCATTATAGTATAGGTACATATTTACTTAGAGCTTACAGTAATCTAATAAAACTCGAATAAAGCTGTGGCACATTCTTACATACTTGTATATACCCTTTATATAACCAGGAAGTACCTTAAGTAGCGAAAATGTTTATTGGAGTTTATAGTCTAAAGCTGTCCCAACGTAATTAGTTACAGCGATTCACTTTTGTGTTCAGAATTTCTGATACACGTCTACAAAACAGACACCTAAGTATGGCTTTGTCACTATGAACAAGCAGTGCTGAACATTATTTATCTTTTAGTCTGGGCGACTCGTACATACGCTTTGTTTCAATTATATGTACTGCCAAATATTACTTTAGCTCCTATTTACTCTATCGAGTGATTATGAAACTTGCTTTGACTTCCAGCATATCCTACTTTATAAATTAACATTTTTGTTGTCAACTAGAAACCGTATTTCGGAAACTATTTTCGAATTTTTCGAGTTTGATAATATTTATCGTTTATCGTCATCTTCGTTATCGTATATAGCGTATTATTAGAATTAGAAACAGCACTTTTATGAAGAGCTAAACCGACATATCAATACCTACACATTAAAAATACTAATAGTTGGAGAAAAAAGAATTGCATGCTAGTGATAATTGCCTACTTTAATTACAGCTTTTATTTGATTGTATACTGTTTATTTGTATCTTTTTGTAAGCTTTAAATGCTCATAGTAGTACAAAATACGTAGTTTGGCGGAAATTATTGCTCCTATTTAATTGTTTTCTATTCAATTTGGTGTGTGGTAGAGTTTCGAATTTATTCATTATTTGTGTTTAGTTATTGATTTATTTGTTTATTTTATACATTTAATTATACATTTGTGTCTACGTGCATACAACATACATACAACAACAGTGCAAAAACTTGAAACCAGTTTTTTTTACTTTTATTTACCAGTCAATTTCTACGAAATTCGGCATCCAGGCCGAGGTGCGTAGTCAATTCCAACAAAATTTATCAACTGATGGCGTCAGAGGAGTTTCTTGGAAATTAGCTAGAAAAGACTTAAATACTAGTAGATAATATAATTATGTGATAGAATATAAAAACTTAGTTAATTCTAAATTGATTTGATGATAAGTTATCATTTAAAAAGGGAGTGGTTAAATATCTTTATCCATGTTTAGTTTATCATTAACAAGTTTTAAGTGAAGATGCCCTCTGTTGAGCCTTAACAGGAAATGTAAGTACCAAAATCTGAGAATACAACTCCAAATAAATACTTAAAAAAAATCTTATTCAATAAAATTTCAACAATAGCAATAAAATGCAATTAGAACACTTTAAATATGTTATCATTTGCAAAACAAAGATAATTTGGACAAACCTTAAAATGATGATTCAACTCCCCCTTTTTCCTGAAAATATAATTTTATCTTGTGTACATATGAAAATGACAATGAGAACTTCTAAATTTACACTCTCGACATTTTAATTATTATTCCTGTTCAAACTTCACATCGTTTTAAACGACCCCTGTCACATTGTAGAGTGGACGATCAAATAAATGTCCTGATCGTGGTGGCCATGGTAGTTACTACACAGAGTAAGTACTAACTGTTGCATTGAATTTTACGAAACTATTATATTTATAGGAAAATACGTCAACCTCAAATTATTATTATTATTCCGGTATAATAATTAATACACATTGCTTTTTCCAGCGAAATCTTTCCTGAACAAAAAAGCCCCCATTGAAAATGTGTTGTTCACATTTTTTCCCAACAAAAGCCTTTTCAGGTGCCACGTCATTGTTGCTCAGACTCTATTGTATCCCTATATATTCAAAGTTTTACCTTTCAACGAATTATTAACATACCAAAAATCAATATCTAATGATATAATCGGAGGTTTAGATTGAATTTGGTACGTCGTGTGCTATACTGTGGATACACGAGTAGTAAATTATCGAACACAAACAGATTGATGTTCTGCTTTTAATTATTATTGGCTGACCTGGAATTTGATATCTATATTTTTTTTCCTGAGATTTGTTTATCCATTAGGTATTGATGTAATACCCAACAGTGCGACTGTTCCTCACATTCGGGGCCTGCTGATGATTCGTAAATAAATTTGTAATTTGTTTAAAAAAGGATTTACCTTACTGTCTTAAAATATTTTAGATTAATTCCTGCCCTTTTTATACCTTTTTTCGTAGCACATTTCTAGAATTCGTTATAACAATAATAATAATAATTACCATTATCATTACCTGGACAAACAGGCCCCAGAAACTATGAAGCTTATACGGGAAGGTGGGGAGATTATTATTATTATTATTATTATTATTATTATTATTATGAAGACTCATCGTAGGCTGCAGCCGACTTTAGAGATAGTCTAGCACAAACCCCACATTTGTGTTACAGTTAAGGAAAACTGCATAAAACCTTAACCAGGTCTACCAGCACCGGGAATCGATACCGAACCGCTTGAGTGAGAGGCTAGCACGTTAGCCGCTACACTACCAAGGTTATTATAAGAACCTAAAATTAGCTTGTGGTTAGTGTCAGATCGGTTCACATGTCGTTAGGCTGTTTCTATCCTAGGCGGATATGAAGCAGTAGAAAAATTTGATCATAATGGTGTAATACCTACAATTAGAAACTGCATAGGTTTGATTATGGAGCAGCTTGTTAGGTTAGGTCAGGTTGCCATTTTGCGTGGAGTTAGAAATCCTTTGGTCTACTGAAAACCTACCTAGAAAAACCTAAGTTCGCCAATTCACTTACTGTAGGATAGGACCGCCTTTGGTAGATCTAAGATTTGTCGAAAGTTCTCAAAACTCCGAATAGTCATCTCGTTAGGTTAAGTAAAGCAGCAACCAATCCAATTAGATTAGGTTCGATTAGCAGCATGTTAGTGATGTCAGGTCAACTCGTGTGCAATTAGGTTAGATTTATTTAAGATTTAATGCCAATATCAACCAAAAGATCTTGAACGACCAATTTGGCAGTTATAGTGGTTGTATATTGCTCCAAAAGCTCTATTGTCATAGTTACAATTAATTGCAACGATGGATACTATGGAAACCGAGCTCTTCGAGTTAAATAGATCTGAATGCCGAACTTACCCATAGGAAGAGAAGGTACGGACATAAACAGCTATTTTGGTTGCTAGGAGCATTTAATTTGAAGTATGAATTCACTACGTATCAAATTAATAATTTATAGCACTTGAGAGCATTGGAGGACTTAAGTTTTATTACGATTTAATAGTAAAATGACATAATTCAACATTAATAATTCTTTAGCACAATCGAGGTTTATTCAGACAGAATTGTTTGGCTTTACTTTTGACGATTTGAGGGTATTAAGTTCCTTAATTCAGATCCTGACCGGACAACGTACGAATTTCAAAACTATAGACTTATTTGCAGAAGGAACTTGGGAAGTAACTGCATCTTCAAATCTCACGTAATTTTTTTTATGTAGAAAGAATGTTTTTACGAACTTCAGAAATATACGCTCACAATCTAAAACAACGCTAACAATTTCGTCATTTGGAACAATAGACCACCACAGAAAAGGTATTGGTTCAAAATGTAAAATCCTTGAAGAAATGATGCATGCGCCGAAAGCAATTGAAAGTCAGCCTTTTTTTCCTCTTCAATCGCCAAGCGAGATATTCCGCGAAATATCTCAAAGTCTCCGTGCCATTGTTGAATTCTTTGGGTTCTTGCAAATCGTAAATTGACGGTTGACTACCCAATGGCTCCATGTAGCGCAATTGACCCTTACATTTTGGTAATTGCATTTAGGGAATTATGTCACTGCCCAGATAGTTTCCTTCTTCCACTTGACGAATCGTTCCTTCCGGTCTACTTATCCTTGATCCAAAAATGGAAACTAAATGTTATAGCGAAACTAAATTGGGCTAGCATTAGAATTTGAAGATTCAACAAATGCTCGGATAATTGAAAAGAAGCTTTCCACGATGTCCTGATTAGTATGTACACCCAAAACGTAGTGAAAATCGTGATTTTGGTTCAGATCATTTTGTAGACCTTTGAAAGACTTGATTGATCGCAAAAATTCTTTTTGGCATGGAAGTCGAGCTTTCTTCAAGTTTTCTCCCCCTTTTCGTTGAACTATTTATTGAAGAACCAAATGGATTGAATCCAAGTTTGAAAATCATTGATGACTTTTTATTGTTTTATTCCATTCCCACATTTTAATTGATTTGCCTTGTGAATTGGAGCCTTTGAGTTGAGGACATCAAATCCATCGTTCATATATTTCTAAGTGTTTCTAAACACGATTTGAGGATTGCGCTGCTGTTTTCACTTTACACAGAATTTTTCTTAAATTTTTTATACATTGTATTCACATTTACGAGTCAAAGAGACGGGGAAAGAGTTCAAGAGCTTCGGGAAAAACGTATATCTGTTACCCACCCGTAGAACGCAACAACTTATAACCTCAGAAATGGCCCTTACAAAAGTTGTTCCTGATGATTCTTCTTTCGCAAGAAGTAACGTTTAGTGAGTCTGTAGATTTTTGTTAAATCTTGAAAAAAATTTGTAGGAGTCATTTTTGGGGTTGGAATTGTTGCTGAGAATATGGGTAGATGAATCTTTTGTGTGTGTTAAGGGATAGACCCACTCTACATGTTTAATGATAGAGCCACTGTCGATGAAGATGTTAATAGAGTCACTCCACATGTTAATAAAAACCACTCTACTTGTAAAAAGGATGGATCTACTCCACATGCTAAAGGATAGAGCCACCCGTCGTGCATTCTTATGTGAAATTATACTGAAAATCGTACGACACTCAGTAGTGACCAATAAAAAAACTAGCTCAGGAGCCGTTACCATGGCAACTAAAAAATTTTTTGGAAATTTTTTGTAGGTAGACCAACCTAACTGAAATTAATAAGTGGAAATTTTTCTGTCAAAAATGTCAAATTTATTTAAACTATACAACTGAACAAATTACAAAAAACTAGAACAAATCAATTGAAATTAAATACACAACGTTTCCTGTCAATTTTAATTTTGGATACCACGGCTAACTATGTTATGTTACAACTTGACAGTGATAATCAAAATTTAAAATAGGTAGAAATGGTTTGTGTCGTCACGATTTTCTTTCCGAATATATCCTCGTGCATTGATTATGCCTGGAAATTTTACTTTCGTGCATTTCTGCAACTAATTGCACTCCACTTCGTGTCGTGCAATTATGACGTTGCAGAAATGTCACTCAAAAAATTTCCGGCAATAATCAATGCACTTGGTATATTATAAGTGAGAATATAATACATTGAATAATGAGCCAATCGTTGCTCCTTAAATTTAAAATATTGACCAATAGGACCTTGTACCGTAGTGACAATAAGCGACTAACAATTATTATCGATTAGGTATTAGTTAACTTGCGTTTGTTTCACTTGTCAAATAAAATAATTTAGAAACGTCAGATACATTTTTTAAGTGTGTTACGCGCAATGACTCGTTGGGGTGAAACATCAATGAGTGGCATTAATTCCGCAATAAACAATAGTGTTCCTTTAAATACAATCCGCAATAAAACATCTATCGCAAAATATGGTCCGCGCGTTCTTTTTGAAAACTGTACATTCAATATTCAAAATTTTAGTTGTGATGAGTTGCGTTGATTTAAAAGAGGAATATTATGTACTTAATTAAATAAAGCTTTTTCTCTTAAATGTGCATTTGTGGTCCTCATTTTAATTTATTATATTCTCTTTCTAAATATAATTCGTGGTACGCTTAAGAATCGATAATTTTTTTACAAATGTCAACTCATGCCAGCCCCATTCTTTGAAAAATACAACTCGTGCTTCGCACTCGTTGTATTTTCGTCGTTGGGATTGGCATTCGTAACATTAAAAAAAATTATCGATAATAAGCGTACCACTTATTATATTATCCCTGATAATACAGGTGAGTATAAAGGTAAAACATTCAACAATAAACTTTATTAACAATAATTATTATTTATAACACAATTATTATAAACAATTGTTGGTCTTTCTTCGTTTTGAGTCGGTTGTACTTTTTCCTTTCTCATTTTACTTATTATTTGTGCGTGGTGCTGAATGTCCAGTTGCAAATAAGGGCGAATCGAACTTGCTGAACTATGACCCGTAATTTTTATCAACTGTTGTTCCTCCACGCCAGATTTCGCAAGCTGGGTTACTGCACTTGAACGCGTAGAATGATTAGTTATCTTAAATCTCTTTACATCCAGTCCGGCCTTTTCTGCACTGCTTTTAGTCCATTTACCAATTTCATTAATTCCTACAGGAATATTCTTGTACCAAATACCAGATTCACACCAGTTAGGACTCGCAGTCACAAATAAACGATCTGTGGTGACGTTACTGCCCCTCTTTTGTAGCATCTTTTTCAACAATCTGAAAATGAACATAAAACGGTATACAATATTGGACATATATTTATAATCAATACCAACCTCACGGGACAATGATTAGGATTCTTCTCATTAGAAACCAGCCATTTACTGTCACAAAGACGACGTGATCCACCTTGGCAAGTCTTTGAGAAAACGGGATTGTACTCATAACGCCCAGTCAATTTTCCAGTGCAATCTTTTTCTTCTTGAAAGTATTCGATCAAACATTTAGCCGGTTCTCCACCTCTCCAAGCAAGCTCTCTTGCTGCAATTTGATAGAATTTTTTCTGGAGCCCTGAAGGAGTATCTTCGTTCCAGACGTCAATCATTTTTTCGTAGTTGTCATCTACTATAGTTATTGAACTCACTTTTCTCTTTTCTGCAATCGATTGCAGCTGCTTTCGCTTTCCGTCTCTTGCTGCACGCGCACTTTTAAACTCAATATCTGAGAATGGATTCATCTTCACATTAAAAGAATTAAAATATAATTCCTGCACCATTTTGGCAGTAGTATTCCACATTGTTTTTAAAGTGGAATCTTTGTAATCCTCTCCATCGCATTTTTTCATATTGAATGCATAATCTTCCAATACTCTGCTTACTTTTGAGATAGGTGACACTTCCGTCAGGGAAAATTTTCTCGTGTCGCAAAACTTTTTAAACTGCTCCCGCACAGAATTACGACTACGCTTTGTACTCTGTGGAACAGTCATCACTACTTTTGCCCGTATTTCTTTTAAATTTGTTTCACCGAACCGCAACTCTGCCATTTCGCTTTTGTTATGTTGCCGTGGTGACATTTCATGAACTACTGCATTTCGAAACCTCTAATTTCTGTCATTTTCTTTGGATTGTCGTGCCGAATACAAGACGTGGTAGGCATCTTTTGGTAATTTTTGTCAGTCAGTAACACTCATAGTTGTTGTCTTTAGAAAATCGCCACTCGTGCTAAAGCACTCGTGGCGATTTTCGTCACAACAACTATTCGTGATCTGACTGACAAAAATTACCGGCAAGATTCCTACCACTTGTTGTATTATATACGACAATAATCTACACTGGTCAGATTTACTTTTACATCAACAGTTGCACCGAGGAGGTGTGCGTGAAGGTAAACAACCCGTTTCGTCATTCGCTCTGTTGTATGTGAAACATATCGTTGCCCGCATTCTTTCCGCTGGGTCTAGAAGAATTAATCTCGGACTCAAATGGGAACACAACTTCTTTTCGGCACCGTTTGTAATGATTAGCCTCTAAAGGATTCTAGGATTTAGCACTTTATTGTTTGGACCCACGAATCCCTCATCAATCACGTGATTCCTCATGTGTGGTGCATCAGTGAACACGTAAAAATACTTTTTGTTTTTTTTTTTGGTTGCTGAATGAATTTTGAGGATGATCGACTCCCCGTTCCTCCATAGCAAAGAACCTTGAATCCAATGTCTTCAAGGCTACGAATGACCCCGAAAAGTATTTCTTTTGTCATTGGTGTACCCGTGCATAGGCGTAGTAAATTGGTTCTGTCCAGTTGTGACACAAGCCCTTACCATCGCGACTTGGACTTTTGAAACAGAGTACAGTTGATGCTAAACTTTGTCGTAGCAATAGCTTGAATTGACGGAGATTTCATTAAAAATAATGCCACATAGCTTTGATTTTGAGCTCATTGCGTTTATTTTGAGTCGCTGAGCTTCAATTACTTTAGCAATAATTCCAGACAGACATTGGGAATTTTGGAGGTGGCGGGGAAATATCCGACTGCATGGAATATGCAACTACCAGATTTCTTGGACCTTTCAGACTGATAAATCCAACTGGCTATAAATTGTAATAACACGTTAGAATGTTTAGGAATGCAAATATCTGCACTACTTTGGTTTTGGTCCACCAGTGTTTTTTCCAGGTTTCTTTTCCGCAATTTCATCCCATTTGATCTTCCAGAATTGGGACTCCAATTCTGCTTGAAGTTTAAATCCATTGCAAATTGATTTACTTTACCATTTGAGTACCATTTACTCTTTGTGGAGTTTGTTTGGACTGTAGTCTCAATCGTTTTATGGCGCTTTGTTTAACACTCTGCATCCCTGGTTGGTTTGATAGACTTAAAAGATAAACAGTGCTGTAGCAAAGATTTGGCAGAATAAATCGTTAATTCATTCAGTAAAACTAACCTGGGACTAACTCCAAAAGTTAGTTTTTACTGTTTTCCTCGGCCACGCTCTTCCTTCGTTCACCACTGCTGTCTTTCCGCTACCCAGATTTTGATTGATCTATTATTGAACTGTGATGGGATCGCTAAAATTTTCGCGAGTTTCCAGAATACTTGCGACGAATCTTTCTATATTTTTTCTTAATTCCTTCGGAGATATCTATTTTGAGTGATTTTATCCTAATTGACTTTGGAATTTTTAACCATAGAACTTTATGGTGAGCTTGATGGGCTAAAACATAAACCAAAGATTTCTACCAAAATTATTTGTATAGTGGATGGCGACAAGCCAGCCAAAAACCATTACGGCCAGTCTTTTTCTCCTGGATAGTAGAAACTTAGTGCTTGGACTTTCTTGTATATATTCCATTTAACCAGCAGACAATAAACACCATCATCTGACTTCTGCCCTGTTCAGCGGCGGAGACTTTTTTTTTCATATTTAATTTCAAAAAATAGGTACATGCTTTATATGCATCTTTAAATTTTTATCTATCTGACGGTTAGTCATCAACTATTCAGCCCAGTTCGACAGCTGCAACCTCCTTGATTTCGTCTTGCTGAAATGTTTTAATACGTCTTTTCAACATTTATTACCATTTCTTTGTGGATATTTGCTAGAGCAAGTTTATTGAAGCGGTCCTTAGTCATTGCAGAACGAATATAAGTTCCCAATCTTCTTAAAGTAGAAAAGCTTCTCTCTGTCAAGACTGTTGGGCAACTGGCAAAGTTGCAAATATTTGCAACAAAATGCCGGTGTTGGGGAAAAAGTTTCTATTGCAGTGGGAAAGAGTCTCCAAGCAAATCTTTGGTGGCTCATTTGTCCGTTTTAACTTCCATTACCATTTCCATAAAGAAATCTCGTCTGATAATTCTGTAACAGACGCTGGAACGTCTCCGCAATACATTTCGGCAGCATCCAGCACTTTGTCCACTCAGAACTTTGAAGATTTTATCGGAATTAGTCCTTCCAGAGCTGTTACTCTTTGCAAGTCCGAACTAAATAGCGTTTCTAATTGAGAAATCAAATGGTTCAGAAATGGTACAATTTGTAGTAATGTTAAGGATCATTAATTGGTACATTTGGTATTTGTTTCTGATGACTGCATATGCGCGGCAAATTGATTTCTGTTCCTAAAAAACTTGCTATGTCTTATGAGATTTTGAAGATTTTACTAAATTCTTCATCTGCTGCAGTTCTCATCGATTTTGACCTGTTTACTATGGTAACTAGATACTTTCTTGCAGCCGAAAGATCTTGAGTAAGTTCTTGCAGAAATTCACTCAGTTTTATCGTTAGAGCTAAGCAGTGTACCGCTCAGCTTAGGCTTATGATGTAATAGTTTCTTTTTATAGCAGCTCCAAAAACTACAGCTTTGCTTGATGTTTGCTCATCTCTGTCTGATTCTAATTCATCCTGCAACTGTGATATATGGCAAAGAAGCTTATTGAAGACCAAGCTTATTGGCCCCAATAAATTTTCCAGACATGTTCGAACTTCAGTCATAACCTTGACCTTGTTAATTTTCCAAACTTAATTCTAGTTTTTCAATCCTTCGACAATAGCATTTCTTATCTCAACCCCTGTTTTCCTTTCAATTCGACAAACCCTAGAAAGTCTTCTTTGAGTATCATAGTTTCAAAGTATATCATTTCAGATAACTTCTCCAATTCAATAATTTCGTTCTGAATTGCTTTACTAGTAATTGTGCAATTTTTTCTTTAATACAAAAGCCAAAAGGCTACTAAAAATGCCGTGCCTCCCAGATAATGCTTTTTCTTTGTGTGATTCACAGTTCATCATCCCATCGTCTCTATGGTAGATTATATCTAGAGCAAAAAATTACAAACGTCTCTTGTATAGGAAAATACGTCAACCTCAAATTATTATTATTATTCCGGTATAATAATTAATACACATTGCTTTTTCCAGCGAAATCTTTCCTGAACAAAAAAGCCCCCATTGAAAATGTGTTGTTCACATTTTTTCCCAACAAAAGCCTTTTCAGGTGCCACGTCATTGTTGCTCAGACTCTATTGTATCCCTATATATTCAAAGTTTTACCTTTCAACGAATTATTAACATACCAAAAATCAATATCTAATGATATAATCGGAGGTTTAGATTGAATTTGGTACGTCGTGTGCTATACTGTGGATACACGAGTAGTAAATTATCGAACACAAACAGATTGATGTTCTGCTTTTAATTATTATTGGCTGACCTGGAATTTGATATCTATATTTTTTTTCCTGAGATTTGTTTATCCATTAGGTATTGATGTAATACCCAACAGTGCGACTGTTCCTCACATTCGGGGCCTGCTGATGATTCGTAAATAAATTTGTAATTTGTTTAAAAAAGGATTTACCTTACTGTCTTAAAATATTTTAGATTAATTCCTGCCCTTTTTATACCTTTTTTCGTAGCACATTTCTAGAATTCGTTATAACAATAATAATAATAATTACCATTATCATTACCTGGACAAACAGGCCCCAGAAACTATGAAGCTTATACGGGAAGGTGGGGAGATTATTATTATTATTATTATTATTATTATTATTATTATGAAGACTCATCGTAGGCTGCAGCCGACTTTAGAGATAGTCTAGCACAAACCCCACATTTGTGTTACAGTTAAGGAAAACTGCATAAAACCTTAACCAGGTCTACCAGCACCGGGAATCGATACCGAACCGCTTGAGTGAGAGGCTAGCACGTTAGCCGCTACACTACCAAGGTTATTATAAGAACCTAAAATTAGCTTGTGGTTAGTGTCAGATCGGTTCACATGTCGTTAGGCTGTTTCTATCCTAGGCGGATATGAAGCAGTAGAAAAATTTGATCATAATGGTGTAATACCTACAATTAGAAACTGCATAGGTTTGATTATGGAGCAGCTTGTTAGGTTAGGTCAGGTTGCCATTTTGCGTGGAGTTAGAAATCCTTTGGTCTACTGAAAACCTACCTAGAAAAACCTAAGTTCGCCAATTCACTTACTGTAGGATAGGACCGCCTTTGGTAGATCTAAGATTTGTCGAAAGTTCTCAAAACTCCGAATAGTCATCTCGTTAGGTTAAGTAAAGCAGCAACCAATCCAATTAGATTAGGTTCGATTAGCAGCATGTTAGTGATGTCAGGTCAACTCGTGTGCAATTAGGTTAGATTTATTTAAGATTTAATGCCAATATCAACCAAAAGATCTTGAACGACCAATTTGGCAGTTATAGTGGTTGTATATTGCTCCAAAAGCTCTATTGTCATAGTTACAATTAATTGCAACGATGGATACTATGGAAACCGAGCTCTTCGAGTTAAATAGATCTGAATGCCGAACTTACCCATAGGAAGAGAAGGTACGGACATAAACAGCTATTTTGGTTGCTAGGAGCATTTAATTTGAAGTATGAATTCACTACGTATCAAATTAATAATTTATAGCACTTGAGAGCATTGGAGGACTTAAGTTTTATTACGATTTAATAGTAAAATGACATAATTCAACATTAATAATTCTTTAGCACAATCGAGGTTTATTCAGACAGAATTGTTTGGCTTTACTTTTGACGATTTGAGGGTATTAAGTTCCTTAATTCAGATCCTGACCGGACAACGTACGAATTTCAAAACTATAGACTTATTTGCAGAAGGAACTTGGGAAGTAACTGCATCTTCAAATCTCACGTAATTTTTTTTATGTAGAAAGAATGTTTTTACGAACTTCAGAAATATACGCTCACAATCTAAAACAACGCTAACAATTTCGTCATTTGGAACAATAGACCACCACAGAAAAGGTATTGGTTCAAAATGTAAAATCCTTGAAGAAATGATGCATGCGCCGAAAGCAATTGAAAGTCAGCCTTTTTTTCCTCTTCAATCGCCAAGCGAGATATTCCGCGAAATATCTCAAAGTCTCCGTGCCATTGTTGAATTCTTTGGGTTCTTGCAAATCGTAAATTGACGGTTGACTACCCAATGGCTCCATGTAGCGCAATTGACCCTTACATTTTGGTAATTGCATTTAGGGAATTATGTCACTGCCCAGATAGTTTCCTTCTTCCACTTGACGAATCGTTCCTTCCGGTCTACTTATCCTTGATCCAAAAATGGAAACTAAATGTTATAGCGAAACTAAATTGGGCTAGCATTAGAATTTGAAGATTCAACAAATGCTCGGATAATTGAAAAGAAGCTTTCCACGATGTCCTGATTAGTATGTACACCCAAAACGTAGTGAAAATCGTGATTTTGGTTCAGATCATTTTGTAGACCTTTGAAAGACTTGATTGATCGCAAAAATTCTTTTTGGCATGGAAGTCGAGCTTTCTTCAAGTTTTCTCCCCCTTTTCGTTGAACTATTTATTGAAGAACCAAATGGATTGAATCCAAGTTTGAAAATCATTGATGACTTTTTATTGTTTTATTCCATTCCCACATTTTAATTGATTTGCCTTGTGAATTGGAGCCTTTGAGTTGAGGACATCAAATCCATCGTTCATATATTTCTAAGTGTTTCTAAACACGATTTGAGGATTGCGCTGCTGTTTTCACTTTACACAGAATTTTTCTTAAATTTTTTATACATTGTATTCACATTTACGAGTCAAAGAGACGGGGAAAGAGTTCAAGAGCTTCGGGAAAAACGTATATCTGTTACCCACCCGTAGAACGCAACAACTTATAACCTCAGAAATGGCCCTTACAAAAGTTGTTCCTGATGATTCTTCTTTCGCAAGAAGTAACGTTTAGTGAGTCTGTAGATTTTTGTTAAATCTTGAAAAAAATTTGTAGGAGTCATTTTTGGGGTTGGAATTGTTGCTGAGAATATGGGTAGATGAATCTTTTGTGTGTGTTAAGGGATAGACCCACTCTACATGTTTAATGATAGAGCCACTGTCGATGAAGATGTTAATAGAGTCACTCCACATGTTAATAAAAACCACTCTACTTGTAAAAAGGATGGATCTACTCCACATGCTAAAGGATAGAGCCACCCGTCGTGCATTCTTATGTGAAATTATACTGAAAATCGTACGACACTCAGTAGTGACCAATAAAAAAACTAGCTCAGGAGCCGTTACCATGGCAACTAAAAAATTTTTTGGAAATTTTTTGTAGGTAGACCAACCTAACTGAAATTAATAAGTGGAAATTTTTCTGTCAAAAATGTCAAATTTATTTAAACTATACAACTGAACAAATTACAAAAAACTAGAACAAATCAATTGAAATTAAATACACAACGTTTCCTGTCAATTTTAATTTTGGATACCACGGCTAACTATGTTATGTTACAACTTGACAGTGATAATCAAAATTTAAAATAGGTAGAAATGGTTTGTGTCGTCACGATTTTCTTTCCGAATATATCCTCGTGCATTGATTATGCCTGGAAATTTTACTTTCGTGCATTTCTGCAACTAATTGCACTCCACTTCGTGTCGTGCAATTATGACGTTGCAGAAATGTCACTCAAAAAATTTCCGGCAATAATCAATGCACTTGGTATATTATAAGTGAGAATATAATACATTGAATAATGAGCCAATCGTTGCTCCTTAAATTTAAAATATTGACCAATAGGACCTTGTACCGTAGTGACAATAAGCGACTAACAATTATTATCGATTAGGTATTAGTTAACTTGCGTTTGTTTCACTTGTCAAATAAAATAATTTAGAAACGTCAGATACATTTTTTAAGTGTGTTACGCGCAATGACTCGTTGGGGTGAAACATCAATGAGTGGCATTAATTCCGCAATAAACAATAGTGTTCCTTTAAATACAATCCGCAATAAAACATCTATCGCAAAATATGGTCCGCGCGTTCTTTTTGAAAACTGTACATTCAATATTCAAAATTTTAGTTGTGATGAGTTGCGTTGATTTAAAAGAGGAATATTATGTACTTAATTAAATAAAGCTTTTTCTCTTAAATGTGCATTTGTGGTCCTCATTTTAATTTATTATATTCTCTTTCTAAATATAATTCGTGGTACGCTTAAGAATCGATAATTTTTTTACAAATGTCAACTCATGCCAGCCCCATTCTTTGAAAAATACAACTCGTGCTTCGCACTCGTTGTATTTTCGTCGTTGGGATTGGCATTCGTAACATTAAAAAAAATTATCGATAATAAGCGTACCACTTATTATATTATCCCTGATAATACAGGTGAGTATAAAGGTAAAACATTCAACAATAAACTTTATTAACAATAATTATTATTTATAACACAATTATTATAAACAATTGTTGGTCTTTCTTCGTTTTGAGTCGGTTGTACTTTTTCCTTTCTCATTTTACTTATTATTTGTGCGTGGTGCTGAATGTCCAGTTGCAAATAAGGGCGAATCGAACTTGCTGAACTATGACCCGTAATTTTTATCAACTGTTGTTCCTCCACGCCAGATTTCGCAAGCTGGGTTACTGCACTTGAACGCGTAGAATGATTAGTTATCTTAAATCTCTTTACATCCAGTCCGGCCTTTTCTGCACTGCTTTTAGTCCATTTACCAATTTCATTAATTCCTACAGGAATATTCTTGTACCAAATACCAGATTCACACCAGTTAGGACTCGCAGTCACAAATAAACGATCTGTGGTGACGTTACTGCCCCTCTTTTGTAGCATCTTTTTCAACAATCTGAAAATGAACATAAAACGGTATACAATATTGGACATATATTTATAATCAATACCAACCTCACGGGACAATGATTAGGATTCTTCTCATTAGAAACCAGCCATTTACTGTCACAAAGACGACGTGATCCACCTTGGCAAGTCTTTGAGAAAACGGGATTGTACTCATAACGCCCAGTCAATTTTCCAGTGCAATCTTTTTCTTCTTGAAAGTATTCGATCAAACATTTAGCCGGTTCTCCACCTCTCCAAGCAAGCTCTCTTGCTGCAATTTGATAGAATTTTTTCTGGAGCCCTGAAGGAGTATCTTCGTTCCAGACGTCAATCATTTTTTCGTAGTTGTCATCTACTATAGTTATTGAACTCACTTTTCTCTTTTCTGCAATCGATTGCAGCTGCTTTCGCTTTCCGTCTCTTGCTGCACGCGCACTTTTAAACTCAATATCTGAGAATGGATTCATCTTCACATTAAAAGAATTAAAATATAATTCCTGCACCATTTTGGCAGTAGTATTCCACATTGTTTTTAAAGTGGAATCTTTGTAATCCTCTCCATCGCATTTTTTCATATTGAATGCATAATCTTCCAATACTCTGCTTACTTTTGAGATAGGTGACACTTCCGTCAGGGAAAATTTTCTCGTGTCGCAAAACTTTTTAAACTGCTCCCGCACAGAATTACGACTACGCTTTGTACTCTGTGGAACAGTCATCACTACTTTTGCCCGTATTTCTTTTAAATTTGTTTCACCGAACCGCAACTCTGCCATTTCGCTTTTGTTATGTTGCCGTGGTGACATTTCATGAACTACTGCATTTCGAAACCTCTAATTTCTGTCATTTTCTTTGGATTGTCGTGCCGAATACAAGACGTGGTAGGCATCTTTTGGTAATTTTTGTCAGTCAGTAACACTCATAGTTGTTGTCTTTAGAAAATCGCCACTCGTGCTAAAGCACTCGTGGCGATTTTCGTCACAACAACTATTCGTGATCTGACTGACAAAAATTACCGGCAAGATTCCTACCACTTGTTGTATTATATACGACAATAATCTACACTGGTCAGATTTACTTTTACATCAACAGTTGCACCGAGGAGGTGTGCGTGAAGGTAAACAACCCGTTTCGTCATTCGCTCTGTTGTATGTGAAACATATCGTTGCCCGCATTCTTTCCGCTGGGTCTAGAAGAATTAATCTCGGACTCAAATGGGAACACAACTTCTTTTCGGCACCGTTTGTAATGATTAGCCTCTAAAGGATTCTAGGATTTAGCACTTTATTGTTTGGACCCACGAATCCCTCATCAATCACGTGATTCCTCATGTGTGGTGCATCAGTGAACACGTAAAAATACTTTTTGTTTTTTTTTTTGGTTGCTGAATGAATTTTGAGGATGATCGACTCCCCGTTCCTCCATAGCAAAGAACCTTGAATCCAATGTCTTCAAGGCTACGAATGACCCCGAAAAGTATTTCTTTTGTCATTGGTGTACCCGTGCATAGGCGTAGTAAATTGGTTCTGTCCAGTTGTGACACAAGCCCTTACCATCGCGACTTGGACTTTTGAAACAGAGTACAGTTGATGCTAAACTTTGTCGTAGCAATAGCTTGAATTGACGGAGATTTCATTAAAAATAATGCCACATAGCTTTGATTTTGAGCTCATTGCGTTTATTTTGAGTCGCTGAGCTTCAATTACTTTAGCAATAATTCCAGACAGACATTGGGAATTTTGGAGGTGGCGGGGAAATATCCGACTGCATGGAATATGCAACTACCAGATTTCTTGGACCTTTCAGACTGATAAATCCAACTGGCTATAAATTGTAATAACACGTTAGAATGTTTAGGAATGCAAATATCTGCACTACTTTGGTTTTGGTCCACCAGTGTTTTTTCCAGGTTTCTTTTCCGCAATTTCATCCCATTTGATCTTCCAGAATTGGGACTCCAATTCTGCTTGAAGTTTAAATCCATTGCAAATTGATTTACTTTACCATTTGAGTACCATTTACTCTTTGTGGAGTTTGTTTGGACTGTAGTCTCAATCGTTTTATGGCGCTTTGTTTAACACTCTGCATCCCTGGTTGGTTTGATAGACTTAAAAGATAAACAGTGCTGTAGCAAAGATTTGGCAGAATAAATCGTTAATTCATTCAGTAAAACTAACCTGGGACTAACTCCAAAAGTTAGTTTTTACTGTTTTCCTCGGCCACGCTCTTCCTTCGTTCACCACTGCTGTCTTTCCGCTACCCAGATTTTGATTGATCTATTATTGAACTGTGATGGGATCGCTAAAATTTTCGCGAGTTTCCAGAATACTTGCGACGAATCTTTCTATATTTTTTCTTAATTCCTTCGGAGATATCTATTTTGAGTGATTTTATCCTAATTGACTTTGGAATTTTTAACCATAGAACTTTATGGTGAGCTTGATGGGCTAAAACATAAACCAAAGATTTCTACCAAAATTATTTGTATAGTGGATGGCGACAAGCCAGCCAAAAACCATTACGGCCAGTCTTTTTCTCCTGGATAGTAGAAACTTAGTGCTTGGACTTTCTTGTATATATTCCATTTAACCAGCAGACAATAAACACCATCATCTGACTTCTGCCCTGTTCAGCGGCGGAGACTTTTTTTTTCATATTTAATTTCAAAAAATAGGTACATGCTTTATATGCATCTTTAAATTTTTATCTATCTGACGGTTAGTCATCAACTATTCAGCCCAGTTCGACAGCTGCAACCTCCTTGATTTCGTCTTGCTGAAATGTTTTAATACGTCTTTTCAACATTTATTACCATTTCTTTGTGGATATTTGCTAGAGCAAGTTTATTGAAGCGGTCCTTAGTCATTGCAGAACGAATATAAGTTCCCAATCTTCTTAAAGTAGAAAAGCTTCTCTCTGTCAAGACTGTTGGGCAACTGGCAAAGTTGCAAATATTTGCAACAAAATGCCGGTGTTGGGGAAAAAGTTTCTATTGCAGTGGGAAAGAGTCTCCAAGCAAATCTTTGGTGGCTCATTTGTCCGTTTTAACTTCCATTACCATTTCCATAAAGAAATCTCGTCTGATAATTCTGTAACAGACGCTGGAACGTCTCCGCAATACATTTCGGCAGCATCCAGCACTTTGTCCACTCAGAACTTTGAAGATTTTATCGGAATTAGTCCTTCCAGAGCTGTTACTCTTTGCAAGTCCGAACTAAATAGCGTTTCTAATTGAGAAATCAAATGGTTCAGAAATGGTACAATTTGTAGTAATGTTAAGGATCATTAATTGGTACATTTGGTATTTGTTTCTGATGACTGCATATGCGCGGCAAATTGATTTCTGTTCCTAAAAAACTTGCTATGTCTTATGAGATTTTGAAGATTTTACTAAATTCTTCATCTGCTGCAGTTCTCATCGATTTTGACCTGTTTACTATGGTAACTAGATACTTTCTTGCAGCCGAAAGATCTTGAGTAAGTTCTTGCAGAAATTCACTCAGTTTTATCGTTAGAGCTAAGCAGTGTACCGCTCAGCTTAGGCTTATGATGTAATAGTTTCTTTTTATAGCAGCTCCAAAAACTACAGCTTTGCTTGATGTTTGCTCATCTCTGTCTGATTCTAATTCATCCTGCAACTGTGATATATGGCAAAGAAGCTTATTGAAGACCAAGCTTATTGGCCCCAATAAATTTTCCAGACATGTTCGAACTTCAGTCATAACCTTGACCTTGTTAATTTTCCAAACTTAATTCTAGTTTTTCAATCCTTCGACAATAGCATTTCTTATCTCAACCCCTGTTTTCCTTTCAATTCGACAAACCCTAGAAAGTCTTCTTTGAGTATCATAGTTTCAAAGTATATCATTTCAGATAACTTCTCCAATTCAATAATTTCGTTCTGAATTGCTTTACTAGTAATTGTGCAATTTTTTCTTTAATACAAAAGCCAAAAGGCTACTAAAAATGCCGTGCCTCCCAGATAATGCTTTTTCTTTGTGTGATTCACAGTTCATCATCCCATCGTCTCTATGGTAGATTATATCTAGAGCAAAAAATTACAAACGTCTCTTGTTAGATTCTATAAACGCAGTTTTTGCTTTTGTCAAGCAAAACTGTAGGTTTTTACGAATTTGTTATGATCCTGGATACATTACTTTACCAGAAGCAACCATACTTTACTTCACTGCATGAAAGCCAGTTGAAGGAATTGAGCCACTCATTTCTAAATCTTCGTGTTTGTTATTCCTCCACATTTGAAGGAATAATAATTAGGTGAAGACTTTTCTTGCACGTTTCTTTAAAAAACTGTAAAGTGTGCTTTTCATCTAAAAATTTTCCTACTGCATGGCCAATGTCATATAGTGTACCTATATATAACCTGAAAGAAAGAGAAGGCTAAAACTATTTTTTCTTTCACTCTCATCACTTTCAAGTTTAGGTCTTTTACTTAGATGAGAAAAGTAACTCGTTAACTTTTTACCATGCATCGCAC
Organism: Agrypnus murinus; assembly: GCA_929113105.1. Classification (NCBI taxonomy): domain Eukaryota; kingdom Metazoa; phylum Arthropoda; class Insecta; order Coleoptera; family Elateridae; genus Agrypnus; species Agrypnus murinus. Next base: position 47,827,963 of record OV816031.1, read on the forward strand.
TTGAAAATTTTAGCTATATCGAGCAACAAATACAACTTTACTAGATGAAGGTCGCAGCAGCTGTTTAAATTGGCAGCTGTGGTTTAAACTTTTGAAGTCTGAACAAAACCCTCTGTACGTTACTGGCACGTGCCCAAAAGCCGCACAATATCATTACACAATCATTTCGCTGTCACTGAGGATTTGTTCACTAGGATTTGTTCACCTGCTAACAGTAAACTCTGTTATATGTTATGTTATAGCCCCCATTAGCCTCTCGCTGGATCCGCCACTGACCCTGTTCTAGCGCCTAATCTTGGTACGTCAAGAAGCTGTTTTCACCATATCCGAACACCAGCACATAAAATCTCTGTTTTATCACCGACAATGCTAAATAATATTTTTCTGTGACAATACACCACCAATGGATACTGCGTGGCAAATATCCTTTTTGTTATGGTATTATGTTCCTTTCTAGCTATCTTTCATCTCCGTTGTATAGTACTCCATGATACACTAATAGACCATGGATTATGTTCAAGTATAGCGGCGGTGCTGGTACTGGACTATGTGGTGGCTTGTAGGATGTGGCCCCCATTAAAATAATTTAACAAGGGCTAAGCCCCCATTAACATAATTACTTAATATATCTTAGGCAATAAAAATTCTAAATTGAAAATCTAACGAAGGGAGTCTACAGTCGACGCACTTGCCCGGCTGGGATATTTTTGTAATTCGTTTGAAAAAAGGCAAAAAATTATTTCAATCTTTAATGAACGTTCCGTACAGCTGAAATACAATTCAAATGTTTTCTGCTAATTTTTGTTATTGGTATTATTATATGTACTATTATTGGGATGCGTTACAACGCGCTTTAAAGCCAGTTGATATAACAAAAGAGGGCACCGATGAAAGCCACGTTTTTGTAAAATCTTGAATTTGACAGTACATTGAGTTATGTAATGTAAGGTAGGGTTGTCTTACCTGAGAGGCTGTGTCTTAAGACTTGTAGTCACATCAACACCCTTTAAATTGTTTGCGTCAATCCGTTCTTCGTGGTCTAATGGCAGAGATCCTACCTGTAGTTCGGAGCAACATGAAAACAAATCTTGGTTGCAACTGAAATTTAAAAATTATACTTATTATAGATTGACATTTTAACACCCGAAGCGGCTTATGCTTCAAAAACAGACACTTTTATTGCTTTTATACACTTCGTATAGTTTTATACAAAAAACAGTAATAACTATTAGCCACATTATTTTTAGGTCGTAGGTGTTAATTGAAAAGCTTACTGATCTCAGAGTTAAGAAATACAATTATTTTAAAAAATGTATTGAGCGCCGCCAAATTGTATGTAGACTATCGTAATTAAAATGATGTTAAATTCGTTCACAATTTGAGAGTTGATATCGATCAATTTTTAAATTAAATCGTTCTAAGACTTGTATTCGCATCAATACCCCTTAATGGTAGTCCCCGGGATATTCTTGCTGGCAACAGTCGCATAGATCTTGTCCATCAAATGCGGAGAATCAAACCGAATAGAGGCCACTCTGCAGTCGCAAGTATACCAGAGAAGGTACCCGGCGAAACGGTATTTTCAAAGACATAGGGATCGCTACCGGGATAATCCTTACTAGTTGCTCTTCGCGTCCTCGAGTCCAGCCGTTCTGGGATCATCGTCAAACAACAGTATAACTGATATGGTTATACCTACCTAATAATATACAGATGAGGATACTCAATCAGGCATGGTGGTTCTCACTGTCGTATCTGCACTGAGCGAATCTAGAAGTTATGTTGGGAGAAAAAAATTATTCTTGTTTAAACGATTAAATACAAATAAATAGCTTCCGATACGGTTTCGGATTGCTAGCATCTTAAAGGCAGCTAATTATAGTGGAGTAAGTAGTAATATTTAACATTTAATTTCAACACATATTACATTTAGATTTTTAAGAAAAAATATTTTCATCTCTGGGCGAGGGGCGCTAGTTACTTATTACTTTATTCTTTTAATTAATCATCTCAATTAATACGTTTCTTTGAAATACTTATCTATGTGTTTGATAGTGTTGGCACAGCATCAGAATAGACAGCAGGTTCACTTTCGCAAATATTTTCAGTCGACCGATTTGACCTTGTTGTATCTTCGGGCTGTTGTTGGGCTACGGAACAACAGCAATGCAGTGATATTCCCTGTTCGTTATTACCAGCATACGATGACGATCGGCAAGCCTCTGCGATCATGGTATGTACGATATTCTAACTTGTAGCTAACAAATTTCAAAGTGTCGACAATCGGATGAATCTGCTGTATATTCTTATGTTGTGCCGTTGGTACACAACTCAAAACTGGCCAGCCCTCATTAAAATTAGGTAAAGTCAGCGCCTATAGGTACATGTGAAGTAAACGACTTCGTCGTTGTATCCAGGATCGCATTGTCATTATTTCTCGGCGGTAGATGTGGTTCGTTTTAAGTGAGGCTGGGCGGGTTAGGATCAGAATTAGATGAATTATCTAATGTGTCTCAGGAGAATATTATTGAAGCGGTGCTTTCAGCTGCCTTTCGTTTAAAAAGTTTCCTTCAAAAAGAAAATCGCAATCTTCTTGGACCTGGTTAGTGCATTGGCGTGCGCGATATCAAAGAAAGTATCTACTTACGTTACCTGTAATTATTTGCTATAATAATACTGCGGTCAGGTCTAAAACAATTAAAAGGTCTTCGGGTCATGATTGAAAAACAAATTTAAACTGTACTAATGACCAAGCACAACTACCTCTTAGCTAGGTTTAGTTAGTAAGTATGTATGTTCGCGTGCATTTAAGTTAGTTTCAATTATGGGGTGTAGCAAGAAGGGAAGTGCATTATAGGAGGGAAAAGCGTATAATCTAACATTGTTCGTTCTTTTGTATTCGTACGATCGTCTTACAAATTTTTGTTAAGAGGAGATGTATTAATAATAATGTATTCAGACCAATCGTAGACGATTCAGATAAATGAATTGAATGAGTTTTGAAGATTAATAATTAAATTAATAAGAAAAACCATTTATATATTTTTGTAGTTTATTTAGAAATTGTCACCATAAATTAAATAAAATCTATTAACTTTCTTCCTCCATAATGCTTTCTGTGCTTGCGTACAGTTGTTCGGAATCGTTAGTAGTCAGTTTTCTCCGGCATACTTTTTCCCTCCTTTATTATTTCCCGTTCAGATAAAAATCTTTGCTATTAATTTCAGATTAGGATCGAGAAATAATGATTGTACGAGGAGGACCAGAAGGAACGGAAGGGGAATAACGTCCGGTGAATAGCGGCGGGGTAAAACTGGACCCCAATCGTTCGGAATAGGTTGTGTAATCACCGACCGCCTAGGTGAGTACCCTGCTTTCTCTTTTTGCATGGTTAGTGTGAGGGGTCTGTGACTGTGACTCTAATCTAGAACCATCATCTAGAATTAGCAGAAATAATCCACTGCTCCTATTCAAATACAAAAGAATTTGAATAGGAATGTTTCGGCACGCTTGGAATGATGTTGAAAGTCTTACAAATGTTTTATTGGATAGCAACGAAAAACCAAAATCAAAACTAGAACTTTTGTATAAAAATTTCAAAAATCGCCTGCAACTCCTCCAATTCAAGATTCAAGAAACTTAATGCCCTGGAACTCTTTTAGCCAATTTAGGCGCACTAAATGCACTTTATATTGTGTGTACATATAGGTACTGCTGTAGAATTACAGTGGGTGGAGGATCATGTGTTTGAAGATATCAAAAAGCAGAACCTGTAGTTGTAGTTGATTCCGTGTAGTTTACTGTTAGAGCGAGAAAATTATCAAAACTAGAAAACCTAACCTAATTAATCTAGAACACATATTTAAGGATACCAGCCTATAACGATCAAAGTGCAGAACCCAAACTTGTCAAAAAAAGTACCCAACCCGACATCAACTGTAATAATTTATATCAATTTTTGTTGAAAATTTCAAAAACATCAACAATCCGAATCATATCAGCAATTTTATCGAAACGCCACTGAAAGGTTGACTCTATGCGGTCGCAGAACTTTTTCTTAGTTTTTCTAACTTGCGATAGCTTCAAAATAGCGTTTTTGCTTAATATCTTTCGGTTTGATGGCGCCTACAATGTACTTCATACTCATAATCAATTATTACAAAATACCACATAGAAATAGATCAAAAACGAAAAAAGATAGAAAATATGTGATGCTGACAATATTATTATCTTTTGCATCACCTGTGGATCGGAGAAACATGAATTGAAATCTAGACACGTAGTGTTAATTCAAAAGCTTACTCATTTCAGATTTAAGAAGGAATAATAATAGTTTCAATAAATGTATTAGACGCCGCCAAATTGTATGTAAACGATCGTAATTAAAATGATGTTAAATTCGCTCACAATTAAATCATTATAAGACAAAAAGAAATTTTCTTAAAGCGTTTCAAAAAAATCTTGGAAAAATATTTTGTTAAATTATGAAACTTACACTGTAGAAATTTGATGACGAAAATTTGTTTCCTTGTTACAAAACTAAATAGCAAGTGAACTGCTTTAGTATACAATTGAAACTTAGCTGTTATGCAAATCTTTGTTTAGGTTGAGAACTTCGAAAACTTTGTTCGTTTATCTAAAATGCTCTTAATCGATTGTGCGCACAAAAACAACAAAATCTTACGTTTCTCTGGATAATTGAATTTTTTTTGTATTGACACGTTGTTGGCAGAAGTTTTGTTAGTTAATGATGGATAAAACGCTTTTCCCAGTCTGTCCTTAACCAGAAAACTCATGGACACTATTAAACTTGTATAATAACCTAAACTAAATTAAACGTTACACGGCAGGTAAATCGATCAGAACCTGCACATAATCTGGATTGGTTTAGACTCAACAGGTTTTAAACTTTCAATTTAATAACCACTGCTAAGTTTGATTATAAAAGTTCACTAGACACGACAGAAAGATTTCAAAAAGTCGGCCCTCACTTAAAGTAGTTCCAATCCAACCACTATTTAAACTTCAAAAATAGTTTAAAGAGGCACAGCTGAATTAGATTAATAACCTTAAGGTAGTAAGCAAGATGCCTGTAATTTTTAACAATTATTTTAAGCTTCAAACAGATTGTACACTATCGTCACAAATTGGATTTAAAAAGAATTCCAAGCCGCACTGCAGTATAATATATACTTATTTGAACGGTACGGTAAATCTTAGTGGAATTTTCACTTAATTCAAATTTCAACCAAAGTCAAGCTTCCACCTACTAAGATAACTGTTTCAAATTCTGGCAAAATATATTTAAGATGATATTCGATACAGTTGCTTCAGAGATTTACATCGTATTGATAGAGTAACTATTTAAAATCGTCAAAAACAAAATTCGATGAATTTTGCACTGTCAAAAATACTATTCGGTGGATTTTACATAGAATACTTTGTTTAGTGTATACAGTATAAGAAATATTCCCCTAAGTATCGTTACCAAAGCTCACGGAAGTAGACAGAAAACAGTGAAAAAGGAATTTGGAGGTTTCTTTTAAATTAAATGGCGTTCTCGATTGTCACATAAATTATCGCAAGGTTTTTCGGAACTCCATATGGGTTCTTCTTTATCGTTTTCCGTTTTTATCGTCATTGTGAACAGCTAGTGCTCACTCTTTGGTCTAAACTACTAAAAGGAAATAAAGCTTTTCAGTGGGAGCAAAAAATTCACGTTATTCAACGTTTTCTTGCCAATTGTGTGTGTGTGTGTGTTGGCTTTCAAACAATTACTCGCGTGTGCTTTCGTACGTCTTTTATCGATTATTTAATTCACGGTATATTTGATCATTAATTTTATCAGACGTTTTTTATGACCTTTTTTTTGCAAAAATGTAACGCACTATCGATGTATATTTGCAAGTCTGACTACGATGCAGGAATGTAATATCGAAAAGTATTTGCTTTTGGGAATAATTTTCCGATTACGTTATCATGATTTTTGTCACGTACTGTAATTTATTTTATCGAGCAGTACGGTGAAACTAAAATTACGTTGCAGAAAGGAAATGGTTAATTCAAGATAATGTTCTTGTGTTGGGGAATGGAACCAAACGTTTATAAAATTTCACACGATATCATAGAGCGTTTTTGCGTATGTTCTACTAATAGCCGAAATTCAAATTTTCGCATATCCATGATACATACCCGAAAAAATGACATGCAAGTAATCTTGGAAAATAATTTATCACGTAGCGTAAACATTCAAATTAGATTTAGTTCATTAATGGAAATTAAATCAATTTTTTCATTGTGGTTTCACAATTCTGCTTTTATAGTGTTTAGCGCAACTCGTCACTACTCATCTTGTGTTATGCAATGTTTATTTTGTTATAACATAATTATTCAGGTCTGTTAACTTTAGTCTCATATTTTGTGAAGTAGGGACTGCATGCTAAATAATTGAAATTGTGCATAAATTAACCTGTTCGAATAATTATTCACTCCGATTAAAATTTATTTATTGCAGTAGTATGTATCCATGTAAATGCTTTATGGACACTTATGGCACCTTTTTAATAATTATTAAATATTCTTTAGTTATATTCAGGTATCTACTGTTCTATTTTAGTCTTCTCAGGTCTCATAGATAGATTTCTTTAGTTCAGAATATCGTACCTCGGGTATGGTTTTGTTAGTTTGAGTTAATTATAGAAATAGAATAGATAGAATATTCCATTGAAATGTAAGATTATTAGGTAAACTAGGAAAATTAAAGTGACTTTTCAATGCACGTGTTCAATTAACTCTAATTGTATTATTTTCTCGCTTTTAGAGCCATATTGCATTCTTGGATTCCAATTATGATTATGTTGTAATATAATATAAAACGAATTACAGAAATTATCTCAATTATATTAACTTCCTCTTTTAAGGTGCATAACTAGCTTAATTGGCCTTCTATTCCCTTTGTCCTCTTGTTAAATAATTAACTGGTGGGTTTTTTTGTAAAATATTTTTGGTTTTTAAATAAATATTCCAGAAGAGTCTTAGAATAATTTTAAAGTACCTTGACATTTTTGTGTTACTGATGCATATTAATTAAAGACATTTTGAAAGGATAATAAGGAAAATAGTTTAGCAAATAATACTAGATTTAAGGTCTATTAAGTTTGTACTGCTGGCTTAAATATATATAGGATTAAATATATATAAACATAGGATTAAATCAGTTTGAGAATTAAGTCAGGTTTGTTTTACTATAGTACAACCAAAAAATGAAAAACTAAACCGGAGTGAATTTAGCAGCCGCAGACTAGCAGTCGGAGTTGATTGCGAACGAGCCTTGCTCCCAAATTGTGAAATTTAAAAAGTTTTTCACCACTCCAATTATTAATAAAATTATTAAACTACAATTGTGAAAAATCTTTTAAGCAGCAACTAATGTCGTGTACACTTTTGCTATCAGAAGGTTATTTATTAATAGTAGTTTTTAATAAAGTTTTAAAAAACTTTGACAGATTGCAATTACTATTTTTTTAATTTCAAACTGTCTAAATTTGACAATTTGGGAGCAAGGCAAGTTCACAATCAACTCCGACTGCTAGTCTGCGGCTGCTAGATTCACTCCGGTTTATTTTCTTCATTTTTTGGTTGTACTATAGTTGTTTTACTATTAGCTCCACAATCATAAGCACGTTTATATTTCCCTTTAATTTTTTGTAGATAGCAAAGTTTAGGTCAGCCAAGTATTAAGTAGTCGGCTGACGTTGTCTACATACTACGTTTACATACTGTTATGATATATAGGGTTGGTATTGTTATATAATGTCAATTACAAAAAATATTGTAGGGAATAATAAACCCCCCAACACTTGATGAAAGATAAAAGGTTATAAATTGCAAAATAAATTTGTTATTGTTGAGATACACAAACACAAAATCATGGTAAAACAGTCATTAAAAAAATGCTTTGGTAATAATTTCTAAACTGGAAAACAAGTTCCATAAATGCATGAGCCGAAATCAGGCGGGTCGCTAATTAATTAGGAAGCTATTAAAATTATATCTGTAAAACATTGTTAATGGACCAGACACAAATAAATACACAAATAAATTTCTTTTTAAACATTTAAATGGATAAATTTTATTTATGAACACACAAAAGAAATAAAAATTTTAGATTCATTGAAGAGAAACTAAAACAACTATTAAAATTCTAAATTAAAATTAATTATAAAATAGAATATAAATACACAGATTAGTTACAGTTTTACAAGTTTTATTTGTATCTTAAACTGACAATATTGTTTTAAATTTTTTTTATAAGTTCTTAATAATTTAATTAATAATAATTATAATGAACAATCAATGTGAACTAAAAGTGAAATAAAATAAAATTAAGAAACAATATTGTCAGGTTAAGATACTAATAAAACTTGTGAAACTGTAACTAATCTTTGTATTTATATTCTATTTTATAATTATGGAGTTCCACGAAGTAAGGCTGGAGACAGTAAACGCTAAAATTAATTAAACAAATATGAAACAAAATCAATTAAATCTTGGTGTCAAATAGATTTAGCAAAATAATAATTAAGAGACATTCTAATTCTCTTGGACCTTTTTAATTCTTATCTGATCAATCCAACAATCTTAAATTACTATTAAAAAAAATTAAAAATAGAAAATTATTTTAAATTTTAAAATTATTTGGCGCCACACAAAAAAGTTAATCGCCCTAACTTGAAAGTTAGCAGATTCCTGTTATAGTTGGTAAAATTGCCTGCTTATTTGTTGACAAGATGAGCACATTTCCATACCATCTTTCAAATTGATTTTATTTGTGGTTTTTGAAGATAATTATAATTATTAAAGGTGCAACATGGATCTTCCATGACGTGAGTACATAAAATAATTCGGTTATTTGCAAGAAGATTTCATTACCTTCCTTTAATTCTTTCCATACAAAATAAAATTTCAAGCATTTCTCCAAATAATAATAACAGTCTGAACACTAAATTTAAACACTGCACTTTTGTTTTATTTCACTTTTAGTTCACTTTGATTGTCCATTATAATTATTATTAATTAAATTATTAAAAACTTATAAAAAAATTTTAAAACTAGATGACATTTGTCATAACCTCACTTTGTTGACATTTAAGGGACGTAAAATTCACCAACATAACCTCGAAATTTTATCAAAATAACGTACAAACTGGCATGACTTCTGCTCTGCATGAAAGTTCAAGAGAAAGTAACCCAATTTTCGTGCTGTTTTTATAATAATTGGAAAACAATTGCGAATCGCTAGTGATTTTCCTAGTTAGGAACTAGATTAATTTGGCTTCTTACTAGAAACAAAACAGTATCGTTTACACTAAAATTCTCTAACCAAATTGTTAATAATAAATTAAATTAATTGTTTAAATAAATATTATAAAACGAAAGATGAGAATTTTTTGATTCCTAACATGGCTATAAAAATACAAATTTAGAGTTAAGATTCATTGACAACCATCTTGAATTTTCTCACAAACATTACTTCACAAAAATTCAAATAAAAACATTTTAACATCTTGCTACATCCTTTTCTTATCATAAAATTAATCCTAAGATCTTATCAAACAAAGATTACATAAATTTTGACACCAAAATTATAAATATAAACTAAATTTTAACATTCTAGCAGATCTTGCTAAAAACGTTACAGTTTTGAGATGTGAAAGGCCTAAACCTTCTCTATAAAAAGTTCTCCACTTTAACATTCTAGTGTCAAATGCACCCTAGAACTTGGTTAACAATATTGCAGTAAAGTATTTTACTTAGAAATTCAAATAACATTGAAAAATATCCATCTACTATGGAAAATTACGAATCGTCAAAGAAATAGAACATTTTTTGAAATTCAATAATAAAAACTTTAAGTAAAGTAATAAATACTTGTGTATACCTTGCCACCTATACTTTTAATAATTTTCAGGTGAAAACATGCCATAAAATGGCTTCAAAATATCTAAATGTCAAAATATCAACCAACGACATACCAACCAACCAACAACGGTCGTCCATCATGAAATTGAACTTGTGGAATTCAAATGAAGAATCTGTTTATAATTTATACCCTTCCATCTCACAGTGTTGTAGTGTGTATCCTCAACATGTTTAATGCAAAATTTGATTGTTTTAAATTAAAAATAGTGAAATCCTTCTTTCGCCTGGAAAATAGGCAACACAGCATACATACATTTAATGCGGGATGCCTATATTATAACAATACATTATCTACGTTGTCTATGTATTTTATTGTTGGTTTAGGAGCCACTTTCTGTGATTCGCAGTGGTTCGCATAGTATTTTAACATTATAAGAATTTTATTAGATCTATAGAATTTAGTCATTGATAAGAAGTTTTGAAGCCTTAGTGGTGCTCAACGAACATCTTAATCGAGTTCTCATAGGAACATTTTTATAATTATGCAGCAATTAAATTTAAATAGTACAGTGTACGTGTTCAATTGGTTAATCAAATACCATTTTAATTGTTTATTAAACTTTTCTGTTACAAAACTAACTTAAATCTGTCGTTAAATCCAACGATGGATGTCGGTGTGCTGGGTAGAGGCTATTGGGTTACTTGCTTTACTTTACTAACTGTTCTTTGTTATGCTGTACTTAAACTAGTGAACATGATCACTTGTTTTATGTCTCAGAGAATGTAATGTTTAACAGTGTCAGACTAGTACCTAGGACAACTCCACTGGGCCCTCTACTTCGAACTTCCCGAGTTCTATTTTATATTGTTACAATTTCGAACATCGTCATTGTAGATTAAAGATAAACGGAACACTTTCGGAACACTGAACATTGCGAAATATTTCTGTTGATTTTTTCTCTATATAAAATTGTGTATATAACGTAACCTAAACGTTAGATTTATTAAGAGACTGCTTTATTTTTTTACTGCTTTATATGTGTACTCGTATTATTCAGTGTCGTAGCTACACATTTCGGGCCACTCCGCCAAAATCTATTTGGGTCCTTTTATTGTTAAGAATTAAGCAGTTTTTTATTACAAGACATGTTCAATCTTTTTTTGGTGTTTGGACACGTTCAGGTGAATTTTTTAGCATTGTCTAAGTTTTCTGCATTTATAGATATTATTTAATATTTAGTATATTACAATATAAGACCGTTAAGTACTTTATAGAAGAAAAAGTTGGAAAAACGAGACCCCCAAAGGGTCAAGTTTTCCCAATTTTCGATTTCTGTTGTAAGCACTTAACGATGAGTATCGTATAATATTTTTGCGCTAACGGCACTATTTAATAAATAGAAAAATGCATTTATAACGATTTTTTTTTTAATTTGACGTCGACGTTAGCTGCGAAACGTTTATTGTGGACATTCCGCAAAATATACTAACCTTTTGTAATTTGTAATGTCAAATTCTAAGCGTTAGCTGTCACCAAATTACGAAGGTAAGGTTAGGTATGTCTTGCGGTATGTTTATAACGAATGCTATTTTAATCGTTTTATACTCTGTAGCTAATACATTTTGATAAACAAAAGTCAGTTTGTAACAACTAATTTTACAAAAAACTAAAGTACTTACGTTAGACAACTTATCTATGCCTCGGATTAGCTAAAATACCATAAGATCTCAATTCTCTGCCTCTTTTGAGATTAAGGCAGGTCATAGGTGGATTGGAGCATTATCAAATTCATAGAGCTATCAATATAGGAGCGCCAGCATAATTGATTTAAATTAATTAAAAAAGTAGCATTAATTCACCTTAATACGGAGCTCTAGATTTTAAAATGAATACGGCTCAATTATGCAAGGATTGAATTCCGGCACTCTGTTATACGTAATAAAAAGTAGACAAGAAATAACACAAATAATATCATATTTATTTATTTCACATAGAAAAATATTAGATACTAAAAAAAAGAAGGCCTTCGGTTGTTAATTAAATAATATCTTAACATGGATTATAATAATAATATTAAAACTAAATTAAAAATATACTTTGAAAATTCGTATCATGATCGTTATTAGGTTTGAAGTTTATCAATTTTTACTTGAAAAATTAAATTCAGAATCTCATAAAAATTTACTTATTATCGTCTCAAACAAAACTTCTATCACATAATTATAACAATCTACTCTTAAATTTTGATAAAATGAGCTAATTAACGCTTTCACGAAAAATAGGATATAATGAATCTACCTGGTTATTTCTTTAAACGTTAATTTAGTTTTCAAACGTTAGTTCAAATAACTCGTTGAGATGATCACCAAGTTATTTTGAACCTTTTTGGAGAAGGCTTCCAGTTATTCACTTGCGGGGATTCAAAATACTAAGGACTATTAGCATTAAACAAACAAATGTGAACCTCGCAGTTTCCACCATGAAGATTAACACCAAAATACGTTGTATCCAAATGGACGCGAGACTTAAAACGACAAGTTGATTGCAAGTCTGGATCAATATCTTCTTGAACTAAAGTCTATATCGACTTTTCCTATAAATAATGATCGATATTGTAAAGACAAGTTTATTGATCACATCAATAAAACAAGAAGAAACTTTAATTAAAATAGAGGCGGTTTATTACCTATTCAAAAGGGATTCAACATGAATGACGAAGCGTGGCTTCGCAGCAAAAATAAATATTTCATTTCGTTATTGCATAAACTCCAAACAATAGAGTTGGTAGTTTCAAAATATCGCAAAACAAACAAAAAATAAAACAAAACTATGCACTAATCAAACTTTAATTAGCCCCTCAAAAGAGAATTTCACTATTAGAACCAAAAGTTTAATCAACCATTAGAATTATGTGTTCACTTGGTCAAGGTTTTCACAAGAAGGACGGGAAAGAAAAAGCTTCCCTGCAACGAACAAAGGGGCGTGGGTCTCGTGACCAACAAGCTGCCTTTTAATTGATTGAGTTCAGGCGTCAATTTGATCCTATCTTGGCGCGAACATGCCAAACCAGAATTTTTTGCAATTTATCTTTCGTGCTATTGCTTACGAATTAGAAATGTTTTACAAAAGGATACAGCCTGCAACGAATAAATTATAATACTGATTCTATGTTCGTAGATAGTTACTGAAATGTATTTGTTTTTGATTTAGTAATAAAATCGATTATTTCTTTATATACACAACTGGCGGTTCTTTCCGTCATTCGCCTTTGATTAACTTTGAGTGACTCATTACACTCCCAGGATTCCAAGGAATGCATTAGCCGAAGATTAATCAAAATCGATCCGATACTTTCAGAAAATACCCCGAATAGACAGTCAGGAGGTCGGACACTTTTTATACCGTGCGTGTACTTGACACTACGTATATATTGTGATCGAAGCTGGTGGTTTTTTTAGATGATAGCAGATTGACAATTGTACCAAAAGATATTTAAGAACGGTGTAAGGAAACCTACTGATAGTATCTTAACTTCGCCATAGAGTACTTGTTGAGGCAATACTTCACTTCTAGCAACAAGAACTTCATAAATCAAAAAGATTTCAATGTAATAATTGCAGGGTGTAATGTCACGTTTTTTCAATCTAATAAATATCATTTTATAAGTATAAATAATAAAGGAATCCTTAGTACGATCCTGTGTAGTCTAATAAATTTAAATGCGTCAAAACTGCAAATATTACGTTATTTATATTATATTAAGCTAAATAATGTTTTCTTTCGAGTATAAAAGTCACCTTTGTGCATTCACAAACAGTATTTTAAAATCAGCAAAATTTTCATTGGTGTGAACTGTGAACGATCATTTTAAAACGTTCCCAGCTTTATAATCTTTGTTTCATAGAAAAACACATTAATAAAATCCATTTAGCTTTAATTTATGATTTCCTCGTACGTGCTTTTTAGTGGCTTTGGATAAACAACTTTCGATCCCAGCGTGTCATATCATTGTAAACGCTGCAGATTTTAATTATGGATAAAGTCGGTAAAGTCCTTCTTTCGTGGATGTTCTTTGTTCTAAAATATTAATTTTGATTGGCTTGTTAAAGCGTGTTGCTCCTCTATTGATCGATTTGAAGTGTCCCACCCCAAAATTACTTGTCACTATGTAAAATTGAAGTTTTTTTAGTTAGGTTAGTCCGCAATAGATCACCATTGAAAAGGCTGATGCCTGGAAGCTTCTCCGGGCGCTCCGCGCCCCGGGAATATTTTTAACAGGATCGTTGCAAACAATGTATGCCCTAATTAATGAATGTATTTAGTTCGGAATTAGTAAAGTTGATAATTTATTCCGTATTACCTTTTTCGTCTGAGTTTAAGTTAGTGTTACTTTGTACCGATTTAGTTATTTGAAAATAAATCTATACTAGGATTATTTCGCAAAGTTTTGTTAGTTTGACGAAGAAAATAATACCGTCTTGTCGTACCGAAAAATTAAGTATAATTTCGTATTATCGATTAATGATTTGTTAAGCAGCCTTCAAGTAAACAGTGTTAAAAGGTGCCGTTACGTTTTTTTTGCTGGATAAATGTATGATTAACTTAACGTCAAATTTAAATGGGAAGTTAGTTCCAAAACTGATAACTTCCTGATCTTTTTTGTTAAATCTAAGAATATCCTCAGTTTTGGTGGCGCTCAACATTTTTTGTTGTTTATTCCTGATTCCATTAATTAATTAGAAGCTTTTGGGGTTAACACCCACATCTGTACCTCTACTGCATAATTAGAGATCTCAGCCAGTGCATATAGTTCAGTAAGTATTTAAGATTTTTTAAGATTATAGTGACAGTCCATCAAGGACTTTTGTCTTGTGTTTCGAGGAATTTAGAGTGTTTCATTGACGCCTGATTGCGGGGCATTTCTGTGTTAGAAAACTTTGTTTCAATGTCGCCTATCGCGGGGTTATTTCAAGGGTGACCTTTAACAAAAATAAAAGCAGATGAAATAATATGCGTTTAGGCTTGTAGTCCTATAACCCTATCAAAACAAAAAGAATAAAATTTTTAATATCTTATAGAACCAAAACGGGCCTCTTGCGCCCTAATGCTGCATGTTAAAGGTGGCGTGGCAAATAAAATAAAATTATATAAACACTATTATGTATTCATTAATAATACTTACATTTTGACGAACATCTACAGAAGCTTGATTTTAGAAAGACCTGCAAAGATGAACTGACTTCTTCTCTGGAAATGCTAGCTTTTATAGATTAACGTTTGACCATAAATATATTCAATTTATATGACAATTAGCTATTAATATGTCAAAGCTTAATTTGTTGTCTTCCGTATGCGCCTTACATTTTATTGCCTTTACTTCCTGGCAGCTGTGCATACCAAGTTTTATTATTTGTACATGTCTCTCAACGTTTGAGATAACAAGGGCTATTTTTGATTTGCTGTAATTTTAGAACTAGTTAGCTTAATTAGGCAGATTTACTAATAAAATACGCTTCTACTATGAGACAAAATAAATGCGAAAAAGAAATATTCTAGAAAGGAATCGCGTATTCTTCACAAAAGTTTTATTATACACAAGATTTTAGATACATATGCCCTCTCATCATAGTTTTCCACATAATCCTAGTTTTAATGGAATGTATTTCTTGCTTGCGAAACGAGCGAGATAACAAAATCTTGTTAAAACGAAACAAAACCGCTCAGCCGACACCGCTTGTTTCGTTTTAACAACCGTCGTCGTATTGGTGTGTAGAAGAAATGCTGTAAAATGCGTTGTCATGTACTTTTCAAGGATGCTATTCTATGATAGAGCGAGGAATTCGAGAAATATTTTTTAATAATAAATAGTAAGTACTTCTATCCAACGGACTTTCATATTCTATTTCGGCTTTTGTATTCCTAAGGTAACATCCACTGATTTTATTAGGTTTGTTTTTTTGGCGAAGCAGAAGAATTTTATTATGTACTGAAATAGGGGAATTTTTTGCGTTATTTACACACAAAACATTTGTTTTGCATAAACTAACATATAGCAACAGATATGTTTCTGTTACTAAATGGATGCGGAGGAGTTATGCTGCCTATCTCTGGAAAAGAAGTTATTTCTAATTCAACAGCGAAATAAAAAGAGAGAGAATTTGCTAAACTAAATTTTAAAGGCAGGCAGTGAACATGATCCTCAGGAAAGCACGATATTATCAATAAATAAGGAGGCGGATGTTCTTTATATGTATGGTTTCTCATAAGTCTTCGTTATATTACTGTTCATCTCTTTCCCGGATAAACTTGAGAAATATTTAATGCATCGCTGAAATCTACAAAAGGTTTTGTTTTTCAGAGGAAAGTTGCCTTTTATCTAATCCATTGCAATGTAGAATTAGATATTAATACTTTTCAAAATATTAAAAACAACGCTAAAATAACTTGTTATCCATATATAATACAACGAGCTTGTTCAGGGTTTGTATCCTACAGAGTGGTCTCGCGGAATGGGAGTTAAAGAAAGTAAATAAAAACAGACAATTATTTTCCTATTTCAGTATATTCTCCCTTAACTCTAATAATAGATTTCTCAGATCTAGTAATTAATTTATTTATACCAGTGAAAAAAATAATTCATATTTGTCGTTCATTCTTCATATTCGGGAACAAATAGTAATCGCTGGGGGTCAGGTGTGGATTGTAGGGTGGATGAGTTAATTCCTGGAAGCCTACATTGTGCAGGGCAGTTTGTGAAGTAGACTTCGATGTACGGGCGCGTTGTCGTGCAAAAGCAGCACACCTTTGGCAAGTTTTCCTCTTCTCTTTTCTTTGATGGAGTCCCTTAATCGTTCTAAAAGTGTGGCATAATATTCTCCCGTTAGAGAGACACTCTTTTCTTTGTAGTCGATGAGCAGGATTCCTTCAGTATCCCAAAATATGGTCGCCATGAGCTTTCCAGCTGACTGTTGCACTTTAAACTCCTTTGGCGGGAGTGTACCTTTTTTATGCCACTGCATTGAATCTTGTTTAGATTCAGGTTCATAGTGGTGAACCCACGTTTTATTTCCTGTAACAATCCAACTTAAATACTCCATCCTGGTCTCTTCACTGCAGAGCTTCAAAAACGCCCGTGAACATGCCATTCGTTCGTGTTTTTGAGGTGGCGTTAGCATTCTCAGGACCCATCTTGCACAGATCTTTGTCATACCGAGATAAGCTTGCAGAACTTTAAAAATAGTTGTATCTGATACTCTAACCAGGTTGGAGGGTGTTCGGGAGACCACACGACGTTCACCCATAAAACTGGCTGTCTTCTACCCTATCCTTGGAACCTGGATACGGGGCATGGAGAAATGACTGGGTAATGGATGAAGCAGTCAGGTCAAGTGTGTGGTAGAGAAATTCGTGAGAATTCTCGACGGTTAGTTATACCGATCAGGGGAAGCCCTGGTAATATGATACCGGTGTGGGCGGATTCAAGTCTCGCCTTGGATAAGGTCATTTATGGTCGCCAAAAGGAACCCGCTGTTTGACTAAGGTCATTTATGGTCACCTGAGGAACCCGCTGTTTGGCTGAATCTTAAGGAGCAGAAGCGAAGTTAGGTTTATCCCGGTGTGAAGGGGTAAATCCATACCTATGGGAAACTGCATGCAGCCAGGTAATTGTGCTTAGGTGCTATCCCGACCACCCTATGAACCGAACTGCAGGCGGGTACAATGGTTGGGAGAAGTTCTAAAAGCCATTACGCTTAAGGAAAGTTGAAGCGAATACATAGCCTCTCACATTCAAGACAACTTCACCTCAACAAGGTACTATATGCTGTAGACTTACGAACGAAGCTCTGTCGAGGGCCCACCAAGCCTATATATTGGTAGATCGGGGTGGCAAACCATTTAAAATCCAAGTCCTGCCACAATTGAGGTTGGATTCGATCGGTCAGTGGCTCCCAACAGCTGGGACAGCATGTTGGGGGAATAGTCCGAAGCTGGACTAGGTGATATCTGCTTGGTCGTGTGATACGTCCCTCACAGCCTCCTCGTAGATTGATCCGACGGGTGAGCACGTTTATCGATCCGGTACTAGCCTGGAGAGCTAGTAGATTATGGATAGTATCTCGCTCCCACCAGTGAGTTACTGGTAGCATTGTAAGGTGTTGGCAATGCGCGCTAATTGAGCGTATCTCAATTCATGCTTCGGCATGTCTAAAAGGCGGGAAGGAACTCCCTAAAGTTCGTACAAACAGTCATTCAACAATTACCTAATAGACAATTACTACGGCCTATTGTATATTTAAAAGGTAATAGGTTAATAGTTTACCGTAGAAAAGGATTCAGTTCTTTTTCGCAGACAGTCAGCCTTACTCCAACCATTTTGGGTGGGCGGTGCAGACCACACGGCGCCTACCCATAGAACTGGTCCGAGCTCTCCTATCCCAGGTCTGTCTTGGTAACGGTTATTTAGTAAAAAAAGGCTTCTAGGTTGCCCGCCTAGGCCTCCCAGGATCAAATGTGTGGGAGAGAAACACGCAAGTGTTCTCGACGATTAGTCATTAACATTGCGGAGGGAACTCTGCTAACATGAGAACCGGTGTGGGTGGATTTGGTTCTTAACTGGAACTAGGTCAAGTATGGTCACCGTTAGGAACCCGCTGCTTGACTGAATTCTAAGGCGAAGAATTGAACTGAGGTTTATCTCGGCCTAGGGGAGTATACCTAGGCCATATGGGAACCGCATGCCACCAGATACTGCACTCTGGAAGCTATTCGTTTTACCCTATGACTCGTTAATCGAGTACTGTGATCTGAAGCAGCTCTGGAACATTTACACTTAAAGGGAGTTGATGCGAAAAGGGGTATCATAGCCTCTCACTCTCAAGACAGCTTTACCTGAATAGCGTACATACGGGGAGTCTAGAACGTATAGACTTGAAAACGAAGCTCTGTCGAGGGCACACCAGGCCTATAACTGGAAGATCGTAATGGGAAACCACAACGGTCGAATAAAGTTCCCCGACTTGAGTTGGGGGCTAAATACTCAGGGTGGGCGGTGCAGGAAAAGGATTCAGTTCTTTTTCACAGACAGTCAGCCTTACTCCAACCATTTTGGGTGGGCGGTGCAACCACACGGCGCCTGCCCATAGAACTGATCCGAGAAACTCCTATCCCAGGCCTGTCTGGGTAACGGTTATTAAGTAAAAAAGGTCTAGGTCTCCTGCCTAGGCATCCCAGGATCAAAATGTGTGGGAGAGAAACACGCAAGTGTTCTCGACGATTTACTCATTAGCGTTGCGGAGGGAACTCTGCTAACATGAGAATCGGTGTGGGTGGATTTGACTCTTACCTGGAACTAGGTCAACTATGGTCACCGTAAGGAACCCGCTGCTTGACTGAACTCTAAGACGGAGAATCGAAGTGAGGTTTATCCCGGTCTCAGAGGGGTTAATCTGGACCAATGGGAAACTGCATGCCACCAGGTACTGGCTCCGGATGCCGCTTTTTGATTGAGGCGGCTCTAGAACCTTTACTCTTACAGGGGGTGATGCGACAAGGGTACATAGCCTCTCACTTCCAAGACAACTTCACCTGAAAGGGTACATACCGGGGGTCTATAACGTGTAGACTTGTAAACGAAGCGCTGTCGAGGGCCCACCAAGCCTATAATTTGGTAGATTGGGGTGGCAAATCCATTAAAAAACCAAGTCCTGCCACAATTGAGGTTGGATTCGATCGGGTAGTGGTCCTCAATTCCACAGGAATTGGGGGATAGTCCGAAGCTGGACGAGGTACAATCTCCTAGGAGAAAGTGCCGACGGGTGAGCACGTTTATAGCTCCGGTACCAGCCTGGAGAGCTAGTAGAGGATGGATAGTAACCTCGCTCCAACCAGTGAGTTACTGGTAGCCTGCACATGTATACAGTGCGCGCTAATTGAGCGTATCTCAATTCGAATCCCTAAGGGGACCGTATACAAATAAAGATTTAGACATTCTGTCTGTCGTTGTTGAGATGGAATGGGCCAATACAAACACAACAATCGTGCATTTACGCATGTTCAACCACGGCCCTTTTTATTTTTATTATACAGATATTGGGTTAAGAAGATAAGAACACACAACGTGAGTGCGTGTGAGGGGGAACTCCAACCATTTCTGCAAGTTGTTTCTTTTTCAAACGGGCATTTTCCAATATTAAATTTTCAACTTTTCCACAAGTTCTGGCGTGGTCACCTCGATGGCACGTCTAGGTCGGGGATCATCTTCCAGTGATTCTGTGCCTTATTTAAACAGGTTATGCCACTTATATATCATGGTTTTTCCAGGACAAGAGTCCTGGTAAACCGCTGACATCTCTTCTATAATGGTTTGTTCTGGTTTTCCTTGTTTTGTCAAGAACTTTATAACGGCACGATGTTCAACTTTACTGATATTGTAAATCTCTTCACGTTCTGACTTGTGTAAATGACAATAACTCAAATATCACCAATTCAATGATAATCCAGTTCGGTATTTATAGTAATAAGATATCAACCTAAACGTTACGATTGGTTTATCAAGCCCGGCCCCTCGGCAACCCCACCATTCCATGAATATAACAACACCCCCTCGTAGCTAGCGCCACTACGTGGTGCAAATTGTTAGTTTTAGCGAAAAAAAACCTGGCATAAAAGCAAGTTTCTTTTGCTATGAAAACAATTTCAAGGTTCGTACCCACATTATTATTTTATTAATTAAGTGAATTTAATTTTTAAATGTTCGAAGAACCGGCGGTGTTCGCTATTCTATATTAATGTTTTGAACGTTGTAACCTGGTAATTAACAATGAACAGATAAGCAATTTATGGATTAATAAGGACTACAGATATAATTGTAAAGACGATAACAACCATAAAGCATATTTAAGTCTGCCAAAGGATCAGTTAATATGTATTAGTCCAAATTACAACAAACTAAAAGAAGTTAGAAATATTTATTAGGTGCCAGAGAGTTCGAAATATTTATAAGTAATCAAAGATATTAAACATTAATTGCTTGCAGGAAATTTACGTGTTAATTTAAACATCGCGGAATGCAGAATATGGATACATACAACCATTATCCGATACCAACTTATCTCATATAGATTCATGTTGAGTTATAAATGTTAGTGAGGTAGAAAGGCGGGAAAATGGACTGTAGATTGCTACAATCTACAGTCCATTTTCCCGCCAGAAATGTCCACAAATCAATTTTATACTACATAAAATTGATTTGTGGACATTTCTTGACAACTTCTACTTCTCACTGATGTGATATTATTGCTTTTAGAAAATTATATGGGTCATTCTTTCTGAACTCAACCACCGGCTAGATTCAAAAATTGGCGCAACTTAGAAATTCCGGCGGGGGTTCATTTTAAAGCTTGAAACCCCTACTTTGGAATTTCATATGTCTCCTATATGAAAAAACTGATATTTGATCCCTAAAACAGGGTAAACACGTATCCAGTTTCAAAAAAATTAGAAAAAAAAATATTTTTTAATTTT
This sequence comes from Agrypnus murinus, assembly GCA_929113105.1. Lineage (NCBI taxonomy): Eukaryota > Metazoa > Arthropoda > Insecta > Coleoptera > Elateridae > Agrypnus > Agrypnus murinus. The sequence continues at coordinate 47,849,408 of OV816031.1, forward strand.
TTTTAACGTTATTGCATTCTTCGTCATAGAACACAGTAATTTTGTCCGCTGCGTTTTTTCCTAGAGTGCTTAAATTTTGAGCAAAATTAAGAACAACAATTTTCCATTTTTGAAAGTTTCTCATTTTTTTTAATCGAAAATGGCGTCAGATAGAAAAAAATGATAAGAGTAGAAAAATGCTTATTTTTACTCGATGAATTTTTTAACTTTTCAATTTTCTTTGAAACTGGGTACGTGTTTACCCTGTTTTAGAGGTCAAATATAAATTTTTTCATATAGGAGGCATGTGACGTTCGAAAGTAGAGGTTCCAAGCTATAAAATGAACCCCCGCCGGCCTTTCTATGTTTCGCCAATTTTTGGATCTAGCCGGTGGTTGAGTTCAGAAAGAATGATCCATATATATTTCATAATTGTCATGTTTCTGCGAGTATGTGTTAAGAACTGGCATTTGATAAACACATTTTATATGCCAAGTTTCAAAATTCATGGTACTGTACAATGGTACAGTCTGCTAGACCTTATTACATATATATAAACGATAAGTGTGTTTAACAGCACATGTACCATCCGAGGCTACACTGAATATAAAATCTTACAGTTGGCACCGTCTATAATTTGTCGCTGGTGACATTTGGAATTAAGACATTACCCGATCTCTTGATCTTACCATATGTTTGTTCACTAGCAAATAAGTCTATTATTCGACACGGAGGAGTCCATAAAAACTGTTTAAATCGCTGAGTGCAGAAAGGGTACAAGTCATGTTTTTAGGCATACTGATATTTTTACGAAATTTGCCACTTCAGATCAAGCTTGATCGGTGGATGCAAAAAGGATACATGTTATGACACATAAAGTGAAAGAAAATAATTCCTTTAGTTGTAATTGAGTTAATTTGTTGATTCGGAAAATTGACTGTAAAAAGGGTATATGTCAGTCACATTTGAAGATCATTTGTACAAGGTAGCTAAATTATAATTTTTTGAAGTTAGTTTTTAACTTGTATTATCAGTTTTCTCAAATTTAGTGCACGAGTTTTGAAAAACAGTTTTTTTCTGGTTTATCTCGAAACTATAGTCAACTGACATGTACCCTTTCTGCACGCAGCAATTAATTTAGACTTCGCGTTATAGGATGATAACTTGGAAATATTCTTTGGAAAATTTAGATGATTTTTGTGCATTCATTGCTCGAATGAGATTGATTTTCTTGGTAAAAGATCTTAGCATGAAAGCATTACAATCGATACATTTAAGTTTTAAGTGTAACAAAATAAAAAAGGCATTTTTGTATTTGTCCACATTTTATGTAAGTAATCTAAAATTAAAATGTGACTTGGACTTCATGTTCTTTAAGAACTAACAACAAAGTAAATAACAAAACTAAATTGAGTAAATCTTATAGGAGAATAATTTAAAACTAAACCAATTTAATGCCATAGATTAAATTCTATATCTCCATAATGACACCTTGAAAAGACTTTACGTACTTTAGACCAATTAATCAAGTCTTGACATGGAAAAGTTAATATGTCTAAATAGTTACATGATTGTAATTCGACTCCCGGTACCGGCAAATCTGGTTAAGGTTCCCCTTAGCTGTAACACAAATTTGTGCTAATACCATCACTTAAGTCGACTGCAGCCGCGCGATGGGCCTGCGTAATAGTAATAATCGCCCCTCCCTCCCGCACAAAGTTCATAGCGTCTGGGGCCGGTTCGTCAGATAATGGGTAGTAGCAATTATTATTATTATTGTTCTTGAAATGGACCAAAATTCTCCTGTCGTAACATTGTTCGTTATGATAAAAATCATAATATCTAAAATAATTTTCCATACAAACATATATTTTTTTATAACTTCGAGTAAACAGAACCATTCAGCTCAAAAAAAGTTTACTCACCGGTAGGTTAATTTTTGCCTACTATTTCTTTTATTTCTTTGGTAATTATTGTCTAAGGTTTACTAATTAGCACCTTTGCCGAAGAGTGTAGCCGTCGCAGAGGTATTGTCACGATTAACAACACCACCAGTGGCTGTATTATAATAAAACGAGCTTTAATCCGAAGTATAACCACTGAATATGACTATTTAGTGGCGATGACTCACCAATCGTAATGTCAACTTGTATAGTTACTTTCAAGTTACGTGCTTCTATTCCCTTACTTTACTCCAGTCTAGTAATCATAACTTGAATAAATTTTTGTACTTTCAATCCCCGTACTAAAGTCTGTAATAATAATAATAATAATTACTACAACCCATAACCTAAACCAAGGCCCCAGAAGCTATAAGCTTGTGCGGGAGGGAGGGGGCGATTATTATTATTATGTAGGCCCAATGTGCGGCTGCAGCCGACTTATAGATGGAACAGAGCAAATCCCACATTTGTGTTACAGCTAAGGAAAACTGCAGAAAACCTTAACCAGATCTGCCAGCGCCGGGAGTCAAACCCGGGCCGCTTGGGTGAAAGTCCGGCACGCCAGACATTACACTACCAAGGCTGTTTTAAACTCATCTGTAATCAAACTCATTAAAAAACTTTTAATTTAATTCGCGAATCAAGTCTAGCAGTTCCAATTTCCCTCATAAAAAGCATTAAAAGAATAATATTAAACTACATGCCTCGCTAATTATTATTGAAAAAGGAAAACAAATGAAGAATTCACATTATATGGGTTATGCGGACAGACAGTAGGACAGGCAGACGGTCAGACAAACGGACAGACAGATAGATGGACAAATAGACGTTTAATAAATGTGTAGCTTACATGAATCAGGGTTAGAAAATTTAAATCAAATTAAATTTTTAAACCTTTGCAGATATTTTTGTATTGTCATACATAGTTCGAGTTTTCAACTTTTTAAAACCTACTCGAACATAATTAATTCTCTATATTCTGAAACTGTTCACAAATCTCTTCTTACCCACTAACGTTTTACTAATTAAAAATGTCTTAATCTAGAATAAAAGTTTGCCTGGCAGAAATAAACAATTTCCAGCGCGAAGTTAGATTATTCAATATAATAATTGGTTTATGTTTTACTAAAGAACTAAAGAAAAGTAATAATTAATAAGAACCTTAAAGCTCGGTTTCTTCTATATCTGGGAAATCTCATTGTGCGCAATCACGCAAAGGGCTTCTTTAACTCGATTTGAATAGACGAGTGATTGTTTTCTTTTGAGTAATTCATTGTTTAAGGCTTCTCGTATCCTTGTTACAGATCAATATGAGCCAGAGGAACGAGAGTGAGGGTAGCACCGGATGAGGAAGATTTCGAGCGCCGGTGTCGCTGTCTCTAGCCAACTCCTGTCCATGGTAGGCGACCGAGATGGCGATGAACTGGGCACACATTGGGACCCCCCGTCGGCGGAATCTGCTAAAGCCAGAGAAGCGCTTTATGCTACCTTCTCTCAGACGCCGCCGCCGCCACCTCCGCCGCTGCCTCCTCCTTTACCATTGCAGCAGAGGAGGCCCTACTCGCGATCCATGTCTTCATTGCCGCCCGAGCCCTTCATGATTATGCGATCAAAAGCGCTCAACCGCCGAGTTATCATTAATGTCGGCGGTGTTAGGCATGAGGTCTTGTGGCGGACACTCGATCGCCTCCCACACACCCGCCTCGGTCGTCTCAGGGATTGCAACACCCACGAGACCATCATCGAACTTTGCGACGATTATTCTCTAGTAGACAACGAATATTTTTTCGACCGCCATCCTAAATCATTCAGCTCGATACTTAACTTCTATCGGACAGGCAAACTTCATCTTGTTGATGAAATGTGTGTGCTTGCATTTAGTGACGACCTAGAGTATTGGGGGGTCGACGAATTATATTTAGAATCATGTTGTCAACATAAGTATCATCAACGGAAGGAGCACGTACACGAGGAAATGCGTAAAGAGGCTGAGTCGTTAAGACAAAGGGACGAGGAAGAGTTCGGAGACGATAAGTGTTCGCAATACCAAAAGTGGCTGTGGGATACGTTAGAAAAACCGACGACTTCAATCACTGCTAGGGTAAGCTTGATGTATGTGTATATCACTCGAGAGTCAGATGATTTACAGTCACGGAAAAAAGAGAGCGATTTGGAATTTCTTTCCAAAACGTAAAAAAGGCATAACCTTCATTACAGTACTGCCAATAGATGTGCCATAGTAAAATTTTAACCACCACTAAAATTAGTAGCTATTAAATTTTATTAACGTATACACGAACATATTGATCTTTTATAAAGAACACGCCACTTTTGCTAATTAAGAAACTAAGATAAAGATAAGTGCTTGAATAGTTAGAAACTTGTACAAATGTATTTTCAGAAAATGTGAACTGCAATCCTAAAATGCAGTTACTATTTTACATTTCAGGAATTAAACTTAATTTTATATAAATTTATCAGATTTACAAATACATTCAATTTTAGTTGTCAAAAGTTTCAATAAATATGCAAACATTAACGACATGTAATTTCAGAATGTTTTGAAATTCTGTCACGTTTGTAAATATGTCTTGTAATTGTACAATATTTTATTTATCGAATCTAAAAAAAGGAATGAGCTGTAAAGTGTTTTGAAATTCTATTTTCGTTCATGGTGAAAATTGTAAAATAAAACCTATAATTAGATTATATCAAAAGGAAAAGGAAATTTAGAAAAAGGCTTTTTTTGTGAGATGGCTTTGAATTTTCTGCATGTCTAAGGTAAAATGTGAAGTGTATAAATTGCTTGTTTCTGTGTTAAATGGATACGAAAAATTCGATTTCTGGTAAATTTCCTCGCATTCAGATCGTTAACGCACATGTTAACCGATAACCTTAAGAGTGCTTCTGAGCAATTTTTGCAAATCATTTTAAGTGTGTTCATAATTGAATTGAATGTGATACAATAGAAGAATCTTGAGATTTGCCTAGAGATTTTCAGTAGAATTTGAGAAATAAAATACTATAAAATAATTTTATTGACAACTGAGACAAGAGCAGATTGACTAGCTAAGTGTAACTAAGGTTTCTTTATTACACAACACTTCTTTTCAATTGCCGACATCACGTTATGGAAATGATCATTGGAAATCCTACTTTACTTCTATTTGAAACGGTGGGCAGTTTCATTACTAGCTCTTTTTCTTAATAGAAGAGTTTTATGTAAGCACTTAATACACTAGAATAACCAACTTTTACATGAACTAAATACCGCATCAACAACATTCTATCGCTAAGCTGTCTTAATTCTATCTAAGCTATCGACTTTCAATTTCTCATGAGTCTTTAAATCTTTAAATATTTTAAAATTAGAATTATATAAAAGAGTCTGTTTAAGTTTAAAGTTTTGTTTTGCTCAGACACGCCCCCAAAGGGCGTGGTGTATACGATGTAGTCATCGCATCACTCGGTCGATAACGGTCCATCGTCCGGTTACGCACATGCAGTAAGTTACATGTAATAAGCAAAACTCTCTGCACCGTGCCTGAAATAACCCAGTACATATAAAAATTAACATGGGAAAAATGAATAAGATCAGAGCTTGCTATGGCTTATTATAATACATCTTTTAACAGAGTGATATTTAATTGCAAACAAAAGAATAAGTTAACTATTACTATTATATATTGTTTACAGTGGCAAAGTAATTTAACAAATTTATTTTAAAATTTAAAAAAGTATAGCCCTTCTATTTCAAATAGTAGCGACATCGTGGAGCAAACCTGACACAAACTTTAATAAAGATAAAGTTACTACATGCATGTTGTTATCTTAATTTAATAAAACGTTGTTTAAAAATTACACTTTCATAGGTGTATATTATATTAATAGGATCGTTTTTTAGAGAACATGATTGTCCATTATAAAATTAATGTTAAATTGTGAATATTTTTGTGCATGACTATTATTAAACCTAAGATTTATTGTAAAACGGAATGTCAACTCTGGTAACTTTCAATGTCGCCAACATCGTTCTGGTGCTTTTGCTCCAGCGGTGAGATCAATCGTTGTCGCTACTATTTGAAAATAACGGGGCTATACAAAAAAGTTGATTATGGCGACACATATTAGTTTATCTTTTCATGATTTGATATTATTTAATTTACGATATATTGGTACAATCTGAATCTATAAAATAATTTATTGGAGCAGTGAGAATTGGTGTTTTCAAGAATAAAATTTACATTTCAAGCACGACCTTCTAGATTTCAAGACTTCTCTCGTAAAATCTAGAAGGTCGTGATTTCAAGTTAAGGAGGCCACAGCAAACTGTGATCTTATTAATTCTTTTCCATTTTAATCTCTGTATGCTCCGGCTGGCTTCAGATGTTAAATCTATGGGAGTCCAGTTTTTTACTCAAAAACTCAATAAGACTCTGCACCTAACCTAACCTATTTGCACAAGAGTGTCTAAACGCTGTGCTTGTGTGCTTCCAAATTTATAAAGAATTTTCAATGTCGTTTACATTCACTAAAACCAATTGACCCAGTGGCATGGGCAGGATGTGTTCATGAGGGGGGGGTTATACTAAAATAAATAAAATTCAATATACGTACCGTTGTTTATTAAGATGTAATCAGTGGCGTAATTACCGCCCCCGCAGACATTGCGACGCGGGGGGGGGGGGGAAATTTCGTGTTGGAAAAAGCAAATGTCTCAGAAATATTTTGGAGTATATTGTCAATTGCTCCAACACAACGCTTGCCGTTTACTAACCGCTCAACCGCACAGAGCAAGCGCACTCTCTGTCATACGTCACAAGAGGCGGGCCCAGTTGCTATGCCCCTTCCTTTTCAATCGCATTGGACAGTACGCATAGACCCTCTCTCTCGCACAATTTCAAACGACGGACGTAGTGTGAGCAGCTGTCCTCGTCTATCGCACTAAATAGAATGGGTCTATCTCTCTCTCGCACGTTTCGATTTAAAAATTTTAAACCCTTGCAACCCTGACTCTTGAACGGTTTTTTGCAAGCAACCTTATACTATCGTTTTTCAAAAAAAATAAGCTTTATTTTGACATATAATTTATTTGGTTACTCGATCGGTGAAGGTATCACTTTCAATTCACTTATTTAAACTTGGCAACTGTATAGCCTTGAACAGAAAAAGGTAAGCAACCTTATGTTTGCGTCTTCTATAGGGTTTGCACTTTCAATTAATGTTAATTTTTTTTGGTTACGAGGAGATCGGTGAAAGTATTTAAAAAAATTAAATATTGAATTTTTAATTCAAAATACCCTGGAACAAAATTATTTAGGCAACTCATCTACGTTACTTTTGTTAACATATTTTATTTCATAAAAAATACATTTTACTCGGTTACTCGATCGGTGCTCAACGACATCAATAACGGATCTTAGACTATTAAGTTTAATAATAAATACAGTTTGGGTATATTCACAGGACTATATCTTGAAAGTAGTTAGTGGAATGTTTATAAGAAAGGGTCCAGCTTTTGCACTCAGGTAATACATGCAAGAGAGAGATGGGTAATTGACAGAATAATGTGTTAGAGAGAAAAATTAAACCCATTGACTAATCTACTTAAAAGGAGGCGGGATTTAAAAAAATCTGTAATCTTTCACAAATATTTTCTAAGAATTTTAGGTAAACAGACATTAATGATATATATGATCTAAGGTTCTATGCTTTGGCAAGGGTGTTTCTTAATTTTTGTTTTGTGACTGTTTTGTTTTTAGTACTGACTATATCTATGTTTCTAGTTTTTTCTTAGTTTGTAGTATTTTTATTAAAACAACTGAATATTTAATAATTTTTTAAAATTTTAACGTATTAACATAAATAAATGCCTATATTATTACTTTATTTTTATTTATCGCTTATATTAATTTATGTGATTATTTAATTATCTAAAAGTTATTTTTTATTAAAGGTAAAGAATGAAACATAAACACGCTATATAACTTTGTTTAACTAGTAGATGCTTCTATTTAAAAGGGCTATTTTATAAAGTGTGTCAAAGAAATTTTGAATAGAATGAGTACCAAGAGTTTTTACAAGCGTGTTTTCAAAACAAGCTTTAAAGAATTTAAATATCTTGCCCAGGTAGTTGTCCATCTCTGTTTAATTCGGTCTCTTTCGTACACAGTATAAGGGGCATTTCGATTCTTAAAGCAGCAACTTCCTTACTCGGGACAATACATTTGCTAATGACTGTACTTGTAAATTGTAATGAAAGTTGAAACTTGTTTAAAAAAAACTTTAAAATAAATGTGCTGACTTGTTGGATCAGCGACAACAGATTGATAATTTTTGAAGAAATGTATGGCTGTTCTCCAGTTTAGGCCCGCCACCCCCACCCGCTGTATACCATTCGATGCGTCGCAAGTAGCTAAACAAAAGTTTGGGGGAGTAGTATTTTTTGAGATAATCGCAAAATACTTTTTTTGAAAGGGAAGCCGTAGCCAAAGACTAAATTAAAACACGTATAAATAGATGAATAACTAAACCCTAGGTTAGGTTAGGTTCGGTTGGATTGGGTTGGGTTAGGACACTATTGTTCAGCTCGATGAGACGCATTGAATGGTGTATACTATGTGCGGATGGCTGTCCAGAAGAGTATTTATAGAGGAAATAGTAAACACAATGGATTTTGACAGTTTAATTGTCCAATTCGCCTGCGTTAATGCACGGAAACAATTGTAATTGGTGCGAAATCTCATTATTCATACAAAACAAGTTCGTTAAAGAGTTAAGATGAGCAAACTCAGTGGAGTTTTAGCTATGCCTCTAGTTTAATTATATTTAGCCTCCCTAACCCTGCATATGCCACTAAATCGGCTTCACTCGTCTGACTCGTCGAATAGGTTGATCATGTCCATAAAGTCAGAGGTGAGCCACATAATTTTCATTATAAATATCGCAGTTCATATACTTCTGTAGCCTAAAATTTATCAGCATTTTAACGTCAACTTGCATATTTAAATGTGATACAAAGCTTAATCTTGATTGGACTAATATGTCCAATGTGATGCAAGATATAAGTAGAATTACATGATGCGAATTAGAAGTGCCATGCCATAAACGTTAAAAAACATACGATTTTGACAAATTTTATTCTGCCAGAATGTTCTTCTGCCCTGGGTGCAAACAAATTCTGGGAATTTTTGGTCAATAAACAGAATATTTGCGGGAGAATTCTGCAAAAACGAATAACATGGAGATAATTAAGGGTATTAATTTCACAGAGCCACGTACAGTAGTGTGGCCATACCAATGCAATGATAAGATTACTTCCCAAAATTGTTCTTCGATGTAAAAAAGTAATGTGTGTGAATTTCAAACATTTGATGTATTGTACATATTTTATGTTTTTGACAATTTAATATTGTGCTACAGATGGTAAGTACTGTATCGCTGCTTTTAATATGGTCTTTGAACTCTTCAAACAACAAAAGCTTCAAAAATAAAAAAGGGGTGGTTTCAACCTCTATGTGAACTAAACGTGAATTTTGGCAAAAATATATGCTTTTTTATTACCTGGGATCTTACTACTCACCTGAAAAATTGTAGAAAAATCGGAGACGGACACCACCCTAACGTCCCTTATTAGTGAGTTTGAATTGGCCACGAAACATCTTTCGAACGAATACAGTCTAGGGTATATAAAGTATACTCTACGTGGAGGAACGCCTTCCAAGAAGATAATTGCAAGTTCTAGAAATTATCTATAATTATCCCTAGCTTAAGTCCCCTGAATCTGAATCCTTCTCATTTAGCTGCCATAATTGTCGCATTACTGACTGCACTTTCGTAAACTGATCGATAGATCTTATTCTAATAATCCTTTGTTCTCCCAGACCTTTATTATCTTCAGGGCATGCTGATGAGCGATATCATATAAATTGTCAAGGTCTATTGAAAATTGAGACTCATTTCCTTGATGCACAGGTATTTTCCTATTGATTTCTTTCAGTTTAGTCCACTTTTCATAAAGCTTCTTGAGTTTCTTGGTACAATTATGTTAAAACACAGCAGTTAGTTTCCTTAACAACAGTTATACAACACTCATGAATTGTCTTGTACAAAGTTTTATGGTGGTAGAGAAAGATACATTTGTCTAATTGAAGGCAATTTGGATCCTTTCAATTCGCTGTCTTTACAGCCAATTAACCAAATTGTGGAGACCTGCCTAGTGTAAGCTGCTACAAAATATACAACTAATTTTAAGTGGAAACTTCTACTGACTCGAGCGATCTTTAAATATAGTCTCATCTGCATACAACTATTCGCAAAATATTTTTATACATAATAGAACAACCTAGGATGGTCAGAGGCAGTTTTTTTTAATAAAGATAATGAAAGTGTAAATGTCACTAGAAAAACAAAAAAATTCTAATCCTGTGGATATATGAACAAAAAATGCCAGTTTCTGCTGATTAGCGGTTTGTACGTTTACTTAAAAATCCAGGGCACAAGAATAACCAGCAGATGCACTCTATTGACGGTACTTCAACGGTACTACTAGTCGGCACTACTAGTTAATTTTAAATCACGCGCGCGCACACACGATGAATTCGCCAAGACTTGCCGATCGTCATCGTATGCTATGGTAATAACGATGAGCAACGGATCACCGCATAACTGTTGTTCCGTAGCCAACACAAGAAGTAGTCAATACAACAAGGTCACACTCGGCGGCTGAAAATATTTGCGAGAGTGCACCTGCTGCTTATTCTTATGTAGTGGTCGTAGGTTTGATACCCGGCCGAGGTGGTAATTTTTCATAGCGGACAAAAATAAAAAACGTGCCATCATCTCGATACGATAAAAATCCCTTCTGAAGAGGGGAAGGGGATTCTTCTAGATTCGGCTAAATTCTAGTCAAGGTCCGTAGATGCAAAGCAAGCTTTGAAATATAGGTCATCGCAATGCCGCCATTTTCGCGCTCAATAAGAGTTGCAATACGGCTGCTATCGAAGCCGATACGATCGTCGTATGAGGCGCATGACGTTCTAAAACGTTGAATTAACGCTTAGTACCCAACTGAAAACAAGTCGAGTTGTCGATTATTTCTGTTTTCATGTTAATTAACATGTTCCGCCATTTTCGCGCTATTGCTCCGAATGCTCCGCCATCTCAATTTCTCGCTAAAAAATAAATAATACAAATATGAACATAATATTTTTACGTTTTATTGCACTAATACGATGACAATACATAAAGAAGCACTTAACAACTTCCTACAACATAAATGTCTTTCAAACGTTTTGTAATGAATTAGAAGCATCTGTCAGTATTCCAGGTTTTGCCAAGTACTTTGAGAAGTTTAACGATTGGAATCTACTAATTTCGGTGAGTTCCCTTGCCTCTCGCCATCGAGTTGCTTCATTTCGGTGAACCTTTCATCAATCAATTACCTACAGTAAGTGTTCGAAATGCTGACCTTCAATCTCGATGCGTTTATTCATCCGCGCTTCAAATAATTGTACACAATTTAAAAGTGTGTCTGCTGTAATTTGGGCGAAAGCATTCCTGATTCACTCAATCACATTTTTACGAGTTGTTGGCACTTGTAGATAAACTTTATCTTTTAGGAAACCCCACAAATCTAGCGACGTAAGGTCTGGCGAAGTGGCAGGCCAGTTTACCGGACCACCTCTACCGAATCCAGCGATCATTGTAGTCACGACTTAATACTATCCGAGCTGTTGCCGAATAATGTACTGGACAACCATAATGTTGAAATCACATGTTCTGTCGCTCTTCGAGGTTTAGATCTTTGAGCGATGTTGGCAGTTAGTGTTCCAGAAGGTTTTGGTATTTTTTGCCGTTCAAATGGCCCTTAATAAAATAGTGGCCGGTGAGTTTGTCGCCAATTATTCCACACCAAACGTTAACAGTCCAAGAACGCTGATGTTCAAATTGTCTTAACCAGTGTGGGTTTTCCATACTTCAATAATGCATGTTGTGCCGATTAACTGTACCGTGGTTCGTAAAAGACAATTCGTCAGAGAGTATCCGATGAAAGAAATTTAGGTTGCTTTGTATTTGTGTTCACTGACAAAATGTCACTCGATTATGGAAATCATCGCCACGGAATTCCTGATGCACAGACACATGGTAGGGATGATATTTATGACGCTTTAATATTTTATAAACACATATCTTTTTCAGTTGTATTTCAGAATTTGTAAATTTAATTTCAGAAAGCGCCATTTGTATTTCATTTTAGTTAATTTGATTTTAGAAAGCGTCAATCGTAACAGTTCTATTGCGGGAAGCCGTATTTTAGCGTCACTACATCTAGTGGTAAAATAAACGTCGCCATATTAGGGGAAATATGGCATGGCAAATGCATTGCATTTAATCGAATCCACGTTTAGTTTGAATGGTTTTTCTTATTATGAAAGTTTAAACTTCTAATATGTCAAATATGTAAAATGTGGTTTTAATTTGTCCATTGTTAAAGATGGCCACCCTTTTCTGTCCCAATATGGCGGTGTTTTGCGGTACTCTGATGACTGCGGCCTAGGTGACTATATGTACTGGCTCTACCGTACTTTAAATTACAGCGCCATTTATCACAAATCAAAGAAAATGTTTCGGACAAAAGTTACTTTGTTTTTACCGCAGAATCTGAATCTCCAATAAAAAAGAAATGGGAGATTCCGTTTAGGATTGTTAAGTTGCCCCCCCCCCGTGTCGGTCTAATTTTAGCACAGGGTGAATGCACTCGGAAATATTGAAAGTTTATTTGAAACATTTTTTTGTACAACATTTCGAAATTTCGTGAAACATTTCGTAGTCTTGGCATTTGATGCTTTTGGACAGGCTTTTGGAGAAGTCAATGCGACAAGTAACAGAAAGCATCCTGATCGAATGAGATTTATATTAGTGAGCTTTTGGCGATTTTGATTTGTTACCATTTTTTAAAACGTGCATTAAGTAAAGCTTTAAACAAATCATATTTGGGACCAATTGTTCTGATACCTTGTTCTGATTCTCATCGTTTTAAGTCATGAGTCATTTTGAACTTGGCTCGTTGACATAAAAGCCACACTTTTCCAAACTGGTAATTCATCCCATGTCGAAAATTACTGGAGTTAATACAATTGGCACTCCATCTCTTTAGCAATCAAATTAAGTTTTCGATGATGAATTACCGCAGAACCCTACAATATAATAATTCTTTCAACTTGGTGTATATTTGATTTCGTCTCGAAGGTTGTATCAAAACAATGTTCTGAGAAATATTTTAGTTTTAGCAAAATTTAAGTTTCGCTTCTTCGACTCCGTGTTTGAATGGTGGCTTTACTCAAGAAAAAACGATACCATCGACTTCTGATTCGTTTGAAATAACGTATCTGAAGATTCATGAGCAAACAGATTAACCTGTTGCTTCTCGGCCACTTATGTAGCACGATACAACGTTTGGTGCTCGTTAACAAAACCTTCCAAAGAGTACTAACGAACAAGCAACTATTTGTATCTGTCTTAGACAAACAGTATTCGTTGGAACTGCTATTCGTTAAGACATTTATACAATAGGAGTCAGATATCCTTGAGAAGCCACTGGCACAGAGTTGTTAACTGAGTATTTATTAATTGCAGAAGTATAACAAATGACGAAAACATTTGGAATTATTTATAGCCATCTTTTTTAACTGGGCTTTTCAAGAAGATTTGTAGTAGTAGTAGAAATTGAGGTAGTAGTACAGGGGCCATAGAATGAATTTTTGCCTCGTGACACTACTCTGTATCTTAACACATCTCCCTCCACACTGCTCTTAAACATATGTGTCTGATTTAAGACGTTGCAATTTTATAAAAATTGCAATGAAGCTATGTAACAACTAGATGTACATCTTTTTGGTAGAAACAGTTAAATTAGTAGAAATCGATATGTACATAACTCAATTAACTGTAGCAAAATTTTGTAAAAATTGAGAAACCTTAGTTATGCTGTATAACGAATAACGATGCTGTTGTGTTTTTGAAATGTTGATGAATTTTTCATCTCATTACACGTTATTCGCCGCAGATTTACTAACACAATTAAGTACAGCTACCTTCATTGCAGAATCTTCGACATATTGGCATTTTTAGGTTAATTAAAAACTCTGAGCATTTTATTTTTTTTATTAAATTTAAAAACCACTCCTTCCATGAAAAAATCCATCTTAGATGTTGAAGGCTGCTTCAGAATTTTTATATATATATATATATAGACGATGAAGCTTCGGCCGAACGCAAAGGGAATTAGGCAGATCGATTAACTGTCTCGTTTAATAAAAACTGTCAGTTTCAGTGACCGTTTTCATAAATCTGTTTTTGAAAATGTGACATGTTCGAACTTCTAAATTTATAAACATTCGAACAATTCTCACAATCATATTCTAGAGATATTCTAGTCGATTTGCCTTACATTTCGCCCAAAAGTTTTTATAGCAGCATGTAATTGGTTATAGTTGTGATAACGTGTGGGTGTTTATAACAGTAACTGCCGTAACATTCTCACAACTAAATTTTCAAATCTAGATGTATTAAGTGTATCGCTTTCATGTTGTTTAAGTGTGTTATAATCGATGCTCGAAGTTTCATTATGATAAGAATCAACACTCGAGAACTTTCGAGCATCGAGCTGACAGTGAGTGTTTTATGCAGATAACTTTTCTAGATGTTGCTCTACAAAGGGAAGGTGCAAGAATTCGGTGTTTTTGAATTAATGTGCTTCTTTATTATTATTATCATTATATATAAATATTTGATGGTGATGGGCAGACGCGACGATCAGACTACCTCATTTTTTCGAACCAGAATGCGGTGCCTCTTGTAGCTGGTCTGCGGTCGCTACAGTCGAGACGTCATTTCCTCTAAAATAATATCTGTTCTCGGATTGTTTTGATGAATTCCACTGCGATCATTTGTTATTGTCTTTTAAAAAGGGTAACAATGGTTGTCAGTAGGACAGTTCCATCAACACACATAATACAGAAAAAGGAAATGATGTCGAGACTGTGACTGTCGAGGCCGGTTATGATTGACACGAGGTTCGAGCTAGTTGTACATTTGCTTCCTGTCTTTGTTGGTTTTTATTTTTCAAACGACCGAGTGACTTGACGTAACTTTAATTTTTAGCCAACTCACTCTGCTTGTATATGTGTCAATTCATTGTTTCAACTAACAACTCTTATTCTTCTGCACTGACTGCATTTCTTCACTATTTATTGGTTTGCTCGTGAATTAACAGCACACTAATTCTGTACAGATAATAATACTTTTTTTATACTTATTTAGGAAAAACCAGATCGGTTGTATTTTAATTGGCTTTCTTATTATAAGAACATGTATAAAATGTACCATTGCTTATTTAACAACCCATCTGCGTTCAGCTACATATAAATGTTTTCTATCTATGTGTTATACTTACGTTATGTTTTTATTTTACTCTTAATAGGCTTCGTGAGGCTTAGAATTTTGATAAATATTTATGTATGTTAAAAAAATAAGTGTGCATGTTTTGTACGATACCACAGTTTCCAAGCCTCCACCCATCAATGAACTACAACTATCATACCATCCTTTATCTCCGATTTCTTTAGAAGTAATATCCTATTCCCACGAAATTCCTTAAAAAACATTATGGCTGGATACAGTGGCGTGACACTTACTTTTGCATTATAACCTCACTAGGTCTTTATGTATTTACACACTATTCAATTTCTTTAAATACAAACAAAAGCACACTTTCGACAAAAATATGCTCAGCCTAACAAAAACAACAGCAATACATTCACAACAAAAATCATCGGACATACTCGTATATCCTCATTCGAACGCAATGTCTGCAAAAGAAAAGCAGATATGATGTATTTGGTGCCTTACAGGTGATCGCCATCGTTTCCATCTTGTTCATTGTGGTATCTACAGTCGCTCTTACCCTCAACACCATTCCTAGTATGCAGGTCGATGACGGCAGAGGGAACACGCAAGACAACCCACAACTGGCAATGGTTGAGGTTGTCTGCATAACGTGGTTTTCTCTCGAGTACGTCCTCCGGTTTAGTGCTTCGCCCGACAAGTGGAAGTTTTTTAAGGGTGGCCTCAACATTATTGACTTGTTAGCCATATTGCCTTATTTCGTGTCCCTATTTTTGCTGGAGACTAATAAGAATGCTAATGACCAGTTTCAAGACGTGCGAAGAGTAGTGCAGGTGTTTCGGATAATGCGAATTCTAAGAATTCTAAAATTAGCGCGGCATTCTACTGGTCTGCAATCCCTTGGGTTTACGTTACGCAATTCCTATAAAGAATTGGGTTTGCTTATGCTCTTCCTAGCTATGGGGGTGCTGATCTTTTCGAGCCTGGCTTATTTCGCCGAAAAGGAAGAGCCTGGCACTAAATTTATAAGCATACCCGAAACATTCTGGTGGGCAGGAATCACTATGACCACCGTTGGTTATGGAGATATATACCCCACTACTGCTTTAGGAAAAGTCATAGGAAGCGTATGTTGTATATGCGGGGTCTTGGTGATCGCGTTGCCCATCCCTATCATTGTTAATAATTTTGCCGAGTTCTACAAAAACCAAATGAGAAGGGAAAAAGCACTCAAACGACGGGAAGCCCTGGAACGCGCCAGACGTGAAGGAAGTATCGTCTCCTTTCATCATATCAATCTCAGAGATGCTTTTGCTAAGAGCATGGATCTTATCGATGTTATCGTCGATACAGGTAAGTTGTTCATAACGGCATGGTATGGGAATCATAGCTCATTTTGTTGCATGATGCCATCATTCATAATTTGAGTACCCGCATTAGAACTAATTCAGACGCCCCTTTCTATTTGGTCATCTGAATCTGTTCTTCAACAAGATTGACTAGGCTATAACCATTTAGAGAAATTATAATTTTATATTTTGAAATTTAGATGTTGAACGACCATTTATTAGGATATATTGCTGTGTTTTGCAAAACAAGGAAGGCAAATCTTATCTTGATTTGATAGCTTTGAGATAATCGTGGGATCTGAAATAATTTAAATACCGTATATTGTGATTTTGGTGAGTAAAAAGTAATCTGATTTTAACATAGCAGCAATTTCAGCTTTGCTATAACAAGAAACTATTTATGGTTATAGTCAAAATGATCATTTTTAGCCAAAATGTTTCGCGATTTTTTTTTATATTGGATCTCAAGAATTTTTCTTTTTGGCTATTTCTTGTTAATTTTGCTTGCGTGCCTTTTTCTCCACCGAGTCGAGTCTAAAGGAGGCAATATCTTCTTCCCCAGGTGACAAGTGTGCTCTGATTGGTGGAAATGAAGGCAGAAACTCCTAAAAAACACTGCGGTGTCGGGAACGCATGTCACACGCTTAATATCGACTTTTTGTCGCATTTTTGTAGACTGCACTGTGCAAAATTAGTGTTATTCAGACACTCTTAATACATTGTTTTGTTCCATTTGCTTATTGCCGCCCCTATTATATGTTTTGCCAATGGCGGAATTAGTTTATGCCCTTTTCGTTCAATAAGTTATATTTAAATGTAATAATCACCAAAACATAAGTGCACACATACATACATACCCGGGTCGTGTCCGATTAATTCTGACACAACCCGGTAGAATTTGTGGCCGAGTTGCTGACACCAGTGTCGTCCTCGCCAGGCCACAACTTATCCCGTGTGGACGCTAACAGCGCAGAAGGGGAATCTGCAAGCAGTCGTAATCCAACGCAAGCGGATAGTACTTATTATCGCAACTATGATCACTTACCCAATCGACCCAGACGTACCAACTCTTCCCAAATTCCTAGTCTTCCATTGGGAGAGGGTCCACCTGTTCCCTCGCCGCCACCGCAACGACGATTGTTAGAACTGGAACCTCCTGAACAACAGCTGATTGTTGGGGGCGCACCTCTTGCTCAAGATGAAACACAACTTCCGCCTAATACACCTAGGGGTTATATATCACCAGGGGTAAGTCGATTTTTATTTATCTATAAGATTTTTTTATCATACTAGATGAAATATTTGCCCAAAGGTTGTTAACTTTTTGGGTTTGTGTTTTCATTGTGTAGAGTAAAAAGAATTCAAAAGATCATCTCTGAAGTCTTGGCTTGAAGTCCAATCCTAGATAATTCAGATTTAAGTATAAGAGCAAGTAACAAGGTGATCTTTTGCTAAAATTGCTAAATAATTATTATATATATATATATCATTTTTGTGTTTATATAATAATGGTAGCACTTGTAAATATTTTGTTTTGCATAATATGGGTAGCTATCGATTTCAGTTTACTAATACATATCTATATCTGTTTGTGGATCGATCATGTTGCATATTAAATTGGATGATTGTTGTCGAATGCTCTGTCCTTTAATCACTTTTGTAAACGTTGTAATGCAATACATGTCTGTGGAGTTAATTATCTATCCACACTATTCTGTCTCTTTCTGTCAATTTGTAAATCACATTTATTATTATAATACAATTCTGTTGCTCTGTACTAAAATTGCACCATAAATATTCAATCAATTCGAAACCAGCAAGTAAAAACAGTTGGTAGATTTTCATGTTATAAATAATGAATATATCAGAAACACCTGTTCAAATATCATTTACTTTTTTCTTTCGTTTTCTTTTCTTAATTTCACTATAAGCACACAAATTTCTTTCATGAACTGAATGTATTATAACACGCAACAAAATATTCCCATTAAATGTTGATCTTTTGTTTGGAGTGTAGGCAACACACATTACATTATAATTTCTTGATGTAAAGATTAGTTAATGTTAATATACTTGAAAATGTGATTACATAAAAATGTTTGTTTAATATTTATGTATGTACATAACTAAATAGTTAGTATCAACAAATCTAAATCAGAACATGTAAAACCTGTAGAAAAATTAGGTCGTTCTAACAAAGTGGATAGTAATGGTCTGCGAACTGCGATAACCATACATATACCTACTCACTAGAGGATAAAACATTCACGTTTAGCTGCCGAATTCTAATTTTCCTGTCCGATCAGAGTTGTAGATGAATAGAAAATGATCTGTTCATTCTGTTTGGTAGGTCAGGCCAGCACATCGTCAACATTAGTGTATGGAAAATGAGAGTCTGCCAAATAGAGCTTTATATACATGCAGAATATAAATAGCAAATCTCAAGAACGACTCGTTTAGCATGTGGCAATGTTTGGCACGTCCAAAACTTCTACTGAGGCTGAATCAAGGTCACCAGTATCTCTGTCAAAAGATAATGACACCACAGACGCCGCTACATTGAATGGTCATACCACGGCTAAGTGCCTATGGGGTTAAACAGATTTAAGATACCTGAAGTGTATCTTGATGATCTTTATAAAATTCTGCATATCGGTAATCTAGGTACAAGTATTACAGTTTTTTTAACTATCCACTTTACGGGAAAACGACTCTTAATTTAAAACTGTTTTTAATTTTTTTTCCCACAAAATTATTGTGAAAGAAAGATTATTAAGTATTACACATATGTATGAAAATATTTCTTAATTTTAAAAAAATTTAAAATTTGAACCCCACTTCCCTATTCCCCCAAACAAGGACGTCGGAATTATTTTCACTTAGGAGGAAGGGCGAGCTTGATTTTACAGATAAGATAAGCAATAAATGGGAACTGGACATGTCACCGAAAGTGGACAAATCTCCGAAAGCATAAAACAACGCCCAATAAATCGACAACGTGGCGTCGATGCCGAACTCACAACTTTGCCCAACACACAAACAGGCCGCTCTGACCAAACTACCGGAAGAGGTTAAGTCGTCCGAAAACATCTATGGACAAATTGCGGAAGGTGATTAAAACGCTGAAACACACATATGTAGAAAAATCGCCGAAACATACAATCCACACAATATTTGTTGAGCCAAAGTTCTTAAAAGACCGCTAAGTCACTTTCCGTTTCTCGAGGTTAACCGTATTCGTCACCCGAATTTGAAAGATTTTGGCGGTGTCGCAAATAAATTTGTCTTTGTTTACTCCTTTTGTTGTATGTATTGTGTTATTGTATGGTATAATGACATGTACCTAGATGATAGTCACAAATTATTGTAATAAAAGAAATAAAAACATATGACTTACAAGAAATGCAAATATATGTTTTACAAACAATATACGTTTTAAGGCACGCCGCTGCTTGCAAATATCAAGCCGTTGCAGACCGGTGCGTTTCGAAAACAGAACCTCATCGGCTTTCTCGTTTCTGGGAAATCTGGGTCAACACATATCGTACGGACTGTATCTGTGGACAAATCACCGATAGTAGTCAAAATGCCGAAACTCATTAGTGAACAAATCGCCGAAAGTTTTTAAAACTAAGAAAGGTATATGTGGACAAATCGCAGAACGCGGGTAAAACGCCCAAATGCATCTGTGGACAAATCGCCGAAACGTATTTGTGCACAGATGACCAATCGTAGACGAAACACCGAAAAATATAAAACGATAGAAAATATATAATAATAATAATAATAATTGCTACAACTCATAGACTGGAAACCAGGCCCCAGAAGCTATAAGCTTGTGCGGGAGGGAGGGGGCGATTATTATTATTACGTATACCCAAATAGATATGGCTATTTACCGAAACTAATGTAATAATTCCGAAAACTTTGTCCAATATTGGTGTGATACTTAATATAGCTTTAGTAAAGCGTTTTTCACATTTAGTTATTTGTGGACAAATACATATCATCGATTTAACTACTTTCGGAGATTTTTTCACAAATGAGTTTCGGCGTTTTGACCTCGTTTATCCATTTGTGCACAATTACGTTTCAGTGATTTTACCACAGATGTGTTTCGGCGATTTGTCCACTTTTAACGATATGTACACAGCCTCTTTTCGTCATTTTCAGGCCGTTTTGACGTTTTGGCCAAAATTCGGCATATTGTTCGTTCGGCGATATTTTATAGACTCCAATAAATAACCTCGAGTATTGATCAGAGTACTCTATTATACGAAAAAGTTGAAACCAATTGCTGGCATCCCCGTGTTTATGAGTCAAATGACTGAGCGGAAAATCAAAATAATAATTTTTTAAATTATTAAGAATTAACTAAAATAAAACAAATAAACAATAATTAAACACAATTGAATAATAATCTTATTAGTATAAACAAATGAATCGCATAATAATTAAATATTTTATTGGTAGCAGTTTGATTCGGCTTAACTGTGTATGGGTAGGTATATTTAAATACAAAAAAAAACTAGCGACAATTTATTTTGTTCCGATAAGTTTTTAAAATTTTTAAAGACTTTTTAATTTTGTATCCACACTACGGAGTCCTGCTGCTAAGTGCTAAGTAACCAACTGCTAGGATCTAACATGCAAAAACAAATTACACACATCCATAGTTGAGGTGGCCGAATCTTCATTGAAAAATCCTGTCACCTCAAGTGGTATTCGTCGTCTACCGTCGATTTCAAATTTGGTTCAAATTTCGAATTTCAAAGTTGGTTTTCACCTTTTCAAAGTTGATGAGTAGAGCGACTAGAAAAGCAGCGTGTAATATTTTCAAGTGAAGTACCTATAGTACTATATACAAGATCGGTGAATCCAACTAACGTATGATTGCCCCTGAAATAAACCCTAACTTTTTTGTATATAACGACATCACTGCACATATAAATAATTGAGTGAATAAATATATAAATATACAAACAAACAATGAAAACTCTATAAAACGTTGAATAATAACTTCAAATTTGTAAACAATACAAAAATACTACTAAATAATCATACCCAAAAATACCTCAAACTATAGAGAGATTACAAACTGTCGACATATCGGTTGCTGTGAAAAATAGTACATATGAACTTTATATAGTATGCCAGCACGCTATACTGACATTATTGACAATTAATATGAAATTTCACAGCAACTGAGATGTCGAGAGTTTGTAATCTTTCGATAGAATAGTTCAATAATACGTTAGATTTCCAAGACTAATGATCGTTTCACTTATTTAATAAAGCAACATTTTGTGCATCAACAAAAAACACTTCGCGGATAAAAGGGGATCAGTCAACAGCAAGTCATTAACTGTGTATCACGAAATAAATAGTGAATGTAAAGATAAATGTTGTATTAGAAATTCATAGTCTGTAAATAATAGTTTTAATGGTTTATAATCATAGCGTTAATTTATAGTGTATTCATTAGTGTTTGTAAATAAATATTTCTTATTAATAGACGATTTAACCAGCACTTTTGTTATTATTTTAAAAAGAACGTTACATTATTATTATTTTATTATTAATTATTTTATCAGTTATCTTTGGCCCCACGTTGGGCGCCAAAACCGATAGTTAAATGTTAGATGGGTTGCAGACATTGTGACCCAGCTAAAATGTTAAACATAAATTAATTAAATTAGAATTTGAGGTGAAATATGACATTTTATCGTAACAATATGTAAATTAAAGAGTTGCGTAAAGGTGACGGGTAGCCTGAAATTAATAGAACTATACAGTCCTTGTGTGAATGAAAGAGGTAAGATTCCTAAAAGAAAGTAAGGATATAGTAATTAAGGAAGAGGATTAATGCTAAGTAAATGGTATACCATTCACATAATATATTCAATTCCATTTACAGCGTCGTTTGCAATCGCACGCAAAATACAAAATCTAACTAAACATCAACTAATGATCACGATCGATTGTGAGGATAATTTCTTTGGCCAAACTGGTGGTTTACTATTCCAAAAATCAAACCTGAAGTGACCAACGTCTACAAAATTCTTCCTTACCAGAAAAGAGAAAAGGTGCCAGAAACATGAGAGGTGACAGGATGCTCTACCGCGCAGCAAAATACCTACTAATCCATTTGGTGTAAAACTAAAATTTAGGTCTAGAATTAGTAATTTGTGTTGCCTATTACCTCAAAATAAAAATTTGATAGAAAACTATAAACTAGGTCAAACCATTGAACTTTATGAAGAACAATGTACTGAAATATGAATCAGTTATATTGTTCACATTGGTACCAAGAACTTCAGTTTACTTTTATGTGCTAAACTAAATTGTCCCGATTTTTTTTTATATTTTAGATGATTTCCAACTAAAAGCAATTTAAACTTTAATGATAAAAATAAAGATAACATTCAAGTACATTTAGCGTGTTTCGTGGTAGTTGAAACAAGAAGGTATTTTAAGTAATTTTATTGCTCCATATATAAAAAGGAAAAAAAGATTCGTTCGTTTTAAAAATCGATTTAATATTCAAAAATATTTTAGGTTGTTGCTATTTTATGGTGTGATATTTTTAAAATTTTTCAATAAATTAAAGGATTGTGTAAAAATTAAAAAAAAAATAAAAATTAAGAAATTAAACTGAGATCGTTAATAATAATCAAAACCCACATTCCTTTGATTCTGTTCTACTATTAGATCTGTCTTGTAGGCTAACATCAAAAAATCTGATGCCAACAAGAAGGTCGAGAGATCTGATGAAATTCCTAACGAATTCGAATGTTGCTTTTGCACCTCAAAGGTAGTATTGCCCCCTTTAATATTTTATTGCAGATTGCTTATTTCATCTTAAGCTTTTAGGGCTCCATTTTAAATATATAACTTTTACATTCTTTTTGTAAAGTTTATCAAATTGAATACAACCCAAAAAGCTCTTTTTGAAAAAATAATTTTTAGATATTACCTTATATTCAAATAATATATTTTCTAAATCCTAAATCCCCTTTCCTACGATTATACATACATATTTAAATATTTTTCACGCTTTTCTTATTTTTATTCACAGTCATTTAATATTGCATTCACCCACTGCTGTCATTGTAGAATTTTATTCGTGTGTACTTTTCTAGTCGATTCATAATGATTGCATGCAAGCATGCTTTAAACGAACAGTTTTTTTAATAGCAAAAAGTACAATTATTATTATTAAGCATTGCTCATATTACAGATGGTTACAACTATATTTTTATTCAAGAATGGTCGCGACTGACTTTTTATAATGAATTAGGTTCTTGGCTTATCGACCTTAAAATAATCAATAGGCCAAGAACCTACATAATAATAATCAAACGACAAAAATACATTCAACTGTAACCGCTGCTTTCAGATACCGAACGGTATCTAATAGACCTAAATATTATTTTAGCTTCAGAAAATTAAATCCATTCTTTGAATTTTTTATTCGGAGAGAGACGTGAAACAGTAAAACAAAATTTTATATGTTGGAGATGTGAAAATTAAAGGAAATTAAACAATGTTACATATTTAGAAGAATTTGACATTTATTCTTAAAAAAATTGTTCTACTCTTTTATAATAATTTTAATTCCATTTTTCAGGATCGACTAATAAATAACTAAGAATCGTTTAATGACTTCAATATACATTGCAAATTTTATATCTCTGAACATGCAGATTTCTTGGGTATATGTTCAATTATTAAAGTAACACGTGAAACGCATTGACGCCCCTGGCAATTATGCAGCCATCTTACATGACAGTTATGACTACAGAAAAACTTGAAGTTTTGCTCATCTGCTGTGAATTGTTGAATGCACGTGTGTGGTATCGTGTGTGTATTGTCAAAATACCATTGTAAGCTTTCTAATTTTTCTTCTTTTGTATACAGTATTATTAAATAAAATTATGTAAGATATACTGCGAATTTCTATGAATGAGGTTATTAAATTTTGTTTGAGAAGTATGTACTAATTCATTTTTTAATCAGCTGACAAAATAGGTAATGTTGGTTGCATACCTGTCAGGGATGTCAATGCATTTGACGTGTTATTTGAATAATTGAACATTCTAGTTTTATATGCAAATGAAAATCTGTATGCTCAAACATATTTAATTCGTACGGTATACATATTGCTTGTACATATTCAGTGTAAGTACTATGACGGGCACTGAGCATAGCCATGGATCGACATACGATCGAGCCTGTATTCGGGAAAGGTTTTTCGGGGTTGTTCAGCAGATGTTAGTGTTTGTAATAACATTTAAAAAAAATTGTGAAATAACAAATATATACAGTGTTGAACTGTGAAGCTATATACAGTGAGGCTATGATAAACTAAGGCGTTACCACGTTTTTTCTTCATTAACAGTAAAACAAGATAAAAATCATAATAAACACATAATATAAATAATTCAACCGACCTCTAAAGGTCTGATTTAATGCCACTAGGAATTCAGCAACTATAATGAGGTAATGTATAAATCGTCTGCTATCTTCGAGTTTCCATTATTTTTTTATTATTGTCGATTGGTCTACCGTTTTTCATAAAATTTTCGTTTTTGACCATGTAGTACGGAGTCGATCTCGTTTACACCTCTTTCGAGGATTTTATTCAAATTCTATTTTTAATCATTTATGCCTCATAAGTGTCCATTCTTCTCAATACATCCATTTCTGGGACTCTTACTTTTTTCTATTTCAATTTCTTTATTTATTTCAATTTCTATTTAAAGTCTATAGTATTTCATACTATAGACTTTAGTATTCTTATTGCCTGCCGTCGGTTAATAATCGGTTCTTCGGTCGACTTTTTAAATATTTCTTCTTTGCTTATTTTCACACCCAAGTAATTGTATTCTTTGCATTTTTCTATAAGGTCATCTTCCATTACTATAATTATTTTGCACGTTGTCGATTATTAAATATTATTAATCTATCTCACCATTAATATTAAATATTTGATTCAGAGCAAAACCTAGTTTATATAGGGTTTTAAAAAGCAAGATCAGCAGAACAAGGCGAGAAGATTGTAATGTGTGTGTGTTTAAGGCCACACGCGTGCATGTAACTCTCTCCCTCTTTCTCCAGCAGACGGGATGCAGGCGTTGAGCGCAGCTATATGTTAGGTTATTAATATCAGCTTGCATGAGGTTGAAAATGTGCGAGCAACCTTGGTGAGCATTTATATTAGTTGAATACAACTTGAAAAATAATGAATAATTATAATTTCGAATTATTTCATTTGAGTATATTTTTAAAAAGAGGGTTAATATTTTCCCAGATCTTCTTCTTGTTCTTGTATATGTTTCGAAATCTTGGCACTTTTTGTTACATCTATATGTTTTCTCTTCTCTCACTAATCTCATTACTCTGATTTGTTTTTCTTTACATTAAGTTATATCATCGTCTGTTTTTGTATTCTGTTATACAATTATTACTTAATTTTGCTTGATCTAATTCCATTTGTGATTATTTCTCTGTTTCGCCTTCTTTATGTGATGGAAACGTCGAAATATTATCTTAGTTCCCACTAAGTATTAATCGCTACCACAAGATGCTCCTCTACATGCTTTTACATCCTGAACTCCCATATAGGAGGGCTATTATATAATGTATTATATTGTTGTATTGTTTGTTGTTGTCTAGTGTGGTTTCTTCGAGTCTATTTCTGATTTTTTTTATGTGTGAAGAATTTGATTTAGAAGAATTGATTTAGAAACTAAATCTTTCGCACACTTCTATTTGCCTTTGTCCATTAATGTTTCTAATCTCTTCTTCAAAAAGTCTAACTGTTTTATTCTTTTCTTCTTTTTCTACTCTGTCACTTGCATCTTCTAGTATAATTATGATTGTCGCGCCCGTTTCTCCGTAAAATTCTGTTTTATTGTCCTTGGGTTTGAAGTCCGTATAGAGTTATAGCGAACAAGGTCCGCTTCTTCGAGCTTGACCAAGCAAATTCACTGATTCAGGAACAATTAATATAATAATAATGTGGGTACAAACCTTGAAATTTTTAAGTACGCTGTTTTCCTACCAAAAGAAAACTGCTTTTATGTCAATTTACTTCTTCGCTAGAATTTAAAATTTCCACCGCACAGTAGCGCCAGCTATAAGGTTCACTCGGAGTGTACGATATATACCCAGGACAAGCTCGTTTGACGATTTTGATTGTTATTTATTTCTTCATTCATGTTGTTGTAAGTACTAACTAGAGTGTCTATCTTTCTTTGATTGATTTGATTTTTTTGATTGATTTTTACTATATCTTCCTATTCTTCTATTCTTACTCTTTGGATGGATGTCATAATTCTTATAGTCCGTTTTCTTACAGTTCTGACCGTTGTGAGTTGGATCTGTCTGGCTTTTTCTTTGTATGATTATTAGCATTTCCACATTTTCTGTGAGTGTTGAGATGCTGGTTCCTCAACTGACCTCAATCCTCAAACTGGAGGAACAAGATTATAGAGTTTTTGTTTTCTGTTTGCTCAAACTTTAGAGCTCTATCGGCCCCTGGAATTTTTAAAAGGTGTCTTCTCCGACTCTTATCTTACCGTTAGAATTTCTTCTTTTTTGCCCACTTTGATAGCTGTTTCTATTTTTTTCCTTGTAACCTCAGGTAGACACTCACTGTATATTGTGTTCTCCACCCCCTACTCCTTTTTTATCCTGACTTGGACAGGCACCGGCGGAGTTTCGAACTTTGTTTAAACAAGTTTTTTTTATTGGGGCACATATCTGTGTAGGTAGCTTCAGGGAGACTAAAGTTATATATTAGGGCCGCACTGGATCCTGAAAAACGAATTGTAAAATTTAAAACCGTAACAAACTCATGTCTCTCTCTGTTTTTTTATTGTAACCATGATGAAAACCACATTAAATAATAAAATGCTTTTAGATGTAGATATTTTGTATGTGCATGTTTCACCATTCAATACATAAATGTTACAAACGTAAATACCATGCTCTTCATTGGCTTTTTTATTTCAATAAAATCTGCGTTTTGAATTCCAAATCAATGAACGTTTGATCTAATATATATATTAACCAAAATGTGTTCTATCAACCAAAATACACGGGAATTATGTAAAGTTCTCAGTAGTTTATTTGATAGATTGATTAAAAAATCCAAAAATACGAAGAAAATTCGCTACTAATTCTTAAATCAAAAAAGAAAGCACTATTTTCATACACCATATATACACCACTCTTTCTATGCTTTTAATTTTTGATTGTGTTGTTTTCTTTCTTGAGTTAATTTTGTTTTTAATAATAATTGTTTTTCATCCGTGTTGTGTCTTCACATTTTCACCAAGAACTAAAAGAGCTTTCTTAAAAGTTTAAATAAAAAGCTCTTGATGGATTTAAAATTTCAAAAATCAAATTATTTGAGCGTAGCCTACTGCGTTACAGGATTGTAAAGATGGAAGATGCCGGGGGGAATGTATTCCACTTCGTGCCAAAAATGTGTAGTAGCGTTTCCATTGCCATTTCTACTTTCAAACGTTAACACCAGGTGAGTTTTCCCTCTGGTAATCAATGTCGGGATAGACAAATCATTCGCCGATCCTATTTCTAAACCATGTTTCAGTCTTTTTTTTATTTTAATTTTAGCAACCAAAGATACCTAAAACATAAGATATCTCTGTTTTAACTTGAGCTTATTTTACATGAAGTTAATTGTTTTGTGACTTGTTTGTACTTTGTCTGTTTCTTTTCATTTTATTATAATTTTAATATTTTTACACAAGCAGACACTCATTTCCAAAAGAATCATTACTAAAAATGACTCTTCCAATCTTCTTAAAAAATATACTTAAAAAAGAACAGTTACACATAACAGTTATACCAAAAACTTTGAAGGTTTGTAAATGTTTTAAATAAATTTTGCACGCTAAGCTTAGAGGAGAATCACCTCTGCACGTAGTAAATTTTTTTAAATATTGGCTCGTTCATACCATGCACTGTTGTAGATTAGACAATACCCTTTTTCAATATCTCTATGTGTTATGTGTACCTTATTTAGATCTTTTTGAAGGAATTTATTACAAGCAGATTTAAGTGTTTTAGGATATTACAAACACAAAAGCAAATTAATAATTACCAGTAACGTATATTACCTCAGCAGGAAGCTTTTCACTACAAGAAATTTTGGAAGTGCTTAGAAATGCGATTACTTTGAAACACAAGGTACATGCATAGTTGAGGAGATATCTATTACCGAGATAACAATCTAGAAGTTGCAACAACAAACATATTTACTAAGCCATCTGCAATGGTTGCTATAAGACAATTACATAATTTCTGCTTCTCAGTAATACAGACATCATGGTAATCTTCAATAAGATTAACGATTGCATCTAATAGATACGATTATGGCAACATTTTGATCGTTTGCTTAGTTTTGCTCCTTAGATTAGATAAACTAGTCTAGCAAAGTTTCTCATATTTGCTGATACTCTCGAAATCAAAGCTTCCTTCTCAGGTGGTATAAATTACCTTAGTTCAACTCAAAAACTCTCTTAATAGTGCACAAATACATATTATAAAATACATAATTTTAAAGTATTTCCAGAATATGTACTTGTGTATTTGACACTTAAAAAAATCATCAACGAGAAACCCTTTTTACAATTTTCATTGATTTCCCTAGGACTACAAAGAATTCGTCGATGCAGAAAACTTGATGCCTTTGGGAACGAGCGATTTTCGAAATCCAGTTTGTCTGGAAATGAAAACATTAAAAGCAGGAATATGTGAAGGTCTTAATCCGTTTGGGGATTTTGATGTCAAAGCAAAACCCACCGTACACAACAACAACAACAACAACAATAATAACAACAATAACGAAATGGGTAGTATGGACAGTTCAGACACTTTTGCTAGTTGCAACACGCATCCTTATCATTCGCAAGGAGATTTGACTTCGAATCTAGCTGATCCTTCTTGTGCTATCGATAGTAATCTGTATGTAAATCCGTTGGATAAAAGTGGCGATAATAGTCCTACCATTCCTGCTCCCAGTATCGGGTTAGGGACAGCAGTGAAAAAATCTGCATCTGGAGATACTGGTTTAAGGAGCTTAGGTACAACGCCCATTGAAGAAAGCTATAGAGGATTTGGAGGCATTGACCGAGGAAGTAGAGTTAGTCTGAATGATTCTCCGCAACCAAAACATAGAAAGACTCGATTTCAGCAGGTAATGTTTGGTGTTAAAACCTTATTTATGAAATGCAGAAAGTAATTTTATTTTTGTAATTTTAGACCAGTAGACCTAGAACGAGGTTTGGAGTAGATCGACAATCTCAAGAAAGTTTAGAAGGCAAACGAAACACGAAAAAATCTTCATTTATTACTGCCAAGGGTTTTGCGTCAGCTTCTAGAATATTCAATCAGCATCTTTTCGGCCTTCATGGTTTGAGTGGATCTAGATCCGGTGAGTAACTAAACAAATATGTGTTGCCCAAGAATGTTTTTTTGTAAACAATACAGTTTTATATTAACTCTTTCATGTATCCTAAGAATGTGTCATTCTTGTTAAAGTTAAGTCTTAAGCATGGATATCCCAGCCAACACACTGACATCATAATGTCGCCGTCACTTCGGCAGTAACGACGTCAAATTGTCGCAAAACTGACATTATGTTGCAGCCCAAAGACGTCAATATAAGACGTCATTAAAACGTCCTATACTAGGAATTATAAATAAATAGTTGAATATTGGAAATAACATTAATTATATACTACAGTCAAAACATCCCTATAGTGTGATCACCTGCTTAATATGACCAGTATTCCTTTGCCCCTGATAAAATAATACCTTTTTAATGAAACTTGTACGTATTGTATTGTACGTTTAAAAGACGTCGTTTTGAAGACGTCTACGTACTTCCCATTATATGACGTCTTATGTACATCATTTATTAGTCATATGACGTCGTCGACCAATAATGACTTAAAAATAACATCATTATAAGATCAGTGTGCTGGCTGGGATCTGCGATTTATAATTAATCCAAAGCATGAACTTATGGCCGAAGTGCTACATACGAAAATTTATATTTTGCGTGCTTTTGCCAGTATCGCCTTTATTAATGATATTTTGCTATTTTCTACGATAATTGAATGCTAATTTTATCTTATTGCTATAGCAGTTAAAATGCATATAAGCTATATTGCAAAAACTGTATTGTTTGTGGAATGCACTAATGCTCTCTCCTCTTATTCTTTTAGTTAGTGTCGGTGTGTCAATTGAATATTAATATAGAAATATTAAGTTATTTTATCCATAGGCAAAAATGGTGGTAGCAAATCTTCCCTGTCCGTAGATTCTATGGACAGTCGAACTAGTTCGCAGTTGGAGCATCACCGTCGTTCTAAGTCAATTCTAAAGAAATCAGATGGCGGAAGTCATCGTAACGGAGATCCAGAAAGCGAGCGTCTCATATCAGACAGCACATCTGGCATAGACATGGGTTCAGGGAGCGAATACTCTTCACCAAGCAAGCGTTTGTCATCTCCACCAGTTAAACATCGTCCTCAGAGAACTCTTACTAAATCTCTTCCTCTTTCAAGTCAACACGATTTAGATAAAACGCGAACTTTAAAATCTCCTTTATTTTTACTCGATGATATAATATCCAAAGATAGACAAAGTGAATATGTGATCGATAATAAACTAAAAGAGTGCAGTGGTAGTGTTCGTGATTTACCATTATACATATGTCCACCACCACCACCCATGGATCATTCACCTACTGAAGAAACCCGACTACTTCTGCACACCCCTAATCCGAAGATTGTTTCAATACCCAGGCAACCGAATTTCGTCCCTAAAGGGCCTGATCCGTCCTCGTAGC
Source organism: Agrypnus murinus (assembly GCA_929113105.1). NCBI lineage: Eukaryota > Metazoa > Arthropoda > Insecta > Coleoptera > Elateridae > Agrypnus > Agrypnus murinus. The sequence continues at coordinate 47,880,973 of OV816031.1, forward strand.
AATTACAGGTGAGGTGATTAAGACATGAAAAATAAGGTTTAATGAATATTTGGTAACTTTACAGAAACATGATGTAAATGTAGAAAGTAGCAGACTGGAAGCGACGATGGAGGAAAATTTAATAAATTACATACATTCTTCATACTTTGGGTGTTGAATAAGATCTGGTTCATTCGTTACCTAATTTCTTTCTTGGATGATAAGAACGAGAATGCAATACACAGCAAGATGGCTAAAATTTCTCAAATTAAACATAATGATAATTAATAAGAATACATAACTTTGCACATTGTTAGTTGTTAAAACACACAGACATATTCTAAATTTTCCATTAATAAACAACAAAAAAGAGAAAAATTATTATTTGCGTAATAAAAATGCGAAAGTTTTAAATCGCCGTTAGTATTGCACGCCATAAAGCTGTTATAAAAAGGTGATTAATAATAATAATGCACAAGTGATTACGTGGCACTGATAAGCTTGAATTAAATAAATAGTAATATCAGAGAATCCAGTATTAACAGTCACCATTCGTCGAATTAATATGTGAAGAGTCCTAATTGGTTTTAGTTTGCTGAATAATATGTCAATTTAATAGACTTTTGTGATAAATTACCTACGTTATCCTGGAATGTATACATACCTATTAAAGATAGTTAAAATAGTAGTTTTAGTATTTTTTTTTGTTGGTATATTTTAATTTTTGTGCAACTACAGCAATAGAAAAAATTTTCATTTGTTTTCAAAAGTTCAAATTACATCAAGAACCCAAATTTGAATACACAAACTTCTCTCAAACCGGGCGGGGTGGCAAACCAGTGAATCAGGAAACTTAAAAGTACATATTTTCTTTTTAGTGTATCGAAGTTTAATTATTTAAGCCTTTCTTGTACATTCCCATTTATTCAATAGAGTCTATAATTACAATAATAAGTTTTAATTTTTTTTTGTTTGATTAAAAACAAATATATAAATGGGATATTAATCATTATTTAAGTTAAATAGCATTTTTCTACCACGTATGATAATAATTTAATAAATCAAAAATGTCACACCCTTGCTTTTAGAATTTTAATTGCCTCATTAATATGTAATATAACAGTTACCTGGTCAAACATTTAATATAGAATTGAAAAAAAGAAAGAAAAAGTGATAACACTTTACATACGTAAATCAACTCAACACCCTATTTTTATTAACATTTTATGTTAATATATTATTCATGAATTCCATTTTCAATACGTTCCTCTATTTTCCTCTCATAACATTTAGTCTATAACGTTTAAATTATTTATTTTCACGCGACGATCCTTTCAGTAGGTACACAAAATTTAGGTTGTTGGAAATTATCACCTTATTATTAAAATATTGGGAGATTTAATGATTTTTTTTTATTCAATACTGTAATTTCCATCTACAAATAAATAATACAGACAATACAGTATTGTAAATGTTATAAATAATTAATGGCATATTGTATTAGTAGCACAAAATCCCTTTCGTATAGGCAACTCAAATGTCATCGTTACTGCTTCATTTAGTTAATGTCGATTTTATGATGAAACTATGAATAAATTTGAAATTAAATTAGTGAAACCAGTTCCTGTTTTAATTCTTAATGGAAATATTAATGTAATGAGAAACCAGTTTTAATATTCATATTCATTATATGCATTTGTACTCAACGCTCAACCTGAATAATAATAATCATAATATTTTTTTGAGCGCACTATTACGATATATCACTAATTGTAGGTAAATACTTTTTTAAATTTTTTTGTTGTCTAATGTTATCTATCTAGTTTGGGCAAGGAGCATCATTCAGTGCGGTGCAGTCCCCATAGGGAGACGACTATTAAATCCAACCTGGTTGCTGATATTTATTCAAATCAATTTTGTAATTGACTTGAATTGACATTTTTAGACAATTGTTGTTTTGAACTGAGATTTTTACTTTGATGATACAAATTTAAATTGCATAAACTTCTCAAAGTTTTTTTAACTTGTTAAATAATTGCAAATAGTCAAATATGGTTTTTATTATTTGGTTCGCTGGTAAACAAATTCCCACTATAGGCGTATCAAAACTATGTATAGATCACAGAATGTCATCAGTATTCTCTGGAAGGTTGCGATAGATTTAAAGATTATTGCTTGCTTGAAGATGCCTCTCAGGAATACAAATAGTCAATCAGCCAACAACCATTAATATGAGTGTTGTGACATGGAATGCAAAATCTCTGTTCTTTATTAAAGTGGGATATTAATTTTAACAGAGATTCTTATTAGTAGGTAATACTTAAATCTTGTCACCTTCATTGCAGCATCCTGAGGTTTCATACATATATGAATAAGTTTCATCAATACTTACTATGTCTTATATCCGCTATGCTTCAGAATTTTTGTGACAAATGTCACATAATTAGATATCGGTTAAAAATATATTAAGTATATATGCCACCACAACCACAGATAAAAAAGTAAATAACTATAGGCACATCATTACTAGTAGACACTATAATGCCAATATGGTGTGTATGGTCCTGATGACAACTTAGGATAGATGCTCATAAAACTTTGAATTAGTTTCCTACTGATACTCTACTATTAGTTCTTTTTTTCTAGAATGTATTAATTTGTGCTCCTAAAATAGTAAAGAATTGGCTAAAGAATATATTTTAATTATTTTATAATAACATCAAACTGCCTATACCAGCTGTTATAAATATGGTGCTGAATATATACCATCCATCAAAGACTTAAAAAATAGAAATAATTATATATAAAATGTTGGAGAGATTATTACTGATAAAATAATATTGTCAATTCAAATAGATCTGCCTATAGAATATATTTGATGCAAGCATATACATCTATTTACAAGAAATACATATATAACTTTGAAACGTTGAAGTCTTGGATTTCTGAAGCTGCACACACAGGACTCGGACATTTGAAAGTTTTAACACTAGGTACTGCTAAGAATCCTTTAAATCTTCCAAGTCAAAATTTACCATAATAATTGTTAGTACTTGTATCATGAACAAGTAACTGAATTGAGAAATACCTACTTTAGGAAATTTAACTATACTCCAAAATACCTAATCCAAATTCTGTATTCTTTTTGCAATATTTCTTTAATATCTAGACCTGGATGAACAAGGATAAGGATGAGGTGTCAAAAGAGAAACCCATTTAAAAGAAGATATGAAAAAAGTAGAGTGCTAATATATATATAAAAGACAAATTTTATAACTATAGTCTTCCAAACTCCCTATGTACTATAAGATCATGCAGATTCTTGATATCGGACAATCATGAAAAATTGAAGTAGAGCATAGAAGATTACAGCAATCAAACATCTGTAAGGTAAAGATGCCTTTTTAACCTTCCTAACATCTCTATATAATACATCTAATCAATTTTAATGCATGTTGTTGAATTTATTTATTTTATTTATTTACTACCAATACTAATTCTTATAAACGAACATCAGCATAACGCCTTACTATTTAAAGAGTTATTATAAAAAATTACAAACAGTAGTAAAAGAAGAGATACTTAGATATGGTAACAATAGTGGAGCTGTTAATATGAATATGTACGAAACAATTCCTTATACAAATCCCATGAGATCATTCTCTAATAATAATTTTGAAATTTAACATAGTATCGGACTGAAATACTCTAGAAGTAAAAACTTTTTTAATCATACTAAAAAGGCTTCAAATCTCTTTAGGCATAGGATACGGCATAGCAGTTGTGTACACCTCACAGTTCTTCAAAGTTTGACATAACACAAGGTTGCCTAAAAAAACTAAATACCATACCTTTGAAAAATTAACTATTTGTATAATACTAGACCTATATAAATTTTACATTGCCACAGAAAAGGTAATATTACTGCTAGCGATTCATTTTTAAATTCTGCAACGATTAACTATTCCTGTGTAAAAAAGTAACAAATAATTTTTTTGCAATATTAGTATGTATATGAATGATTCTAATACGATAAGTTTTTAAATAAAAAGGCTTAAACATACTACTTAATGTACCGTAGACACTTTATATTGGAAATTTAATTAACATTAACTGAAACGGTAATTACAAAAAGAAGCACAAAAATGCTCAATAGTTTTTTACTTGTAAAGTAGTAAAAAACTATATAGAATAATTCTAAGCAAGATTTATATTTTGGACTACTATGGACGATAACTATAGCTCAACGATACTAAAAAGCTTTCATAGTTTTACAGAAATTCGAAGTATTTCCTTTTAAATTTTAAAGAAAACCCAAGTTTTTAAGACAATAATAAGTAATTTGATTTCTACTTACGTCTTGGAATAGAATCCATACTAAAAAACACCCCTAAATGAACTTTAAAACACTATTTGACAATACCTAAATAATAAGTGATAGGCAATGACTACACAACCGCATCTGTTGTTTTATGAGCTTTTCTTATGTAGGTTCAGTTAGCCTGATGATCCCTTTTAAAAAGTGCATGCCGAAAATAAAATATTACAACTTTTTAAAATCACTTTTGACCAGCAAAATGGATAAAAACCCCAGTGTGAAACGTTTAGAAACAAACATATAGTAGTTTAGTTGAAGTTAATTTTTATTAAGTTGATTAATGATTTACATTAAATTATATTTTTGAATGCAAATTCATATAGAACGAAATTTTTTTCTTTGTTGGTAGGTATACCACCTAGACAGTGGAGGGTCCTGGGTTCGAGTCCCAGCCGAGAGGAAAAATTTTTCTATATGAATTTGCATTCAAAAATATAATCAAACATATAGTATTTTTATAGTTTTATAAATGTCGTGTGCTTACCATTTTTATTTTATCATGTCTATACGAACATAATGAGAACAGTTTGAATTCCGAGTGGTTTTGGGGTGTCCGACAGAAAATAATGCTAGAGGATTTTGTAGGTACTCCTTTATGGGTGCTATTGAACAATTGAGTTGAATATAAAGGACATGTATACTTGTTGTCTATAATTATAATTAATTATTCAAATACCTGAGTTTTCGATTTGTTTGAAAAACATTGATATTATTATTATTTTAGACTGTACATTAATAAGATATTGCCTATTTTAATTTGGGTTCTTGAATTGCACATTATTTTTTTAATACTATAGTCTACTAGAAGTAGCCTTTTTAAGTTCTGATAAACCGTAATATAAGATTTTTCTGTCCAGGTATTTTATTATAGAGAATACATGTGCTAATAAATTTAAAAAAAGAAATTTATGTAATAAGGATTGTGATTGGCCAAGCTTATTTTTATCTGTGATTTAAATTTTATATTACTTATACTTTTAAGTGAATAATAAGAATGTACAGTGTTATAATTCTTTTTAATAATAATATTATATATGTTGTACATTTACATTATGATTAACTAATTTTATATAATTCACAAACACTTTGTGTTTTTGTATTTTGCATTCGATAATTATTATTAGACTTTACTGTATCTGTCTTATGAGCAAAAAAAAGTAGTTACGTTTTATTAAATAGTAATGTAACCTAATTGTAATTATTAGAAATTGCCGTATGGAAATGAGTTTAAGGTATTTACATACTTGTAGTCAAAAGTTTGGTTCTATATACTTACTATTGCAGCTTCGGGGAACAAGCTTGATGGTTAATGCTAAAAAATAAAAGCCTAATTAAAAATAGTTAAAAAGCACAAAAAGACTATAGTCTGTTTTGAGTTTAGAAAACAGCACAAATTTGCTTTCAGCTTTAATTTTTTATAGTAGGTAACTTAATAGGTCTGTTGTGTGAGTTACAATTGTGCGAGTATTAAATAGCCAATAGGTGATTTTTAAAATTGAAACAGACTATAGCAGTATAAGTACAACTTAGTATTCCAAGATTAATTAATAACAATATTCTTGCTCTCCTAGGCATGCTGGAAATTAGATTTAGTAAATTTTTTTATAAATATACCTATATTTCTTTTCTGTTTATATATCACTGATTTATCTATGATAAGTTCATTTCTAAGATATATTGTCCATCAAAGAGAAAAAAAAAACGAAATAATTGTTATTAGAATCAGACTGTCAGAATAACGTTTATTTGTAGATAACATTTGTGTGATAGAAGATTCTTTATTGTATAAATGGCTTGCATTAGTTGTCATCTTCGTAAAATACCACAGTTAAGCATACATAAAACATAAACTGCATTTCATTTTTCAGTCATTTCAGAGCAGACAGACACCTATACGTAAACTGTGTATTTCATGCATCACAGCCTTAAGCCGAATTGTGTGCTTCTCGTAATAATATTGATACAGAGCATTTATTTCTATATCTAAAAAATTTCATATTATAATTAATAATAATAATTAGAATTATAATGCAAAAAGAGATTTATTTAAATAATTATTACGAAAATCGCTGTGGGCAAGAAAACTTTCTGCTATTCTTAATAATAAGCATAGGAATATGCAAATGTAAGACATATTTTATATAACAATGAAAAAAATCATCTTCACCTTCTTCTTTAGTTCTATCACTGTCCTCATCCTCGTTTTCATTATCAGTCTCCACTATTGTTAAACAATTACCAAAAAAAAAGACAAATGAAATAAATAAGCGCAGCCTTTTCCAAAATTTGTTTACACTTACAGGTACCTAATGGACAATCGATTGATCTTTTTTATACACAAGGAGAAATTTTCAAGAAGCTATACATTGCATGTATCAGTAATAATGATAATAATAATATTAACAAAGATAATACGTCGAGACTGCACCATTATTGTTTATTCCTAAAGACAATGACTAAATTGTTAAGTATTAATTCGTATTCCTACATTTGTATAATGAACTCTAATTAATTCTTGCCCATTTATATATTATATATGCAGCATCTAGACATATCAGAGTTGTAAATGTTTGTTAAATTAAATAAAAATAATTGTTCCATTTTAGGTTTCAGTTTGTTTTTTGTGTATATTAGCTGAGACATAATGGTATGCATGAAACCTGTGATTATGCTGGAGATATTTTAGCAGACTTTTTGATCTACCCCTGGAGTTGATAGTAGAAGACTGCCACCAATTGCATTTTTTAAATTACTATACATATGGACTACACACTGATTTCCATGTTAAACAAACCAGCTACTATTTGAAAACTGTATACTATATGTACCTACCACACTTTGAGCATTTATGATCAATTCCGCAGTAAATGTTTTTGTAAACCTAATAAGATCCAATAATACTACTTATGCTTCATCAAGTATATAACGGACAACAGAATAACCCAGCCAGCACACTGACGTCATAATGTCGCCGTTTTCTCGGCAGTAACGACGTCAAATGACGTATTAAGATGACGCCAAATTGTCGTAAAACTGACACCATTATGTGACAGCCCAAGGACGTCAATATAAGACGTCATTAAAACGTTGTTCAATGACGCCATTAAAACGTTCTATACTAGGACTAGGACAGGAATTATATATAAATAGTTGAATATTGGAAATAATATTTATTATATATTATTTCATACATAATTATTAAACAAAAGTAAACATTTACTAACTGAAAAGCTGCTAAAACAATATGCAGAGTAATTGATGATAAAAAGATAATAATAAAATAATAAAATAAAAATAATATTAGTAAGTACTAAGAAACCATTGCATTAGTATTAATTTATTGCCAATAGGAATCTCACAAAATCGTCGAACGGGTGAGATTGTATAGGTTATGTAGTATTGCGACGGACCAAGTAATTATTAATACTTACCCTTTGTGACAAACCACACAATCATTATGCAGTAGTTGCACCTACACATACACTATAGATGTAGGTACGTCAACAACTTTAATAATAAGTAGAAACGTTACTAATTAAAGAGCAAAACAAATACACGAAAGAGGTTGTTGCTGTTTGTATTGCGCCATGTGGTCATGTGCAGTTCAGTAAAAAAATAAAGTAGAACACTGTTTTACTAGATATTGAGAATTACTAGATTTGTCTCTCGTAGATCAGTAAAGCAGTAAAATAATGTATTCTATTTACATTCTGCAAATGTAAAAATAATAAATATCTTATGGAATATATCACTTTTTGATAACCTAGATATATCATAATTAATAATATTAGAAGTCTAAGAACGACCTTATTGTACGTCTTAAAAACGTCGTTTTCAAGACGTCTACGTACGTCCCATAACATGACGTCTCATGGACATCATTTATTAGTCATATGACGTCGCCAACCAATAATCACTTAAAAATAACGTCATTATAACGTCAGTGTGCTGTCTGGGAAAGTAACTAATTTTAATCAGATTCCAATAAGGTAAGTATTGGTAGCCTGGTAGATAAAATAAACAATAAATGCCTGAATATAAGCAGATCTTTCAATCATTCAACTCTACACAAAAGTAAACTTTCAAGCTCTTACATTAAATCATGTCAAAAATAGATTACAGACTCCAATCGTAGGAATCAATTAAATAATTATCAGGATTTCTTGTTTGTATCAAAAAATCAAATCTCTTAATAAAACTTGCATGTTATGCTGCCAAAGGAACTGTAAAGTCACTATAATACCAATTCTGTTATCTGAAGGCAAGGAGTGCCTATAACAATCATCACTCCCCCTTATTCAAGTGATTAAAATTGAGTTAACCCTATAAAGATCGAAATATGCATTTCTAAAATAATATTCAAATTTTTTTGTCTTAAAAAATAAAACAAAATCTACTATTTAATTATATGTTTAACATGAGGCAATGCAAATAAAACAAAATAACTCATAATTTACTAAATGACAATGCTGACCATCAATGGATCAGAATGCTTAAAAGGGATTATTTGGCCATAATAAGCGAATCTAAGCATATTATATGAACTTCTTATAACACGAAGGACATGTTAAATGGTTAAAGGTATTGATTCCGCCTTCATTACACCGCACTTATCATAACTAGCTAGCTGAAAATTAAAACTAGAGCAAAGAATTTCATAAGCGAGTCTAAATATTTTACTGAATGTAGTATAGGTACGTAAAACATAGTTTATTAAGTCAAACTACGTTTAATTAGAATGAATTAAAATATATTTTAGAAAAGACTTTTAAAAGACGTAGAAATTGAAAAACGAACAATAGGTTGTCATAGAAGATTCCGTTACAACTTTCAAGGAACACTATTTCTGAGGATAATGCTGAACAGGACCAATTTTAATTCATATTTTCAGTTTGATAAGAAAAAAGAAAGCTATTGCAGTACCTAAATTGTCTGTCATATATATCTAAGAATTGAATTGAATTGATTGTATGCGTGTGATTGTACCTAATGTTGCTGCAATTTTTTCCCAACTATTGCTTTTATGTTAATCACTAATTGTAACAGTGATCTGCCCATGAGTGCTTCGACTATCTTTGACCGTCAGTCACTTACTGTTTTAGTGAATTTCATTTCTCATTGGTTGTTCCCTTAGGGTGATATGGGCAGGATGACCTGTGTCTACCTTAGACTCTTTAAGCGGACTATGTAATTAAATTTATTTCTACAGTTTGGTCATCGCTCATAAAGAATTCACAAAGAGATTAATGTTTTAAATTTACCCTAATTATGGATTCCTGAAATCAGATCAAAGTTTTACAATGTGTATTATGGTTCAGTAGACCTGCTAATCTTCTGAACTGTTAAATGGAAAATGAAATCTTGCTTGGCACTTTACAAGATGCTAACTAGAATGTATATTCCAGCCGGTAACGTTTTTTCTATTCTCTTGGGGTAATATTTTTCAAATTTTATTAAGAAAAAATTTATAATAAAATGTGAACAGCTTTAAGAAACTAAAAAGACGGAATGCAAAATTATTCCAAAATTTAGTTTTCGAAATATACGGAATGTTTCCTATTTAATGCAGCTTTATATAAAGACTTTATTAAAAATAATAGATTTATCTTATATAGCTTTGATCACTCATAATTAAAATTTTTGACAAAAAATGAAAATAAAAATTTCCTTAAATAGTAGCTAGTTAAATCAGTTTTCATATTTATGAGACAAAAAAATGTTATTATAGTTATTTATGTGTTAAGGGCATAATGAAGCTTTTATGGCCAGAAGTGTTATTTCTAGCCCGAGGCGTCAGCCGAGGGCTAGAAAAAGGCTGTAGGGCCCAAAAGGTAAAAGGGTAAAAGCAAGTTATTCCCGCTATACATACACTATTTTATGCACAGATTAAATTTTTAATGTCAAATCTATTATTGTGTAAAAATATAATTAAATGAGTACCTACGTAGGTACATCAAGCAGCTGTGCGTATACTTATGTGATTATACGAAGTTCGTTACTATAGTTACTATTCCAAAATATTTAATTTCAGTTTATTTTCATTGGTGATAAGTTTACAAATTATATTAAGAACCAATCAAGTTCTACAAAAAAACTTCTGACATTTAATTGACTTTTCGTTATTGCCCGTCTGACCATAAAGATGCCCTTGGACCATAAAAAGACGTTTATGTTTAGATGAGTCTTGCAATAATAGTCTAATTATAATGCATCTGTGCATAAAGATAATAACGGTTCCAATACTCATGAATTCTGTAATCCTACTGCGTTTTTATCAATTAATGTTGTTGAAATAAGGTCAGACTTTATCAAAAGTGTTACTGGGAAACTAAAGATTGATCAAGATTTTTCTCGTCTATATACAAAGCCTCAGTACAGTTCGCCTTGTTGAGGGATGGGCACGTTAATCAGTCGGTCCCGAAAAGCACACAGACGGACAAGACCTGTGGTTGTCGTTAAGTATAACACCGCCCTACATCACGTACAAATATATAGGTATATATTCATACTCCAATGGTTTGACAATGTTAATTACAGTTAACATTTATACATAATATTATTAATTTGTTTAATTTAGTCGTCAGTCACGAGCGTTAGTCACGGACAAAGAGTGCGCATAACTGTTAAGTAAATACATCTACAGATCAGTTGTTTTTCTGAGAGGTTAATAGTTGTAGAAAGTTTTGAAATACTTGATGAAGTACTGTGGTAATTATATTCACAGGAAAAGTGACACAAAAGTCAAATTGAAAAAATCAATTTTTAAAATTTTGTACCGTGTGTCACAGCAAAAGCTTTCAATAATTTGCTTGGAATGATAATAAGTAAAACTAAAATATATACTAAACAATAGCCATTTCCATAATCTATAAAATGGCATACAGCTTAGATTCAAAATTGTCTATAATATTCCAACAGTACAAAAACTTTGTGCAACTTGTTAGTGAGTCACATTCTCATCAGAGCCATATGTAGATGTACGAAAGCGGATTTGCATGAACTCGGAATGAGCGGAGTTACGGTTACAGTTAAGCGGTTACTATTATATAAATAAAAATGTTTATTGAGCACTTACATGTACCTATAATAATTTGGTGATATACAATATTTTCAATAAAGCATCTAACATCATAAGTAAAACACGTTGTAATATTATTTCATGTTTAGTTCTTACCAATCAATAATGAATTCTAACTTAGTATAATTTAATAATTTCGAAAACGGGCTTTTCAATACAAAATTAGTTTATTATAAGAACAAAATCTACCAAACTTTAAAAGTAAATAGAATAAACAACAAAACTATAAAATAATGTTATCTGATAACCGGAAAGTAATTTATTCTTATCAGCGACCTAACAGTGTAAATAAGAGGGATTCAATAAATTTTTAATGTTTTTTTTCTTAGTATTTTTTGTAACTTAAATGCTGTTCTTATGAAATCATTCCTTTCTCTAATAAGATTTATGTTTACTTATTATTCATTTCTTATGTGTATTTCTATTATCATTTTAAAGAAATGGCCACTTTAATATAAGTAACAGTATTTTTATCTTTTAAAACGATTACAAATGCAAAATTCGGCTATATTTTTAATTGGTACTTACCTAAAAGTATTAAGGCACAAATTTTTTTAAAATGCACTTAATTTGTTTAAGCTAAATAGTTCAATCATGAAAATTTCAAGTATATTTTACGTGGGGCACCTGTGTAAACTTAATCCCCACGTTCCTTTCAGAAGGAAGTGATTGGGATACGCCCAATCAGCGCGCAAGTTGCATAACCGGCAGTCGTGCAATTGCTACCAGATTAACTCACTTGTAGGAGCGAGGTTGCCTATCCACCCTCTACTAGCTAAGTCGCGCATAGTGACCGAGCAGTTGACTTAACACGCTGCTCACCCGCCGGCACTAGAAGTACCTCGTCCAGCAATAGGACTATTCCCCAACTTGACGCTATTATCAAGTGGGACCACTGCCCGATCGAATCCAACCTCAGATGTGGCAGGACTTGGTTTTTAAGCGGTTTTGCCACCCCGATCTACCAATTTTAGGCTTGGTGGGCCTTCGACAGAGCTTCTTTTAAGTCTACACGTTATAGACTCCCGGTGCGTACCCGAAATTGGTGAAGTTGTCTTAATAGTGAGAGGCTATGTATTCGCTTCAACTATCCTTAAGAGTAATGGCTTTCAGAGCTTCTCCCAATCACTGTACCCGGCTGCAGTCCGGATCAAAGGGTGGCCGGGATAGCTCCTAAGCACATTTACCTGGCGGCTTGCAGTTTCCCATCTGCCCAAAGGTCGGGATAAACCTCACTTCTAGTCACCGCTCTAGAGATTCAGTCAAACAGCGGGTTCCTTTGGTGACCATAAATGACCTCGGTCAAACAGCGGGTTCCTTTGGTGACCTTACATGACCTAGGTCATGCAGCGGGTTCCTTGGTGACCATAAATGACTTCGGCCAAACAGCGGGTTCCATTGGTGACCATAAATGACCTCTTCCCTAGGCGAGATTCGAATCCGCCCACACCGGTCTCATCTACCAGGGCTCCCCCTGATCGGTCAGAGTTACCGTCGAGAATTCTCACGAATTTCTCTACCACACACTTTATTCTGACAGCTTCATCCGTTGCCCGTCAGCGGGTTGGGGTAGAAGACAGCCAGTTCTAGGGGTGAACGTCGTGTGGTCTCCCGTCCACCCATCGTTCAATCAGAAAAACTTTTTTTATCCCATCTAAATCACATATAGAAACATTACTAGACAAATTATTGGTACGACAATGATCAGACATATTGCACAGGCTTATCAGCAAGTCCTTCTCGTTTCTAATGATGAGTGATAAGAAGCACTGTCGTGGGGTAAAACAAATCCATTAGTTAATTTTTTTCTATTTCTTTTGCTCACATCATGATCATTATCAATGATTGTTAATTACGTTATGAAGTTGTAGAATAAATACATGTCAAGCTAGAAACATTGCTTCTTAAACAATCGTAATGTTAGTGAGATTCTATATCTATTTTAAATTTGATTTAGATAAGAAATGTGTAAAGAAAAAAATTTTAAAAACAAATTATTCTTATAGATTGATAAGTATCTAAATATTTTAAATTATTAAATAAATAAAACATCGCCATAGCATTAAAATATGACTACTTAATCATTTACTAGTTTTGAATGTATTCTTCTTTGTAGCTAATAAATCACGCAATGAATACATGTACTATGAATTATTGCTTTTTTCTTCCTATTCAAAATAAACAGTAAGCCATAGCAAGAGATAGATCTTTGTTTAGCAAGAGGTTTGTTGATATTTTGTGAAAGACAGAAACACCTAGAAAAAAAAACAGTCAATTTAATTGTTGTTAAGTGTCTCTTATTTTATGATCCAACACCTCACCTGTTCTAAACTGCTTTGCCCTAATGAATAATCTTCTATAAGATCAAATGTGCTTTTAGCTCTTTCCATAATTTCAAACATTTTAGACCAGGGCTGTGATCTATCACCTATAAAGAAGGTTAATAGTTCTCTGTAATCTTCACGAATTGCTGCACCATGGAAGTTTTCTTTGACAAAGTTTTCTATACCCTTAACGGTTGCATATGTTGATTCTTTAGGATTTTCCAGTTTCTTTATTCTGATTATTAAAGTGTAACCCTCGGAAAATCTACTTTTTAAATGTTGAGTTGATCCTATACACTTGAAGTTGCCATTAACCATAATTGAGAGTCTGGTACATAATGCTTCGCACTCTTCCATGCTATGGGAAGTTAGAATAATGCATTTGCCAGCATCCCTTATTTTACAGAGTGCATTCCAAAGGTAGCGTTTGGTTGCTGGATCCATTCCTAAAAATGTTTACAAATTAGAAGAAGCATAGAATTTTGTTATAAAATCATTTACCTGTAGTTGGTTCATCCAGATATATTACAAGTGGGTCTCCAATTAGTGCTATTGCCGTACTGAGCTTTCTTTTGTTTCCACCACTCAACTGTTTAACCCTCTTATGTAAATGAGGAGTAAAATCAAAATCTTTAGCTAATTTTTTTGCTAATATTCTGCTGTCTTTCAAGGTAATTCCTCGTAATAAACCAAAAATTAGTAGCGTTTCCCAACAAGTTAAATCATCCAACAGAGCATCAAATTGTGGGCAATATCCAATTAATTTATTAACTTCTGTCATATGCGATTTCAAATTTAAACCACGCACCCATGCATCTCCAGACGATGGCTTAATATCACCAGTCATCATTTTGAATGTAGTAGTCTTGCCCGCACCGTTTATCCCAAGCAGTCCAAAACATTCATACCTATTGACACCTAGACATATGTTGTTTACAGCTAAGAGGTTCTTGTAATATTTTGTAATATTGTGCATAATAAGGTCATGCTTCTTGATTTCACCCTGTTGGACAATATCTCTGATGTCGGCTTTCTCTTTAGCTACATCAACGTCATCTTCAAGATCCATAGCTGTTCTAGGACGCAGTATTAATTTATAGTAGATTATGTCGAAAATTCGAAATTCGATTGCTAAAAGAACGGCAAAAAGAACGATGCCTGTTAGACAGGATATAAGTATGTTTTTGGCAATGCCAGGTTCTTGGAAGTCGTAGTAATGAGGAGGCAGTTCTGTAAGCAAAGTAGACTATAACATCGGCTTACAAAAGTACATGTCTAATAGAAATGAGATGCTATGATAATGATAGTAAAAACTATGAGACAGATATGTACTATTGGTTTTATAATGCTCTAGGACAGCAAGGCTAACATGATGCTATTTTTTAATATTTATCCGATGCATTTACATTGAAAAAATAGCATCACATTAGCCTTGCTGCCCTACATCATTATGAAACCAATGTAGAGAGTTCGATATAAATTCAATTTAAATTAAGATGACCATAGATACACCAAAAACCTGCAGAAACTACCTTTTACCAATGCACTTTTAAAATTTTGTGGATTTTAAACCTTTCAACAATTAAAACGTGAATTTCCAAGGTTTTCTAGTTTCAACTTAACGTCACCTGGAGATGTTTATATTGGGACATTATTTCAAAAAGTCTATTGCTAGAATGATAAAATGTGCTCATGTTTCATCTGATTTTGGTATATTGGCCATAGTAAGGCAGACAAATATAAGATTTCATTTTTGGTTTCTGTAATTTGTTTCTAATGTATTCCATTATTGTTCTCGCAGATAAGTCTTTACTATATCATTTTTGGGCACTGATGGTTGAACGAAAGGCTACGGTGAACTCGCGCTTTTAAAAACGACTACTAAGGTAAGCGCCATAAATTCTCGGCCTGATATAGAAAAAATAATATAAAATATTATAATTTTTATTTTTCAATATAATCTCCCCTAATGTCAATACACTTATTACAACGCGAAATTAATAATTCAATGCCCTTGTAAAAAGAATCTGAAGTTTCTCCTACAAAATGTTCAATTAAAGCTGCTTGCAACTCTTTCTCGTATTTAAAACGGCGTCCCCTAAGGTCTTTCTTTAAATTGGAAAATAAATAATAGTCACTAGGAGCCATATTCGGACTGTACGGTGGATGATCCAATGCTTTAAAGCCGAATTCGTGAATGGCAGCTTGTGAGATTGCAGCAGTATGAACGGGTGCATTGTCGTGTAATAATCAAACAGCGCTTGTCAATTTTCTTCGACGTTTTTCACGAATATTGTTTCTCAATTTATACAATACAGACGCATAATATGTACTATTAACAGTTGTATTACGTTCTTTAAAATCAATCAGTAAAATGCCGTCACAATCCCAGAATATTGTTGCCATAACTTTCTTTGTCGATTGAACGACTTTTGCCTTTCTGGGACGAGGTTCATCGGGTCGCCGCTATTTCATCGATTCCCTTTTGGATAGAGGATCATAATACAGAACCATTGTTTCATCTCCAGTGACAATGGACTCCAAAATCGGCTTTGGGTCGTCTCCACACAAGTTTAAAAACGAGCGCGTACATTCGACGCCACGTTGACGTTGAACAGCAGAAAGAAGACGCGGTACCAATCTTGCACTAATTTTATTCATACCCAAATGGTCTTAAACAATTCGGCGAACACTTGTTTCCGAAATGTCAGACCACTGATAACTGTGTTGTACAAAAAATGTAGCAACAGTGACAGAGAAAGTAATGCTGGCGTACATGTTGGAACGATGTGAACAACTAAAGTCACCAGCAAGCCTATGGTGCGAATATTCCATGCTAAAGGCAACCATTAATTGTAACAAAAATATTGATATATCAAAATTTCCCAAGCTAATTGGTTTCCTGAAGAGCAAAAATAAAGGATATCGACCAAAAAAGTCGGCTGTTTTAGAAAGAGAAGAGATTTGGAAATTTCTGGCGGAGCCGGATGATGAAATGTATCTTCTAATTAAAGTAAGTTTTTCTTTAATTATGAAAAAATTTATTTAGTTTCAATCTGTTTCAGACAGTTATGATAGTGGGCATTGCGGGAGCCTGCAGGACGGGATGAATTTTGTAAAATGAATCTAGCTGATATTACTGATCATGGTCAATATGTTATAATAAAGATTCCACAAACAAAAAATGACATACCAAGAAGTTTTACGATTGTAGAAAATCCTGATGGAGAAATTGATCATTTACGAATTTTTAAAAAGTATTATGAAGTGCGTAAAAAGTTGGGAGTAGCCACGAACAATCGTTTCTTCATGCGTTATCAAAATAGCAAATGTAATCAACCGGTTGGCAAACACACCTTCGCCAAAATGCCAGCGATCATTGCAAATTTTTGAATTTACCTGATGCAAATTTATATACAGGGCACTCATTTAGGCGGTCCTCCGCTACGCTTTTAGTCAATGCTGGTGGGAATATTCTGGATTTAAAGAGACATGGAGCCTGGAAAAGTTCAAGTATAGCTGAAAGCTACGTAGCCGATTCGGTGAAGACTAAACTTGATGTTGCTAACAAAATATTGAACAACAAAAGTGAAAATTGTTGCAATTCAAGAATTTCGACACCTGACCATACTACAACTATACTGGAGATGCCTTCTACCTCCTCGTCGTATGAGACTGAAGCAGCAGCTCCTTCATCTTCGGATAATTCACACGAAAATATGTCTGAACTTAAGAATTCAATGCCAGTAGTTGAAGTGTCTTCAAAACACGAAGAACTTTCACTGAAAAATGAAACCTTTATGTTCAGGTTCAAATTCAGAGTTTTCCAATTGTACGTTTTTGATCAATGTTCACAAACAATAGTAATAACAGCAAAAACATGTGTTCAATTCATGTATTATAAAATGTTATGTATTTATCTTCTTTTGAATAAAGAGAAGCTTTCAGATTTTTGATACATTTTGAACGTGTATCTTATGTGAATTATTATTTTCCTAGGAACTTTTGTAAATTATTAAGTTACGTTGTCAAGGGTAAAAAATAAACAAATATAATCGTCAACTTACACGTACTGTTGCTAGGATTGCATCACTAACTTACAATATCGGGAGCGGGAAAAATCTATTACGTTTCTAGCCGAGATATATATAATAGTGTAGGCCTCTTACATGTTCAAATATGACGCAACCGAGTTTAAACATGTTGGCACCTGTAGAAGCCTTCCGGGCTGAGAATTTATGGCGCTTATCTCGTATATGTGTATAGTATAATTAGTCAGAAAGTATGGCGTATAGATTTCAAGAACGCTTCCTGCCCGTAGATATCCTAAAAACTCATATGGCACTAACCCTTTTCTTACATCACGAGCTTGATGTCATATTTATACGTAAGCTATGTGAACTTTTCAGGTGTCGAAGGTGTTCCGAGTTAGGTGAATGCTATGATCTTTTACGACGACTTCATGTCACCGTCGCCAAAGTTTGAAGGAAATTATGTTTTGTTGTTATGTTGTCCAAAAACAGTGTGTTAGAATTTGATTGATATTCACTAAGTAAATTATTTAAGAAAACGTGCGGTTCGTGCGTCTGAATATGGAACAGACATGAGGTCTAAACATTACGTGATAATCAGGTCATATGACATGAAATAAATTTTAACTGATTCGTTAGATTTTCTATTTTTTTGCAACAAGTACTTACCGCAACAACGCTCAAACGCGTTACACGTGCTATTTACGCATTCAACAATTGAAATATCTTGAAAAATTGTTTTATTGTCAGCTGCACAAGCTTCAATACTTTCAAAGTATGGCACGCACAATTCATAGTATTCGTGAAGGTAAACAACATCTCGTAGTCCAGTCGAAAAGGAATAAAGTGGAAATATTAACAATATTGTGTGTAGAAAATATACATCATGCTCTTCCATAGCAGGTTTAAAGAAATGTATTAGCATAAACACAACCACTCCTAAAACATAAAGCAAATCAGAATGATCTTGCCAGCTTTACGACTATTTAATACCATACCAAAAAGAATGTTAATAAATGTTAATTTTGTAAAACCCGAAGACGGAACTTGGAATAAAAAAGAAAATAAGTACACCATAGGCAGACTTGCAAACCCAAAGCAGAGCAAAAGAGAAAATATGCGACCTGCAATTTAAATTGTATTATTCATTTCATTCATAAGTCTAAATAGTTGACCTTACCCAATTCCTCAAAGGTTCTGTAGTATTCTTCTTGGAATGCCGCAAATGTGGCAATAATGCAGATAGCAGTAAAGATGAAGGTTAATATGTCACATATAAAAGACGACAGCCAAAATGCGGTAACTCTGACGCCAGAAACAAACTGCAAGTGTTTTACATTGTTAATGCGTTCGCGTACATAAAACATGACATAGAAGGCAGATACCAGCGCCAATGCAAAGCTCAAGTTCATTGTAACCATTACTCCTGAGCTAGCGTCGGATTCTAATGCTTTTATCTGAAAATGTCATTCTTTTTAACGTAAGATAGCAGTAAGGATATTCAGTTCAAATAGCAAAACTACAACCTGAAATGATAAATTTAAAATGTTATGGCGACTATAACTACAGTGAAGTTATTATGATCTCCAGTGGCAATAAACTTGTCATAAGTATGTCGTATATATTAAGTTGAAAATGGACGTCAGATAAACATTCAATACTGGGGACAATCACGTCTATTTCAGCACAAATTGCTATATGGATCATATTTGATTTTTCTAATTATCTCACCCTTGTTTTTGATGAGAACGGTAAGGGATGATTAGTAAACTGTAGGCTATAATTTTTCGAAACCTCCTTCTTAAGTACACTATTAATAGCTGCTTGTACGGTTAAAGGTTTTGAGTGGTAAGGTTCATTGTTAAACCAAGTAACAATGCTATTGCTTTCCCAAAAACTGGCTCCAATAATATAACGCATACGAACTGCGCTCGAGTCCTCCTGCGACTAAAAATAGTTTAATGTAAAAATTCTTTAAATAATAATAGTATCACTACTGATATCTATACCTCTGCAAGCATCTCCCTGATGAGATTCTTTTCTTCCCAATCGATAATTTTCCTATTTTCAAATTTTAACATATCTATATATTCTTGAGCATATTTATTGTTTGAGCTTCTATTCAATGTTGTGACTGGCTCATTATAAGAATCAAGTGTGAGTTCTAAAGGGGGTGGGTTTTTTAGAACTCCAACGTTTCTAATCACTACAATAATTATAATTAAAGCCACTACGGGTATGAGATTTTGAAGCAGAAATATTATCCAGGAACGCAGGATGGATAAACTCCTTTTCATAAGCATAGCTAGTAATTGATTCCACCAAAGAGAACAACCTGTTAAAAACGCCTTAGTTTGGTCATGGATATTTACTGAAAAACAAAATAAACTCGAAATTACTAACAAAAACATAATATAAGTTATGCATACATGCGGTTTCATCAGTTTTTTCAAGATCGAAATCATTTGATTTATTGTTATTTTGCTCGTTATGACTTGTACTGACCCTAAAAATATTATCACAGTCATTGCAATGATCAAAATATCTTGAATTGCGCTTACTTCATAAATACTTCATCGAAATTTGTAATTGAAATGCCGTAACTATTTATTCCCAATAGCATACTGTTAGTTTCAAGATCGAATAACATTTGTTGGAATGTAGATGACTTATCTTCATCAAGGATGTAGGTTAGTTCAGATCCTATGCAGCTCTCCACCTTAAAGACAAATATTGTTTATGATGATTGGTTCTTTGGGAATTGTTGATCATAAATTCTTTAAGAGAAAGAAAACATACTAGCTGAGTTATGTCTCATTTTGAGCCATAACCATGCATTATTAGTATTTTCTGTAGTGTAAAACTATATGATGTGTGAAATCTGTAAAACCCGTGAAGAATTGAACCACTTGAATAGATGAACCACTATGGTCTATAATTTTGATTTTATGATGAAATAAAAAAAACCTTTCAAATCTGAAAGGAATGAGGTTTGGGCTTTCCCACATCTTTTGTCGATGTGTAGTTATGCATATACCTAGGAGATCCGAAGAAACTTTTTTTGAAGATAAGGCACAGAACAGATAATTCCTCCAAAAAACATTTTCCAACTTTTTTCCTTATCCCTTTTACAATTTGGATAATCATCCATTGTCGAATTCCTAACAGGACTTCTTCTTTATAGATGTGTCACTAGTTTAATACTTTTGTCAATAACTCTAGATGTACAAACATCTTGAAGAAAAATGACCAGACTAGATTACTCACCTTGATATCAGATATGTATTTTCCAAGTAAACTCGTTACTCGTTCTATTTCACATTCTGGTCTCTTATCCATAATGAGCCGATATCCAGCACCATACACCTTTTTAAGATAATAGCTTGAACCACAACACTGCAGTTCTCCTCCGGACATAATTGCAATACGATCTCCTAGCAAATCTGCTTCATCCATAAAGTGTGTTGTGAGCAAAATGGTTCTTCCTAGAAATTTACATATAGATTTTCAAAACCTTCTCTATGATTAATCATTATTAATCCAACCTTTCTTCTGTGTTCTAAGCAAATCCCATAAAGCTCTTCTAGCAGAAGGGTCCATACCTGAAGTTGGCTCATCACACATAACAACACTTGAATTACCACAAAGCGCTATAGCTACTGACAGTTTTCTTTTCATGCCTCCAGAAAGTGTTGATGATTTTGCATCAGCCTTTATATAATATAATAAAACATAATTATTTATAAATACATATTACAAAGGGCTTTATCTAATATTAATGCAAAAACTATCTTCCTTATGCGATTAACCTATTGTTTTCTATTGTAACATATTTCAACATTAGTTGTATATGTACAGCACTCAAGCTAACAATAAAATGATAATGTTACTTCATGATAAAAAATTACCTGTTCATAAAAATACATGATTGTCATACCTTATCAGTGAGCTCAATCACTTCAAGAAATTCTTTGATTTCTTTTTCAGTTTCTGCCTTGTCTAGTCCCTTTAGACGATTGTAAAAATACAAGTGTTCTCTTACTGTCAAATCATCAAAAAGAATGTTATGTTGAGGACACAAACCGAGACTATCTCTAACACCAGCTATATCCGTGTAAACGTCATGACCTGCTACTGTTGCAGTACCACTTGATGGTGGTATCATTCCAGTAAGCATAGACATTGTTGTCGTTTTACCAGCACCATTATGCCCCAAAAGTACAGTGATTTGATCTTGATATAAATTCAATGACAAATTTTTTACAGCAACATTATCTTTTGAAAATTCTTTTCTTAACTTTTGTATTTTTATACCAATCTCGAGATGGGTAGGCTCTTTTTCAAAATATTTATTTTCTTTGCTTTCTTCAATATTTCCTTCATATTCTTAAATTATAAAAAAAATATATATATATATATATATATTCATGTGATAAAAACTATCACTACCCATACACACTCATTTGTTTGGTGTTTCCACGCCAATAGGAAGCCGTGAATGGAAAATACCACACCTGTGGCACTCCATATTCACCAGGAAATATTGCTTCAATATAGACTGTAAGTAGTAAATACAAAAGAGTGTCGACTAGAAGCATGATGAAAATATGACCTAAAACGAGTTGATCGCCTGATTTGGCTGGTTCCCATATGTTGTCCCATTGGGCACCTAAAATGGCAAGAGTGTAATAAATCGTGTCATATTAAACGTTGATCCTTGACACCTTTCTGAAGGCCTTCAAACATTATAACTAGTTGAAATCCATAGCCCATAGCAGAATTAGAGAAAATGCATGATATTAACTTCTCAGTAAGACCTAGACTGTTATAGGCTGCTTCTAAATTGGAATAGGGAGAAAATGATATGAACCATATTATTCCAGCAATTATAGCTGCTGTATTTGCTAAAAACAAAATTTAACTAACTATACGAAAATTGCTAAATTGTAGTCTTACCCTTAGTGAAGAATACACTTATAAGAAAACAATACGTGATCGTTGCAAGGGCGAATAAAAAAAGAAGTAAAAATATTATAAATGGATTTGAGTGGGTAAATATTGCAAGATCAGTGTCTGGAAACCACTTTACTGTAGTAAATACTGTCATTATTGTAACGGATATGAAGAACATTATGAAAGTTTTGATAAACCATGCAGTCCAATGTAACCATCCTGGTAGACCCATAATCTTCATTGTTTCCTATTATCATATCATTTTTTTTGTGAAAATATCGCTACGGAAATATTAAATTAACCTACCTTTAACTGCCTTTCTTTTTCGATGGTTATCACTTTAACAGTGCTGATACATGTGTACAAAAAGCTAAACATAACGAATGAAGGTATCATGAATTGAAAAGCAAATAGAATACTGTCTTCTGTATAGCGGGCATTGGGAAATCTTTGTATATGCAAAGGAACTGATGTACCATTAAAGCCTTCACTTCCCGACAGCTTTTTAAAATAGTTTATGATTGAATATGAAACCTCTTTTTGTATAAATAAAAACCCCTGTACAAGATAGTCTGAAAAATAAAGATGTAGATCAAGGCACTACTATACCGAAAGATGTTATATATTTTTACCTGGTTCATATCCAGTTTCTGACCACTCGTTTCTAGGAGCATTCATCTGGAATTTAGGAAACAAAGATTCTGTAAACCATTCGTAACGGGAAATATAATCATAATATCCGTCTCTCTCAGCGGGAAACCTAATAATTATAAATAAATAGTATAAATTACTATATTTTCAAATTACTTTATGTGTTGTACCTTATAGTGACATTTAGGCGAGAAGGCAACTCTGGAGTCAGCGTTGGCGTCTTAGCCAACGAATCGTCGAATTGTATACCAACAATAAGTTCGTAATTACTCCAGACCGAGTTATTGGCGTCTACTATTCCCATTAGATATTTCTCTAATGCTTTGCTGTCTTGAAGGCCTGTATGTTCGAATGTAATATTTCTCCAATCGTTTGGCTCACGCTGGCTCTTTATCGACTCGGCCATATTCTCTATAATGGTTTTGAGCTTTTCATTTTTTGGTGACCATGCTATAGTGAAACTAGAAGAAGGCTTGTCTCAGTAACGTAGGTAGATAAAAAAACTGTTTTGTCGATTAATGTCATCATACAATGTAATGTATGCCATTAAGAAATCAACCAAAGAAGAGTGAGATAGAGACTCAAAAAGAAAGTTGAAAAGAGAGTATTTAATATATTAGAAGGACTTATTTGAACAATGAATAAATACTTGTTGGTTAGACAGGAAAATAGCTTTGTTGGTTTTTAAATGTGGCTCAAGAAGGTGGTTTAGGCTGAACGAGTAGTTGAATTGATTAGTTGGACTATTCAAGTTCAGTAAACATAGTAAATACATTTTTACTCATACTTACTTGTACATTCTATTCAGTCCAATTGTCCGGGGAGTATATATTCTGGCAGCACGTTCATCATGATAAGATATTCCTCTGAATACTACGAGTAGAACTACAAATACCAATGGAGCCGAAATTTCTACCGCAGTTTGTATGGGATGTCTCCATTGCAAAAGAAAATTTTTCCACATCAGCAATAGAAATTTCTCACTGCTTTTGGTCATTGTCAATACTAGACTTAAATGAATTCTGAAAAAAACTATTTTTTAAATAACTTAAAGTTATAGTAAACAGTTAATGAGAGTCATTATTCAAACTAATATGAATTCAATATAACATATCTATTTTAAGTGATTCTCTATCTGATTTTAGATTACGATTTTTTTCTAGTTTAACAATACAAAAAGTAGAAATTCTGAGATAAACTTAGATATACAGGGAATCATTTATAGCAATGCCTCTATCTTGAGTATTTCTTGATAAATAGATTAAAAATAATAATTCAATGAAAATACTGATTTCTTCAAACGGTGAATAAAATAAATAATACTGACTTATCAAAATAATTATAGATATAATGTGTATCTATTAGGTCGGTCATGATCAAAGAAACACCAAAATTGTCAAAGTTCCGATACTTGAAAGGAACTAGAAATAGAAAGATAACCTTAATGTTATCTCAATTCCTGTTAAGTTTTATAACTGTTAACTTTCTCCAACATTTGTGAAACTTCCAAAGAGGTTTCTTTAAGATTCCACGTTTTTGATGTATTTTATATCATGTGACATTTAATTTGCTACAGAAATTTTGAAACAGAATCGCTATAGCACTATAAATAGTTGTGGAATCTTATATTTAACATTATATTAAAAGTATTATTGCTCCGTGTTAACTCAATTGTAAATAAAGGTGCTTCGTCTTCTGAAGAAAGCGTGATTAAAATTTACATACTATTTTTAGCCTGATTGGAGGCTCTATCTCATTAATTTTTGGAAAGTAAACGTACTTGACAGAAAGATATTTAGAAATGAAACATTTGAGAATAATCAAACATATAATAGGCAGTTCCGATGTCCGATGTGCACATCAGGCTGAAATTTTACTGGCAGGTGGACCTTACTCCAAAGGAGTATGAGTATATTTTTAATCCTAGAAACATGAACTCCTGCAGGAAAAAGCATTTCTTAAAAAATCATTATGGCTATATAGTCCAGTCAAACTAAACATTTAACTTGGAAAATGGAAGTACATGGGTTTTTTTTCCAGCATGTAGGGGGGTCTAGAAAAGCTTAACTTGAAGTTTTCGACCTCAAATTCATATGAGCTTTTTCCGCCATTTTGAAAAGAAGGGTGAAGTGTTATTTTGAAATTATCTCTGTAACAGTAGGTCCGACAAAAAATTTGTATAAAGCATTTTTGTCGGCAATAAGATTGTCTACAACTTTTATTTGAAACTTTTTCGCGTAATATAAAAAATGAAAAAGTTCTAACTTTCATCAACTTTCAAGTTCACTTTTCAAAATGGCGGAAAAAGCTCATATGAATTTGAGGTCGAAAACTTCAAGTTAAGCTTTTCTAGACCCCCCCCCTACATGCTGGAAGAAAGAAATCCCATGTACTTCCATTTTCCAAGTAAAGCCCGTTTTTCGTACAGTTTTACTGGACTAATACGGGTGGGATTAAAGTATGGAATATTAAAAATAAGCGAACTCAACCGGTTTTTTTAAAAACGCTGAAACACGACGATTTTGTTTTTTAAAAATACACATTAATATGTGCGATTCACCTCCCGACGTTCATTTGTTTCTAAGTTATGACGTCATCACAAAAAATTTAAAATGACAATATAGATTTTTTTATAGTGGAATCCGATAGCGATTTTTCTTCCCTTTATGATCATGCAAATAAATCATAAGGTTGCATAACAAAAATTCTGAGAAAAATCGATCTGAACTTTGTAAATGTTTGTTAGTTATGACGTGATCACAAAAGATTTAAATGACAATATAGATTTTTAGTAGTGGAATCCGATAGTGATTTCTCTTCTCTTTATGATCACGCAAATAAATCATAAGGTTGCATAACAAAAATTTTGAGAAAAATTGATCTGAATATTTAATGTTATTGATATTATGGTATCAATATATCAATATATCAGATCGATTTTTCTCAGAATTTCTGTTATGCAACCTTATGATTTATTTGCATGATCATAAAGGGAAGAAGATAAATCACTATCGGATTCTACTACTAAAAATCTATATTGTCATTTAAATATTTTTGTGATGACGTCATAACTTAGAAACAAATGAACGTCGGAAGGTGAATCGCACATATTAATGTGTATTTTTAAAAAACAAAATCGACGTGTTTCAGCGTTTTTAAAAAAACCGGTTGAGTACGCTTTTTTTAAAATATTCCATACTTTAATCCCACACTGTATATATCTATCTTGAATGGCGTAAGCTACAATCTTTAAATTTTCACAGATTATACTTGAAGGAAATCTAAAAGTAAATAAATACAGAAACTACTGGGTCATTCCATGCAAAATCGATCACTAAAATGTCGATCTCACGGATTTCAATGAAAATCACTTATGAGGTAGCAATCAACTAAAGAACATAACTTTCATTCATCAATTTGATAGATTACGCAGAACTTCGGAAATATTTAAACTGAAAAAATTATCAAAACTGCTTGCACGCCTTTAAAGAAATATAAATATCTCGAAAAGTATTTACCTTAGAACAAATATTTTTTTGTATATTGCTCACTAGAAGACGGGCTTTTTGGACAGCCTAATAGTTTTTTGTTATCAAACGTATTTTTATTTTTTTCTAAACGAAATATTTTAAAAATGCAGAAAAATCGGTGTGGTTACATTTTTAAAAATCTGAAAAAAATTGTACAGATTCTTTGAACATTTCTGTATTTAAATGCAAAATGGCAAGCTGGACGTTTTAATAGTTTTGGCAGGGCAAATTTTTAAAGATCGCGTTGCAGACAGCCGGCGCACCATAGATCACGGTCAACCGTTCAGTTTCAGTTTGAATATTTCCGTTCTGCGTAATTTAGCAAATTGATGAATGATAGTTATGTTCTTTAGTTGATTGCTACCTCATAAGTGATTTTCATTAAAATCCGTGAGATAGACCCGTTTTAGTGATCGATTTCGCATGGAATGACCCAGTAGTTTCTGTAATTATTTACTTTTAGATTTCCTTCAAGTATAATCTGTGAAAATTTAAAGATTGTAGCTTACGCCATTCAAGAGAGATATATACAGTGTGGGATTAAAGTATGGAATATTAAAAAAAAATCGAACTCGACCGGTTTTTTTAAAAACGCTAAACACGTCGATTTTGTTTTTTAAAAATACGCATTAATATGTGCGATTCACCTTCCGACGTTCATTTGTTTCTAAGTTATGACGTCATCACAGTAAGACAACATTCAAGGGAGAGAAAGTTTTTCGAAAAAATAAATATCTAAGAAACCTTGATTGTAAGTGATCTGTAAGAAATACTATGTATTTGGCCTTTGCAGTTGACAATATATGTAGCCACCCGGACTTTTTGCAGATCTTTTGGAAACCTATAATCCGTTCGTTTACATGAAATGCTTACCGTTCGTAAATGCGTTCGTAAATGCGTTATCCGTTCGTTTATATTAAATTTACATTTAATATAATATATTTTAATATATAATATTTTCAATATTATGAGTTAAAGTAAGGCTGGAGACAGTAAACGTTCGTTTACAGTTTGTCTTTATCTGTTACCGTTCTCGCAGAGTAAAGCATTTTGTGTTTGTTTTGACAATTTTATTGATTATTTCTTTTACATTTTGCTTATTATACGCTCAAAAGACCTTTTGAACAATCTTTATCTACGACCACTATAGAAAGTTACACATTCCGCACAATCTAGTAACCGTGAAAACGATCAATTGCAAACAATCTCCAAACTTAACGGTAAAGACCATGAGGAATGATTTCTCATGATCAGTAGTTGTATTAAAACGCCATAGATGTCACCACTTGCGATATTTATAATATTATTAATTATTTGAAATATAAAATGTTATAAATTTTAGATAAAGGTTAATTTATTTTGTTTAATTAA
The DNA here is from genome assembly GCA_929113105.1 of Agrypnus murinus. Taxonomy (NCBI): domain Eukaryota; kingdom Metazoa; phylum Arthropoda; class Insecta; order Coleoptera; family Elateridae; genus Agrypnus; species Agrypnus murinus. The sequence continues at coordinate 47,909,268 of OV816031.1, forward strand.
TATTTTACATTAAATTATATTTCGAATGGAAATCCATCTAGAAAAAAAACTAAGTCAGACCCTGGGAATTGAACCCGGATCGCTCGGTTAGTAGCTAGAGCGTAAGCATTGAGCTATCGAGATGCCTTTCAATGATATTTTTTTTCTCATTATATAAAGTTACAATGATTGTTATTCAATTAAAACGTAAAATTAATTAATGTTTTACATTATTATATAATTTTTAATGTAATTTTATTTATTATTATTGCTAAATTACAATAAAAACATTGAAAACATTTATAATTTGCTGCATAATGCGAGAATATTTGACATTTTGCGCAGGGGTTAATAACCTTGACAATTGAATGGTGATTTTTGTACATATATTATTTTTTTAAAACGAGTACATAATTATTTAGCTGTAAGTACTAAATAGTAGATTGACTGAAATGATACAAATTGTAAACGTATTATTACTATTGTCTTTACAAATTTAATGTTTACTTTTGTCGTTTTTAAAATTCTATATTTATGTATCATGAGAATCCGATGAAGGAAAATTGGGGTGTGCACTCGTACACCTCCAAACATCGTGGAAGCGGCTCACATTACATCTCTTAATTTATTGCCAAATATTTCACGTAAAAAATATGAATGCGAGTATAAATTCTAGGTTAAAAAACTTTCTTAGCTGTTGATTGTTTGTTACTTTTTTTGTTGTCGTAGATAAAGTATAGTGTGTAACGCGTGCAAAAACACCAATTGCTCACTCGTGTAATTGCGGCATTCGACTACGTCTCATGCCGCAAAATCTTCACACTCGTGAGAAATTGGCACTTTTCTGCACTTGTAACACAATATACTATTATATATAACTGAACATTTTCCAAAATACAAACTATCGAATGGTAAAAACGTCATTAAAATCTATTCAGTGATTCTCGAAATTCAACAGCTTTTACAGAGACTTAAGCTAATTGTAATTATTGAGTGCGCGTGCACCTACGAATGATGAGGGGTATGTGGTATGCACACAAATTGCCTGCGGTGGCGTTACCAACAGCTCAACTTTTGTAAATCGATCTCTTTTCTTACTGCATTGGCAGCTGAAGCGACCAGAGACGGGTCCTATGCTAGTAAAATATATTTTGGAGATACATAATTGAAGTATTCAAAATGACCAACAATTTCTTTTCATTATTTTAATCTGTCACTATAATCCTGTGTCCAGTCAATCTGTACATTTTACCTTGCAAAAAGTCAAGTAGTTTTGGTTTTTGGATATGTTTTGCATGTTGGGACCCTTATTAGAAATTTAAGCTTTTTTCCATCCACTTTTAACTGTGCCTCTCCAGTTTTCGTACCTTGCACTGCTCTAACGACTAGAGCTTAGCCAATTCTAGTCGCAGTAAAGTGTTGCTTTACAAAAGAAAAATAATGAAAATCGGTAAAGAAATGACTGAGTTATAGCCTAAAAAAGACCAGAAAAAACGGCCTATTTGTAAAGCTCTACTTCACTCCCTCAAAAGAGGGAATAAAATAGCTGGCTTACGCTCGGGAAAATAAACTTCACATTTAGGATTAAAAGATGCAGTTTAGTCCATTAGCATTGTATATATGTTAACTCGAACAAAAACTATGGAATAAGTTCATTTATATCAAAACACATAGACAAACGTCAATTTTATTCTAATCTTGTCTTAAAACTCTTTTGTTTATTCAATGTGCTCTTTAAACAAACTGTTAAATTGAACAGCGTATTGTATGTGGCTATACAATGACGCCCATATTTAGATAACTTTACGTGATATTTGATATTGTAACACCACGTAATTGAGGACAGAAGTCCGTCATGAGTTTTCTGTGCACTATTTCAACCGAAAGATGGACTTCGAATTACATCGTTCTGTATAAATATTCAAATCGAAAAAGATTCAGAAAAAATGAAGTTCTTCTTTTTCTTCTCCAATCCTCTTTTACCGTATTACGGTGTCGAGGTTTCACTTAGTTTTAACTATCACTTAGATTTAACTATCACTACTGACTATAACACTTTTTCACTACACTCTTAACTTTTACTTATTCTGCCCAGCTTACTCCTGCACAAAATTTCGCCCGCTAGTTCCTTTGCTTCTTTCGAGTTTAGTCCTCTGTCTTTTAGTATCTCCGCCATTCTTTTATTCCATGTTGTGATTGGCCTTCCCCTAGGTCTTCTTCCTTCTGGTTTGGCTTCCCATATTTTCTTTACTATGTTCTCGCTGTTCGTTCTGAATAGGTGTCCGAGCCATCGTAGTCCGCTTGCTTCAATTTTCTCTTCCAATGGCTTGAATTTTAGTCTTTTCCTAATTTCTGTTTCTTGCTCCGTCTCTCTTCGTTATTCCCTCAATTCTTCTTAGGAATTTCATTTCAGAAGCCTGTAGACGTTGTTTTAATCTCGTATTAAGTATCCATGCCTCGATGCTGTATGTTAGGCTTGGGATAAATATTGCATTATACACTCAAATTTTTGCCTTCTTTGATATCTCTTTTTTAGCAATTATTGTTTTATTTATTTCGTAGTAAATCTTCATTGTTGTTTGTATTCTTTTGTTAATTTCCTGTTCCCGTTTTCCATCTCGACTCACTGTTGTTCCTAGGTATTTAAAGTGTTCTTGCTACCATCATTACTACTGTTTTTTTTCTCTACTTATTTTCATGTTTTTTCTCAAATGCTTGTTTCCAGCATTCTATTGTTCTCTGTAACTGCCTTTCTGAGCTTGCTAATATAGCGATGTCATCCGCAAACATAAATTCGGATACTCGTACCATTTCCATGTTTCTAAAACCGATCTGGCAGCTTTTTATTTTTTCTTCTATTTCTTTTGTAATTTCATCTAGCATGGTGATGAAAAGAAGAGGGCTCAGTATTCCTCCCTGTCTTACTCCTTCGTATGTTATGAATTCTGTTGATCTTTCACTTCCGATTCTTACATAGTTTCTTGCCATTTTGTAGAAACCCTTGATTGCTCTTAGTAATTTGCCTCCCACCCCGTACTTTCTTATCGCTTTCCATACTGGTTTTCTAGGTAACATGTCGAATGCTTTGACCAGGTCACAAGCATACATAGAGCGCGTTATCATATGTTATGGTTTTCTCTATTATTTGTTTTAGCCCGAATATTGCATCCTGTGTGCTTCTTCCTCTCCTGAATCCGCTCCCCCTCCTAATTTTGAGTCTATGAGTTTCCTCACTCTCTGTTCGAATATTTGTTCATAGATTTTTCCCGGTATGCTAAGGAGCGAGATCCCTCTATAATTTTCGCAACTCCTGCTGTCTCGCTTTTTAAATATCTTTGGGGATATGATTTTCTTTCCAAGTTTGTTGTATTATCTTGTGCAGATAGTGCATCTGTGTTTCTTTCATGTGCTTCAACATTTCGGGTTTTGTTTTATCGTGCCCAGCTGCTTTGTACATTTTAGTTTTCTCGCTGCTTCTTCTACTTCCTTTAAGATTATTTCTTCTTCTTGACTTTCTCCTTTATCTATCTCTGTCTGTTCCAGTTTTTGTTCCTTCTCTTTTGTTTCTTGTGCGATTTGTTCTTGTGCACCTCTTAGTAGTTTCTGAACGTGTTCTTTCCATCTTTCGATTATGCTTTTTCCGTTGGTAATTACCTAGCCCGATTTATCTTTAATATAGTGTAGCGGATTCTTTTTTGCTTTGTCTCAATCCTTTAATTATTTTATAGAAACGTTTCTGGTTTTTCCTAAAATTCGATCCGGTATCTATGCCAAAACGCTCCCATTCCAATGATTTTGCCTGGGCTACTAGTACTTTTGTTTTCTTTCTTTGTTCTTTATATCTTTCATATTCTTCTGTATTGTTGCTCTTTAGGTACTTACTCCACAGTAGTTTCTTTTTGTGTACTTCTTTTTTAATGTTCTCATTCCATCAGCTTGTTTGTTTCAGCTTCTTTCGGATGGTTGTTCCGCACACTTTCTCTGCTGCCTTGAGAATTATTTCTTTGAAATTTGTCCAGTCTTTTTCTATTTTTATTTCTATTTGCTGGGTATCTCTTGTTATTTTACTTAATCATTGTACTTCCGCTTTTAATCTGTTTTGTATCATCTTGTTTCTTAATTTCTCCGTGTTTATTTCCCTCTTTTGAGGTTTTTGCTCATCTATGCTGATTTTCTCACTTTCTGATTGTCTTTTCATTTCGGCCACCAGCAGAAAGTGATCACTTCCTATTTCACTCTTACATCTTCTACCTTCCATTTGTTGCTACACCGTACCATTACGTAATCAATTATTGATGTTTCGTTTTTCATTGGTTCTCTTCCCGTGAATTTGTGTATTTCTTCTTATTCTTCTTGTGTATGGATTGTGAAAAAATGAAGTTAATATTTATAATTTTTTGATTCAAGATTTGGTAAAAGTTTCTAGATTTTTATAATTTATATATTATATTATATATTATCTATGTAGATATTTGTATGGTCTGGAAAAGTATATGCCATAAAAGTAATTGTTTTAGTTAAAAAAATTAACCATTGTCATTGCATTGTAAAACACCTTGTATAATCGAAAGTTTGTTTTCTTATTTGTTTTTGGGCGAGGAATCAGGATGGCGGAGCATCCTTCGTACCTCATGGTACCGATTGCTATGATCATTTGGTCGACCCTACTAGAATTTAGCCGAATCTGGGGGAATTCCACCCTCAGTAGGGATCTTTATCGTGTCAAACATCGCATTGACACGGGACCTACAGTTTTACCTCCTATCCGAAAAGAAGACATGTTTTAAATTTTTCTCCGCTATGAAAAATTACCAGCTCGGCCGGGGATCGAACCTGCGATCTTTGGATTATGAAGCAAACATGCAAACCACTAAACTACCGAAACTGGCGTATAATCGAAAGTATTTTTTTAGATATCCACAATATCCAACTGAACTTTTAAAAATAGTCATAAAATAAATTTCTTTGAAACTTTCCTTTTTTATACAAAGCCAACTAAGAAAATTTATAATTGCAATCAAACCATCGTTAATTTAAACAAATGTTACTTAATGAATGCAAGTAATTAAAGTACGCTTATTTTGTATATAAATTATAAAAGATAATTTATAATACCCATATACTACTTACCAAAATTCCCACAAAACAGAAGCTATGAAAAACTTGCCATGATACAGCAGTGATGGCAAACTAATAATTTCCATATGTTGTCTACTTTTTAAACTGATAAGAATGATATAAACTAGAGTATCTTCCAGGAATACACTTGAGATTGCATGATAACATTAACATTAACATTTTCTATTTTGCAAACAAAATGGCACCTTATATATATGCACATCGATTACTATCTTTGAGTACTTAATAATAAATTGCATTAATTAAATGATAGCTATGATTCATACTAACAGAATCATAGAGAGCTCAAGCATTCACGTAAGTGTGAATCTTGTACTTCCAATATCCAAAAATCTATATATCAGTCAATCCGAAACAAAAGCAAATACTGATAAAAACACATGTGATTGATTTTAGGCTAATCAATCGAAATACCCAAAACAATCAATGACTAATTTTTTTTTCTGAAATATTTCACGCACACCTTAACAATCTACGAGAGATAATTTTATCTTGTATGTAGTACATAATTTTAATATTTGTTGATTATTATCTTTCAGTCACTTAATTAAATTATTTTGTTTTTACCTAGGTTATTCCTAGATTCCCATTCTTTACATTAAAAATTAAAAAAAATTAAACATGATTCGAACCATATGGCCTAGAAAAGATATCTGTCGATAACCACAAACAAGTCTCTAGAAACATCTAAAATAATAAATTCTAATTGATAATAATTATCTAGAAAGACTTATTAACGACGTACTATACAAGGTGTAACAAAAAATGGTGTGCTGACTGTACACAGGCGGCTTCTACGGCTAAAAATAACAGAAAACGGACTTGTTTAATTGAAATCATATTAATTGTTCAAAATGACCTCCACGCGCTTAAAAATTCTAGTGTATTACGAATATATATAAATTTATATTTATATATATTTGTTATATAAATTTGGTTTTAGTAAAAATGCAGTAAGTTTAATTGATTCATATCTGGTAAATAGAAGAAACTATGTAATAGTGAATGGAGTAACTTCTTCAACATTTATACCGAGTTCTGGTGTGCCGCAAGGAAGCTGCCTCGGCCCCCTCCTCTTTAATATTTTCATTAATGATCTGCCTAAAAATGTGAGTAATGCTCAGTGTCTACTTTACGCAGATGATTTCAAAATCTTCCTCTCTGTTTATAGTGAATCTGACTGTGAAGTTCTTCAGGAAGATCTTAATAGTGTCGCTGGTTGGTTTAGTGATAATGATCTTGCACTAAATAGTGACAAGTGTTACATAGTCAAATATACTAGAGCGAAAAATACTATCCACTACAATTTTGTACTTGATAATAAGGAATTGAAAGAAAAATGTACAATAAAAGATTTAGGAGTGTTGTTCACTAATACTTTCACATTTGACAATCATGTCAATGATATTGTAAGACGGAGTTATAAGAATTTATTCTTTATAACCCGAAATATCAAGTATTTTAATAATGTCAAACTATTATGTAATCTTTTTAGTATCTATGTACGATCGGTCCTTGAATATGCTATAGTTGTATGGTCACCTACTAAATATGTATTGATTGACAATATTGAGAAAGTTCAAAAATTGTTCATTAGGTGGTTGTATAAGAAAATCACAGGTATATATCCTAAATACCCATTTACCATATCTTATTTGGATCAATTGAAATTTATTGGAAATAAGTATGATTTAACACTAATTACTTTAGCAAGAAGGAGGGATATAGCAATGGCTCTATTTGTAAGTAAGTTATTAAACAACTTTATTGATAGTTCTATTTTACTCGAACTCATTAATTTTAGAATACCAATAATGCATCTTAGACAAACAACAATGAACTTATTTCAGGTATCAATGATAATTACCCCCTTAAGCCATGTTCAATTAACTGCCAATAGAATACTGGAGGCTGCAGATATTTTTCATGATTCAAAAAAAACAATAATTAATAAATGTTGTTTACATTAACTACTACCGTTACCTGTTTGCATGATTGTATTAACGTACTATTTTGTTTTCCTGTTATTTATAGTATATGTTGTTGTACACTGTGTAATTTACTCTAATGTATTAATAGTATCATTTTTATATAATATCAATTACATGTAAGGGGCAGCAATGCCGTTTGTATTTTGATCAATAAACCTATTATTATTATTATATGTTGGCGTCCACCTTCCACTCTCTGTCGAAGATCCTCAATGTCAACTGAAGCAGAATACACCATAGGTTTAAGATGTCCACATACGTAGAAATCGAGAGGATTTAGAGCAGGAGACGGTGCTGGTCATGCAACAGGTACACCATCACCAATCCATCTTCCAGGATATACTGTGTTTAAAAATCCGCGTGCTGTGACTGAAGTGAGCCGGTGCACCGTCATGCATGAACGACATGCGTACTCTAAATCTATTGGAACAGCCGCCAGTAAACCTGGAAAGTCATTTTCTAAAAAATACCGATAATTCTGACCAGAAAGTCGTCCGGGTAGTACAAAAGGACCAATCAAGAAGTCGTTGATAATTCCTACACACACACATTTAATGAAAACTGCTGTTGATGCCTGAACTGAATAATGGTATACGGATTTAAAGAGATTATGCGTTATTTTCTGGAAAATTGTCCAGTGAAATTAGAACAAATAGCAAAAACTTGAAAGTTGAAAATACCTGACAATATTTCTACAGCTAAGCTGTCATTATCAAAGGAAATATAAATGTAAACCAACACGTCGTTAAGGTAAATACAAAAATAGATAACTAGATAAAAATAATAAGAATTAAATATCTAACGCTTCCGTAACTGAGCTCAATATGTTCATTCATTAAAGGTACCCCGACTTTGTGTTTGTATATCTCAAAAGCTTCTAAAATGTATAATTTGCGTTTGTTATTACAAAAATGTAGAAATTTAATATTATTTTGGGAAAGTGATTGTGTGATTTTGTTCTAAAAGGTGTTTAGCATAATTAGATTTTTCAGGATGTTTATTTCTGTAACGACGTACGTGTGCTTTATATCTTATGTCAAAAATTTCGAAGTGTTTGTCCAATAGATACCGAACTACTAAAAGAACAATTTAAACGGTAAAAGCCCGATTGCATGATATCATGTGTTATGTCTTTAGCATTAAATAAAAATGAAAAGGTGTTAGTGTTGGTTTTAAAGTCTATTTTATAATTGTTGGTTTTTCTTAGTATATGTGCAATTTTTTCTGATATTTTCCCAAAATATGGTATAGTTATGTAATTTGTGTGTTCTGTTTGATTGTCAATGGGATATATTCTTTTGAAAGCTAACCTATAATCTTTTTGTTTAACTAAATTATCAATCAGTTGTTTAATGGCTGGTATCTCTCTGCTAAACTCTGGCTGTGTTAGTAGAAAGAAAAAGTCCAAAAAATTAATACTTATTCTGTTTTTAATGTAAAATTTATGTTTTGTGGATGCTATTAATAAGAATTGAAAATTTATTGATAACCTCAAAAGAACTGTCAAAACAAGCTAAAATATCATCAACATAACGAAACCAAACGATAATGTGTTTGGACAGGTTTAATTCAAATATTTGATTTTTTTAAACTATCCATAAACATGTTAGCTAATAGAGAACAGTGAATTTCCCATAGGCAATCCATCTTTTTGAATATATGTTAAATTATTGAAGATAAAATAAAATAATTTTGACTTATACAAAGGTCAAATAATTGAATTAATTGTAACTTTTTAACTAATTCTATATTACTATTAATCTAGAAACTATCTAATAAAGGCATACATTCTGTGGAGGTACTCTGGAGAACATGCTACAAACATCAAAGCTAACAAAACAAAAAAGCTAACTCACAAGGAAGGTCTATGCAAAAATCCGCTATTCATGGAAATTTCTTCTAAATTGACTGGAATATTAAAGGTAAACGGGAATCTGTTATTCCAGTTTATATTATTGGATTTTACATTTTTTTAATGTGTTTCTAGAGTTTTTTAGTTCTCCCATCCATTCAATTCCAAAGTGAAAACAGGTTAATTTTACTTGCAAACAACCCAATTACTATACACTAAAAGAGGAATCTCAAAAAGTAAATGAATCTAACATAGTTGTATATTAAATGAACAAAAATTAACTAAAAACTTGTTGAATGTGAAAAATAATTTAATAACTAGAGAAATACTTTAATTTTCAATTATAGAAAATTTCTTAATTCATCATTTTCTCAAAGATAGGTGCAAACAGAGGAAATACTATTAATTCATTAAAAATCCTCCGAACCGCGCGATAATTATATTCAAACCAATTGCTAACCACCACAATGGATTTAAATCATATATCGTTACATTTACCGGTGAAACACCTATAAAAAAGAGCTTGTTTCGCAATTTACGAAACGGATGCATTGATATGATGCTTCCTAAACAGACATATATAATAACGCGCATGTGAGCACAAAATGTGTCATCTAGCGAACATCAACGGAATTGGAAGATGGTTGGAATGCATAGAATGATTTTGGTGACAAGAAATTTCATGGCTGGTTTAAATATCATGAAACAATATGAACAAAAATTACTTATACGTTATGGCGCTGGCGACGCGAAACATGACAAGGTTTAATAGATTTTAATTAGTTAAGAGACGTTGTAAATAGATTTTGAAATTTTATTAAGAAAAACTTATTACAAATGTGCATACTGTTAGAGACAGTTTTTCTGTTTATTTTTTTATTTTAAGATCACCTTGTATAATAATAAAAATGTTATTCGGTTATCCTTTCGAAGACACCCTGTATATTATAAAATTCGATTTTCAATGTTTATTTGCGACACCATCTAGGTTTTGTATTATTGATTGCAAAATTATCTTTGCGATAAGTGTATTTTTATTGTATTTTCTTCTTCTGATAATTTAATTGAACATTTCATTTACTAATAATCAATTTTTCAACTAACGTTGGTTATCCGCCTTCGCTAATCAATAATAAATCTCTAGTTTAACATTTTCGTGCCAAGATAGGATCAGATTGATGTTTGAATTCAATTAGAAGGCAGAATTTGAAAAGTTAATAAAAAAATGCGTTACGTTTCTTTAAGATTTAATCAACAAAATTGTGTACAAAGTTATCTTTATAAGGTTTTAAACTTAACTGCTCAAGCAACTAATAAGTTTAAATAACGATCAAGGTTGGATTTTAGAATTGTTTTTAAATTAGTTATCAATCATTTAAGCGATTATTTATTTTATGTAACATCATTATTAATAATATTAATACTATTAAAGGCTGAAGGCCTTCTAGTTCACTGTTAATCCAATGAATGGATTAGGAATTTTTGTGTGAATAAATAAATGATATTATTATTGGAGTTATTTATTGTTTTTTATTGGTTGGTATTCTTGTGTAATAACGGAGTAAAGAAAATTGGTTCTTGCATGATTGAAACCGATTCATAGCTTCTATGAATTTACTGATATTCCAATTCATCCACTTAATTTAACAAGAGACGATGGCATGCTTGTTGTTCAGGATAAGCCGAAACCTAAGTAAGTATTATTGTTTCGTAGAATTTCTTGTACGTTAGAAATTGACACCCATTTATGGGGCTGATATGTTTGTATGTTGCAATAGTTTCTAGTAATTAAAAGACGGAATGCGAAATTATTCAAATATTTAGTTTTCAAAATATAAAGATTTATTTAAAGACTTTATTAAAAACAATAACATTTAATGTGGAGGCGAGGAAATCTTTATAGACACTTAGGGGCCCGTACTCCTGAGCGTGTTGGATTCCCTTCTCACCTTGAGAAGGACCTACCAACTAAAACCCCGCCCCCTTTTGGACTCGAACTGCATGGCATTACTTCGGGTTTATTCGCTCCCCTTATGTTCTTTCTTGTCTCTTTTAATAATATATTTTCCATTACATCCGTTCCTTTCATTTTCATTCTTTTAGTCCATTCATTTCTCATTTATAATCCTCTTCTTTCTTCCTCTTTTTTTGTTTTTATGATTTCTTTGATGTATATATGTATGGCTTTCCATATTTGTTCGTTCTCCAGCATGGCTTTTACAGTATTTTCTATTGTTATTTCCATTCCTATTTCTATTTCTAATGCATCTTTCTTCCTTATCCATCTACTGCAGTTATACAGTGTCTGCCATAAAGTTGGATCCATATGGGAAATTTTTTTAATATTTGGCTTGGAAAGAATTTTTGTGGGGCAATCACTTCTGCTTCTAAAAATACTTGAAATACGTCATACCAAAGTTGACAGGTGACATTAGGTATCTGTCAAATTCGCCATTGTTTTCTAACATCGGCGGAAAATGACCTTATTTGTTGAGATTTGGAAAAATTTTATTAAAAACAAATGTTTCTAATGACATTTTACGTTCAGATACCGAGTTTGAACGAGATATTCCGACATAAAGAATTTTTTGTTTTTTAACATTTTTTGACATACCCCGGTAACTGATTATTTTGAAATCATAAAAACGCTTTAAAAGAGTTTTTCTAATAATATTGGATGATGTAGGTATTTTTAATGAATATTAAAATTATCAAAAAACAAAATGAACTATTTTCCAATTTCCAAAAAATCAGCACAATTTTATTGATCTCTTATTATTAAGTTTTTAAGCAGTAGTTTAGTATTAAGTTGTTTATATTATGATTACAACAATTCCTGTATTATTCAAACGTGGCTTAATAAAACAAATTAATAAATTATGAGTAATTTTCTTGGAAATTGAAAAATAATCCAGAACCTTCCATTTTTTTCTTGATAATTTTAGTATGTATTTGTCAAAAATACCTACACAATCCAATAATATTAGTAAAATATGCTACGCAATTGTTGCCTTTCTACTCATTTAAAGCGTTTTTAATGATTTCAAAATAATCAGTTACCGGGGTGTATCAAAAAATGTTAAAAAACAAGATTTTCCTTATGTCGGAATATTTCGTTCAAACTATGAACGTAAAATGCCATTAGAAAAAATTTTTCTTAATAAATCTTTTTCATATTTTAACAAATAAGGTCATTTTTCGCCGATTTTAGAAAACAATGGTAAATTTGACAGATATCTAATGTCTCCTGTCAACTTTGACAGATGATTATTCTATTTTTTTATTTCGTTTTTGATTTGTCTATCTTTTACAAAGGAAAGTTTTCTTTGTTCTATCTGCAGTTCTGTTGGTGTTATTGAGGCTATAACTTGGATGGATTCTGTAGAAATTGTGCGGTACCCGCTGGCTATCTTTAGAGCCAGTTTTCTTTGTTGTCCTTCTAGCATTTTTTTATATTTTGTTTGCATTATAACTTTCCCCCAGATTTGTGCTCCGTATAATATTATGGAGTGGGCCACCATGCTCAGTATTCTTCTTTTAAGTGCTGTTGGGTATCTTATATTAGGCATTAGCTTAATAAGAGCCGTAATGGATCTCTCAGCTTTTATTGCTATTTGTTTCACATGTTCTTTCATTTGGAGATTATGATCAAACCATACTCCTACTAGGTATTTTATTGCTCTTGTGGATGTTATATCTGTATTACCGGTCTTTAAGTTGATTTCCCCCATATTTCTACCTCCATAGAGGATAACCACTTCAGATTTCTCTTCGGCGATTTCCAGTCCTTTTTCTTCTATTTTATTTTTAATTTGCTCGTTTGCTGTGTTCCCTAGAACCGTTAAGTTTTTTGTTGTTTTTGCTGTTATTACGATTGTAGTGTCATCCGCAAAACATATTGTTCTTGTCCCTATTGGCATTTCCATTTGGAGTATTTCATTGTAATAGGAGTGGCCCAAGAACCGAACCTTGTGGCACTCCGCATGTTATTTGCAGTTCTTGTAGTTGGTCATTATTTTTTAGTCTTTGCACTGACTTGCATTTTTTCTATTGTATTCATTATTGCTTTCCATGGTACCGTATTGACGTCGTTTTTAATATCAATTTTAATCAGTATACATAGATCTCTATTCTTCGCTGGTTTTTTTTTAGCTTTTTCTGCTATTTTTTTTAACTTTCTCTATGGCTTGGATAGTTGACATTCCTTTTCTAAATCCGTATTGATTTGGAAATAATTTCTCTTCGATTTCATATTTTAGTCTTTTTACTATTAGTTGTTCATAGATTTTTCCCATAACATTTAATAGGTAAATGGGTCTATATTTCACTTGTTTCTCTCCTGGTTTCTTTTTTTTTTTTTGTTAATATCAGCTGTGCTTATTTCCATATCTTCGGGTATTCCCCCTTTCTAAACTCGTTGTTCATAACTTTTAATACCAATTCTGGGGCGGTTTTGATGGCTACTTTTACAATTATCGGGGGTATTTGATCTGGCGCTGAAGCTTTGTTGATTTTTATTCGTCTTGTCGCTTCATCTAGGTCCTCTTGTGTGAATGGTACTGTATCTTCTTTATTTATCTCTATGTTTCCCATTTATCTATCTGGTGGTTGGAGAAGAGTTGCTTCGCTAGTCCTTTTTGTTTTTCATCAGTTAGTGTAACTGTTGGTAGTAGTTTTAGTTTTTTGCGACTAGTTTATATCCTGTGCCACACAAATCGTGTTCTTCATTACATCACATAATCTTTTCCAAGCTTCCTCTTTTGCTCTTGTTATTGCTATTTTAAGTTTTCTTCTGTATATTCTTATCTCAGGTCTTGTTTTTGTTCTAGGCTAAGATTGTTATTTTTAGTTCCTCTTGTCATTTTTCGTTTTGCCTGTAAGCATTTTTTCCTTAATTCTGGGATGTTATCACTCGCATTATACGCATGTCTACTTATATACGTAACTTCACCAATGAATTTTAATTGTGAACTGAATAAAATTATGAACAGTTCAAGCAGTAAAAAACGCATCCTCCACTAACATTTCGCATTCTTGCGTCATTTTTAAAGATTTTTGACTGATCTCCAATATGAAATCAATTGTTCCGCTTGGGACATTTCAAAATTTTATGGGTCGTACCTGCTTCAATAATACTTGCCCAATGAGAAAAGCATTCAGGTTCGCATTCTTTCTCATTGCAACAACAATTCTTAAAGTTTATATTTGTAACTTAACAGGTCCAGAAGCGATGTGTGATAAGAAGCATTGTCGCGAGGCAAAACAGATCCATTAGTTCATTTATATTTCTCCTCATCTTCTACTCACATCTACAGTAGATGTTCCAATAGTTGTATTACGAGTATGCAATTTATGGCATATACCCTTACTACAAAACAAACTCAGCTCTCACAAATCTTTCCTCTTTCTTTCCTGTTGGAGTGATAATTCAACCATAAATACATGAAATGAGTCATTTTCGTAATCACACCGGAATAAACAAATATGACCCAAGGTGAGATGAGATAAGAGTGCAAATTTCACGTTGCTAAGAATTCAGTGACGTACGCTAGAACCAACAGATTTTCATTGCTTCATTCACATTTGTTTTTAATTAAAAAGGGGTTTGTTCCGCTACTGAATCTTTCTAACTCATTTATTGTTTATTTTATCATTTAGATTACAGCGTGGCCTTCGTGTAACTGTATATGCATTTTACATTTTCGCCCACGTGTTTGTGATGACTCATTTCTTGCAACTTCGGTTGAAGTATAATAAACTGCATTTTATGATGTAAAACAAATTTAAAAATCCTCAATTTCAAGTACAGCTTTCCAAATGAAAAAGGCTAACTAACATCACCTTGTATTAAAATGCAATAATTGTTAATTATGTTATGAAATTGTAGCATAAATAAATGCCAAAATACCGCTTCTTAAAAATGGCAACGTTAGTGAGACTCTAGTTGTATTTTAAATTCGATTTAAATAAGTAAGGTATAAAGAAAAACATTAGCAAATAGTATATTATGCAACAAGCACATAATGATGGTTATTAACACACGAGTATGACGTTTCTGACACACGACTATGACGACTCGCTGCGCTCGTGTTGTAATTCATAAGAGTGTATTAATAACCATTATGTGCAAGTTGCATACACTATTTTTTCTTCGACCGTAACTGATTTGTTACTACTAAGTAAACTTCTAAAACTGTTGTAAGGTGCAACCTTCAATTGCAAACTGGGTGACGATCCGAAGAGGACTTTTCTATACTACTTCTAATTTTTTAAACTCTTATTGTGTTATAAAAATTTGCAAATATATTCAGGTACCAAAAAATATATTCAGAATTTCTTTAAATTAATATTTAATAAAACTAACAATAAGAATAATTTGTTAGAACAGATTTAAAATAATAGTAATTATCACTTATAATATACCAAGGCATTGATTATTGCCGGAAATTTTTTGAGTGACATTTCTGCAACGTCTTACTTGCACGACACGGAGTGGAATGCAATTACGTTGCAGAAATGTACGAAATCTAAATTTCCAGGCAGAATCAATGCACGAGGCTATATTCGGTAAGAGAATCGCACAACGCACAGAAACAAATGCATTATGATTAATTGGTTTTTATTTCTAAAATCAGTGTTTTATGTACAGAGACTCCATGTTTTATGTAGCTATATATATGTTACAAGTATAATTTCCAAAAAAATCCAAAAAATTACTCCTTGGTAGCATATATATATATAAATTTCCGGAAAATTGTGTGATTGTCATGGATACAATTCAAATTTGAATTTTTCTATTGGTTGTCGGCATCGTCGTGCGATTCTCAGTAATACTTAATATTCACTGCGTGACGATGAAGGATGAGGTATGTTCCCAAGTTTAGTAATATACTAACTTTGGCTCGTTCCTACGCAACCATTTGATATTCTTGATTCTCATTGGTCAACAGCTCGTTATTCTTGACTCTCATTGGTCAACAACTCATTGCATAATGGAAACTCGTTACATAATGAACCTCATTATGAAATGCCATTGCATACATTGAATTAGAATACAGGAGTAGAAAAAATAATGTATTGGGATAAGTAAATATTTTAAATTATTAAATAAATAAAACATAATTACAACATTAAAATATAACTATTTAAAAATCATTTACTGGTTTTGAACGTTTTATTCTTTAGAGTTAATAATCACACAGCGTATGTTACTGCTTCCCTTCTTTATATTCAAAATCAACAGTAAACCATAACAAAGAGATAGATCTTAAGAGGTTTGTTGATATTTTGTGAAAGACAGGAATACCTAGAAAAGACAGTTAATTTAATTGCTGCTAAG
The DNA here is from genome assembly GCA_929113105.1 of Agrypnus murinus. Taxonomy (NCBI): domain Eukaryota; kingdom Metazoa; phylum Arthropoda; class Insecta; order Coleoptera; family Elateridae; genus Agrypnus; species Agrypnus murinus. The sequence continues at coordinate 47,925,568 of OV816031.1, forward strand.
TATTTCCTATTTTATTATCCAACACCTCACCTGTTCTAAACTGCTTTGCCCTAATGAATAATCTTCTATAAGATCAAATGTGCTTTTAGCTCTTTCCATAATTTCAAACATTTTAGACCAGGGCTGTGATCTATCACCTATAAAGAATGTTAATAGTTCTTTGTAATCTTCACGAATTGCTGCACCATGGAAGTTTTCTGTAACAAACTTTTCTATGCCCTTAACGGTTGCATATGTTGATTCTTTAGGATCTTCCGGTTTTCTTATTCTGATTATTAATGTATAACCCTCGGAAAATCTACTTTTTAAATGTTGAGTTGATCCTATACACTTGAAGTTGCCATTAACCATAATTGAGAGTCTTGTACATAATGCTTCGCACTCTTCCATGCTATGAGAAGTTAGAATAATGCATTTTCCAGCATCTCTTATTTTACAAAGTGCATTCCAAAGGTAGCGTTTCGTTGCTGGATCCATACCTAACAAATGTTTACAAATTAGATGAAACCTTAAAATTTTATCATGATATCTTTTACCTGTAGTTGGTTCATCCAGATATATTACAAGTGGGTCTCCAATTAGTGCTATTGCCGTACTGAGCTTTCTCTTGTTTCCACCACTCAACTGTTTAACCCTCTTATGTAAATGAGGAGTAAAATCAAAATCTTTAGCTAATTTTTTTGCTAATATTCTGCTGTCTTTCAAGGTAATTCCTCGTAATAAACCAAAAATTAGTAGCGTTTCCCAACAAGTTAAATCATCCAACAGAGCATCAAATTGTGGGCAATATCCAATTAATTTATTAACTTCTGACATATGCGATTTCAAATTTAAACCACGCACCCATGCATCTCCAGACGATGGCTTAATATCACCAGTCATCATTTTGAATGTAGTAGTTTTGCCCGCGCCGTTTATTCCAAGTAGCCCAAAACATTCGTATCTATTGACTCCTAGACATATGTTGTTTACAGCTAATAGGTTCTTGTAATATTTTGTAATATTGTGCATAATAAGGTCATGCTTCTTGATTTCACCCTGTTGGACAATATCTCTAATTTGGGCTTTTTCTTTAGATACATCAATGTCATCTTCAAGATCCGTAGCTGTTCTAGGACGCAATCTTAATTTATAGTAGATAATTTCGAAAATTCGAAATTCGATTGCTAAGAGAATGGCAAAAAGAACGATGCCTGTTAGGCAGGATATAAGTACGTTTTTGCCAATTCCAGGTTCTTTGAAGTCGTACGAATGAGCAGGCAGTTCTGTAAGCAAAGTAGACTAAAACATCGGTTTAGAAAATTATAAGTAGATGTTTGATAGAAATGAAATAACTACGTTTATGATACTAAGAATGCATACAAATAGAAAATTCGATATAATTTCAATTTAAACTAAAATGACCATCAAAAACCAGCACAAAGTATCTTTTACCAATACATTTTTTTGTGGATCTTAAACACAAAAAGGGAAACAAACAAAACATTCCCAAGACTTTCAAATTCAAGTTTTTTTGTACGTAAGAGTCCACCATTAAGATCCAGAGGTCATCAAAATCTATGTATTCATCTTAGCAAATCTGGACTTGTATTTTTCGGATTTTCTTCTTAACCACTAAAGAGCATGGAAAGTTTTCGCTTAGGTAGTTCCGGTGACCCACAGAGGTAATAAGATCAATAAGTGACTTCAACAAATCTAGTTAAGTGAGGTGCATTTTGAACACACATTAGGCATTTGACATTAGACTCTCAATAACAAAATTTGAAATCACAGCTAGTACTTTGTAATGTGAAAAAAATGTAATCTTTGACTGGACTATTTCGTCGAAGCAAATAAATTTTAAACGCTGAAGAATTATTCTTGCAATGAAAGCACATAGTACATGCTAATCTCTAAGTATAGTTTAGTTTTAGTAAGGTTTAGAAACTGAGGTAAATAAATAAAAAATCAATAAGCTAATAATATTTCGATGACCACAACGTAGCCAGGACTTCTAACTTCTGACTTCTAAATCGGTTGAAAAGCCAAATTTCTCAGAGAAGATGCTAAAGAACTCGATAGTCAGTGAAGTACTCTCCTTCTTGTGCTCAAGAAAACCACATGGTTTTTCGAAGTAGTTAGATAGTATGGGATACCACGAACCGAGTTGACCAAAAACATTGTGTTTTAATATAAATGAAATGCAAAATAAACACAAGCGTGTTTTGATAAAGTGAGTTTTTAATAAAAATCAAAGTTAAAAATTGTTAATGGACGGCTATTATACTCACAATTTTATAGTGATATGTGTATAAGCCACAGACGTCACCGAGGTTTTGGCTCTCCTCAGTTAGGGCAGCTCGTCTGTGAATTCTACACATGTCACCTGTGCTTATATACTAGCTCGGGAATAACATTAACACCATCAAAGCATTGATACCTACAGGAGGCACCACAGTTATTTGATGGTGTTAATGTTATTTCAGCGTTAGTATATCAGCTCGAAGAAAACCACATGGTTTTTCGAAGTAGTTAGATAGTATGGGATACCACGAACCGAGTTGACCAAAAACATTGTGTTTTAATATAAATGAAATGCAAAATAAACACAAGCGTGTTTTGATAAAGTGAGTTTTTAATAAAAATCAAAGTTAAAAATTGTTAATGGACGGCTATTATACTCACAATTTTATAGTGATATGTGTATAAGCCACAGACGTCACCGAGGTTTTGGCTCTCCTCAGTTAGGGCAGCTCGTCTGTGAATTCTACACATGTCACCTGTGCTTATATACTAGCTCGGGAATAACATTAACACCATCAAAGCATTGATACCTACAGGAGGCACCACAGTTATTTGATGGTGTTAATGTTATTTCAGCGTTAGTATATCAGCTCGAAGAAAACCACATGGTTTTTCGAAGTAGTTAGATAGTATGGGATACCACGAACCGAGTTGACCAAAAACATTGTGTTTTAATATAAATGAAATGCAAAATAAACACAAGCGTGTTTTGATAAAGTGAGTTTTTAATAAAAATCAAAGTTAAAAATTGTTAATGGACGGCTATTATACTCACAATTTTATAGTGATATGTGTATAAGCCACAGACGTCACCGAGGTTTTGGCTCTCCTCAGTTAGGGTCAGCTCGTCTGTGAATTCTACACATGTCACCTGTGCTTATATACTAGCTCGGGAATAACATTAACACCATCAAAGCATTGATACCTACAGGAGGCACCACAGTTATTTGATGGTGTTAATGTTATTTCAGCGTTAGTATATCAGCTCGGGTAATATGTGTAGAATTCACCGACGAACTGCCCCTAACTGAAGAAAGCCAAAAGCTTGAAACAGCTGTCTTAGCGTGCCGTCTGTGATTTATACACATATCACTATAAAATTGTGAGTATAATAGTCGTCCATTAACAATTTTTAACTTTTATATTGTGTTTGAGGATTAATATTTATTAATTTCATTATTTAGGAAAATGTGCGAATCGTGCGCTTGAAGCTGGACCAGACATGACTTCTAGAAACACATGATAATCAGCTCATATGAAATTAAAATAAATTTTCGTTAAGTTTTATATTTTTTCATTAAGGTACTTACTGCAGCAATACATATTCTCTTCGCACGTTCTATTCACGCACAATTCATAGCGTTCGTGAAGGTAAACAACATCTCGGAGTCCAGTCGAAAAGGAATAAAGTGGAAATATTAACATTATTGTGTGTAGAAAATATACATCATATGCTTCCATAGCAGGTTTAAAGAAATGTATAAGTATAAACACAATCACTCCTAAAACATTAAGCAAATCAGATTGATCTTGTCAGATTTACGACTATTTAATACAATACCTAAAAGAATGTTAATAAATGTTAATTTTGTAAAACCCGACGACGGAACTTGGAATAAATAAGAAAATAAATACACCATAGGTAGACTTGCAAACCCAAAGCAGAGCAAAAGGGAAAATATGCGACCTGAAATTTAAATTGTATCATTCACTTCATTCATAAGTCTAAATAGTTGACCTTACCCAATTCTTCAAAGGTTCTGTAGTACTGTTCTTGGAATGCCGCAAATGTGGCAACAATGCAGAGAGCAGTAAAGGCGAAGGTTAATATGTCACATATAAAAGACGACAGCCAAAATGCTGTAACTCTGACGCCAGAAACAAATTGTAAGTGTTTTGCATTGTTAATCCGTTCACGTACATAAAACATGACATAGAAGGCAGATACCAGCGACAATGCAAAGCTCAAATTCATGGTAATCATTAATCCTGTGCTAGTGTCTGATTCTAATGCTTTTATCTGAAAATTTCATTCTTTTTTAACATAAGAAAGCATCAAGGTAATTCAGATAGGAAAAATAAAGGTAAAAATGACGTGAAACCATTATCGGTAACTCGGTAACGTCATTTTGACGTCAACTTTATCATGTTATGGTGATTATGACTACGGTAAAGTAATTATGACCTCCAATATAATGATCATAATATCGTCGTAAATATGTCGTACATTTGAAGTTAACAGCTGACGTCAGATAAACGTACAATTCTGGGGACAATCACGTCTATTTCAGCACAAATTGCTATATGGATAATATTTGATTTTTCTAATTATCATCTCACCCTTGTTTTTGATGAGAACGGTAAGGGATGATTAGTAAACTGTAGGCTATAATCTTTCGAAACCTCCTTCTTAAGTACACTGTTAATAGCTGCTTGTACGGTTAAAGGTTTTGAGTGGTAAGGTTCATTGTTAAACCAAGTAACGATGCTATTGTTTTCCCAAAAACTGGCTCCAATAATATAACGCATACGAACTGTGCTCCAGTTTTCCAGCGACTAAAAATAGTTATTGTAAAAAAATGTTTAAAATCACTATCACTACTGATATCTATACCTCTGCAAGCATCTCCTTGATGAGATTCTTTTGTTTCCAATCGATAATTTTCCTATCTTCAGATTTTAACATATTTATATATTCTTCAGCATATTTATTGTTTGAGCTTCTATTCAATGTCGTGACTGGCTCATTATAAGAATCAAGTGTAATTTCTAAAGCGGGTGGGTCTTTTATAACCCCAAAGCTTCTAATCACTACAATAATTATAATAACAGATACTACGGGTATAACATTTTGAAGCAGCAGCACTATCCAGGAACGCAAGATGGATAAACTCCTTTTCAAAAGCATAGCCAGTAACTGATTCCACCAAAGAGAACAACCTGTTAAAAACGCGTAGGCTTGGTCGTTTATATTTACTGAAAAACAAAATAAATTCAGAATTATGGTTAACAAAAATATCTAAATTATACATACATCTGGTTTCTTCCGGTTTTTTGAGATCAAAATCATTGGATTGATTGTTATTTTCCTCGTTATGCGTACTGACCCTAAAATTATGATTATCACAGTCATTACAATGATCAAAATATGGTTATTGAATTGTGCTTACTTCATAAATACTTCATCGAAATTTGTAATTGAAATGCCATAAGTATTTATTCCCAATAGTTTACTGTTAGTTTCAAGATCGAATAACATTTGTTGGAATAAAGATGACTTATCTTCATCAAGGATGTAGGTTAGTTCAGATCCTATGCAACTCTCCACCTTAAAAATAAAAACCCTTTATGATGATTGGTGCTTAAAGGCAATATTTCAATAGCTATCCAAAAATTCTTTAGGAAGAAGAAAGCATGCTGGCTATGCATCTTTACATCTGTAGTATGTTTAATATTTTCTGGAAAATGTGAAAAGAATTTACAGATGTTATCTATGATACCTTTCGAAAGGTAGCATCTAGATGAACACTAAGAACACATAGAAAAGATTGTGGACAACAATTTTGATCTTATGATCAAATAAACCACTACTATGACATCAGTGGATGCTTACCAAGTTTCATTAATTCTGTTCAGATCAATTGATCTGAAATGAATTCCTGTTATCATCAGTGCCTTTATGCCTTTGCTCTGCTTTTAATGAATTTTTGTGTACTGTCACAAACAGACCTTATCTCTTCCTATCTACATGTTTTTCTACGATTTCTTTAGAACAGTAGCATCTAGATGAACATTGAAAATACCTAGAGAACAGTGTGGTCCTCCAAATACTTCTATGTCAATTCTATGGCATCGGCGAACAACTTCAAAATTTCCTACTATCATTCGTTTTATGGTAGACCGTATTCCTTAACCTATTTGGTATAATGACAGGTCAGACAAAGATATAATGTAAGCCGCGGAAGATAAAGTGAAACAGATAAATAGTAATAAATAAACTTGGGTAAATGTACATTACTTGCCAGGAAGTAAAAGTAGTAAAGTACCATATACGTACAAACAAAAAGCCTTTGACTAGTTTATGACCAAAAATATGTATGGGCTAGGCTAACCTAGTCCGTGTTGTGGATCCGTTCTGGAATCAAGTCTCAGAATATCTAATGATAATCCGAACACTTTTATATGCCATTAGCATACCTACTAAGCCCATGTTGCAGGACGCTTAAGTTGACAATAATTTTATTCGAAAAGTCAAGTGTTTTCCCTATGTTCTATTACTATTGTAAACGCAGATACCCTATACCCTATTATCCACGCGTTGGTACGGCAAATGAAAGATAACAAAAGAACAGATGCTGGCTGGATTTCTAAAGTAAACTATGAAAATGGCATAAGACAGTATATTTGAATATATCGTGCTTGTTAGGTTATAAATAAGGGTTAAACCGCGGTTTGGATTAACTAGGTAACGCGATATGGTTACGGTTTTGGCCAGTGTATGGGGAACAATCTTAAATGTCATTTGTAACCGTACTGTAATTATAATCAAACTTTAACATAACCACGGATTTTTTCAAGAGAATTTCTCACCAGATTTTTACGAAATAGCCAGACCGACATTGATTTAGGTTACAAATTATTAGAACCAGAACTATATGACCTGTGTCTAGAGGTCGGCAACGATTTCTGTAACCATGTAATAAGCTGCTGCGTGGCCAGCTCTATTACCGAATATTTAACTGCAATTCACTTAAAAAATCAAGACTAAATATCTCGAAAACAACAGACAATATTTTCTGCTTCCTTTGATCTTGCTTGATGATTTCCCATAATAACAATTTTAACCGTCTGATGCAAGTGGTATGTCACTAAAAATTCTTCACCAAGAAATGTTTTGGAATCTGAAATGTTTTGACTCTTACATAATTATAGCAATTTAGGTTCTAAGGTATTACTATTGTCAAGCATATTGTAAAAATCTTATACTGTATTGTGAAATCTCTGGACCCCTGTCATTGAGCATCCACCTGTTGGAGTCCCGAATATTAATAAACAAATAAATCCTACACGAACCCATTGTCAAATCCCTAACGGAATTTACACATTGTGTTCTCTCTATGTGACAGCACTAGTTAGTATTTTTGTGAAGAAGCTCTAAATGTCCATACTTCTTAAAGAATTATGAATATAATGGATTACCTTGATATTTGGTATATATTTTCTAAGTAAACTCGTAACTTGTTCAATTTCACATTCTGGCCTCTTATCCATAACGAGCCGATATCCAGCACCATACACCTTTTTAAGATAGTAACTTGAACCACAACACTGCAGTTCTCCTCCAGACATAATTGCAATACGATCTCCTAGCAAATCTGCTTCATCCATGAAGTGAGTTGTGAGCAAAATGGTTCTTCCTAAAAATTGACATATACATTTTTCAAAACTGTTTATTTTTGTGATTAATAATTATTAACCCAACCTTTTTTATGTATTCTAAGCAAATCCCATAAAGCTCTTCTAGCAGAAGGGTCCATACCTGAAGTTGGCTCATCACACATAACAACACTTGAATTACCACAAAGCGCTATAGCTACTGACAGTTTTCTTTTCATGCCTCCAGAAAGTGTTGAAGATTGTGCATCAGCCTTTATATAATATAATGCAATATAGGATTTTTATAAATACATACTATTAAAGGCTTTATATCTAATATTAATGCAAAAACTGACACCCTTATGTTATTAAGCCTGTTGTTTTCTAGTGTAACATACTTCAGAATTTGTTGTAGTATGTTAAACACTCAATCTAACAATGAAATGATAATGATAGGTAAGTACTTCATGATCAAATAATTATCTATTCGTAAAAATACATAATTCTCATACCTTATCGGTGAGTTCAATCACTTCAAGGAATTTCTTGATTTCTTTTTCAGTTTCTGCTTTATCCAGTCCCTTTAGACGATTGTAAAAATACAAATGTTCTCTTACTGTCAAATCATCAAAAAGAATGTTATGTTGAGGACACAAACCAAGACTATCTCTAACACCAGCTATATCCGTGTGAATGTCATGACCTGCTACTGTTGCAGTACCACTTGATGGTGGTATCATTCCAGTAAGCATAGACATTGTTGTAGTTTTACCAGCACCATTATGCCCCAAAAGTACAGTGATTTGATCTTGATATAAATTCAATGACAAATTCTTTACAGCAACATTATCTTTTGAAAATTCTTTTCTTAAATTCTGTATTTTTATACCAATCTCGAGATGGGTAGGCTCTTTTTCAAAATATTTGTTTTCTTTGCTTTCTTCAATATTTCCTTCATATTCTTAAATTACCAAAAAAATTATATTCATGTGATAAAAATTATTATTACCCGTACATACTCATTTGTTTGGTGTTTCCACGCCAATAAGAAGCCGTGAATGGAAAGTACCACACCTGTGGCACTCCATATTCTCCAGGAAATATTGTTTCAATATAGATTGTAAGTAGTAAATACAAAAGAGTGTCGACTAGAAGCATGATGAAAATATGACCTAAAACGAGTTGATCACCTGATTTGGCTGGTTCCCACATGTTGTCCCATTGGGCACCTAAATGGCAAAAGTGTAATCAATCGTGTAATATTAAACTTTCTTTTTGACTTACCTTTCTGAAGGCCTTCATACATCATAACTAGTTGAAATCCATAGCCCATAGCAGAATTAGAAAAAATGCATGATATTAACTTTTCAGCAAGTCCTAGACTGTCATAGGCTGCTTGTAAATTGGAAAAGGGAGAAAATGATATGAACCATATTATTCCAGCAATTATAGCTGCTGTGTTCGCTAAAAACAAAATTTCAATATTAATTTTAAGAAAATCACTAAATTGTAGTCTTACCCTTGGTAAAGAATACACTTATAAGAAAAGAATACGTAATCGTTGCAAGGGAGTATAAAAAAAGAAGTAAAAATATTATAAATGGATTGGAGTGGGTAAATATTGCAAGATCAGTGTCTGGAAACCACTTCACTGTAGTAAATACTGTCATTATTGTGATGGATATGAAGAACATTATGAAAGTTTTGATAAACCATGCAGTCCAATGTAACCATCCTGGTAGACCCATAATTTTCATTGTTTCCTATTATCATATGATTTCTTTTATGAAAACATCGGTACGGAAATATTAAATATACCCACCTTTAACTGCCTTTCTTTCTCAATGGTTATCACTTTAACAGTGCTGATACATGTGTATAAAAAGCTAAACATAACGAATGACGGTATTATAAATTGCAAAGCAAATAGAAGACTATCGTCTGTATAGCGGGCATTGGGAAATCTTTGTATGTACAAAGGAACTGAAGTACCATCAAACCCAACCCTTCCTGATAGCTTTTTAAAATAGTCTATGATTGAATATGAAATCTCTTTTTGTATAAATAAAAACCCATATTGAAGGTATTCTGAAAAATAAAGCTTGATAAAGGTACTACCATCCCGAAAGCAGTTGTATATATTTACCTGGTTGACTTCCAGTGTCTGACGGCGCATATCTAGGAGCATTCATCTGGAATTTAGGAAACAAAGATTCTGTAAGCCATTCGTAGCGGGAAATATAATCATAATATCCTTCTCTCTCAGCGGGAAACCTAATAATTATAAATAAATAGTATAAATTATTATATCTTCAAATTACTTTATGTGTTGTACCTTATAGTGACATTTAGGAGAGAAGGCAACTCTGGGGTCAGCGTTGGCGTCTCAGCCAACGAATCGTCGAATTGTATACCAACAATAAGTTCGTAAGTATTCCACACCGAGTTATTGGCGTCTACTATTCCCAGTAGATATTCCTCTAATGCTTTGCTGTCTTGAAGGCCAGTAGGTTCCAATGTAAAATTATTATATTCGTTTGGCAGATGCTGGCTTTTTATAGATTCAGCCATATTCTCGATAATGGTTAGAAGTTTTTCATTCTTTGGTGACCATGCTATAGTGAAACTAGAAAAAGGCTTGTCTCAGTAATGTAATTAAATTTTAAAATGTTTGGTTACTTGTCATCATACGGTGCAATGTATCCATTAAAAAATCAACCAAGGAGAAGTAAGAGGTGAGATAGTGCTTCCAAAAAGAAAGAGTTGAAAAGGGGGTACTTAATACTTTAGAAGATTCTACTAATATGAGTAATCTTATTGAACGATGAATAAATTATTTCTTGGTTAGACAGAAAAAGATCTTCGTAATTTTTAAATGTACCCCAAAAAGGTGGTTTAGGTCGAACAAATGGTTGCATCGATTAGTTGGACTAGTCAAGTTCAGCAAATGCAGTAAATACATTTTTACTTACTTGTACATATCATCTATTCCAATTGTGTGCTTATTATATATTTGGGCAGCACGATCTTCATGATAAGATAATCCTCTGAATACTACTAGTAGAGCTACAAATATCAATGGAGCCAATATTTCCACCGCAGTTTGTATGGGATGTCGCCATTGCAGAAGAAAATTCTTCCACATCAGCAATAGAAACTTCTCACTGCGTGTAGTCATAGTGAATACTGGATTTGAACGGATTCTAAAAAATATATATTTTTATAGCATATTTAGTACAGTATATCTATGACTAATTCCTTATCTGATTTTAGATTAACTTTTTTTTTAATTTGACAATAGAATTCTGAGATAAATCTCTATCTTGAGTATATTGATAAAAATAGTTAAAATTAATAATTCAATGAAAATAATGATTTCTTCAAAATGACGATTAACATATATAAATAGTAACTTTAGTATCTCAATTCCTGCTAAATCTTATGACTGTTAAACTTTCTCTTGCACTTGAGAAACTTCTAAAGTGGTTTCCTTAAGATTTTACGTTTTAGATATATTGTATAACGTGTGATGTTTAATTTGCTACAGATATTTTGAAGCAGGATCGATTTAGCACTATAAACAGTTGAGGCATCTTATATTTAACGGCATGTTAAAAGCTTTATTGCTACTGTAATAACTCAGTTGTCAAGATGTTTCGTCCTCCGAAGGCAGTCTAATTAAAGTTTACATACTATATTATATCCTGGTCGGAAGCCTTACTCATTAATTTTTAGAAAGTTAACGTACCTGGAGAAAGATATTTAAAAAAGAAATACTTTCAAATAATACAATATATTTTTGTGCGACCGTACGCGAAGTGGACATTTCGTGTATGCAATACAGTCTGCGAAATTCAATTTCACGGCCGTTACTCTTGGTAACTTACTGCAAGTATCTCCAGCCATTTTTACGATTTTTTACAAAACTAGTTGTTTTGTTTATGTCAGGTTACACGCTATGACATGCAAGCCGCCTTTCTATTTACAATGGTTTCTTAAAAGCAATGAGATTTGTAGTTAATATATTTTTTACGGTTGCACAAGAAATATTATATACACCATGTTCGTGAAATTCTTTAGCGGCCTCGAGATTGTCCTGCCTCGATCGCAAGCGGCCTCAGCGACAATTATTCTCTCGGTACGCTAAAAAGAGATTTGGCGGCCTTGGTATACAAATAACTATTTGGAGATACATAATTTAATTATTGAAAAAGACCTCAGATTCTGAAGCAGACCTTTAGTTTCGGTAGCCACAAGTCAGTAGTAGCATACATATTTTCAGACGAAAATTGCTTGATTCAGTTTGTGAGGTTTAAATGCGGTAACAAATCGTTTCCTCTAGCCCATACCACATCATAGTGCATGTTGCATGTGCAACCCTAATGGTTTTTCATAAACAGGGTGTCGCTTAAGTGTCTTGCCATAAGCTTCAGGATGTCTTCGTATTATCACTGAAGTTTCATCGCCGCAAAGTGACATTATCCCAAAATATCCTGGTTGGTTGATGACATGTTCGGTTTCTCTCCCACAGTTAATGTTTCGTCAAAAGGAATGAGGGTGGCGGAACATTATTCTTCCGAAACTTTTAGTGTGTCTGTGTTTAAGCGAGTAAAATAAAAGCAGCAAATCTTATTGTGTTTTTATCTCGAGAAGTTCTTGGTAACTACAAAATTCATTCTGTTCTACAGCATTAGTTAGAGATTCCATACTAATTTCTGTGTCTATGATGAATAGATCTTTATTTTCCGATATATCCTTTGAACATAAAGTTTTGCCTCTGCCTACAATTTTGCAAAACACTACCATCATTCTCGTAATCGTTTTTAGTAAGATGTTTTGGTTTGATAACCCGCACCTCTTTTTCTGGAACATGAAAGCTGAAGTCGATGAACAGCAAAACCATACAGATCTCTTATCACCAAACTAACAGCAGATGAATACATATGAGTAGCAAACATGTATGTAAATCTGACTCGAAACAGCCATTGACGTAGAACACACTGAATTGTTCCTGTAGAACGTAAAAGCATTTTACAAAATTGCTTTAATGTATTTCACTATGTTCAAGGGCATACAAACTGACCCTAGCGAAAAGTCGTTTCTGTCCATTAAATAAAACAATTGATTGTTTTACGTGCATTTTCGTGTTAACAGCTATTTTATTGTTAGTCCAATATAAAGGAAATAATTGGGGAAAAGCTGAAAATTGGTATATTGGCGTAAAAAGTGTTGCTAAGAAACATATCAAAACTCCTCCATGAGTGGATGATGAACTGGAAGCGCCATCTTGGGAAAATTGTGGGCGCAATCGCTATTTCAGAAAGTATTAATTTTACGAACATCAACGTTCAGAATGAAAATGTAGCTGACAAAATTTCCCAAAACTTCATTTGTTATCGAATCTCGTACGTTCAATAGTTTCTGAGATAGAATTTTTTCAGCAACTGTTATTTGTGAACGTTCCGAAAAAGTTACATTTCTTTCGTAAATATCTCAAATTCTATATAGAATTTTATAAAAGTTAAAGAGAATTAAATGTCCTACAAAAAGGTTAGTTATTGAATGTCTTGCAACCAATATTTCCGGTGTGATGATTGTGTAAAAAAAATGTAGATTTTCGTATACTTAGTTAATTATGCGTAAATCCTAAGTTAGTGACGCAATAATTAAAAAATAAAGGTTATAAATAAAATACACTCGAGGAAAAAAACGCACCAAAAATACCAAAATTCCAAACCGTCATAACTCGGCGGATTTTGGACAAAAATGGATGAACCTTTAAGTACTAAAAAGTTTAAAGTGTCTAGTTTAAGGGAGTGCGAGCGAATGTTACGTAAAGACCTTTCCGCCCCCCGCGACCGCCCGCAGAAAAAAAAGTTTTTGATTAAAAAAAAGTCAAACTTTAACAGCTTGTACGGCGTACCAAAAAAATCGTGGACCCTATCCACCACCAAGCCAATAAAGTTTAGTCCTTTCTCTGTCAAGTTTTCAAAACTTCGAGTTCCTACGATTTTTTGGCGCAGTTATGAATTTTTGAAATCTACCGTGCATTTTGTCGGTTGTTTTTCCTCTTCTGCCAGTGACATTATTATCGGTTGAGTTTGAATCTTTTCTTTTCCAAATTCAAAAAATTTTGAAAAATGTTTAATTAATAAAAACATTTTTTTATTAACGTTTATTTTTTTTAACGTCTAACCGCCGACAACGTGACCCGATGTGCAAGTCCTAAATTAATGTTTTAATTTGTATTTTACTAATGTTGAAATTAATCAGTATCAGAAAGTTATTCGAAGCGTTACAATGCCACAATTAACGGGCATTCAACGTGCACGAATTGTTGCTCTTTTGGAGGTAGGAGTTAGCATGCGACACACACACACCACGATGTGTAAAATCCGACCGACAACCTCCTCAGGGTGCACATCGGGTAACGCTGATGTCGGCGGTTACACGTTAAAAAAATTAAAGTTAATAAAAAATGTTTTTATTAATTAAAAACATTTTTGAAAATTTTTGAATTTGGGAAAAAATGTTCAAACTCAACCGGTAATAACGTCGCTGGCAGAAGACGAAATACTCCCGACAAAATGCAGGGTAAATTTCAAAAATTCATAACTTCGCGCCAAGTCATCGTAGGCACTCGAAGTTTTGAGAACTTTACAGAAAAATGGCTGAACTTTATTGCCATGTCGGTCGATTGGGCCCACGATTTTTTCAGTACACCGTACAAGCTGTTAAAGTTGGACATTTTTTGAATCAAAAACATTTTTTATTCTTCGGGGGATGGCGGGAAGCGGAAAAGCTTAAACGTAACATTCGCTCACATGCCCTTAAACCAGTTACTTTAAACTTTTTAGCACTCAAAGGTTCATCCATTTTCGTCCTAAATTGAAATCGTCCTAAATCCTAAATTGAAATATTGGTATTTTTGGTGCGTTTTCCTCAGGTGTATTATTATTATTATAAACCTACTAACTACATGAAACATTTTTTACAAATTACTATACAGGACATTTAAAAAAATAATACAAATGATTTTCTAATTTGAAATTTCAGCGGAACTTTATTTTCGTCACTGTTGGAATCTTCTTCATGAAGGTTTTGTAGCTATTTTTATTACAACAAACACTTTTTCGTAGGAAGTCATCCTGATTACCTACGGAAGAGAAACTACCTCCAAAACGGTTGTACGCACCTTAAATTGTTAATAACTTTTCTGCTGTCACTACGATTTAGTACGCAACTTCATATATATGTTATTCTACATACTATTCTGAGTAGATTTGCACAACGCACAATAGCTGTTAACACGAAAGAACCAAAAACAGGTCCTTTTCATTAAATTTCATGTCATTTTTCAAAGTGAAGAATCGCATCGCAGAGACATGCAGCATACGTAGCCCTTGTGACATATTATGTATGTACTATATTTATTGGGCCACCCTCCTTTTGGTGTATGTTTTACAATAAATGTTTTAATTTATATACAACACGTGAACTAAAACTCTGGAATAACTTCATTTCTATCGAAAAACACTCTAAAAGACATCGATTTTGTTCTAATCTTGATTATGCCTTAAAACTCTCTTGTTTATACAGTGTGCTCTTCAAATAAGCAGCTGATAATTTCAGCGTGTGTTTATTATCAAATTGTCAATTACTTTTTCTGCTAAATTGAACAGCGTATTGTGGCAACAATTACGCACATGTTTAAGGTAACTCGATATTTTGTAATATCACGTAATTGACGACAGAAGTCCGTCATGAGTTTTCTCGACACGGCACAGACCACTGAAAAGATTTTAACCGATTTTTTAACCGAAAGATGGTCCGTAGTTTCCATTGTTCTGTACACCTATCCAATATGGACTAATGAAAAGGTAAACATACTCCAGGAAAAATAAAGTTAATATTTATAATTTCTTATTCAAGATTATATTATCATAACCTCTTTTTCATAAATTTTTATAATATATCTTATCTAAGTTATTATGTTTTATATAATAATAAACCTTTGTCATTTAATTATACAACACTTTGTATAATCATAAATATTTTTTAGATAAGCACAAGATCAAACTGAACTTACTCGCAGAAGCAGTCACAACAGTATAGTATTATATGACTGTTATACAACGATCTATTGTAGCACAAGTTGTATAAGGTATACAGGCGCGGATTCACGGGGGGAGAAATGGGGGTTATTCCCCCCCCCAAAATGTATAAATAAGTATACATAGGATAGAAACAAATGATGTTTGATTAATTATTATGTATTAAAATAATTATTTTTCCAAAAATTTCCCCCAAAATAATTATCTGAATGTATATATGTACGTTTTCAACTAAACGAGCGCTACAAACGTCTTATAAAACAAGTATAATTTACTATTTTTTCTACTTTACGTTATTCTCAACTTAAGCTATTAAAACTGTCACATTACAATCAAGCAATTTTTGTCTGAGATATGTAGCAACGTTGCCAAATGGTATTTGAGGTTTTGTTGTCAAATTTTTGAAAGCAAAATATGTTTATATCTGATACTATGCAGAGTAGAAAAGAAATATTGCCAGTATCTTAAAACAAATAGTTTCTAATAATAATTTTATAATAGCTTTATAGTAACATAGCCTCTATTGTAAAACTGTTTACAGTATCAAAATGAGCCTATAGCTAACTCCAAGTAGAAAAAATAAATTTATTCAAGACTTTTGGTTTCTTCATACGAGGCCAGCTAACATAATTGACATATACAATCATACCACATTTAATTTGAACAAATTATTGTAAGTAATTAATGTGCGCTGACTTTGTAAACGATAGACACGTTAAAAATCTTCCAAACCAAAAATATCCCGTTTCTAAACTTTCAAACTAATTTAATTACAATAAAAAAAAAAGGTTAAAATTTACAATACCTTTATACTACTTACCAAGATTTCAAAATTCCCCCAAAACAGAAGCTACACAGAACTTGGCATGGTACAGCAGTGATGGCAAACTTCTGATACGTTGTATATGTAGGTTTTTAAACTGATAAGAATGATATAATATCAGTAGTATCTTCCAGGAATACACTTGAGATTATCGTGATAACAATGAAATTAACATTTATTTATTTTGCAGACCAAATATATATGCACACATCTATTAGCATGTTTTTTTTATATTTTTAAAGATATTCTTATGTACTTGCAAACAGTATTTTCATGCTCAATCTACTTGTTTTATAGTTAGTAATATATATGTATCTAATATAGATCCGAAAGATCAACAATAAACTTTTTACTATGCAAATAAGATAGACACAACATATATCGATTACTATCTTTGAAAATTAATTACATTGGATTAATTAGTACATGATAGCTATGACTCATACTAACAGAATGTACCATAGATCAAATGTAAGGAATTCACTGAAGTGCAAATCTTGTAGTGTATTATTCTATCATTCCAGAAATCTGCGTATCAGACAATCCCAAACAAAAACAAATACTGATAAAAACACCCGTGGTTGATTTTAGGTTAATCAATCGGAATGCTCAAAATAATCAATGACTAATTACTTTCTTCTGAAATATTTCGCGTGCACCTTAACAATCGACTAGAGATAATTGTATTATGTATGTAGTACATAATTTTAATATTTGTGGATTATCTTTCAGTCACTTAATTGAATCATTTTGCTATTACTTAGATTATTCCTAGATTTCCTATCTTTAAATTAAAAAATCAAAAACTAATAATTCGAGCTATATCGCCTAGAAAATATTTGTTTTTTTTTAAAGACTACTAATATTAAAAATTTTATTTATTGGGAATCAGCTATCCTTATTCTATAGGTAAATTGTACATAATAAAACATACTATGTAATGAATATCAATTATTCCCTTTTAAAGTGAGGTTATGATTTATTAATAATAAGCTTCGGTTTTTAGGTGCCACACCGAGGTAAAAAACTTATTTATGTTTATGTTAGTGTGTGTTAGTGTTTTATCTAACAATTAAACATCAACACGACTTAATTTGTATAGAGGTAATTAGAGCAGATACTGTTTGTAAGATATTGCCGAAGATACGATTATCAGTCCTTGCAGATTGTGCAAAACTCAGCTTCATTCTCAAATTTTAAACTTATTAAAACATACTAGCAAGTAATGTGTAGTAAAGCGCTAATAGCTTGGTTGACTATATCTAGATTTAGCAAATTCCAGATGTAATTATTTTGCTCAAAGCACAAAATTGTGTTATAATTTATACAATTAATAACATTCTTATAAAGAAAAAATCTAAATAATGTATAAGCTATATCTAATGTTGTTATATATTGTGCTAATGTATTGTACTTGTGTTAATGTAAATATTTAAATTTGTAATAAAGAAGTTAATAAACACATGCTCATAAAATAAATTCCTCTTTATTGTTTTATACTAATTAAGATCATTGAGTATCTTATTAACTGCTGAAAAGTACATGATATTTTTTAGATAAAGGTTAATTTTTATTTGTTTAGAATGCAAATTCATAGAGATAATTATATCACCCCGGCTGGGAATCGAACCCAGGGCCTTCCGGTTTCTAGGCGGCATCTCTGCCTCTGAATGTTTGCTAAATATCTAATTCATATGGAAATGTTGTCACTTTGCTTATAGTGCCGCAGAGGTGCTGCCTAGGTGTCGGGAGGTCCTGGATTTGATTCCCAGCCGAATTGATACAATTTTCTCTGTGGATTTGCATTCTAAACTTAATTTAATGTCAAACATTAATCAACAAATAAAAATTAACCTTTATCTAAAATTTATATAATTAATTTCCTTTCGGGATGATTCAGATTAATCTAGATGCTTTGAATATTGATGTTGTTGTCGGCGCATTGGCTATTTTAATTGGGCCATTTCATGCCAAATCATCACAGCTCACAACCCGACAATCTCAGATTTTCGTGAAATTTGGTAGGATGATAGAGGACGTAAAGTAACTTACGTATATAAAGTTATAGCTTTCAGTGATACATAGTAGTCATATAGCAGAGTTGGAAACATGATAAAAAATGTAAAATTTTCGCATACAAAGTAAACAAAAATAATTTATCTATGACCACCATAGAAAGTTACATATTCCGCACAATCTAGTAACCGTGAAAACGACCAATTGCAAAAAATCTCCAAACTCAACGGTAAAGTATGTGAGGAAGGAGTTCTCAATAATAAGTAGTTCTATTAAAACGCCATAGATGTCACCACTTGCAATATTTATAATATTATTAATTATTTGAAATATAAAATGTTACAAATTTTAGATAAAGGTTATTTTATTTTGTTTAATTAATATTTTACATTAAACTATATTTCGAATGAAATCCATCTAGAAAAAAAAATTAAGGTCAGACCCGGGGAATTGAACCCGGATCGCTCGGTTAGTAGCTACAGCGTAACCATTGAGCTACCGAGACGCCTTTCAATGATGTTTTTTTCTCATTATATAAAGTTACAATGATTGTTATTCAATTAAAACGTAAAATTAATTAATGTTTTACATTATTATATAATTTTTAATGTAATCTTATTTATTATTATTGCTAAATTACAATAAAAACATTGAAAACATTTATAATTTGCTACATAATGCGAGAATATTTGACATTTTGCGCAGAGGTTAATAACCTTGACAATTGAATTGTGATTTTTGTACATATAAATTATTTTTTAAAAACGAGTACATACGTATGATGATTCAGCTGTAAGTACTAAATAGTAGATTGACTGAAATTATACAAATTGTAAACGTATTATTACTATTGTCTTTACAAATTTAATGTTTATGTTTGTCGTTTTTAAAATTCTAGATGTATCATGAGTGAATCCGATGAAGGAAAATTGGGGTGTACACTCGTACACCTCCAAACATCGTGGAAGCGGCTCACATTACATCTCTTAATTTATTGCCAAATATTTCACGTAAAAAATATGAATGCGAGTGTAAATTCTTGGTTAAAAAACTTTCTTAGCTGTTGATTGTTTATTACTTTTTTTGTTGTCGTAGATAAAGTATAGTGTGTAACGCGTGCAAAAACACCAATTTCTCACTCGTGTGATTGCGGCATTCGACTACGTCTCATGCCAATGACGTGCTCAATCTTCACACTCGTGAGAAATTGGCACTTTTCTGCACTGGTAACACAATATACTATTATAACTCTACTTCTAATTATTGTAGAACTTTTATCTTAGGCTTGTTTTAAAGCTAAAAGACCACAGTTTTCATAAAAAATTGCTTTATAATTTATTGAGGTTTTCATTCCAAGGTCACATGATGTGACCTTTGACCTTAAATATCTAAGAAAGTGTATCTTCGATTTTTTGGGAATACAATATGTTATACAGTTAAATGCAATCTCTCTTTGGTGTAAGTTTCATTTTGGGAAGCCTTTGGGAACAGGAGTAAAAAAATTGTTAAATATGGTAGGTACACTTTTTACGGAAAACATGCATCTTTCAGTTCACACCAGAGTAATGTATTAGGTATTTAGTATATATCTGTGCAGATACCTGCAATTCTATTTACTAAGACAAGTATAGTTATGATGTTGTATCTGTACCTGCAGATACAAGTAGCTATACAGCTATACGATAATTTTTTGCAGCTTTTTTTCAATTTTTCCGTAGTTCTACAGGGTGTTATAAAATAATTGCCTATTCTCAAAGTTAAACTATTCTATTTTTCAAAAATGTATAAATTCTTAACTTGATCTTAGTCATTAAAATTTATAAGAAACGGTATATGTAAACTAAATTGAAAGAAAAGAGTAAAACACAACTTTAAGTTTTTTCAAACTAAATCTTCAATAAAAAGTTATTTTTTTAGGTTAGGTTAGGCAAGAACTTAGATTAGAAGTTATGTTGAAGGTTAGATTAGAGCTAAGGTACGTCGTACATACATAAGTACGTATTGCAGTGATATGGTGTATACCTTAACAAAACAAACTACAACACAACAGCATACCACTACAATATTTTATTAATAGATTTTTGCCCCGTCACTAGCTCCAACTTTAGTTTCAGTAAAGCACTCGACAAATATCTCTGAAATTTAGAATACAATAACCTTACCTTACCAATTTCTACAATCAATGGGTCCACCTTTAATCGTAACACCTGAGCTGGGAAAATTGCAACAAACTGAAAATCACAAATTATTTCCACACAAGGAAGAAAAATGAACAATAAATAAAAATTAACAATATATAAGAAGAAACAGAAATTTTTATTTCATTTAAACACAAATAAAAAAAATAAACAATTGACAAAAACTACTAATCAGCCTTTTAATATTTTTTTTATAGGTTATGTTAATGTTTGGGATTTCTACTTCAATTTTTGTACCTTATAACTAAACTACTTATAACAACAATTTAAATAAAAATTAATGTAGTCGAATTTTCTCAATTCTTTTTTTTAATATATAATAGAAATAGTTTAAATTGTCTCAATAGTTAAGTCTTGTTATATTTTTTTTATAATTTTAATAAAATTTGTCCGCAATGATCTTATTATTTTAACTTATTTTACGTTATTGGCCAGTATAAATTTAAATCCACTTACAATTCTCGGTCGCACACTAGGCACTTCTTCAGATTTGAAAATTCTGCTATGGTAACCACAACCAAACTCTTGACTGTTGGTGAGATTTTTAAAATGCAAGTCTACAAATTCTTCTTCAAATGTATTTCAAAATAACAAGTTCCATAAGTGTTGAAATTATCCAAATCAATTCTATGATTTATAATTTTCTTGACATAATGACAAACAGGTAAGCCATATCCATTTATATGCATGAATTTCGATTATTCAAAATTTGTAACCTCACTTTATCTTTCCAATTTATTATCATGCTTGTTTTTTTTTAGGTTATAAAATATGAGAACAACACGTCCTCCTTCCAATACGTTTTAGAGATTACTAATTGTTTTTCACAATACAAATTGCATTAAAACATATAGAAAAACAATAAAATAACATAATCAAGTATTCCTTGGACCAAAATCTGACATTTCAGATTATTTTTAAATAAAATATTATTTTCATTAAATTTTAGATTTGAACACATAAAAAGAATCCCCAACACTACCTTAAACTAATAAAATAACATTTCTATTTCTAAAACCCAACAATAACTCACAATTTTGAGTCGAACAAACAACTATTCACGCTTGTCAAAAATTGTAATAAATTCCATTTAAATCTGTCCAACCACCAATTTAACCCATTAATCTTTACATAATCTGATTATCTAACTTTTCCCAATGATTTGACATCAATAACAAACACTTACAATACAAAATTAACTAAAAAAGAAATATATTCTCGGCACAGGTGTATTGACATATTTAAATTGAATTGGCTGATAAAACAACCATAGAACTACAAAAAGCTTTATACAACTTACACAGCCAAGATGTTATCCAACTAAATTCCACAATAACATCATGAACCTAAATTAATTAAATGAGAACGGTGGCTTGACAAGCCAATACCATGTATCGTAGAAGAAAAAATAATCACCCTATGAAAATTAAGCAAGGTAAGTCTCTTTTATAGATGCTAACTAACTCATAATAGCCCGTTTTATTTTATTCTAGGTGCAATTTACCAAGTTTGAGCTATTGACGGTTCCTTAAGAAAAACACTTCAATGTACCAACCGTTGTATTATAATTTACAATTATCAAATCATACACCACCTACATAGTATCCTTTTGTTAAAATATAAAACTTCTTATGCATGTTAACATAATGTGAATAAATTATTCTTCTAAAGAAACCCATTTTGAAAATTATTTACAAAAATTGAGGTTATGTAATGAATAGCTCGGATCGTTAAATAATCTTGCATGAAATGTAACTTTAACAAGAAATTATTACAAAAAGAATGTATTTAACTTAATTCCTGCATATAGCTAGCTTCAACCATACTTCTGATACTATTAAATAAACCTTTTAACAAAGATTCAATAAGAACGCCTGAAAGATAGGCAACCCAAATTACCTATTTAACATTTCTACCTTCAAATATCACAGCAGTATGTATATAAGTACATAAGCACATAAAAGATAAGTACATCAGTACATAAGAACATAAGTACATAAACTGAAAACAATTACCGCAAAGTAAAACTTAATAGTAAAAATCACAGAATCCATTTTATTTTGTTTGGTCAGTAGTCGGTATAAAAATGTGCAACTTTTGACTGGGACACCCTGTACAGCTACTTGTATCTGCAGGTGCAGTTACAATCACATCATTGCTATAAAAAGACAGTAGAGGAAGCGAAAAGGACGGCGATAAAAAATAGAAAATACTGTATACTAATAACAGTAGACATTAAGAATGGATTCAAAACGGTACAATGGAAAGACATAATCAACACAATGGAAAGTATGCATCTTAGCCAAATTATAAAAAAGGTAATGACAAGTTATCTAGAAGATAGAACCTGCGGAGTACCACAAGGATCAGTCCTGGGGCCGCTGTTATGGAACATATATTATAATGACATATTACAATTAGAAATGCCAATGGGGGTAAAAACGATATGTTTTGCAGATGACACGGTTGTAATAGCGATGGCAAAAACGAAAGAAAATATTGCCACATTAGCAAACATAGCAATAGAGAAAATAAAAAACAAAATAGAAGGAAAAGAATTAGAAATTGCGGAGGAGAAGACGGAAATGGTTATCCTTTATGGCGGTAGAAAGCTAAAAGAAATTACGATAAGAATGGGAGAAACAGAAATAACCTCAAAAGCTGCGATAAAATACCTAGGCATATGGTTCGACCATAATTATGAAATGAAAGAACACGTCAAAAAGACATCGCTAAAAGCAAAAAAACAATATCGGCGCTAGTTAAACTCATGCCCAATATAAAAAGCCCTACCGCACTTAAGAGGTGGACTCTTAGCACAGTGGCGCATTCTATAATTCTCTATGGAGCCCAAATATGGGACCAGGCACTTATATACAAGAAATATAAAAATATGCTAGAGAAACAACAAAGAAGACTAGCATTAAAAATAGCTAGCGGGTATCGTACGATTTCAACGGAAGCGATACAGGTAATAGCGTCGACTGTCCCTATAGAACTACAAGTAGAACAGATAAAGCTCTCATATGGAAAAGATAAAGAAGGTAAATTGGAAATAAAAAACGAAATTACAAATAGATGGCAACAAAAATGGAACAGAATTGCGGGTAAGGCAACATGCACGAAGCTATTAATAAAATATATCGAAATGGATAAATAGGAAACATGGTCGGGTCGACTACTGTATGACCCAATTCTTGAGGGGACATGGATGCTACAAAGCCTACTTAAAAAGATTTACAATAATAGAGGCGGACAGCTGTACCCACTGCAATGTAGAAGACACTCCCGAACACACATTCTTCACCTGTGACAAATGGATAAGAGAAAGAGAACGGCTGCGGACAGACCTGGATAGAACCATCACGCCTAATAACATAGTGGAATGTTAGAAGATGAGAGGAACTGGAATAAAATACACAACTCTATAAGAAAGATCCTAGAAACAAACGAGGCTGAGAAAAAAAGAGAAGGGTAAAGGGAAAGCAAAAGGACACTGAAGAAATGCACAAGCAGTACCAGGATTCTCTGTAGAGACTGGGGGCGGGGTTTTACTTAGTAGGTCCTTCTTGAGAAAGAAGGGAATCCAACATACTTAGGAATGCGGGTTCCTAAGTATCTATGAAAATTTCCTCGCCTCCCACGAAAAGAAAACATCATTGCTATACTTGTCTTAGTAGATAAAATTACCCAAGTACAATCAAAAATTTCAGAATACTGTAATGCAGAATTAATAACACCCTGTAGAAGTTGGGAAAACTTAAAACAAAGCTGAAAAAATTAAAGCAAAATATTACATAATCGTGAAAATCACATACTTTATTTTGTTCAGTCAGTTAAGGCAGTGTTCGGTGTTAAAATGTGTCATTCTTGATTGGGACACCCTGTAGAGCTACCTGTAACTGCAGGTACAGGTACATCATACCCATACTTATCTTAGCGAGATAAAATTTGCAGGTATATGCACAAATATATACTAAATACCTAATA
This sequence comes from Agrypnus murinus, assembly GCA_929113105.1. Classification (NCBI taxonomy): domain Eukaryota; kingdom Metazoa; phylum Arthropoda; class Insecta; order Coleoptera; family Elateridae; genus Agrypnus; species Agrypnus murinus. The sequence continues at coordinate 47,950,368 of OV816031.1, forward strand.
CGATACTCAGGTCTGAACGCCCAGATGCATGCTTTGTGTAAAAAGTGTGTAACTATCATATTTAACATTTTTTTACTCCTGTTCTCAAAGGCTTCGCAAAATGAAACTTACACCAAAGAGAGACTGCATTTAAGTGTATAACATATTGTATTCCTAAAAAAATTGAAGATACACTTTCTTAGATATTCAAGGTCAAAGATCGCATCTTGTGACCTTGGAATGAAAAACTTAATATTTTATTATAAAATAATTTTTTATGAAAACTATGGTCTTTTAGCTTTAAAATAAGCCTCGGCTGGAAATTCCACTATAATTAGAAGTAAAGTTATAAATTATTCTTGTACACCTTGTCAGCATAAATTTTACATTTTTTAGCATGTTTGCAACCCCGCTGTATGAATACCGTGTATTACTGAGGGCTATAACTTTACATAAGTAAGTTACTTTATGCCCTCTACCGTCCCACCAAATCCCACAAAAATCTGAGATGGTCGGGTTGAAAAGTTCATTTTTTGTGATGATTTGGCGTGGAATGATCCAATTAATAAAATCAAAATATATCTACTTAGTTACTTTATATGTTTGCTAAATTCATAAGGAAAATTTGTCAGTTTGCTGATAGTCGACCGTAGCTCACAGGCAGAAATGACCCCTAAATAACGGAAGGTCTTGGGTTCGATTCCCTGCCGGGGTGATACAATTTTCTCCATGAATTTGCATTCTAAAGTCAATTTAATGTAAAACATTATCTGGATACAGTGGAGAAGATTATTGGACCTATTCCTAATATAAGAATTAAATAAAATAAAAAAATATATTACCTGCAGCAAATTCAAGTAATGTAATTAAGTTAAGTAAAAGTTACGTTCATCGCATTTTAAGAAAGCATAAATATTGATCTGACGAGTATTCATCCCACTATTTGTAAGAAATCAAGACTTTATTAAGTTACAGCTCTGGGAACTATACTATTTTCACAACAGCTTTCACTTATATGTGTATTATATGTAAAGTGATGCCAATAAAGTTGCATTAGTTAAATTCTTTTGTCATAGTTTGATTTAAGATTAGGATGATTTTTAATATCTGTGGCAGAAGAAGATATTTCGATAATAATTGTTAGAGGTTACAAAAATTATGTAAGTCTTGTAATACACTTAGGGAAATTCTACATGCATTAAAGTGTATTTTCAAAAGGCACTCAGAGTTTAACGCAAGCTGTGGAACAGTGCGGACGCTATGCGTGTGCTCTGATATTCACGGTGCAACGTTCGACCTCAATAGATAACTGATAGTCTTTTAATACCGTGAGTAAAATCTAACAATTTATTTATTCTTATAAACATTAAAACCACGAACCACAATCAAAATTCATCTAACGATGAAACCAACCTGCAAAATCAAACGCCGCAAAAGCGCAAATTTGATAAATTAACGCCACCCATCAAAGAAGTCCAAAAAAGATACCTCTGGTCAACTGACGAGCTATTAGAACAAAATCAATTTTTCAATTTATCTCACAACGTCGATGATAAAAGCGAAAGCCAGCAAAGTCAACAAACCAGAAATGAAGCACCCCAACAACCAACAACCGTAAACAAAAAAATTCCACCAATCTACCTACCAAATCAAATAAACCACACCGCGCTGGTGGCAGATATCAAAACCATGACCACAGGCTCATTCACAACAATGTGTAACTAAAACACAATTCGAATCAACCTTGAACAAGAAGATGACTACCGCACCCTTGCAGAATTCTACAGAAATAATAAAATCCCCTACTACACCTTTCGTAACCCCAATAGCAAACCCTTATCAGTGGTTATCAAAAACGTACCGCTGTCGCTAACCAAAGAAGAAATTAGCGAAGCCCTAAAACCCTTATCTGTTATCAATATAACTCGCCTATTAACCAAGGATAAGCAACCACTACCAATATGTGCAGTCGATCTAACGAATAACGACGAAGGTAAACGAATATTCACCCTTAAACAATTGCATTACTCCATTGTCACAGTGGAACTGAGAAAGAGTGCATCAAACATACCGCAATGCCATAGGTGTCAGATATATGGTCATACCAAGAATTACTGCACCTTACCACAAGAATGCGTCAAATGCGTAGGCACCCATAACCACACCGCCTGCAATAAGAAAGCCAGCGAAAAACCAACATGTGCAAACTGCGGTGGAGACCACGCAGCCAGTTATCGAGGATGCAGCCACCACAAGGAACTTCAACAAAAACGCTTGAACAATAGGAGCACTAACAGAACCTACCCCAACAATGCCCATGTCAATGAAAATCAAACATACGCTAACCGAGTGCAAAACCTCTTAAACAACATCTCAAACACTAGAACAAGTACATCACACTATTCATCCGTACCTACCATTCTCAGCAATCTCATTAAAATTTTAACTGACCTAATAATCCCATACCTTTCCCAAATCGAAACCTTCATTGTCAACACCATTTTACCATTTTTCCTCAATGGACCTTAACCCGCAACGAACACTCGAAATATCAACAATCCTTAACTGGAATGCTAACGGCATAGCCACCCAACGATCAACGTTTATAGCTTTTTTAGCTAGATACCAAGTCGATATTGCCTGCATTACAGAAACTCATCTAACTGAAGGCGAAGCATTCAAAATCCCAGGTTATCGAGTTTACCGCAAAGACAGAAACGCTCTAATAGCGTCTGGCGGAGTGGCTATCATTATTAAACAAAAACTCTACCATAATCCAATCGCAGACCCTCTTGATGTTACACTAGAAACTACAGGACTAGAAATCAAATTAAACGACACAAGTAATCTTACTATTATAAGTGCCTACAAGCAACTTAATAAAAGACTAAGCGAAACTGACTTGAAAACGCTATTTAATACAAATCAACCAACTCTGATGATACGAGACTTAAACAGCAAACTCATAGCCTGGGGCTGCAGAGCAACTAACCCTGCAGGTGTAAAACTTGAACAATTTTCAACAGCGCATGGTCTCCAAGTTTTAATACCAGACGAATACACCTATTTTCCCTATAGAACCGACCATCAACCGGACATATTAGATATTGTCGTCCAAAAGAATTTCACCAAGCCTATTGCACAAAGGGTAATATCCGAACTAAACTCAGATCATCTGCCCGTACTTATCTCCTTCGACAGCTCTCCTAAACCCAAACCCCCTCCTGTGCGATTAACCAATGGACCAATAAACTGGGACGTCTTCCAAGAAACATTGAACCGCAACGTTACAAAGATGAGAACCCTTAACAATCAGGAAGACATCGACGTAGCTGTCTCAAACATCACCACATCGATAGTTGATGCTGCCAAAACGGCATCCATAAATAAATCCAGACATCACAAACCTGACTATAATCTCCCTCCTCGCTATATAGTCGACCTGATCAAGCATCGTAGCCAAACTAGAAAACTCTGGCAGCGCACGAGAAGCCCTGAAACCAAACGACTATTGAATAACCTTACGCATCAATTAAAACGCGAAATGGACGACTATAGAATACAATCCTACCGCAAACACATCGCCGACATCGGCCCCGGCGACCCAGGGATGTAGAAAACCACTAAGAAAAATCTTAAAAGCTCCTCAAGAGATACCCACACTTAAATTAGATAATGATACCTACTACACAGATGACAAAAAAGTCACAGCATTTGCCAATCACCTTGAACTGACTTTCACACCGGCAATCTCCAGTACCCCTACACAAGTGGTACATATTTTGAATTACATTGAAACACACCACCCTGTCATCACCGACAACAACCAACCCACATCCCCAAACGAACTCGGCGAACTTATAAAGGCACTACCCAAACGTAAATCACCTGGCCATGACCTAATACCCAACATTGTCCTCCAACACCTAACTAGTAAATGTCTAGCTTACCTATCAACCCTGATAAACGCATACCTGAGAATAGGATATTTTCCCCAAAGCTGGAAGCACGTTCATGTGCTCATGTTCTCCAAACCTGGAAAGAACAAAGAACATATGACTAGTTACCGACCAATAAAGCCTATTAACTACCCTCTCCAAGCTTTTCGAAAAAGTCATACACATACGTCTACTCAAAGTAGGCAATGCATTATATATTCTACCATCCTTTCAATTTGGATTTAGAAAAGGACACTCAACCTACCATCAATTACAAAGAATCAGCGAATTTGTCGAAACAGGTTATGAAAACAAATGCTACACCACCGCAGTTTTCCTAGATGTCGCCGCAGTTTTTGACAAGGTTTGGGTTGAAGGCCTCAAGAAAAACACTCCTAGATTACGAAATACCACATTACCTCCAAGCTGTCATTTTTTCTTTTTTAGAAAATCGGACCTTTGCCGTTAAAATCAACGCAACAATCTCCGAAACCAAACCAATACGGGCTGGAGTCCCGCAAGGCAGCATCCTAGGCCCACTCATTTTTAATATATACACTTCCGACATTCCTTAAATCCCTGCCACAATAGCAACATTTGCTGATGACACAGCCATCGTAACACAAAACACAAACCTGGAAATAGCAATCCGACAATTACAGAACGCAACAGACAAATTCAGTAAATGGCTCAAAAATTGGAATATCAAAACCAACCCTTCTAAATGCCAATGCAAAATTCTCACTCTTAGGAAAATTGTTGATCCCACCCAGATCCTTATCGATGGAACCACAATACCCTGGAACCCCAGAGACTCGGCAGTCAAATATCTCGGAGTACACCTGGACACAGGACTGACTTGGAGCTACCACATCAACCAAAAATTAACGCAATGCCATAATAGACTACGACAACCCTATCCCATCATCAATTGCAAAACCCCACTCAGACCCGAATGCACCATCCTCCTATACAAATCCCTACTACGACCTCTAGCATTCTATGCCTCTCCAGTCTGGAGCAACACCTCTAAATCAAATATTTTAAAACTCAAAAGATTTCAAAATAAGGTCCTGCGAACAGTACCCCATAGTTCATCCGCAATGCACAGCTGTACCATGAGCTGGGAGTCTCACCAATTAAAAATTATATTATCACAAGCACCACGAACTTCTTTTCAAACATCGACAAATGCGAAGGAGCAATACACTATAATCTCGGCCAGCGCAATATTCACCAAAGATTGAGGAGAAAACTTCCCCAAGACATTATTCACGACGAGGAAGACTAAGATTATTTACATAGACCTATAGAGGCCACTACTGCCTGCCTCCATGAGACAAACGCAGCTAGTATGTGTGCATGTGTATATGTATAAATATGTGTGTGTATATGTATATATATGTAAATATGATAGCTTTAAGTCACAACACAATAACGTCAATATTATGTAGTCATAGTTATATTACTTCAAAACTGTCATGCATAACACCTGTAATGTTGAACTGACAAATGTTATAATTAAAAAAAAGGCACTCAAACTTTTTATATTATGTGACAGTAATAATAATAATGGCTTTATATTATTCAAACCATTATTAAACCATCACATTGTATGTACCACGGAATATGCTTTTACCACATTTCAATGTACTTGGCCTTTAACATCGTTCAGAAAGTAAAAATCTACAAGATCTATAGCAAGTTTGAAAGAATACTTACAGAATCATATCTTAATGAATGTTTTTAATCTTTGATAATCTCTAGACTCAAAATGGCTTTGTAAGGCCTTTCTAAGAATTGTGACAAATGTGAAAATTTCTATGGTATAAGTTTGAGCCAAAATACTCGTGCAAGGTCCTTTTAAGATATTAACTATTACATATTTATTTCATTTTTTAATGTAATCATTTAATCAAGTTCTTGAAATAAATTTCGGAATTACCTACTCAAGTGGTGGATTTGGTATGAAAAACTCTTGACTCGAGAGCTGTTTGATAATAACCAACATAATAAGCAATGCTAGAATTCTAAAATCCACATCAAACGAGTTAAATTAATGTATGACGCAATTTATGGAATCAACACAAATTGTTCTTTCTCGGGTAGCACTAATTCATTTAACTCGTTATATTTCGAAAACTAAGCAAAATGAGCCTGATATAAAAGTAGTTTTTGTGATTGTTTTTGAATTTTGTTCACCATGCAGTTGTTACAGAGAAGAACGAAAAACAGATATAAGGATGATAGTCGCGTAGCCGTATATCACAGATTCGACGTTAAAGATATCTTGCCCACTTCTCGACGAGCCACTAATTTCCACTATAAATCTGTTATTTTTTTTAACTTTTGTCATCTAGCAGTTGTAATCATGTAATCACAATTTGATCTTGTGTGTAAGGAGGCTTATCGGTTTTTGTTCACAATCAATTACAAAATCAAAAACAAAGATCTACTATGTTGTAGGTAATATACTAATATTTTCTTACAAACTAGCCACTATCGTAGCTAATGTAAATTCGTCTGACCTAAGTACGTGTACATTCTGAATTTGAAAAGTTATAATTCCGCTTTCCCCTTACCTACGCTATTTTACCAGGTTTTCGACTACTTTATCTTTTTTCTGGTTTGTTTTGTTTTTTTTGTAAAATTGCAAAAACAAACTGTAGATGTATGTTTGCAAAATTTGTTGTTATTTATGTTAGAAAGGTTATACAGTGCGGATTTCCTTCGCGTATGTTCAATTATTAAATTATGACGTCAAATACATTGACACTCCTGACAATTGAATCGGTCAATGCAGAAACTGAATATGTCCACTTTTTGTGTAAATTGAGTTATACATGAATTCACCATAACTCAAGGGTGCCCGATAGAATGGTGCAAAAATATAGCATGTCCTACTTTTCTATAATGTAGAAAAGCGATGGTATAGTACAGAAGCTGAAGAAACATAGGACGTGTTCAATCTCTGTAGCGGTATGTCTTATATATATAGGATGCGCTGAAGTAAAAGCAGCTTAGCTGATATTAAATGAAGCCATCATCGCGTCGTTTTGACATATGCAAGTGATATTTTGTTGAGGGAAGTTCTCTATGCAAAAATGTCTAAATCAACTAGTAACAGTGTTTACGAAGAAGAAAGTAAAACCGAACAACCTAGGAAACAGTTGAAGGTATTTCCCACTGACTCCACAACCTCTCCAAAACTGAAAGATTTATGAAATACATTGAGAAAGAATTTGACGAATTTTACCAGCAATTTTATCCTAAAATGGCCTATGAAAGAGAAAGAGGAAGACAGCGCAGTGAAAGCAGACAATGTTTAAAAATATTTTTATTTGTATTTAGGATTTTCAGATTTCTTTTGTTAATATTAAGTTCAGTTGTTCTTTTGTCACAAACAGTGCGGGTCTTAGGCCTCTCGGCACCCTCGGACAAAGTCCTTCAGAGCGCCCTTATTAACTTTAAAAAGTAACTGTTACTGAATTATTTTAATGATTTTACCAACTTCGGTGCCCCAAACAGCCTAGCGCCCTCGCACCCCCTCAAAGGTCGGCACTGGTCACAAAATAGTTTCTTGCGTATTCTTTGCATTTTATTTGCAATCAATGCAGAAACTGAACATGTCCACGTCTTATATGAATTTTTTTTCTCTTAGAATACAAAACTTTAAGTAAATTAAACCATGATGTGATCTTACCTAATAGATACCCTTCTTTCATATCCCAAAAAGTCACGAAAGTCCATAAAAGCAACATTGAGTAATTCAGTTTTTCTCAAAACAAGGTGGTTGGGACATATTTAGTTTCTGCTTTGACCGATTCAATTATGCAATCAATCTTACCTGACAGCTGTGAGTACAGTGAAATTTTGCTTGGCTATTGTTGAATGCACGTGTGTGGAAAATGTATGTTACGCAACGATCAGAATTAAGTATTTTATTAATGAAAATGAGCAAAAACTATCTTCACAACGAACAAAATCTCAGTTTACTAATCTGTCTAATTTGGCTGGTTTGCTAAGAACTTTCTACTGGAAGTGAATCTTCCAACCAAAATAACTTCAGGCCAAAAATCAGGTGATAGAAAATTCTTAAAAATAGTGTACTCATCAGTATCTATCTTGAACGAAGTATAGGTACCAATCTCCTCGAGATTTCAATTTTTCCGCTTTGAATTCGCAAGATGGATGCGCTTGCTTCAAATGCGCTTTCAAAGTTTGTTCTGTTCTACTAAGCGCAAGTCTATATACGTGAAAGCCAAATATCCTAATTTTGAAGACGGAACAGAAGCTGCAGTTACCCATGTCCTCGAAACATCAACAGTTGTAGCAGTAGTCGATCTTGTGCCTATAACTACACGTCTTTGTGGAGTAGAAGATTGATTTCTTGTAGCGGATGGTTTCCTAACAAAAGGTAGTTTAACAGTTTCATTATCTTCATTTTAGTTGAAGATCTTTTGTCTCATCATTTTTGTTGTTAACATTAGTTTTATTGCTATATTTATTTTTATTTATTAAATCATTGAGTAAAGCTGCTTGCTCGATAATAAGGTTGTTTTGCGTTTTAATAATGATTTACAGCTCTCTATTTTATGTTTAAATACACTTTTAAATAAACTTCTTAACAACTTTGTGTCTTAAAGCCACATCCTTCAAAAACTGTACTTTTTGTTTTTAATTTTCTATTTTATTAATTCTAATCACAGTTTTTTGTTTATTCAAACACATTACTCAAACACTTAAAAGGTACAACCATATTCGATTTTTTGGAAAATGGCCTCAAAATGGTGTTTTGGTATGCGCCTGCAAAATTCCAGCCTCTTAGGCCTTATAGTTTTCATTAAGTGAGAGAAATTTCTGACAGGCAGTTTTCTTCACGTTTCATTGGAATAACACGGTGGGGCACAGCATTACATACTTTCATAGCCAGTTTCTCTATAATGCTTAAAACCAAAGTCAATACCAATTTAAAAGAACACTGAAGAACCAGAATCAACACCAAAATCCAAATTAGAATCCAAAAACAAAAACTAACTTAAGTAAAAGCCAAATCAAGCCACTCAAGTCAAAATCAAACAAAAACAAATTCGGACTAAAAAGCGCCTTTAAAGAAGAAGACATTATAATGGATTATTTTTCACAAGAACAATTAAATATTATAAAAAATCTATGCTGCATATTACTGCTTCAACAATAAGCTTTAATTATGTTCGCCGATGGGATGATTGACACCACCGGCAATTTCACTGCATCTTATATACCCCCACATCTTACATGTACATACTTGCACATTCAACTACCATTGCTAAAATTAAAGATGGTTGAAAATCGACATCTCTATAACAACTGACAGATTTCGAGAACAATTGAACAGATTCTGTTGCCGTGTTCACTGCTCTATAACTTCTTCCACGAAGAAGTTTAAACTCATATAAAAATTGCTCGGATGGTCTTTAGAAAACCGAACAATGAGCAAAAAACATAGAAAATCATCAGCAAAATTAACATAATCTAAGACAAGATGTGTTACGATAATACAGTCAAACTATAGGCGTGCAAAATTTAGGTAGAAAAAGATCTATAGCTATAAAAAAGCTCGTGGTGTATATCTCTTAAGCATAACTTGCAATCAGCATTTTTCTAATAATCATGATTTTTTTGGATACTTCTTCTTACCTGATATGCTGCCTTTGCCCCGCACCTAGATAAGATAATGGTAATTTCAGTATTTCCCTATCTCGAAAATAGATTCAAGTATTATACGTGTTAAAGCAATAGTAGGACGAAACTGCCAACAAATAATTAACCCAAAACCGACAAGAATGGAAAATTCAAGAAAAGGCCTATATCCAGCAACGGATACAAAAAAGTTGTTAAAGAAGAAGAATGTCTGTAAAACTCTAAAGTTTGTAGCTTAACCCATCTAAGAGGCACCCTTTAGAAACGCTTTCCTGTAACCCCTTGGCTTTTGTGTCTCTGTTCTTCTTATACCTATTTGTGGGTTATACCTTAAATCTAATTGCTAATCTTGTGTAAAGGCATTTGACAAAGATTCAAATACTCTTATAGTTCTTCTGATCAGTTTATCTGCTGTTGGTAAGGTTACGAGTATATCTCTTTTCTGCAGATCAAGAAAGAGATCCCCTAACTCTGCAATGCATCTACCTTTATCCCCATATTTTCTAAAAATTCAACAGAACCTAGAATTCCTTTCAGCCCACTGTATTTTGATCTCTGTTGATTTCCGCCATGTGGAGAATTTAACACCTGTAATTTACTGCAAATTACACGTTCAATAATATTAATTTATATTAGAATCGCTATAAAATTATTATTTTAGTGTTTATTGCAGGCTTTCTAGTCATCAGCTTGAAACTTTTGTAATTGCTTTATTATTAGAGGTAGATCAATAATATTTTAGTTTCACGTTATTAAATTATATGTATATCTTTAACGCTACGTTGTGTTTTTTATTGTACTTTTTAAATTAATTTTTCAATTCATTAAATTAACCGTGTTACAATTATATTCTCTTCGTAGCGACAATGCTACGAGTATAACATTCATTCACTCGCCTGTTAAAAAAAATTAAATTATAAAACTTTCTACCAATTAATTAATAAAAATTAATTTTCCATGGCATAACATGTCACCATTCTACACACTTCGGTTCTTCTGGTGGTAGAAGGTTCCTTATGCATTAGGGTGAGCCGAAAAAGTCGACTCGAATTTTTTTGATTCTGATTGATATTTAACAAGATTTCAGACTCATGTAAAGTAGGCAGTGAGATATTGGCGCACGCGCAATATGTAGCGGGACAGCGGCTCTGAGCTAGTAAATAAAGAATTCAATCAGTTGACTTTGACTCTATTTCCACAAGTTTCACCAGCAAAATCACTTAGGCTTGCTGAACGAAAAGCTGCATCTGTTTCTAACACTCGAGTTTCAAAACCTTGTCATTCTACTCAGATTGAAGTTCCAGTTATAAAGAAAACTATTCAAATGAGGTTTAAAAACTGCCATCATTAGTAATGGCTTGCGATAGAATGACTACTGCAACAATTGCAAATGCCGTTTTGCAAGATGACGGTCTTATTAGTCCAGAAAATGTGTCAAAATTTATAGGTAAAAATAAGATAAGCAGAGAGATAAATGTAGACAGACAAAAAATTAAACAGGAAAAATTTGAAAGGATTGGGTCTCTGCATGTCTGTACTTTGACGGCAGGAAAGACAGCACTTTGGTAAATTTCTAAGAAAAATAAAAGTACTACAGGAAGGTTATATTACAAAAGCATCACTCTGATATCATCGGAGCCACGAACAATATTTTTGGAGCATGTGTCACCAGATAATTCTACAACAATAAATACTTACTATCAGTATTGTAACAAGAGAGAAAAAGAAAGAACCTCTTGTTCACACAACAAATGGAATATTCTACAGCATTCGAGAGAATGACGCATCGCACTAAGCATGTAAACCAGACGCGGTTTATCTAGTGCCTTCTAGAAATACATAGTAGGTTCCAGCGGCTTCTGGTACGATTATATGAGGGTATAAAATCGACTTCGCGGATAAAAGAGGATCAGTCAACAGCTAGTCATTAACTGTGTATTACGAAATAAATAGTAAATGTGAAGATAAATGTTGTATTAGAAATTCATAGTCTGTAAATAATAGTTTTAATGGTTTATAATTATAGCGTTAATTTATAGTGTATTCATTAGTGTTTGTAAATAAATATTAATTATTAATAGACGATTTAAACGGCACTTTTGTTATTATTTTAAAAAGAACGTTACAGTGGTGTCAGGTGTGGGTGAAGACTGTCGATATCGTCATGACCCGTTCTACAGGAACCAGAGTATAAAACCTGTTCTGGGACAGAACAGACTTGAAGAGGGGGGCAGTGTAACAAGAGAGAAAAAGAAAGAACCTCTTCTTCAATGTCACCGAATCCACATTAACGTTCATAATTCTCACCGGTACTATCTTTCCAACCTTGATCAGCGCTTTTCCCACCAGTATACCACTATGGATCTTCTTATCACAGACAGGCTCCATCATTCGCACACATCCTACCCGAAGATCTCCATCCAAACCTGCCTCGACAACCATCTCGCTTTGACCCGGCAATATCACATCTTCAGTCAGCAAAACCCTTACAACCGGATCTTCTCGTGGGTGCAACGGAAGTTCTTCGTTACCGACCTTCAAAACACCCTCTTTCAAATCCAACGTAAAACCAAATTTTCTCAGGAGGTCCATTCCCAAGATGAAGTCATCAGTGATATCGGCTACCAGCACCTCATGTTCACGTTCTTCACTTCCAATGCCAATCTTCATCTTCACCACTCCGCGTGTTGGTATCACTTCACCTGTTGCTGTACGGAGTTGAGTAGTTGTCGGTAACAATTTAATACTTGATTGTAGAACATCAGGGCGTACGATGGATTTTGTCGTCCCCGTATCAATAAGTAGTGGAACAGTTCGGTTAGCAATCTTTCCATCTACAAACAAACTGCCGTTACTATTCTTTGATGTTACGGCATGGATCGTGATCTCCGGGGCATCTTCACTCGCAGTCAACGTTCGCCCCCTCTTGCCAACCCCTTTTAACTTTTCCGACGGTTGTACTTTTCTTATTTTGGGACAACGGCGTTCTACATGACCTTGTTCGCCGCAGTTCCAACAACGAGGCCCTCGAACTTCTTGATGATTCTTCTTACGGCTTTCTTCCTTCCGAAGAACTCTCAGTACTAACTCCTCTAGGTGATCCTTAGAACCTTCTTCTTTTTCCACAACGGCTCGAACACGCCCGTGACCTCGGGACGCTTGTTTTGCAGCTTCAAATTCTAAGGCGTGAGCAAGCGCATCATCAGTTGTTCTTGGTCGTGCCAGCCTCAATGATTGTTGTGTTTCCCCGTCTCTTAACCCATCAATGAAGGTCTGCACAGCCAGTTGTCCCAGAAATGAATCGGGTGCCGTAGGGTACGCCAATCGGACAAGCCGCGCAACATCGGCTTCAAACTCCTGCAGGCTTTCTCCAGTCTTCTGGATACGATTCTTCACTTGCGTGTGATACACTTGTTGAAGATGCGCGTCTCCATATCTCATCTCCAATCTAGACACTAACAATTGGTAATCATTTTCCTGTCCTGCTGGGATTGTTTGCAGGACGTTCAACGCGTTTCCACGCAAAGCCACAGTTAAAGAAACGGCCTTTTCCTTGCGTGTCCATCCGTTGACCCCAGCGGCCGCCTCAAATTGTTTGTAGTAGGTGGACCAAGGTATCTTTCCATCGAACGTGGGTGGTTTTACTTTTATCCCTACGGCAGGACCCTTTTCTTCTTTAAATTGTTTCTTTTCTTCATTAAACGGCCACTCAGAAGTTGAGGAAAACCGTAGTTGACTCATTCTCTCTTCCAACAGTTTAGTTACGCTATCTTTCTCAGCTGTTGGTGGTAATTGCATATGGGCCATTTTCTCTTCTACCATCTTTATTACCCTATCCTGTTTTTCCAATTTCATTTCTAATAGTCCTAACGCACTGGAGTTTTCCAACAATTCTTCGAAAACTTTATCTTCCAACGCTTTGACATTTTCCAGCAATTCTCCTTTAAGCCTTCTAAAACTTTCTTCGGACTTTTCTAGTAATTCTTCCTTAAGCAATCTTGTATTTTCTAGTAAATCTTCTTTAAGCGTTCTAGAATTTTCTTCAGACTTTTCCAGTAGTTCTTCTTTAAGCATTCTAGTATTTTCAACAACTTTTTCTTCCAGTACTTTAGTATTTTCAAGTAATTCTTCTTTAAGCATTTTAGAATTCTCTTCCATTTTACTTAACAACAAACTAGTATCAATTGCGGGTCCAGGTATCTCGAAGCGGTAATTTTCAGGATCTTCCTTCTGTTCTAAAAGCCATTCTCTTAGCCGTTTTATTAAAACTTCTTTCTTTCCATTACTATCCAAGTCCCTTTCGTCCAATTCCCGTTTTAAATCTATCACTAAGAGATCTTTTAATAGTTTCATCACCATTTTAATTGTTTGTTGAAATTAATTTTGAAATTAAAGTTGAAATTAGTTTGTTGAAGAATTTGTATGCAATTGGTTGCGATGGAACGGTAGTCATTGCGGGACCCAAAATAGACATCATTAAACCGCTAGAGGATTCCCTAAAAAAGCCGCTGTAGTGGCTGATTTGCCAACTCCAGACTAATGAATTACCACTCCAGAACTAAACAGAACTACAAGCCTCAAGTTCTAAATGGTATAGGGTGGTTGAGTGTGGAGAGGGGAACTCGACGTGCTCAAAATACGTGTTCAATAAAATATTTTTGATTTTTTGAATTGTATATTTTTTCGAAATTATAAAGTGTATTGAATTTCGAATTGCAGCCACTTACTAGTGACTTCTGGGTTATTACCAGTATTTTTACTGGTAATATTCAAAGGGTACCATAAATTCACTGCCGTTGCGCACCCTCAAGAAGTACTCATATTGAAACCAGATTTTGCACACTTCATACAGAAACAAAAAGGTATGTATTTATTGCCATCAGAACTCTATTTTCAAAAAATATGCTTTTGACTCATATTCGGCCCATACTATTATACATGCCAAAACGTTGCCCTATCACGGGTACATATCGATATGCGATTTTTTAGTTTAAAAAGTTTCGGTACCCTAGATGTGAATTTAAAAAAGTACCGGTATTGCGTACCGGTGAGTACTGGCTCAATTTAAACTCTGCAGTATTATTGACTTGGTTTCAGCATCGTTATAAAAAATAGAAGTTCTTTTGTCTTTTCATGTTTCATATGCCTACTGTATCTATTTCTACTACGACTTACAATGCCTGCCTTTCTTCTATTTATTGAAAGGATACTTCTATACTGCAGTAGATGCCATTATACTCTATCTCAAATATTCACTATAATGTTAATTCACTATTAATGTTGGCACTGAATACCAAATTTCTTTGTTTAATTATATCTGCTGCATAGATTCCGACTATGTAGGTCTCGTATGGTTAGTATATTTTAGGTAATAAAAATTTTAAATTCAAAATTTAAAGAGGGTAGAGGGTAGGTAAACTTATCCAACTGCGATATTTTATGGTATTTTTTGCAAAAAAGGCAAAACAATACATATTTAGTTTATTAAATTGTTGATGACCATACATATTTCTATGATATATTATTATTTAATACGCATCGCATTCGTGCGATAATAATTTTATGGTGATAAGCGCCGTCCTAGTATACACTTTACAACACTTGATCATAAACTTATTTAAATTTAAAGACCACTATCACTTATGTTAATAGTAGCAAGGCAAACTGAAAAGTTATACATACAAAAAAAACAAAACCACTTACCTTTGTGATGAAAAAAATTTGCTCCGGCTATGATTTTAAAATCCAAAGACCAGCTCAAGAAAATTGCATGAGAAAATTTCAGGCGGGTCGCTCTTTGACAAAATAATAAAATATTGTTCAACCTATACCTGAGAAATTCTGTTAATGGACACAAAACAAGAAAAATACACAAATGAATCTCCTTTTTAACATTTAAAATATTTTATTAATAAACACATAAAAAGAATGAAAAGAGAAACGAAAACAATAAAATTCTTATTATCTAAAATGGATTCAATTAATTATTGGTGCCAATAGGATTTAACAAAATAATAATTAAGAGATAGTCTAATTCATTTTTCCGGCTCAATTTTTATTTGATCAATCCCACAATCTTAAATTATAATTAAAAGAAAGAAACGAAATAAAAATAAAGTTAAATTTTGAAAATAAATTTTTAAATTCAAAAATTTTGCGCCACTCTTGGATTTTTGCACACACTATTATTATTTGGTAGTTCTCTGTAATAGTCAGTAAATTTACCTGCTTATTTGTAGCGTTGGTGAACACGCTTTTCCATATAATTGTTCGTGTGGGTCTTCTTTTGTAATTTATTACAACTATTAAATATTGAACAATTTACCTCCAATACGTGAGTACATAAATCAATTGTCTATTTTCCAAAAATTCTTATTACATCGCGTTTTAATTTCAACCAGAAATAAAGTTATAATACGTTTTCCAAAAAAATTTCTTCTTACAAATAAATAGTTCAAAAACCAAATTAACACTTCCATTTTCCTTTTTATTTAAATCACTTTAATTGTTCATTGTTATTATCATTATTAAACACTTTAAAAAAATTAAATTTGGATGACATTTGTCATAACCTCAATTTTTTGACATTTCATTGACGTAAAATCTGTCACACATAACCTCAAAATTTTAACAAACTATTACATGATCCAACATGGCTTCTGCTTTATATGAAAGTCAACAAGCAAGTAACCAGATTTTCGATCTGTTTTTATATTTTTTCCAATAACAAATGACAAACGTCATTTTTCCACTAAAAACATTTGGTAAGTAACTAAGAACAATTGAACATCTAACCTAACAAAATTTACATAACCAAGATATGGTTGAAAAATTAAATTAAATGTTTAAACAAATTATATAATCGGAAAGAGGATAATTTTTCCTACATTTTGGTATATTGCTTCTCTAACAAAAAGCAAATTTAACTCCATGATTCAATGGCAACCATCTTAAATTTCCTGACGAACATGGTTTTTACAAAATTACAGATAATAACATTTTCACACGTTATTACTTTCTCTTTTTAGTATTAAATGAATCCATATATCCTATCACACAATATTTACAACAATTTTGGCACCAAATCTTTAAATATTAACAACATTTTACCATTTTAGCAGATAAGGTTAAAACGATACAAATTATAAGCTTCAACAGGCTAAACCTTCTCTATATAGAGCTGCCCACTTAAAAATTCTATTGCTAAGGATGCTCTAGAATCTAATTAAGAATATTGCAGCAAAACATTTTGGCTGCAAATGCATAGATTAATGAAAATTATACATTTATCATGAAATTAGATGAATCGTTAAACCAGCATGGGATTTGCTTGAAATTTAACAACAAAAACTGTGAGTATAGTGGTGATTGCTTGCATACACCTTTCCATCTATGCCTTTTATAATTTCCAGGTGAAACTACACCTTGCAATGGCTTTAATTATGAAAAACCAAGCCCAACGACCTAACGATACGCAAATCGTAACTTGTCAAAATAATTTTTCAATTTTAAGTGAAAAATTCTTTAAGTGAAAAGATCTACTTCTTATTATTATCAAGTGATGTAGAGTGTAACCTTTGCTTATTAAATAACAAATTAATTTATTCAATTCAGAATTGATCCAGTTAAGTTCAAACCCCTAAATATATAGGCAACCCAAATAACATATTCAATTATCAGTGCTGGAATCACAGCAATATGTATATCCACATGTAGAGCTACTGCTACCACATGTAAGACCTGCTTCTTGGCGGAATTTTATTAAAATGTTGGATGGCTTGAAAGTTATGTGACAACTAAAGCACGCGTTTCATTGGTTGCATGCACAAACTATCAGACTACCACATATTTTGTCTAATTTTGTTGCTGTACAATGCCGTCTATATTTACTGACGTATCTCAATACCTACGTTACATATTCCCAGTTTTCTGCGTTTCTTTAAAAATGTATTTTCTGTTTTTAATTTCGTAGTTCTCATTTGGAAATCGAATATAAGGATTGACCTGTACTTTTAAAATATCAATTGTAAAAACTCCAAGTAAATAAAGTTATTATTTCTGTTTTATCATTTTGCTTATTAGGTTAAACCTACGAGCAAATAGAAACAGGAGAGAACATTGCATTATATTCCACGCGACGGAACTGCTAGAAAAAGTGGTTTATAAGAGTGAGTGAGAGAGGGTACGAGTGAGTGAGAGAGGGTACCGGCACCCGATGAATATCGATCGATTGTATACGTCAACAACCCCGACCTGACACGGACAATATCGAACGTCGTACGTCAACAACCCCGACCTGCTCAACGTGGTTTATATAATGGCCGACTTCCGTCGCGTCGGTTCCTTACCCCCGACCATTGAAATGTTCTCTCCTGTTTCTATTTGCTCGTAGGGTTAAACAGTATTCATATCCTGAAAATGACGAAAAAAAATTACATTTATTCTCCTTTTTTAAAGAAAAATAATTTAAATTAGTACAGCCTACGTTTTTAAAAAGTTTTTCATGTGACTGATAGTTTTGCTAAATGTTTCGTTTTACTGCTTATTACAATTTTTCCAATTTTCTGGTGCATTTACTGACCTTAATTTGATGAGATAAATGCTCAAGTTATGTAGTAATTGAATCAGGAGTGCGGTGCATGACATTTTCCTGGAGCCTAGTTATTACAAAATTTAATAATTTTCATTATTTAAGTACTTATTTAGGTTATCAATCATCATTTCTTACTTAACCTATTTTTAATCGTGTACTACTGTGGATCAGAATTACAATTTGAGCCGCAATTTATTAAGATTATGTGCAAAATGAATATTATTGAGAAGAGAAAAGTTGTCATTTTAAATTTTGTTTTGTAAATATATAAAAAAGAAAAATATCTGCCAGCAGGAATCGAACCTGGGACGACAGCGAGTTGAGGTTATTATCGCCCTCCTCCAGCTAACTGAACTATGGAATCAGGTCAGCTCTTGAACGCAGCACACCTATTTTAAGTTGCATTAATTTAAATGATTTTCTTTTAAAAAAGGGGGACTGAATGTATTTATTTTATCATTTTCGGGATATGAGTACTCTTGAAACTAATAAATAAAATAATAAACAGAAATAATAATTTAAATTTGATTTGAATTGATTGAATAAATTTGATTGAAGCAGGCACGTAGCCACTGTGGCTCGTGAGACTGAAGCCCCCCCACCCCGAGCATATATGCGTCTTAAATGCAGAACGAATTAATTTATTTCAACCCGTGCACTCCTAAAAATCACTACTTTTTTGCTTCAAAATATAGATTCAAACTTCAACTTCAAACCTTTTACTAATTTAAGTAATACAATCACAAGTCACAAATATATAAATAATTTTATATATTTAGTACTCACTTCATATTTTCGTGACAAAATATTGATATTGAAAATCTCCTCCATGCACATTTATTATTATGATTTCTTACCTCTTTTTTTTTAGATAAACATTTTAGAATTAGCCCCAACCTCCTCCGAAAGAAAATCATTGCTACGGACTTGGATTTGAGTTATTTTGATTTTTTACGTTGTATTGTTATTGTATGTAGAACTTTAATTAATAATTCTGTAAACACCTTATTTATATGTGGTTGGTAAAACTGCAAACTTGCTAGTTCTCATTAAAATTTTGAAAAGTCGGCGCCTATGACTTGTTGGATCCATAACCTAATAAGATAATAGTTTGACTGCGCTTTAAAATATTTATTAACAGTGGAAATATGAGAAACTTGTGGAAATATTCTTGTTACAATGTTAACAACAACAAATTTTTTTTATTTACTTTTACACATACTCAAATTAACTTTTCTTGACGTGGAAAAGCATTTTTTATAATAATGATAATAATAATAGCTACAACCCATAGCCTGAAAACCAGGCCCCAGATGCTATAAGCTTGTGCGGGAAGGAGGGGGCGTTATTATTATTACGTAGGCTCTAGGTGCGGCTGCAGCCGACTTACAGGTGGAACAGCGCAAATCCCACATTTGTGTTACAGCTAAGGAAAACTGCAGAAAACCTTAACCAGATCTGCCGGCACCGGGAGTCGATCTCGGGCCGCTTGTGTGAAAGTCCAGCACTCTAGACATTACACTACCAAGGCTGTTTTAAAATAATACTTTATTTAAAAACGTAAAAGACGGAGTCCAAGTTACAAAAATATACACAGTTTACTGTTGAGTACAATAAGTATTTATTCGTTGTTAACACACAGCATCCCTGGATACCAGTTTCTACGGCTTCTGAGTCTAGCTCGAAAGGAGGTAAACAATATCCCTGGATATCAGTTTCTGTCCTTCAAGCTCGTCGCAACTCGAACTGAAGTATCTGACCAAGTTGTGCTGTTTATATACCATTCCGTCGTCGACCACTTTGCATACATTAAGTCGAATTAGCATAATATTACGATGCAGTTTTTAGAAGACCACATATTAGTATTCTAATAGATGCAGCCATTAAGATAAAGATTAGAGGTACGGTCAAACATTTGCATATATTATGTGAATTTAAGATAAGGTTCTGAATATATTACCAGCGTTATCTTTGCACGTGGTAATTCATAGCAAGGTCACACTTCTCTTATGCGTAAATGTATAAATGTTAACTCTCATATGTGTTTTTTCTTTACTACCTAGTACAGTTTATGTTTGATTTATTTTGTGAATATAAGTATGCTTTCCTGTTACGACTTTACTATCTTGCGGTAGATGCAATGACCAATATGTGAATTAATAACTACTTTAGTTTTTTTAGGTTATTACTTTAATTAGTGTTCTATTAATTTGTGTACTTTGCTTTTGTGAGATATTTTGATTTGTAATTTAGTTTCTTATTTTAGGTTGATAGATATGAAAGTTGGACATTTGAATGTACAATCGCTTTTTACTAGATTTGATTTTCTTGCAAATCCAATAAGTACTGATCAATTTGATATCTTTGCAATTTCCGAAACATGGTTACCAGCTGCTTAGTGCTTACGGAGGGAGTTTATATACCAGGATATCAGTTTTATTGCAAAGACAGAGATAGTAAGGGTGGTGGCGTTGTTGTGTATGTGACAACAGATCTTAGTAGTGAAATAATATCCTTTAACTTTCGTATTTCTGAAGTTTTAGGATATTTGTTTATTAAATTAAAGTTTCATGGAAAAACTAAGTAACACTAAAAGAGTAACACATACCAGTAGTAAACTCATAGATCCAATATTCGTAAGTCAATAGTCGATAATTAATGGTCATGGTACAATTATCGCTGATGATATTTCTGAGCACAGGGCAATTTTTTCCGATTTAAACTTCCCACTGAGTAAACTGCAACCTAAAATTATACGAGTAAGATGTTTTCGTAATCTTAATCATGACGCTCTTCTAACAGACCTTGAATCATTATCGTGGAATAATCTGCTTAGGGAAAACAACATTGATAACAAAGTCTCTATTCTAATAGCGTTTATCTTATCGGTTTTCGATGTGCATGCCCCTGAAAGGGATGTGAAGATCACAAAACCTAAAGCCCCTTGGATAACCGATAATTTAAAGCCAATTATGAGGAAGCGTGACAGTGCCTTGAGTAAGTATAGACGTCCTAAATCAACCTCTGACTGGGATCGGTATAAAGAACTTAGGAATTTTACTGTAGCTTCTATACGACGCGAAAAAAAGAGCGTGTCTTAATCAAATTGTCTCGGAAAATAATTCTTGTCGTCTATGGAATGCTTTAACTGATCTTAGCGTACGTTTTAATAAGTCTCATGATATTCCTAGCACCTTAGCCAACCCAAATTCTATTGGTAATTACTTTAGTTCTTTTGTTCAGGCATCTACAAATAACTGCAATAATCTTATTCGACATTAAAAAGTTTTGAATAATAAATGCATTATTAGAGTTGAACTAAAAAATTCTATTTTTATTTAAATACGATCGCCATGGGAGTTGACAACAAAACTTTGTTTACTCTAAAATGTTTACTAAAAGTGGAAATTCATTTAAGTGTCGTAGTAAGTTAGTTGTGTTGATATTTTATTTAACAAAATGGCTTATATTTGTCGTTAAAAGGGATAAACAGTTCGTTTTGAACTGTTTCTTCTCAATCAAATGATAAGTATATAATATTTGATCTGTTTTATTACTATGAGTATGATCAGTCAAAAGGGTGGGGGGGGGTCAACATATATGAGGGCAGCAGTAGTAATCTTTGCACAAGGGCAGCCAAGTGTGTAAGGACGCCTCTGGGTCAGTCAAAAACTATTCAAAATCAATTAATAATGCAAATTATTTTGCAATAACTAATTGCTGATGATACAACAGACATTAGTGAAAAATCACAATGAGCCGTTACTGTCCGGTTTGTAAATAATGGAAATTTAAAAGAACATTTTTTAGGGTTTTTTACGTAAGTGCTGATAGAACTGCAAATGCATTATTTGATCTAATAGCTAACGTTTTATAACCCTTTAATTTTAAACAAAAATTAGTTACTCAATGTTACGATGATGCTAGCGTTATGGCCGGAGAATTAAACTGCCTGAAATTGGATCTTATGCACCTTTCGCATTATTTACCTATCGCCAGCGCCCACAGATTAAATTGGGTTTTGCAGCAGGAGTTATTTTTGTCGAGCCTCACCTTCGTAAGAAGCCACTAGCCACTGGAAAACATCTAAAAATGTCAAGGGTGATGACAGTCACTGGGTGATCTAGAATGGATTGGCCCATTCTATTTGACTATTTTGTCCGCAAAAGAACTCATAAAAACAGTTTCTTGCAGAATATATAGCCTGTTCCTTCTCAAACTCGAACATATGCATTTAACATTGTATTAAGTGTTTTTGGTGATTCCTGCTCGCCAAATTCAACTACAAGAATTGCGCATCACCCGTTACTACGATAATAATAATATTAAGAGTGCGATTATTATTAAGAAAAGTATTACTATATTAAAATATTCCAAACATATATTCGTTTTAAGAAATTAATCGGGACTAATTAAAAGTGAAATAGTTTATTCAAAAATTAACCGTCACATGCTCTTAATTATAGAAAAATAACATTTACTTCGGGAATTTATTAAATAATAAAGGATTAGGAAAGTTAAATTATTTTTAAATGTCCCGCGAATATTACCACCCAACGCTTAGTGGTGCAGAAAGCATTCAATTAAAAATGACTGATTTTCGTGCTGCCGTATTTAAATTTTCGCGCCGTGTACATCTATTTTATTTCAATCAATACTAAATAAGTAAGCAAAAACATTTATCCATTTTCATAGATTTTGCTATTAAACAATGATATAATGACTGTATTATGGTTATTTTTTAAAAAACGTTAATTCTACAAGATTGGTTATGTTCGACTACGATTATAAAATTTATTTTAGATATCTACTCCTTACAAACTATGATCCACACTACCTTAACAGTTTAGCAATCGACATCAAACGTTATCTTCCTAAAAAACGATTATTAAAAGAAAACCGAATGAAAAACGTGAGCTATATTTTGACGCTAATATTTTGCGCCAATAATGCCCCCTTAAACTGTTCATTACTTTAATAGTATTAATTCAGTAGAAGTAGAGCAAAATACATAAAAGTAAAATGCACAATGTTAGTTGCCTATGATCTACTTTTTGAGTGGACACCCGGTATCTTAATCGATTAATTGCCATTCAATGACTTTGAATAAAGTTTATTTCTTCTTTATCATACCTGTTTATAGCAGTATTTCCTTTACTACAATGCGCCGCCCTTAAACAGCACGTATTGTAAAAATTCGTGTTTGAAATAAATTTACATTGTTTACATAGAACACATATGTGTTTATATTTAGTTTATATTTAATTACCATTTTATCATTAACCACAAACTATGTTTATTCTTTTACTAAAAAGAAGTTAACATAAAACTTACTAATGATTAATATAATTAATAATTATGTTAAAAGTTCAATAAAGTGTTACTAAAATGTAGGATAATTAAAAATTAAAACATAAGTAATAATTATTATTGATTGACGATTTAATAGTTATTTATGTATGTGCCAATCGTTATGACGATGAATTGACGGTTATAATGATATGGGCATACAATCTACAAAATAAGGCTGGTTGTGTTTATAAGATTTTATTTTTCACGGCTAGAAAATATTAGTTTTCATTAATATACAGGGTGTCCCACAATGCTGTTTACACGCAATATCTCCCTTATTTGAAAACATAAAGAAATCAACTAACAACTGCTGTGAAGCCAGTCTCGGTGGATTAGTGGTTTGCATGTTTGCTTCATAATCCAAAGATCGCAGGTTCGATCCCCGGCCGGACTGATAATTTTTCATAGCGGAGAAAAATTTAAAACATGCATTCTTTTCGGATAGGAAGTAAAACTGTAGGTCCCGTGTCAATGCGATGTTTGGCACGATAAAGATCCCTACTGGGGGTGGAATTCCCCCAGATTCGGCTAAATTCTAGTAGGGTCGGCCAAATGATCATAATAATCGGTGCCATGAGGTACGACGGATGCTCCGCCATCCTGATTCCTCGCCCAAACACAAACAAACTGCTGTGAATGACTCAAAATGAACCTTCAGACAACATCCATAAACGCTGGTTGCATAGCAACGTTTAAGAGATCATGCCGACTTGATTAATTTTTCAAATTACACCCTCTGTTTTTTTCACGGAAATTTATTCTTAACTCATTCTGCATACGGTAGTTGGCCTTACTTAATTATCTAATGTGCATTTAGGGTTGAAAAACTATTTTTTATAAACTGAATTTATCTTAGATTTAAAGCAAATGCTCAAAATGCCCTCCTATGGACTTTACACGGGCTTTAAAGTGCCTCAGTAGTTCACTTGTAGACACGGCTCTAATCATATTTTTTAAATAAATAATTTAGTTAGTGAATATGTAGTTTAAAATTTATAAAAAATATTTTTTCAACCCCTAAATGCACATTGGATAATTAAGTCAGGCATACTACCGTATGCAGAATGAAGTGAAGAATACATTTCCGTGAAAAAAGTCACAGGGTGCAAATTGAAAAATTAATCAAATTGGCATGATTTCTTAATCGTTGCTATGCAACCAGCGGTTAAGGATGTTTTCTGAAGGTCCATTTTGAATCATTCAGAATAGCTTTTGGTTGATTTCTTCATCTTTTCAAATAAGGGAGATATTGCGTGTAAACAGCATTGTGGGACACCTTGTATAACTGTTGTCTGTTAGCGTTAGATTATTCTTATTTATTTTGAACGTAACGCCGGCGCCGATTACAAAGTTTTGGGCTTGTTTATACAGTGCGTACCAAATGTATGGAACCGGCCTTGTTATTTCAAAACTATTCAAGCTAAATCGATAAAATTTGGTATGCATGCTGTTTACAAACCCTCCTATTATTTCCACAGTTTTATTATTTTTTTTAATTGATAAGGTCAAGAGCTGCACAGCCAACCTTTAAATAGGAAGGGGGTCAAATCGCATACCGTTTGAAAGGTATTGTCAAGTAGAATTCAGCGAGATGCCAATTACCATACCAAATTTTATCGATTTAGCTTGAATAGTTTTGAAATAACAAGGCCGGTTCCATACATTTGGTACGCACTGTATATACAGTTCGTATCATATAAATAACAGATTATATGCAAAATAATAGTTATTTATGTATTAAGGGCATAAAGAAGCTTTTATGGCCAGAAGCGTTATTTCTAGCCCGAGGCGTCAGCCGAGGGCTAGGAAAAGGCTGTAGGGCCATAAAAGCAAGTTATGCCCGAAATGCATACACTATTTTATGCACAGATTGTTTTTATCTCAAATCTATTATTGTGTAAAAAATATAATTAAATGAGTACGTAGGTTACATCAAGCCGCTGTACGTATACTTATGTGCATATATACGAAGTACGTTACTATAGTTACTATCTAAAATACTTAATTTCAGCTTATTTTCATTGGTGATAAGTTTACAAATTATATTAAGAACCAATCAAGTTCTACAAATACAGCTCTGACATTTAATTGACGTTTCATTATTGCCCGTCGGATCATAAAGAGGCCCTTGGGGCATAAAGAGACAGTTATGTTTAGATAGATCTATCAATAATAGTCTAATTATAATGCATCTGTGCATAAAAGATTTAAACAGAACATTCCATTCCATTATAAACTTACACGGATTATATCTGATTCCTCATAGTACGATACAACGCTGTTTTATCATGTTTTACAACCGTTCATTTCGTGCCCCTAGTTCAGTATATTCTACTTAAGATAGCGCTAGTTCCGTATTAATTTTCATTGAAAGTGCTTGCCAGTGAGCCATCTCTCCCCTAACCTCTGTACATACATGGTCTTTGTCTGTGAAGTGTACACTGAATCTTGGACTGCCCGTAAAATCGAGGTGGATTATATATTATATTATTATTATACGTATATTTACAAATGTACGAACTATAGAACCCTTTTATAATAATATCAATCTAGTAATAGCAACAACAAACTGGCATTCACAGAATTTGTGAGTTTTCATTGGAAGGTTAAAAACATTCTTTTAATTTACTTTTTAATAATTTACATTAAATGTTTGTATTGTACTAATGTTACAAAATCTTCCAGCTCAGTGCAACCCTCATGGTCTATTAGTGTTCTGGATCTATAACAAATTTGAAGTTGCAGTTTGAAATGATTAAGTAAATCCTTGTATTATGCCATAACTTTCTAACTATAATTTCTGATAAAATATTCATAGCAAACACACAAGGAAAGATAATTCATATACCAAACATACATCAATATATGCTCATCGTTAAAAAATTAAGTTTTTGTAGTTGATGACCAAATTAACAAGCTGTAATCGTCAAGAGGATTAAGGATACTACAACAAAGTTGTAAAACATGTACTTGTAAATTTCTTTATATAAGGTAATGTTTAATTTATATGTGCTTTCATGCTATGTTAAACTATCATATTGAACAATGAACAAAAATATACAGCAAGGTAAACTTACTCGTGGAAGTGGGAAAGCATTCGAGTGTAATATTTGTAATTATAAATGTTCACTAAAACAAAGTTTACAAAGGCATCTGCTCACTCATAGTGGTGAGAAACCATTTGGATGTAATATTTGTAATTATAAATGCTCACTAAAACAAAGTTTACATAGGCATCTGCTCACTCATAGTGGTGAGAAGCCATTTGGATGTAATATTTGTAATTATAAATGCTTTCAAAAAGCAAGGTTGCAGACGCACCTGCTTACTCATAGTGGTGAGAAACCATTTAGATGTAATATTTGTAATTATAAATGCTCACTAAAAGGAAATTTGAAACGACACCTGCTCACTCATAGTCATGAGAAACTATTTGTGTGTAATATTTGTAATTATAAATGCACACAAAAAGAATATTTGAAACAGCACTTGCTCACTCATAGTGGTGAAAAACAATTTGAATGTAATATTTGTAATTATAAATGCTCACTAAAACAAAGTTTACAAAAGCATCTGCTCACTCATAGTGGTGAGAAACCATTTAAATGTAATATTTGTAATTATAAATGCTCACTAAAACAAAGTTTACAAATGCACCTGCTCACTCATAGTGGTGAAAAACCCTTTGAATGTAATATTTGTAATTATAAATGCTCACAAAGAGCAAGTTTACAAAAGCACCTGCTCACTCATAGTGGTGAGAAACCCTTTGAATGCAATATTTGTAATTATAAATGCTCACTAAAAGCAAATTTACAAAAACACCTGCCCACTCATAGTGGTGCGAAACCATTTAAATGTAATGTTTGTAATTATAAATGCTCACGAAAAGAACATTTGAAACAGCACCTGCTCACTCATAGTGGTGAGAAATCATTTGAGTGTAGTATTTCTAACTATAAATGCTCACAAAAAGGAAATTTGAAACGACACCTCCTTCACTCATAATAGTGGTGGGAAGAGTTGATTGGTCCCATTATTCCCCAAATTAATAAATAAATAATTATAAATAAATTTTCGAATAAGTTATTTAAAATGTAAGTTATATTATTTGTATTGGTAAACTAAAATTATTCAATTGTTTAATAGTAAATTGTATTTCAAACAAAAATAACTAGTAGTTTACAAAATTAAGACTACGCAACATTATTCTCGGGCCTCGGCGCGCAAGAATCGAGCGGTCTCAATACTTTAAAAAGCTTTCAGCTCTTCTTCAGTCGGCCGATGACGCCCGACATTGTTAAGCTGCGTTTACTAGTTAACTGGCCTACGAACACCAACGTCAACATTTTCTGTGTGTTAGATCACGCGTACACTAGGCGAATTCGACACGTGCCGT
Organism: Agrypnus murinus; assembly: GCA_929113105.1. Taxonomy (NCBI): domain Eukaryota; kingdom Metazoa; phylum Arthropoda; class Insecta; order Coleoptera; family Elateridae; genus Agrypnus; species Agrypnus murinus. Next base: position 47,978,311 of record OV816031.1, read on the forward strand.
GTGTTACGGTTAAAATTACTATGAACTAATTTATACTAGAATTTAATTACTAACTTATATTAAAAATACATTTTGGTATAATTTGATTCAGTTCAATTGTTATTATTATTATGCATGTTGGGTTGCATGCCTATATGTCATTTTCTTAATGGATATCTTTATCCTTCAACTTGGTTCCTTTTCGAAAATTCCCCAAAACTTCAAATTTTTGCATTATCTTTTCTCGGCAAAAAAGTCATTCTTCCTGCAGCCATTACTTTGAGAATTCCATGTGAGAAATGGTGTAAATTTAGTTTATATTTTCTGGATTCATCTAACTGGAAATTAATTAAAAGTTACAAAATTTAGAAGATTGGATTTTAGATAATACTGATCGAATTAGTATTATACCTATTATTTTGTTGGAACTTTTAATAACCACATTTGTGGGATTTTCTTCTCAAACATACCATTCAGGAAGATGAGGGCTTTTTCCACCTAATAGGTAATGTACTGACTCCCTAAAATTAATATATATCTAATTTGTTTCTTTTTTTATTAGCCCTTCTTGTGCTTCTTCTTATTTTTGGGTTAGTACACTTACATTTTGTACTGACTTCTTCATTGTTGTTGTTAACGTTATGGAGGCAACCAGTAGCTATTAAAGATTACAAAGCTTCCATCCGTATATCGCTTGTATTGCGAAGGATTTATTTATTTGGAAAATCAACATTTGGTAACCAACCATCCGGTAAGCTGTTCCTATATGAATGCAGTCCATCATCATTCTACAGGTCAGAATACACGATCTAATTAATGATTTATGTATTTAATTATTTAGAAACCATAGCAGTGAACTATTTACCTTTGTTTATGTACACTAAAAGTATAGTAAATTCTTTATCTGCACATATTGGAAAAGATTACCTATCTGAGTGTTTAAATAAACGTCAACGGGATAATTATTGTAAGGAAGTAATTCGCTTTTGCTTTTAATTAATTTATTAAATATTAATCTGATTACAATTGAATACAAATTTGATAACGAATGAGCTCACGCCGGTAGTAAGTGCTTACACACTTCGTAGCTTAGGTCACTTAGTAATCTTAGTAAATCTAAAACAAAAGGAAAATAATATATTAGTAGAAGTTTAAAACTTATTAAACAAATCAAATACTTACCCGAATTACTTTTATTTATTTTTTTTTTCGAACCTTCGTACTACTACTATTATTATCTGCGATTATTTTGTTGGTTATACGTTTATATGTTATTAGTTACCTGTTAGTTATTTATCTGATACAATTTATTAAATATATCTATTTACTAATTTATATGTATATACTTACATATTTATGATTTATCTTCATATTTACAAACACTAACAATTTTTTTTGCATGTTAACGAAAATTTATATGAACTTTGTTAAAGATTATTATTCGTTATTCATTATAGTTCTTATCAGAATACTACTCTTTTATTTATTTAGTTGTACAGTGCACCAAAACTATAAATTAATAAATGCTTTAGTGGGACCATCACTTTTAGAAGGTCCGTCCAAAAGATTTTGTCTTAGATTAGGACCTGGCGCCCTTTTAGGATTTCCTTATTATATTTTTTAGATTATTTACCCACGACCCACGCGACGAGTATCTGGGTTACCTTTTTGCTACCCCCACGATAGCAAAACTAAATATATTTTGTAACACATGTTGGCGGCCACACGGCAAATACTAGCATTTAGAGTGACAAAAATACTCTTGCATGGTATATAGATATTTTGGGTGTGAAAATCAAAAAGTATGTTTGTAATAGATATATCTAACCTTAGCAAAAGTAAATAGGGCTTTTTACATAAGCAATCCTATTTTACAAGTTCTGCTCAGTCTATAAGCGCATATGTAGTTTTTTGTAATTATGATAGGGATAAGAAAGATTGTATATAATTGTATTGCTATAGAATGTGTTACCTCTTTACCATAAAAATAATCTTTTAGAACAACATAATAATATTCGGGTTTTTTATTCAAGAAACATTTTACAATAACATCTTTTATAACATCAAAATTAGTAAATCTAACCAGAATCACTGTCACTGCTTGTTACATCACTAATGTCTGCATTTGCAGTACTACTGTTCAGAAAATCTGTACATTGCCAACATGTCTGGCACTATTCGAGAAAAGGATTTTCTTATTTTTCTGTTTTCTTTCTATGGGCTGCTACTGTTACAAATGATATAATCAAAGCGACTGATAAAAAAATGATTACTGTATTAATCTTACTTGACTTTTCCGAAGCATTTGATACTATTAATCATGAACTTATCTGTGCTACATTACGGATTTAATGATGCTGCTGTTAGTTTGCTTAGATCTTATTTATCGGAAAGGACTTTAATAATTAAATATAATAATCAAGTTTCTAAATCTTTTTCTATTACTTCTGGTGTACCACAGGGAAGTATTCTAGGCCCCCTATTGTTCATTATTTATACTACTGACATTTTAAAATCTTTAAAGTACTGCAAAATTCAAGCTTATGCAGATGATACACACTTATAAATCGTCTGCTTTTACTTAGAGAGCCGTGGTATATGAAAACATTAATAGTGATTTAATAGTATTGATACTATAAAACAACTCTCATTAGAACATAATCTAAACCAGTGTTGGAAATCAATCAGTTAAATTCTTGTTTATTGTTTCCAGCCTTATTTTGTGGAACTCCATAATCATGAAATAAATAAAGATTATTAAAAGTTTCACAGTTTTATTAAAATATACCTGACAATATTGTTTCGACAGCTATGCTGTCATTATCAAAGGTAATATAATTATATTACCTTTGATAATGACAGCATAGCTGTCGAAACAATATTGTCAGGTATATTTTAATAAAACTGTGAAACTTTTAATAATCTTTATTTATTTCACAAAAAAAGTTAAATTCTTAATCAATTAATCAATTGATTGAAGATTTAATTGTAACATTTCAATTGCAATTATATTTAACTGCAATTAACCTGTTAGTTGCAGACTGCAACTAAATTTAATTGCAATTAAACTTAGTTTCAACTAATACGTCAATTGCAATTAAAAATCACAACTAAAATTGTTACAATTAAATACTATTTATGAAAGTTTTAATGTAAATAAAAAAAATAACTATGAAGGTCATTCTAGTATTGTACTAACAGCAGATCGCATTTCAACCTTGTCCCAGACCTAAACAAATCCTAATAAATAAAGAGAGCAATTGAAATAGTTTTATATGCATGTATATTGTAATATTGGGTGCACAAATAAACTTTGTAAACTATTAAAAATGTGTTATCTGCACAATCTCTATAACAATATAAATCGTAAAATGCTATTAATAAGAAATAGCAAAATATATTGTTTGTTGCCCCTGAAAACGTAATGTCGCAGCTGTAGTTACAAATAAAAAACATCTGATTTCTTAAGGGATGCATTATTAATTTATTATACAGCAATACCCCATTTTTTTAATAAATATCAGGTTAATTGTCATCATACTGAAAATCAATTGTTAATTGTAATGACAAATCAATTAATAATTTTAACTAACAATTAATCAATTGTGAATTGTCGGAGCAATTAACAATTAATTAATTGTTAATTCCAATTGACAATTAACAATTAATTAATTGTAATCATGCAAAATAAAAAATATTCACAATTAATTTAATTGTCAATTGCAATTAACAATTAAAGTTTTAATTGTTAATTGCCAGTAAGATTTAATTTTGCCCAACGCTGATCTAAACCTATATAGTAGCAAATCAAGTATATTATTGTTTGGCAATAATCATCACGTATTGACTGTAAAGAATGATCACAACCTACATATTGACAATGAACAATTACCCATAATGGACTCTGCTAAAGACTTGGGTATTATTGTTGATAGCAGTTTACGATTTAAGCAGCACATATGTAAATTATTGCAAAAAACTTACTGTTCTCTAAAGTTACTGTATGCTAATAAAGATATTTTAAATTTTACTCAAAGAAAATTGTTATCCCAATCTTTAGTACTGTCAGATTTTAATTATAGTAATATTGTGTACAGTCCTTGTTTAGATGCAAGCGATAAATTAATATCGTATACAAAAAGTTCAAAATTAGTGTTGCAGATTTATTTTTAATTTGCGTCGATACAACCACATTTCACATAAAATAAATGAACTAGGATGGTTAAATATGGAGGATCGCTGGAAATATCAATGGGGTTCGTTCACACATACTCTGTTAACTTCAAACCAACCTACACCTCTTAGTCAAGAGCTGATACCTAGGTCAGGTGTTCACTCCGTGAACACTCGCTATAATCATCTACTTACAATGCTTCATCATACTTCTGCTTTTTTTCGAAGAAGCTTTACCTATAATGCAGTTAATTTATATAATTCTCTACCTTTAGGTATTAAAACTGATAACTCGAATAAGTTCAATGGTGAGTTAAAGAAATATCTTTTACAACAACAGTAAACCTTCACGTGTCTTATACAAATATTTATCCATTTAATTTAGTTTAACTTAATTAATTAAATAAATTGATTTGCATTTCAATGTACATATTTATATTTAACACTGTATTTATATTAGATTTGTTCGTATGGTTTCGTTGTTAAATAGAGTAGCCTTTGGTTAGATTTCACCAGGCAGCCATACAACTTTTTCCATTTGCAAAATAATGTAATGTAGTATATATGTACTGTAAAACAATAATCAATAAATGCGTTTAACTTAGATTATCTTAAAAAATGTTATGGTAGGTGTATATTCTAATTTTCTTATATCAATTCTAACATTGCCGACATTTGAGTTGCCTACCTTCCAGCACTCGCGTAGAAGAAATTGTTTATATATTACCTAATATTGTTTCGATTAATCATCGATTATCGAAGATAAATCATTATCATTTTTTACTCTAAATGTTTAAATTTTTATAATCTACTTCAAAAGTAGAAGGCCTGAGATATTAACAAAATTATAATGTACCTACTAACTAGTTACATACCTTTACAGTATACACATTTTCTTATGTGAATATGTGGTATGCTTGGAAATCGTTTCTCCCTAATCTGCTTTATTGCACCATGATTTTCTAATTATTGCAACGAGTAATAACAGAAGAATTAAAATATAAATCTTGTTGTGATGATGATTATAAACTTTGATACAGCACACCAAAAATCAATTTGAACTGAAAGTGTGAACGCACTATAGTTATGCTTGTTATTCATCATTGACGTCAGAAGTTTTCCAAGAGAATGAAACACAGGAGTTTATTTTTTTATGTATAACGTTTATTTTGTGAACTAGATTAAAGTAGAAAATCAGTAAAAATAATTATTATAATAGGATATTAGTTTTTTTTTATTAATTATTATGAATCTAAAATACACAGTCTACCAAATACGACGTCATTACGTATGCCCGGAATGCTTCATCGGCAAGAGTATAGAGAGTAAGTTCGATTTTTACCTGTTATACTATACCGGGTGGGGCAATAGTGTGGGGAAGTCCGATAGCTCCTAAACGGTAACAGCTAGAAAAATCGTTCTAATACGGATGTAAACAGTGGATAGAGGCGCATCTAGAGAATTTATTTTCAAGCATACAGGGTGTTTCAGAAAAGTATGGCACAATTACGGTAATTTCTTTAAATAGAATGCCCCAAGTATTTTTGCATATTTAACACCTCTCTTGGCAGGTTTATTCATATCTAGAATTTTAGCGCCATCTAATGACCGGTTTAGAAGTTATAAAATTTTTTTCAAAAAAATTGAGTTTTACATTATCCCACAATTGAGTTTACCGCTTTCACGGCCGCAACTATGAAGACGAATTTAAGTAGAGATTTTGTTGCTGGGGCTTGTAGGGTGCTCTACTTTAAAAGAAAATAGACCCACCATGTACAGGGTGTTCATAATTAATTTTTAAATTTAGAGAACTTCAAAGGTAAAATTCACAACTTTCTCAAATAAAACACCCTGTATATTTTGTACCTTTGTGATGCAAAATTAAATAACGAGCATTTTTTGTAGGTACGTCTCTATAGCTATCTGTAACCACTTTTGATTTATTGAGAAAAAACTGCAAGAAGTACACAATTAAAAAATTATTTCTTTAAAAAATCAAGGTTTTTCAAATAAAACAAAATAAAAAACTATAACAAATGCTCCATATGTAACCCATTTGCATGGACACACATTTCGACGCGCCTTTGGAACGATCTTTGTAGGTTTCTTAACGTTGCCGGCGTGATACTTCTAAAAGCATGTATTATTATTCTATCCTTCATATTTTGGATTGTGGTTGGTGTCTCTGTATAAACAATTTCTTTCACATATCCCCATAAAAAGAAATCCATATTTGTAAGATAAGGAGATCTTCAGTCAACCAGAGGTCTTACGTCATTAGTCACGTGACTTACTTTGTAAACATGTTAAGAGGAAAATGCCAATAATTTCTGACATTTCATTTTCAATACTAGGTTAGGTTCAGGAGTGTTTGTGAAATGGTGTGTATTTTGGCTATGTAGTTACAACTAAATAAAAATGAGATTGATATCTCGCAAAGAAAATAAAATTCTTAATTGAATTTGTTTAATTTCTCTCTTACAAACTTTAATATACATCAGCCATAGAAAAACCAATTATTAACTAACAACTTACCTAACTTTCTTTATCAAAACAAAATCGTTTTCTTCATTGGTCCACTTTAATACCTTCTAGATTTGTTTGGTCTCTTCATATATATTTAAACAACGTAAAACAACATGGTATAAATCCTAAAATGTATTTTTGGCCTCCTGTATTTTAAAACGTTTGTTTCAGTTTTGTTTGCGTCAACTGTAGCTTCATATTTACGCATGATGTCGTAAAATGACAAGCGAATGTGGTAAAAATACTAAAAAACACTGGGCAATTAGAGATATTTAAGAAACCAACTATTCTTGTAATAATTAAGTTTATGTAATAAAATACATGTTACCTAAGTTATTATTAAAAATATTTCGGGCTTTAATAGAAAAAATTAAAATTTAATTAATTTAAATCGCCGAAGCGCCATCTATTGTACGTTTGAAAACTACAAATGTCATCCAAGAGCACACTATTATGTGCATGTTTTGAATTATTTTTTTTTATTTTCTATAAAACTTGTCGGCCAAAAAATCTTATACAAATCTCATGCGTCAAGTCATTTTACAGGGCTCCAACTAATAAGGCACTCGCCCTACGGGCTCGTGCCTTAAACAAAGTTGTCGCCCTGTAAAGTTCGACTTACCGCATTCGAGTGTAAATAGCTATTACAGTCACTTGTGACTGTAATAGTAGATTATTTACCGAGGCGGGAAGTAGAACATTACGCGGAGAGCAATGTTGCTGCCCGAGGCGCGAAGCGCCAAGGGCTGCAATTGCTCGACGCGTAATGTCTTCCCGCCGAGGTATGTATACTATTTTATTCACAATCGTACATAATTATGTTCTTACATTGATACCTTATACTTGATATATGTAGGACACAACACCAGCGTCTTTATTCAGGTGGCGATAAAATGACAAGTGCTGCAACAATTGTCAAAGTAAATTCGTGTCACTACTAAACCAAATTTAATTACATTACTCCTAATTGCAATTTACACGATTTAAAATGTCTGATAGTGAAACTGATGTAAGTTGCACAGCACCGGAATTGCGAGAAGTTGCTACTAACAGTGACTGGCTGTTTGTTACCTGCTAAAAATAAAGATAGATACGAAAACTTCTGCCATCTGTTGAGAATATTTAGAACGAGCAAAAGGTAAGTAATGGATATTACTAACCAAGAGAACTCATTACTAACCAAGAGAACTTATTATTGACTATGGTGTATAATAAACTACTTTCTAACTTTTTAAACGTCAGTAATGAACACATTATGTATCGATTGTGAATAAAAAATTTTACCGGATGCAAATACAATCAATCAAGTGGACAATGTTTTAGTACGTAATCAGTTACCATGGAAACTCGTTCTTCATAGATGTCCATATTTTGCATTCGGAAATTCATTTTATATATATTTTTTTTAAATTAAACCAATATTCCAATAATTGCAGTATGAAATAAAACGCATTACGTCATACGTCCTGGAAATGGTCTTACAGTCTCGTTTCGATGTTCCAGACTCCTTCGTCGCCTTGTCCGTAACATCTTACTCGACTGTAAAATTCCATTTCCAGGATTTATAACGTAAATTACTATTCGAGGTTTGTAATAATTATTGCAATATCAAAATTAGATTAAATGCCAAAACGTATATCGCTTGTCGATATTGAGGTAAGTTTAATTGAGTTGAATGATGTACACCTCCATTTCATCAAATATTTTTTTCAGTTTTTACCTACTAATGGGAACATAACCGAGGTGTTAGGAAGAATATAGAAAGGAAAGGAATAATGCTCGACAACCAACCCGCGAAAGTATTTTGGGGGCACATTATCCAAAAGAAAAGCACTTTCCCGTGATAGGTACTAATAAGTATTCATTAACTGGCGCCGTTTTGAAAATTTGAATGTTATGATGCTCAGAAATAACAGCGAGAATAATGAAACATATTTCATTTTAAGAAGCTTTGAATGAAAAGAAAGCGCGGCTAATAGCGGATTTCCTACGAAAATGCGCTGAAAAGCTTGTTGGTTTTCCGGATCAAGTTGATGGTCGTGAATCCCGTGATGTCCCTACTCAAATTTCATTTTCATTGTTTAGATTTAGAGGTTAGGTTAGTTATTTTTTATTGTTGTATGCTAAGCAGTTTTGATGTATTAAAATGTTTATTGTAATAGAAACAGTAAAACCTTGATTGAGTACATGATTGTCTTATCAAAATAATTATTTATAATAAAAATACATTTTTAGGCGATGATTATAAAAAGGATGATTCTATGGCCCACTTTGACGCCATAAAGTTTTCGTTTTTTGTACTCATCTGTCAAATTTTGCTATTTTTGTACACATCTGTCATTTTTTTGGACTCATCTGTCAAAAACCATTTCATGAACAAATTCTACCTATAATGTCAACCAACACCAGCCCATAATAATAGTTCGATAATAGTTATTTATATTATTAGGAGTATAAGTGAAGCTTTATGTGCTGAAGCTGATAGGTTGACTGCCGAACGGAGTGAGGCAGCCAAATCAGCTGAAGCACATAAAGCGCTTATACTCCGAATAATATATGCGATTTTTTCTCCAAACGTGCAAAATTATAATACAAAAAGAAAGATCTAATTACGGAGGTTATTTCGGAAAGCATTACACTTGTACGAAAATCGCAACGCCTGATAGACAATTTCTAGATATTACCGTAGCAACCCACCAAACAAGATTTTTTTTGCGAAAAGAAAAGTCAGTCCACGAATTACGCAGTAAAATAGTAGTGTTTTAAGTGGATAATTTGAAGAATTTTGTGGTAATGTCTAGTTCAGGTGAATTTCAGTTGACGCCGCCAGAAATAGCCGAAGCAGCAAGAGCTGAAATTGAAAATCTTCTTCCTACAAAGTCAAGCGCTGTTTATGAAGCAGCGTTCAAGAAATTCATCGCATGGTGTTCGGAAAAAAATGCATCCGTTTATTCAGAAAGTGTTCTTCTGGCGTATTTTTCGGAGATGGCCAAAAGAATGAAAAGTTCAAGCTTATGGTCGCATTAGCTTCATGATGATATGTTTTGTAAATTGATATGTGTGGGTGTTTTACTTGTGCTAAAATAATTCACTAAATTCTCGATGTTATAAGTGAAATTAAAACTGAAAACTGCTACAACATGAAACGTATGACCCTGTAAGTACGTAGAAATTATTACATGTATGCCTAATTACGAGAAGTTTAACTAAAACAAAAATTAAGTAAACTGTATGTGTATCTCTGATAAATACCTTATCGTGTCATTGACTTTTAATACCGGCTTAAAGGTGTACATACACACAAAATCTAAAGTATAACTTACAACTTTAAATAAACGTTTTGTTAACTTTCAACTAGTATAATACTTAGCAAATAATTATAAAAGACAAAGCAAATAAAGGAGAAATTAAAAGCTTTTTTTTCGAAGTAATAAAAATTTTTATCCTGTTATTGAGTGATGTCGGAGTCGGATAACCTGTACAAAAAGATTTTAGTTGCATTAAATGAACAAACTGAAGTTCTTAAATCTGATATCAATAATGTAAAGGAACAAGTTAAAACAGAAAGTAAAAATATTAAAAAACAAATAGACACCATCGAAATTAAATATAGAGACATAGAAAAAAACGTTATACAATTACAAAGATCAGCGACACGTAATAATATAATTGTTTATGGCTTAACTTCTGATGAAAGAAACTATCAAGCATCAGTGGTTGATAAACTAAATCAAATTTTAGAACTGAATTTATCTCTTAGTGACTTTAATGATATCTATAGATTATCAAATCAAGAAAATGCACCAATTAAAATAGAATTTCTTTCAAATCTAAAGAAAAAGGAAGTACTAAAAAACGCCTATAAGCTGAAAGGAAGGGAAATCTTTATTAATCAAGAGCAATGCAAGGCAGATTATGAAACAAATAAAGAATTAAGAAAGCATTTAAAAGTAGCCAAGCAACTAGGCTATAATGCTAAAATAAAAAAAGGTAAAATAATAGTAAATGGAGAGGAATTTAGTTTGGAAAAATTAAAATGCGAGCATGAGGAAGTGGAGGACATCACCGAAACCCAGACAGATAGTTCTTACATTCAAGAAGATCGAGATGAGTCCGTTGTATCTGACTTGGAACTGGATAGAAAAAGTGCACCTTCCACCCCCACACCAATTAGCAGAGAGAGGAAAATAATTGAAGAATTTGGTAAATTTTTTGAAAACCTTCAGGTCAAACCAACTCCACCTGGTAATGCAAAGTTGCAGACTCCATTAAACAAGGAACCAGTGCCTGCATGTAAAGAAATCGAAACGACAGCGAACGAAAATTCATTGATAAATCAAATCAAAAACATTAATTTACTTTCAAGTGTAGAACCACCACGTCAATCTGCTCGAATAAACAAGATGAAGTTAACAGATAAATAAAACTTAATTAATTACAATAAGTATTCATTTATTCTACTTTTATTTACATGTTTTACATAGATATCTTACCAATAAGTTGCTTGTTATAATACATAATTTGTTTTTAACTGTACTAAACTATAAAATTTTTGTAATGTAACACTTACCTTAGTTTTCTAAAACCATATATTCTGGAGTGTAGATGTAATTATGGAATTCTTCGCCAAAATCGTGGAACAAAAAGCTGAAACATTTACTTTAGATAATATACAAGAATTAGATAAGGTGTTAAGTGTAAATAAGGATAACTTAAACTTTAAAATATTACAACAGAATATTAGAAGTATTAATAAAAACTTAGACTATTTTAAAGTTTTGCTTAGTCAAATGAGTAATAACTTTGACTGTATAGTGTTAACTGAAACTTGGAACATAGATAATATTAATGTGTATAACATAGAAGGTTACAAAATTATCTATAATCAGGGCGATTACAACAAAGCACACGGTGTTCTAGTTTATATTAAAAATAATATTGAATACGAGTCAAAAACTATCACAATTAACAAAAATAACTTGTTACAAATAAATCTGACCTACCAAGGTAAAAGAATCAATCTTTTAGCAATATATAGAAGTCCCTCTTCATGTCCTCTTCTCTTCAACGAATCCATTAAAATGTATCTTGATGAATTACCTACAAACTATGATTATTCGATAATAACTGGGGATATAAACATAGACATTCTTTCAAATGATGTACATTATGTAAATAATTATCTTACAATGATGGCGGAAAATGGTTATTTGTCCATTATAAATGACATGACTAGGCCAAATGCAAACGGACCGGGCAGTTGTGTAGATCACTTATTTGTTTCTTCTCGCTCAACTCCTATATACGAATATGTAATTTCTATAATTACAAAAGCAGACATTACAGATCATTTTATGATCTCAGCGCAGGTAGTTTTTCCACCGAAAAACTCAATTCCTGAAATAGAACAAAATTTAAAATATAAACACTACATGAACTACAATAGATTAAGAACAGAGTTAGCCGATGTGACATGGGAATATAATGAAGATGTTGAGAAGTGCTACGATCAGTTTTTAAACACAATAAAACGTTGTATGGAATTTGCTAAAACGACGGTAAAAATAACCGGAAAAGAAAGAAAGAGGAAAAACTGGATTACTCAGGGTTTAGTAAACTCTATAAATAGGAGAAATGTTCTATATCAACAAGCACTACAAGACCCAACAAACCTAAATCTATATCAGCAGTACAAAGATTTGCGAAACAAAATTAATAATCTTATTAAAATTACAAAGGCGAACTTCTATAAAATGAAAATAGATAAAAATCCAACAAACCAGGAACACATATGGATGGTCGTTGGTGAAGCTACAGGTACCACAAATGTTAAAAAACAAGAAATAAACAGTATAAAACTTGAAAACGGGAACGTTCTAAATAATAAAAAGCACATGGCAAATGAATTCAATAAGTTTTTTATCAATATTGGAAGAGAACTGGCAGCTAAAATAGTTCCACCTAGCAGCAATCTAAAACAAACTATGTATGAAAAATCAATATTTCTGGAAGGTACAGATCCGGAAGAAATTAAGAAAGTAATAAATACCTTACAAAATAAAAAAGCATGCGGCATCGATGATATTAGGGCGGAGACAATTAAAGAAATAAAAAATGAGATAAGTGAACCATTGTGTTACATCATAAACAAAATAATAGAAACTGGAAACTGTCCATCACATTTCAAAGTATCAGTAGTGAAACCATTATTCAAGAGTGGTGAAAGACAGGATATGGGTAACTATAGACCAATATCACTCTTAACAAACTTTGCCAAAGTATTCGAAAAAGTTTTACAATCTCGTATAGTAAATTATCTAAATAAAAATAATTTACTTTCACAACACCAATATGGTTTTAGGAAGAAAAAAAGTACAAGGGATGCACTACACGATTTATGTCAAAAGGCATACGAGAGTATAGATAGAAACAGAAAATCCATAGCCATATTTATAGATCTTAAAAAAGCTTTTGACACCGTTTCCCATTCCATTTTACTAGAAAAATTAGAACATTTGGGCTTCAGGGGAATAACATACAAACTAATGGAGAGTTACCTGACAAAGAGACAACAGTGTGTACGACTACACAATGAAATAAGCGGATATGAGTACATAACACATGGAGTACCACAGGGATCTGTGCTAGGCCCAACACTCTTTAATATTTATATAAATAACTTACTGCAGTTGAATGTAAATGGGTTCGCTATTGCTTTTGCTGATGACACGGTCTTCTTTTATGAATGCTCCACTTGGGAGTCCCTAAAGAATAAAATAGAAGAAAGCATGGTAACGGTTATAAATTGGTTCAATTCAAACTTATTAACTGTTAATATCAAAAAAACTGTATACTTACCATTTTGCAATTCTGCGACCAATCTTCCAGAATATGACAATCTAAGCATAAAAACAGAAAGTAGTATACATCAAATAAAAAGTGCTGCCAAAGTTACTTACCTGGGCATAGTTTTTGATTGTCACCTCAAATGGAATGGACATGTAAAACTCCTTTCACAAAAATTAAGATATGTATTATACAAATTTCACTACATCACGGATTTCTTAGATATAAACCAACTGAAAACTGTTTACTATGCGCTAGTTGAAAGTCTACTCACGTATGGTATCATGGCGTGGGGGTCAGTAAGAAAGAACTTTCTCTCAGGTCTAGATACAATTCAAAAGAGTATCTTAAAAGTTATTTTAAAGAAACCAAGATTGTATTCGTCGGATGATCTCTTTAAGGAAGCTAAAGTTCTAGATATTAGACAATTATATTACATAAATGTACCGCGTATGAAAAGTATCACGCAAACACACCCCTTCTAAATTCCGCCCATTGTCACAATACAAGACATAAAAATAAATTAACAATTCCCTTAATGAATACAGCCAAGGGGCAGCGTAGTTATGCTTACCTTGCTCCTAAAATAATTAACTCAATTAAAGATGTTTTTAAAAAAGAAAAAGACAGCAGATTATTTAAGAAGAAATTAAAAAAAGACTTACTTGAAACAGATAGACATAAAATACACAAAATCATAGAGGCGATATTTATATAAACTAAACATGATAAACAAAAATTAGAAAAATATAGCAAAAACTCATGGTTTATAATGTAGTATACTAGTACTTAAGTATTCTTTTAGTGTTTTTTATATATGTATGTATTTGTATGATAGGATTTATTAGAAAGCCTTAAACGCAATTAATAATTACCAAAATCCCTTTATTGTGTTGTAATTATTTTCATGCTACTCACAAACAAGTTGTTTAACTTATGTGAGTTACTTAGTTTATTTGTGCTGTATTATATTAATTTGCATGTGAAATTTTATTATATCTTATATCTTATCTTATACTATATATTATATCTTTTATTGAACGTAAATTATGCAATTGCAAATAAACATTATTATTATTATTATTATTCGATAATCAGGACATTGTTAAATCTCCGACATGATGTTGATATCTCAAAATATTTAAAGCTGCGTGCCTTTTTGAAAAAGAAGAACGAAGGGTATTCTCCCAAGAAAACAAGAGTTCTAACCAAAGAACAATTCGATATGTTCATCTTTAACGCTCCAGATGAAAAATACTTGGCCGCAAAGGTAAAATATATAAGTTCTTATTACAAAAATAATTAAAAATTATAATTTATCAGGTTATATTAATATTCGGAATATCTGGAGCATGCAGATGCGATGAGCTATATAAGATGACGCTGGATGATGTCGAAGAACAGGGCTCCATATTGCTAGTAAAAATCCCTGACAGCAAAACAAATAAAAGTCGTTCTTTCACTGTGGTTGGCGAGACGTATATAAATAAGTACAGAAAATATGTCTCCCAGAGGCCTGAAGGATTTGAAGAAAGAAGATTATTTATAAAATATCAGAATGGACGATGCTATCGGATGATTATGGGAATCCACAAAATTGGAAACATAGGAAAGGAAGCGGCTACATATTTAAAACTGCCCTATTGTAACGAGTATACAGGGCATTGTCTAAGAAGGACTTCGGCGACCTTGCTTGTCGACACTGGCGCTGACATTACTACCCTCAAGCGACATGGCTGTTGGAAGTCTAGTTCCGTTGCAGAAGGATATATAGCGGAATCCTTAGAAAACAAAAAGGAGATTAGCAGGAGGATTCTCATGTCGAGTACCGGTAGCAGGTTTGTTTTTTTGAGTTTAATTTTTTAATAATTAATTCTTCTTTTCTTATCAGAGAAAGTGATTATGGTCCCACTACGAGTAAAGAAAATGTTAGCTCATTGGAACTGCATTCTACACATGTAGTTAGCGACAGCAATTTGGAAGAAATGACAAAACAGCCTCTTGTTCAGTATGCGACGAAGTGTACATTTAATATTAATATTAATTGTAATAAAAATTAACAATAAAATGATAATTATTGGTAGTTACATACTTACCTTTTTTACTAAATCAAGTAGCTTAGACTTTATATGCTTAGGCACATAATAGTATATTATATTACTAGGAGTAGAAGGAGCTCATTATCTGTTGAGCTCAGAAGTTTGCTGCCGAGGCGTTAGCCTAGGCGTGCAATTTGAGCGAAACAGATAATGAGCCTTCTACTCCGAGTAATATATACTATTTTTTCTTCAAGCATACAAAATATGTTCTCCGAAACTATTTACTCACAACTTTAATATTAAATGTACAATTTTGTAAAGTACAATTTTGAAATAAACCACTAGCATTAGTAGGCATTCCCTCAATGTTTACAATAGCTTGTTTTACATTAGAACTTACATTAGTACCTACAACAGTTTCTTCTACATTAGTGGTAACATTTTCTTGATTTTCATTATCTACAGTGTTAATGGCTGAAGTACCAGAATCCAGTATTTTCATTGCTGTTTGTTTTTTGTGTGTAATAGATTCTTCAATGTATCCCTCCGCAACGGTGGTAGATTTCCAGCCTCCATGCCTTTTTAACGAAGTTATATCTGCGCCATTATCCACCAAAAGTGTTGCTGAAGTTCGTCTTAGACAGTGTCCAGTATACTCAGCTGGATTTGGAAGTTTCAAATAAGTGGCCACTTCTTTAGGTACATTTGAAATCTTGTGGATACCCATAACAACTCGATGGCATTTACCATTTTGATATTTGATAAAAAATCGGGTTATATTCATATCTGTAGGACGCAGTGAGATATATTGTCTGTATAAATTCAAGTAAAAGTCTCCGAGTATAGTGAATGAGCGTGGCTTTTTTGTCTTATTATCAGGAATTTTCACTAATATCAAATTTCCTAAATCTTCAATGTCATTCACATTCATATGTAGCAACTCATCACAACGGCAAGCTCCTGTGACCCCAAATAACAAAATGACCTACAAATTCCACATAATTAATTATTTCAATGTTATACTGTATGCAAAATTCACCTTTGTAGCCAAATATGTATTATTGGGTGCATTTTTCATGAAGTTGTCAAAGTGTTCTTTACTCAAAACTTTTGATTTCTTTGGCTTGTAGCCATCACTTTGGCGTTTTAAAAATGCTATTAGTTTCGTATATCGGTCAATATTTACATTATGTTTGATGTTAAGTTCTGACTTGATCATTGAATACTGGGCCCACAATGATGAACTCTTCATTTTTTCTGCCAAATGAGAAAAAAACGCCAAAAGAACGTTTTCGGAAAAAGTGTGCGCATTTTGTTCCCTGGTCCATTTTATGAACCTGTCATATGCAAAGTCGTATAATTTTCGAGATTTTGGTGATATTAACGTTTCAATAGCGGCGTTTGCTACTTCCGCTAGTTCAGGTGGGGTACACTGCATTATTTCTTCAGACATTGTTTTATGTTTACATAAAAACACAATAATTATTCACAACCACGGTCGTATCACAAGCACGCGTAAATTGTTTGTTTACTGTCAGCTGTCAAAATATATCTAGTGAAATTTGTGCTGCCAAAGTAGCCATCCCTAAAGTCACTTTTATTATTATATTAGTATAATAATGAAATTGCATTATTATACTGCCAAAAATATTAAAATAATGCCACTGTTCTATGCAGTTGGCGGTGTAAAATAATAGTAATATTATTATACGCTTGAAGAAAATAGTATATTATATACCAAGGTTGTGAAGAGTTTTTTCTAGAGCCGAGCATTATTAGATCCCGAGATGCGCAGCATCGAGGGATATAAGATGAGAGGCTCTAGAAAACACTTCACAACCGTGGTGTATATATTATTTTTTTCACTACTAGTACTTTTATTCCTTTTATTCTTCTCACATAAAAAACGTACTATCGCGATCACGGATTTTTTCCTGGATGCCAGTGTATAATGGGATGAATTTTTGCCCCGTGTTACACTAAAATCTGGATTATTGACTAGTAGTCAATAATAAAAAATTATTTACCACTAGGCAAGAAGGCTAACTTCACAAGGTGACAACAGACTAGATAATAGTATGTTTTAAAGCTAGTAGTGAAAAAAGTACTTTATGTGCTTAAGCATATAAATGAAACTTCTACTAGAAGAATTGTGTCATTAAAATGTCACTTGCATGACGTTTGGAGAAAAAGTTTTATATTTCCTGTAGTTTGCTAGACCAATTGAATGTTGTCGTGCAGCCGTGGTTGCATCAGCGTTATATACGTAACCTTAACCTCAACCATCTGATCGCAATCGACCGAAAAATAAAATACTCATGTTATTTAAGTAATTTTATTCAAGATTAACAACAGAACGATCTAAATCAAAACTATTAATAAGTATCTATTTATATATTCATCACTCTTTCTTTTTGTCAATATTGTTGGTAATGTTGATAGTGAACGTACAGCTAGTACAATTTGCGAAGTGAACGCCGCTGGAAGAGCTTAAGGAAAGTGCCTGTTGGTTTGTTAAAGAATTGTTAAGGACTCTATTTTCAGTTATATGACTGATGTTGTCAACAGGAGCAGGAATGTACGAAGTAGATGTTGAAGGGCCATCCTTGCCTGTCAAATTTTTTTTTGAAATTTCTGTTTTGTTGGACAGAGAGTCTTCTATGTAGCCCTCAGCCACCGTTGCAGAAGTCCAGCCCCCATGGCGTTTCAACATAAGGATATCGCCTCCAGCTTCAACTAGTAACGAGGCTGAACTTCTTCGAAAACAATGACCCGTGTAATTACTAACGTTCGGTAATTGTAAATATTTTGCAATTAATGATGGAATCTTTCCGAAGGTATGCACTCCTATCACCTGTGTGGAGCATTTTCCATTACGATAATTGACAAAAAAAGTCTTATGCTGAGTATGTAATGGTCGTAGGTTCATATAATTCCTACAAAGCTGAAGGACATGCACACCTTCTAGAATTTCATCGGTGACTGTAAAAATCCTTTTTTTTCCAGTTTTTGTTTCTGGGATGGTGATTACTAGCATGTTTTCCTTATCTTGAATATCATCCTTTGACATTTTTCTTAATTCATCACGTCTGCATGCGCCAGCCAACCCAATTATCAAGCAAACCTACCGAAATCAGTTAAGCAAAACCAAATTAAAATGTAAAAAACCTAATCATACTTTCCACATCAAATAGGTTACGTCAGGGGCCTCCAGCAAAAATTTCATAACATCATCTCTAGTAAATATTGCGGATTTCTTGGCAAGGTATCCCCTATTTTGTTGTTTTAAAAAAGAAATCAGTTTTGGAAATTTTGCTGATGTCGATGTCGTTTTTCACAATTACCGTTGCCTTCACCATCGAATATAGGGACCACAAAGTTGACGCTTTGTATGTTTTGGCCTTTTCCGAAAAAAAGGCCAAAAAAACATTTTCAGACCAGTGCTTTATGTTCTTACTTTTGCACCACTCGACAAAACACTCGTACTGTTTTAAGTAAGTTTGTTGTGATTTAACTGGCAACAAATTTAAAGTCGCAACACTTGCCGCTTCCACAATTTCTTGGGGGGTATCGGAACTCTCGCTACCACTCATTTTGAATTGTTTTAAAATCACAGTGTAAAATCGTCGCGAAGGACGCTATTAAATTTGACATATGTTTCATTTGTTTTGTTTCCAAAGGTAACTCAATTTTTAAGAGAAATATTCGAAAAATTAGTTATGATCAAATTCTTTAATTCTGTTGTGATCATCGCCTAAAAAACGTTGTGCGCACCTCGGCCGAAGGTGCTTTTTTGGCCTCATCTGAATTCGTAAACAACAGATTCGGCCAAAAAAGATCACCTTTACGGCCTTGATACACAAATAACTATTTTTTTCACTACTAGCTTTAAAACATACTATTATCTAGTCTGTTGTCACCTTGTGAAGTTAGCCTTCTTGCCTAGTGGTAAATAATTTTTTATTATTGACTACTAGTCAATAATCCAGATTTTAGTGTAACACGGGGCAAAAATTCATCCCATTATACACTGGCATCCAGGAAAAAATCCGTGATCGCGATAGTACGTTTTTTATGTGAGAAGAATAAAAGGAATAAAAGTACTAGTAGTGAAAAAAATAATATATACACCACGGTTGTGAAGTGTTTTCTAGAGCCTCTCATCTTATATCCCTCGATGCTGCGCATCTCGGGATCTAATAATGCTCGGCTCTAGAAAAAACTCTTCACAACCTTGGTATATAATATACTATTATCTTATATCAGAAGAAACGACTAAGCTGTCACCTTTTTTTAAACTTGAATTTTTTCCTGCCTACGTGATTTTTCAAAATGACAGTGGATGTCATTGTATGCGTTATGAGTTATTACCAACATTACCACATCAAAAATACCCGCGTGTACATTTTCCCATTTCTTTAAAGTAAATTGTAAATTAAGACGAAATAGACAAAGTAGTATGTAAAACACGTGTTACAACTCAAAACATATACTCGTATTACAAACATCGTCATTGTACCACTAGTTGTACAATATACTATTTTCTACGCCTGTTAAAAAAACTGCACTATATTTCATTATTTTTTGTACGACCATGCTATTTCGGATTGTTTACCATACTTGGTTTTAGAACAGTAGGTTATATTTACTGGTTGCTAAGCAAAAACTCGTCGGTAAGTAATTACTTACCGTTCAGTTCTGTCAAAAACAGAACGGTAGGTAAATTATATGTAATTTATAAAATAAATGCATGATCTTTAGATGTCTCTTTCGCGAGAAATTATTTATTTTCTAAATAATTGGACTATTTAAAAAAATGTATGTTGTTTATTTAAATTTGCTCAGGCCTCTTCAATATCCCAATTACATTCGTTTTCAGATTTACTCATTCTCACGAGTTTGACAACTATCGCGACATTCAAAAATAATAGTAATTACAAACGTATCCATGGTAACGACAAAACCTACTTAATGTTTGGTGGATATACAGCCTACAGGGCAAAAATAAATTATCTTAAATCTATTTTTTTCGGGGATATTTCCTTAGTTAATACCTTTGTATTCATAATGGTCGTACAAAAAATAGTATAAGCATCTCAAACAGTAAGGAGTTTACCGATCTCCTCCAATATTGGCGACTTCGCTTCGCTCAGTCGCCAAACATTGTCGTCGAACGGTAAACTGTCCTTACTGTTCTTGATACTTTTTAATATACTATTGTTTAATTTCCTAATGACAGATTTATCCGTCAAAAATGTAATGTCAAAAGTCAGAAAGGTCACGTTTACACATAGACAAAGAATGCGTTTACATAGCAAAAACTACATAAAAACTCGGTTACTTGATTTTTAAAGTGTATGCGGTTTTTTGAAAGCTAGTGTATATTTATAAATGTGCGAACTATAGAACCCTTTTATAATAATATCAATCCAGTAATAGCAACAGCAAACTGGCATTCACAGAAATTGTGAGTTTTCATTGGAAGGTTAAAAACATGATTTTAATTTACATTAAATGTTTGTATTGTACTAATGTTACAAAATCTTCCAGCTCAGTGCAACCCTCATGGTCTACTAGTGTTCTGGATCTATAACAAATTTGAAGTTGCAGTTTGAAATGATTTGAGTAAATCCTTGTATTATGCCATAACCTTCTAACTATAATTTCTGATAAATATTCATAGCATACACACAAGGAAAGATGATTCATATACAAACCATACATCAATATATGCTCATCATTAAAAAATTAAGTTTTTTGTAGTTGATGACCAAATTAACAAGCTGCAATCGTCAACAAGATTAAGGATACTACAACAAAGATGTAAAACATGTACTTGTAAATTTCTTTATATAAGGTAATGTTTAATTTATATGTGCTTTCATGCTATGTTAAACTATCATATTGAACAATGGACAAAAATATACAGCAAGGTAAACTTACTCGTGGAAGTGGGAAAGCATTCGAGTGTAATATTTGTAATTGTAAATTCTCACACAAAGGAAATTTGAAACGACACCTGCTCACTCATAGTCGTAAGAAACCATTTGAATGTAATATTTGTAATTATAAATGCACACAAAAAGCAAGTTTACAAAGACATCTGCTCGCTCATAGTGGTGAGAAACCATTTGAATGTAATATTTGTAGTTGTAAATACACACGAAAAGAATATTTGAGGCAACACTTGCTCACTCACAGTGGTAAGAAACCATTTGAATGTAATATTTGTAATTATAAATGCTCACTAAAAACACATTTGAAGCAACACCTGCTCACTCATAGTGGTGAGACACCATTTACTTGTAATATTTGTAATTATAAATGTTCACGAAAAGAATATTTGAAACAACACTTGTTCACTCATAGTGGTGAGAAACTATTTGAATGTTACATTTGTCATTATAAATGCTCTCAAAACTCGAGGTTACAAAGGCACCTGCTCACTCATAGTGGTGAGAAACCATTTAGATGTAATATTTGTAATTATAAATGTTCACGAAAAGAACATTTGAAACAACACTTGCTCACTCATAGTGGTGAGAAACTATTTGAATGTTACATTTGTAATTATAAATGCTCACAAAAAGCAAGTTTACAAAACCACCTGCCCACTCATAGTGGCGAGAAACCATTTAGCTGTAATATTTGTAATTATAAATGTTCACGAAAAGATTATTTCAAACAACACCTGCTGACTCATACTGGTGAGAAACCAATTGGATGTAATATTTGTAATTATAAATGTTCTCGCAAAGAATATTTGAAACGACACCTGCTCACACATAGTGGTGAGAAATCATTTGGGTGTAATATTTGTAATTATAAATGCTCAGAAAAAGGAAATTTGAAACGACACCTGCTCACTCATAGTGATGGGAAGAGTTGATTGATTGAACCCATTATTCCCTAATAGAATATAGGTTATCAATTTTCATCTTTTGCAAGTACTGCTAGTTGAGGTTGGGGTATCCTTTTGCTTCCCAAGCCCTTCTCCCTGTCTTTCTTGGCTGCCCCACCTTCTTCTATGCAGGTTCCATTCTAGGATCTTTCTACAGATCTCTTTGCTTTTTCTTAATGTGTGAGCTAACCAGCCGTATTTTTTAAATTTCTAGTAGTATGCTCTCTTGCTTTGTTAGTCTCCAAAGTTCTTGATTAGTAATAATATTCTGGCTAATATGTTTGTAGTATTGATCTTAGGAATCTGTTGACAAAGGTTTGTATTTTACATGTAGACACACTAGCAAAAGTCCAAGTCTCAGCCCCGTATAGTAGCATAGCTTTCACTGTGGTATTAAATACATTTATTTTAATATCTAGCCCAGATAGTATAGAAGTTTGTGTCAAACTTGCAGTTGGATTTATATACGCTTATAAGCGTATATCAATCCAAATGCAAGTTTGAAATAAGCATGTATGCTATCTGGGATATACAGTGAGATGCAAATTGAGTGAGGATGGTTTCAATTTGGCGCCTTAAGTTTTAGTGTATTTCACTTTGTTAGTGTAGCACTATTGAAATGTGTTGCGTCAAATTACCGCGACAACTCGTCACTTTCGGGTTTACATCGTTGTGCTTTGCCTCGTTGTTCTGGATTTTCATTGAATTTTTGCTTTAGTTCGCTTGTTTTTCTTTTGACAAAAAAGTTGTTTTCAGAACTACGCACTGTGGTCCCGCGTATGTACCGCGCTCATTGTAAGGCGGTCATAACTATCATACATGATGTATTCCAGGAGGTAAACTGATTTATTTATCTAAAATGTCTTTTCAGTGAAATTAAAGACAAAAAATTTGCTAAGTATTGCATTTTACACAATTAAGATAAAATAAAACAGTTTTAAAATAGCATAAAAAAGTAAATTTAAAAAATAATTATTGAAATAATTCTAAAAATAGAACGGTAACTACGTTTCGTTTTTAAAATATTTAGAATAGTAGAGCAAACAGCTATTTCATAACAAAAACTAACATCATACAATTTACACTATACACTTAAGTAATAAGTATATCTTAATATACGTTATATTAGTGATATAAACACCTACTTATACCTATTCGTCTAATAAATTAAGAACAGCTCGAGAGAAAATAGATTTCTTTTTAGGAGGTAGTTTTCCAAAGGCTTGTAATGTATGGATCAGAGTTCAGTAGTAACCTATTCAATAGATCTATATTGGTTGTTATACGTGACATTTTTCTAGTGTGATCCCATCTAAATGACTTAATAATCTTATTAGTTGACTCGGCAGCTTCTTCAGAGAGTTCCCCAATAAGCAATAACGCGTGATCTATGACTTCAGAACCATGAATGTAAAAGAACATACCTGTTTCTTGGACTTCCATTGTAGAACATATGCACAAACACCAAATTACCCCAAAATAGTTAACAAAGACAAGTTCAAGTAATGATTAACTGATAACATTAAATATGTAGGGTACGATGTATTCACTTTCGAGGTCGAAACAAAAGTGTTAATGTTTAATTATCCGGTATCTATTTATACCACGATGTACTATGGTAATCAGTTAATAAATAATTAGATGGTAACAAATTACGGGAAAACGAACTAAAATATTTTTAGGTTTTTACCTATTACGGGACCACTGTGCTACGGTTTGTTAGATGATTTTATTATAAAGTAAGCTTTTTATTTAAAATTAAATTAACTTATAAGCTATATTATTTTTCAGACGCCACTGTAAAATAAAAGAAGGGTAAGAATATCCGAAAAGTATTCATGTTGCCAACGTGACAATAATTTACCGTGACGGTAAATTCAAACAGTCGTCAGTCATTTTGAATCACCCTGTATTTAAAACACAAGATTTATCTTTGTTCCAGTTCGTTTGAGAGTTCTATTGGGCCGATTTACGTGATTCTTTTTTTATATTAAAGCTTTCGCTGCGTAGCATCCAGTCTATTGCGATATTTGGTTTTTGTATTTCACATAAATATGTGGTAGCAAACGGCACCAACAAATAAAATAGTAATTAGGCCGTTATTATAGGAAAGTTTAAAGCTTTGCAAGTGATATCCTCTTGTTATATTACAGGACTTACAACTAGTCCCGTGGAATCCCATAATATTTCCACGAAACCCGGGGGTTCCACGGAACACACTTTGGAATTTTTGACATTTGCCACTTCAATAAGTTTCCGGAAATATTTCCATGGAAAGTTAACAAAAATAAATTTCCGGAAATTTGCCAACACTATTTTTATGTCATGTTTTTGAAATATGTTTTATAAGTTTTGCTTCTCTAAAACATTTGTGTTATATTCGATGGCTTTCAAGTTTCTGTTCTTTTTGTTAACCAATCAAATTAACCGTGTTTTTAGTATGTACGCTCATATAGGTAGATAGATACTCTAGATGCAGAGATATATGTATATTTTTGGTACTTCTGTGTGCAGAGAAAAGTTAAAAACATATCTGCTTCTTGAATCAGACAGTAAAACTTTACGTCGCTTGTCAATTCGATGTTTGGTAAGATAAAAATCTCTACTGAAAATGGAATTCCTCCAGATTCAGCTAAATGCTAGTAGGGTTGGCCATATAATCAAACTAATCGGTACCATGAAGTACTAGGGATGTTCCGCAACCCTGATACCTCGCTCAAGAATAAATCCCTATTTAATTTATTCATTATACAAATGATATTTATTTACCTTATTGGGTAGCACTGTATTTCTGGTTTTCTATCAATATCACTTTGTCAGGTTATAGTAGCTGTTAACCTAAGTTAGGCTTTATGACATGCGTTTTTTTTACCTTGTTTTCACTTTACCCTATTTTCGTACGATAGATAGCGGAAGGTCCTGGGTTCGATTTCCAGCCGAGATGATATAATTTTCTCAATACGTTTGGCCTATAACATCGTTCAGAGAATAAAAATCCACTAGTATACCTATGGCAAGTTTGAAAGTTGTTTTTAACCTTTAATAACCTCTAGACTCCAAATGACTTGTAAGGCCTTTCTGAGAATTGTGACAAATGTAAAAATTTCTGTGGTATAAGTTTGAGCCGAAATACTCGTGCAAGGTCCTTTTAAGATATTAACTATTACATATTTTATTTTTTTAACATAATCATTCAATCAAGTTCTTGAAATAAATTTCGGAATTACTTAGACAAGTGGTGGATTTGGTATGCGAAACTCTTGACTCGAGAGCTGTTTGATAATAACATAATAAGCAATGCTAGGATTTTAAAATCTACATCAAACGAGTTAAATGAATGTATGCCGCAATTTATGGAATCAAGACAAATTGTTCTTTCTCGGGAAGCATTAATTCATGTAACTCGTTATATTTTGAAAACTAAGCAAAATGTGCCAGATATAAAAGTAGTTTTTGTGATTGTTTTTGAATTTTGTTCACTATGCAGATGTTACAGAGAAGAACCAAAAACAATTGTAAGGATGATAGTCGTGTAGCCTTGTATCACAGATTCGACATTAAAGATATCTTGCCCACTTCTCGGTGAGTCACTAATTTCCACTATAAATCTGTATTTTTTTTTTAACTTTTGTCATCTAGCAGTTGTAATCAGAATTTGATCTTGTCCAGGAGGCTTATGGGTTTTTGTTTACAATAAATTACAAAATCAAGAACAAAGATCTACTATGTTGTAGGTAATATACTAATATTTTCTTACAAACTAACCACTATTGTAGCTGATGTAAGTTCATCTGACCTAGGTACGTGCACATTCTGAATTTGAAAAGTTATAATTCCGCTTTTCCCCTTACCTACGCTATTTTACCAGATTTTTGATTAATTTATCTTTTTTCTGGTTTTGTTTTATTGTAAAATTGCCAAAACAAACTGTAGATGTATATTGCTGTTACTTATGTTAGAAAGGTTATACAGTGCGGATTTTATATTTCTGAAAATGCAGATTTCCTTCGCATGTTCAATTATTAAATTATCACGTTAAATAGATTGACACTCCTGACAATTATTCAATCAATCATACCTGACAGCTGTGAGTACAGTGAAATTTTGCTTATTTGCTTGCGTATTGTTGAATGCACGTATATGGTTACGGTATCGTGTACGCAACGATCAGAATTAAGTATTTTATTAATAAAAATGAGCAAAAACTATCTTCACAACGAACAAAATCCAGTGTTGTAACGTATCTAGATACAAATATCTAGATACAGTATCTAGATACTTTTATGGTACCTAGATACATATCTAGATTCTTTTAAAATTTTGTAACTGTATTTGGAGCTAGATACATTTTCTGTGGTATCTGTGTATCTGTATTGTGCAGATACTATTTTCATATTTTTATAATTTGATAATACAAACATTATCATTAATGATATGAAATAAACCGTCGGTCATAATAGAATTAATTTTTTAGTAATTGCTTTGAAATCAAGTAGATGGCAGTCACCTCGTTAAACAATGGATATTATTACAGAATGATGATATTACCGATTGTATGAGGAAGAGACATTCTTGACCGTCCAGGACAGTAGTGTCAACTATATCATAATCACAGATCATAATTGTAATATTTGTACCATAATTTATACCTTGTACCATACGTACCATAATTAGATAAAAATGTACCATAATTTCAGATATGGAGAGAATTCATGTAATAAAGAGAAATCATTCTTTACTATATGTAATAGTTATTTAATATTTAAAGTCTGGAGTGTATGTTTTACTGGACTTGTTGATCACGGCAAACCGTAGATGAGTCCGGGAGTACAGTAAAGGCAATAAACTTTACAGGCTTGTTACACACTCCTGTATGTTTTTCAGTCAATTTGAGAACTTTCAAAGTAAAGTTTGAATATATTGCATATAGTTGGAAAATATGTTAAAGAGTAAGTATAACTGTTTGGTTACAGGGAGAGTAACTAAAAGCAACCAGGTTTAGCGACTTTTGTGGGTGTAATGGTACTGAGGACAAATTGTTATAGTGTGAATTGCACCAACGTCTATTATTTTGAAATTAGTTTATCAAAAGTAATATCTAGGCTTTGTTGGCTTCTGTTAAACCATTAAGCCATTTCAGTGAAAACCATTAGAGTTTATGCAAGTTATTCAATTCTGCAGAACACCAAGGCTGAAGATAGAAAATCTACATAAATAATATGTTTAGAATGTTTTAATAACGATTTATTTTAAAATATTAAAATACAAAAAATTGATTACGAAGTTTTTGTTTTCATGGTGATTAAAGTAACAAAAGTATCGACCAATGTATCTAGATACATTATGTTAGGTTTTGTATTAGGATCTAGATACTTCACAGCATCCGGATCGGGATCTGTATCTAGGTACATTTTTCTGATAGTATCTATATCTGTATCTAGATATACAAAAGAATGTATCTGTTACAACACTGACAAAATTCAAGTCTACTAATCTGTCTAATTTGGCTGGTTTGCTAAGAGATTTCTACTGGAAGTGAATCTTCCAACCAAAATACCTTCAGGCCAGAAATCAGGTGATAGCAAATTCTTAAAAATAGTGTACTTATCTATCTTGAACGAAGTATAGGTACCAGTCTCCTCGAGATTTCAATTGTTCCACTTTGAATTCGCGAGATGGATACACTTGCTTCAAATACGCTTTCGAAGTTTGTTCTGCTGTACTAAGCGCAAGTCTATATACGTGAATACCAAATATAATTTTGGAGACGGAACAGAAGCTGCAACTGCCCATGTTCTCGAAATATCAGCAGTTGTAGCAGTAGTCGACCTTGTGCCTATAACTACACGTCTCTGTGGAGTAGAAGATTGATTTCTTGTAGCGGATGGTTTCCTAACAAAATGTAGTTTAACAGTTTCATTATCTTCATTTTAGTTGATGATCTTTTGTCTCATCATTTTTGTTGTTAACATTAGTTTTATTGCTATATTTATTTTTATTTATTAAATCATTAAGTAAAGCTGCTCCCAGGTAACACAGGACGTCCATTGGACGTCCAAGTTGGTCCATTTTCAATCCATTTTTGGACGGTCCAAAAATGGATCTCTAATGGACGTCCTATGGATGTCCAAATCTATCTATTAATGGACGGTACATAAATGGACACAACATGGACGTCCAGTGGACGTACTTTCATGGACTTGAATTGGATGATCCATAAATGGATGTACATGGACATCCATTGAACGTACAATTGTGGATCTAAATTGGACGGCCCATAAATGGATGTGTATGGCCATCCATTGAACGTACAATTGTGGATCTAAATTGGACGGTCCATAAATGGATGTACATGGACATCCATTGAACGTACAATTGTGGATCTAAATTGGACGGCCCATAAATGGATGAATATGGACATCCATTGAACGTACAATTGTGGATCTAAATTGGACAGTCCATAAACGGATATGCATGGAAGTCCAGTGGACATACATTTATGCACCTAAAATGGACTTTTTATAAAGGGATCCAAATGGACGTCCCCTCGACGTATAGTTCCGGACTTAAACTGGACAGTCTATAAACGGATGTACATGGATGTTCAATGGACATTACATTTATGTATTTAAATTAATCCTTCCATAAAGAGATCTGACTGGACGTCCACTGGAAGTACAGTTCCGCACTTAAATTTGATAGTGTTATAAATTGATGTACGTGGACATCCACTGGACTACAATTGTTCAATTGTGGATCTAAATTGGACGGTTTATAAACGGATGTACATGAACGTCCATTGGATGTACAGACATTTATGGACTTATTAATAAGTCAAACCATTAACTGATCTACAAATGACCGTATATATACTCTCGATTAACCATTTATACAGACCAGAAGCTATTGCTTTCTTTGTAGGACACTAGTATATATACTCTTTTGCCGTAAGAGATAAAAAGGCAGTTTTAGAAGACTGGAAATATAAAAAAATTAGATTTTCTATAAAATGAATTATGTTAAACTAATTTTTATTATAATGTCAAAGTTCTGGTTCTTCTCTCTTAATGAAGATGCTCTCTTGGGAAGGGACTTAGAAAATAAACTTCAGGGCGGTTGTTGGGCCAACGTTTCGAGCACTGCTTTTCCGTGATTTTTTCAAGGGCTTATCAAGGCTTGATAACAACAATTAAGTTTATTTCATTAAGTTCCTTCCCAAGAGAGCATCTTCACTAATTATTATTATTACATTACTTATATTATTAATATTATTATATCATCTGCATCAGTATTAAGAAAGTAATATCAGCATATCTGCAAACGTTATCGTGTTAACAAGGTCCTTACATTTTAATTGACATTATTTAGAAATTTTTAGGAAAAAAATGTACGTATATAACAAATATGCATTAGAGAGCAGGTACTTTGACCTCGATGCCAGATGTCCGGGTATCCGGGTAATAACATCACCCACGGTGGAGAATTGTAATTCTTTGCGCATGCTTTGAGTCTCTGAGTTGAGGGTGCCCGCCACGGTTTTCCTTCTCGTATTTATTCTTAAAACGACATTCGGCAAATCGGCATATTGTGTGTCGAACAGTGTTTCCAGTTATTTTACTTTCTGTTTATTTTTATTAGTGTTCAGAGTGTTTTTGTTATTAGAGGTAAGTATTGTATATTTTTTAACAACCTATTATAAATAAATATTTTCTTTTTAGAAAGTGTTAAACTAAGTAAATTCGGGGCATCCGAGAAAGAGGTCGAAGACGGAATCGGGAAATGGCTACGAAGATCCAAAGAGCGAATTTCGAATAATAAATCAAAATAAATAGGTTAAAATAATGTATATGCCATATTAGAACTTATGGTGGATTTATATTGAATGATGCTAATAACTGATTTTAATTTTAATAAACGTCAATAATGGAACGTGTATTGTTTTAATTTATACTGAATACTTGTAGTTGTCAATATGCGTGTGCATCCCATATTTATTGTTACTTAAGCGAAATCTAAAGAGACGTCAATAACTGTGATATCGTTAGATGTCCTAAAAATGACATCTCGAATCCTAAAACGTTAATTCCTGGATGCCCAGTAAGCGTCTCCCGTATTGGTCCAATAAATTCCAGTAAATGTCCAGAAATCGTCTTTATAGGGATCCAGTTAGCGTCCTGTAAGACTTTTGTAAGGATCCAGTAAACGTTCGGTTAACGTCCAGTAAAGCCCATTAAGCGTCCCAAACGGATCCAGTAAACATCCGGTAGTGGCCCTGTAAGCGTTTAATGAACGTCCAGTAAACGTGCACTAAGAGTCCAGTAAGCGTCTACTGAAGGTCCAGTAAATATCCCGTGATCGTACAGAAATTGTCCTGTAAGTGTCCAGTAAGCATTCCGTAAGCGTCCATATGAACATCCAATGGACGTCCAAGCAAACGTCCATATGGACGTCCATTTTAGTTGCAAACTGGACGTCCACTGGACGGTCCAAATGTCCAAAAGCGGACTGTCTATGGATGTCCATTGGACGTCCATGTGTTACGTGGGCTTGCTCGATAATAAGGTTGTTTTGGTTTTTCATAATGATTTACAGCTCTCTATTTTATATATTTAAATACACTTTTAAATAAACTTCTTAACAACGTTGTGTTTTAAAGTCAAACCCTTCAAACACTGCACTTAGAATTAAAGACGTAACTTGCAGTAAAAATGAATTTATTTTCAATTTTCTACTTTGTAAATTCTAATCACAGTTTGTTGTTTATTCAAACACATTACTCAAACACTTAAAAGGTACAACCATATTCGACTTTTTGGAAAATGGCCTCAAAATGGTGTTTTGGTATGTGACTGCAAAATTCCAGCTACTTAGGCCTTATGGTTTTCATTAAGTGTGAAAAGTTTGACACAGGCAGTTTTCTTCACGTTTTATTGGAATAACATAATGGGGCACAGCACTACATACTTTCATAGCCAGTTTCTCTATAATGCTTAAAACCAAAGTCAACACCAATTTAAAAGAACACTGAAGAACCAGAATCAACACCAAAATCCAAATTAGAATCCAAAATCAAGAACTAACTTAAGTAAAAGCCAAATCAATCAAGTCAAAATCAACAAAAACAAATTCGGACTAAAAAGCGCCTTTAAAGAAGAAGACATTATAATGGATTATTTTTCACAAGAACAATTAAATATTATAAAAAATCTATGCTATATATTACTGCTTCAACAATAAGCTTTAATTATGTTCGCCGATGGGATGACGTTGAAACACCACCGGCAATTTCACTGTATCTTATATACCTCCACATCTTACATGTACATACATGCACATTCAACTACCATTGCTAAAATTAAAGATGGTTGAAAATCGACATCTCTATAACAACTGACAGGTTTCGAGAGCAATTGTACAGATTCTGTTGCCGTGTTCACTGCTCTATAACTTCTTCCTTGAAGAAGTTTAAATTCATATAAAAATGGTTCGGATGGTCTTTAGAAAACCGAACAATGAGCAAAAAACATCAGCAAAATTAACATAAACTAAGACAAAATGTGTTACGATAATACAGTCAAACTGTAGGCGTGCAAAATTTAAGTAGCAAAAAGATCTATATCTACAAAAAAGCTCTTGGTGTGCATCTCTTAAGCATGACTTGCAATCAACATTTTTCTAACAATGATGATTTTTTGGAGACTGTTTCTCACCTGATATGTTGCCTTTGCCCCGCACCTAGATAAGATAATGGTAATTTTCAATAATAGTAAAATAGCTTCAAGTATTATACGTGTTAAAGCAGTAGTAGGACGAAACTGCCTGCAAATAATTAGCCCAAAACAGACAAGAATGGAAAACTCAAGGAAAGGCCTATATCCAGCAGCGGATACAAAAAAGTTGTTAAAGAAGAAGACTGTAAAACTCTGAAGTTTGTAGCTTAAGCCATCTAAGAGCCAACCTTTAGAAACGCTTACCTGTAACCCCTTGGCTTTTGTCTGTCTGTTCTTCTTATACCTATTTATGGGTTATACTTAAAATCTAATTGCTAATTTTGTATAAAGATCTGGTTTATTTGACAAAAATTCAAATACTGTTATAGTTCTTCTGATCAGTATCTGCTGTTGGTAAGGTGATATCTCTTTTCTGTAGATCAAGAAAAAGATCCCCTAAACTCTGCAATGCATCTAGCTTTATCCCCATATTTTCTAAAAATTCAACAGAACCTAGAATTCCTTTCAACCCACTATATTTTGAACTCTGTTTATTTCCGCCATGTGGCGAATTTAACACCTGTAATTTACTGCAAATTACACGTTCAATAATATTAATTTATATTAGAATCGCCATAAAATTATTATTTTAGTTTTTATTGCAGGCTTTCTAGCCATCAGCTTAAAACTTTTGTAATTGCTTTATTATTAGAGGTAGCTCAATAATATTTTAGTTTTACGTTATTAAATTATATGCATATCTTTAACGCTACGTTGTGTTTTTTATTGTACTTTTTAAATTAATTTTTCAATTCATTAAATTAACCGTGTTACAATTATATTCCCTTCGTAGCGACAATGCTACGAGTATAACATTCATTCACGCGCCTGTTAAAAAAAAATTAAATTATAAAACTTTTCTAACGCAAATAGAAAATTCGCGATAACCAATTAATTAATAAAAATTAATTTTCCATGGCATAACATGTCACCATTCTATACAGTTCGGTTCTTGTGGTGGTAGAAGGTTCCTTATGCATTAGGGTGCGCCGAAAAAGTCGACTCGAATTTTTTTGATTCTGATTGATGTTTAACAAGGTTTCAGACTCATGTAACATAAAGTAGGCAGTGAGATATTGGCGCACGCGCAATATGTAGCGGGGCAGCGGCTAGGAGCTAGTAAATAAATAATTCAATTAGTTTACTTTGACTCTATTTCCACAAGTTTTACCAGCAAAAGCACTAAGGCTTGCTGAACGAAAAGCTGCAGCATCTGTTTCTAACACTCCAGTTTCAAAACCTTGTCGTTCTACTGAGCTTGACGTTCCAGTTATAAAGAAAACTATTCAAACGAAGCTTAAAAACTGCCATAATTAGCAATGGCTTGCGATAGAATGACTGCTGCAACAATTGCAAATACCGTTTTGCAAGATGACGGTCTTATTAGTCCAGAAAATGTGTCAAAAGCTATCGATAGAAATAAGATAAGCAGATAAATGTAAACAGACAAAAAGTTAAACAGGAAAAATTTGAAAGGATTGGGTCTCTGCATGTTTGTGCTTTGACGATAGGAAAGACAGCATTTGGCAAATTTTCAAGAAAAGTATAAATAAAGTCCAAATAAAGTACTACGGGAAGATTATATTACAAAAGCATATCACTCTGATATCGGAACCACGAACAATATATTTGGAGCATGTGTCACCAGATATTTCTACAACAAGAAATACTTCCCGTGCTATTTTAAATTTTATTCAAAGTAGTGACATTAGTATGGAAAATTTGTATGCAATTAGTTGCGATGGGACGGTAGTCATTGCGGGACCCAAAATAGGCATCATTAAACCGCTAGAGGATTCCCTAAAAAGTGGCTGATTTGCCAACTCCAGACTAATGAATTACCACTCCAGAACTAAACAGAACTACAAGCCTCAAGTTCTAAATGGTATAGGGTGGTTGAGTGTGGAGAGGGGAGCAACTCGACGTGCTCAAAATACGTTTACAATAAAATATTTTTGATTTTTTGAATTGTATATTTTTTCGAAAGAATAAAGTGTATTGAATTTCGAATTGCAGCCACTTACTGGTGACTTCTGGGTTATTACCAGTATTTTTACTGGTAATAATCAAAGGGTACCATAAATTCACTGCCGTTGCGCAACCTCAAGAAGTACTCATATTAAAACCAGCTTTTGCTCACTTCATACAGAAACCAAAAGGTATGTATTTATTGCCATCAGAACTCTATTTTCAAAAAATATATTTTTTGACTCATATTCGGCCCACACTATTATACATGCCACAACGTTGCCCTATCACGGGTGCATATCGATTTTTTAGTTTAAAAAGTTTCGGTACCTTAGATGTAAATTAAAAAAGTACCGGTATTACGTACCGGTGAGTATGGCTGACCTGGCTCAATTTAAACTCTGCAATATTACTGACTTGGTTTCAGCATCGTTATAAAAAAAACAAGTTCTTTTGTCTTTTCATCTTTCATATGCCTACTGTATCTATTTTTACTACGACTTACAATGCTTGCCTTTCTTCTAGTTATGGAAATTATACTTCTATACTGCAGTAGATGCCATTATACTCTATCTCAAATATACAATATACAATATAATTCACTATTAATGTTGCCACTGAATACCAAATTTCTTTGTTTAATTATATCTGCTGCATAGACGCCGACTATGTAGGTCTCGTATGGTTGGTATATTTTAGGTAATAAAAATTATAAATTGAAAATTTAAAGAGGGTTGAGGGTAGGTAAACTTATCCAACTGCGATATTTCTTGGTATTTTTTGCAAAAAAAGGCAAACCAATTATATATTAGAAATTCTGTTAATGGACACAAAACAACAAAAATACACAAATGAATCTCCTTTTTAACATTTAAAATATTTTATTAATAAACACATAAATGAAAAGAGAAACGTAAACAAAAAAAATTCTTGTTATCTAAAATGGATTCAATTAATTATTGGTGCCAATTGGATTTAAAAAAATAATAATTAAGAGATAGTCGAATTCATTTTGTAGAGCTCAATTTTTATTGGATCAATCCCACAAACTTAAATTAAAATTAAAAGAAAGAAACGAAATAAAAATAAATTTTGAAAATAAATTTTTAAATTCAAAAGTTTTGCGCCACTCTTGGATTTTTGGACACACTATTATTATTTGGCAGTTCTCTGTAATAGTCAGTAAATTTACCTGCTTATTTGTAGCGTTGGTGAACACGCATTTCCATATAATTGTTCTTGTGGGTCTTCTTTTGTAATTTATTACAACTATTAAATATTGAACAATTTACCTCCAATACCTGAGTACATAAATCAATTGTCTATTTTCCAAAAATTCTTATTACATCCAGTTTTCCAAAAAAATTTCTTCTTATAAATAAATAGTCCAAAAACCAAATTAACACTTCCATCTTCCTTTTTATTTAAATCACTTTAATTGTTCATTGTTATTAGCATTATTAAACACTTAAAAAAATTAAATTTGGATGACATTTGTCATAACCTCACTTTTTTGACATTTCATTGACGTAAAATCTGTCACACATAACCTCAAAATTTTAACAAATTATTACATGATCCAACATGGCTTCTGTTTTATATGAAAATCCAGATTTATAATATAAAACCAGATTTTCGATCTGCTTTTATATTTTTTCCAATAACAAATGCCAAACGTCATTTTTCCACTAAAAAAATTTGGTAAGTAACTAAGAACAATTGAACATCTACTAACAAAATTTACATAACTGTAAATGTATCTGTAATCTATTCTGTAAATGTCCAAGAGGTTGAGGCGGTAATCCAAAAAATCTGTAGGCCCAGATTTAATACCTCCGTATATATTTAAAGCGTGTCGGCATTTCCTTAGTTATCCTTTAACAGTATTATATAATCTTGCTCTAAAAACAAATACCTTTCCGGATAAATGGAAAATAACCAAAGTTATACCAGTACATAAGTCAGGTGATAAATGTAAAGTTACGAATTATCGACCTATATCTATACTGTCCGCGCCAGCGAAAATATTTGAACAATTAATACATATTAAATTATATAATACCTTAAAAAATGATATAACAGAGCTTCAGCATGGATTTATAAATAAAAGATCTATTGAAACAAATCTTATAACTTATATAGAGTTTATCAGTAGTATAATTGATAGAGGAGGACAAGTGGATGTAATTTACACGGATTTTTCTAAAGCCTTTGATTCTGTTAACCACAATATATTATTACGTAAATTGTATCAGTATGGTTTTTCTATAGATTTGTTACAGTTTTTTAGATCTTACTTACATAGTAGATTTCAATTTGTTCAAGTACAAGGGATTCAGTCGTCAAAGTTCTTGGTATATTCGGGTGTGCCACAGGGCAGTAATTTGGGGCCTCTGCTTTTTCTGTTATTTATTAATGATCTCCCGTCCTGTATTCGGAAATGTGACTGTCTTATATTTGCAGATGATGTCAAGATATATAAAGAAATTACTAGTATATATGATCATCAAACACTACAAAACAATGTTAATTCATTAATGCATTGGAGTAATATGAATAAATTAAATCTAAACATAAATAAATGTAAAACTATGACATTCACATTAAAAAAGCATCCAAGTCAATATCAATATACCATCAATGGCAACTATTTAGAACGAATCTCTAGTATCCGGGACTTAGGAGTTTACCTTAAGAGTGATTTAAAATGGGACGATCACGTCAATGACATAGTAAACGCGGCGACAAAAAATCTTGGTTTCTTAATAAGAGCTACGAAAGATTTTAAAAATACAACAACGATACATTTATTGTACAATTCCTTGGTAAGATCGAAACTAGAGTTTGCATCGGTAGTATGGAATTCTGGCATAAATACATATCAAAATAAAATTGAAACTGTTCAAAATAAGTTTTTGAAATATTTGCACTTTAAAGCTCATGGCAGATATCCTCATTATAATGAATATCAGGAAGTTAGAAATGAATTTAATATAATCAAGTTACATAAAAGAAGGGAATTGGGAGACATCTGCTTTATTTATAAGCTTATAAATAATAGAATAGACTGTCCCAAATTGTTGCCTTTGGTGCAATTATATGTACCAGCACACAGGTCCCGACCTCGAAGCCTCTTGTACATTTCAAGGTATAGAACAATTGCAAGATTTTCTTCTCCATTAACACGAATGGCCACAACCATCAACTACATCAGTTTTGAGATTAATTTTGATTTATTTAATCCATCCCTCGTATCGTTCAGGAATTCAGTATTCAATATACTTAATAACGGTTAGTTACCAGATATACCTACATATCTCGTTTCATTCCAATTTTCAATAAATAATTTTTTGTTTATTTTCCATTGTTTTGTATTATATAATATGTATTTTTTTTCTATATGTATTTAATTATAATTGTAATGCGGGAACTCCCCCACAATGTAACTGGGCAATGCCCGTTTTGTTGGGAGTAATTAAATAAATAAATAAATAAATAAATAACCAAAATATGGTTGAAAAATTAAATTAAATGTTTAAACAAATTATATAATCGGAAAGAGGATAATTTTTCCTACATTTTGGTATATTGCATGTCTAACAAAAAGCAAATTTTTGCTTAACAAAAAGCAACTCCAGGATTCAATGGCAACCATCTTGAATTTCCGGACGAACATGGTTTTACAAAATTACAGGTAATAACATTTACACACGTTATTACGTTCTCTTTTTAGTATTAAATGAATCCATATCCTATCACACAATATTTACAACAATCTTGGCACCAAACCTTTAAATATTAACAACATTTTACCATTTTAGCAGCAATCTGCTATAATCTCATTTATAATTAATATTCACCTTCCAAGAACTCTACATATTCAATTTTCGTATGTACATAGAATTTTCTTGTTCCGATTAAAGAGATTTGTTCGAATTAAAAAGGTTTGTTCGGATTATAGCTTGTAAATGTTGCTGTTCAGATTACTGGATGTTCGGAATACAGTGTGTTCGGATTATGGAATTCCTACTGTATTAAATACATTTATTTTAATATTAATGTTGGTATTTTTAGAATACTAGACATTACTAAGTGATAAGAAAGCTGCTTTGGCTTTGTTTATCCTATCTTGAATGTCGTTCATTACCATCCCGTCATTCGATATACTGTAACGGTATATTTTCTATCGGCCTTAAATATGTGTAATTTTGCATGTATATTTATTGAAAAATCTAAAGTTCGGTCCTGCAAGTCTATATTTTATTTGTAGCTAAAATGTTGTTGTATGAGCATATTTACAAAGAATATTTTAAAAGATTGTTTTTGAACTTCTATAAAATTAGAGGACGTTCAAGTAATAAATTATGTCTTTAGTGCTTTGCTTGTTTACTTGTACTCGCTGAAACGGTTGCGTTGTCAAAAAAACTTTGATAAAATTTAGAGCGTATTTAAGTTCATATTGCTTTATATAAATATTCCAGTTTGCGTTCTGAGAATGCATGGTAAAAAGTAAACTTCCCCTTTTGTTTGGAAGGTGACATTTAACACGTGTTGACGAATTCAGTTTGGCCTCTCTGCGTTTTAACTTAAAAATTGCATGATCTGCATGTCTAACCTGCAGATGTTACCCCCTTGGATAATAGCGTCCTTGTACCCGCTCTCGCGCTACTCCAGTTCTATTTTTGTTCATTAGGACGAAAATCTCGTATAAAAACTAATAAAATCCGCCTTAAGGAGTCCACGTGGACTAAGCTTGCCATAGTTTTGATTTGCTCCGACAGAATGATACAGGCTTTTGATTGGTCTGGTTCGATCTACATCTTCAGCGAAAAAACATAGTTTCCCCGCGTAAAAGAGAGGTCCTAAATGTTAAAACACTTCCGATCGAACTTCCAGCGAAGATAGTTGACTCCGGTCGACATTATAGAATTACCGTTTACTCTAATTATTTAGAATTATTGAAAATTCTAAATATAGTTCTCGTACAGCTTAATTGATACTTGTTGTGAAGTGAGTTTTTGATATAGTTTAATGTTGATTAATTCAATTTGAGAGATTCGCAAACTTTTTAGTCCAGAACATGCGATTTTACGGTCTAGTATACCTGTAAAAAAATTTACATTCACTTGTGATTGTAATAGTTATTTACGTGCCAAGCTATGTAAATTAATCTTTATGGGCCAGCTGGAAAGTTTGTGGGGCGAGCGACGAAGGAGCGAGCCTCCATAATCTAGCGAGCCCAGTAACAATTAATTGCAAAGCGTGTCGCGTACAAACTTTTATTTCCACGTTCACCGGCATTTTTTATGAATTGTATATTTTTTATAAAAAGACATTTTAGAATCAAAGGCGGTAGCACAATTTATAGCTAGGCGTTGTCATGGTGTTGTGGTTAAGCAACACAATAGTTGCCACAGCTTTTTGTTGATGATCATTGTACAGGTCTCTTTTAGGAGCCCGTAAAGTTTTACAGGGTTGTGGCTGTAATTATTCATTTACTTAGTTACATAAAGGCCTGTAAAATGGCATTTACATAGATGGGGGAAATAAAAAATTTTACCGGACGCAAATACAATCAATAAACTGGACAATGTTTTAGTACGTAATCAATTACCATGGAAACTCGTTCTTCATAGACGTCCATATTTTCAATTCGGAAATTTATTTTATATATTTTTTTTAAATTAAACCAATATTCCAATAATTGCAGTATGAAATAAAACGCATTACGTCATACGTCCTGGAAATGGTCTTACAGTCTCGTTTCGATGTTCCGGACTCGGCTCCTTAGTCGCCTTGTCCGTAACATCTTACTCGACTGTAAAATTCCATTTCCAGGACTTATAACGTAAATTACTATTACCGGACGCAAATACAATCTATCAACTGGACAATGTTTTAGTATGTAATCAGTTACTATAGACACTCGTTGTTCATAGATGTCCATATTTTGCATTCGGAAATTTATTTTATATATATTTTTTTTAAATTAAACCAATACTCCAATAATTACAGTATGGAATGAAGTGCATTACGTCATACGTCCTGGAAATAGTCTTACAGTGTCGTTTCGATGTTCCGGACTCGGCTTCTTCGTCCCTTTGTCCGTAACATCTTACTCGACTGTAAAATTCCATTTCCAGGACTTATAACGTAAATTACTAATTACATTACAAGCTGCGAAAGTTTACTTTTAGGTGCAAGGTGTTTTTGATTGGCCGAGGCGAAGCGTAAGCGTAGCCGAGGTTAGTTAAAAACACCGAACACCTGAAAGGGCAGTCGCAGCGTGTAATGTATAAAACTTTTCATTCTCCCCTTGACATTTAGTAACCACCGTAAATAAATAAACAAAATGATGATTCAGTGATCATAATAAAATAATGTTTGTATACACAACAGTATTGTTACAAAGGTAATGTTGACAACAGCCACCTTATAATATTATATTTTAAAAAAATTGACAAATTAACTTCGTTGTCCAGGGACCGAAAGTTTTTCATAAGCAACCACCTCGCATGTTTTACTTTCGGTTGCCTTATCAAGATAGAAAGTTACACTTTCGTAAAGGGGAGAATGAAAAAGTTATTACGGGCTCGTTATCATCAATACCATAGTATCATCCATTATTTATATAAAACATTCATATATATCTTATGTATTGTGCTGTACTGCTTCAGTAAACAAAATAACTATTTATTAAAAATTTACGAGTCAGTATACCATAAAGCATTGTACAATGCTCGACTGCTACATGAACCCTACGTGCTTGCACGAATAACAAGCTCGCTAGTTAGGTACCGTGCTCGCACGTAAAGTTCTAAGTAATGGTCTTGCAATGTAATTAACTATAAATTGTACATTCAAAAATGATAAAATAAAATATTCATTAGGATAAGGTCCAAAAGGTTTTTTCTAGTCTCTTTGGCGGAAGCACGTGCCCTGTGTGCCTCCTCCTGGATCCGCTACTGCCACTGAGTAGTACTATTAATAACTTTTAATAAGTGTACTATAATTTTAAATGCCCCTCTACTAGAGTTCCTAAGTATGAACTGAGCTCTGGCTATTTAGAGTTAAGTCACGTATGTCAAATTTTCCTAGTAACATTTGGTATTTTGAAATTATTTATTACAAGTTTGGAATCATGAAAATGGGTTTAATAAATTAAACTGTCAAACTGACAATTATATAAATCTGAAATTGGATACTTACAGTTAATATTTTATTTGCACTTTAGAATTGATATATTTACTGTGTAGTAGTTTTAAAGATTGTCTTGTCTATAAACAGTAAATAAATGATAATTGGCCCATTAAAAACTTTTATATGCATAAGAATAAACATGATATAATGCATAACCTAAAATTTATAACTGACAGCTGCTGCATTTTGTCACTGAAATAAAAAGAAGACAAAAAGTATCTATGTTTCGGACAGCTTAGTTTTGGCCTAGAAAGAGATAGATTTTGACATCCGCGTCGTAACTCTAAAATAACACAGTTAAAGTTTTCATTCAGGAACTCTACCCTGTACTATTTCCGTCTTCGTCTAGGTTGACAACGCTGCATAGAAGTGCAGTATCCGTTATAATATTATCTTTTATGATCCACCACTATACTCCGGACACTGAACAGATATAGTTAAAAAAAATCAAGGCAGCACAGATTGTTCTGAT
The DNA here is from genome assembly GCA_929113105.1 of Agrypnus murinus. Taxonomy (NCBI): domain Eukaryota; kingdom Metazoa; phylum Arthropoda; class Insecta; order Coleoptera; family Elateridae; genus Agrypnus; species Agrypnus murinus. The sequence continues at coordinate 48,020,185 of OV816031.1, forward strand.
TGGTTTTATGTGAAAGTTAAATTTACAATAGAACATTTTTGCATATGAATTGTTAATTCATTATAAATAATTTCACTTCGCGAAATTTATGCTAGTATAAATAATAACCATGCATTTTAAAAAATTGCATTTTATTCATTTAATAAAAAAGCCATGAAAAGTTCACGAGTGCTATGTGTTTACACATACTATAATATATAATAAATATTTTTTACAATAAAACAAAGAAATTACATACAAACATACTATATATACGTCTGTAATAATCCACTGAGGATTCTGCTCTTCACACACTTTAAACGCGTTCATAATTATTTGTTTCACCTCTACAGAAAAGTGCTTTTTTTGCCGTTTTTTTGGTGGTGACAACTGAATATTCTTGCCGTTTTCATCATCCATTTTAATTAACAATTTTGCAGTAAGAAAAATTCTACAAATTAACCAACTCATTATTATTATTAACTTTTCATATAATTATAACTTACTTATTGACAACCGTTCGTGTATTGAATAGTGCGAGTCTTAATAAAGACGGAATTTTCAAAATAACTGACGTAAACGCATGCGTAACAAGCTGGCGTTTGCCGTTGGTGTTTGTATGTGTAAATGAGACTTTTATGGAGTACCGCCCCATTTATTTCAACCAATGGATATTCAAGTTTCAAGTTGCATCTGAATGTCTCTGGTTTTTCATTACTATATCTGTTGGGTAAACGGAGATTAGTACCATAGATAAATTTAAGGTTTAGATAGTCAATTATTAGTGTTGATAGCAGAAATGAATTTTAGCGACATCTAGTGGTCTGTTCCCCACAATAAGCGGGAATTTCAAACTGGATTTTAAATTGATTTAATGTATTTTTGAAATTTATTATTGCAGACACATTCTAATACCAAACTGACAATCTATAAACGTTATAATTTATAAATTTTGTTCATAACAACAATATATAACAAATAATATATGTACATATAAGTGGTTTGTACTAGTTATGTATCTGCAATAATAAAGAAATGTTGAAAAACTACATTATTACTACTATAAAAAAAAGCAAAATTAAAATGAACATCTTTATTAAATAAAACTTAAAAGCAATATGAATAACAGGTTAAACACAATAATACAGAAATACAATAAATATAGGTATTTAAAGAAAGAGTGTATTTGCCAATCTTGTAAATGGAGAAACAAATTGTTTAAATAAATTATACAAAAAGAGGCACATGTATATTTCATTTTTTTCTTTTAAGATACATTTCCTTTGCTTGCTGATAAATAGGATCTTGCCGTTTTATTCTATCGTCTTTTCCTAATAAAATCCTATTAATGCCATTGCACCAGTTATGACAACATAAATTTGCAAAACTAATTATTATTTTGTCAATTACTTCATTTTTATGATTACAATCTTCAAAGTTAAAAATAACTCGTTTTTTTATTTCAGTGATAAGTACTTTAAAGCAGGATTTGTCATAGCAATAACTGGTAACAGTGTCTTTATTATGTCATACTCTAAGAACACTTGTTCTAAAAAGTGAAGATTACAATATTTTAATTTTTCTGGAACACCTTCAGCAAATTCCTTCGCTATTGTAAGAGCATGCCATTCATTTTTGTCGGAATTGTTGCAAAGTAAATTATTGCGGCAAACAGAGCAAAAACAAAAACATAGTTCCTTAACATTTTTGACTAACCACCCACTTACATAACCTATGCTAATTTTATCAATAAAAGATCTAAATTGTACGTTTTCTAATTCGAATTGCTATTCTAATGTATCACATACTAGATCCTCATTGCCAGTAGGTATCTTTTTCGTAGTTGATACAAATGTTTTCATAGATTGTATTAGATTGGACGCTTTATCTAATTCACAATTAGCTCCAATTGAATGCCTTGTCACAAAATTATTTAATAATAATGTTTTAAAATGATTGTGAAACTGGATACACGTTGGATGAACATCTCTCCCACCATGCTGACGAATTTGCCCAAAAAAGTTTTCGAGTGGGTCTTGATTAAACAATCTTGGACGAACAAAAGTTATGTTATAATCCTGCTTTAAGGTTTTAAAAATCTCTTCCAAGTTTACTAATGTTATGTTGTAATCCGATTTTTTAGGGAAGGAGGTTTCATTCGGGTAGTATCACCTTCTTTTGAAAAATACATATTTTGAAAGAATGTTATTGCTTCCTTCCAAAATTCAAAATGACCTGATTTATCATGTACTGCACATTTTAATGCTTTATTATGACTTGGTAGTAATGACATTCCATTAACACTATCAAATACCTTACCAAGAAATGAAACTACTTTGGCTGTTTCAATTCCACGTTTTTTTACTTTTCGACCATCTGCATTTTGTAATCCAGTTTTGGCAAATAATGCAATCACTGAAGCAACCGTATGACTTAACACTTGAGAAGCACAAGATACTTTCATTTTCCTAATTTTATTTTTAATGATATGGTAATCAGTTAGTTTAGGCATGGCTCGTAGTTCACCGGATTCATTATCAACACAATAAGCAGCAATGATATCATCCCAAGTTGCCATAATCTGTTTATTATCCTTAGTACAATACAAGTTTCGCACAAGGAGATTGTTACGGATGCCTTTTAACAAATGAGGAGGATCATAAACATGATAAATAACATCTGCACTTATTGTATAGCTATGTCCTTTGCGTTGCTCATTTGAATTTGAATTTTTTATTAAACAATTTACTGCAGACTGATTAGTGGCACCTTGATCTGATATTGTTGCTATAACTCGTAAGCCGATACTTTGACATTTGGAAATTAGTGATGTAATTATTTTTACTAATTCATTTGCTTTGACAGCATTCTTGGAGCAATAGGAGCCAAAGGTTGTTTCCAAGTTTTGGTAACACCACGAATCATAAATACTAAAGCCGTTTTGGCAATGTCCTGACATTTTTCTGAAACCAAATCTTGAAACCCTTGAATCTCACCTGTGTGTTGATTGAAATGCAGGCTTGGTTGAATACTCATTTCATCAAACATCAATACACAAATGCGATCCCTGGGTTTCAAGACACTAACATTCTCTTTTAAATTATCAAAAAGATTGTTGTTAATACCTGGTTCAATGGGCACTGATCGTAACAATGTTTTAAGTGTTGTATAGCTAGGCAAATTGAAAATTTGTCTAAAAAGTTTATATGCTTTTGGACTTTGCTTAAATAAAATTAGTCCTAATATTTTATCATTCGTGTCAAATCTTCTTCCGTGTGGTGTTATTTCCGCCATTATGATTTGGCTTCGAATAAATTGAGCTACTCCACTATCCAAAGAAGACGTGAGGTGGTCTACAATTTCTGCTTTGCCCATACGCTCCAAAAAATTCAATCGTCTTCTAACAGTTTTCAGATGCGACTGTAGCTTGGTGCTCTTTGCTTTGTAATGTAGTAAACTGCGGTACAAGACTTTTTTCTTGGGAGTCAATTGGGACACTCGTGTGTGTCCTATTGATTTTAGTAAAGGCTTATCTATAAAAGAAAGGAATACTTTATATGTACATATATTTGAAATTGAGTGTACAATTGCACATTGGGTATATGTTATTACAGTTACCTGGCTTAATGCATAACTCTGCAGCTTTTTCTATGCTCTCTAAAGACAAATTAGATTGGTACGAATCTGCTAAACAATTGCACATATTAGTACATTTAATATACCATATTTACTCGAAAATAAGACCCCCTTTTTTTCTTAGATTTTTGCTCTAAAATGTGGGAGGGTCTTATATTCGAGTCGGGTCTTATAATCGAGTATAAAAAGATATTCAATAAAATGTGAAAACAATGAGTGTAACTGAGTAATGTTTACAGTATTTATAACAAAAATTGCATTACAATACAATAACATCTAAAATAGCGTTCTGTTGTTTAATAATATAACATATCGCCCGATTGTCTGCATTTTAGCCGATATTGATGCACGTAAACCTATGCTGCCATTGTGAAACCCGCGATAAGTAAAGTTTATTGACTGCAACAACTACAGTAATTACGAAAATTATGAAATCATATACAATTATTGTTAGCTTAGCACCTAGTCAGAATCGCTGTTGTCGTCATCACCCTCTGTAAGATCGTTATTAACCTTTATAATATATTTTTTTATAACAATGGTTTTACAAATTAAGCTTGACAACTGACAGGGTCGATTAGTGAAAAAAACCCAGTGATGGCAAAAACATTTCTAAGAAATTTATTTAAGCCTTTCATAGTACCAAGGGAAGAATTGTAATCTCTTAAGTACCTCCCTAATTGTTAACAATAGTAGCACCTTAATCTTTCCAGTAAGTGTGCAAAATCTTATTATCTATTGGAGTGACATCTGACCATTTTTGAATGAACTGCCTACAATTTTAGAAGTTTTCCTGGAATTCAGGTAAGCTGCTTCCACAAAGGCATTGTTTCCGCGAAGAGATAAAGGGTAGATTTTTTCCATGAACATAACTAAAGGAATTTGTTAACAAAATAAAACTGAAAAATGTTCAATATCTTATATTACCAGGGCTCCCACTCTCATATATTTTAATTTTTTTAGGAATTTAGGATTTTTTAAGACAAAAATTTAGGTATTTTTTAGGACCATATGATACGATGAAGGTAAGACATATACGTTTCATTTAAGTCATATTATACATGGTGATAAACAAAAGTCTGCATTACAAGACAGCGGTGTAGAAGTAATTTAAAAGGCGTTTAAGAAGTGCTTAGTAAACTTTATTATAGAAATTTCTATGACATTTAAATAATTCGTAAGACGCAACCGACACTTATAGTAGGTAAAATTATAGAAAAGTGACGGACCAGATTGGAGTTTCCATTTTTTTTTTGGCTGCGATTCTATATACAATAAACCAAAAATTAAATTCCATTTTATATAAAAATAACGAATAAATAAACAAAGTTGCAACTCTCTCATAATTTTTTATAGTGTTAGCAAAATGTGGTTTTGAGTTTAAATTTTGAAGTGTGAGCAAAGGAAATATAGCAAGTATGAATAGCAACCGATATGAGAAAGTGAGCTATGTATTTGCACACTTGCAAATCTTTACAATATAGTAACACTTTTTTGTAAGGTTGGTGCTAGGTAAAAAAATCTTAAAAATACTAGACATTTGTCATTTTGACATCACTGAAAATTTAATATTATGTATAAAACTATATGTACAACTTTTCCCTCTAACCTGAAATGTTTTTTACAAATGTTAATTATTTAAACAAAATTACCTAGCACCAACGTTACAAAAAAATTATTTATTGTAAGACTTTTTTAAGTAGGCGATAAATATCTATCTTTATCAAACTAATTGCTATCCACCATCTTTCCTTTGCTCACACATCAAAATTCACCCAAAGAAACTTTTTACCAACACATACTCTCATCAGAAATAGTTATTAACATTATAAGTCCTGGAAATGGCATTTTACAGTCGAGTAATGTGTTACGGACAAGGCAACGAAAGAGCCAAGCCGGAACATCGAAACGAGACTGTAAAAACATTTCCAGGATGTTTAGTGTAATGTGTTTTATTCACAATCGATACATAATGTGTTCATTACTGACGTTTAAAAAGTTAGAAAGTAGTTTATTATACATCAGAGTCAATAATAAGTTCTCTTGTTTAGTAATGAGTTCTCTTGGTTAGTAATATCCATTACTTACCTTTTGCTCGTTCTAGATATTCTCAACAGATGGCAAAAGTTTTCGTATCTATCTTTACTTTTAGCAGGTAACAAACAGTCAGTCACTGTTATAGCAACTTCTCGCTATTCCCGTGGTGTGCAACTTACATCAGTTTCACTATCAGGCATTTTAAATCGTGTAAATTGCAATTAGGAGCAATGTAATTAAATTTGGTTTAGTAGTGACACGAACACGTTACTTTGACAATTGTTGCAGCAATTGTCATTTTATCGCCACCTGAATAAAAACGCTGGTGTTGTGTCCTACATATATCAAGTATAAGGTATCAATGTAAGAACATAATTATGTACGATTTTGAATAAAATAGTATACATACCTCGGCGGGAAGACATCACGCGTCGAGCAATTGCAGCCCTTGGCGCTTCGCGCCTCGGGCAGCAGCATTGCTCTCCGCGTAATGTTCTACTTCCCGCCTCGGTAAGTAATATACTATTATTTTATTCTGTAATTATTGGATTATTGGTTTAATTAAAAAAAATATATAAAATAAATTTACGAATTTAAAATATGGACATCTATGAAAACCGAGCATCTATGACAACTATTAGACAAATTCAAAACATAGACATCTATGAAGAACGAGTGTCCATGGTAACTGAATACTAAATATTTGTTCAGTTGATTTAAGTTTATCAATTTATTTTATTTAAATCCGGAAAAATTCTTTAGAGTCATACTAGACTGTAAAACTGCATTTTCTGGACTGTAATCGCTAACATAAACATGGATAATACGATACAGTATGAAATAAAAGTTAATAAAAAATCTTACCGGACTGAAAATCCAATTTGAGTCCGGTAATAGTATATTACGTTATAAGTCCGGTAAACCCAAGTTTACAGTAGCGAGTTGAAAACGTTTCGGGACGAGGCGACGAAGGAGCCGAGTCTCGAATGTTGAAACGAGCTACTGTAATGGTTTACCGGAAGTATGACGTAAGGCGTTTTATTTCATACTGCCTCACATTGTTCATTTTTTAAAAAAATGCATTTAAAATTTTCAGTCCGGTAAAATTTTTTACCGGACTCAAATTAGATTTTCAGTCCGGTAAAATTTTTTACCGGACTCAAATTGGATTTTCAGTCCGGTAAAATTTTTTACCGGCCTTGTAACGTAATAATTCATTTACCGGACTCAAATGAGTCCGGTAAATACCCTTTTACCGGACAGTATGAGATAAAAAATTTTACCGGACTGAAAATCTAATTTGAGTCCGGTAAAAAATTTTACCGGACTGAAAATTTTAAATGCATTTTTTAAAAAAATGAACAATGTGAGGCAGTATGAAATAAAACGCCTTACGTCATACTTCCGGTAAACCATTACAGTAGCTCGTTTCAACATTCGAGACTCGGCTCCTTCGTCGCCTCGTCCCGAAACGTTTTTAACTCGCTACTGTAAACTTGGGTTTACCGGACTTATAACGTAATATACTATAGTGTGTGGCAGGGATATTCATAAGATCACAATAAAAAAATTAATTTTTAGGTATTTTCGAAATTTTTTTAAATTTTTAGGTTTATTTTAGGATTTTTTTTAGTTAGTCATTATTTTAGGTATTTTAGGATTTTTAGGACAAGTGGGAGCCCTGTATTACTTATATTTTTAGGGGTCCAATATTCGCATACTAAAGCTTTTTTTAAAAATTCGCTCCAAAATATAGGGGGGGTCTTATAATCGAGGGGGTCTTATTTTCGAGTAAATACGGTATATCATTAGTATATAATAGATATTTAAAATCTTTTTAAGAGTGTAATAACTTACCTTGTCTTGATAAACCTGCACTTGTAAAAACATGAACTTGTGCTTCTTTCTCTGTGCCTATATCCATTGTAATAGTTGCAGGTGAACCTAACAATTCGGTACCTATCAAGGCAAAAGTAATTGTTATAAGAGTAATTTTATCTAAAATTCTTAACTTTACAAGTTTGTTACAATCCAGCATACCTGATTCTAAACCTGTTAGAAAAAGTGTACATTATAATTTATCAACTCAACAAGGAACTGCTGTTTTCTTCAAAAACATATTTGATGCTGTCATCTTCGGTAAAATGTAAATGGCAAATGCGGTATGATTGATAAACCAAATCTGGTTGTAGTTGTAATAATCTATCATTACCACATTTTTTTACCTATTCTATATATCTCTCTTTATATTTATTTGCATCTGGCAATCTGTGGCGTGAGGCAAATTTATCCACACATCCTCGAACTGAACACTTGCGGTACTTTACTGTACACGGCTTCATATTCCTTAAACCTTAAATTTATCTATGTTCGTATTCGCCCCTGAAAAACAAAATTAATCATGTTATGGTTGACAATTTTATGAACAATTAACTTACTGTGCGTATTTCAATATCGAGATTTCTAGGAAATTGAAAAATATTAGATGTTAACTGCAAACACTAATAAATAGCCCGCTTTTAAAAACAATTATAAACATAAATTTATCTATGATTATAACCACACTTTTTTGTTTAATTCAAACACGTGGAACCGGTGGAACTTTATTTAGGCGTTGAACCTCGAATATCGTTTTACGTTACAGATCATAGATAATATAATAATATACTACGTATATAAAATGCAAACTCCAAGCATTGTTCGATGAATAATTCGTGCGCCATCTGTATTTTTGGGGCTAAGTATCTTAAATGCATTTTACCTGTACGGTTTCATCTTTAAGAATTTAAATTATTTTTTCCTTTTGGCGTAGAAAGAAATCCAAGTAATTATTTAAATTAATTTATTCTTACATCGTAACAAATACCTACATTTTTCTTGATATCTTTTAAAGTAGCTTTATGACTACAAGAAAATGTACCTGATTTTTTTACAAAACGTATAATAAATTGTCTATTGATTGTTTGTTTTAACTTGTTAACTTTCTGATATAACTTTTTTTGCTTTTGGATACAGTTTTGCTTTTGGTTGGCCTGACTTAAAATTTGAAATTGTATCCTTGGAACATGCGGTGTCTTCGAAATTGATGTATGGCTTTCCAGCAATACTTTATAACATCTCTAAATTCTTCCTGCGCTACAATAATAAAATTGTAATTAATTTATTTAAAGAAATTCGACGAAACATTTACTCGGTCTGCTTTACAAGTTATCAGCATTAAATACCTTACCTTTAGAACAGGCACTATTAACTAATTTTCCGGTGCTAGTTATACCTATCACAAATACGGTAATTGTTAATTTTCTTCTCAATTAGTTTTTCAATGTAAGAGTGTTGACAAAAGTTCTTCCATTTACAAAATGTCGTCAGGTTCTTTGTAGAATTTAAAAATCGATGGCAAATAAATTTTGTAGCGAAAAGTTAAAACGGCACAATTATATTTTGGAGTATTTCATTCTTTGAGAAATGTCAGTTTCAATTTTAAAACAAAAAACTGAATTTATAGGATACAGCCCACGTGATTATATTATACAGTGCTATTAAATTAAAATGTAATATGCGTACTATATTGCAAAAGCAAATTAAAATAATCATTTCAAATGCAATCAACAATACGCAAGCGCTGAAAATGCGCTAGTAGTTTAACCTTTCATTTCAATTACACTGTATAGATATTATGTAAACAGCATTGATACGGTTTGTCCCTAGTAGGTCCATGGCCAGTTGCATCGGGTCTTGGCTTTATTAATGGAGATGGTCATGGTAGACCGCATTACAGGTGCCATCTGTATTTTTGGTGCTAAGCTCATAAAATTTTGATTGTATTCAGTTTGCATTCTATATACGTAGTATATTATTATATTATCTATGTTACAGATTTTTATCGAGCGACCTCAATGTGTGTGTTCCCCCGGGTTAAAACCTGAGATAATAAAATAAACAAACTCCATGCAAGTTGAAGTACCGTGGATTAGTACAGATTGTAGATCTCTGGTCTTTGTGAAGTTGGGCGCTGGACAGTGTTGCCAACTGTACCATAATTATGGTATTTGTACCATAATTTACAGCTTGTACCATGCGTACCATAATTAGATAAAAATGTACCATAATTAGATAAAAATGTACCATAATCAGCGATAGATCCAGCTGATTCCAGTAACTATAGTTATATAAAAAATATTTATTTAGGTGTTGGGGTGATGAGTTTCCTGAAAACTGCAGGATTAAAGGAAAAAGAAATTAATGGTTTTTATGCGTGATGCAGAAACTTTCTAGCTATTCTGGTCATTGAAATTAGGAAGCGGTATAACTTTAATGACTAAACCCTCTTTGATTTAACTGAAATACTACCACGTTTGATAATTGATTTAGATATACAAGATATTGATTCTCAGTGGCGATTATATGTACGCGAAAGAAGTAACCTCTTAATACATTTAATTACTCTTAATACAGAAAGTAAAGATATAGATAAATACTGGTTTGATTTAGGGGAAATATCCGATTTTGATGGAAATTACTTATATAAATCGTTATCAACATTTGTGTTACGGATATTAAGTCTCCCACATTCTAATGCCGCCTGCGAACGAGTATTTTCAAAAGTAAATTTGGTAAAAACCGATATACGCAACAGGCTTAATACCGAAACAATATCAAATATATTTTTGAAATATAATATAAATACAACGATTAGTTAAAGATTCACAAGTTTTATTAATATCTTAACCTGACAATATTGTTTCGACATTAAATGTCATTATCAATGGTAGATAAGATTAATTAGCTGGTATGAATACCAATAATTTACATATATTCAAAATCCATCGAAGACATAGGACATAATCCTAATTTTGATATATACATAAGTGTTATTGTAAGTATCATTATGTTGTTTACGTAAGTTTATAGCAATTTTTAATAGTTGTGTAAATTCTATGAAAAATACCATAATTTCGCGTTACTTGTACCCAAGATATATATAACATATGATATGTCAACTCGCCGTCATTTCGTCAACCAATTTTAGCGCGAGCTAAATTTCTGATAGATGGCGCGACGTGCGAGTATGATCACGGCCTACTAGATTCATATAAGCTTCGCTTATATACGGCCGTCTCATTTCCAGTTTTTTCATTGTTGCAATTAGAATCCAAAAATTACAGATCGGTACGTTAAGTGGCGCCCACTGCCGATAATTTTGCAACGAAGTTGGTTTGTATTCACACTGCAGTCGTTAATTTTAAAGTTATATAGTTCATACCAATAATTGTCATTTGCTATTGTGCAATATTAATTTATTGATATTTGTACATACTATTTAAATATAATGTACATAAATAAGACAAAAATATGTTGCAGTAGGAATTTGGAAAGCAAAATATCCTACATATAAGAAAATTTTACTTTTTTTAGTAAATTTTACTAGATTTTATATAACATTACTAATTGACTGATTTTTTTAGACTAGAAACACCTTAATAACTACATAATAGCCATAATGTACAGTGTAATATTTCACAAATTGCGAATACTCTTTTGGGATTTGTAGCACTTGAATTACCACAGCAGATGATGTAGACACCTAATGTTAATGCACGACCTATGAACTGAAGCTACTACTAGAAGTATAACCATGGAATAAAAAAACCTCACGGTGAAAGACATTACTGAAAATAAATATTTTTAGACATAAGAGCTGATGAAATCTACTTGAATCTAAGGCCACTCGTTTCAGTTAAAAGAGACTGACAAGATTTGTCTCCTAAGACGTTAGCTTTATAAAGAATTTTTGATATCGCATATCATAAACCAAAAGCGATGACAGAGAAAGAATTTTAAAATTTTGAAGGGTAGGTAATAAGTAGAAATATAGGATAGGTAACGATAAGTAAAAAACGATTTTGTTATCATGTCTTAAGTCTTAACAGGTTTTGTAGTAAAGCTGAGAAAGTGTTCCAGAAAGAAGATGGAGTCGGGAACTTTTCTGAACTAACTACCTATTGATAATAATAACATGACAATCGTTGTAAAATCAAGTCAATAGTATAAAAAATACGTGTACCTGTGAAGTGGTTGTTGAAGTACCTATGTTTTTTAGTTTTAATGTAGCTATAAGTGTTGTTCTTAATGCATAATTTAACAACATCTGATCGTTGTTAAGAGATTTTTTTGTTATTACCTACTGTTAATGTCTGAGTAAATACATGTATTCTGAAAGTGAAGTACTTCCTTTAAGTGTGATCTCTTCAATCGGAGGCAGTTTGACACAATTGACATAAAGTATAACCTAAAAATTAACGACTGAGCTCTGACCTTAAATATCTTTGTTGTAAAATTACCACCAGTGGGCGCCATTTAACGTACGAATCTGTAATAATTTTCAACAATGAAAAAACTTTAAATGAGACGGCCGTATATAAGCGAAGCTTATATAAATCTAGTAGGCCGTGGTATGATTGTCATTCTACAGCAACATAACCTGTAATAATGAATATTTGCTTTTGGTGTATTTTTCGTAATACAAATTAAATAAACTTTTTCATGATGAGAGGTACAAGATTCTTTGGCACTATTAAAATGCTAAATTGTGACTCTTATTTATTTAAAACATCTTTGGTAATAAAACTAAATTGAAATTTTATTTTTTACAGCAAACTAAGGTAACATCTTTTTTTATTTTCATTTAACTTAAATAATAAGAATACAAATTGACCTATGCAAACATTTCTTTTGAGAATTGTAGTCAAATTCATCAATTATTTTGTAATATTTTACGGAAAGCAGATAAACTGCAAGCATGGATTGATGCAACAGGAGTTTTATTAACAAGTAAAGACCTTGTGTGCAACTATAAAAAAATCTATATGCGAAATTCAAACCTATTAAACGCTCTAAAGATTTCAAGTATTAAAAAAGAGTAGGTATAAGTCGAATTATATATACTTAATGCTTAAACATGTTTTTAATTATATGCATTAAGCAGGTTAAGTAAAACTGTTACTGGTAATTAATAGCAATAAAGCACACATCTCAGCATAATTTTTATAGCAACAAGAAGCTAAATAGCTATATAAACATGGTCCACATGTGAAAGGGACAAAAATATTAAATACAACAGCAGAACACAGACTTTTGTACTGAAAAGCAATAGTTTTTTGACTTGATAACAATTATATTATTGTGCATCTAACTCTGTAACAAACAAGATCAATTACAGCAAAACTATCCATGAAATATTTATATTTTAAAAATTTAATTACAAACATTTATAAAATAACAAATAACGAAATCAATGATATACCAGACCAATTGTGGTCTGGCAAGGAAAGTGAAGTCGACATCGATCACTATTACAATAAAATCTAAACATAAATGTAATGTACGTAAAGATTGGTTTGACCCTGTAGTACAGACATATTATTCATATTTTGGAAACAAAATTCTTTCTGGTAACCAAATTTTGAAGTTATTTTAAGAACCTCAGTCACTTCCATGAGAAACTATACAAGACCTTCCATGCAATGTCCCTGGAAAATATAAGAGGTTTAGATTAAAGCGATTTCATTTTATGATAAATTTAAAAATTACATTTTGACAACTGATTTTCTAAATACCTTATATTGTGATTGAGAAATACATAACGGCCCTCACTCCATTACCATTAGCCACATACAGAAAGGTGGAATCACTAAAAAGAGCAATTTTAATAGAAGAATTAAACATCAAACTATTTACTGCTAAAATTTATTACATGATACGAATGGCGTTTTGCTATCGAAAACAAACCAGAAAAATTAGTTTAGAAATAATAAAGTGTTCATTTATACTTACCTGTATATTTGAGAACGCGCTATCTTCTATTAATTCTGGCTTGTTAATTATAATAAACAGAAACAAAGCTGCATAAGAAACATCAATTAAATTCTGGAACGACAATAATAAAAATATAAATTTTATTATTATTAAAAAAGCTTAATAAATTTTGAAGGTTAACAGATGTGGTTTGGTTTGATACTCACTAAGGTTGTATATAGGGAGGTTGGGACATCATGTTCAAGGTCATAGCCCCAAATATGGCCGCCGATGTCAAAAATGAATTCCGAAGCCATAAATTTCGTCTTTCACGCTCACGTATGGGAAATCGAAACAATCGGAAGCCCTTTGCAGCAGAATTACAGCAATTCTTGACGCAACAAGTCGGCATCTTCAATTTCAAATATTTGAAATTTTGCCTGACAGTTGTCACCTTATGACAATTGCTGCAATGCATCATGGGTGGGGCTAGGATGTCCCAACCTCCCTCTATACAACCTTAATACTCACGTCACGGCCTACTAGATTTATATAAGCTTCGCTTATATACGGCCGTCTCATTTCCAGTTTTTTCATTGTTGTAAATTATTACAGATTCGTACGTTAAATGGCGCCCACTGGTGGTAATTTTACAACAAAGATATTTAAAGTCAGAGCTCAGTCGCTAATTTTTAGGTTATACTTTATGTCAGTTGTGTTAAACTACCTCCGATTGAAGAGAGCACACTTTAAGGAAGTACTTCACTTTCAGAATACATGTATTTACTCAGACATTGACAGTAGGTAGTAACAAGAAACTTCTTAACAACGATCAGATGTTGTTAAATTATGCATTAAGAAAACACTTATGGCTAGATTAAAATTAAAAAACATAGGTACTTCAACAACCACTTCACAAGTACACGTATTTTTTATACTATTGACTTGATTTTACAACGATTGTCATGTTATTATTATCAATAGGTAGTTAGTTCAGAAAAGTTCTCTACTCCGTCTTCTTTCTGGAACACTTTCTCAGCTTTACTACAAAACCTGTTAAGACATGATAATAAAATCGTTTATACTTATCGTTACCTATCCTATACCTACCCTTCAAAATTTTAAAATTCTCTGTCATCGCTTTTGGTTTATGATATGCGATATCAAAAATTCTATATAAAGCTAACGTCTTAGGAGACAAATCTTGTCAGTCTCTTTTCACTGAAACGAGTGGCTTTAGATTCAAGTAGATTTCATCAGCTCTTATGTCTAAAAATATTTATTTTCAGTAATGCCTTTCTCAGTGAGATTTCTTCATTCCATGGTTATACTTCTAATCGTAGCTTCAGTTCATAGGTCGTGCATTAACATTAGGTGTCTACATCATCTGCTGTGGTAATTCAAATGCTACAAATCCCAAAAGAGCATTCGTAATTTGTGAAATATTACACTGTACTTATATTGTGGCTATTATGTAGTTATTAAGGTATTTCTAGTCTAAAAAAATCAGTCAATTAGTAATGTTATATAAAATCTAGTAAAACTTACTAAAAAAGTAAAATTTTCTTATATATAGGATATTTTGCTTTCTAAATTCCTACTGCAACATATTTGTGTCTTATTTATGTACATTATATTTAAATAGTATGTACAAATGTCAATAAATTAATATTGCACAATAGCAAATGACAATTATTCGTATGGACTATAACCTTAAAATTAACGACTGCAGTCTGAATACAAACCATCTTCGTTGCAAAATTATCGGCAGTGGGCGCCACTTAACGTACCGATCTGTAATTTTTGGATTCTAATTGCAACAATGAAAAAACTGGAAATGAGACGGCCGTATATAAGCGAAGCTTATATGAATCTAGTAGGCCGTGCTCACGTTTCACTGTTGCGGCATCTAGCGGCGACTTTCGAACTAATGAACTCGCTTCAATTTTGGGTGAAAAATTTATCATGGCAAGCATAGGAGAGTTGACCTACCAGTGTTTTATATATCTTGCTTGTACCATACTGCATGCAGAAAAGTTGGCAACCCTGGCGCTGGATGTTCGACTTGTCCATATAATCGAGGTGGATTTTATTATTATTATTCTGATGTAGTATAGAACCCTTTTATAATAATATCAATCCAGTAAGAGCTACATAGTAGCAAACTGGCATTCACAGAGTTTTCCTTGGAAGGTTAGAAACATAATTTTTAATTTACTTTTTCTTTTACATTAAATGTTTGTATTGTACTAATGTTACAAAATCTTCCAGCTTGGTGCAACCCTCATGTTCTATCCTTGTGTTATGCCGCAACCTTCTAACTATAATTTCTGATAGAATATTTATAGCAAAAACACAAGGAGATACATAATTCATATAGAAAATACATCAATAAATGCACATCATTAAAAAAAGAAAGCTTTGTAGTTGATGGCCAAATTAACAAGCTGTAATCAACATGATAAAGGATACTACAACAAAGATGTACAACATGTACTTGTAAATTTCTTTATTTAAGGAAATATTTTATTTATATGTACTTTCATACTATTAAACCATATTTAACGTAAGCACAATGAACACAAATATACAGCAAGGTAATTTTACTCGTGAAAGAGAGAAAACATTCCAGTGTAATATTTGTAATTATAAATGCTCACAAAACGCAAATTTAAAGAAACATATGCGCACTCATAGTGGTGAGAAACCATTTGAATGTAATATTTGTAATTATAAATGCTCACAAAAAGCACATTTGAAACGACACCTACTCACTCATAGTGGTGAGAAACCATTTGAATGTAATATATGTAATTATAAATGCTCACTAGAAGCAAGTTTACAAAAGCACCTGCTCACTCATAGTGGTGAGAAACCATTTGAATGTAATATTTGTAATTATAAATGCTCACAAAAAGGACATTTGAAACGACATCTGCTCACTCATAGTGGTGGGAAACCATTTGAATGTAATATTTGTAATTATAAATTCTTACTAAGAGAAAGTTTGAAACGACACCTGCTCACTCATAGTGATGAGAAACCATTTGACTGTAGTATTTGTAATTATAAATGCTCACAAAAAGCACGTTTGAAACGACACCTACTCACTCATAGTGGTGAGAAACCATTTGACTGTAGTATTTGTAATTATAAATGCTCACAAAAAGCAAACTTGAAGCAACACCTGCTCACTCATAGTGGTGAGAAATTATTTGAATGTAATATTTGTAATTATAAATGCTCACTAAAAGGACATTTGAAACGACATCTGCTCACTCATAGTGGTGGGAAACGATTGCATTGATTGATTGATTGGACCCATTATTCCTTAGTAGGACATAAGAACATAAGTAGAAACGTAGGTTTTCCATTTACATCATTTGCAAGTACTACTAGTTGAGGGGAATGTTTTTTTTTCCAGTTTCTTCTTCCAGAGCCCTTTGTTGTGATACGTGATAAAAATTATACCTTGTTTTGTTCGCAAACGTGATTATAACTTTAATCTTTGATTAACTTTTATTTAAAATATATAATGGAAATGAATAACGTGCTCTTGATTTTGTTACATGCTAAGTACTACTCTAAATTGTTCTAATGTTTCGTTTCACCATGTGTTTTTATATAAATTGTTAGCATTAATAAATATGAAAGTCCTAATGGATAATTACAAGAAAGAATTATTTTGAAGTTTGAGTCACATAATTGACAAACATTTAGTTAATTAAATACACTGTTGAAAGTTCAAAATATGTAAATAAGACATAGCAAACAAGTGATTAGGAAAATTTAGAATAGTTATTATTGAAATTAATGAGTAATATTTAACAGACAAAATGGAATTATGTAATGATATCTAATATTTATAAAAAGCTTATGAAATTGATAGGTATTATCCAACACCTTCCTAAGAATGAATTACTATACATTAATTAATGACTGAAGAGTAATTCAAAAGAAAAGAAAACAAATTTTAGTTCATGTTAACTGAAAATTCCTTGGATGGTCTTCTTGCAACTGGAGGGATGACGGTGCGTATAACATTTAACTCGGTATTTTCGTCTTCTAAACGTTTATTTTCCACTAACTGGGATAACTGTTGGCGAGTCACCGGCACACCCGTAATGTTAATGTTAAAGATTTTCCCACAACAACTATCGCGAACTGATCTGGGTTCTTTTCCACAACACATGAACCTTTTTAGAATTTTAAAAAACCCGGAGCACTTTAATAAATTGTACACTATAATACAGCTAACAATTGATGCTGTAGCGGACAATATAGTTAAAAACCAATGAGCCTTATGAGATCGACGGTGGATTATCCAGTTGTTTTTGCAGTTCTTCATTAAGTTGCGCAAATTTATGATTGGCGTATTTTAGTTTCTCAAAGTTTACACTTGTTAGCTTGATGGGCATTAATTGTACCGAAGATTTATTGTAGTATCGAGTCTGATTAATGCAACAATCATCTATGGCGATGTTGATTTCTGGTGTTTTGCTATAATAATCAAAACTAGTTGTGAAGCTTTGGTTCCAACACATAGGAATGAGTGTAGCCTTTATAATTGGAATTTAGTTTTATAATCCCTGTTGATTGAAGTTGGAGATCTTGAATGGGTTGAGCTTCGCATGTTAGTGTAAGTTGAACTGGGTTGCTCATAGAATAAATCCATCTGCTGTTTCATTCACACTCTATTCCATTCTGCTGGAATAGAGTGTGTTTTACACGATATTGGGATCTTCTTTGTAGATGTCATAAGTAGCGTTGTTTCGCAAGTTGGTTTTTCTGCTGTTCTAATAATGTGAGGGCGATGGCATACATACTCTTCAGTTGAAATGGGAGTACACCTTTCTAGATTCTGCAGATTCCTGTAATATACCCCCATGGTGTTAATGAGTAAGATTGGATGAGAAGGATCTATGAATGAATATAGGTTGGAAGCATTATGAGGTATTGGTAAAGGATAAAGTTTAAAAATATTATACTGTAAATTTCCTACAAGGGTTATGTTAATAGCAAAAATAAGTGTTTTATTTACGTAAATTACATTCAATTTGCTGATTTCGAAATATTTATAAACTGTAGAATACGAAAGGGGAATTGGCAATTGTTGTTCATCATGAAAATTTAATTTTGATAGTTCGTTTATCATTGAATATGGTGAAATAACTTGTGGATGCAAAATATTATGTTGAGCTAGAGTAATGGAAGAAATCAATAAATCGTAGTATTCGGTGATTTCGTTTACTAATTGAGATAATAAAGTTGTTGGATCTCTAACAATTTGTTGCAATCTTAGCTCATTTAGAGATGAAGTAGTTTCCTTAGAAAATTGATTAAATAATTTTATATTATTGTTGAATTTATCTTCATTTATTTTTAAATTTTGAAATGGTTGCATTAAAATTTGTGATGATGTTAGAGACAATGGCAATTTGTTGTTTTAACAAGAGTTGTGTATTTTTATTATCTTTTAGTAAGTTTTTAATTGATTCGTCATAAAACCGTGCATCATCGGCGTTTGGAATTCCAAATAACCAATTAAAAGCGTAAGAAGCTCCATCGAAAATCCTGCGCTTCTTTCTAGTGAGAGTCGACGTATCTTGCTCGTGACCTATAAGGTATTTCATGGTTTCTAATTTTCCATCTAACCTGCTTATTTTATGAGATAAAATGTCTAAAGAGTTCTTACAGTAAAACACTACATGATTAAATGAACTAGAGGTACCTGAATGCGAGCTCCATGCTGATTAAAATAGATAATATTTATGGATTGTAAACAAAAAATACTTTTGAGAAAAAGAGGTAGGAAATGTATAAAATAAGGATGAAATATGAGTTTATT
Organism: Agrypnus murinus; assembly: GCA_929113105.1. Classification (NCBI taxonomy): domain Eukaryota; kingdom Metazoa; phylum Arthropoda; class Insecta; order Coleoptera; family Elateridae; genus Agrypnus; species Agrypnus murinus. The sequence goes on from OV816031.1 coordinate 48,039,479, forward strand.
CGTCATCGTTTCTTTTCAGAAGTCCTGAAACAAAGGGTTTTAATTGATTAATATGATAGGTAACAAATTTATTTCCGCGTTTTATTTGAACGGTCTTGTTAGTGAATACTTTAGTGATTTGGAAGGGTCCTATAAAATTAGGTGAAAGTTTCCTATTTAGATTAGGAGTACTTCGTTGATTTAAGACATAAGCAAAATCTTTAATTTTATATTCATGGGGATTTATTTTGGCATCATAATGTTTTGATTTTATTTTTGACTGAATTAACTTTTCTCTAGCAATTTTCTGAGTGATATTTAATTTTTGTTTGAGATTAAGTATATAGTTATCATAAGAATAATTAAATGATGGTTCTTCAGTTATGTTATTAGGTAAATAGGGTGTGTAACCAAATAAAGTTTCATAAGGTGAATATCCCGTAGATTTATGAACATGTGTATTGTAGGCAAACATGGCATAGGGGATTAATTCGTCCCAATTGGTTTGTCTGTCATTCAAATAGTGTTTAAGGTAATCCTTTAATGTTAAATGAGATCTTTCTAAAGCTTCATTAGTTTGTGGATGATAGAATATGTTTGGTTTTGAAAAGTTTCATTAGATCTTTGATTAATTGAGAAGTAAACTCGGAACCTTGATCTGAAAGGATTGTTTTTGGAATACCAAATTGAGTGATAAATACGGATAATTTTTCTGTTACAAGTTGAGATTCATGATTAGGGATAGGTATTGCGTAAGAAAATTTCGTTAAATCGTCTTGCATGGTCAAAATAAATCTGTTATTATTTAGGGTTTGGGGCAAGGAACCAACAATATCTATTGCTAGTTTTTCAAAAGGTTGACTGGAAGTTGTGGTTAATTCCATAGGGGCTTTAGTAGATTTAAAATTTGTTTTATTAATTTGGCAAGAGGGACATTGTTTAATATAATTTTTAATGTCCTTTTTTATAGATTCCCATTTAAAAAATTCTTTAATACGTTTGTAAGTCCTAAGAAATCCTGAATGTCCTGCAAGTTTTGAATCGTGATTGTCTTGTAAGATTTTAATAATTATTTCTTCTTTTGTTCGAGGTGTACGTTCTTTTGTTAAGACTATAGGATTGTAACTAGTATCTTTAAAAATATAATAAATCATTTCAAAAAACATGTTTGGCTGTATATTTTTATTATTAATAGTGACGTCATAAATGTATATGTTCCCTGAGTGATTATTTTGGATCAAGTTAGTCCTAACGTTTCTTAAACAATAAAAAATATCCTTGTACTCGGCTTTGCTAAAATGAAATTGTTTGTAAATAGTTAAATAAATAATTTTGAAATTCGCTTTTAATTTAGTTACTAAATATAAATCATCGGGTTCCCGAATATTTGAAATATCGTAATTATTTTTTAATGATTCTGACAGGGGATTATTTTCATCCAAGTCCTTAGAATAAAACAACACAATTGAAAAAAAAATTTATCGAAAGGTAAAGTATTTATTTTAGGTATTTCTTGAGTTTTATAGTGAAATTCATTAAAATTTTGAAAGTTATCATCTTTTTGAATTATAGATATAAGAGGGTTTGAAAGTGAATCAGTTATATCTTCAATTCCAAATTGAGAGTGATTAGTTTCTTCAAGTTTTATCATACTTAGGGCATCTGCATTAGCGTTCAATTTTTCTGATTTAAAAATTATCTTGTAAGCGTACTCTTCGAGTCTTAATCTCCATCTAACTAATTTTCCAGATAGCACGTTAGTTTACGGCAAGTTTGCCTTTTAATTGCTATTCCCTAGTCATGTACAGTTTAATCGATAAGCATACTACAAGTTTTAAGCAGCTTTAAATGTGCAAGCATAATAACGGCAATCGTCGGATGTGTTCGGAATTGTTCGCCATGCGCATGTCGCAACTAATGTGAAGCGTGTTGTGTCACTTGTCAATGACGCGTTTGCATTTTGTAACAAAGAACAATTGAACGCAAGACAAAAAGAAGTTTTTAAGTTTTAGCGTTGAGTGAGAAATTTTAAAGAGGCGCAATGTAATAGGAAAAGGCCGTGCCTGCGTCGTCTTCACCCGCACTCCACTTGATCAACAAACTAGAGTACTGCACGATGCTACCGCGACGTGCATTAATGGAACTATTCATTTATAACCACTAGATGGGATGGTCAACATCAAGCAAATCTTTAAATGTCAAGTATAATATTCCCGACATCTATGTATTGGTAGTTCGAAGCCACCATTAATTTATTTTTATTCCTTTTGGTTTAAATACGGCAGCCATATTTGTTTCGTGGTGCACGACGTTTCTTGCAGTTTTCTATGTAAACGAAAATCTTGATATCTCAAGAACAGTTGGTCGTAGAAAGTCGCGGTAAAAACTATTGCATTTTTCAAATTTCGAACTACATTTGCTGTTCTAAACATAAATTTCGTATGATGCCTCCTTATGGGCGCAAATTAAGTCCGAAGTTTAACGCTTTTTTTTCAGAATTTCGGCTTTTTAGAGTGTCATATTACCAGACAATGACGAAGTATCAGCGCTCATTCTTTTAAAAAAAGTATGCAGTTAAGAATAGTTTATGTTCAAAATATTTCAAATCTGAAACTTCATTATTTTGGTATTTATGGGCTTTCGAAATTCTCGTTTTCTTCATTTTTGAGCAACTTTGGACCTCAACATCTCTTATGGTCATGGATGGATTTTTTTATATTACGTGCATATGAAGCAGCATATGATGGCAAACTGTGGTAAAAATTGTAGCATACCTCTATGCTTACGCTAATGTCTAAGTTAAAATTTTTACGACAGTTTGCCATCATATATTGCTTTATTTGAACGAAATATGAAAAAAATCTATTCATGCCCATCAGAGATATTGAGGTCCAAACTTGCTCAAAAATAAAGAAATCAAGAATTTCAAAAGCCCATAAATACCAGAATAGTGAAGTCTCAGGTTTCAAATATTTCAAAAATAAACTATTCCTAATTGTGCACATTCCTACAAAAGATGAACCCCAAAACCTCACCTTTTCCTGGAAATGTGGCACTCTAAAAAGCGGAAATTTTGCAAAAATTGGTGTTAAACTTTGGGCTTAAATTGCCCCCATAAAGAAGAATCTTACAAAACTTTTTTTTAGAACAACAAATGCAGTTCGAAGTGTGAACAATACAAAGTTTTCTACCACACGTCTCTACGACCAACTTTTCTTGAGATATTGAGATTTTCGTTTACACAGAAAACTGCAAGAAACGTCTTGCACCACGAAACAAATATGGCTGCCGTATTTAAACTAAAAGGAATAAAAATAAATTAATTGTGGGTTCGAGCTGCCAATACATAGGTGTGATAACACACAAAAGATTATCCTGGTCTGAGATGGTCGAGCAACCACTACTGAACCACTTGGAAACTTTTTAGGTTATGCGAGTTTTGTCGCATTTCCCGATGCGAGCGTCAGTTTCTAATTGATAAAGGTTTTAGTATGTTTTATTTACAAGATTTCAAAAAGAATCATGAAAATCCGAGTAGTCTTAACCGGTTCCGAGATAAAAACGTAAGGTTACTCCACTATAATGAGATATATTAATATGCAGATTTTTGATAAAGATACAAGTTTATGACCAATAGAATTCAACATCATCATAATATTTAGTCAATATAAAATATTGCCATGACCATCTGACACATGAAATTTATCAAGTTTGACAGTTCAGTGGTAGTGTTTACCCACGACCTTCCAGATTTCACGAGACGAAGTCTCTTATCCGGCCTGGGCACTTTTACGATTTCCCATATAAACTTTGTTTCTGAGAAAACGCAAAATTTCGCCGTTTTGGCGCTAGCTGACACGCTGATGTTTATTTGTCACTTGAAGATATATAGGTTAGATAACCCTTACAAATGTCAAGCATTGCATGTTTACGTAAATATTTTGCGAATTAATTAAATAAATTTATATAATTAAATTAATTATGTTATTAAAATTAATTTACAAGTTCAATAGCATTATTGAAATTACAATTTTATAACTGCCCGTGAGCTGGATTTAGGATATAGAGATAGTGAGCAGTAAGTACATTATCTGTTCACGTTTTTGCAATGTTTCTGTTTGCCAAACAAGGTTTTAGCAATTTCTAAAGAATTATATTACTTCCTGCTTGTGGTCGTGGCAAACCAAAACTGTGAAAAAGCAATTGGAGTTAGAAATACCTAGTGATGTTAGAATATTAGACGGATTACATTCTCCAGGTAAATGTTCTACAATATGTATTACAAGTTCGATTATTTGGTTGATTAAAAGTGTAAATCTTCTAGTGGAGTATTTTAGGGCACCTCTGTTTTGAAGATTTACAAATCCTATCAGTGAATTTGAACACGAGGCAGCTAATAGAGAATCTAATAAGCTATTGGCATTTAATCCTTTCTTCAGTTTCTTTGCAATGTATCCTGCCAGAAGGGCTACAGATGCTGAAAGAATTCGCAATCGAGATGCATAGATAAAGTTTGGAGTTCTTTTATTAATTCTGTTATATTTTTAGGAAGTTCGATGTAGAAATTGACTCTTTCAGGTATTTGTAATTGTTGATCTGTCGAAATAAAGAAGTATATATTATTTTGCTGTTGAGTGTTAGTGTCCATAACCCCAACGTAAGATTTGAAACCATTTTTCTCGTAAGGTAGGTATAATTTGAAGGAAATTCATGAAATGATATTGTAGGATCAGTACTATTACACATTGCATTGCGGCAGTTACACTTTTTTCTGCTAGTGTTTGCCATTACTAAAGTGAACGAAAAAACAGCAACAAAACTACGAAAATTTAAGCAAATAAGGAAATAACGTAATTATATTAAAAAATAAAGAAAACTGCCTTAAAAGATTAGGAAAATATAATTTATTGACGATACGCGCAAAATCGACAAAAAGTATAAAAGCGCGCGAAGTTAGCGTAGTTTGAAATTGGCGTTTACGTGTTATATATCCGTTTCCGCATTTTCGTGTTTGGTGGCGCCAGCGGAGAAACACTTGAACTAATGGAGTGCGCAGGCCGGATAAGAGACTTTGTCTCGTGAAATCTAGAAGGTCGTGTGTTTACCTAATTAAATATCCAAAAAATTTAGTACAGCCAAACCAATAATTCAATAAACATTACCCTATCAACATCAACAATGCCATCCACCAACGCTGTTACAATTTTGACAAAAGCGCCGCAGTTGCATCTTAATAACTGTACCATTCAAACTATAACAAAATATATAAATAGAATAATTCTAAAATTTGTGACGTGTCCATGTTTTGTTTGTTATAAAGTTTCCATAATTTTTCCTTAGTTATTATCGGTAACTCAGAATATCTATGTTCAGCTGGCGGGAATTTTTGTAATCATTCGATTGATGTTGATATTTTCCATTTATTAACCCATGCTTTGCTTAAGGCCTTATTGTTTATGTGTGCTGGATGTATAATTCATAATTTTTAATAATAAAAAGTTTACTAACATTTGAAAATGCTTGTTTTTCATTATTATGAGTGGTCGTAGAAAAGATAATGTATGAAACTCATATTTAATGCCTATTAAGACACTCGTATTCATTACGTAATTCTCATACTCGTGTCTTAATAGCTATCATTAAATGCTCATTGAATAATATACTATTGTCTACTTCTATTGGGTTATACATATATTCATTATTCAACTACCTTGATGGTTGCCATAGTAACCACCGAAGGAATGGTATCCAATTAGCCAATATTCTATGACTAATGTTTAAAAATTATTGTTAATTTCACGGCGCAATTCTTGAACAGCCAGAAATAATATTTAAAGTGAGTAAAATACTTAAGTTAGTTCGGAGAGTAAATCAGAAATGTGCACATCGCCGAAGAGAAAGTGAGAGAAGCCGTCACAGTAACAACACTTAATCTGCTACCTGATAAATAAATTATACATAATTCTACACCTTCCATAAAGATCAGAAATTGCTCGCCTTTTGCAATTAATTTTATTAATAAAAGTAATGCCCAAGAAATACCTAGTATTAAGGTGTGTTAAATAGCATTAAATGTTTAACGGTATTTAAATACTCATTGTCATTCGCTTCTTTTTGAAACTTTGCGTTGTAATTTTTTTTGAAAATTGTTATAGTCGTAGATAAAGTATAGTATTCAACTCGCTGTAATTGCAATAACTCACTTGGATGATTACTGCACTAGTCTGCGGCTGGAGCTGCAAACTTCATTCGCGTGAGTTATTGCCTACATTATCACTCGATCAATAATCTACTATTATTGACAATTTTGTTTCCAAAGCACTCGTTTCAAAAATGAATAATTTAACAATTCGGCGAAACAAAAAAGTAAATCATAATGTATAATTAGGTAATGCATTGTAAGGTATTGTAATAAAAAACCTTTATCCAAAAATGCAAAAATTCAATATAGCATTATAAAAACAAAAGCAACATACACAAAAGCAATTTGTGCTACTTGGGACATGTATCATCGTATACTTTCCGAGCTTTGTCAGCACATGACAAGCATTAATTAGTTCTAGAATATTTTAACTATCAAAAATTTCTATTATTCTCTCTTGCTATTTCTCTGTTGCTCACACATGAAAATCCAAACCCAAAGCGAAGTTTTACTGTATAGTATAAACATTTAAGCCTGTTTATTTATTAGTGTTTGCTATTTTATCAATTGGCAGTTTTAAGACTTAATAAAACAATAAATATTTGTGTTAGGACAGCATTTAATTAAAAAAAAACTACCTTTTGCCTGTAAATTATTAATTATTGAATGGTAGTCCCGTGCCGGCCTTGCGAAAGTATCATCCGCTGTCAGTTTATTAGTGCGTCACAAAACTATTCATAACTATAAAACTATAGGTCCTAGATCAAATCTCTTTTTTCTAAAAATTTCTGCATTCTCTTGTCTTTAATTGCTTCGCTGTAAGTATAGAAAGATTCGGACAAATAAGAATTTTTCTAGCATAGTCAAAATATGAATACATTCATGCTGAAGTGCTAACTTTAACTGCTATTTAAGGAAATTTAAGGAAATCAGTAATTAATATTCGGTAAAGTCATTAATACGACTAGATGCGCTCACGTGTGTTCTTCAATTTAAAAAAAAATCAATCCGATAGCTCGGTTACTTTTGAAGATATGACGATTTTAAAGTTAAAAAGCACGATTTTTAAAAATAATCAATTGTTGAAGTTTTTAGCAATAGAAAATGTCTGTACCGTAGTAAAAAGTCGTAAATAATCGTTTCGAATGTAGAATTGTTTACTTTATAAAACCTATCAGTCTGATCTGGTTCTACGTGATTTTTTTCAAATCAAATTAATTTATACTGAAACGGGAGCGGGGAACTGCGATACATACTCTCCAACTGCAAACAAGATACTGAGATCTCGCTACCTATACGGATGTCGACTTTCTCGGTACAAAAATACACACAGCGCCGTCTAGATGTCCGCTATACTTTCGGTCACGGTACTTGGTTAGGCGGTTGCGCCTCTTTAAAACTCTTCACTCAACGGTTTTAGGTATTTGTGTCTGTTATCAAGAAATAACAAGTGCATTACAAGGTAAGAGTCTTTATAATTAATTTTCTGTTTTATTATGCTTTAGTACCTCATAAGTAATTAATTAGGCTATTCAACCATCTCAACCGATCTCAATATGGGAAATCAAATATGGTGTGGAAGTCACACAAATGGTTATTATAATTTTCCTAGCAAACTGCAAAATATTACTTTTATTAGTAATTGACTAAATACTCAAAATACAGAACTATTGAGTAGTAGGGTAAACAAACGCTGCTACAATCCTTTATAACCTTATTTTAACAATATTTTGTGTTCCATTTGGTTATTTTAAGGACTGATGTACACACTGCTAAAAATTTAAAATTCTAATAGAAATGTTTGTTTGCATCTTTTTCAGAAATTAGTTTTGCTTCCCTTCAATAGAAAACATGTATTGTCACTACTCCACGTGATTTAATAAAGTGATCTATTTGGCCATTCGATATCTGAGACAGTTCTATAATCACACCTTAAGTTTTATTTTAATTTTATTTTGTTCTCGAAATTCTCAATTAAGCAGAAAGTTTTCGAGCATTGCAAGCTACTGTAACAATTATAATAAAATATTTATTTATTCGTAAAAATTCAATGAAAAGAAAATACATTATTTAAACTGCACCTCCTGTTAAATTAACAAATGAATATCAATTTCGTATAAGAATAGGTGATATCCTTTTAAAGTTATGCATCCGTCTCCAAACTTGCCAAAGGGAAAACAACTCGATTGTAATTTGCAATAAGTCTATTTATTAAATACTCCAGATGTAGCGCCATGGCAAAAAAATATGCAATAGTGAAATTCACTGATGAAGAAGATGAAGCGTGTCATACAATCTTTGAATTTGGTCTCTGTGTACCACCTGGATACCTGATTGAGAAGGAACCAACACACGTGATTTACTTTCCTGTCACTGTCAGTGAAATTGATAATATTACCATTCGATTAGTAGACTCGAGTGGACAACTGGTAAATTTTTCTGAAGATACCTTCACAAGTATAAGACTAGAACTTAAACGTGAAAAATGGGAATAAACTTTAACTATAAAAACCATACCTCGCATCATTCGAGGATCATTCGTCTTCGTACACCGACTAGTGCGGACCTCTTACGTATAAAGTTATCTAAAGAGAATCGGCTGTTTCTTGAATCTCTAGGTTTTAAAGTACAACATCAACATGTCAAAAAGAAGTAAATTGCATATTAACACAGAAAGCATCTTTGCTAATGATAAATTAAATATATTTCAAAAACCTCGTGTCGATACAGATATAATAAAAGAGGACTTCTATACCTATTTGCCGTTTACGTTAAACGTAAATCATTCAGATATCATTAGAATCACCATACAAAATTCGGATAATGTTTTAGCTTTGTACGATAGCTACATTTTTGTTAAAGGTACTATGACTCGAAAAGTCAACGTAGAATTCCTACCGGTAAACAATTTTGCTTACTTTCTGTTTGACGAAATTCAACTAATATTAGGTACGAATCAAATCATCGATGTGTGTAAACATCCGGGTATTACAAGTTCTATAAAAGGTCTCGTTTCACACGGTGCCGAGGATCGGGCTTTATCCAGTAGTGCGTGGAGAATCGAACTCGAAAACGGAAATGACCTGCTACATAATGCGGGGAATAACGTGTTCAATTTCACGTGTAGAATTCCTTTAAAGGATATCTTAGGGTTTGCAGATGATTACAAGAAAGTTATTCCTCATATGAGCTGTCAGTTAGTTTTGATACGTTCTAAGAATGATTTTAATTGCTATAAAAGCGCTGCCGGAGATGCAGGTACTGATGTAGAAATCAAGATTGATAGACTGTCTTGGGAGGTTCCTCATATACTATTATCGGATGAAAGCAAGTTGAACTTAGTTGAAAGTTTGAGAGATAATTCTTCTGTTATCATTCCATTTAGGCGTTGGGAGTTACACGAACTACCCTCGCTGGGAACTACTAAAAATCAGGTTTGGCGTATACAAAATTCAAATGAATTGGAAAAACCGCGTTGGGTCCTTGTAGTTTTACAAGACGAGCGGCAGTTGGGTATAAGAACCGGTAACCCTACTACATTTACTCATTCGAACCTAGTCGATATTAAGCTGTATTTAAATTCGCAAGTGCTTCCGCAGCAACGTTTAAATCTCGATTTCAGTAGTAAGGATTACATTCCTGCATATTTAAATTATACACGCTTTCGCGAGAGTTACTATGATATAGGTAGAGGATCGACTGATAGCTGTTTAATCGATTATTCAAAATTTGAAACATACCCTGTTTTTGTAATTGATTGTTCGAGACAAGTAGAGAGTTTTAAGGATTCCACTGTCGATATTAGATTAGAACTTGAATCTTCCGCTGCATTTACCAATACAACAAAGGCATATTGTTTGATCCTGCACGACTCCTTGATAGAATATAACCCGTTCACTGAAACCGTGACTAAACACGTACGCATACCATAATGAAAACTGTTAAACAAAAGAAAACGCTAAACATATTTAATTTAGACAGCGATGTATCTCTACAATCTAACAACGATATAAAACACGGTGACTTATTACCTACGTCTTGTCGAACAATTCTGAGCGGTCCTTCTTCCTGCGGTAAAACTAATGTTATGTTAGGTCTACTGATTAGTGAAAACGGATTAAAATTTGAAAACATCTACCTGTATGCCAAATCCTTATTTCAACCGAAATACGAATTCTTAAGGGAAGTTATGAAACCTATTAAAAACATCGGTTATCAAGAGTTTAGTGAAAACGATGACGTAATCAGTCCTAGCAACATCAAGCCTAATTCAGTAGCATCTCTTCGTCTTCATCTCTAAAAGTTTTAGAAGAGTACATTTTTGATCGAAGGCCGACGAAATGCGTCATCACCTTACCGGCGTTCTCATCTTTCATCAACCCCAAAACTTTTTTATTAACTCGCGGGATGTTGTAGATGTTATCGTCGGGATAGTCGCTGGTGTCAAAATGTTCATGAGCGTCTTGTTTGATTACTTCATACAGATTAGGTGTTTCCGCGACGTATACTAGGGAATCTGTGTCGGTGTAACAAACGCGTGCTTTGTCACCGAAACGCCTTCTCATGTATGAGTAATGGAAGTCGTAAAGTTTCAATTTTGATATGTCCAATATACACATACCTACATATATGGGTTTGTTGAAGTAAACTTCCGTTTTATTCAGTTCGATCGCTACCAAATCCTCCGAGAAAATCGTGCTAGATTTAAAATTTGGCTTTGAGATCATTGCTTCAGCACCGTAACGGCCCTCCCACCTGCTTATTAATTTGACTATCGAGTGTTTTCGAATGTCTTCCATCGTCTTTCCAAAAATCGCGTTATTCATAAGTTTAAACAGGTTTTTCTCGAACTCATTTTTAGCTTGCTTACGCAATTCTGTGTTTAAATCGATGTAGGATCTCAACCAATCGGATTGTTTAAATTTCAAAACGCGGTGGATTTTAGTTAATTTCAAACCGTTCTCTAAACATTGTTGTAAATTTCGATAATGTATGATGTATCGCTTCTTATCAGTAAGTGTTGCCATTAATTTTGTTTCTTTCGAATTCGGCGGTGTACGATGCTCAGGACAAAATGGAAGATCTGCATGGTCATCGTGAATGTCTTCTGTACCCTTCTGTAGAATGTACCCTTCTGGATTATCTGCCGATACATTGAAATTGGAATTATCTAAATTATCACCTTCTACCCATTCAAATCCTCCATACGGTAGGTACTGAGACATCGCCCAACCATATTGATTATTAATGTCCGCGTAAAGTAAAAATTTTGATGGTTCTTCCGGATTATAATTTGGTAAAAATTTGTTGTTGGCTTCAGCATACCGTTTTCAGCATTGAATTAGACCCCCGCGAATACCGCGTTCAATAAACAAAACTTTATCAATATCCGTAAGCAGTTTGAGATTAATTTTTGTTGACTTGAGCATACAATCCCAAGTGTATCCGGGCAGAGTATAGTAATGCGCTGGGTCTAAACCGTACGTTTTCAAACTACTTGACCGAAACTGCTCAAACACATCAGCTAAAAGCAATACATCAGTTTTCAGGTATAAATCGCTGTACTCGCCTAAATTTTGACAACCAAATGAGTCCCATACATGTTTGGCATGTGTATAGCATTCGTCGCTTATAGCTGTGTCCGTTAAACTATTATAAAATTTTGATTTGTCAGGTAATTGGGTCTCGTCAAGTTCTGTCCAGTCATTGATATAGTCATAGGGAAAGACCCCCTTCCTAGTGAGAATTTTAAATCTTGCGTCATCTAAGTCCGGGAATTGTGATTTTAAATTTGGATATATGTCTAAGTATGATGCTAAAGTTTCTAGTCCGCTAGCCAAAAATCTAAAAGAGTCTATAGATCTAAATTTAACCAAATTCTGTTCTATATTCTTGGTGAATAAAATGTATCTTTCTTTATTGATAGGAAGGAGATCTACTCGTCCGTCAAAGTCTGAAGCTAGGTTCTTAATAATAAAATGGCTATCATACTCGCTTAAGTTATGAAAAACTACGGGTACGACATGACTATCCTTGTAGTTGATGTTACAATTATCATGGGTAGATCCGCGATACCTGCCAGTAAGATGACAATGGTCTCGTACTTTGATGGTATCTACAGCAAATGGCTTCAGACAGATATGACAATGTGTAGCGGCATGGAATTCAACATCTTGCTCAGGTGATAGGGTGTCCATAGGTAGAGGGCAAAGAAACACTGATTCAACATCCTCAGCAAACTGCTGCATCTCCCGAGCAAACCATTCCTGACAGTCCTCACCACGATAAGCCCGGTAAAAGGACAAGGTATCATCATAGGAGCATTTGACATAGTATGCTATGCTATGGGGAATATGATCTTGTACCTTGTCCTTTTCCGTAGTAGGTACAAGCAAGCACTCTAGATCTGCATATATGACGAATGGAGTCGGTTCTTTATTCTTATAATTTTTAAATACTACATTAGCTTGTTTTGTTGTGGGTAACCTAACTTTACACTCGTTCATTTTAACACAGTCTATTTCATGCATCGACAATTTTTGCTGGGTACTAAAGTAATGCAAGCATCTATCGCAGAAATATTTTCTACAATTTTTTTTACTAAGTTGAGAGGACAACCGGCTTAGATCTTTGATCCATACATAATGGAAGCGTGGTTTAAAATCTAAGTCGGTTACATCATCTTCATCATAGTATACATCCTGGAGAAACAAGAGGTTGACATGTTTGTCTTGCTTATTTTTAGTTAAATATGTAGGAACTACAATGAACTTTTTCTTACCCTCCTGCTTCTCTAAAATGTATACATTGATCGATAAACTGTTTTGACGTTCAAATCGTGAAACTTGTCCTAACGTCATGGGAAACTGTATAGCCTTCAAGTTCAAGACAGTCGAGTAGCGAGGGTATTTTGATATGCGTTGAGGATTTTTATCAACTGGATATAAAGCACTCACCACGGACCATGCGAAGCACGCCTCGTCATCATTCTTCACGTTTACACATGCTTCTTTCCTTTTTATATGTTCCGGCAGTTCGAAGTACGATGAGCCTAGCTGAGGTGTGAACTTATTGATGTTTATTTGAAGATTGATAATTGATTTTAGAGTCCACCCGCTCTTTTTTTGCTAGATAAAAATATGTATACATTAGTTTATTTCCATCTTATGAAATTTCTATACTTACTTGAAACTCCTCAAGATCTTTAAGAATAGGATCTTGAATATTTATATCGAACCACTGGGTTAAATCACTATCTCGATATATATATATATATATATATATATATATATATATATATATATATATATATTGCTGTAATATCTCATTTATAAAAAAATAGTATTTTGCTTTGCCCCACATTAACAAATGCCCCGCGTTGACAGCGACATAAATAAATGCTGTAATATTGGCTAATTAAAAATAAAAATTATTTTTAAAAATTTTATTATATATTTTGAAACTGTGAATAATTGCCGTTCGATCGTAGATAAATACTTTATAATAAATTGAACTTTGGAAATGCTTTTCAACTTCCCTCTTTTATAAATTCTAATATGATTTGAAAATACCTTTTAATAGATTTAATATTGCAATGGTTATATAAAATTAATGTTACGTTAGTTCTTGACTAACTCAAGTTTACGTAAGAGAGTTGGGCGCCAGTTAAATAACTTAAATTAACAGAATTATATTTAATAAAGACTCATCTCAGGGTGAATGTGGATTCTTGTGGTATTAAAAAAATATACAAATTGAAATTTAAAAACACTTTTAAAATTGAAATCTTAATTAATTTTTAACTATTACTAAATTGTTCAAATCACTTTACTACACTTTTACAATCGATAGTCTTTTCTTCAGCAAATGCCAATACAAAAAAAGGAAATAACTTCCTACCTTTTTATAATACTTCTTTTTTCCTTTTAGTATAGATGTCCTCTTTCCCAAACCATTGGCAGTGTAGATCACTTTATGTTGACCCAGGGCTGGCTTCCAATTCAGGGTTGACTTTCTTCCTTTTTGCATGGATTTTCCATATAATATCATCCATACACTTGATTTTGGAACTCACTTTTGTTTATTAACTGCGGGTACAATTTCCCTTTTTCGTAGAATGCTTATAGTTGTTTTTTTGTGTTTAATTAAATAAAACACCCGTTTATGGTTTTAACGTAGATTTATTATCTTGCTTAACTTTAGCAAGTAATTTATGCCGTATTCAAATCACCAACTAACTTAACTTGTCTATATTAAGACTAAACTATTTACAATTTTATAATATTATCAACCACGACTTTACTCTGTCGCTTTATATTGGTAAGTGTCTATTTACATTTTACTATAGTCTTTAATACGACTTTACTGCATCGCTTTATTTAGTGAAGTGTCTATACTCTTTCGTCGTTTATCAGTAAGTGTCCTTAATACGACTTTACTTCGTCGCTTTATTTAGTGAAGTGTCCTAAAATTATAATTTTCTAAGCTTATATACTATTTCTTATTTACATAATTATATTACACAATTTGACTTACGAACTAATACAAACTGTACACTCATATAATACATAATAGCCGATTAATATTCTTTATAAAAGTGACACATCTATTACAGATTAATTACACAATACTTTTACACAATAATAACGATCTATTTACATTAACTAACCTTAAAGAATCACATAACCCGTCGATATACATATTTGAAATTATACATAATTGAATTACATCATAACAAAAACTTGCGAACAACTGGATGTTACGTACACTTAAGTAATCGGTGAGTAAGCTATTTGATAATAAATAAACAAACATGTATTATTTAATCTTATTAAAAAGTATACACATTGATTGTATAATCAATGACACACCTTAAAATAGCTCAAATTTATTTTTAACTGGAAAAGTTTATAAAAATATTTCAAAAGTGTTAGTATTTAACAAAGATTTTAGATTTTCACAAAAATTTTCAAAATTTTACAAAATTTTGAAACTACCATCCACAGCAATATATATATATATATATATATATATATATACAGGGTTGCGATTATGTATGGAACCGGGTTCGTTCTGCTAAAACGGTTTGAGCTAGAATCCTGAAACTTTAAAGAGACTTAGGACTCAATAAAAACTACTTATTAAAATTTAAAAAAAAATTTTTGATCCATAAGTTTTCAAAATGCAAAGCCAACTTGATTTTTTTTAAATGGGAACATGGGTTAAATGGGACATCGTTTAAAAGGTTATTTTTTTCCGAATTGAATGGTATAATAGGTTTGATGATTTGTTTGACAGAATTTCAGAAAAAAAATAAAAATGAAAAATGAAAAAAAACGATGTCCCATTTAACCCATGTTCCCATTTAAAAAAAATCAAGTTGGCTTTGCATTTTGAAAACTTATGGATCAAAAATTTTTTTTAAATTTTAATAAGTAGTTTTTATTGAGTCCTAAGTCTCTTTAAAGTTTCAGGATTCTAGCTCAAACCGTTTTAGCAGAACGAACCCGGTTCCATACATAATCGCAACCCTGTATATATATATATATATATATATATATATATATATATATATATATATATACAGTGCGCGTCTAAAGTCCGTTCCCCCCCTACTAATTTTTGAACCACCTGGTATATCGCAACGAAATTTGGAGGGCTTAAACAGGAGATAAGAAACTAATTTTTTATGGAAAAATGACAGCTAAAAGTTTCAAAATGGCGGCTGAGCGCCGTCTTGAATTACTTTTTTAAATAGAATACCCTGTATATTATTCCGTTTTCGAAATCTGCTCATAATTCTTAACATTTTTCTCTAATACACTTTACTCCTAAATTTAATTGATTTTCAAATATTAACGTTTGAAAAGTGACATTTTAATTAGTTTCAAATCCAACAAAGACACGAATTCTGCTTACAATCAAGTTTGCATTGAAAACAATCGTGAAAATCGTTGTTGGGGTATCTTACATCTTGTTTACTGTCAAACTTAACTGTTAGCTGTCAAATCGTCCGTTGAGCGCCTTAATTATTTTATGTAAAGTGTGACCATTTTAAACCGGAATGTCACTTTTCAAACGTTAATATTTGAAAATCAATTAAATTTAGAAGTAAAGTGTATTAGAGAAAAATATTAAGAATTATGAGCAGATTTCGAAAACGAAATAATATACAGGGTGTTCTATTTAAAAAAGTAATTCAAGACGGCGCTCAGCCGCCATTTTGAAACATTTAGCTGTTATTTTTCCATAAGAAATTAGGTTCTTATCTCCTGTTTAAGCTCTCCAAAATTCGTTGCGATATACCAGGTGGTTCAAAAATTAGTAGGGGGAACGAACTTTAGACGCGCACTGTATATATATATATATATATATATATATATATATATATATATATATATATATATATATATAACAAAGGGATAATAATGGGAATTCGCGCAATAGATTTATAAGACAAAGTTAGTTGCAGCCGTATACACGTGTTTCGCACTTATTAGTGCTCATCAGTACGGCATAGCAGATAGAAGAAATAAAATTTAAGCAACAAACTAGAAACAATGTATAACACAAGGTTTCACAGATAGTAGCCAACCAGACATTTGTAGTTTCGGCTCGAAGATATTGAGTTTTCAATACAACAACAAACGTCACTACGGAGGTAGCTATAGCCACTACCGTGAGACAACCTAATCCCAAAACATATCAATATGAATAGAAAGATTAATGCGCGTATATAAACATATAACAAAGGGATAATAATGGGAATTCGCGCAATAGATTTATAAGACAAAGTTAGTTGCAGCCGTATACACGTGTTTCGCACTTATTAACTAACTTTGTCTTATAAATCTATTGCGCGAATTCCCATTATTATCCCTTTGTTATATGTTTATATACGCGCATTAATCTTTCTATTCATATTGATATGTTTTGGGATTAGGTTGTCTCACGGTAGTGGCTATAGCTACCTCCGTAGTGACGTTTGTTGTTGTATTGAAAACTCAATATCTTCGAGCCGAAACTACAAATGTCTGGTTGGCTACTATCTGTGAAACCTTGTGTTATACATTGTTTCTAGTTTGTTGCTTAAATTTTATTTCTTCTATCTGCTATGCCGTACTGATGAGCACTAATAAGTGCGAAACACGTGTATACGGCTGCAACTAACTTTGTCTTATAAATCTATTGCGCGAATTCCCATTATTATCCCTTTGTTATATGTTTATATACGCGCATTAATCTTTCTATTCATATATATATATATATATATATATATATATATATATATATATATATATATATATATATATATATATATATATATATATATATATATATATATATATATCAGGTTGTACACTCGTTTTGAGTTTTAAACCACCCTTTATTGGGTTCTGTAGACCTTTTTCGTGTGGGGGGTCAGTCCACTGCTTTCTTCCTTCTTTTATCTCTACAAATTGATGTGTGCTTTAATGTCTTGTAATACTTGATCTTCCCATCGTATTTTTGGTCTGCCTCTTTGCCTAACCGCCTGTGGTTTCCATCTCGTAATTCTTCTCAGTAAGGATGTGTCTTCTTTGCGATTTAGATGTCCATACCAACGTATTCTTTGTGCCTTGATTACTCTTCCTATGTCTTCCCCTTTCAATAAATCATTTATTTCAAAATTCATG
This sequence comes from Agrypnus murinus, assembly GCA_929113105.1. NCBI lineage: Eukaryota > Metazoa > Arthropoda > Insecta > Coleoptera > Elateridae > Agrypnus > Agrypnus murinus. The sequence continues at coordinate 48,057,275 of OV816031.1, forward strand.
AGTCTCCTATATACCCCATCTCCTATCTTTTTTGGGCCAAATATTCTTCTGATGATATTCCTTTCAAATATTTTCAATTTTTCTTCGTCTCTCTTAGTCAAACACATAGTTTCGGCTGCATACATTACTACTGGTCTTATTGCTACTTTATATACTCTTAATTTAGTCTGTTTGCTTATTGTTTTATCTTGCATGAACATCTTGTATTTGTAGTAAGCTTTAAATCCCGACTGAATTTTTTGTGTTATTTCTAGACTTTTGTTATTTTTGTTGTTAACTGTTATTCCTAAATATCTAAAGCTTTCAACTTCCTCAAATTTATATCTTCCTATCTCTCTTTCTTTTTTGTTGATGTCGAAATATCTTCTACTTACTCTCATATATTTTGTCTTGTCTTCATTAATTTCTAAACCTCTCTTTTTTGCTTCTTTCTCTATTTTTAGAATTACTTCATCTAGACATTTTCCGTTTCTTGATATTACTACAATGTCATCTGCATACGCTACCACTCCTACCATTTTCTCTACAATAGATCCTTCAAATTTGCAGTCTCTAATGATGCCTTCAAGCTTGATGTTAAATAGTGTTGCCGATAAACCATCTCCTTGTCTTACTCCTGCATCAAATTCAAATCTTCTTGATAATCCTGATTCTGACATGATTGCTGCTGTTGATTTTTGCATTGTTATTTGAATCATTCTTATTAATTTATTTGGTATTCCTATTTTCTTTGCATCTCTTATGATCATTTCGCGTTTTAGACTGTCGAATGCTTGCTTGAAATCGATAAATAGTATTTGTAGTTCGATGTTATTCTCATACGATTTTTCTATAGTTTGCGTTATTATATGCACTGCATCTATTGTCGATCTTCCTGATCGAAATCCTTGCTGGTACTCCCCTATTACTTGTTCGGTGTATATTTTCACTTTGTTTAGAATTGTAGATGTTAATATTTTGTATGTGGTGTTTAATAAACTAATTCCTCTATAATTATTCCACATCATTGGGTCACCTTTCTTCAATATTGGTATAATTAATCCATATCTCCACTCCTCAGGCATTCGTTCTTCATCCCATATTTGTTCAATCAAATCTAAAATTCTGTATTTTAATTGCTGTCCACCACTTTGAATTAATTCATTACATATATTATCAGGTCCTGCTGTTTTGTTTCGTTTTAAGTTTTTAATTATTTCATAAAATTCTTCTCTTGATGGCTTGATGTCATCGTTTAATTCTCCGTGGTTATATCCTTCATTGTTCTGTTCATAATCTGTCTCATCACTCCCTTTATTTAGTAGGTCTTTGAAATGCTTTTCCCACACCTCACTTTCAATGTATGCTGTTACTGGTTTTCGATTTTGTTTTCTTATTGTTTGGACAATTTTGTATTATTTTTATTTTCACCCTCTATCTCATCCATCATTTCTTCTATCCATTGTGTTTTTTTTCTGTTTTATTATTTTTGTAACCTCTTTTCTAACTTCTTTGTATATTTCATAATCATTATCTTCCTTTGTCCTTAACCATTTTAGTCTGGCTTCCCTCTTTTTTGTAACCACTATTTCGCATTCTTTGTCACACCATTCATGTCTTCTTTGTATTTTTGCTCTACCTTGTGTCTTCTCTGATGTATTAATAATGCTATTCTTTATCGTATTCCATTCTTCATCTATATTGTCATTCTTCTGTCTTTGACTTAGGTGTTCTTGTATTTCTTCAACATATTTACTATTTTTTTGTTCTGCTTGTAGATTTTCTATTTTCCATTTCATTCTTGTTGTTCTCTTCTTCTCGTTAATCATAATTCGTAACATTAGTTCTGTTATTACAAAGTAATGATCGGAATCAACATTTGCTCCTCTATAGGATCGCACATCTTGAATCATGTTTTCCCTCTTCTTATTTATTAACACATGGTCTATTTGGTTTCCGTATGTTTTACCTGGGATAATCCATGTTTCCTGATGCTCTCTTTTATGTTTGAATTTTGTACTAGCTATAAACATGTTTAACTCTGTAGCTAGGTTACATATTCTTTCTCCATTGTTATTGGTTTTATCGTGTAGTGTTTGTTTTCCTGTCACAGTAGTCAGATATTCCTCTTTCTCTATTTTCGCATTTAAGTCCCCCATAATTATTAATGCCTCATGTTTTGGTACTTTGTCGCACACGTTTGTTAGTATCTCATAGAAATGATTCTTTTCTTCATCATTTGCCTCCTCCGTTGGCGCATATACATTAATTATTGTAATATTATATATTTTATTCTTCATTCTTAAATAAGATATCCTTCCATTAATTCTTCTGAATTCTAATATTCTCTTTCTATATGTTTTATCTACCATAAAACCAGTTCCACGTTGTCCTTGTTTGTCTTCTCCTCCATACACAGTAAAAAATGGAGTGTTAACTTTTACACTCAAATAACACCCAGAGTGGTTCCTATTTATCCACACTGATGAGTTTAAATAACATTGGTCTTAAAAGTGGTAAACTATATAATAACTTTAACCTTCAATGCAGGTTAAAGTCATGGATTCTTTATACATATCTTACACGATACAGAAATGAAAAAGACACTAACGAGTGTAAAAATGACAAACCATATTGTTGAGAAAACATTTGTTGAGTGTAAAGTATGCACGAACTGAGTGTTAATTTCCCATTCTTTTAGTGTAAAAATTATTGCTTAAATTGTAAGGAACATTTTTTTAATGGAAAAGGAACCAATTATAGTGGTTACAATCATTTATTGGAGTGTACAAAAAAAAAAAGAAAAAAGTAAAAAAATAATGCACACAAATATTAGTTTTATTTTAAAACAAAATGCAAAATATAAATACATTCTAAATCTAAATAATCCACTGTAAATACATACTGTGATGATTTTCCTTCATTATTTGAAAATCATGAATTCTTAATTTTGTTACCCAATGTAAAAATGTTCAAAGTTGACTGTTTGTGTTTATCATTTGTAATTGTGAGTTTCTGTAATTAAAGTTTTAATAGAATTATTGACACATTCTAATTTACATTACAAACCTTACCTGTAATTATAGAAACGACATATGTCACTAATCACAATGTCAGTTCTTAATAATCACACGTTTTATAAACACATGTGCGCCATCTTTTTAAGCTGAGTTCGGCCGTCCAAGTACCGACCTACTATACCGACATATATACTTCATCACATATATACTTATGTAGGTACTACATAGCAGGAACTAGAAACGGTTTTACATTTAAATGGTTCTTTGTAAACCAAAAATCTGAAAATAATTTTATCTATTATTTATCCATAATTCACGTAAACATTATTATTTATATTTATGCATAATGATGATTGAAATTACAAAGGATCAACATGGCTGGTAAAACTTTTACATAAAAAAAAGCTGAATAGACACAACCAGGACTGAAAATTATAGTTTTAAAATCTTACCTAATTGCACAATATCGTAGAAAGATGCATCCTCTTCTATTTTAGCATATTTACTTTTATTGGCTAGTTGAATCTTAAAAATCATTGTCACTTTCAAAGAGTCTACATTCAAACACAAACAGTAAATAAAAGTCTCACGTCCAATCGTGATTATTCGCGTTGGAGGTGGATGTTCGGTGGATGACACTCGCGAGGGTTAAATCGGTTTTGTTGGCAATCTCATTAACACTCTTTACTGCTGTTAACATGCTAGAATAGTGAAATACATTTTTTGAAGGATGACTCTTACACTAACGAGAATATCTTTACCAAATTCAAATGATTTGTACACCAAAAACATTATTTTTACCCATTTTTTAAATTAACATAACACTCATAAGAAAATTGTTGCTGCGTGTTAATTTTGGTTGTTAATTTCATTCACATGAGTGTAGAAATTTACACTCAGATATTTCACCACACCAAATATGTTTTTCACCACCACTGCATTTTTTACTGTGTAGTACAGTGTAAAGTCGTCCTTTTCTATTTTACCCTCCCCTTTCCATCGTAGTTCTTGCAAGGCTAGTACTTTTATATTATATATTTTCATTTCTTTAGCTATTTCTTTCATTTTTCCTATTGCTAGCATTGATTTAATGTTCCATGTTGCTATTCTTGCTTTGTTCTTTTCATTGTTTCTTTTTATTTCTTTTCTTTTCTTTGCTTGCTTTATTATCTTATCCAAATTCATTTCCCTTTTTCTTGCCATGTCGTTGTCTTTGAGTTCTTTCAATTTTTGTCTAATAGTTTTTTTGAATTTGTTGGTTTTTGCTCTTGATCTCCTTCTAACCTACAGTACTTCACCCCTTTTCCATCTTCTCCCTCAGGTGATCTTTGACTTGTTGTCCTTCCTTTTCTACTATCTGTTTTCCTTTGATATTTGTCTTTTCTTGAATTTTGCTTTCTGTTGCACTCTTTTTAAGATCCTTTAGTGCATATACATCTCCTGATATCACAAGCTTATCATATTTTAAATATGTCATGTATCCTTTTTCTCTTGCTTGTCTCATATAAGGTAGTAGTTGTTTTCTTGTCTTTCGTACCTCTTTGGGTAGGTCCTCATTTACATATATGTTTGTTCCCTTCAACTTTTTCACTGCTTTCAATATTTCCATTTTCTTTTCATGTTTTCTTAGTTCTATTGATCGATAAACTGTTTTGACGTTCAAATCGTGAAACTTGTCCTAACGTCATGGTAGTATGGAGTAGTGAGGGTATTTTGATATGCGTTGAGGATTTTTATCAACTGGATATAAAGTACTCACCATGGACTATGCGAAGCACACCTCGTCATCATTCTTCACGTTTACACATGCTTCTTTCCTTTTTATATGTTCCGGCAGCTCGAAGTACGATGAGCCTAGCTGAGGTGTGAACTTATTGATGTTTATTTGAAGATTGATAATTGATTTTAGAGTCCATCCGCTCTCTTTTTGCTAGATAAAAATATGTATACATTAGTTTATTTCAATCTTATGAAATTTCTATACTTACTTGAAACTCCTCAAGATCTTTAAGAATAGGATCTTGAATATTTATATCGAACCACTGGGTTAAATCACTATCTCGATATACTGGAACATTTTTCGTATTCATGTACTTGGTTTCCTCGATTATCGCTTCACCCTTTTTGGCTTCAAACAATCCGCAAAAAGTCGCATTCACTTTCAATACTACATCCTTCTTTAACGCGTTCAGTATGCGTCGTTTGAAAATGACTGAGCAATCAGACATGAATGCCTTCGGCTAAATATGCTTAATGTTTGTGATCACACCAGTTCGAATGCGTGAGTTAAATGCTGACTTCATATCTGCCCATTTAACCCGGTTGCATGCTGTTTCTTTTCGAGGCTTATAACCCTCACCAATAATCTTTAGAGCTTTAGTAATCTCCCGGTAGGATTTTACTTGATCCAAGCAGGCTGATAGATGGTTCTTCACACCTATACTTGTTGTTTCCTTTAACACCTTATTAATTTCACGTACTACCTTTGTACATTGTTTTAAAACACTTGAGATGGGGCAGGCATCACCCTCTAACAGGGGATCATAAACCTGCTTTCTCAATTCCTCAACAAGACCGCTGGCGTGAGACATTTTTTTTTCTTTATTGAATTAATGAGCTACAGTTAGCGCTGAAAACCGAAAGAAATTAAGTGTATTACAAAATTTATATTTTAAAGGTAAAATGTAACATAGATTAAAGCAAATTTGAAAAGTTGAAACTGAATACAATTTTACAAAATGTCAGTAAAAGTTTAATTAATGAAAGTCTTAGGCATTGAGATTTAAATACTATAATTATAATGCAATAATAAAAGTGTGTACAACATTTGAAAACTAAATTATGGGAATTAAAATGTACGAGATGTGTTAAAGTCAATCCCTTTGATTGTACTTACACCTACTTGTTCTATCAGATTATTAAATCTAACTGATATATTGAAGTTTTAGACAAAAAGAATTATGTAATAAGCTTAATACATTATTAAAAAATTAGATCAGAAACCATTCCGAATATATTTAAGTTTTAAACAAAATAATTATTAACATAAGACCTACCTTAATATTAACAGCGAAGAGATACAATAAAACAGCTCACTTTTCCTATCCAAGGACGCTAACAACAGTAAATCACTTTAACTATCAAAGGCGCTAACAACACTAAATCACTATAATGATCAGCTGTGAACTCCAGATGGTACGGTGCAATCTAAAACAAAGTTCAAAGTCATTAGTTTTCATAATATCATTAAAATTGGAAAAGTAACTTACCAAATTGGATTTCAGAATAAAACAAGAAAAATATATTAACCGATGACGAGAGCTTCAGATAGATGGATGAACTAAACAGATCTAAAAGCACTGTAATAATGGTTTGTGTTGAAGGATACCGTCTGATTTATATTGTTTTTTTTCATCTCATAACAAGAACTCGCTTCCAGGAAAAGCTAATTCTTTTGTTATATATTCAACATTCACTAAAACTTCGACATATAACAATATATTTTAAAATTATGATGCGTTAGTCATCCTGAGCTACTAATTTAAAAAGCATTTTCGTATTATGCTATTCCTTTTTTTGTTATGATAAGAAATTCCAATCATTTTGTTATTGCTTACTTATAGCTAATACGCGTCTTTGCTAATGATTTTAAACTGGCTTAGAAAACCTATGACTCACAATTCCTTTTAACTCAACAATAATAGAATGATAATTGTTTTGAAGGCTTAATGATTTGCGTTTATTTAAGCGCGTTTTGTTTATTATGTATTTATTTGAAAGAAGTTACATTTAGAATTGAAATGTTTTTTAAATAAATTTCTTGATATTAATAATTTAGTTCTGGGTTATTTTTATTTTAATAAATGAATTGATGTTACTATATTTTAAACGACTATAATGTCTACATTTATATTTAAAATTAATAATAATGTTTAACGTTTAGATTTATATCTAAAATTAATAATAATGAATATCATATCTGATAATATGAAATTACTGACATATATTCTGAGTACGTAGTCGCTAGTCAACAATTTTTTTTATAACCCATTTACAGTGCTTTAATAGATTACCTTCATGGTGTAATGGTTAAGTCCTAGGCTTATAACCAGACGGTCGAGCGTTCAAACCCTCTTGGCTCCATTGGTTTTATAAAAAATATAGCGGGTTGCGTATAGGCGTATAGAAATCTACTATACCGATCATATGACGTCACCGACTGATGGCAGCAGAGTGAATTCATATCTATGGGCGGGAAATCCAAGTTGAGAATGAGGAGAGAGAGGGAGAGATGAGATATGCAGATGACCCCGCGAGATATAAATATGATCCGCTAATGACCCCGCGAATTAAATTAATTAGATCGTGATATGCGAATAATACCGTTAATGATATACACATAACACCGCGAATGATATGCAAATTATCCACTAATGACCCCGCGAATGATATGCAAATGAACCTCGAATTTCGCGGATGCGCTTGAAATGCAAAACGGGCCTTCATAAGAAAATACATGGGATTTTGTGCTCGAACCCGCTTAGCTATACTACTATTCTAAATCATTTAATTCACTTACGACAAAAATGAACCCTATATCTGCCTTTGAAGTGTTAATTCTTATAGTTTTTTGAAGTTGTCCGAATTTGTTTATCAAAATGCACTATCTCATTGATCTTATAGATATCATGTAATAGAGTGAAAAATAAAGTTGATGCCTTATAAAAAACACAAATCATTAATTTTTAAAAACATTACAATATGAAATGTCAGAATAGTTAAGTTGCTGCATATTGCCATTGCATTACAAATTTATTTTCAAATACTAGTAAAATTATAAAAGATTTGTAACAAATACTTGTGAAGAATTTATTTTATTTTTATTAAAAACATAAATCGGTATTTTCGTCAAAATAATTATCATAATAAAACGCCGCACGTTCGGGCGTCGAGCAATTAAACAGCCTCTGGTTTATAATATTATTATGTCCATCAAAATTAATGAATTATGTTTATTTATAAGGCATAAACTTGATTTTTCGCTATCTTTGAATTTTTACACCATACTGTTACTGTGATCTATTCGTTTGTATTAGCTAAAAAAACACTTTTAGCCGATATATCTAAAAAATCGATGAATTGGACAGTTTGGTAAATCAATTTGCATTCAGCATCGAACAATTATTGAAATCCACGCTAGATTTTCAAGGACAGATGTACGATATATTTTTGCTGTGCATTGCTATTAATTGCAAAACGAAGAAAACCCATGCCATTGGCATGCCCGAAGGCACGTAATAAATACATCCTTTTTTGATCATCTTTGTGCATCACTTTGACACGTAAAAAGAATGCAAAAAAGACGGACATTTCATCTGTATGGCACGTAAAAATTACATAATTTTTACGTGCCGTTCTTTTTTGGAAATTCTGGGTATGTAATTTCAGGCACGTAAATTCTACTTAATTTTCATGTAATATCGCTACTTGGGAGGTGACTAGATGCAGTGACTCTATACCAGTGGCGTGCGGTCCATGGAAGCAATGGAAGCAATGCTTCCCTTGAGAATTTATTAAAAATAAAAAGCAATGCTAACAAAAATATTTTTATAAAATTATGGTTATCGTTTATTTAAATTTGTAATATTTAATCAACTTAAAGCTCAATATCAATAAACACCTGTTTACCATAAACTGTGGGCATTGTCTACTTTTGACAATCCAACATCTCATCTCAAATCATTATCTATGTCAAATATTTTTCCTAGTTTTTGGTTTTTTATTACGTTTTTGTGGTCGTAGATAAAGTATAGTGTGTAACACGTAAATAGGGCCCCAAACATTTCTAACGCTTCAGGCTCCTTAGGTGTTAAATCCGCCACTGCTTACAAGTAACAATTGTATATTTTTTAATATTTCATAATGAAATTTAATCGTAAATAGAACATTTATGTCGTTTTAGATAAAATGCGGTATGAAAGATAAATTATGAAAAACATGTTAGTCGCAAGTTTAACATAGATAAGATGTGGATAAAATACTACGTCATTACTTATGTAAATGATAATTATTGAAAAAAATGCAACTGAAAAAAAACTATTGAGATAAAATGCAATTTAAAAGAGTATAGTCATCAATTATAACACGTTATCATCTTATCACTTTCACGTAACTTATAAGCCACGCTTGCGATTTCGTGACGAGGGAGTGGCTAAATATTAGAAAACTTTGCAGATTGAATGTACCGCTGACACCTTTGAGACTAACTTTGAAAGTGGGGGTAGGTACTACACATGACTACACGACGCAGTTTTATCGTGAACCTCAACTTATGCGTTTCCACTTATAGTATACTTGACAATTAAAAAGAATTTACAACTTTTATTATGAATACACTAATAATAATAACTTGAGCCGTAAATTGTAAAATAAATATGTTGTGCAGAAAGTCAATTTTTATAAAATTACACATTTCTTATCTATCAGATGTTTAATAGAAAAGGTGGGAACTCCAGGCTATCTAAAAGTACAGTCAGCTTAAATACGTTATTGCAAATTATGCACCCAAATCCTAAGCCTGTTAATAACTATAGTAAAACCAAAAATGAAGAAAATAAACCAGAGTGAAACTAGCAGTCGGAGTTGATTGTGAACGAGCCTTGCTACCAAATTGTCAAATTTAGACAATTTGAAATAAAAAAATAGACATTGCAATCTGTCAAAGTTTTAAAAAGTTTTTCACAGCTCCAATTATTAATTATAAAACTACTATTAATAAATATTAATTGGAGTTGTGAAAAATATTTTAAGCAGCAACTAATGTCGTGGCCACTTTTGCTATCAGAAGGTTATTTATTAATAGTAGTTTAATAATTAACAATTTTTGTTGTGAAAAACCTTTTAAAACTTTCACAGATTGCAATGATAATTTTTAATTTCAAACTGTCTGAATTTGGCAATTTGGGTGCAAGGCTCGTTCACAATCAACTACAACTGCTAGTCTGCACCTGCTAGATTCACTCGCTTTAGTTTCATTTTTTGGTTATAGTATAGGTGTTTCATGTAACGTATCGTATTTTGAGTTTGCTGGAAAATAATTAGTTTACTACGAACTAGATACCATACTTCCTGATCTTGACCATACCCACAACTTTTTAATACCATGCTTATTCATTATTCTGTAGAAAACATTCTTTACTGATAGTTCAGGTATAAAGTTTAAATTTGATTTTTGAGCTGAAAACTAATAATTTTTGTGTTATTCTGGTTCTCCATTTTACCAGTGGCGGTTAGTCCTAAGTGGCACAAGGGCACGTGCCCACCCTTCACTGTGCATGTCACGAAGAAATATATAACGCTATTATAATTTTACATTTTTTTTGTAATTTTATTATCGGTTTGCGAAAAACTAAACGCAAAACTAATTTCCCGTCCACCATCCACGCGCCAAACTATATCAAAGTTTTTTCCGGGGTACACAAGAATGTGTCTCCAAACGTATCTCAGTTTACGACGTTCGACATTCTTCGGTAGAAGTAAAAATTCCCCGATTTAAGCCAGGGGCACAAATCTCCGTGTCTCCAACGCAGACCGCACATATGTGTAAGCGTCGGTATTCACGTGCGGGAATTCCCGTTGCGATCTACGTTACTATAACTTGTAGGTCACCGTATTGGTATTGTTTATTTTATTTCGTCGCAACTCGCAAAATAGTTTGGCAGTTCTTTAGTTGTTAATTTTAATGGAGGTTTTAATTTAATGTGATTGTGGTGTGTTTATTTGTTATTTGTTTATTAATAGAAATCGTCACATTTTGCGCCGTGTAATCATGTGTATAAAGTTTTGTGGAGCTTTCATTAGCCTTGCGAGGTCATGACGAGAAGACTTCGTCCAAAAATCCAAGTATTTTATGTTGGTTTAATTTTGTTGCGGAATTAGATTCTGTTCTTGCAATACATAGCAAAGAATCTCAAGTATTTAAAGGCAGTTTCGAAACCATTCAAAACGAATTATTGGATGTTATGCTGGAAGTTTATAGAGACGAAATAATAAAAAAAGTTACATTTGCAAATTTTGTGGCTTTAGAAGCCGACGAAACAACAGACGTTTCTATTCAGCAGCAAATGGTTATTATAATTCGCTATGTTGTTAGTGGAACAATTTGTGAACGTTTTTGGACCTTTATTAAGCCGGGTGGCTACACAACTGAAATATTATCAAAAACATTGTTGGATGAATTGCAAATCATATTAAAATCTCTTTCGGACAGATCAAAATTAATTGCCCAAGGTTATGATGGTGCATCAGTGTCGAGTGGTAAAGATTGTTCAGGTATCATCAAAGAGACTTTACCTAAGTAAGTTTTTTACGGTCTTTAATTTATGTTATTGTGCCCACCCTCTGAAAAATATACGAGCCGCCACTGCATTTTACTTCAGTAACTTCTATAATAGTTTGTTCTACTCACTTTCAGTTACACTTGCGGTTCTCAACTCTCAAAGATATCGTTTCATATTTTTACTGGGAAGGGAAAGTATTACAATGGCTTCGTTTCTTAACAGACTATTAAACGTCTTCTTGCACAACATGTATATGACATATTCGATAAGTTTTCCATGTAGCGTATTACGATTTCATTTCCGTACATTTTAATTCAAATATTAAAAGTGACTAAATATATTCTACAATAATAATTGATTTGCTGTTTTTTCCAAAAATGATGACAAATTATAAATTATTTTTTCAATACCATAGAAACAAGTCAGATTGTCAGACTAGAATATCTCTTACTTCTATAAATTTTTTAGTACAGAAATGTTATTGTGTGAATGTGTGCGATGCATTCGCGAAGACTTTAGTTTAATAGATGGTCGAGGATTCTATACAAAAAACTTATCAGTCGACAATATGAAGTTAAAAATATCTTTCTTATTTGTCGTCCCATTTGATAAAATATGCAAAATATGTTACTGAGTAATAACTCTGAAATAAATCGATTTAATAACAGCAAAATATTTTTTGCTGTTTTTCTTACGCAAATAATTAAAATCAAAAGTGACTTACTAGGGCATAAGAGACATTAACAGTTTTTTGTTGTAGCTGAGAGTAGTTTCTTCTTTTCTTATTTTGCAGCTAAAATATAATTAAATATAGGGTAAGTACACCAGTAATTGCCAATATAAGAATTATTTTTCTTTTACATATTTCTTTGTTTATAATTTAAAAACTTAAATAATTAGAAGTATTGAAAAACGGTGCCTAGATATGTCTTTATAAAATAATAATATTTAATATTCTACTTTTTTCAACTATTTTCATAAAATTCAATATTTAGAAAAAAAGTTGCTCGACCCCTGTAGTTGCCATAGCAAGATAAAAAAGTTCTAGTGGATGCCATAGTAAAAGTCCAGTGGCTGCCATATTACGGGCCATTTTAAAAAGTTAAAAAGGTGGCTTCTTCTGTATAATTGTTTTAGTCATTATAGAGGCAACTATAAGATTTGCTTTACACTGTACCACTAGATAGCGCCAGTGGGATTAAATTTTAATATTATATCTTATTTTTAAACAATTTTCATGAACATGGCAACTACTAGGAGTATGGCAACTACAGGTGCCTTTACCCTATTACTTACTCTATTTAGGAATTTTATTATATTAATCAATTCAAATAAGCTATGGTAAATTATAATGAAATAAATGTCAGGTTATGAAACATTTGACATTTGGCAGGCAAACATAACCAATAATTTTTGCAACATATATTTTTGGATCCAAAATGGCGATTTGACATTCGCGTTGACTCAACTATTACAAAAGTATTATAGAGGGTCTCTACCACTGGCTTATTCTGACACCTGATTTTGTGTTCCTCCCACTTCTGCAGTCTTCTTGTAGGAGACTCGGTTGGCAACACCAGTGTTACCACATGTGGCTATTTATAGCCAAAGTGGCGGTTTTTCAAGTAACTTGGCGACAGAATAATTCGATTGGCTACTGGCTACAAAATGTGGCGGTTTTTAAAAATTAAGTAATAAGAACTAGATGAATTGAATAAGAAATAATTTTTTTATTGAGAGCGTAAAATGCAGCGCCTCATACAGATCAAACTACCCAGTTGTATATACAAGATATTTAATATAATGTTGGTTGATGTTGATAGTTGATTGATAAAACAGTTTCCGTTTAGACCGAAGTGATGAGATTGACTTGAAGTGATTGAATTGATGATTTGGTGAGATATTTAGGTAAAATGACCGATAGCTTATTGTCATGATTGTCATCAAATTACTGTCATCAGTGATTGCCATAAAATTACCGAATATCCAAATCCATTGATTTCTGTTGAAAAAAAAGTCAAGATGGCTATTTGTGGCGGTTTTTATTTGACAGCTTGGCTATTTTGTGAGTTAATGATCTGGCAACACTGGGCAACACTAATTTATCATACCACCCAGAGCACGTCTTATTCGTGCGCATAAGCATGGATGGTACTCTCGAAGTTGAAGGTCGCTCGAATTGTTAATCCAGATGTAGTAATAGAAACGGCAATATATAAAAACCTGTATTTAATATAAAGATGGATATACTTCATATTTCGACGCTTCTCGTAAGCAGGTCTCACAACGCCAAGGCTATGTAACACTCCTAAATATATATGTAGCAGTTTAGTATGCGTTATATAAGATGTTACAGCCCACCACTAGTATAGAGGGTACATGGTACATCTCTGGTCTTTGTGAAGCTGTGGGCACTGGATGTTGGAGTTGCCCGTAAAATCTAGGTAGATTATATTATATTATTATTCTAATGGAGTATAGAACCCTTTTATAATATCATTCCAATAATAGCAACTTCAGCAAACTGGCATTAACAGAATTTGTAAGTTTTCATTGGAAGGTTAGAAACATAATTTTTAATTTACTTTTTCTTTTACATTAAATGTTTGTATTGTACTAATGTTACAAAATCTTCCAGCTTGGTGCCATCCTCATGTTCTATTCTTGAGTTATGCCACAACCTTCTAACTATAATTTCTGTTAGAATATTTATAGCAAAAACACAAGGAAAAATAATTCATATAGAAAACATACATCAATATATGCCCATCAGTCTTTGTAGTTGATGACCAAATTAACAAGCTGTAATCGCCAACATGATAAAAGATACTACAACAAAGATGAACATGTACTTGTAAATTTCTTTATTTAAGGAAATGTTTTATTTATATGTACTTTTATGCTATTAAAGCGTCATATTTAACGGAAGCACAATGAACACAAATATACAGCAAGGTAAGCATACTCCTGAAAGTGAGAAAGCATTCGAGTGTAATATTTGTAATTATAAATGCTCGCTAAAAGCAAGTTTACAAAAGCACCTGCTCACTCATAGTAGTAAGAAACCATTTGAATGTAATATTTGTAATTATAAATGCTCCTTAAAAGCAAATTTGAAGCAACACTTGCTTACTCATAGTGGTGAGAAACTATTTGAATGTAATATTTGTAATTACAAATGCTCACAAAAAGTAAGTTTACAAAATCACCTGTTCACTCATAGCGGTGAGAAACCGTTTGAGTGTAATATTTGTAATTATAAATGCTCGCTAAAAGCAAATTTGAAGCAACACTTGCTCACTCATAGTAGTAAGAAACCATTTGAATGTAATATTTGTAATTATAAATGCTCCTTAAAAGCAAATTTGAAGCAACACTTGCTTACTCATAGTGGTGAGAAACTATTTGAATGTAATATTTGTAATTACAAATGCTCGCAAAAAGTAAGTTTACAAAATCACCTGTTCACTCATAGCGGTGAGAAACCGTTTGAGTGTAATATTTGTAATTATAAATGCTCGCTAAAAGCAAATTTGAAGCAACACTTGCTCACTCATAGTGGTGAGAAACTATTTGAATGTAATATTTGTAATTACAAATGCTCACAAAAAGTAGGTTTACAAAATCACCTGTTCACTCATAGTGGTGAGAAGCCATTTGAGTGTAATATTTGTAATTATAAATGCTCGCTAAAAGCAAATTTGAAGCAACACCTGCTCACTCATAGTGGTGAGAAACCATTTGAGTGTAATATTTGTAATTATAAATGCTCGCTAAAAGCATATTTGAAGCAACACTTGCTCACTCATAGTGGTGAGAAACTATTTGAATGTAATATGTGTAATTACAAATGCTCACAAAAAGTAAGTTTACAAAAGCACCTGTTCACTCATAGTGGTGAGAAACCATTTGAGTGTAATATTTGTAATTATAAATGCTCGCTAAAAGCAAATTTGAAGAAACACCTGCTCACCCATAGTGGAGAGAAACTATTTGAATGTAATATTTGTAATTACAAATGCTCACAAAAAGTAAGTTTACAAAAGCACCTGTTCACTCATAGTGGTGAGAAACCATTTCAGTGTAATATTTGTAATTATAAATGCTTGCATAAAGCAAGTTTAGAAAACCACCTGCTTATTCATAGTGGTGAGAAACCATTTGAATGTAATATTTGTAATTATAAATGCTCACTAAAAGGAAATTTGAAACGACACCTGCTCACTCACAGTGGTGAGAAACCATTTGAATGTAATACTTGTAATTATAAATGCTCACTAAAAGCAAATTTGAAGCAACACCTGCTCACTCATAGTGGTGAGAAACTATTTGAATGTAATATTTGTAATTATAAATGCTCGCTAAAAGCAAATTTGAAGAGACACCTGCTCACTCATAGTGGAGAGAAACTATTTGAATGTAATATTTGTAATTACAAATGCTCACAAAAAGTAAGTTTACAAAAGCACCTGTTCACTCATAGTGGTGATAAACCATTTCAGTGTAATATTTGTAATTATAAATGCTCGCAAAAAGCAAGTTTAGAAAACCACCTGCTCATTCATAGTGGTGAGAAACTATTTGAATGTAATATTTGTAATTATAAATGCTCACTAAAAGCAAGTTTGAAACGACACCTGCTCACTCATAGTGGGTGAGAGACCATTTGAATGTAATACTTGTATTATAAATGCTCACAAAAAGAACATTTGAAATGACACCTCCTCACTCATCGCACAAGTAGCGATATTACATGAAACTTACGTAAAATTCTTAATTTTTACGTCCCATACAGATGAAATGTACTTCTTTTTGCATTTTTTTTTTAAATGCCAAAGGGATATACAAAGATGATAAAAAAGAATGTATTTATTACATGCCTTGTATACGTAAAATTTACATGTAATCGGGCATGCCAATGGCATGTGTTTTTTTCGTTTTGCAATTACCTTAGTAGTACACAATATTTCTTTTATATTTAGAAATATATTGATATATACATATTAAATAAATATGTTATTTGTGTGTAATTTTTAATATTTTGAAAATCAAGTTTATGCCTTTTAAATAACCACAATTCAGTAATCTTTAATGACATAATAACATTAAAAACCAGACGATTTGTGTTTTTTATAAGGAACCAACTTTATTTTTCTCTCTATTACATGATATCTATAAGATCTATGAGATTGTGCATTTTGATAGACAAATTCGGGGAGCTTCAAAAAACTATAAGAATTAACACTTTTAGATTTTCAAAGGCAGATGTAGGTTCATGTTTGTTTTAAGTGAACTAAATAATTTACAGTTTTCAGATAATATGCAAATATTAGCTCAAATTAGTTTATTTAACAAAAACGTATTTACAATACTGAAATATTGATTTAAAGAATGCTTAATTATTAATACTTATTATTGATTAATTCAAATGACAAAAAATTAATATAATTATCGTATAATAATGTCTTAATATGAAAAATTAACAATAAACACAGGCAACAAACGTGTAGCAATACTAACAGTAAATAAATGGAGGTTCTAGTTCCGAATCCTGAAGTACAAGTCCTGTAAATAAATAATTTTAAATTAAAAACGTACATAACCATCTTTGGAACAAGGGTCACGAAATTTTGGAAATGCAATAGTAATTGCTTTTCCCAATTCAATTTTGTCATAGTCAAAAACAATAGCGAGTTTTTCGATTAGTATAGAACAACAAATATTTAGCAATTTTTTCTTAAGGGCACAGGACGCGACCCTGTTTCAACCGAATCGATCTTCAAGTGTTCTTTTCTCAAAAAAACTTCTATAATAAAAAAAAATTAATTTCTCTTTGTTTATCCTACCGTGCCTTACCTAATAACCGAACAGAGAAGGGCACTCGACTGCAACCGGCGGCCGGTAGCATCCGAAGCGCGCACCCCGACCACGAAATAGATACGATAAACACAATTGGTTACCCAACTATTTTATTATGAAAAATACGACGTTAGTATGTGTATCTTATATGGGCGATTGTAAATCTTAATACACGTCAAATGCATGCATTAGCCTAATAACTAAGGGGAACTGAGATGGGAAATTCAGCTTTTTACTTTAACTTCGTTATTGTTATTTAATTAAAAAAAATTACACAAAATAGAAGTTTGGGCAGTTACCTATATGTGTATAGATTAGGTGGAAATACTTGATGCGGTTCAATTAAATGTAGTTAGCCTAGAAATTAAATGTTTTAATACATATAGTAACGAATTTTTGTTTTTAATGCCATTTATTTACACAAATATTACAAATTTGTTCAGTTTAACATATATCTCACATATATTTTTTTATTATATATTATATAATGTAATAAATAATAAATATCTTTTAATACGTTTTACTACAGCGGTACACTACTTCGTTAGCTACAGCTTGAGGCCTCGGGTTCCAGGGGGACTCAAGAATTACTAAATGACAATATAGATTTGCTAAATTAAGTACAATGAAAAAATGATTATATGTTTATGTAATGAGTTAATGTGTTGAAGCTAATTGTAATAAATATTTATATTTAAAATGTGTAATTTTATCTTAAGTTAATTCTGAATAAAAAAGTAAAAATCTCAATTCTAACAATTTTTTAATTATTAAACAACAGTCATATTTTAATACGCAATGATAATTTTCTTTACTGACACCATTTTCGATGAAAAAAATGATAAACTTTCAAAAATGGCAAATTGTTTGTTTTCAATTTTGCTCGAAATTGAAGCACTCTAGGAAAAGAACGCAGTGGACAAAATTTATGTATTCTTTGACGAAGAACGCAATGCCGTTAAAAAATATTTCTTTTTCCAAGTTTTTCAACTTTTAATTTTTTTTTGGAACTGGATACGTGTTTACCCTGTTTTAGGGGTCAACTATAAATTTTTTCATATAGGAGACATGTGACATTCGAAAGTAGAGGTTTCAAGCTTTAAAATGAGCCCCCGCTGGCCTTTCTAAGTTGTGCCAATTTCTGGCCCTAGCCGGTGGCTGAGTTCAGAAAGAATGACCCATGTATATTTTTGATTGGTACTTCTGTATGCATATGCAGAGAATAAATTAAAAACATACCTTCTTCTCTTTAACAGACAGTTAAAGTTGACCCTTTGTAAATTCAATGTTTTGCACGATAAGAATATCTACTGGAAATGGAATTCCTCCAGATTCAGCTAAATTCTAGTAGGGTTGGCCATATTAGCTGGCCAAGTAATCGGTACCATGAGGTACTAGGGATGTTCAGCCACTCTAATTTCTCGTTCAAGAATAAATCTCTATTTCATTTATTCATTATATAAATTAGAGATCTGATATTTATTTACCTTATTGAGTAGCATTGTATTTATGGTTTTTTATCAATATCACTTTGTCAGGTTATAGTAGCTGTTAACCTAAGTTAAGCTTTATGACATGCATTTTTTTTACTTTATTTTCACTTTACCCTATTTTCATACTACGGCTGTTGGTAAGGTGTGTTGCCTATACAAAGACATTCAGGTGTAAACAAAAAGTATGCTTATTAGCATTTTTAGAAAAAAAATTATGTGATTACATCTCTTTTTACTAATTACTGTTACTGTGAATATCAATAAACTTAATATTAAAAGAAGTGTCAAATGTGTGTAAGTAACAACAATGTTGATGGCAAAGCTTTATAATAGTAAATTAAAACCATTAGCATTCCATTTTACCAGGTTTTTAATTACGTTTTAATTTAAGAAAAAAAGATGCTACTAAATAACATTCAAATTGAAATTACCCAAAACAAATTTCATTTTTGTGGCTTCATACACGTATTGTGCTTTTAATGTTTTTTCTTTTTAATCTCACACCTACACTACAGGGGAACCAACAGCTAAGGTCATCTGTCTCCCATTTAACATGCAACACGAATACACACACCCATAATTGAGGTGGCGGAATTTTCCAATTAGATAAATCCCGTCGCCCCAAGTGGGATTCGCACCCATTACCCTTGGAGCACGAGTTATGCACTGACACCACTCGTCCACCGCCAGGATGTTAACTTTGTTGATCAGGCTGCAATTTGCGTTCGCTATGTTAAGAATGGAATCCCACAAGAACGAGTGGCAGCATGGTGTCTGTGTACCGAGCACTTGTAACCTCAGAATTAGCACAGTTAGGCTTGACTTTGCATGATCTTATCATCGTGTCTTTTGATGGTGCAGGAAATATGGCAGGCCGATATATTGGTTTTCAAGCAAAACTGAGAGAAGAGGTGACAAAATTAATTTTCACGCATTGTTACGCGCATGTTTTGAATTTAGTGCTGGGAGGCGCTATGTCAAGCTGTACTGAAGCAAAGAATTTATACGACCTCTTGGAGTTTACAAGTATATTTATTCACGAATCATTCAAGCGCACCTCTGTGTGGGTGGACAGAATCGCGGAAATAACAGCTGGTAGAGACAAGTTGAGACGATCGAAGAACATCGGAAAAACGAGATGGTGGGCAAAATACAAAGCCTTGACTACCATCACGGAGAAAACTCGATACGTTGCGTTGATAAAGACCTTAAGTGCCTTATCTTTTAGCACGGAGTTCGAACCAATAGTTTAATTTCCAGCAAAGGCATTGATGAATTCCTTTTTGAAATTAGAAACTATTCTGACAGCCTTCGCAGTCAAAAAAATGTTCGATTTATCAACCCCGGTAAGCCACTACCTCCAATCTCCTACACTAGACTACCTTAAAGTTTGGGGACTTATCAAAACTTTAGAGAAGAATTTGCGGAAACAACTGGATCATTTTGACGACGTTTTCGGTGCTGCAAGTTTGTTTGCATCCCCAGTTCAAGAATTAACACAAGTCGAAAACATCGATGTTGAAATACAGACCACGCTGCCGTTACGGAGAACATCTAGGAAACCGAAATAACACGATGAGTTATGCCAAGACGAAGTGGGACTACTGTCTGCGGGCCCAAAGAGATTCTATTCTACTCTATTACCGCGTACAAAGCCATCACCACGGCTCTAGTTAAAATAGATGGAAAAATTTAACTGCAACGAGTATTTAAGAAAGGATGCAGCTTGTTTGGATCCGAAAAACTTTCACGGCATTGACAAAAACGGAATTCCTAATACTGCATTAAAGTCACTCGCATCAATTGGCAATGTCAATCGAGCACTACTTTCAAAAGAACTCGAATATTTTTCGAAAAGCTTTAATGAACACGTTCCACTTAGGTAGCAACACATAAATGATTCAGATTCTCAGAGGAGGAAGCAGACAAAGAGCAGGAAGAGATCGGCGAAGATGGTTTAGATCAAACAACAAATAACGCTATTTGTTTGTCTCGAAGAGGTTCGGATGCCGAATCGCTTCTAATGAAAATTAGACGTTTCTGTGCTAAAACTTAAATAACTTAGTTGTTATATTTAAATAAAAATTGAAAAACGTTTTTTAATGAAAACTTTTACAAGGAACAGCAAAACTTGACTAACAGCGCGTTATTTACAAGAAAAGTTACAGTTAAGTATAATGACAAAACAAATTTATGTTTTACAGCCTGGATAGTAATATTGTACTTGAGCTAATTTTGTGCAATTACAATAACAATCTTAATCTTGCTATCGTTAGAAGATGGACAAAACCAGCATCTTAAGCGTTTGCTCGTAGTAATCGATTATTAGTCTACTGCCTGGACCGTTCTAACCATTTCTGAAGAGGATTTACTTTGAGGCAGGTATTTTCTTCTTTGTAGGAATGGAGTTACCAAGGCGGTGCCCAGTTCTTCCAGAAATAGCCGTCGTTTCGTAAGCTTATCAGCATTCCAATTTGGATTAGTTGCACACCACAACACAAATCCATTATATATAGAGATATCCACGATATTGTAAAATATAGCCGTAGGCCATCGTTTGGTTTGCCGTCTACAAGTATATGTTATTGCTAACTGAAAGCTTGTCCCAAAAAGTTTTGCACGGTTTTTGTACGCATAAATGTATATTTAAAATAACAACAATTTTTTTGTTAAAGTATAGGTGTGATTAGTACTGCACCTGCTTCAATTAAAAACCACGCATGAGAACCCACAACTTGCCTCCGACAAATTACAGTATCATCTTAACCTATTTGAAGTCTGGTTGAACAAGTGGCGAGTAACTGTTAACCAACGTAAATCAGCTTAAGTGACATTTACCAATATACAGCTAGAGTGTCCAGAAGTAACAATGCGCGGTATTCGCCTTCCTGTTCGTAATGAAATAACATATCTTGGTCTAACACTAAATCGAAGACTTAATTACCTGGAAATCCCATATAACAAAAAAGAAGACACAAATTAACCTTAAGATACGTCAAATGCGCTGGATGATAGGTAGGAAATCTAAACTTACGATCGAAAATAAAATTCTTCTGTACAAGTGTGTAATCAAGCCAATTTGGACTTACGGAGTTCAGGTGTAGGAGTGTGCAAAGACCTCTAATACCAAAATCATACAAAGATTACAGTCCAAACTATCGAGGATGATATTCGACGCCTTTTGGTATGTCTCCAATAAAACTCTCCGCGAGGATTCAGGTACACCACTAGTTGACGACAAAATACTCAAGTTTACTAGACGATATTTAAATAATCTTCCTGGACACCCTAACGAAGAGGTGGATGCTTTGACCGTTCCCCCAGCAGTACGTTGAAGATTAGATAGACATTGGCCTAGGGAGTTATTAATCTCTGTTTTTCCATGTTTTAAATGATTTATTCAGTCAAACAAATTACGTAGTTGTAATTATTTTGGAGTGTAGTCATCTCCACTCATTGCTCCACTTTCATTATATTTTCTTATTGCTCTATGTAGCAGATTGTAAATATCTAAGATAAGTAAAAAAGTACGAGTTGGAAATTTGAAGAGGTGTATGAGAAATTTTATATGTTTACGAGGAAAATTCTTAATAATGGATGATGAATCTATTTTTATTTTGACTTTGCTACTCTACCAAGTCCACAATTCTAGTCAGTAGTAGACAAGGATAATGTACCGGATAATCTGAAACAAATTACAATAGAAAAATTTAGACCGAAGGTACTCATTTGGCGGTTACCTCTCAGTGTGGTCTTCGCAGTAAACCACTGTTTGCGGAAGGCACAATCAATCGCGAAACTTGTCACTAAATATTTGGTAAACGTTGCCGTCACTAAGTATAAGAACAATTTGCTACCATTTGTAGCAAATCATAATAAAGTAACTTTGTTTTGGTCAGGCCTAGCAACGGCGCATTATGCCAAAAGCACTACAAAGCGGTTAGAAAACCATAATATCCATGATGACTTCTTACAAGTGAATTAAAAAGAATTTTGACTATGTTCTCTGATTTTGAAATCTTTAGTATTTCTAATAATGCATCCCACACTCTTGTTTGCTTTGCGAATTATATTATTACAGTAAGTGTTGAAGAGTAACTTTGAATCGAACGCAACTCTTAAATCCTTAACTACAGATTTTTTTTAGTTGCTGGTTGTTAACGCTACAAGGAAAGTTAAAGTAACATCGATTTCTTGTAAAAGTTATTCTGCAACACTTATCTATGTTTAATGTCAACTTATTTAATATGCAGTAACTGTGAAAGGAATCCGTCTTCTTGGAATTTAATGTAATCTTGCTTGTTTGTGATTCCTGTTTTCCATTTGTCCTGAAAAGTACTTTCCGAAATGGATTTGTTAAACAGTAAAGGCCGCAGTCTCACTGAGCCACCGTCAACCACCTACTGCCATCAACTAAAATTTAAACATGCATTAATCAATACCGCTGGTCCCACTAAACCACTGTTAGCCACCTACTACCATCAAACGGTGACCACCAGTTTGAAATTTCGAACTTGTTCGAATTTTGGTGGTTGGTGGTCAGCGGTGGTAATAATGCGCACGCGCCAGTGAGGATGATGATAACTAAAACTTTGCATTTCCTGTCCACAAGTTTTTCGTTTTTAGTGATTGGTATTGTCAATGTGTGATGCTTCACGCTTTTTTTGACAACATAACCTCAAAAAAATTTTAAATGCGTGAGGAGAAGTCGTGGCCTCCAGTCGAAATCGACAATGGAATTATACGATCAGAGTTCGTCTGGTTATTCGAATTTAAATACCATGGACATGCTTGGCGTCACATAAGAGATCAATTTCCAATATTTTTCCAATTTGGTTTATTATATTTTATTAAACGCAACGCGACAATAGGAAACAAACCAATGCACATAACCTCATTTAATAAGAAATAATAATAACAGTAAGCTTGCTAAGTTGGCAATATGGGTACTTCAAAAGGAAATGAACATAAAACAAGCGCGAAATTTAAAATTTTACATGAAACTGGTGGTTACTACTTGCATCAGTGGGACTGCACGGAATTATTTTAATTGGTGGTGGTCGGTGGTAGTGGGTGATAGTGGCTGCTGTGAGACTGCGGCCTAAGTTAAGTGGAATTTTGAATGACTGAGAACAATTCGTTATAAATAAAGTAGTAAATATATAATAAATATCAACCGAAAATCTTCTCTTTATATTTTTAGTTTCGTTCAAAAACTGTGCAAAATTTTCTGGGACACGCCTTATCTATCGCTCCTGTAGTTTTGTTAGAATCTAATATTATAACCGGTTTCTTGCGGCTTCCATCACTAATACCCGAGTCATGATGCAAAGTACTTAGAAGCGTTACATTTTTGTTTTTCTTTGGGATATATGAAGCTATTGTGGTGCTTTGAGTAAAATAGAATTTTGAAGGAAGATTTTTCTTATTTTTTACACTTTCCAGTGGTAGTTAGGACTTCTTCTTATTTTTCCAAACAATCTAGTGCTTCGTTTTAGCAGACCGAGGCCGAGACTTTATGTCGTGATGGACAATGTCCTCTGAAGGATATTAGTTGTACATCTATAGTAACATTTTCATTCGTATTATAAAGTTCCGGCTGAACCACCACCCATTCAAGCCATAATTCACATATTAGCTGTCAAGTTGTCAGTTAACAAGTCTGTTGTTCCATCCCATAAACTAGATGTAACTTTTTAATGAGATCTGTATACACCACCTAAAATTAGTAAACCAAAATACGCTTCTAATTCTATTATAATTATTTCTTAAAAATATCACCATATTTCTGGAATTCTGGAAGCGGTGTGTGTTGTTGGACCCGGTTTTGTCCTAATAATATTTTCTATCGAAAATCTATCTTGTCGATTTGCAGGTTCAGAGTTCCACTTGATAGTGCCATCTTTAGAAGGGACAATTGTACTTGTATCTGAATTGTCTGAAGTTGTAATGTGGTCGTCTTCGCTTGACTCACTCCGCACATCCTCTTCAGATAAATGATCTAATTCCGAATTTCCGAATAGTCTTCGTCAACAGCATATAAAGCTTCGTCGCGTTCTTTTTCCGCAAAGGGTCTTTTCGTAGAATTCTTGTCACAGATGCACGTTTACAGCCGACTACCACCAAGCTGACAGACCTGCAGCAACGCTTATATGAACAAAAATAAAGTACGAACTATAGCTTGTTGAAACTTGGACGCACGTTCAGACTTGCACGAATTCTTGTTTTACAACGATAACCGCCAGCCGTGCGAATTAAATTTACAAAACATCAATAATGTAATGAAACCATATTAGGATTAAAATCCCGGGAAATTATAAAAAATTAACAAAATTCAGCTTTTGGGTCATATTGATCCGATCGTAACCTCCGAGAAAAGAGAGGCCACGAACAAGGCTTCTGTCACGTGATCTGACGTCACGAATGCCGGCTATTGCAGTTTAGATTTGCCGTGATCGTAGTCGTGTGAACAGACTCTTTTTCGGAAGTTTTTCTTTCAAAAACTCTCATAAATAAGTTCAAATAAGTTAAAGTGTTAAATTAAAGGTGTAGAATTTCAGATTTATCTGATTTATGTGAAGACAATTTATAAAATCAGTGAAAAGAGACTGTTTCTCTTCCGTATCGAGTGTGGGCGTTAGCAGAAATGGCCG
Source organism: Agrypnus murinus (assembly GCA_929113105.1). Lineage (NCBI taxonomy): Eukaryota > Metazoa > Arthropoda > Insecta > Coleoptera > Elateridae > Agrypnus > Agrypnus murinus. The sequence goes on from OV816031.1 coordinate 48,082,618, forward strand.
CTGATAAATTTTGTATCTGAAAGTTGTTTTATTACTTATAAAATAACTTTCGGTTGGTGTCGTTCATAATATGATTGTGTATTGTGCCGTTTACCTATATAAAATACAATTTCATAAATATTTTGATTAGTTAATCAAAAAAGCCAACAATTTGACGAGATACTTGGGTGAGTCTTGTTTATTTCATTAAAAATGCCTGATAAATGTTACGAAGAATGAAGATATTGTGGCTCTATTTCCTGTAAAAAAACTTCTGCCGTTGATTTAAAAGAAATGATTTTAGAAGTAATTAAGATTCTAACCAAAATTGGTTTTCGGGTAATTTCTTTAATTTGTGATAATTACAGAATGAATCAAACTTGTTATCGACTTTTAAGTAGTACAAGCATTAAGGAAGAGTTACCTTGCTTTATCCAAAATGTTTCTGATTCGCAACAACAAATTTATTTACTTTTTGATACTGTTCATTTATTAAAATCTATTCGAAATAATTGGTTAAATCAAAAAAATAAAGAACGATCACTTGTTTTTTGCCATTTCGATAATTATAATTTAATTCTATTTGCAAATTTGTCTGACCTGGAAAAAATACATTCTATCGAATGTAATAGCATCATTAAATTAAATTGTTTAACATCCATTACTACCAATTCAGATTTTGTTATAAATTTTACCAACTGTGGTGAAAATGACTCTGCAGATATTAGCAAATATTTAAAAAATTTAACAAGAGGTGCTCTAAAACAACCATCTGAATTATTCTTTGAAGTCTCTATTCAGGCGTATCAGATATTCAGTGAGCTTATTTCAGATAAATATGAAACTGAATTTCTAAAGACAGGTAAACAAAGGATTATTTTACGGGAATTGACAATGTTAAAATTGGAAAAATATGTACACGAAATCAATGAGAAATGTATTTTATGTAGCAAAACGTTGAAGTCGATATTGTTAAAAAATTGTTATATTCTTGCCAATATATTTCTCAATAACTATTCAAAAATAATCAACGACAAAATTAACATCCAAAACATGGATCTATCAAAGAGAAAACTGATTAAATTTAATGGTTAAGATGTTATAAAACACATTAACGCATGGAGATGGGGCTATTGGCGAGGCCTGCATAAGAGCCAACGCGTCTATCATGGGTACCTCAACGGTGACGTGGAAAACCCTATTCATTGTTTATCATAATATAAGTGCTTTTTTTGAAATAATATTCAGTTTTACTCAGAAATATACAAGTGTCTTTATGTTGGGTATTTTACATTTCGCAATTGTTAGCCGGTTTTCGTGACGTCATGATTGCTTGGTCGCGGCCTCTTGACTATCTCGGAGGTTACGATCCGATCATAACAAGCGTAGAAAATACGAATTTTTGCTTGTTTTTAAAAACGCAATGGAAAGACATTGTAAGATTCCAGGCGAAGATTTTCGTAAATATAATGAAGCCAATGGCTCTCTTATTTCAAGAAAATCTTCAGAAAGGCATAAAAAAAAGAATGCAGTTAACGAAGTTAATGAGGAAGTAATGTTGGCTTACCTACTCGATTTGGTAAGTTTGTTTTTAATAGTTCTTTGGTGGAGTATTTATCTGCCTTTTTATACTCTAAGAATAATGGTAGGTCCCCGCTCTGGTCAAGATGTTCAATAGTTCAAGCCATGCCGGTAGCTCATGGAGATGTGGATACTTCAAACTAAGAGCATTTCTCAAAAACGATCAGTTGGCTATAAAGCTAAGCAGGCAAAAACTCTCGACAGAAACGAAATAATAAAATTTATGAGCGAAGCATCGGATCAGCAGTATCTTAGGTAGGTAATAGGAAAATTGTATATAAATTTAAATATGTGCTGAGATTATGTTTTTCTGTTAGGCTATTGGTTTAATTGGTATAGCTGGTGGATGCCGCCGTGAGAAGTTGTACGAAATGTCTCTCGATGATATTCTGAATACTAGCTCATAGCTGGTAGTTACGATTCCTCAATCAAAAACAAATCAAAAAAGAGTGTTTAGGGTTATCGAATAAATGAAGGATATAGATGTGCTGGATATGTTTGGATGATATGTTGGCTTGCGATCCAAAGCTTAAGTCATAATAAGTTATTCCTCGTATATCGCAACGTGAAATGTATTTCGCAAACAGTAGGAATTCATACCATCGAAGCAATTACGAAGAAAATTGTCCAGTTTCTAGGTTTAGCAAACGCTGAGATGCATACCGGGCATTGCTTTCGCCGCACATCATGTATTAGTTTTGTGGAAGTATTATCAGAAAGTATTTCTATGGTTCATGATGATCATATTCCAAATGTTTGAACACAGATTGCACTATTAATGTCAATATAAATATTTACGTTTAGATCTGTGTATTTTGTCTTTGTTGATAAATTGGATTTTTTAAATATTTTTTTAATGATAATAATAATAATAGTCCCCTTTCACAGGCCATGAAGGTCCATTGGCGTATAGCAGGGTAGGCTACTATTCTTGAGCCGTTCGGTACTCAAGGGTGGTAAATTGGCTAGCTTTACGCACCGACCGCCTATTATTACCCCAGGAAATGATTTCCCAGGTACTCATTTTCACAGGCTGAGTCGGCCTGGAAGCCTTAGATATTTTTAACATTCCAATGTATTATTCCTGGGATTCGAACCAATTTTAATGATAAATAATTATTAATTTTATTTACCGGACTCACGTCTCATTTATCGAACTGCAATCTTTAAGGTAAACATGGCTATTGCGATACAGTATGAAATAATAGTATATTATTTTATACGGAACTGAAGTGAAGCTTTTTGTGCTGAGTTTGGAAAAACAGCCAAAGCACAAACAGCCACTTTAGCTCTGCATCATCATCATCATCATCATTCCTGTCGCTCCATTGGAAGCATAGGGCGTCGTTTTCATCGACGATTCTTCGGCAATTCTTGGCGTTTCCGCCTGTACAGTAACAAAGTTGCCAACTCTGTACCAGGTTCACTCTAGCTGTTGCACTGTTCTGTTCCTTTTACTGTTTTGTTTTTTTTTATCATTGACATGCATTACTTTAAGTAACTATTCATTCACTAGCATTGCATTAAATACTTTTATTAGAACAAAGTACAACAGTATTAAAGTAAGACTAGACAAAAGTTTGTATAAATAATACTGAATTTAAGGAAAAAATTATCACTACTTAATATTGCCTAAACAATTATCACTATCATTATTAGCACTGTGCCGTCATTATAAACTCAACAAATAGACTTTTAAAAATAATACCAAACTTGACTAGGAATTAGTAAAATATTTTTCAACAAACTACAAATAATATACAATAATGATATAAGCTGTTAATATAATACCTAGTTATTTATATTATTAGGAGTATAAGTGAAGCTTTATGTGCTGAAGCTGATAGGTTGACTGCCGAACGGAGTGAGGCAGCCAAATCAGCTGAAGCACATAAAGCGCTTATACTCCGAATAATATATGCGATTTTTTCTCCAAACGTGCAAAATTATAATACAAAAAGAAAGATCTAATTACGGAGGTTATTTCGGAAAGCATTACACTTGTACGAAAATCGCAACGCCTGATAGACAATTTCTAGATATTACCGTAGCAACCCACCAAACAAGATTTTTTTTGCGAAAAGAAAAGTCAGTCCACGAATTACGCAGTAAAATAGTAGTGTTTTAAGTGGATAATTTGAAGAATTTTGTGGTAATGTCTAGTTCAGGTGAATTTCAGTTGACGCCGCCAGAAATAGCCGAAGCAGCAAGAGCTGAAATTGAAAATCTTCTTCCTACAAAGTCAAGCGCTGTTTATGAAGCAGCGTTCAAGAAATTCATCGCATGGTGTTCGGAAAAAAATGCATCCGTTTATTCAGAAAGTGTTCTTCTGGCGTATTTTTCGGAGATGGCCAAAAGAATGAAAAGTTCAAGCTTATGGTCGCATTATTCGATGATCAGGACATTGTTAAATCTCCGACATGATGTTGATATCTCAAAATATTTAAAGCTGCGTGCCTTTTTGAAAAAGAAGAACGAAGGGTATTCTCCCAAGAAAGCAAGAGTTCTAACCAAAGAACAATTCGATATGTTCATCTTTAACGCTCCAGATGAAAAATACTTGGCCGCAAAGGTAAATATATAAGTTCTTATTACAAAAATAATTAAAAATTATAATTTATCAGGTTATATTAATATTCGGAATATTTGGAGCATGCAGATGCGATGAGCTATATAAGATGACGCTGGATGATGTCGAAGAACAGGGCTCCATATTGCTAGTAAAAATCCCTGACAGCAAAACAAATAAAAGTCGTTCTTTCACTGTGGTTGGCGAGACGTATATAAATAAGTACAGAAAATATGTCTCCCAGAGGCCTAAGCATATAAAGTCTAAGCTACTTGATTTAGTAAAAAAGGTAAGTATGTAACTACCAATAATTATCATTTTATTGTTAATTTTTATTACAATTAATATTAATATTAAATGTACACTTCGTCGCATACTGAACAAGAGGCTGTTTTGTCATTTCTTCCAAATTGCTGTCGCTAACTACATGTGTAGAATGCAGTTCTAATGAGCTAACATTTTCTTTACTCGTAGTGGGACCATAATCACTTTCTCTGATAAGAAAAGAAGAATTAATTATTAAAAAATTAAACTCAAAAAAACAAACCTGCTACTGGTACTCGACATGAGAATCCTCCTGCTAATCTCCTTTTTGTTTTCTAAGGATTCCGCTATATATCCTTCTCCAACGGAACTAGACTTCCAACAGCCATGTCGCTTGAGGGTAGTAATGTCAGCGCCAGTGTCGAAGGTCGCCGAAGTCCTTCTTAGACAATGCCCTGTATACTCGTTACAATAGGGCAGTTTTAAATATGTAGCCGCTTCCTTTCCTATGTTTCCAATTTTGTGGATTCCCATAATCATCCGATAGCATCGTCCATTCTGATATTTTATAAATAATCTTCTTTCTTCAAATCCTTCAGGCCTCTGGGAGACATATTTTCTGTACTTATTTATATACGTCTCGCCAACCACAGTGAAAGAACGACTTTTATTTGTTTTGCTGTCAGGGATTTTTACTAGCAATATGGAGCCCTGTTCTTCGACATCATCCAGCGTCATCTTATATAGCTCATCGCATCTGCATGCTCCAAATATTCCGAATATTAATATAACCTGATAAATTATAATTTTTAATTATTTTTGTAATAAGAACTTATATATTTACCTTTGCGGCCAAGTATTTTTCATCTGGAGCGTTAAAGATGAACATATCGAATTGTTCTTTGGTTAGAACTCTTGCTTTCTTGGGAGAATACCCTTCGTTCTTCTTTTTCAAAAAGGCACGCAGCTTTAAATATTTTGAGATATCAACATCATGTCGGAGATTTAACAATGTCCTGATCATCGAATAATGCGACCATAAGCTTGAACTTTTCATTCTTTTGGCCATCTCCGAAAAATACGCCAGAAGAACACTTTCTGAATAAACGGATGCATTTTTTTCCGAACACCATGCGATGAATTTCTTGAACGCTGCTTCATAAACAGCGCTTGACTTTGTAGGAAGAAGATTTTCAATTTCAGCTCTTGCTGCTTCGGCTATTTCTGGCGGCGTCAACTGAAATTCACCTGAACTAGACATTACCACAAAATTCTTCAAATTATCCACTTAAAACACTACTATTTTACTGCGTAATTCGTGGACTGACTTTTCTTTTCGCAAAAAAAATCTTGTTTGGTGGGTTGCTACGGTAATATCTAGAAATTGTCTATCAGGCGTTGCGATTTTCGTACAAGTGTAATGCTTTCCGAAATAACCTCCGTAATTAGATCTTTCTTTTTGTATTATAATTTTGCACGTTTGGAGAAAAAATCGCATATATTATTCGGAGTATAAGCGCTTTATGTGCTTCAGCTGATTTGGCTGCCTCACTCCGTTCGGCAGTCAACCTATCAGCTTCAGCACATAAAGCTTCACTTATACTCCTAATAATATAAATAACTAGGTATTATATTAACAGCTTATATCATTATTGTATATTATTTGTAGTTTGTTGAAAAATATTTTACTAATTCCTAGTCAAGTTTGGTATTATTTTTAAAAGTCTATTTGTTGAGTTTATAATGACGGCACAGTGCTAATAATGATAGTGATAATTGTTTAGGCAATATTAAGTAGTGATAATTTTTTCCTTAAATTCAGTATTATTTATACAAACTTTTGTCTAGTCTTACTTTAATACTGTTGTACTTTGTTCTAATAAAAGTATTTAATGCAATGCTAGTGAATGAATAGTTACTTAAAGTAATGCATGTCAATGATAAAAAAAAACAAAACAGTAAAAGGAACAGAACAGTGCAACAGCTAGAGTGAACCTGGTACAGAGTTGGCAACTTTGTTACTGTACAGGCGGAAACGCCAAGAATTGCCGAAGAATCGTCGATGAAAACGACGCCCTATGCTTCCAATGGAGCGACAGGAATGATGATGATGATGATGATGCAGAGCTAAAGTGGCTGTTTGTGCTTTGGCTGTTTTTCCAAACTCAGCACAAAAAGCTTCACTTCAGTTCCGTATAAAATAATATACTATTATTTCATACTGTATCGCAATAGCCATGTTTACCTTAAAGATTGCAGTTCGATAAATGAGACGTGAGTCCGGTAAATAAAATTAATAATTATTTATCATTAAAATTGGTTCGAATCCCAGGAATAATACATTGGAATGTTAAAAATATCTAAGGCTTCCAGGCCGACTCAGCCTGTGAAAATGAGTACCTGGGAAATCATTTCCTGGGGTAATAATAGGCGGTCGGTGCGTAAAGCTAGCCAATTTACCACCCTTGAGTACCGAACGGCTCAAGAATAGTAGCCTACCCTGCTATACGCCAATGGACCTTCATGGCCTGTGAAAGGGGACTATTATTATTATTATCATTAAAAAAATATTTAAAAAATCCAATTTATCAACAAAGACAAAATACACAGATCTAAACGTAAATATTTATATTGACATTAATAGTGCAATCTGTGTTCAAACATTTGGAATATGATCATCATGAACCATAGAAATACTTTCTGATAATACTTCCACAAAACTAATACATGATGTGCGGCGAAAGCAATGCCCGGTATGCATCTCAGCGTTTGCTAAACCTAGAAACTGGACAATTTTCTTCGTAATTGCTTCGATGGTATGAATTCCTACTGTTTGCGAAATACATTTCACGTTGCGATATACGAGGAATAACTTATTATGACTTAAGCTTTGGATCGCAAGCCAACATATCATCCAAACATCTCCAGCACATCTATATCCTTCATTTATTCGATAACCCTAAACACTCTTTTTTGATTTGTTTTTGATTGAGGAATCGTAACTACCAGCTATGAGCTAGTATTCAGAATATCATCGAGAGACATTTCGTACAACTTCTCACGGCGGCATCCACCAGCTATACCAATTAAACCAATAGCCTAACAGAAAAACATAATCTCAGCACATATTTAAATTTATATACAATTTTCCTATTACCTACCTAAGATACTGCTGATCCGATGCTTCGCTCATAAATTTTATTATTTCGTTTCTGTCGAGAGTTTTTGCCTGCTTAGCTTTATAGCCAACTGATCGTTTTTGAGAAATGCTCTTAGTTTGAAGTATCCACATCTCCATGAGCTACCGGCATGGCTTGAACTATTGAACATCTTGACCAGAGCGGGGACCTACCATTATTCTTAGAGTATAAAAAGGCAGATAAATACTCCACCAAAGAACTATTAAAAACAAACTTACCAAATCGAGTAGGTAAGCCAACATTACTTCCTCATTAACTTCGTTAACTGCATTCTTTTTTTTATGCCTTTCTGAAGATTTTCTTGAAATAAGAGAGCCATTGGCTTCATTATATTTACGAAAATCTTCGCCTGGAATCTTACAATGTCTTTCCATTGCGTTTTTAAAAACAAGCAAAAATTCGTATTTTCTACGCTTGTTATGATCGGATCGTAACCTCCGAGATAGTCAAGAGGCCGCGACCAAGCAATCATGACGTCACGAAAACCGGCTAACAATTGCGAAATGTAAAATACCCAACATAAAGACACTTGTATATTTCTGAGTAAAACTGAATATTATTTCAAAAAAAGCACTTATATTATGATAAACAATGAATAGGGTTTTCCACGTCACCGTTGAGGTACCCATGATAGACGCGTTGGCTCTTATGCAGGCCTCGCCAATAGCCCCATCTCCATGCGTTAATGTGTTTTATAACATCTTAACCATTAAATTTAATCAGTTTTCTCTTTGATAGATCCATGTTTTGGATGTTAATTTTGTCGTTGATTATTTTTGAATAGTTATTGAGAAATATATTGGCAAGAATATAACAATTTTTTAACAATATCGACTTCAACGTTTTGCTACATAAAATACATTTCTCATTGATTTCGTGTACATATTTTTCCAATTTTAACATTGTCAATTCCCGTAAAATAATCCTTTGTTTACCTGTCTTTAGAAATTCAGTTTCATATTTATCTGAAATAAGCTCACTGAATATCTGATACGCCTGAATAGAGACTTCAAAGAATAATTCAGATGGTTGTTTTAGAGCACCTCTTGTTAAATTTTTTAAATATTTGCTAATATCTGCAGAGTCATTTTCACCACAGTTGGTAAAATTTATAACAAAATCTGAATTGGTAGTAATGGATGTTAAACAATTTAATTTAATGATGCTATTACATTCGATAGAATGTATTTTTTCCAGGTCAGACAAATTTGCAAATAGAATTAAATTATAATTATCGAAATGGCAAAAAACAAGTGATCGTTCTTTATTTTTTTGATTTAACCAATTATTTCGAATAGATTTTAATAAATGAACAGTATCAAAAAGTAAATAAATTTGTTGTTGCGAATCAGAAACATTTTGGATAAAGCAAGGTAACTCTTCCTTAATGCTTGTACTACTTAAAAGTCGATAACAAGTTTGATTCATTCTGTAATTATCACAAATTAAAGAAATTACCCGAAAACCAATTTTGGTTAGAATCTTAATTACTTCTAAAATCATTTCTTTTAAATCAACGGCAGAAGTTTTTTTACAGGAAATAGAGCCACAATATCTTCATTCTTCGTAACATTTATCAGGCATTTTTAATGAAATAAACAAGACTCACCCAAGTATCTCGTCAAATTGTTGGCTTTTTTGATTAACTAATCAAAATATTTATGAAATTGTATTTTATATAGGTAAACGGCACAATACACAATCATATTATGAACGACACCAACCGAAAGTTATTTTATAAGTAATAAAACAACTTTCAGATACAAAATTTATCAGCGGCCATTTCTGCTAACGCCCACACTCGATACGGAAGAGAAACAGTCTCTTTTCACTGATTTTATAAATTGTCTTCACATAAATCAGATAAATCTGAAATTCTACACCTTTAATTTAACACTTTAACTTATTTGAACTTATTTATGAGAGTTTTTGAAAGAAAAACTTCCGAAAAAGAGTCTGTTCACACGACTACGATCACGGCAAATCTAAACTGCAATAGCCGGCATTCGTGACGTCAGATCACGTGACAGAAGCCTTGTTCGTGGCCTCTCTTTTCTCGGAGGTTACGATCGGATCAATATGACCCAAAAGCTGAATTTTGTTAATTTTTTATAATTTCCCGGGATTTTAATCCTAATATGGTTTCATTACATTATTGATGTTTTGTAAATTTAATTCGCACGGCTGGCGGTTATCGTTGTAAAACAAGAATTCGTGCAAGTCTGAACGTGCGTCCAAGTTTCAACAAGCTATAGTTCGTACTTTATTTTTGTTCATATAAGCGTTGCTGCAGGTCTGTCAGCTTGGTGGTAGTCGGCTGTAAACGTGCATCTGTGACAAGAATTCTACGAAAAGACCCTTTGCGGAAAAAGAACGCGACGAAGCTTTATATGCTGTTGACGAAGACTATTCGGAAATTCGGAATTAGATCATTTATCTGAAGAGGATGTGCGGAGTGAGTCAAGCGAAGACGACCACATTACAACTTCAGACAATTCAGATACAAGTACAATTGTCCCTTCTAAAGATGGCACTATCAAGTGGAACTCTGAACCTGCAAATCGACAAGATAGATTTTCGATAGAAAATATTATTAGGACAAAACCGGGTCCAACAACACACACCGCTTCCAGAATTCCAGAAATATGGTGATATTTTTAAGAAATAATTATAATAGAATTAGAAGCGTATTTTGGTTTACTAATTTTAGGTGGTGTATACAGATCTCATTAAAAAGTTACATCTAGTTTATGGGATGGAACAACAGACTTGTTAACTGACAACTTGACAGCTAATATGTGAATTATGGCTTGAATGGGTGGTGGTTCAGCCGGAACTTTATAATACGAATGAAAATGTTACTATAGATGTACAACTAATATCCTTCAGAGGACATTGTCCATCACGACATAAAGTCTCGGCCTCGGTCTGCTAAAACGAAGCACTAGATTGTTTGGAAAAATAAGAAGAAGTCCTAACTACCACTGGAAAGTGTAAAAAATAAGAAAAATCTTCCTTCAAAATTCTATTTTACTCAAAGCACCACAATAGCTTCATATATCCCAAAGAAAAACAAAAATGTAACGCTTCTAAGTACTTTGCATCATGACTCGGGTATTAGTGATGGAAGCCGCAAGAAACCGGTTATAATATTAGATTCTAACAAAACTACAGGAGCGATAGATAAGGCGTGTCCCAGAAAATTTTGCACAGTTTTTGAACGAAACTAAAAATATAAAGAGAAGATTTTCGGTTGATATTTATTATATATTTACTACTTTATTTATAACGAATTGTTCTCAGTCATTCAAAATTCCACTTAACTTAGGCCGCAGTCTCACAGCAGCCACTATCACCCACTACCACCGACCACCACCAATTAAAATAATTCCGTGCAGTCCCACTGATGCAAGTAGTAACCACCAGTTTCATGTAAAATTTTAAATTTCGCGCTTGTTTTATGTTCATTTCCTTTTTGAAGTACCCATATTGCCAACTTAGCAAGCTTACTGTTATTATTATTTCTTATTAAATGAGGTTATGTGCATTGGTTTGTTTCCTATTGTCGCGTTGCGTTTAATAAAATATAATAAACCAAATTGGAAAAATATTGGAAATTGATCTCTTATGTGACGCCAAGCATGTCCATGGTATTTAAATTCGAATAACCAGACGAACTCTGATCGTATAATTCCATTGTCGATTTCGACTGGAGGCCACGACTTCTCCTCACGCATTTAAAAATTTTTGAGGTTATGTTGTCAAAAAAAGCGTGAAGCATCACACATTGACAATACCAATCACTAAAAACGAAAAACTTGTGGACAGGAAATGCAAAGTTTTAGTTATCATCATCCTCACTGGCGCGTGCGCATTATTACCACCGCTGACCACCAACCACCAAAATTCGAACAAGTTCGAAATTTCAAACTGGTGGTCACCGTTTGATGGTAGTAGGTGGCTAACAGTGGTTTAGTGGGACCAGCGGTATTGATTAATGCATGTTTAAATTTTAGTTGATGGCAGTAGTGGTTGACGGTGGCTCAGTGAGACTGCGGCCTTTACTGTTTAACAAA